>CM066037.1:450166293-452566293 GCA_033557465.1 Ichthyophis bannanicus
TGTGCTCCCAGCCCGCAGGGAGGCCTCGGTGGTCAACACCACTGTGAAGGAACCCAGGTATCTGAAAAGGCACCCCTTGCAGTCGTTGGTGGGGGGGGGGTGCAGCCACCAGTATCGGAGTTCAGGAATGGTCTGGACACCCTTACTCTGTCTCTGAAGCTCCCTGTGGCCGTTGTCCCACTGAGTTCTTATGCACCTACTGGTGCAGGCCTCCACCCCCCCCATATGGAGCCGGGCATATTGGCATCACTGTGCTACTGTCGAAGCCATGTGGCCGAGAAGCCTCAGTCCAGAGCCTTGTCGGCAAACCAGTTACCCGGCGTAGAAACCGTTTTGCCAAATCTATCAGTCTTGGAGCGCTCTGCCCTCTGTCAAGAAAGCCTTTGCCTGCAGAGAGTCCAGCCTTGCCCCTCCTAACCTCCAAGATTTGGCGTGGAGCAAAGTGGACTTTGTTTACAAAGTGTAGACAAACCCCAGGTGTTGAAGTAGAGAAATAGTGCGGAGGGTGGCTTGCCTGGCCTCCTGTTCACTCCTGCCCCCGTGATGAGCCAGTCGCCCAGGTCATTGGAAAGACCAAAGATTACCCTGATTTCTCAGGTAGGCTGCCACCACCGGCCTAGACAATTTAGTACAGACCCTGGGGGCGCGGCGCAGGCCGAAAGGGCAAGGCACCTCTGTACTTGATAATGGTTTCCTCCACCATGAACCAGATTACTTTCTGTGTCCTGGAGGAATGAGGATGTTGATTGTACATCATCCTTCAGATCTAAAGGAGCATAGCCAATCTCCGGCTGGAGGTAGGTCAGAAGTGTTCCAAGGAGTAAGGTAGTCTTGAACTTTTCTTCTTCTATGCACTTGGTTGAGGTTTCTGAGTGCGTAATAGGCCTGAAGGCCGCCGGATTCTCTTTGGTACTCGGAAGTACCTTGAGTATCCGAACCCGTGACCTTGGAGGTGGGGAGCACAGGCTCCACCGCCTTGTCTCGCACACCAGACCCTGAAGCTCTTGAAGGAGGATGCCTGTGTGGGGAAGAGATGAGGCCTTGGATTCTCTCCAGGGAAGAACAGGAGGCGGCAAAGCTGAGGAAATGAAGCATAAAGCCCGAAGGTGGACTATGCTCCGGGACCCAAACTGTCTCCTTAATGGTTAAGCCACCTGGGGGTCAAACGGGTTAGTCGACCTCCTGTGCAGGGAATGGGACAGCCGAGATGAAGACGGAGAGGCCTAATGCCTTGGGAGTCAAAAACCCCCACCCTGCTGAGTGTAGCACGGGGCCTGCGGCTTGGGGGCCTTCTGCCGTACTGGGCCCATGTCCCTCCCCCGTTGGCCTGCTTGACCCTGTGTGGGGAGCTGGGGAGGCCTGTACGGTGGGAACTGTTTTTGTAGGCAATCCCCGTTCCCTCTGGTAAAAGGACTTCTTACCTAAGCCGCTTTTAGTGTAAAGGGGCAGAAGTCTTCGTAGACAAGCCTTGGTCCCTCGTTGAGGTGCTCGCTCCCTCGAGCTGTGCAGCACTTCTCGGGCACATGGGCTCTGCCAAAAAAGTTCTCTTCATCACCTCGGCACGCGGACATCGACCAACTTGTCTTGAACCCATGGCTCGAGATCCGATGACTGCAGTCTGCTTGGCCTCGAGCAGCGATGCCGGCTGCCGCAACACAGGCCGAGGTCTCGAAGCCATCGTAGGCTGTGCATGACATGAACTTAGAGCATTCCGGATCCACCGAGGACAAGAACTTGAACCTCTGCAAAGGTTCCCCGGAGAGACCAGCAGAGAACCCGGCAAGCTCCTTTGACCAGGTCCCGCAAGTACAAGCCCATGTACAGCTGGTAAGACTGGACACGGCAAGCAACACGAGCCCCTGGAAGCACTTTCTACCAAACGCATCCAGGTTCCGGGCCTCCCTGCCAGGGGGCACCGCGGAGTGCATCTTCTGAGTTTTCAGACGATGCATGGCCGATTCCACCACCAGGGGATGGTGTGGTAGCTGTGCCTTTTGAAAACCAGGGCTCTTACGGGGTCCATACATGGAATCGACCCGCTTGCTCAGAACCGGCGCCGAGGCCAGTGCCTCCCACATCCGGAAGAGGAGCCGTTCCAGCATCTGAGGAACCGGCACAGTAAAGGCCTCCTTCGGAGTGAGAGTCATACTGGAGGGCCTCGAGCTCTTTGGCTCGAGGCTCCTCCTCGGGGTCCTTGGGGATCGCCAAAGCAGTGGCCATATCCCGAATGAACTCCGAGAACCTGTATCCTCCGGAGGGGATCTATTCCGGGGTTCATACTGCGGTGAGTCCGACGGGACCACCGAGTCTTGAAGTATCAGGGGACTCCTCATCCTCCGCTCCCAGGCGGACTCATCCCAGAGGAGTCGGGCTCCGACCGCACGGGGCCCGGCAGCACCTGCCCCGACGCCGAAGGCACCAGTGTCGACGCCCTCGGTACCGACCGGGAGGTCGAGGGTGACCGCGACCGAGGACGACCTCGAGCCTTCATGGTCTCGATTATCGACTCGGTCTCCGGGGTCGACTTCGACGTCGATTGTCCCGGTGGTCAGGGCAGATGCACCAGCAAGGCCTGGCCATCAGCCCCCGCTGCTGATCCATGAAGGAAGACAGTCTGCACTCCAATGCTGTCAGCCTGAGACCCAGCTCAGGAGACTCGCAGCCACCGACTCGGGCCCCGGAGGCGCCGGGCCCGATGTCGGCTCCCTGGGAGGAGAGTCCTTGAGGACAACAGGACTTACGTGTCCAGCAGACTCCCGCTCCACATGAGGCACTTGATGGCTTCTCCTGTGCCACGGGCCCGGGATGGCGGTCAGTGGTCCGAGACCTGGCTTTCGAGGTGCCAGGACCTCCTCCGCCGCCGTCCTCGCGAGCCGCTTCTTCCTCTTTTGCTCCCGCTCGGGGGACCCCCTATACCATGAACCCCGACGATGCTCGGGGTCAGACTCCCGAGATTTCGAGGCCTCCGATGAGGTCCGGGCCTGGCCGAATCAGAGAAAGCCTTTCCTTTTGATGCTGGTGACTTTGAAGTGCCTTAGTGGACATTTTTCCCACGGTACACAGATCTTAGGATCATGATCCGGACCGAGGCACAGAATGCAGCAGTCGCGGTGTGTCGGTGAGAGACATTAGTTTCTTGCACCGATCACACTTTTTAAAACCACTGAAGCCATCGGGGAAAAAAGAGCCCCCGCGAGCTTAAAAGGACCGGCCTTCCAGGGAAAACGAAAAAAGGGCGCAAACGCCAGCCACGAAGGGCAAAAACCGAAAAAATGAGAACGGGCTCGATACCGGTGTACCGAACCAGGCGGGAAGGGGAACCGTGTCGAACCGGGTAAAAAGCCGCGATGGAATCGCAAGGAAATAGTGAGAAAAATCTAACTGTTTTCCGGGTGAACTCGGACAAGCGTCCGACGGGCTCCACGGAAAAAGAGAGACAGAGCAAGCTGGCACCTTTAGGCAGGAAGGGGACCGCGCATGCGTGCAGTATCCCCAAAGGCTTTCATAGAAAGGCTGGGGAAATGCTCCGCAGGGGCTCCATCGACGTTGATGTCACCCATGTGTGAGGGACTGACTTCCTGCTTGGTCCTGGAGAAACATAAAACTACAAATTTGGTAGTTATCACCTTTATCCAACTAGGAATATGTGAAAAACAGGAGCCAAGTCTTATTAGCAGCACCTGCTAACAGGATAAGAGCCAGTCAGTATGAAATTCAGCAGTAACATTCAGTACACCTAACCATAAAGTTAGGCCAGAAAAATGGGCAGTGATAGCATTATGTGGTTTGCTATTCAGATTGCAAGCTGAAATATTGCCGATATCTGGATAGTGACATCTTACACTACTTAATATTCGGATTTAACTTAGCTGTGGCAGCTGGTTTAAAAAAAAAAAAAAACCCGCCGGCTGCCATAACTGAATACTGACCCCCGAAATTATAAAAACGAACACTGACAAGTCACAAGAAAACAAAATGATTTCCAAACTAAGTGAGGCAAATATACATCACAGTAATACCAAGATAACTGCAACAAGTAAGTAAGGTGTACCAGAACATACTAATGTTTTGGTTTTTTTAAGTACATTTTTTTTTCTGCAAACTAATATCTTCCTCATGCAGAGCTGCATTGTAGACCTGCTTTTGTAGCACCACTCCCTCCCTTCCAGATCCTTCAGAAGGCAGTGCCAGGATTTCATATCTGCCCCTCAACCATCAACAGTTACCCACTGCCTCACAAACAGTCATCATTTGGTCATTAAGGAGTCAAAAGTGAGCATGGAGGGCGAAATGGGGGCTTCGATAAGAGCAGGCCCTGAAGGAAATGGGTCACCAATGGTTGGACTGAGAGGTGCTGACCATCCACCGGATGGTGGTGCACTGCCAGGGAACTCAGGTGTACTTGGACAGAGTTTAGACTTGAGCCGAACTGAGAGAAGTGGAGAAGGTACTGCAACACTAGAGCCACCGTGCAGGAGAAAGGATCAGCCCTTGTGTTTGGCGCACCAAACCAAGAACCTGCGCCATTTGAGGGCATAAGCCTTCCTAGTGGAGACCTTGCAAGAGGCCAACAGGATGTCCTCGACCTCAGCCAGAAGGTTGAGAGGGCCAGAGTCACCCTTTCAGCAGTCACGCTGTTAGCAACAGGGACCCCAGGTTGGGGTGCAGGAGAGCGCCCCGCTCCTGAGATAGGAGTCAAGGGTGTTCCCCAAAGGGATGGGGGCCTCCATGGTCAACTGCAGCAGCAGTGGGGACCACAGTTGCCTGGGCCACCGAGGAGCTATCAGGATGAGCGGGCGCCCTGTTGCGGAGGGTCCTGAACAAGGTCTTGGTGATCAGCAGTGTCGGGGGGGGGGGGGGTATACATGAGGCCTTCTGACCATGAGACTAGGTACGCATCTGCTGACGCCCGGGAGAGGTGGGCCTGCGGGGAGCAGAAACGGGTCAAGTGAAAAGTAGTCCAGACTGGCGAATAAGTCCAACACGGGTTCCTCAACCGGGCCGGAAAAAGCCAACTGGCCACTCTGGGGTCCAGCTGCCACTCATGCGGCTTGAGAACCCTGCAAAGTCTGTCGGCCAGCAGGTTGTCCTGACATGGCAGGTACACTGCCCGAAGGAGGACACCCTGTTGGATGTGTACGAGCAGAGGAGCAGTGCCTTCCTAACAAAGGGTATGGGATCCCGTGCAACCCTGTTTGTTCACGTAGAACACTGCCACCTGGCTGTCCGTCTGGACCAGCACCCAGCTGGTGACGCAGGTGGTAGCAGAAGACCCTCAGGGCTAAATGTATGGTTTGGAGCTCCAGGAGGTTGATCTGCTGGGCGCTCTCGTCTGGCGACCGTTTGTCCTGAGTGCAGAGATCTCCGCAGTGGGCTCCCCAGCCAAAGCAGGGAGGTGTCTGTGGTAAAAAACCCTCAAGTGGCTTGGGGCCTGAAAGGGCATGCCCGACTTGCGTTGATGGGGCAACTGCCACCAGACTAGGGAGTCTGCCAACTGGCAGGTCAACTGAAACTCTGTCTCGGAGGTGGCCTATACCCTGAGACCACTGGTCCCAGAGACACCACTGTGCCGCCCTCATGTGGAGGGCAAGCATCTGGGGTGACGTGGACCGTGGAGGACAGGTGTCCGAGGAGACGCAGAAAAAGCCAGGTGGGCACCGAGGGATAGTACTGTACATCCTGAGCTTGAGACCTGAGACGATCAGCTCGGGTCCCTGGGCAGGAAGACCTTCAACTGGAGGGTGTTGAGCCTTGCCCCGATGAACTCTAGGCACTATGTCGGGAGGAGATGAGACTTGGAGTAGTAGTTATGATGAAGCCCAAGAGTTGCAGGACCTGGATGGTGCATGCGGTGGCCTGCTGCACCTCGGAGGCTGTGCCTCTCTTTATGAGCCAGTTGTCCAGATAGGGAAAGAATGAAGACCCCCTGGAGCCAGAGGAAGGCGGCCATAACTGCCAGGCATTTTGTGAACACTCTTAGGGTAGAGGCCAGCCTGAAGGGAAGCGCCCTGTATTGAAAGTGCCTGCAGCCTACTACAAACTGCAGATACTGCCTGTGGTGGGGGTGAATGAGTAGTGGGTATAAGCATCCTTGAGGTCTAAGAAGCATAGCCAGTCTCCCTGCTGGAAGTTAGGCAGCAATATTCCAAGGGTGAGCATCTTGAACTTCTCCTTCACCAGGAATTTGTTAAGGCTGCGCAGGTCGAGGATGGGCCTTAGGCCTCCTATCCTATTTGGCATGAGGAAAGTATCTGGAGTAGAACCCCTTGCCCTTGAAGTAGTGGGGCACTGGTTCCACCACCTTGAAAAGACCTGCCAACTCCTTCAGAAGAAGGTCCTGGTGGAGGGGAGACCTGAGGGGCTCTCCCGGGAAAATAAGAGGGAGTGTCTAAGCCAGAAGGAGGGGGTGTCCTTGTTCTCCGTCTCCCACTGCGGAGTACTCCATTGAGGACACATAGGAGGGCCTGCTCCGTGGGCCTCAGGGGCCCTGATGCCCCACGGCCGGTGCCCGATAAACTTGCCGGGGTGATGAACGTGGGTCCTTTTGAGTGGACTCGGAGCACAACTTCGGCCAAGGATCGACTCGAGGCCGAAGGACCTCGAGGATCCTCTCGGCCTCTGGGGACATATTGGACGTTGAGGGCCCAGTGGTCGGGGCGGATAAACCGGTCGTGCCGGACAACAGCGCCCGCTGCTGGTCCATAAAGGTAGACAAACTGCGCTCCAGGGTCGCCATTCTGGACTCGAGACCAGAAGGCTCCGCAGTCGTCAACGAGGACACCAAGGGACTCGGGCTAGACTCAGGCCCGACGCCAGCACCCCCAAAGGGGAATCCTCGATGAGGATTATGTCTGGGGATCAAGGCCGGTCCGCGGTCAGATCCTTTCCAAGGGACCTTTGCAGGTTGCTCGTTCTCCGACACCTTGGACGAACGTCTCGGACCGCGGGACCAGGCCCGGAGAGCTCCCGACCGGTTGGAACAATCCAAGGATGCCGCCTTTGAGAGTTTTTTTTTTCTTCCTGGATTCCCTCGAGGGAGAGCCCCTTTCTGAGGACCCACGACGAGGCTCGGTATGGAGAGTTCCACCCAAGATGTCGGGGCCTTAGACGAGGCCCTGGGCCTTCGGAAGCATCAGGGACTCGGGGGAAAACCCCCCCAAACAAACCTTATCGTGCTGCTGCTGACAGCTCTTGAGGGCCTTGCTGGACATCCTCTTGAAGAGACCGCAGGCTGCCGGTTATGGTCTGGCCTGAGGCAGCGAAGACAGAAGTTGTGTGTGTCGGTCAGACATGATTTTAGAGCATCGATCGCACTTCTTAAAACCACTGGTAGCCATGGGGGAAAAAAAAAACAGTACTCCTGCGAGGTCAAAGACCCTGCAGGCTGCCAGCGGGAGAAAAAAGGCGCAAAGGCACCAGAAAAGGAAAATAACGAAAGACTACAAAATCTAAACCGAACCAGACGCTGAAGCATCGAGGTTGGTAGGCGGGAAGGGTACCGTGCAATACCGGAGGCAAGTGTGAAACTTGGGGAAAGAAATCAACTTTTTGAAAGGAGCACAGTTGGGACGTTCGCGGTGCGGGTGAAAGGCATTGACAAAAGCAATTTGCTAACGGAGCGCAAGTTTCGAGAGGGGACGTAGGGAGAGACAAAGAGATATGAGGTATTGAGGGGCCATAGAGTGAAATAGGTCAATAAGAGAAGCTTGAATTGGATGCAGAATTGGACAGGGAGCCAGTGAAGTGACTTGAGGCGAGGCTGGCAGTAGTAGATTAGTCGAGCAGCGTGATTTGTATAGATTGGAGGGGAAGGAGGTGGCTCACGGGGGAGACCAACGAGGAGTAGGTTGCAGTAATCTAGGCGAAGAGGAGATAGCGTAGTTACTCACCTGTAACAGTGTGTTCTCCAGGAGCAGCAGGAATCAGTCCTCACATATGGGTGACGTCGGCGCCGACGGAGCCCTCGTGGAGCAATTTTCCCCAGCTTTCAAAGAAAGCCTTTGGGAATTGCAGTGCGCATGCGCGGTCCTCTTCCCGCCCAAGGGTTGCCATCTTGCTCAGTCCGATGACATAGCTAAAAGACAGCAAAAATTAGCAAAAAACGAAAGCATATAACTGCAACTCCAAGGGGAGGAGGGAGGGTTGTGAGGACTGATTCCTGCTGCTCCTGGAGAACACCTATTACAGGTGAGTAACTACGCTTTCTCCAGGACCAAGCAGGAAGTCAGTCCTCACATATGGGACTTCCAAGCTTAAGGCTACCGGAGACCCTAAGCACAAAAATGAGCTCCCTCAAGGTCAGTAGCACAGAAGGAAGGAATCTTCTCTGAATATGTCTCCAACCGGTAGCCCAACAACCGGGACGGAGGGTAGGAGTTGCCTATACTTCGAAGAGGTTACGGAGGACTGCCTGTCCGAAAGCACTGTCCCTGCAGGACTCCCTCTCCAGGCAGTAATGGGCTGCAAAAGTCTGGCTTGAAGACCAAGTAGCGGCCCGGCAGATGTCTGCCAATGGAACAGAGCGGAGGTAAGCTACCGACGTAGCCTTCGCCCGAACACGATGAGCTGTGACTCTACCTTCCAGCACGAGGCAGGCTGCCTCGTAAGCCCAAGCTATACAGTCCGCAATCCAGATGGACAGAGTACGCTTGGAGACAGGGAGCCCCAACCTGTTGGGGTCATAAGACACGAAGAGCTGAACAGCCTTTCGGTGCTCCCGCGTACGGTCAAGGTAGAAGGTGAACGCCCTTCTACAGTCCAGGGTATGCAGGACCATTTCAGCTCGGCTGGAGTGTGGCCTGGGAAAGTAGGTCGGAAGTACCACCTCCTGGTTGATGTGAAAAGGGGAAACCACTGTGGGAAGAACTTGAGGGTGAGTCCGTAGGACTACCCGGTTCTTGTAGAACCTAGTGTAAGGAGGATCAGAAACCAGGGCCTGCAGCTCACTAACGCGTCTAGCAGAAGTGAGGGCTACCAAGAACAAGGTTTTCCAGGAAAGAAAACGTAGCGGACAGGTAGCCATAGGCTCAAAAGGTGGACAGGTAATCTGCTGCAACACCACATTAAGATCCCAGTCCGGGGCTGGCGGGCGCAAAGGTGGCTTAAGGAGAAGGAGGCCTCTGAGAAACCGAGCCACCAGAGGGTGGCTGGAAAGAAGTCTACCATCCACCGGCATGTGATGCGCAGAAAAGAGCACTGAGGTGGACCTTTACCGAGTTGGACTTTAGTCCAATGTTGGAGAGAGAGAGCAAGTACTGCAAGACCACTGATGCTGAACAGGAGAAAGGATCTTGAGACTGATGAGTACACCAGACGGAGAACCGATGCCACTTGAGAGCGTAGGTCTTGCGGGTGGAGGGCCTCCTGGAGGCCAAGACGACCTCCTCCACATCTGGAGGTAGCTGCAGAGGAGCAAGGACTACCCTTTCAGCAGCCAGGTCATCAGATGAAGGGACCGGAGATTGGGGTATAGGAGAGTCCCCTGTTCCTACGACAGGAGGTCGGGCTGAAATCCCAGTGGAAGAGGAGTGTCTACCGCTAGCTGCATCAGAAGCGGGAACCAAGGTTGTCTCGGCCACCGGGGAGCCACTAGGATCATCGATGCTTTGTCTCTGAGAACCTTGAAGAGCGTTCCGAGACACCAGTGGCATGGGAGGAAAGGCATACAAGAGGCCGGTGGACCATGGAATCAGAAAAGCATCCGCCGCTACCCGGAGAGGATGCGGCTGTCGAGAGCAGAATCTGGGCAGCTGCCGGTTCAGAGGACTGGCAAACAGATCCATGGTGGGGAGGCCCCACTTGAGAAAGATCCGCTGAACCACCAGCGGATCCAACCTCCACTCGTGTGGCTGGAGGATCCTGCTGAGCTTGTCGGCCAGGTAATTTTCTTGACCTGGGAGATAGACAGCCTTGAGGATGATGCCGTGGCGGAATGCCCAAGAGCATAGTTTTTGTGCCTCCTGACAGAGGAGGAAGGAGCCTGTTCCGCCTTGTTTGTTCACGTAGAACATTGCCACCTGATTGTCTGTCTGTATCAGCACCGACTGGTGAGAAACCAGGTGAGAGAATGCTTTGAGCGCTAGGCGGATGGCTCTGAGCTCCAGGAAGTTTATCTGCTGAGCAGACTCCCAAGGAGTCCAGAGGCCTTGAGTACATGTCCCTTGGCAATGTGCTCCCCAACCCAGGAGAGAAGCATCGGTCGTCAGGACCTGAGAATGCGTAGGGGGCTGAAAAGTCACTCTAGTACCAGGTTTGGCAGATGAAGCCACCATTGTAGAGAAGAGACCAGCTGGTCGGAGATCTGTATGGAGTCCGCTAGGCTCCCCGTGGCCTGATGCCATTGATTGCGAAGGCACCACTGAGCAGGAACGCATGTTCAGTCGGGCATTGGGGGTCACATGGACCGTGGAAGCCATATGGCCGAGCAGTCGCAGAAAGTGCCTGGCTGAGACCAGCGCATTGCTGTGAAAGTGGCCGGCGAGATCCATGAGCCGCTTGGCCCTGTCCAGAGGGAGGAAGGCCCGCGCCTCAAGTGTGTCCAACTGGGCGCCGATGAACTCGAGATTTTGAGAGGGGAGCAAAGTGGACTTTGCGAAGTTTATGACAAAACCCAAGTGCTGGAGCAGAGCCACAGTGCGATGAGTGGCTTGAGTGGCCTCTTGGGAAGACTGGGCTCTGATGAGCCAGTCGTCCAGGTATGGGAACACAAACAGACCTTGAAGTCTCAGATAAGCCGCCACCACTGCGAGGCATTTGGTGAACACCCTGGCGTGCGGAGGATAGGCCAAAGGGCAGCACTCTGTACTGGTAATGATTTCCTCCCACAACAAATCTGAGATATTGTCTGTGGTCCGGATGAATGAGGATATGAGTATATGCATCTTTCAGATCGAAGGAGCATAGCCAGTCTCCCTGCTGGAGGTAGGGCAGCAGGATTCCAAGGGTAAGCATCTTGAACTTTTCCTTTGCAAGGAACTTGTTGAGGTTTCGCATGTCCAGGATGGGTCTGAGGCCTCCTGTTCTTTTTGGAATCAGGAAGTACCTGGAGTAAAACCCTTGGCCCTTCAGGTGGTGGGGCACCGGTTCCACGGCTTGTTCCTGAACAAGACTTGCTAACTCCTGAAGGAGTAAGGCCCTGTGCAAAGGCAGTCTGGGAGGCTCCCCGGAAAGTAGGAGGGAGGTACCTGGTGAAAGTGAAGAAGATAACCCTTTTGAACTATGTGAAGTACCCAGGTATCTGTGGTGATGTTGGACCACCTTTGGGCAAAGTGGACCAGCCGGCCTCCTGTGCTGAGAGAAACCAGCTGAGGGGGAGAGGGCTATGCTGAGGAAGTCAAAAACCCCCACCCTGCTGAGCAGGGGCCTGTGGTGCAGGCTTGGGGGCTTGCTGCCTACGGGACCCATTACCCCGTCTCTTGGCCTGCTTTCCCTGTGGGGGAGCTGCTGAGGCCTGATATTGAGGGTAGTATTTATAGGCAGCACCTTTCCTCGTGTAAAAGGGCTTTTTCCCCGAGGCCTTCTTCTTTTGAGAAGGGGCAGAGGTCTTCCTTGAGAGACGAGTCCTGGTGAGAGTCTCCATCTCGATTTGTGCAGCCTTCTCATCCATGGGCTTGCCAAAGAGGTTATCACCTCGGCAGGGGACATCGATCAACTTGTCCTGTACCCAGGGCTCGAGGTCGGACGTCTGAAGCCAAGCCTGGCGGCGTCCACCGATGCCGGCCGCAGCTACTCGAGCCGAAGCCTCAAAACCATCATAGGCTGCTCGAGATATAAACTTGGAGCACTCCCGAATATCAGTGGACAAGGTTTGGAACCTCTGCAAAGGTTCGTCGGAGAGACCAGCAGAGAACCCGGCTATTTCCTTAGCCAGGTCTCGGAGATACATGCCCATGTAGAGCTGGTATGTCTGGACTCGACAAGCAAGCATAGAGCCCTGGAAGCACTTCCTACCGAGGGCATCCAGGCTTCGGGCTTCCCTACCAGGGGGCACCGAGGAGTGCATTTTTTGACTCTTAAGTCTATGCATGGCCGATTCCACCACCATGGAATGGTGCGGTAGTTGTGCCTTCTGGAAGCCGGGGCTCTTGCGGACTCGATAAATGGAATCGACCCGCTTGCTTAATACCGGCGACGACTCCGGGCTCTCCCACATGCGGAAGAGAAGTCGTTCCAGCATCGGAGGAACCGGTACAATAAAGGCCTCCTTCGGGGGAGAGTCATATTGGAGGGCATCGAGTTCTTCGACTCGAGGCTCCTCCTCGGGATCCGCGGGGAAGGCCAAGGCCTTGGCCATATCCCTCACGAAGTCCGAGAACCGGGTATCCTCCGGGCCGGCGTCGAACCGAAGAAAAAAGAGAAAAATAGAGAAAAAGTCAACTTTTCTGCGGGGATTCACAGGCAACGTCTGTAGGGCTCCGCGGAAAAAAGAAGACTGAGCAAGATGGCACCCTTGGGCGGAAGAGGACCGCGCATGCGCGCTGCAATTCCCAAAGGCTTTCTTTGAAAGCTGGGGAAAATTGCTCCGCGAGGGCTCCGTCGGCGCCGACGTCACCCATATGTGAGGACTGACTTCCTGCTTGGTCCTGGAGAATAAGGACTGGATAAGCATTTTGGTGGTATGTTCAGAGAGGAAGGGGCGGATTCTTGCTGATGTTGTAGAGGAAAAGCGGCAGGTCTTAGCTACAAGCTGGATATGAGCAGAGAAGGAGGAGAGAGGTATTAAAGATGACCCCTAGATTGCGGGCTGAGGGAACAGGAAGGATAGTAGATCCATCCACATGGACTAAGAGAGGGGGGAGTGGGGCGAGGAGTTGGGTGTGGAAAGACAAGGAGTTCAGTCTTGGCCATGTTCAGTTTCAATTGGCGATGAGACATCCAGGCAGCGATGTCCAAAAGACAAAGCAGAGATCTTGGAATGGGTTGCTGGAGAGATATTAGGTGTAGAGAGGTAGATTTGGGGAGTCATCGGCATAGAGATGGTACTGAAAGCCATGGGATGAGATAAGCACGCCAAGCCTTGGGTATAGAGAGAGAAGAGGAGGGGGCCCAAGACAGATCCCTGGGGTACAACCTACATGGAGCAGGGTAGGGGAGGAGGAGAAGCCGCCAGAGCAAACACTGAATGAGCGATGGGAGAGGTAGGAGGAGAACCAGGATAGGATATATAATGACACACTGCAGGTAAGAGACTGCTCCGTTCAAGCTGCCTCTCCCAGTCAGACACACACACAAAGGGAAAAGAAATAATTCCATGAAGATGCTCTCCTTGTTTTCCCTACCAAGTACCTGTGTCTTTTGGGGAAACTGCTAGGTACTTATGACCTAGATTATCCACTGTTGGAAACAGGATACTGGGCTTGATGGACCTTGGTCTGACCCAGTATGCATATCTTACGTTCTTATGCACCCCCTCCCCAATACTGCCACATCCCTATCCTTGAACTGCCTCTTAGTGATTTAGATGTGTCATTTTCTTTATTGTACATTCTACTGCAAAACCCACTGACTGAACATACAGTTTTCTTAATACCCTGCTATGTGC
Organism: Ichthyophis bannanicus; assembly: GCA_033557465.1. NCBI lineage: Eukaryota > Metazoa > Chordata > Amphibia > Gymnophiona > Ichthyophiidae > Ichthyophis > Ichthyophis bannanicus. The sequence continues at coordinate 450,179,834 of CM066037.1, forward strand.
ACCCCTATTGCCATGAGACAGTGGCACCGTGCAATTACACTATAAAATCCATCTTTTGAATCTGCTAACAGAGATACCTAGTGGTTTGATAGGTTATATTTGTTGTTATATTATTACAAACAGTATGTTGGATATTGCTCCACTCAAGGCCCCTCCTCCCATCAAGTCTCTCCTGTAGATCAAATGTACATACAGAAGCAACAAATACACACAAACACAATGCAACACATACAGAGGAGTTGGAAAGAATTCAATGAGCCATGCTCTACACTTTCTTTACATAAAAAACATCTCAACATCTTAAAAGCTTGAAAACAAGAAACCTAAAATATAACTCACGAACTACCAGATTCAGTGGACATTCTATCAGCAGGTTTACATTTAAAACTTTCCCTTCCATATGTCTTCGCACTCCCATACCCGCAACAGCCACGTCCCTTCAGCCTGTACCATAGCAAGAGGGAAGAGTGGGAGATAGAGTGGCTGTATTTTCCTATAGTTTATGGAGAACCCCTCAGTGACAGCAGGCAAGATGCAGCCATGAAAATTGGTGAGTCCAAAGCTAAGGGTGCTATCAAGTTGAGTTGCAACCCAGGCTGGAACAGTCTACTTAGTGAAGAGGTTGCATAGCACTGGACTAACCAAAAACATTACCAAAGTCTTCAAGAGGTAACAAGGCAATAACATTTCGTAAAAGTATGCACTAAAGAGCACATGGCCACTATGCAAATGTCCTGAATGGATTACAAATGCAGGTTTGCAATGGTCATGGCTTTTGCTCTGAGCTAGAATATTCCAACTTGACCAGTAAATGGAAATTATGCTGATGCATAACAAAAGGATACATAGTAACATAGTAAATGACGGCAGATAAAGACCAGTATGGTCCATCTAGTCTGCCAGTAAGATGAAAGAGTAGGTGCACCTGCCACTCCATGCAGGCCACCCCTCCTCATGTCTGTTTTAGAGGTAAACCCACAGCTCCGTGTGGGATACCCCTGTATGTTGTAAAATTAGATAAGTTTAGCTTGATTTTATCCTGTTGCTGTAAAGGGATCCACTGTGTTTGTCCCATGCCATTTTGAATTCTATCACCGTATTTGCCCCCACCACTTCCATCGGGAGGGCATTCCAAGCATCCACCACCCTTTCAGTGAAAAAGTATTTCCTGACATTGCCTTTCAATTTACCCCCTTGCAGCTTCATGTTATGCCCTCTAGTTTTACAGCTTCCTCGTCTTTGAAAGAGGTTTGTTTGTTCATTATTTCTCTTTAAGTATTTAAAGGTCTGAATCATATCTCCCCTGTCCCTCCTCCTCCAGTGTACATATTTAGGTCTTCTAGTCTCTTCTCATAAGGCTTCTGACGCAGGCTCCAAATCATTTTGGTCACCTTTCTCTGAACAGTTTCCAGTCTTTTTATATCCTTTGCAAGATATGGTCTCCAAAACAGAACACAGTATTCCAAGTGAGGCCTCACCAGTGACTTATACAGTGGCATTAGTACCTCTTCCTTTCTGCTGGTAATTCCTCTTTGTATGCAAGCCAACATCCTCCTGGCTTTTGCCACCGCCTTGTCGCACTGTTTTGCCACCTTGAGATCCTCAGAAATAATCACACCAAGGTCCGTCTCCTGGTCCATGCACACCAACCTCTCACCCCCTATCATGTACATTTCCCTTGGATTTCTGCTTCCCAAGAGCATGACACTGCACTTCTTCGCATTAAATCTTAACTGCCAATCATTAGACCATTCTTCCAGCTTTTTGTAGATCTCTCCTCATGCTATCCACTCCCTCAGGGGAGTCCACTCTGTTGCAAATTTTCATGTCATCTGCAAAAAGACAGACTTTTCCATGCAGTCTTTCAGCAATATCACTCACAAATACATTGAACAGTGCCAGGCCCAGGACCGAACCCTGGGGCACCCCGCTAATCACCCTCCTTTCGTCCGAGTGAGCTCCATTTACCATCACCTTCTGTTGTCTGTCAGTCAACCAATTTCTTTTCCAGTTCACCACCTTGAGGACCCATCCCCAAACTACTGAGTTTATTGATGAGCCTCCTATGAGGAAACAGTATCAAAGTCTTTGCTGAAATCCAGGTAGATGACATCCATCGCATGCCCTGATCCAGGTCTCTGGTCACCCAGTCAAAGAACTCCATCAAATTTGTTTGGCAAGATCGCCCTTTGGTAAAGCCATGTTTGCCTCGGATCATGCACCCTGTTGGTTTTGAGCAAGTCCACTATTTGCTCTTTCAGAAGCGCCTCCATTACGTTTCCCGCCACCGAGGTAAGGCTCACGGGCCTGTAGTTTGTCACTTCTTCCTTGTCACCACTTTTGATATGTAGTCCGAAATCCACTTTGGAAGTGTGCGCTTGCTAGCAAGTTCCCTGGTTCCTCCGGATGGGGTAGGGTTCGCTTCTTCTTTCAGGAATGGGCCCAGGTCAGCAAGGACTCCTGGGTGCTATGTTCTGGAATGCAAAGAGCCAATCACAGACGCTTTTGTCTTCTCCCCTTGTGGGTATGGGAACAGCAGGGCCATTGTGTGGATCACTTTGGACAAGTTGCCTCTCCTGAAAGCAGTGGTGCCCGTTCACCTGGATGACCGGGCCAACATGTTTTATGGTGCCAATACAGAAGTAACATTCCGGCCCACTCTGGATCTCAAGTGTGTCAACATGCACTTACAAAGAGACATGACAGCAGAAAAAGACCACATGGCCTATCTAGTCTGCTCTTTCATATCAACCACTACAACAGTCCCCTTTTTTCCTTTACAGAGCCTCTGTGTTTGTCCCATGCTTTTTTGAATTTAGATACTCTCCTCATCTCTACCCCCTCCACTGGGAGACTATTCCACATATCTAACACTCTTTCCTTAAAGAAATATTTCCACATATTACTCCTGAGTCTATTCCCTTTCACCCTCATTCTATGTCCCCTCGTAGCAGAGCTTGCTTTCAACTGAAAGAGGCTCTCCTGCTATGCATTTATGCCACGGAGGAATTTAAACATTTCAATCATATCACCTCTGTCCTGCCTTTCCTCTAGAGTATACATATTAAGGTCCTCAAATCTGTCCTCATATGCTTTATAATGAAGACCATTAACCATTTTAGTAGCCACCCTCTGCACCAACTCCAACCTGTTTATATCCCTTTGAGGGTGCGGTCTCCAGAAATGCACACAATACTCCAAATGAGGTCGCAACAAAGACTCATACAGAGTGACAGGTTTTTTTTATACCGCTTTATCATTTCAGTCAAAGTAGTTTACGTTGTACATTAAACAGGGACATTGATAACTTGAATTTTTCTGAGTCAATGGAGGGTAAAAGTGACTTGCCCAAGGCCACAAGGAGTGCTAGCGGGACTCAAACCCTGGTCTCTTGGTTCCCAAGTCAGTGCTCTAAGCACCAGGCTACTCCTCCACACCCTTTTGTGTCATGTGCTTCTGGATGGAAACTTTGCAATCCATGATTCAAGCAGTGCACTGAGGGGAGTTCTTGGCATCTCTGGATTTGTCTAAGGCATATTTTTCACAACCCCAACCTGGGGGATCAGCAAAGTATCTGTGTTTTTGCCATGTTTGGCTCTCCCTTCAGTTCGTCACCCTCCTATATAGACTCACCACTGCCCCAAGGACATTCTCCAAGGTCATGGTTGTGGTGGCTGTTGCCCTATGGCACCAAGGGATTTGTGTGCACACATATCTGGACAACTGGCTTATCAGAGCCCATTCTCTTTCACAGTGTCTTGGGAGTTCCTTGAGTGATGTCCTTTCTAATGTCTCAGCAGGGTGATCAATTGGGGAAAGAACCAGTTGTTGCATTCCAGTTCCTGGGAGCATGTTTCGATACTCTAGTGAACAGAGTCTTCCTGCAAGAGGAGAAAATCAAAGGCTGGACTGCCTAGTGCTCTTCTATTCTCAGCAGGTTCCCAGAGTCTGGGTTGATCTTCAGCTCCTCCGACTGCTGGTGCCAACAGTTGAGATGGTGCCGTGGACACATGCTTATAGGCGGTCGCTCCAATGGTCATTACTGACTCTGTGGTTCCCGAGTTCTTAGCCATTTGAGCTCGGCTTCCGCTCTAATGATGGTGATGGCCAGCCTGTAGTGGTGGCGAAAGCCTAGTCTTCTGGTTAAGGGTGTAACACTGGATGATTGCTCCTGGAGCCTTCTAACAACAGATGTCAATCTCTTGGGCTAGAGAGCCCATTGCCAAGGCTGAACAGCACAGGGCCATTTGAACCACAGGGAGGCAGAGTGAGCCATCAACTGCTTTGAGGCCAGGGCGATGTTGGCTCTTCTGTGCTTCCAGCCTCCAGTCAAGGGCCGGGCAGTTTGAGTGTTCTCAGACAATGCCACAGTGGTGGCTTATGTCATTTGGCAAGGCATCACAAGGAGTGTCGGGGTAGCACTGGAGGAGATGGCTCTCCTGTTTGCCTGGGCGGCAGCGAACCTCCTAGTTTGTTGGCTCTGCACATTGCCATGGTGGATATTGTGGAAATGGATTTTTTCAGCTGGCACTCTGGTTCCAGGAGAGTGGTAATTGAAGTAGGAGGTGTTTCAGTTGTTTCTGCGCTGCTGGGGTCATCCTGAGAGGGATGTGATAACGACCCACTCCAATGGCAGTGATTGTGGTTGGTTCTGCAAGGAGTTTTCTGAGCTGCTGGCTCAGTTTTGCCAAGATCCTTACCTATCTTTTTCTGAGGAAGCCATTTTCCTTTGGTCTGTGCCTTACTTCTTCCCTGAAGTGATTTCTCCCTTCATTTGAACCAGGCGATTTGCCTGCCCTCCTTCTTTAAGCAGAAGTGTCAGGGGAATGGTAAAGATCTTCGCCTTGGGGATGTCTGGAGGGTGCTTCTCCAGTTTTTGGAGGTTACAAATTCTTTTCGTAAGTCAGATCATCTTTTTGTGCTGTTTGCTGGCCCGCACAAGGTGACACGGTGGCTAATTCTGCATTGGGGTGCTGGATTAAGGAGGCTATTGCCTCAGCGGATCTGCTGTGGAACCAGCCGGTTCCAGAGGGTTTGCCCGAACGCAAGTGTCCTCATGGGCGAAGCAGAGCTCGGTAGTCTCTGCAGATATTTGGCAGGCAGCAGCGTGGGCATCACTTTCCACTTCTGTCAAGCATTTCCGCTTGGATGTCCACGCTCAGGCAGACATAGCCTTTGGCTTTAAGGATTTGCAAGCTGTTGTGTCTTCTTCCCACTCAGTGGAGGCATAGCTTTGGTACGTTCCACTTGTCTGGACTGGTCTAGCAGAACGAAATGGAAGGTGACATTTTGCTTACCGGATAATGTCCTTTCCTTGATGAGGTCAAGCCTCGGTACTCACCCACTGAGAGTCCCAGGCAGAAATCCACTCATCTGGACTAGTCTAGCAGAACAATATGGAATAAGCACTTAACTTCTCTAACATGAGATATTTGGGATGACATTCCTATTTTCTTTATGAGCAGGCGGTACCTAGTACAGAAAGCCCATCTTCTCTCATTCAGAGGGTCCTGTTCAACAGTCTTAGCCTGCAAGAGGGCAGAAATCTTAAAATTACTAATTCCTAGCCTATGCTAACAGTTAATGCTCTACTCGGTAGGATTTCCAAAAGATATAATCTGTAGCCTTCTGATACTATCCAAAGGACCTAGTTATTAGAGGTTACTATGAGCCAATAGTTTTGTGTGACATCTCATCCTTGCTGCAATAGGAAGCAACTCCAGGACAAAGAGAATACAGGCTATAGATGCTGGATCCAGGCAAAACACTCAGCCCTCCACTCCCTAGGTCCACTAGATCTGGAATGATACAGATACAGCACTCAAAGACTTTTATTGATGGGAAAGGGGACAGAAGTCATACAGTCACTCAGGCATGACACCCAGTGGGTGAATTCAGGTCTCATGAATATAGCGATCCAAATGGAGTCCTGGTGTAGCCTTTCAGCTGAGGGCTACGCAATTAGCTGCACTGCATACATGACAGAAGAAAAGATGACAAAACAGGGCAAAAATCATCGTGTAGTTGCAAATAAGGATTATGGCACTAAGGTTCTAACGCTGAGCTGCCCTATGGTATATGTCCTTGTGTATGCTAAATGCTCTCTGTTATGAATTTGCACTATTAGCAATCATTAGGATGTGCAGGCAAAAATATTTGTTTTGTTTACTACTACACAATCATTTGTATAACACTGCATGGTGTATGCAGCGCTGTTCAGACACATGTAAATGTTACTGCTCATCAGAGCTTACAATCTAGTCAATACAGATGATACATCTAGGGGAATGGTAAGGAAACACATAGGAAACTAAGTGGATCAAGATCCAAAAAGCAGCCTCAAAAGAGGCACATTTTCAGCCTGGATTTGAAAAGGGCCAGAACCTTACGTACAGACTCAGGTAGTTTGATCCAGGCATAAGGTGCAGCAAGGTGGAAGGATCGAAGTCTGGAGTTGGCAGTAGAAGAGAAGGGCACAGATAGAAGTGATCTGCCAGAAGAGTAGAGTTTCCAAGGAGGGGTGTAGGAAGAGATAAGAGGAGAGGTAGTGAGGAGCAGCAGAATGAGTGCACTTATAGGTCAGTAGGAGAAGTTTGAACTGGATACGTAAATGGATACGGAACCATTGAAGCGACGAGAAGAGGGGTTATATGAGCATATTGAGGCTGGCAGAAGATTAGCCGAGCAGTTGAGTTCTGAACAGATTGAAGGGGAGAGAGATGATTCAGAGGGAGACCAGCAAGGAGGAGGTTGCAATAGTCTAGAAGGGAAGTGAATAAAGAGTGGATAAGTGACTTAGTAGTGTGTTCAGAAAGGAAGGGGTGAATTTTGCTGATCTTACAGAGAAAAATGACAGGTTTGAGCTATCAGTTGGATGTGTGAGGAGAAGGAGGAGGAGTCAAAGACGACCCCCAAGTTTGGAAGGGGAGGAAACGGAGATGTAGAACGTAATCCACAGTAACAGAGAGGAGGAAGGGGGGGGGGAGGTAGGTTTAGGGGGAAAAATAAAGCAGCTTGGTTTTGGCCATGTTCAATTTCAAATGGTGGTGAGACATCCAGGCAGCAATGTCAGAGAGGCAGGAAGAGATCTGGGCCTGAACTGCTAGAGAGATTTCAGGTGTAGAGAGGTAGAACAGTCATCAGCATAAAGATGGTACTGAAAACCATGGGAGGAGATGAGTGCACCAAGGGACTGGGTATAGAGAAAGAAAAAGAGGGCCCAAAACAGACTCTTGGCGTACACCAACTGAGAGCAGGATAACAGTAGAGGAGGATCCATCAGAGCAAACACTGAAAGTGCTATGGGAGAGATAAGAACATAATCAGGATAGCACAGAGCCCTTAAAACAAAGAGAGGACAAGGTGGTAGACAACAGTGCCAAAAGCAGCACAAAGGTTAAGAAGGATGAGGATCACGTAAAGGTCCTTGGATTTTGCCAGGAACAGGTCGCTGGAAACTTTGGCAAGAGACATTTCCGTAGAATGAAAAGGACTAAAGCCAGATTGCAGTGGATCCAGAAGGGCTTGAGAGGAGAGACGGTCAAGGCAACAGCAGTGAACCGCACGTTCAAGTAGTTTAGGAAATGAAGGGGAGGAGGGAGACGAGTCAATAATTAGAAGGACAGGTAGGGTCTAGTGAGGGTTTCCTGAGGAGAGGCGTAACCACAGCATGCTTGACGGCGGCAGGAACAGCTGCAGTGGAAAGCAATAGGTTGAGAATATGAAAGATGGAAAGGATCACAGTGGAGGAGATGGAGCTTAGGAGACAAGTGGGAATAGGATCAGAGGAGCAGGTAGTGAGTTTGAAGGAGGAAAGAAGATGTGTGGTTTCCTACTCGGAGATCTTAAGAAAGGAAAAAAGGTGGCAGAGGTTGAGAGGAAGAGCTGAGAGTGAAGAAGGGGAAGAGGGGGCGAAGCTGACGTCACAGGGAACTGGAGTGTAATCTTGTGGCCTTTATCATGAAAACAATCGGCCAAAGTTTGGGCAGATAGGGAAACAGGGGTCAGAGGAGGAGATACTGAGGAGAGAGTTGAGATGGCAAAGGTAAGAGGCAACAGAGTTAGTCAGGTAGACATAATAGTCTTGTTTGAAGAGTGCTATGGCTGACGGAAAGAGGCAAACATGAATTTGAAGTGTAGAAAGTCTGCAAGGGTGTGGGATTTGAGCCAAATGCGTCTACCAAGGGCACAGAGCGGAGATGAGCCACTGAGGCAGCCATTGCCCTGACACGGTGGGCCGTGACCCTACCCTGCAAAGGAAGGTCAGCCGCCTTATAAGCCCAGCTACCCAGATGGACAAGGTATGCTTGGACACAGCCAACCCCAACTTATTGGGGTCAAAGGATACGAAGAGCTGAGTAGCCCTTCTATGCCCCTGCGTACGGTCAAGGTAGAAGGATAAGGCCTCCTACAGTCCAGGGTATGCAGAACTGCTTCAGTCTGGCTTGCATGAGGCCTAGGGAAGAATGTTGGAAGAACCACCTCCTGAATGAGGTGGAAAGAGGAGACAACTTTTGCGAGGAACTTTGGGTGAGTCCTGAGGACTACCCTGTTCCTATAAATCCTGGTGTAAGGCCTGTCACAGACCAGGGCCTGAAGCTCACTTACTCGCCAAGCCGAGGTAAGGGCTATCAGGAAGAGTGTTTTCCAGGAGAGGAAGCGTAGTGGACAAGTAGCCATCGGCTCAAAAGGAGGGCGAGTCAGTTGCTGCAAGACCACATTCAGCTCCCACTCAGGGGCAGGAGGACGGATGGGAGGCTTGAGCAAAAGCAAGCCCCTGAGAAAGCGGGACACCAAGGGGTGACCAGATAGAGATTGTCCCTCTACCAATGAGTGGTGAGCTGCTAGAGCTGAGAGGTGGACCCGAACAGAATTGGACTTAAGTCCCTGATTGGATAAGTGCAGTAAATACTGAAGAACTACTGGCACAGTAAAGGAGAAAGGATCCTCTGTACGCAGGTGACACCGCACAGAAAACCTCTTCCACTTGAGCGCATAGGTTTTCCTAGTGGACTGTTTCCTAGAGGCTAGGACAACCTCCTCAACTTCCTGAGGTATGCCCCAGGGAGTCAAAACTACCCTTGCAGCCTCCAGGCCATCAAATTGAGAGACTTGAGATTGGGGTGCAGAAGGGAACCCTGGTCCTGTGTGAGAAGGTCGGGTTGCAACCCCAGAGGCAGTGGAGGATCCACCGCCAGTTGAAGCAGAAGAGGAAACCAAGGCTGTCTCGGCCACCTGGGAGCTACCAGCAGGACCGAGGCCTTGTCCTGGAGAATCTTGACTAGGGTTCGGGCCACCAAGGGCGTGGGAGGAAATGCATAGAGGAGGCCCTGAGACCAAGATATCAGAAAAGCATCCGCTGCTATCCGCAGAGGATGTGGTTGCCTGGAGCAGAACTTTGGCAGTTGCTTGGTTCATGGGGCTGGCAAAGAGATCTATCAGAGGGAGACCCCATTTCAGGAAGATCTTCTGAACTACTGAAGGATGCAGTTGCCACTCGTGGGGCTGCAGTATCCTGCTCAATCTGTCTGCCAGGTAGTTGTCCTGGCCTGGAAGGTACACAGCCCTGAGGAGCATGTTGTGCTTGAGGGCAAAAGAACAAAAGTCCTGAGCTTCCCGACAAAGGATCCTGGACCCAGTTCTGCCCTGTTTGTTCACATAAAACATGGCAATTTGGTTGTCTGTCTGAATCAGGACAGACTGTTGAGCTAGGGTAGGAGTGAAAGCTTTGAGTGCTAATTAAATAGCTCTGAGTTCTAGGAGATTGATCTGCTGTGCAGCCTCCCAGGGAGACCACAGACCCTGGGTGCACTTGCCCAGACAATGCGCTCCCCAGCCTTGCAGGCAGGCATCTGTTGTGAGAATCACTGTGTAACCTGGAATCTGAAAAGGCACCCCTTTCAGCAGATTGGGTGGGTGTAGCCACCAGTTGAGGGAGTGCAGAAATGGTCTGGACACCCTTATCCTGTCTCTGAGGCTGCCAGTGGCCTGTGACCACTGAGTACGAAGGCACCACTGTGCAGGCCTCATTTGGAGCCTGGCATTGGGGGTCACATGTACTGTCGAAGCCATGTGGCCTAGAAGCCTCAGGCAGAGTCTGGCGGAGACCAGGGACCTGCTGAGAAACTGATTTGCCAAAGCCATCAACCTTTGGGCCCTGTCTGCTGGCAAGAAAGTCTTTGCCAGCAGAGAGTCCAGCCTTGCTCCTATGAACTCTAAGTTCTGGGAGGGGAGCAAAGTGGACTTTGCGAAGTTAAATGACAAACCGCAGGCGTTGTAGAAGAGCAATGGTCCTGAGGGTGGCTTGATTGGCCTCCTGACCTGTCTGACCCCTGATGAGCCAGACGTCCAGATAGGGGAAGACAAAGATACCCTGATTTCTCAGGTAGGCCGCCACCACTGCTAAGCACTTTGTAAAGACTCTGGGGGCGGAGGTGAGGCCGAAAGGCAGCACTCTGTACTGATAATGGTTTCCTCCCACAATGAACCTGAGGTACTTTCTGTGGTCTGGATGAATGAGGATGTGAGTATACGCATCCTTTAGATCTAAGGAGCATAGCCAATCTCCCTGCTGGAGGTAGGGCAGAAGGGTTCCAAGAGTAAGCATCTTGAACTTTTCCTTCACTAGGAACTTGTTGAGGTTCCTGAGGTCCAGAATGGGTCGAAGGCCACTGGTTCTTTTGGGCACCAGGAAATACCTGGAGTAGAATCCGTGACCTTGTAAGTGGGGAGGCACAGGTTCCACCGCCCTGTCCACCAACAGACCCTGAAGCTCCTGACGGAGAAGGTCTGTGTGTAGAGGAGGCCTTGGAGGCTCCCCTGGAAAATATGGGGGTGGCAGTTGGTGGAAATGGAGGGCATATCCCCTGCGGATGATGTCCAACACCCAACTGTCCCTGGTGATAAGGGGCCACTGGTGGGCAAAGAGGGCGAGACGACCTCCCGTGCAGGGTTGGGAAAGCAGTAGAGGAGAGGCTATGCTCAAGGAATCAAAAGCCCCCAACCTGCTGAGTGGTAGCAGGGGCCTGAGGCTTTGGGGTCCTCTGCCTACGGGGCCCATTACCCTGGCCCTTGGCTTGCTGACCCTGGGGGGCAGCTTGGGCAGCCTGATATTGTGGGTATTGTTTGTAGGCAGCGCCCTTTCTCAGGTAAAAGGGCTTTTTACCCGAGCCCTTCTTTTTATGAGAAGGGGCAGGTGTCTTCCTCGACAGCCTTGTCCGGGTGAGGTGCTCGGTCTCGAGCTGAGCGGCCTTCTCGGTCATGGGCTTGCCAAACAGGTTTTCACCTCGGCAAGGGACATCGACCAACTTGTCCTGAACCCATGGCTCGAGGTCCGATGACTGCAGCCAAGCCTGGCGTCGAGCCGCGATGCCGGCTGCTGCAACTCGGGCCGAAGCCATCGTAGGCGGCGCGGGACATGAACTTCGAGCAGTCCTGAATCCCCGAGGACAAGGACTTAAATCTCTGCAAGGGTTCCCCGGAGAGACCAGCAGAGAATCCGGCCAACTCCTTGGCCAGATCCCGCAAGTACATGCCCATGTACAGCTGTTAAGACTGGACACGGCAAGCAAGCATCGAGCCCTGAAAACACTTTCGACCGACGCCATCTCCGGTTCCACAGGCCCGGGGCGACGGTCGGGGGTCTTAGACCTGGCCCTCGAGGAGCCAGGGACCTCTTCCGACGATGCCCTCGCGAGCCGTTTCTTCCTCTTGCGTTCCCGGTCGGGGGACCCCCTGTCCGAGGAGCTTCGACAGCGCTCGGGATCGGAATCCCGAGATGTCGAGGCCTCAGACGAGGTCCGGGCCCGGCCGGAGGCTGAGTCCGAGAAAAGCCTTTCCTTTTGCTGCTGGCGACTTCGTAGTGCCTTGGAAGACATTTTTCCACAGGCCCTGCACGACTTAGGATCGTGGTCGGGGCCGAGGCACCGAAGGCAGCAGTCGGGTGTGTCGGTGAGAGACATCAGTTTCTTACACCGATCACACTTCTTAAAACCACTGGAAGCCATCGGGGAAAAAAAGAGTCCCTGCGAGGTCAAAAGACCGGCCCTCCAGGGAAAAAGAGAAAGAAGGGCGCCAACGTCAGCCACGAAGGGCAAAAACCGAAAAAGAGGAATCGGGCTCGATACCGGTGTACCGAACCCGGCGGGAGGGGAACCGGCGTCGAACCGGAAGAAAAAGAGCAAAAAAAATCGCAGAAAAAATCTACTTTTAACAGGGAAAACTGGACACACGTCCGGTGGGCTTCACGGAAAAAAAGAGACTGAGGTAAGATGGCACCTTTAGGCGGGAAGGGAACCGCGCATGCGTGCCTGCATTCTCAAAGGCTTTCATAGAAAGCTGGGGAAATGCTCCGCTGGGGCTTCATCGGCGCCGATGACACCCATATGTGAGGACTGACTTCCTGCTTGGTCCTGGAGAAACAACTCCTAGGGAAGGTGGGTGGGTTGTGAAGACTAAATTCCTGCTGTTCCCGGAGATCACCTGTTACAGGTGAGTAACTATGCTATCTCCAGGAACAAGCAGGAATGTAGTCTTCACATATGGGGACTCCCTAGCTACAGATGCCAGGGAGAAACCCCAGAAGTTGTGTGCCCGTGTGAAAGAGCTCCACTTCCCCCCATGGATCTCTGGCATCCTATCCGGAAAGGTGGGTAGGAGTTGATTAATGATTAAGTATGGAACAGGTGCTGTAAAACAGCCTGACCAAACAAGGCATCCCGGCGGGAGTCCTTGTCTAAGCAGTAATGGGCTGTGAAGGTATGAACCGAGGCCCAAGTAGCTGCTCGACAGATGTCGTCAATAGACACAGAGTGTAAATGAGCCATTGAGGCTGCCATGGCTCTCACATTGTGAGCTGTGACATGGCCTTCCAGAGAAAGGTTCTTACTCTGATAGGCAAAAGAAATACACTGTGCAATCCTGTTGGATAATGTTCTTTTGGAGACTGGAAGTCCCAAATGAGAAGGAGCCAAAGCAACAAAGAGCTGGGAAGACTTCCTATGTTGCTGTGTTCTTTGTAAGCAAAAGGCAAGTGCTCTTTCACAGTCCAAAGTATGAAGATTCCTTTCTGCATTTGAAGCATGAGGCCTTGGAAAAAATACAGGCAGGTAAACCACCTGGTTTAAATGAAAAGGTGAGACCACCTTTGGCATAAAGTGTGGATGAGTCCTAAGGACTACCTTATCATGATAGAACCTCGTGTAAGGAGGTTCAGCAACTAATGCTTGCAATTCACTGATGTGATGTGCTGATGTGACTGCAATGAGAAAGATAACTTTCCAGGAAAGGAATTTCAAGGAGATAGTAGCTAAAGGTTCAAAGGGCGGCTTCATGAGCTGCCCCAGAACCAAATTCAGGTAGCCTAATGGGAGGCTTAGTCAGAAGAAGACCCCTCATAAATCTCGCTATGAGAGGATGAGAGGAAATAGGTTGACAATTTAGAGGCTTTAAAGAATCTGAAATAGCACTTAAATGGACTCTTACTGAGTTAGTCTTAAGTCCTGCATTAGATAAATGAAGGAGATATTCCAGTAATGATTACAGAGGTATCGTAGAGGGGTGAAGACCCTTTTATGAACACCATATGGAAAACCTTTTCCACTTGAAAGCATAAGAGCTTCTTGTGGAAGGTTTCCTGGAAGCACAAAGGACATCCTTTACTTGTTGAGAAAGGTTAAGACCATGAAGGTCTAGGCTCTCAGCAACCAGGCCCTGAGATGCAGAGAGTGGGGATTGGGATGCCACAACATCCCGTCCTCCTGAGACAGGAGATCTGGAGCAGATCCTAACTCCAGAGATGGAGCTTGAGAGATATGCAGGAGCAGAGGGTACCAGACCTGCCGTGGCCAATGTGGAGCTATGAGAATCATGTGGCCTTTGTCTCTCTGAAGCTTGAATAGGGTTTTGGGAATTAGGGGAATGGGTGGAAAGGCATACAGGAAGTCCTGACCCCAATGGAGAAGGAAAGCATCCCTGGCCTGAGAACCCTGAGCTGGAATTCTGGAACAGAACCGGGGAAGTTTGGCATTCAACGGACTTGCAAAGAAGTCTATGTCCGGAGTTCCCCAAATTTGAAAACTTTTTGCTACCTGGTCTGCATGGAGAGACCATTCGTGTGGAAACAGAACTCGACTGAGTCTGTCTGCCCAAGAGTTTTGAATGCCTGGCAGATACACCACAAGGAGATGAATCTGATGCTCTCTGGCTAGGGCCCATAGTCGCAAAGCTTCATTGCAAAGCGACAGAGAGCCTGTTCCTCCCTGCTTGTTCAGATAGAACATAGCTACTTGATTGTCCGTCTAAATTAGGACTGTCTTGTAGCTGAGCTGGGTATGGAACACTCGAAGAGCAAGGAAGATTGCTCTGAGTTCTAGGAGATTGACATGTAAGCGGGTCTCCTGTGGAGTCCAGGTGCCTTGGGTTGAGAGATCTTGCAGATGAGCTCCCCAACCCACTTGGGAGGCGTCTGTTGTTAGAGTGACCTGGGGTAGGGGTTGCTGCAAGGGGGACCCCACCAACAAGTTTTGGGTTGACTGCCACCATTGTAGAGACAAAATAAGGCGACTTGTGTTTGCTATTTTGTCTGATAGGCAGCCTGATGCCTGAGTCCACTGAGTGGATAGAGTCCATTGGGCTGCTCTCATATGGAGGCGAGCATAGGGAACCACGTGCACGGTAGATGCCATGTGGCCTAGTAGTTGTAACATTTCCCGAGCAGTGAGATGAGTTTTTAACACTGCCTGGGAGGCTAACTGCACAATGCGAAGGCAGTGGGCCTGTGGAAGATAGGCCCTTGCATTTCTGGTATCCAGCAAAAGCTCCTATAAACGTTAGAGACTGAGTGGGAGTTAGACTGGATTTTAAGATGTTTATGACCAGGCCCAAATACTGAAGGATACGCATTGTGCAAGATAGGGAAATTCTGGCCTCTGACTCTGATGGGGCTCGAATGAGCCAGTCGTCTAAGTAGGGGAAGATGAATATTCCTAGCGTGCGAAGAAATGCTGCCACTACAGCCAGGCCAAAAGGAAGCACCCTGTATTGGTAGTGCTTTCCTTGAAAAAGAAAACGAAGGAATCTTCGGTGAGTTGGATGGATGAGAACATGAGTGTACGCATCCTTGAGATCTAGAGAACAAAGCCAATCCTGACTCTGATGGTATGACAGCAGAGTTCCTAGAGAAATCATCTTGAATTTCTCTTTGAACGGGAATTTGTTCAGTTCTCTGAGGTCTAAAATGGGTCTGTGTCCCCCTGTTTTCTTTGGAATAAGGAAATAAGGGGAGTAAAACCCTGTACCCTGTTGGGAAATGGGTATGTCTTCTATTGCCCCCTGGGCAAGAGGTAAACTGACCTCTTGACCCAACTGAGTGTTGAGTGAAGCCTGAGAATTGAACTGTCTTACCACTGTAGGAGGGGGCATGTTCATATGAAGAAATGAAGCTTGTACCCCTCTCTTACAATGGAAAGAGTCCATTCTTCTGCTGTTATCTGCCCCCATCTGGGGACAAAATGACACAACATTCCTGGGATGGTGGAAGGCTCTGGCCCATTCAGGGCCAGGAAGGCCAAGTTAGAAACATAGAAATATGACGACAGAAAAAGACCACATGGCCTATCTAGTCTGTCCTTCCATAACAACTACAACATTCCCCTTTTTACCTTTAGAGATCCTCTGTGTTTGTCCCATGCTTTTTTGAATTCAGTTACTGTCCTCATCTCTACCACCTCCACTGGGAGACTATTCCACGGATCCACTACTCTTTCCATAAAGAAATATTTCCGCATATCACTCCTGAATCTATCTCCCTTCACCCTCATCCCATGTCCCCTCGTAGCAGAACTTGCTTTCAATTGAAAGAGGCTCTCTCCCTGAACATTTATGCCACGGAGGTATTTAAACATCTCAATCATATCACCTCTATCCCGCCTTTCCTCTAAGGTGTACATATTAAGATCCTTCAGTCTGTCTTCATATGCTTTATAATGAAGACCACTAATCATTTTAGTAGCCACCCTCTGCACCGACTCCATCCTGTTCACATCCTTTTGAAGGTGCGGTCTCCAGAATTGCATACTATACTCCAAATGAGGTCGCACCAAAGACTTATACAGAGGCATTATCACCTCCTTTTTTCTGCTAGCCATTCCTCTCCGTATGCACCCAAGCATCCTTCTAGCTTTTGCAGTCACCTTTTCTACCTGTTTAGCTACTTTAAGATCATCGGACACAACCACGCCTAGGTCCCGCTCTTCTTTAGTGGACAAAAGTACTTCACCCCCTATACTATATTGCTCCCTTGGATTGCTGCAGCCCAAATGCATGACCTTACATTTTTTAACATTAAATCCCAGCTGCCAAATTCTAGACCATTCTTCAAGCTTAGCTAGATCCCTCCTCATGTTATCTACCCCTTCCTGGGTGTCTACTCTATTGCAGATTTTGGTATCATCCGCAAAGAGGCAAACCTTACCTGAAAGCCCTTCCGCTATATCACTAACAAAGATGTTAAAAAGAATCGGACCAAGGACAGATCCCTGGGGCACACCACTGATAACATCCTTCTCCTCAGAGTGAGCTCCATTTACTTGTACTCTTTGTCGCCTCCCACCCAATCAATTTCTAACCCAAGCAGTAACTTTAGGGTCCATCCCTAGGGTGCTCAGTTCTCTAGATGGGAGTCAAAGCCCCTGTGAAGGCTGAGTCTGCTGGGCCGGTTGAGGCTTAGCAGTCTTTGATTTCCTTTGCTTTGGGGGCTGCTGTCCCTTTCGGGCAGACTGACCTGCAGAATGCACCTGCTGGGTATAAGAGGGGTAAAACCTCTTCTTTTTAGAGAAGAATGGTTTCTTGTAGGATTTTCTCCTTGCAGAATCAGCTGTAGCTTTGAATAGTCTATCCAAAGTGGTGTTATCAGCATCCAGCTCATTACCCTTCTCTTGCCAATTTTTGCCAAAGAGATTTTCGCCTGTACAAGGGATATTCCCCAGTTTGTCCTGTACTCAGAGTTCTAAGTCAGATGCCTGGAGCCAGGCAATCCTGCGAGCCCCTATGGCAATGGCAGAGGTTCTGTTTATGCACTCAAAGCAGTCAAAAGCTGCACGATTAACAAACTTGGAAACATCCTGGGCATGTTTGACAAGTGTAAGGTAATCCTGTCTTTTATCATCAGAAAGGAGAGGGCTCATAAGCTCTAGATCTCCTGTGACCTCCTTAAGGAACATTCCCATATATAAGATGTAGGAACTAATCCTGGCAGAAAGCAAAGAGGCCTGGAATGTTCGACGCCCAAAGGCATCAAGAATCCTACATTCACATCCTGGAGGATTAGATGCATGTCTTTTTGCACTCTTGATCCTTCTCATAGCTGACTCCACCACTATGGAGTGGTGTGGCAACTGAGTCTTTTGAAATCCAGGACAAGGAGGCACTCGATACATGGTATCCAGCCTACGGGAATGAGGAGAGGTGGTAAGAGGTGTTTCCCAAATTCTTAACATGAGATCATGCAAGATCTCATGAATAGGCAAAGTAGCCGCATCCTTGGGAGCTTTAGGATATTGTAAAATCTCCAACTCCTTTGCCCTGGGCTCTGCTTCAGGAGCCACTGTGATGGAAAGACCTCTAGCCACCTCCCTGATGAAATCCTGAAAGGATATATCCTGTCGTGACCCCCTGCCTAGGCCGATGGCCGGTAGGCAAAAGGGCTGCCTTATTTGCCCTTTGAGTATTGTCCCAGGCTTTGGCTGCCAGCACTGAATGCTGGGACTTGTAGTTTTGTATACTCTCCAAGCAAAGTAGTGTGACCACACAGTTTGTCAGGCAAAACAAAGAAATTTATTCCGGGGTTTCTCCCTCGCATCAAAATTCATAGCGCATAAACAAGGCAAGGATCATTTCTCCAAATTAAATAATGAAGGTGAACAAAACAGGCTTAACATCAAAGTCAGAAATATTCTTTCCACAGCAGAGGCACTCAGCTTCCTTCAGACAAATGCCTTTCTCTGCTATGGCTGTTAATTTACATCAGGCAGACTTTTAAACTTCTCAGTCAGGGTTTTCTTTCTCATTCAGCTTTAACAAACCAGGATAAATAAGCTTCTTCACCTGGCCTGAGCCTAGCACATGTTTGACTTACAAAATGAGCATTCCATTTCTACTACGTCATCAACACAAGGGTTTTCAAACATTTCTATCTGCATATCTTCCACGGCTTCATTTGGATCCTCTTCTAGGGAGCTTATATCAGAAGGTTTAAACTTCTCACTCTCCAGAAACTCTTTTAGCTTCCCTAAAAAGTATTCTTTCTATATCAGCACAGCTTAAAGAAGGAGTTTCTCTCTCAAAGAAAAGCTTCTCAACAGCTTTTAAAGCTGACTCACGGCACTTACTTGCACTGCTCCTGTTCCTGGCTGGAACTGCTTTCCTTGTCTTTTGGCTAGCACAGCTTTCAGAGCTTTTCCTCAGCTCTCTGACCACTTCTTCAGAAAAGCTTCCATTAGGAACTGTAACAAACTTGTCTGCCCCACCTCTCTTACTTGGCTGGCTCTCTGAACTGTTTCCCCACGTGGAAACAAACCTTTCCGGCTTTCCTTCTCTGGGGTGCTTTAGGACAGGTTCCAACCTTGGTTCCACTGCTTTCTGAGAGCAAGAATCAGCTGTCTTTCCTCCTCCTCTCCTTTGCTCCTTAAGCTCCCTTCTCTCGTGGCTTCCTTCCTCGTGACTGCTTTCCTCCTGACTACTTTTACCAAACTCTGAAGCCGTTTTAAAATGGTGCTTCTTTTCAGCCACACCCTCCTCTCTGCACATGTGAGAGCTGTTAGGGCTCAACCTATCTCTTACATCACTGCTTGGGCAGGGTTTAGCTCTAGCTACTGCATGCTCGGGTGGCTTGTGGTTTCTAGGGGAACCCTGTTTACAACTGTTTTTAAAGGCACATTCCTCATTTCTCTCCCATTCCATCTCCTCTTCACAGCTCACCTTATCACAATCCTCTGGAGGAGACATCCTACGTTTAGGAGAAGGCTCCTCAGAGAGAAGTACTCCGGCATTGACAGAGCTGTCAGAATCCTCAGAGTCATCGGAGGATTCAAAATATCTTCTGTCCAGGTGCTCTTGTAAAGCACGATACCGGTACCGATCGAAGTCGGTACCGGAGGGATCCAGTACCGGACTGTCGATACCAGAGGAAATAGCATGACTCTGTGTTGGAAGTACACTCGCCGATGTCAATGCTGTCGGCACCGGTATCGGTGCCGGAAATGGCGTCGATACCGGTTGAACTGTCTGAAGCGGTCCCGAAGGCAACGAGGCCGCAAGGAGAGCCGCCAGACTGCGCTCAATAGCCAGGAATCTCTGGTCAATTGGCGCTGCCGATGCCTGGGTGTCGGTACCGGACGAAGCGGCCGGTACCCCAGAGCATGGCACCAGTAGTTGTGCCGAGGTTGAGGCCTCGAGAACATCCTGGAGCTCTGATAGTGCTTTGGAAGCCGAAGACTCCCGCCGGGGCAATTTTGCCGGTACAAGTTCCTCGAGGGCAATGCCAGAGGCATCTCGATACTTGGAAGATCTACCCTTTGAGGAACGGCCAGATTTATGTTTGGTTACCTGAGATCCATGGGAGGAAGATGAAGCCCTAGAAGACGTCAATGCCATGGATGCTGCATCGGAGGGAAAAAGAGTGCTAAGCTTAGCAGCTCGGTTCTGCTGACCCCTCTTCGACATCATCCCACAGGCAACACACTCCGAGATGGAGTGGTCAGGACCTAAAAATTTAAGGCACCACTCATGAGTGTCGGTGACTGAGATGGTACTCCATGTGGAGGAAAAATTTGGGCCTAGTGCCCAAAATGGCGCATGGCGCCCGAAAGGAAAAAGGCTGGAAAATCCAGAGAAAAAAATTAGAAAAAATTTATCTTTTTTTTTTTAAAGAAAGAAAGAATCGGCGGTACCAGTATAGCGTTGAAGAAGGCAGATGCTACCACAAAAAAGAATGAAAAATACGGGATAATTTCTGCAGTGACAGGAAAACGACCTGCTGGCTCCGTGGAAAACGAAG
The DNA here is from genome assembly GCA_033557465.1 of Ichthyophis bannanicus. Lineage (NCBI taxonomy): Eukaryota > Metazoa > Chordata > Amphibia > Gymnophiona > Ichthyophiidae > Ichthyophis > Ichthyophis bannanicus. Next base: position 450,199,887 of record CM066037.1, read on the forward strand.
AACTGGAGAGAGGCAGTTGGGAAAGGCGGGAAGGCAGCACACAGACGCTGTGGGATGCTCCCAAAAGCTTTCTAATTGGATGCTGGGGAGCGTTCCCGCGCAGGCTCCATCGGTACCGACGACACCCATATGTGAAGACTACATTCCTGCTTGTTCCTGGAGATTGCACATTAAACAGGGACATTGATAACTTGGATTTTTCTAAGGCAATGGAGGGTTAAGTGATTTGCCCAAGGCCACAAGGAGTGCTAGTGGTAATTGAGCCCTGGTCTCTTGGTTCCCAAGCCAGTGCTCTAACCACTAGGCTACTCCTCCACTCTACAGTAACAGTGCATTCAACACAGGGCTAACAAATGGGTTCCAACTCAAGGGTGTAGATGTGCTTAATATAAACGTAAGAGCTTCCCCCCCTAAGCAGCCTAACACACCAACATCAGAAAACTCTTGAGATAACGATGTACAGATATTTACTGTACCAAGCTGACAACTCAGGAAATCGGAGAAACCACAGTATCCCATAACACTTACTTCAAGCCAATCGGTAACTAAACAGGACCAAGAAATTCCTAAATACACAAATATATCTGGACCTCTTTATAGCACAAGCCACCAGGACTCCTCTCTCTGATTATTTTATTTAATACTGATCATTTATTCCAGGCTTTATATTTATGTACTCTGTCATAGGTTTCATTTTTTTGCTATCTTCTAGGCTTTTTAATCTATACATCTTATATACTGTAACTTTGTCTACTTTTGGTTTATGTTCAACACTTTGAATGCAGAAAATGTAGTGTATAAATAAAAAGGATTTGAATGAAAGAATGAGGAATGAGTCCAACAGTTTGGTGATAGCAGACAAAGAAAATAAAATGAGGAATGACTCACCTTGACCTGTCGAGCCTGACTGATTAAACAGGGCAGGCTAAATAGCTGCTGGACAAATGCCTTCAGCTCCTCCATAGTTAGCTTTGTGCGTGTCCTTCCACCCTCAGTACTCTGTCTGCTGCAAAACAAACAAAGAAAAAAAAAGGGAATTATGTTGTTTGATTAAAGCGTAGTTACTCACCTGTAACAGGTGTTCTCCGGGGACAGCAGGAATCAGTACTCACATATGGGCGACGTCGGCACCAACAGATCCCGCACAGTAGCTTCTCCCCAGCTTTCAAAGAAAGCCTTTGGGAGATGCAACACACATGGATGGTCCCCTTCCTGCCTAAGGGTGCTATCTTGCTTCAGTATGACAACATAGCTCAAAGGCAAAAATGACACAAAAAGCAACTCCACAGGGAGGAGGGAGGGTTGTGAGGACAGATTCCTGCTGTCCCCGGAGAACACTGTTAAAGGTAAGTAACTACACTTTCTCCGGGTACAAGCAGGAAGTCAGTTCTCACATATGGGACTCCCTAGCTACAGGCTACCAAAAAAAATGTAAAAGCCACAGGTGATCAGAAAATGGTGAGCCGTGAGCAGTAGCAATGAGTCCTGAGAAGACAGACTCCAGAGTGGCCCAAATGTCCAGCGAGAAACCAGCACTCCGGTAGCCTGAACACCAAAAGAGCCAGAGGGGAGAAGTTGCCTACACCCCGAATAGATGACTGAGTACAGCCTGGCCAAAGGCACTGTCCCTACAGGATTCCCTCTCCAGGCAGTAATGAGCTGCAAAGGTATGGACTGAGGACAAGGTGGCAGCACAGCAGAATTCCAACAGAGGAACAGAACACAGGTTTGCCACAGATGCCACCATGGCCCCGACTCTGTGTGCTATGGCCCAGCGCTCCAGAGAGCCCAGCCTGTGACGGCAATGCAGTCTGCCATCCAAGTCGACAGAGCATGCATGGTCCCTGCTGCCCCCAGCCGACTAGGGTCATAGGAGACGAAAAGCTGTGAGGCTTTGCAGTGGGCCTGGGTACGTTGGAGGTAGAAGGACAGGGCCCTCCTGCAGTCCAGACTATGAAGGATGGTCTCCGCCCTGCTAGCATGGGACCAGAGAAAGAAGGTGGAGAGCAACACTTCCTGATTGATGCTGGAAAGGGGGGACACCACCTTGGGAAGAAATGTGGGGTGTGTGCAGAGCACGACCCTGTTTTTATAGAACTTCATGAAGGGTGGATATGTCACCAATGCCTGGAATTTGCTGACCCCCTCATGTAGGGTGGATATGTCACCAATGCCTGGAATTCGCTGACCCTTCGAGCCACTGTGAGTACCACCAAAACACGACTTTCTGGGAAAGGTACCATAGCTGGCAGGTAGCCAGGGGCTCAAATATGGTGGGCCAGTGAGCTGCGACCGCACACACTGAGGTCCCACTATGCCACCGGGTGGGCGGATGGGAGGCTTGGACAACAAAAGACCCCACAGGAAGCGGGTCACGAGGGGATGGACAGAGGAGGACTTGCACTCAATAAGGTGGTGGTGCATCACAAATGCACTCAGGTGGACCCGGAAAGAGTTGGACTTCAGTCCTGCCTGAGATATTGAAGCACAAGCTGCACAGAGCATGACAACAGGTTGACCTGTTGCTCTGCGCACCACACTGAGAATCTGTACCATTTGAAGGCATAAGCCCATCTTATGGAGGTCTTACAGGAGGACCTCCTCTACTCCCCCTGAGAGATTGAAAAGGGCCAATGCTACCCTTTCAGCAGCCAGACCGTTAGCATCAGAGACCTTGAGTTGGTGTGTAGGAGGGAGCCCTCCTCCTGCAACAGTAGCCCTGGGGCACTTCCTAGGGGGACTGGGGATGCTGTGAATAAGCGAAAGAGCAGTGGGAACCATGGTTGCCTAGGCCACAGAGGGGCTACTAGGATCAGTGACGCCCCGTCGTGTTGAACCTTGAACAAGATCTTGCCAATCAGCAACGTGTGCGAGAAGGCGTAGAAAAGGCCCTCCCATCCACAGGATGAGGAATGCCACCTGGGATAGGTGTGGCTGTCTGGAGCAGAAGCGGGGCAGTCGGACTGGTGAAAAGGTTCATCCGTGGAGTCCCCCAGAGTTGGAAGAGCTGGAGGACCCTGCTTAGCCTGTCCGCCAGGATGTTGTCCTGGCCCGGCAGATACACTGCCCACAAGAGCATCCCATGGCAGTTCACATACGAGCAGAGAGCTACTGAATCTCGGCAGAGGGCGTGTGACCCCATGCCCCCTTGCTTATTGATGTAGATCAGCAGCACTTGATTGTCCGCCTGGAACAGCACCGATTGGTGTTGCAGGTGGTGATGGAAGGCTCAGAGGGCCAAGAATATGGCCCAAAGCTCCAAGAGACTGATCTGCTGCAGACCGCCCATCTGCAACCAACTGCCCTGAGTGCAGTGGTAGTCACAATGAGCTCCCCAGCCTAATAAGGAGGCGTCTGTAGTGAGGACCCTCTGGGGGACAGGGGCCCTGGAAGGGCATCCTGACTTGAAGGTGCTGGGGGTTGCCACCAGGTGAGGGAGTCGGCCAGTTGGCAGATCACCAGAGCCCTGTCACACAGCTAGCCTGTGGCATGGGTCCACTGGGAGCAGAGGCTCCATTAGGCCACCAAGTGAAGGTGGGTGTCTTGGTTAACATGAACTGTGAACTGTAGAAACCGTGTGACCCAACAGGCAGAGAAGGTGGCGGGCAGACACACAGTGTCGGCACTGCACGGCAGCAGCCAGCACTCTGTGTCAATTGGCCCTAGCCTGAGGGAAGAAGGCTCTGGCCTGAACGGTGTCCAGCCTTGCCCCTATAAACTCCAGACATTGTGTTGGGAGGAGATGGGACTTATCATGAACCCCAAGTGCTGCAGGACAAGGATGGTGCACGCCATTGCATGTTGCACCTCAGTGGCTGTGTGCCCTCTTATGAGCCAGTCGTATAGGTAGGGGAAAACAAAGGCCCCCTGGAGACGAAGGTAGGCCGTGACTACTGTCAAGCACTTGGTGAATACCCTCAGTGCGGAGGCCAGTCCAAAGGGTAGCACTCTGAACTAGTAGTGGCCACCTCCCACCAGATAGAAGGACTTTTTACCCGAAGGCTTCTGTCGGGAGGGTCGTTGGCATTCTTGGAGAGCCTGGTCCTTGTCAGGAACTCCAACTCTGCAGTCGTATCCATCATGGGTTTGCCAAAGAGATTTTCTAGCCGAAGAAAGTCTCTCCCTGTCAAGGGGCATCAACCAGCTTGTCCTGAACCCACTGCTCCAGGTTGGAGGACTGTAGCCAAGCCTGGCATCTGGCACCAATGCCCATTTCAGCTACTCTAGCTGCCGACTCAAAGCCGTCATAGGCTGCCCGAGTCATAAACTTCGAGAACTATCCGACACCTGAGGCCAGGGTCTGGAACCACTGGAGGGGTTTCTCGGAGAGACCAGCCGAGTTCCTTCACCAGGTCCCTCAGGCACATACTCATGTATAAGTGGTAGGCCTAGATTCAGCCAATGAGTATCGAGCCCTAGTAGCACTTCCTGCCCAGGGCATCCAAAGCACAGGCTTCTCTACCCGGAGACACGGAGGAGTGCATCTTTAGGCTCTTGAGCCGACACATGGCAGACTCCATCACCATGGAGTTGTGTGGCAGCTGTGCGTTTTGGAAACCAGGGCTATGGTGGACCCGATACATTGAGTCCAGCCATCTGCTCATTATGGGCACCAATGCAGGGGTCTCCCACATGCAGATGAGCAGCTGGTCCAGGATTAGGGGAACGGGGCACTGTGTGTGCCTCCTTTGGACAGGCCTCGTACTGGAGGATCTTGGAGTTCCTCCATCCGAGGGTCCTCCTATGACACTGTGTCCAAAGCTAGTTCCTTGGCCATGTCTTGCTCAAAATCTAGGAAAGCCATATCCTCAGGCGGAGACTGCCACTGGGTCTTGGGGGGAGACAGGTTGGAAGGCACATCCTGATGACGGATGTCCGGGGATTCATCGTCCTTGGTCTCCCAGTCTGACTCAACATTGGTGACGGTGTCGAGGACAGTCCAGGCTCCAGGTTCAGGCCCAGAGTCCAATGGCCCTGTGGTTGGAGCCACAGGCACTCATCAGGGAGGAAATTGGACCCAAAGACTGAGACCGGGATCGATGTCGAGGAACATGGAGGTCGAATGAGGAGGTAAGGAAAAGGAGCTTTAAAGCATAAGGATCAGAGGAGTTATCAACATGAATGTTAAAATCCCTGAGGATAAGAGTGGGGGAAGAGGAATCCAGAAAGAAGGAAAGCCACGAGTCAAAGTCAGTGAGAAAGGTAGAGGTAGATTTGTCAGGAAGTCGATAAATTTAATGTAAGTTTAAATTTAATAAATGTAATAAATTTAAATAATTTTAAAATTTTAAACAATTTAATAAATTTAATGTACGTTTAAATTTAATAAATTTAATGTAAGTTCAATGTAGATCATTCCTCATTGTACAATTTTTGTTGACTGTGAACCGCGCTGATGGTAAATAGTGCGGTATAGAAAAACTATAAATAAATAAATAAAATAATAAAAATAACAGCTACCCAGAGAGATAGTGGAATGAAAAGGCAGATGGAATGGACTTCAAAGGAGGGAAAAGAGTGAGACTGAGGCAGCAGGAAGGTTTGGAATTGGCAGGAAGAAGAAAGTAGAAGCCCAACACCATCACCAAACCTGTGGGACGAGGAATGTGGGAGAGCATGGACCATGCAGGCCATGTGTCCTAATAGTCATATCTTCTCTCAAGATGTAACTCGGCTTTGCTGTTGTACCCCTTCTGCAAGCTTGATGAGGCGGGCACAGCGATCCTGTGGAAGGAAAGCTCAGGCCTGTTGAGTGTCTAAGAGTGCTCCGATGAACTCCAGCCGTTCGGTTGGAGCAAGGTGAGACGCTTTCTGAAGTTTATGACAAATCCCAGGTGGTGCAGTACCGTGATGGTGCGATGAAGGGAGAGTCTTACCTCTTAAAGGGAATCTCCCCTGACCACTGAATCATCTAAGTAAGGGAAGACAAATACCCCCAAGGTGCGTAGATAGGCAATGACTACTGCCATGCATTTTGTGAAGACTTTTGGGGCAGAGGTTAGACCGAAGGGGAGAATCTGGTTTGATAATGGTTTCCTTGAAACATGAAGCGCAGATGCTGTCTATGCAAGAGATGGATTAGTAAATGTGTGCGCGCCTCTTTTAGGTCTAAAGAACATAGCCAATCGCGTCTCTGGAGGTATGATAGAACAGTTCTTAGAGAAATCATTTTGAAATTTTCTTGGACCATGAACTTGTTTAGTTCTCAGATCCAAGATGGGCCTGAATTCTCCTGTTTTCTTTTGAATGAGAAAATATGGAGAGTAGACACTCATCCTTTTTTGAGGAGCAGGAACTCTTTCTATGGCACTCTATGACAACAGGGTGGTCACCTCTTCTTTTAAGAGAATGCTTTGAAGGAGTTGCGTGGGATAATCCACTTTAGAGATCCTCATGGGCTTGCTCCATGTTTCTTTGAATTCAGATACTGTCCTCATCTCTACTGGGAGACTATTTCACAGATCTACCACTCTTTCCATAAAGAAATATTTCCGCATATCACTCTTGAATCTATCCCCCTTTCACCCTCATTCCATGTCCCCTCGTAGCAGGGCTTGCTTTCAATCGAAAGAGGCTCTCTTACTGTGCATTTATGCCACAGAGGTATTTAAACGTCTCAATCATATCACCTCTATCCCGCCTTTCCTCTAAGATGTACATATTAAGATCCTTGTCAGTCCTCATATGCTTTATAATGAAGACCATTAACCATTTTAGTAGCCACCCTTTGTACTGACTCCAGTCTGATGGTGTGGTCTCCAGAATTGCACACAATACTCCAAATGAGGTAGCACCAAAGACTTATACAGAGGCACTATCACCTCCTTTCTTCTGCTAGCCATTCCTCTCCCTATACACCCATGCATCCGTCTAGCTTTTGCTGTTGCCTTTTCTACATGTTTAGCTACTTTAACCCTCGGATACACTACCCCCGGGTCAGGGGTGACCCGGTTGTCGGTTTTTGTGTTTTTTCTTCAAAATGGTAAGGAATTGTATTTTGGTACTCTAGGTATTCCTCAACGAACCATTTTTAAGTATTTTCATACATATGGTTTGCAAAAATAACGTTTTTATACAGTACTGCATGCTGCTGAACAAACAAGGGGTGATTTTCGACACTCGCATAATAACACTCTCCTTTGTTTTAGAGCAGCAAAGAAAGTCACCACTCCAAGTCCACATTACAATCCTGTGTTTTCTAACGTCTTGCTTACATTTATGACGTCACCTGATGTCAGTTCCTTGTTTGTTTTTGTGGATTAAAATTTTTTACGACAAAGGTAAACAATGCCACTCCCGAAATGCTTCAGCAGCTATGCAGCAACTGAAAAAATTAGACGTTGGTTGAATGAAGAAAGTGACAGTAATGATAGTTTGAGTAATGATACTGAAGGTGCTGATACGGATAGTGCAGTCGTTCCCGCCCAGTCCGATCAGCTTGATCTTGATGATAGCGGCAGTGAAGCGGAAGATGCTGTCGAAGAAAATAAAACAAGTGATGACGATAGCAGTTCATACAGCAATTCTGAAACTTCTGAATCACATTCTGAAAATGAGGAAGTTACTGACAGTCATTACACAGCTCGTTCTGGCATGCATTGGAATAAAACTGTACCGCCAACATCAAGAACAAGGGAAGCAAATATAGTCAGAGAATCTTCTGGACCAATTGCTCTGATCAGAGGTATAACTAATGCTAAGGATATTTTTGACATGTTTGTAACTCCAGATATATTGTCAGCAGTGTTAGATTTCACAAATTCTGAAGGCATACGTAGAGCTGAAGCAATGCAGCCACCATGTACTGACTGGAAGCAGGTAACAATGGAAGAGCTCCAAGCAACATTGGATCTTCTGTACATGAGTGGTGTTTTCAGGTTGAACAAAGTATCTGTACGCAGAACTTGGGCTAAAAGTCCTATCCAGAATCCTATATTTCCAGCTGTTATGTCAGGTAAAAGGTTTGCAGAAATATTGAGTTTACTTCGATTTGATGACAAACAAACCCGTGAATCACGAAGGGCCAATGACAAATTTATTCCAGTCAGAGATGTTTGGAATTTATTCATTTCTCAGTGCAGGAAAATGTACACACCATCTGCATACTTGACTGTTGATGAACAATTGTTGGGGTTCAGAGGCAAGTGTCCGTTTCGTCAATACATCAAGTCTAAACCAGACCGATACGGTATAAAGTTATGGGTGTGTGCAGATGCCGAAACGTATTATGTATTCAACATGAAGCCATACCTAGGGCGTGAAGAGTCAGTTACTCGTGACAAAACAGTATCTCTAGGAGCTGATGTTGTTTTGAAGCTTATTGAACCTCTGGAACGGTCTGGCAGGAACATTACTTGCGACAATTTCTTTACTAACGTACAACTGGCTGATGTTCTTCTTAGCAACAATTTGACACTACTGGGCACTGTAAGACGTTGCAACCGTGACATACCTTCAGAATTCCAGGCAAATCGCTCAAGAATTGTGGGATCCTCAATATTTGGCTTCAGTGGAGACAAGACTTTGGTGTCATTCGTCCCAAAACGAAACAAATCAGTTATGCTGCTGTCAACACTTCACCATGATAATAAAATTGATGAAACATCAAAGAAGCCAGAAATAATACTTGACTACAACAGAACGAAAGGGGGTGTTGACACAGTAGATCAGTTGTGCCACACATACAGTGTGAAAAGATCAACTCGTCGATGGCCACTTTGCGTGTTTTATGGACTGCTTGATATCGCGGCTGTAAATTCATTCATAATATTTATGTACAACAATCCTATGTTTCATCACAAGGAAAACTGCAAGAGAAGGTTTTTTCTGGAGGAACTCGCTTTGAATCTCATGAAGCCTCAGCTACAAAATCATCAAAGCCATCCAGAAGGTCTGACAAGCCATACACGTCAATCCATGGCCAATGTTGGCTATCCTTGCCTTGAAATGCCTAAGCCACCAAGAGCGTTGACCACACGGGCATCAGCAAAGAAAAGAAAAAGATGCTCCTTTTGTCCAAGTGACAGAGATCGAAAAGTATTTACCGAATGTGAAATCTGTCTGAAGCGAGTGTGTCCTGAACATTCAAGAACAACTACTAGCACATTGTGCATAAACTGTTGCTGAAAAAAACAGTCAATGTACTTCATGTATTGCTTACTAGTTTTCTGTTGTTTACAATGCACCGTTGTCAATTTGTTATAACACCGTAATTTTTTTGTCACAATTTGCATCATGCCATTACTTGACATAATGGCACCATACTTTGACTGTTGCTGTCCACCTAGCGAATAAATATAGAACTATTGTAGCTTGCAAAGCGTGCAGTGCTGCACTCCATTTTTAAGCTTGCAACTGAATAGTTAACAGGTATTGACATTATGCAGCATATATCTGACCTTGTACAACTTGTCCTGCCTGATCTTGGCTAGCATTGCACATTATTCACTTGAAAGGGTGAATTAATAACAAGTATTATAAAAAATAAATAAAAGTATGTCTTTTTCTTCACAATTTAACCATGTTTTACAAACAAAAGTAGATGTTTTACCATATTTCTACATATGGGTCAGGGGTGAAACGGGGGTAGTGTATACGTGTCAGTCGATTTACCGAGTGTATCCGAGGGTTAAAATCATCAGACACAATCACACCTAGGTCCCGCTTCTCCTCAGTGAATAAAAGTACTTCACCTCCTATACTATATCGCTGCTTTGGATTACTGCAGCCCAAATGCATTACCTTGCATTTTTTAACATTAAATCTCAGCTGCCAAATTCTAGACCTTTCTTCAAGCTTAGCTAGACCCCTCCTCATGTTATCTACACCTTCCTGGGTTTCTACTCTATTGTAGATTTTGGTATCATCTGCAAAGAGGCAAACCTTACCCGACAGCCCTTCAGCTATATCACTAACAAAGATGTTAAAAAGAATCAGACCAAGGACAGATCCCTGGGGCACACCACTGGTAACCTCCTCCTCCTCCTCAGAATGAGCTCCATTTACCTGTACTGTCTGTCGCTCCCACTCAACCAATTTCTAATCCAAGCAGTAACTTTAGGGTCCATCCCTAGGGTGCTCAGTTTATAAGTCGCCTGTGAGGAAGGGCGTCAAAGGCTTTACTGAAATCTAAATACACCACATCTAGGGCTCTCTCCCTCTGTTCAACTTCCTGATCACCCAGTCAAAGGAATCAATCAGATTTGTCCGACAAGACTTGCCTCTGGTGAATCCATGCTGCCTCAGATCCTGTAATCCACTGGACTCCAGAAACCTCACTATTTTCTCTTTCAGCAGTGCTTCCAATAATTTACTCACCACCGAAGTTAAACTTCACCGGCCTGTCGTTTTCAACCACATCCGCTTTTGTGTAAAGGGACCACATGTGCCTCTTTCCAGTCCTTTAGCACCACTCCCGACTCCAACGAGGCATTGAAAAGGTCAGTCAGTGAAGCTGCTAGAACATCAAGTTCCCTCAGTATTCTATCCATCGCTCTGTCTACTTTAGGTTTAGCTAGTTTTTCATGAACACAGTCTTCTGAAAATTCTTCAAGATGCCCCTCGCTTCTGTTCCTGTTTGTGGGTGTTTTCTGAGGTCCTGCTCCTGGTTCTTCATCTGTGAACACAGAACAGAAATATTTGTTAAGCAATTCCGCTTTATCCTCCTCAGCTTCTACATATTCCTCCCCTTCACCCTTGAGTCTGACAATATCACTTTTGCCCTTCCTCTTCTCACTAACATATCTGAAAAATGTCTTTTCCCCCCATTTTATTTCATTGATATTTCCTCTTTTTTAATCTCTGTTTTCCTGACTACTTTGCTAGCTTCTCTAAGTCTTTCCAAATATAGATGCTTGTCTTCCTCTCTCTGTGATCTCTTCTAATTTCATTAAGGTCTCTCTCTTTTTCTTTGCATTTTCAGCTACTTCTTTCGAAAACCATAGTGGTCTCCTTTTCCTTTTATCTTTATTTACCATTTTAACAAAAGGTTTGCCCTTAAAATATCCCCTTTCAGTTTTACCCACTGTTTTTCTACATCCCCCAGCTGTTCCCATCCCGCTAACCATGAGGTATTGGTCCATCTTGGCAAAGTTAGTTTTTCTAAAGTCTAAGACCCTCGCTTTTGAATGGATTTTTAATAGCCCTAGTCGTAATACTGAACCACACCATCTGGTGATCACTGGATGCAAAATGATCTCCCACTATAACATCAGAAACACTTTCACCATTGGTAAGCACCAAGTCCAGTACGGTCCCCTTTATGTGTGGGTTCTGTTACCAATAGTCTGAATAGTTCTGCCTGTAGAGAATCCATGATCTCCTTACTTCTAGATGATACTACAGTAGGAATGTGCCAATCAACATCTGGCATATTGAAATCCACTATCAGTAGCACTTCCCCTTTCCTGACAATGCTGCATATGTCTTCAATTAACTCTCTGGCCACTTCTTCCTCCTGTGTTGGTGGTCTGTATATCACGCCAATGTAAATAGATTTCTCTTTCCCTCTTTCTAGTTTATCCCACAGTGCCTCCTCTCTCCCTTTTAAGCTCTAATTCCAAAGCTTTAATATTATTTTATTTACATGTAGTGCCACTCCTCCTCCCCTTCTTCCTACCCTATCCTTTCTGAATAAAGTATAGCATGGTATAGCTACATTCCAGTTATGGTTTTCAATGAACCATGTTTCTGTAACTGCCACTAAATCCAAGTCAGCCTCTCCTATTAAAGCTTCAACATCTGGGATCTTATTTCCCATGCTACGGGCATTTATACACACCGCTTTCCATATGTTGCCCCTTTTACCCATTTCCATAGAGGTATTTAATGTTTCACTTACCGGGGGCTTTGAGATGCTACCTGTGGGCATAGTGGCAAAGTCTGTCTGGGGGCAGTCTCTCTAAATGGGTTAGTTTTTCTCTTACCATGATAGGTGTGAACCTCACTTCCAAGTCAGGGCATGAGGAATATGATCTCAGTCTCTTAAATTTACTGCTAAGGCTCAGCGTAATACTTGCATCGTGACAAAGAAAGCCTCCTGCTGGAGTTTGTAAGATGTAACATGTATGGATAGTTTATCAAGATATGCTTGGAAATTCTTCTTTATCAAGCCATTGGCACCAACACAATGGGAAATATTTCTGTATCGTTCTACCACATTTTCTTGGTCTCCGACTGCATTTCCTGGTATTTCAGGATATTCTGCCTTTCCACACGATTCACAGAGTTGTTGTTTGGAACCGATATCTCTATTATCAATACCGTTCTGGTGTTTTTCTCCTTAACCACTATATCAGTCTTCCTCACATCCAGCTTTTTATCGGTCGAAATTGGAATATTCCCAAGTGATAACCTCCTCATTCTCTGTAATTTTTAAGGTCATGATCCCAGTGCTTTTCGGGCAATGATGCTGTAGTGTTTACAGAATTTCCAATGGATGAGTCGCGCTACTTTATTATATCTTTCTGTATAGAAATGTTCTGCCATCAGAACTTCACAGCCAATGATGAGGTGAGTCACTGTTTCCAGGTCTTTCTTACAGAATCAACATATGTCTGTATTACCAGTTTTTTTCAATGCTTGCTGTAAACCATCTCATCCGTAAGCCACTGTCCTGGGCTGCAACTATCAACATATCATCCTTCGGTTTCAGTTGACCCATCCTTAACCATTCATGTGTCTGTTCTTGATCGACAAAGGGTTCCTGGAGTATTTCCCACTGCATTTGTGCATCTGCCACTTGTCTTTCCTTGTTTGTTGATCTAATTCCTTGGAGAGTTTTTTCTCTTGTTTTGCAAATTCTGTTACTGCCTTCCCTGTGCATGCTTGTGGATTTTTGCTTATTCCTTCTAGTCATTAGAACGCTTGTCAAAGTTTGATGATGAAAATAGATTCTGGTTGTTTACTCTCGTATTTCAACACTTCTTGCATACTTGGATCAGAGTATGCAGTTAAATAGGCCTGCCTGGGCATTTTCTACAAATGGGTTTATTTTGCAGATACCATGAAAGTTGTGAACCTCGCTTTTAAGCCAGGGTATGTGGAGTATGATCTCAATCTCTCAAATTTACTGCTAATGCTCAGCGTATTACTTGCATTGTGACAAAGAAAGCTTCCTTCTGGAATTCGTAAGATGCAACAGATATGGGAAGTTTGTCAAGATGTGCTTGGAAATTCTTCTTTATCATCAAGTCTGTCACTCCCAGTACAATGGGAAAGATTTCTGTATCTTTCTGCCGCATTGTCTTCATCTCTGACTGCATTTCTTGGTACTTCAGGATCTTCTGACTCTCCACGCAATTCACAGAATAATCACTCAGACAGACATTTCTATCATCAATGCCATTCTGGTATTCTTCTCCTTTACCACTATGTCAGGTTTCCTCGCATCCAATTTCTTATCAGAATGGGAATGTCCCAGGTGATCACCACCTCTTCATTCTCTGTTATTCTCTTACCATCATGATCCCAGTGCTTTTTAGGGACAGTGATGCTGTAGCATGTACAGCATTTCCAGTGGAGGCATACTACTTTGTTGTGCCTTTTTGTATAGAAATTTTCCGGCATCAGAACTTCACAGCCTGCTATTAGGTGAGTCACTGTTTCCAGCTCTTTTTTACAGAATCAACATATAGTAACATAGTATATGATGGCAGATAAAGACCAGTATGGTCCATCTAGTCTGCAAAGCAAAGAGGCAAGAGTAGGTGCACCTGCCACTTTGTGCAGGTCACCCCTCCCCCATGCCTTTGTTTAGGGGTGTACCCACCGCTCCGCGTAGGTAACCCCTATTTGTTCAAATATAAGAGATAGTTATCCTGTTGCAATAAAAGGGATCCACTGTGTCTGTCCCATCCTATTTTGAATTCTGTCATTGTATTTGCCCCCACCAATTCCATCGGGAGGGCATTCCAAGCATCCACCACCCTTTCAGTGAAAAAGTATTCCTGACACTGTCTTTCAGTTTACCCCTTGCAGCTTCATATTATGCCCTCTAGTTTTACAGCTTTCCCATCTTTGGAAGAGATTTGTTTGTTCATTAATGCTCTAAGTATTTAAAGGTTTGAATCATATCTCCCCTGTCCCTCCTCTTCTCCAGAGTAAACATACTTAGGCTTTCAAGTCTCTCCTCATAAGTCTTCTGACGCAGTCTCCAAATAATTTTGGTTGCTTTCCTCTGAACCGCTTCCAGCCTTTTTATATCCTTTGCGAGATATAGTTTCCAAAACTGAACACAATATTCCAAGTGAGGCCTCACCAGTGACTTGTACAGTGGCATTAGTACCTCTTCCTTTCTGCTGGTAATTCCTCTTTGTATGCAACCCAGCATCCATTTGGTTTTTGCCACCGCCTTGTCACACTTCCGACACCTTGAGATCCTCAGAAATAATCACTCTGAGGTCCTTCTCCTGGTCTGTGCCCACCAACCTCTCGCCCCCTATCGCATACAATTTCTGCTTCCCAAGTGCATTATACTGCATTTCTTCACATTATATCTTAACTGCCAAGCATTAGACCATTCTTCCAGATTTTGTAGATCTTTCCTCATGTTATCCACTCCCTCAGGGGAGTCCACTCTGTTACAAATTTTTGTCTCATCTGCAAAAAGACAGACTTTTCCATTCAGCCTTTCAGCCATATCACTCACAAATACATTGAACAGTACCGGTCCCAGGACCGAACCCTGGGACACACCACTAATCACATTCCTTTCATCCAAGTGAGTTTCGTTTACCATCACCTTAACTGTCTGTCAGTCAACCAATTTCTGATCCAGTTCACTAGCTTGGGACCCATCCCCAAGCTGTTGAATTTATTGATAAACTCCCTATGTGGAACAGTTTCAAAGGCTTTGCTGAAATCTAGTTAGATCACATCCATTGTATGCCCTTGATCTAGTTCTCTGGTCACCCAGTCAAAGAACTCAATCAGATTTGTTTGGCAAGGTTGTCCTTTGGTAAAACTATTTTGCCTCGGGTTATGCAACCTGTTCGTTTCAAGAAAGTCCTCTATTCACTCTTTCAGGAGCGCCTCCATTTCTTTTCCCGCCACTGAGGTAAGGCTTACCAGCCTGTAGTTTGTCACTTCTTCCCTACTACCAGTTTTGTGAAGAGGTACCACATCAGTCCTTCTCCAGTCCTGTGGAACTTCTCCTGTCTCCAAGGATCTAATAAAAAAAATCCTCTAATGGCCCTGCAAGAACCTCTCTGAGCTTTTTCAGTATCCTGGGATGTATCCCATCCAGTCCCACAGTCTTGTCCACTTTCAGTTTTGCAAGCTGTTCTAACACATCATCTTTTGTGAATGATGTGGTAGCTCTACTCCATTCCCATTTGTATATTTGACAATCACAAGTGTCCTTCTCCAGGATTTTCTTTAGTAAAAATAGAGCAAAAGTATTTGTTTAGCATTTTTGCTTTTTCAATGTCACTTTCCATTAATCTGTTCCCAGCACTTTTGAGTCCTGCAAGTCCACCTCTGATTTTCCTCCTTTTCCAAATATACCTGAAAAAGGTTTTGTCGCCACACTTCACATCTTTAGCCATCTTCTGCCTTTCATTTTGCTATCCTTATTTCTCTTTTTGTCTCTTTTAGTTTGATCCTGTATTCTTTTCTGTGTTTCTCTGTTTGTGAACTTCTGATTTTTGTGAAAGCTGTGTTTTTGCCTTTATTTGTGCAGCCACTTCTTTGGAAAACCAAATAGATTTCTATTTCCTCTTGGTTTTTTTTTTATTTTCCTTACTTATGTATTTGTTGCTCCTTTTATTGCCTCTTTTAGTTTATCCCATTGCAATTCTACATTCCCTCCCACCCTGCCAACTCCACCTTCAGGTATTTGGCCATTTTACTGAAGTCAGTGTTTTTGAAGTCTAGGACTTTGAGCTTGCTGTGATTAGACTCCACCTTGGCTTTTATCTCAAACCACACCGTGTGATGATCGCTGCTGCTCACATGGGCATCTAGCTGGATATTCGATACGCTATCTCCGTTGGTGAGCACTAAATCCAGTATCGAGCTTTCCCCTGGTCAGTTCCATCATCATTTGTCTAAGTAATGCATCTTGGAAGACATCCACAATATTTGTTACTTCTTTCTAGATTTGCAAAAGGAATACTCCATTCCAAGTTGGGTAGATTAAAGTCACGCAATTTGATCACTTCCCCCTTCATGCCTATCTCTGCAATATCAATAATTCGCTATCCATTTCTTCGGTTTGAGTTGGAGGCCTATAGACTACACCAGTATGGATGACAGTGCCATCTCCTCTTTCCAAGACAATCCATATGTCTATTTTGCCAGTTTTTCAATATTCACCATAAACCATCTTGTCTGTAATCCGCTGACCTGGGCTGCAACTATCAATCTTTCATCCTTCGGTTTCAGTTCGCCTCTCCCCAACCATTCATGTCTCTGTTCTTGATTGACAAAAGATTCTTGGTTAACACACTGTATTTGTACATTTGCCACTTGTTTTTCCTCACTTTCTGATCCAATTCTTTTAAGAGCTCTTTCTCTTATTTTGCAAATTCGGTTACTCCCTTTCCCGTACGTGCTAGTGGAGTCTCATTCATTCTTTCTAATTGTGGGAACGCTTGTCCAAGTTTGATGATGGAGATAGATTCTGGACGTTTACTTTCATATTTCAGCACTTTTTGCATATTTTGATCTGATGATGCTGTCTGGTAGGCCTGATGCTGTCTGATAGTAGCTTTGTAGGTGTAGTCAGTCTCTGTAAATCCCAGCCCTCCTTCAGCTCTAGGACTGTCCAATCTTGGCATACACAGATTCTTGTAAATTACTTCATGAGCATGGAGGAGTGTTTTTGTTCGCACATCCAGTTTTTCAAGATCTTTATGAGGCCAGTCCATAATCCCCAAACTGTATGAAAGTACAGGAATTACCAGCTGATTGATGGCTTGTATCTTATTCCGTTATGTCAAAGCACTTTTCAATAAAAATTTTAATCTACTGTAATATTCTCTTTCAATAGTTTCTGCTTGAGTGTCATTCCTTTCTCTATTCCGAGATACTTATATACGTTTTCCTGTTCAAGGTCCTTGATGTCACAGCCCTCAGCAAGGGAGATATTTTTGGTTTTGCTCGATTTTCCTCTGAAAAGGGTTGCCTTAGCACATTTGTCAAGGCCAAAAGTCATCCTGATGTCAACAGAAATGTTTTTCACCAGGCCTGCCTATGTGGAGGAGCTGGGGACCCTCCGGGGCAGAATGGCAATATTCTCTAGGAAGGAGTCAAAAACCAGAAACAGGTTGTGGCTGTACGGCTGATTGAGGCTTAGGAGCATTAGGCTTCTTGGGTGGTCGAGGAGACTGCAGTCTCTGCTGAGGATGTTGAGGCTGATAGGCAGTAGAAGACGGTAAGGAGAGCTTCTCTTCCTTTTAGAACAGAAAGATTTCTTGGGAAGAGCCTTCATCTTGGATGGGTCAGATGCTTTCCTGGAAAGGTGTTTTAGAGTGAGATCATCTGTCTCAACTTCCCCTGTTTTTTCCCTCCAATCCTTGCCAAAATAAGTTTTCTCCAGTACATAGGATATTGGCCAGTTTATCTTGGATCCATTGCTAGAGATCTGATGCCTGTAACCAGACCATTTTGCGAGCCACAATGCAGACTGCTGAAGCTCTGCCTGTTGATTCGAAGGCGTCAAAAGAGGCCCTGGTTAGAAACGTAGAAGTGTTCTGGCCTCTGGAATGCACTCCATTTATCCTCAGGAAGCAAGGGGGTGAGAAAGTCTCCAGATCCCTGGTGACATCCTTCAGAAACATGCTCATGACATGTAAGAGTTTATTCTGGAGGCCAACGTGCATGCTTCAAAGATACTGGCTGCTGGCTTCAACGTCACAATCTTGCAGTCAACTTCAGCAAGACTGAGATCTTCCATGCTACCAAGGACCCCAATTTCACAAACCCCTCTCCTCCATCAAAATTGAGGACACTGAACTACAGGTCGTCACAAGTCAAATACCTCTGTGTCGTTCTGGATAAGCAGCTGAACGTCCAAGCACACATCAAGAACACCACCAAGAATATCTACTTCAAACTCAGAACCCTTCGCAACCTACGCCCCCTATCCCCAGAGAATTTCCGCACAGTATGTCAAGCTTCCATCAGCCCCCCTCCTCAATTATGCAACTCCATCTATCAAGGACTAACCAAAACCTCCATCACACCACTGCAGCTAGCCCAGAACACCACAGCCCAAACCATTGTTGGAGCCTCCAGACACACCCACATCACTCCCATACTAAAATCCCTTCATTGGCTTTCTATTGCCTCAAGAATTGAACACAAAGTTCTCACCATTATCCACAAGGCCTGCAATACTACCTCTGCGGAGCACCTCCAGACACTTATAAGCTGCCCCAGCACCAGTAGGCCACGCAAAGTACGCTCAACCTACTTCACCTACCACCTCAAGTCTATAAGAGTACACAATGCATTCACATGAGCGCCTAAGCATTCCATGCTCCCACCCTCTGGAATACTCTACCCCCCACACTATGGAGCATCCAGTCATTCCATGTCTTCAAAAGACATCTCAAGATATATCTTTTTGAAGAACACTACAGCACAACTCCTCTGACTGACCCTCAGCAGGAACACACACCTCTCACAGAACATCCCCCTTTCCCCTCCTTCCTAACAGCCATCCAAGCAATAACACTCCCATTCATATGTAACACCATTTCAAGCTGCGATGTCCCAAATTTATATTGTTGATTACTAAATCTTATTTCCATAATCGTCTTGTTCACTGTTTAATAAAAGAGTTTTGTTGTAATCTGCATGCACCCCTGCTTCTCTCATTTGTACACTGTTCGATATAAACAGTCTTGACTGGTAGAAAAACAGTATACCAAATCCAGTTAAATAAATGAATAAATAAATGCTTGGAAGCACCGACACCCAAAGGCATAGAGTGTCCCCAAGTCTCTGCCAGGTGGCATAATGAATGGTTCTTAGAGCTCTTTATTCGGCACATCGCCAATTCCACTACTATTGAGTGGTGGGGGAGCTGAGGTTTTTGGAAGCCTGAGCACTCTGGTACTCTGTACATGGTATTGAGCTTCTAGCAGGTGGAACAGTGAGTGGTGCCTCCCACATTCAGAGCATAAGATCCTGCAGGATCCAATGCAGCGGTAATGTAGTTGCATCCTCGGGAGTATCTATGATTCCTCTGCCCTCAAATCCTTTTCAGAGGCAACTGTGATGGTGAGCCCTGCTGCCATGTCACATATGAAGTCCTGAAAGGAAATATCTTCTGGTGGGGACTGATGTCATTCCTGAGACTGCAAAGGGTCCAAAAGTATGTCTGTGAGTTCTTGAGAATCGAGTGATCCCTCGTCAGATTCTGAAGAAGTGGAAGCAGAGTCTGGTGAGAAAGAGTAGTTACTCACCTGTAACAGGTGTTCTCCAGGAGCAGCAGGAATCAGTCCTCACTTATGGGTGACGTCGGCGCCGACGGAGCCCTCGCGGAGCAATTTTCCCCAGCTTTCGCAGAAAGCTTTTGGGAATTGCAGCGCGCATGCGCGGTCCCCTTCCCGCCCAAGGGTGCCATCTTGCTCAGTCTGATGACATAGCGGAAAGACAGCAAAACGTTAGCAAAAATATGCAATAAGAATGACTGCAACTCCAAGGGGAGGAGGGAGGGTAGTGAGGACTGATTCCTGCTGCTCCTGGAGAACACCTGTTACAGGTGAGTAACTACTCTTTCTCCAGGACCAAGCAGGAAGTCAGTCCTCACTTATGGGACTCCCAAGCTTAAGGCTACCAGAGACCTCAAGCCGAAAAGAGCTCCCTCAAGCTCAACAGTACAGAGGGAAGGAATCTTCTCTGAATACGAATCCGGCCAGTAGCCCAACACCAGGACCGGAGGGTAGGAGTTGCCTAAACCTCAAAGAGATTGTGGAGGACTGCCTGTCCGAAAGCACTGTCCCTGCGGGACTCCCTCTCCAGGCAGTAATGAGCCGCAAAAGTCTGGCTTGAAGACGAAGTAGCGGCCCGGCAGATGTCTGCCAATGGGACAGAGCGGAGATGAGCCACCGACGCAGCCTTCGCCCTGACACGGTGGGCCGTGACTCGACTCTCTAAGGAGAGGCCGGCTGCCCCATAAGCCCAGGCGATACAGTCAGCTACCCAGATGGACAGAGTATGCTTGGAGACAGGGACCCCCAACCGATTGGGGTCAAAAGATACGAAAAGCTGAGTAGCTTTCCTGTGCTCACGCGTACGCTCAAGGTAGAAAGACAAGGCTCTTCGACAGTCCAGGGTATGCAAAACAGTCTCAGCTCGGCTGGTATGCGGCCTGGGAAAAAAGGTCGGAAGAACCACCTCTTGATTGATGTGGAAAGAGGAAACCACCTTCGGAAGAAACTTAGGGTGCGTCCGTAGGACAACCCTATTCTTGTAGAACTTAGTATAAGGGGGCTCCGACACTAGGGCCTGTAGTTCACTAACGCGCCTAGCGGAGGTAAGGGCCACCAAGAAGAGAGTCTTCCAGGAGAGGAAACGAAGAGGGCAGGTAGCCATGGGTTCAAAAGGCGGACAGGTAAGCCTTTGTAAAACCACATTGAGATCCCAGTCGGGAGTCGGAGGGCGCAACGGGGGCTTGAGCAGGAGCAGGCCCCTGAGGAAATGCGCCACCAAGGGGTGCGAGGAAAGAGGTTGGCCCTCCACCGGCGAATGGTGCGCAGAGAGAGCACTGAGGTGGACTCTGACAGAATTGGATTTGAGGCCTAGATCGGAGAGGTAAAGCAGATATTGCAGTACCACTGATACTAAGCAGGCGAAGGGGTCCTCAGAGCGCTGAGAACACCAGGCCGAGAAGCGGCGCCATTTTAGGGCGTAAGACTTCCGGGTGGAAGGTCGCCGAGACGCCAGGATGACAGCCTCCACCTCCGGAGGAAGTAGGAGCGGAGCTAGGACTACCCTTTCAGCAGCCAGGCCATCAGATGAAGGGCCCAGAGGTTGGGGTGTAGAAGGGTGCCCTGATCCTGGGTCAGGAGATCGGGCTGAAACCCCAGAGGAAGAGGGGTGTCCACCGCTAGCTGCAGGAGCAGAGGAACCAGGGTTGTCTCGGCCACCTGGGCGCTACTAGGAGCACGGAGGCCCTATCCTGGACAACTTTGAACAGCGTCCGGGACACAAGTGGCGTGGGAGGAAAGGCATACAGTAGGCCCGTGGACCACGAGATGAGGAAAGCATCCGGCGCTACTCTGAGAGGATGCGGGTGCCGAGAGCAGAACCTGGGAAGTTGCCGGTTCAGAGGACTGGCAAAGAGATCCACGGTGGGGAAGCCCCACCGGCGGAATATCTGCCGGACAATTAAGGGGTTCAACCTCCATTCGTGCGGCTGCAGGATCCGGCTCAGTTTGTCGGCCAGGCAATTGTCCTGTCCGGGCAGGTAAACAGCCTTGAGGAGGATGTCGTGGTCGACTGCCCACGAGCACAGTCTCTGGGCCTTCTGACAGAGAAGGAGGGAGCCTGTGCCCCCCTGTTTGTTCACGTAGAACATGGCAACCTGATTGTCCGTCTGCACCAGTACAGACTGACGAGAAGTGAGGTAAGAGAAGGTCCGCAGAGCTAGGCGGATCGCCCACAGCTCCAGGACGTTTATCTGTTGAGCCGCCTCCCAAGGGGTCCAAAGGCCTTGGGTGCGCGCTCCCTGGCAATGCGCTCCCCATCCCAGGAGAGAAGCATCCGTCGTGAGCACCTGGGAGGGTGTGGGAGGCTGAAAAGGCATGCCAAGCATCAGGTTGGGCAGGTGAAGCCACCATTGCAGAGAGGAGACCAGACGGTCGGAGATCCGTAGCAGGTCCGTCAGACTCCCTGTGGCCTGATGCCATTGAGTACGAAGGCTCCACTGAACAGGCCGCATATGTAGGCGGGCATTCGGGGCGACATGGACTGTGGAGGCCATATGACCGAGCAGCTGCAAGAATCGCCTGGCCAGGGCCGGCGACGCGCTGTGGAACCTGCCGGCCAGAGCTATGAGCCTGTCGGTTCGCTCCCGAGGCAAGAAGGCACGAGCTCGCAGAGTGTCCAGCCGTGCCCCTATGAACTCGAGATCCTGAGAGGGGTGCAATGTGGACTTTCCGAAGTTTATGACGAAGCCCAAGTGCTGAAGCAAAGCCACTGTGCGTTGAGTGGCCTGGGTGACCTCTACGGAGGACTGCGCCCGTATGAGCCAGTCGTCCAGGTAGGGGAAGACAAAGAGGCCTTGAAGCCTCAGGAAGGCCGCCACCACTGCCAGGCATTTTGTGAACACCCTGGGAGCGGAGGACAGGCCGAAGGGCAGCACGCGGCACTGATAATGCCTTCCTGCCACCACAAATCTCAGATATTGCCGGTGGTCCGAATGGATAAGGATGTGGGTATAGGCATCCTTTAGGTCCAAGGAGCACAGCCAGTCTCCCTGCTGGAGGTAGGGCAGTAGGATTCCAAGGGTAAGCATCCTGAACTTTTCCCGTTGCAGGAACTTGTTGAGGTCGCGGAGGTCCAGGATGGGTCTGAGGCCTCCTGTTCGCTTGGGCACCAGGAAGTACCTCGAGTAGAACCCTTGGCCCCAGAGGTGTTGGGGTACTGGCTCCACCGCCTGTTCCCCCAGCAGACCCTGCAGCTCCTGCAGGAGTAAGTCCCTGTGCAGGGGAGGCCTTGGCGGCTCCCCTGGGAAGTAAGGGGGAGGCACCTGGTGAAAATGTAGGAGGTAGCCCTTTTGAACCACCTGCAGCACCCAGGAATCGGAGATTATGGCTGACCACCTGTGAGCGAAGTGGATCAGCCTGCCCCCCGTGCAGGGTAAAGGGGCTATGCTGGCATAGTCAAAAACCCCCACCCTGCTGAGCAGGGGGCTGTGTAGTGGGCTTAGGGGCCCTCGGCTTACGGGGCCCATTGCCCTGACTCTTAGCCTGCGGACCCCGATTGGGAGCTGCAGACGCTTGGTATTGAAGGTGCTGTTGCTTATAGGTGGGCACCTTCCTCAGGTAAAAAGGCTTTTTCCCCGAGCCCTTCCTCTTCTGTGAGGGAGTAGAGGTCTTTCTGGATAAGCGAGTCCTAGTGAGAGTCTCGGACTCGAGTTCCGCCGCCTTATCAGCCATGGGTTTGCCAAAGAGGTTTTCACCTCTGCACGGGACATCGATCAACTTGTCCTGCACCCATGGCTCGAGGTCGGATGACTGAAGCCAGGCCTGTCGGCGGGCACCGATGCCGGCTCCCACAACTCGGGCCGACGCCTCGAAGCCATCGTATGCTGCTCGAGAAATAAACTTCGAGCACTCTCGAATACTATCGGACAAGGTCTGGAACCTCTGTAAGGGTTCCTCGGAGAGACCAGCCGAGAACCCGGCGATTTCTTTTGCCAGGTCTCGGAGGAACATGCCCATGTATAGCTGGTATGTCTGGACTCGGCAGGCCAGCATGGAGCCCTGGAAGCACTTCCTACCGAGGGCATCCAGGCTCCGGGCCTCCTTACCCGGAGGCACCGAGGAGTGCATCTTTTGACTCTTAAGCCGATGCATTGCCGATTCCACCACCATGGAAAGGTGCGGAAGTTGTGCCTTCTGGAACCCGGGACTCTTGCGGACTCGATACATCGAATCGACCCACCTGCTCAGCACCGGCATCGATGCCGGGCATTCCCACATGCGAAAGAGCAGCCGCTCCAGCATCGGGGGAACCGGTACAGTAAAGGCCTCCTTCGGGGCCGAGTCATACTGGAGTGCCTCGAGCTCTTCGGCGCGGGGCTCCTCCTCGGGATCCGCGGGGAAGGCCAACGCCTTGACCATACCCCTCACAAAATCGGAGAAACAGGTATCCTCCGGAGGAGATCATTTCCGAGGCTCCGACTCGGGCGAGTCGGAGGGGACGCACCTGGTCTGAAAAGAACCTGGTGATTCGTCCCCTTCCGTGTCCCAGCCCGACGCCTCCGAGGAGTCGTCGAGAGGGTCCGTGCGGGCGAGGGTTCGCCCCGACGCCGAAGCCGGCATCGACGACCTCGGTCCCAAACGGGAGGCCGAGGGGGACCTCGACCGAGGATCAACTCGAGCACGTGTGGACTCGAGGATCGACTGGGCCGTCCGTGTCGACTTGGGCGTCGAAGTCCCGGTGGTCGGAGCAGATGCACTGGCGAGGCCGGTCATCAATGTCCGCTGCTGGTCCAAGAAGGCAGTGATACTGCGCTCCAAGGATGTCAATCTAAGGCCTAACTCAGACGACCCGGCAGCTTCCGACTCGGTCCCCGACGGCGTCGGGCCTGACATCGGTTCCGGAGGGGAGTCCAGGAGGACTATAGCACTCACGTGTCCAGGCGGCTCCACCTCTAGGCGAGGAAGTTTGCAAGGCCTCTCCGTCTCCGAGGGCTCAGGGTGGCCATCGAGGGACCAGGTGCGTCCTCCGACGCCGCCTGAGCGGGCTTCTTCTTCCGACGATGTTCCCGGTCGGGGGACCCCCGCTCAGAGGAACTCCGATGATACTCGTGGCCGGAGCCCCGAGACGTCGAAGCCTCCGACGAGGTCCAAGCCTGACCGGACTCGGGGTCAGAGAAGATACGATCCTTTTGTGACTGCCGACTCCTCAGAGACTTCGAGGACAGTCTGCCGCAACCCGTAGAGTCATGGTTGGGTCTGAGGCAACGGAGGCAGTAGTCGTGCGTGTCCGTAAGGGACATTATCTTGGAACAACGACCACCTTTTTTTTAAACCCGCTGGCAGCCATCGGCGGAAAAAGGGCCCCGGCAAGGTCGAAAGACCGTGCTGCCAGGGGTGAAGAAGAAAATGGCGGGAACGCCAGTTAAGACAAAACTGAAAAAGGGGATAAGAACGGACTCGATAGGGATATCGAGACCGGGCGGGGGGGGGGGGGGGGAGACACGCGAACCGAGAAAACAAACTAAGAAATTAATCAACTTTTTCTGCGGCGAAAACAAACTACGTCTGTAGGGCTCCACGGAAAAAAGAAGACTGAGCAAGATGGCACCCTTGGGCGGGAAGGGGACCGCGCATGCGCGCTGCAATTCCCAAAAGCTTTCTGCGAAAGCTGGGGAAAATTGCTCCGCGAAGGCTCCATCGGCGCCGACGTCACCCATAAGTGAGGACTGACTTCCTGCTTGGTCCTGGAGAATAAAAGTATCAGTGGTCTTCGGTTCGACCTCGATGCTTCATGGACGTCAACGGTTGATGCCAATAATCTGAGGTATCGTAACAGAAAGCTATGAATCTGCTGGATACCAGGGGTATCTTTCTGCTCCAATGAAATTATTGGATTCGGGGGTTCTGACAATGCCAATTCGAGGGCCGGCATCAGGGCCGATAGACACCAAGCTTACAGCCAGGTGTAAGTCTGCACTCCTGGAGCTCTCGCATTTATCAGTACTGAGGCTGCCAGGAGTGCCGCCACACTCTTCTTGAGAGCCAGCACACGCTGGTCTCGGGAGATTTATTTATTTATTTAACATTTCTTATATACTGCTTTTCATGGTATCAAGGCGGTTTACATTGAACAAACTGAAATTACATTGAACAAGGCATTATAACTTGGAGTTAACTATTTTACAGGGAACGTGGGCAATGGAGGGTTAAGTGGCTTGCATAAGACCACAAGAAGCACCTATGGGACTAGAAACCCCAGTCCTTCTGGCCCAAGGTTGCTGTCCTCTAGTGGGATTTGAACCCCCGACCTTCTGGCCTGAGGTAACTTGCCCCATCCACTAGGCCACTCCTCCCTTCCAGATGTCGATGTCTGGGTAGAATCACCCACGGGACTGTGAGCCACCGTCCCAGAAGATGGAACTGGTAGCTCCCTGGAGGTCAATGCTTTGGGAGCATCCTGGAGCCCCTCTTGTGATTTGGAGGACAGATCCTCCCGCCGGGGTAGTTTGGCTGGCCAGTCTGCTTTGGGGAGTCATGATGCTTATGCTGGGACTGATCTCTGGTCTCTGTATCGGTCTTCGATGCACTCTGCCTTGAAGCATCCTATCAAAAATTCAAAGCACAACTGAAAACTCACCTGTTTCATCAGGCCTTTAACATCCCACATACCAGTCCACATTAGCTCACTCATTATCTTAACTGTCTTGCTGTTGCTCTTTAGATTACTGTCCTGATTGTCTTTCTTCTGTCCTATTGATTTATTTATTTATTTAACATTTCTTATATACCACCTTTCATGATATCAAGGCAGTTTACATTGAACAAACTGAAATTACATTGAACAGGGCATTATAACTAGGAGATAACTATTTTACAGGGAACATGGGCAATGGAGGGTTAAGTGGCTTGCCCAAGACCACAAGGAGCACCTGTGGGACTAGAAATCCCAGTCCTTCCGGCCCAAGGTTGCTGTCCTCTAGTGGGATTTGAACCCCCGACCTTCCGGCCTGAAGTACCTTGCCCCAACCACTAGGCCACTCCTCCACTCTTTATGGTGTTTCCATTTTCTAGCTCTGCAGCTTTATTATCATTGTAAACCGCCCTGATAACACGGCCTGGGAGGTATATCAATTGCGAAATAAAGATAAAGATGACTTGGGGGCGGCCAGAGACTTTGACTTGCTTTTATGTTTGGATTTTGAAGAAACCTGAGACCCATGAGAGCAAGTCTATTCTCTCGAAGTGGAAGCCCCTAAAAGTGAGTCCGAGGCGAACAACAATCTGTACTGTTTGGCTCTATTCTTTGTGCCAGTAAATGACAGAGGCCTAAAGGACAAGAACTGGGTTAATGATCAGGGTCCAAACATTTTAGACACCAGGCATGTTTATCAGTGATTGATATGGTACCGGCAAACTTGCTACATTTTTTTTTTAAACCACGAGTTGGCTTTTCCATGCCTCAAAAAAGTTGTCTTCAAGATTGGAGATAAGGCTATGGAGGCCTAGAGACCAAGTTTAGAGGTGAAAACTGCATAGAAAATGGAGAGGACAGAAACAGAAAATTTGTAACATGAAAAAGAAAAAAAGTATCAGGACCGGTTTCTGATTCATGATGTTCCTTAAAAAAAAAAAAAAAAAGACATTTTACGGCGGCGACAGGATGATACGTTCTGCTGGCTCCATGGAAAATGAAGAACTGAGGAGAGGAGTTGGGAAGGCAGGCGTAGTGGAGTGCTCCCAAAAGCTTTCCTAGTGGACGCTGGGGAGCTTTCCGCGTGGGCTATCTGTGATGTTCACCCATATGTGAAGACTCCTGCTTGTTCCTGGAGATATACTTTTAAATAACAAAGAAAGGAGAAATTAGACCTTACCTGCTAATTGTCTTTCCTTGAGTACTCTCCGGGCCAGTCCAGGTACAGTTGGGTGGTCAATCCCTTCCAGCAGCTGAGGACTGAAAGCTCCAAGTTTTACTGACAGCTCCCTTAGCTCCCACCACTGATAGGAAGCCAGTCACATCTTTGCAAAGCAGCAAGCTACCCCGAAAACAGCTAATGGAAAAACTCAAAAAAGAACAGGGATCCCATACTCAAAAAACAGCCCCGTATGAGATCGGAAGAACACCACCCAGGCAACTAATACGTAGAAACAGCTCCTTACGCCTGTTTTCTCAGATATGAAAATTATCAGTACATTTCCTGTTTCGTTTTTTTTTTTTTTTTTTTTGTATTCTTGTAATGTCTAAGCGGTTACTGCCCCATTGGGACACCACCTAGAGCCCCTCAAAAACAGAAGGACCCCCAATATCCTCTTCCAGGAAGAAGCGATCAGCACGACACCGCAGAATAACGGACTGTGAAACACACGCCGAAGCACTCAGAACAATACCACGGCTCGCAGAACGGACGGGCGGGACCTGGACTGGCCCGGAGAGTACTCAAGGAAAGACAATTAGCAGGTAAGGTCTAATTTCTCCTTCCTCTTCGTCTCTCCGGGCCAGTCCAGGTACAGTTGGGGCAGTACCAAAGCAGTACCTAAACTGGGAGGGAACCTGCGAGCCCCGCTACAACTGCCGAAGCACCAACCCTGGCATCCTCCCGGGCCATCACATCCAATCTGTAGTGCTTCGCGAAGGTATGCAAGTTAGACCATGACGCCGCCCCACAGATATCCGCTGGCGGAGTGAAGGCCAACTCAGCCCACGACGTCGCTTGAGCCCACGTGGAATGAGCCCGAAGTTCCAGCGGAGGCGATCTGCCTTTAGCCCGATAAGCCCCCGCGATAGCCTGCTTCACCCAGCGAGCAATGGACACCTTGGATGCCGCAGAACCCTTCCGCGGCCCCCCAAACAGAACGAACAGGCGATCTGATTTCCGAAACGGGCTTGTTCTCCGCAAATACGCCCGTAACACCCGACCCATATCCAACTGATGGAGAGCCGGATCCAACGCAGCACCCCTCTGAGAGCGAAAGGTGGGGAGCGAGACGGACTGATTCATGTGAAACCCCGAAACCACTTTTGGCAAAAATGAAGGAACAGGCCGCAAGACCACCTTCTCATCAGAAAAACGCAGGTACGGTTCCCGACAAGATAGAGCTTGCAAATCCGACACCCTCCGAGCCGAACACAACGCTACCAGAAAGGCTGTCTTCCAAGATAACTCGCGCAAACCAACGGAGGCCCCAGCGACAAACGGCGGCTCAGTCAAGGCATCCAGCACCAAATTCAAATCCCAAGGCGGCACCACCCGCCGAAGGGGCGGACGGATTTGCAGAAACCGCTTTAAGGAACCTACGCACATCCGGATGACTAGAGAGAGCGTGCCCTCGCACCCTCCCTCGAAAACACGTCAGAGCCGCGAGGTGCACCTTGAGGGTATTCAGGGCCAGACCCTTCTCCAGTCCGCCCTGTAGAAACGCCAGCACGTGCGGTAAATCGGCCTCCGCCGGCCTAATACCCCTGTCGTTCGCTCATGCCTCAAAAATGCGCCAAACGCGAATATACGGCAAAGAAGTCGACCGTCTCCGAGATTTCAGCATCGTTTCGATCACAGCACCGGAATAACCTCTCCGACGCAGCTTCCGCCTTTCAAGAGCCAGGCCGTAAGCAAGAATCGATCCACCCGAGGCATCAACACCGGCCCCTGACTCAAAAGATTGACCCTCTCGGGTAATCGCCAAGGAGGCTCCGCCAAGAGCCTGATCAGGTCTGCATACCAGGGACGCCTGGGCCAATCCGGCGCAATGAGAATCACTCTTCCGCTGTACCTGGAGATTCTGCGAATGACTCTCCCGATCAAGGGCCATGGAGGAAACACATACAGCAGCTTGTCCCTCGGCCAGGGCTGGGCCAGCCCGTCGAGACCTTCCGACATGTGCTCCCGGCGCCTGCTGAAGAACCGAGACGCCTTGGCATTGGCCTGGGTAGCCATAAGATCCATGGCAGGTTGGCCCCAGCGGACCGTGAGCTCGTGAAAAACCGCCCAGTTGAGCTCCCACTCGCCGGGATCCAGGCGATGGCGACTGAGATAATCCGCCTGAACATTGTCCTTCCCAGCCACATGAGCCGCCGAGAGTGCCTCGAGATGCTGCTCCGCCCACTGGAGCAAGCATCGACTCTCCAGCAGCAACTGCGGACTGGCCGTGCCTCCCTGTTTGTTGATGTAGGCCACGGTCACCAGGTTGTCGGAAAACACCCGTACCGCACGCCGCTCGACGAGAAACGCAAAGGCAAGAAGAGCCAACCGGACCGCTCGGAGCTCCAAGCGATTGATGGACCAGGCGCTCTCCTCCGCCGACCAGGTCCCCTGTGCCACCTGAGCCATACAGTGAGCACCCCAGCCGGAAAGACTCGCATCCGTCGTGACCAAAACCCACTCCGGATCCCGAAGCGGCACCCCTGCCTGAAGGTGTGCCGGAACCTGCCACCATTGCAGACCGACGCAAACCTCCTCGGGGCACACCAGACGCTGCGACATTGGATGAACCTGAGGTGACCACCTGGAGAGTAAAGCCTGTTGTAGAGGACGCATGTGGGCTCTCGCCCATGGCACGAGATCCAACACCGCGGCCATGGACCCCAACAACTGCAAGTACCTCCAAGCTGTCGGAGCCGACAGTCGTTTGAAAGCAGTCACTTGCGCCACAATCTTGCGCACTCTGTCTGGCGGCAGCCTCACCTCTCCATTCCTCGTGTCGAACAACGCACCGAGATAAGTGAGATTCTGCACCGGCAGAAGACGACTCTTTGCATGGTTGATGACCCAACCGAGGTGCTCCAGAAACTGCACCACGCGCACCATCGCCGCCGTCGACTCCTCCGGAGACGCAGCCCGAATCAGCCAATCGTCCAGGTAGGGATGTACCTGAATTCCCTCTTTGCGCAGAGCCGCCGCCACTACCACCATGACGTTGGTGAAGGTACGAGGCGCAGTGGCCAGACCGAAGGGTAAGGCCCGAAACTGAAAATGCCCCATGGGTACCGCAAACCGAAGGAAGCGCTGATGCTCTGAGCGAATGGGGATGTGCAGATACGCCTCTGTGAGATCTATAGAGGAAAGCCATTCCCCGGGCTGAACCGACCGAATCACGGACCGTAAAGTTTCCATCCGAAAATGTGGAACCCGTAAGCATTTGTTCACGTGCTTGAGATCGAGAATAGGCCAAAAGGAGCCCTCTTTCTTGGGTACCACAAAATAAATCGAGTATCGACCTAACCCGTACTGGTCGCGAGGTACTGGCACCACCGCCCTCAGGAGGAGTAAGCACTGAAGAGTGCTCGAGACAGCGTCCTGTTTGGACTGCGAAACACAGGGGGAACGGACAAAGGCGTCCGATAGTGGAGCATCGAACTCCAGCGCGTAGCCGTCGCGGATAATCTCGAGAACCCAGAGATCGGACGTGATGGCGGTCCAGGCGGGGAGAAACCCCTGCAAACGGCCTCCCATGGGAAACTCCACCTGGACCAGCCTCGCTTCATTGCGGTTTTTTAGCGGAGGCGTTCGGGGCACTAAAGAACCCTCTGCCAAAGCCGCGGGCTCCACGAAAGGAATGACCCCTAGAGGGAAAACGCCCCCTCTGGTACGGAGCAAAGCGAGACCCCCGGAAGCAACGGACCTCTCTGCTCTGCCCCCTCGGCAAGGAACCCGTCTTGGACCCCCGAGGACGATCTTCCGGCAGGCGACCCCCTTTGGAAGCCCAAGTCCTTAACAATCTTCTCCAAAGCTTCCCCAAAAAGGAGTTTCCCCTTGTAAGGTAGCTTACTGAGGCGGGCTTTCGAGGAGGCATCCGCTGCCCAATTGCGAAGCCAAAGAAAGCGCCGAGCCGCAATGACGGAAGCCATAGATTTTGCGGAAATCCTAATCAAGTCATAGAAGGAGTCGGCGAGATACGCCGCCGCAGACTCAAGCTTGGCCCCATCTGGGGACTCTTCCTCCTGTTTCACCGGATTTGCGTCCCCCTGAATCCAGCGGATAGAGGCCCTAGACACATAGGTCCCACAGACGGAGACCTGCAGTGCCAAAGCACTAGCGTCAAATGCTTGCTTCAAAAGAGCCTCCAACCGCCTATCCTGCAGATCCTTAAGAGCCGCACCCCCTTCAACAGGAATAGTGGTTTTCTTAGTGACCGCCGACACCAGAGCATCCACCTTAGGCATCTTTAGTAAGTCTTTCTCCTCCTGAGGAACAGGGTAGAGGCGCGCAATGGACCGCCACCCCCTCAGGCTTGCCTCCGGGCACTCCCATTCCGACTCAATCATCTGTTTAATCACTCTGAAATGGAAAACAACGCTGCTCAGGTTTAAAACCCTGCAGCAACGGATCCTCCAGAGGCTCCTGAGGGACTTCTGGCAGCGCTATATTTAAGGCCGCGAGAGATTGCCCAATCAGTGCCCCCAACTCCTCTTTCCGAAAGACCCGGAACACATGCGGATCCTCCGCAGGCCCCAACTCCCCTTCTTCCACATCGAAGGCCCAAGAATCAGGCACTGAGTCAGATAAAATTTCCCCTTCCTCAGGAAGAATGGAAGAAGAAAATGGAGCCTCTAAGGGAGTTGAGGGCAAGTCCCTATGTGGACATGGAGCAGAAGGCCCTTCCCCAGGATCAGAAAACAAAGAATCCTTCAAAGGAACAGGCTCCGGAGCTACCGAAGCCTGGCTCTCCACAGGCTGAGCAAGCTGCAACGCTAGTATAAAATCAGGGGAAAAAAAATTAGCCAAACTGCCCTGCACTGCAGGAGAAGGAGAAAGGCCGGCGTCCTCAGCCACTAAAGATTTCGGGGACTTAGACTTCCTCTTACCCGAACGCTGCAAAAGCGCGGGAGAAGGCGGCGCTGAGGACAAAATGGTGGACGTTCCCGCCTTTATCGCCGGACCCTGAGATTTCTCCTTAGGCTGCTTTTCCTTGGGGATATCCCCCGAGCTTGAGCCCTCCATAGCCCCAAACTACGAGAAAAAAAAAAAAAGCAAATATCAACCAAACCGGACAGCCGGAAAAGAAACCCACGCGAGGAAGCAAACAGCTACCGGAGAAAACCCTGCAAATCCCCGCCGGCTTAAACAACAATAAAATCGAAGGAGGGCACCCGGGACCGGCAGCACGCGGCAGGAGACCCGAGTTAGCACCCCCGAACGCAGAAGCTCACACTTACCGTCCGCACTGACGGCGAAGCTTCCGGCTCCTGACACACGCTGCTAGCGGGCCGCGGAGACCAGGAAGAGCGTCGGGGAGAGGATACTGGGGCTCCCTGATCCTAAGCACCCCCTGGTACAGCGGCCGATTAAGGAAAGCAGGCTCTGCCTTCTAATCAGCATTCACGAAAGAGAAAAACAGGCATAAGATCGTTGTACCGTCCTCCGAGCATAAACTGCTGACATGTGCCCGGTATGTGGAGAAAGCAGTGTCGCGCTTGCTGTAGTGCTCTGCTAGAGCCAGGGAGGGAGCAAGGCTTGTCCGAATATTCAAACAGCTGCTATTAAGAAAGAACTTCTCACTAATGCTGCCTAGAGTCCAAATTCGTTTCTTTGGGGAGACTGCCAGAGACACGTCCTATCCAGCTGCTGTGGACTGAAGACTGGCTTCCTATCAGTGGGGGAGCTAAGGGAGCTGTCAGTAAAACTTGGAGCTTTCAGTCCTCAGCTGCTGGAAGGGATTGACCACCCAACTGTACCTGGACTGGCCCGGAGAAACGAAGAGGAAAGAAGATATTCCATGTTTGATCTGAGACAACAGTGAAGTTGCTCACTACCCATAAATTACTATATATGCATGAAATAAGAATTATTTTTTCCAGTCATTTAAGTATTACTCATTTGCTATAATATGCAGCTTCTCTGCAAGCAAAGTGAGTTTCTGTTAAATATACAATTCTATCACTTACTGAAAATACTGAACAATATAAAACAAGTGTAGTTTTGATGAATAGCGGTACTTCATTTTTCAAGGTTCATTTTAAAAATCAAAAGTATGCCATGACTGAACTTGTCTCATAGGTTTCCACGTACTCCTCTTGAGTTAATCTCTCAAGCAATTTTCACAGTTTTACATTAATATACAGAATAAACCCAAATTGAGAGGACGACATTTCTGCAAATTAAGAGTAACTTATGGTTATTCTAAAGCAATTTATTATAATGCCAAGGGCAACATCTAACAGCTGTCCATCAGCAGTGGACCCAGGCAACTGAAAATAACCCTTGATCTGCTGAAGGGCATCAACAGCTCCATGCAGTGTGCCAAAGGATAAGCAAAAGATTTCATTTAAAACTACAGCTTAAGGCACATAGAACTCTAGAATGACTTTATAAAAGACAGGGACACAGAACCAACCTTTTGCTACCTCATTGCACTGCCATCTACATATACGCCTCCTTATGCTCTCCCTACCACGCCCCCCAAATATTTGGGTAACGTTTCTAGAAGAAAACATACAAATGCTTTGCAATTCTTTGCAATCACTGTGAAAACTGGAGGCAGCAACTAACTTCACCAGTCAACAATACAACGTACATTTTTTGAGGGCAATGTCTACAAATGGGTTCGTTTTGCAGATCCATAAATCCAAGGTAAACTTCAGTGCTATCTGATCATGGCGTATACTTAATAATGAACAATACCCTCATCACACCATATTCTAACGATAAAGCTGTACAGAAAACTTGTTAAATAAATAAATGAATGTCACTAAATAAAAAAATGAGTAAACATAAAGGGAAAGACTTCAGACTATGCTCTCTTTTTTAAAAAAAAATCTATAGAATGCACTTCACAGAGCTTTCAACTGGCTATTAGGACTGCTGTACTTAGATCAAGAACCCCCCCCCACCCCTATTTTTTATTTTTTACTATTACCACCTTATTGTGACAAATTCCCCTATTTGATTATTTCTAATGCTTACATCTTGGATTTCTGCTAGTTTTCAAAGACATCTCAGCAGCTTTCGACACGGCATCCCACTCAATAATGTTAAATCGCCTACAGGAGATCGGGCTACGCAACAATACTTTAAAATGGTTCACCTTCTATCTAAGCAATAGAACACAGCAAGTCAAATGCAACCAAAAAAAAATCTACACAGTTCCCCATCACTCAGGGAATACCTCAAGGATCAGCTCTATCGTCCATCCTATTCAATATATACATTCAACTCAATTGTAACATTATCAAACACCACAGGATACATTATCACCTATATGCTGACGACATCATGGTGTAGGCTCCAATTGACACACTTGCACCTTATATGACCCATATGACCCAGTGCCTTGAGGATATGAGCAACTGGCTCGCCGACTATAACTTGAAAATTAACTTTGACAAAACGGAGGTAATGTTCATTTCCCGGAACCCCACATTCAACCCACCTCAAGCCATCAGTATCAAACAGAATAATATCACTAAGGGACAAAGTGAAATACCTAGGCATCATCCTGGACAATAATTTGAATCTACAATCAAATATAAACAAAACCGCTACAAAGGCATACCACCGTTTAAAGCTCATCAGGAGGCTCCGACCAATCCTCAGTCAGGACCATTTCCGCATCGTATGCCAAGCGGTCATCACCCCAATATTGGACTACGGAAACTCTTTATATCAAGGTCTACCCAAGCAATCTACCCACCCACTTCAACTGGTGCAGAACACTGCAGCACACATCATTACGGGCACAGCCAAACACGAACACATCACACCTGTACTGCAACAACTGCACTGGCTACCGATAATTTCACGGGCAAGATTCAAAGCAACTATAAACATATTCAAGGATCATACACCAATGCTCAGCAGATGTCCTTCACAGCGCAATAACCAGGGATACGACCAGCAGACCTAGATGAGCTAACAGCATTAACAGACTCCGCACACCTAGGGGATACCATAAGACAAAACAGGCTATCTCCAACAGAGCTATCTCACTCTCAGTGCTGGCTCTTTGGAACTCCCTCCTGGATGAATTAAGAGCCCTAAATGACATCAAGGATTTCTGCAAATCCCTCAAAACACTCCTGTTCACGAACATCTTTGATCAAGCAACAGAGAACCTCCACCCCACCGGCACGCACAAATGAGAACTAAGAACCAATTGAATATGTGTAAAAGTCTATTTGTACGTCTTGTCACTCCTCCCCCTCTTGTTCAATGTAGATCCACAAATGTGTTGTCAACCACTTTGATTGAAGGATAATGTGGTATACAAAACTGGTTAAATAAATAAAATTAATTAAATCTCTTATAAAATGCATCCACCCTTAAAAGAAACTTAATTGCATATTCAGCACAATCAACGCTGAATATTAGATAAGCCTTTGAAAGTGAGAAACTTGAAATATCACACATTTTATGTCAGGGAAATTGATAACAGTAGATGGGATAGCTGTGACTCCCAAATATAAAAATGGGAATGAAGTAGATACCACACCATTCACAGAAGATGATGTGTTAGAACAACTTGCAAAACTGAAAGTGGACAAGGCCATGGGACCGGATGGGATACATCCCAGGATACTGAAAGAGCTCAGAGAGGTTCTTGCAGGGCCGCTAAAGAATGTTTTCAACAGATCCTTGGAAAGAGTAGTTCCTCAGGACTGGAGAAGGGCGGATGTGGTACTTCGTCACAAAAGTGGTGACAAGGAAGAAGTGACAAACTACAGGCCTGTGAGCCTTACTTCGGTGGCGGGAAAAGTAATGGAGGTGCTTCTGAAAGAGCGAATAGTGGACTTTCTCAAAACCAAAAGGTTGCATGATCCAAGGCAACATGGCTTTACCAAAGGACAATCTTGCCAAACAAATCTGATTGAGTTCTTTAATTGGGTGACCAGAGAACTGGATCAGGGGCATGCGATGGATGTCATCTACCTGGATTTCAGCAAAGCCTTTGATACTGTTCCTCATAGGAGGCTCATCAAAAAACTCAGTAGTATGGGGATGGGTCCCAAGGTGGTGAACTGGATCAGAAATTGGTTGACTGACAGATGACAGAAGATGATGGTAAATGGAGCTCACTCGGATGAAAGGAGGGCGATTAGCGGGGTGCCCCAGGGTTCGATCCTGGGCCCGTCACTGTTCAATGTATTTGTGAGTGATATTGCGGAAGGATTGCAAGGAAAAGTCTGTCTTTTTGCAGATGACACGAAAATTTGCAACAGAGTGGACAACCTTGAGGGAGTGGATAACATTGGGAAAGATCTACAAAAGCTGGAAGAATGGTCTAATGATTGGCAGTTAAGATTTAATGCGAAGAAGAATTGGGAAGCAGAAATCCAAGGGAAATGTACATGATAGGGGGTGAGAGGTTGGTGTGCATGGACCAGGAGAAGGACCTTGGTGTGATTATTTCTGAGGATCTCAAGGTGGCAAAACAGTGCGACAAGGCGGTGGCAAAAGCCAGGAGGATGTTGGGTTGCATACAAAGAGGAATAACCAGCAGAAAGGAAGAGGTACTAATGCCACTGAATAAGTCGCTGGTGAGGCCTCACTTGGAATACTGTGTTCAGTTTTGGAGACCATATCTTGCAAAGGATATAAAAAGACTTGGATCCGGTTCAGAGAAAGACGACCAAAATGATTTGGAGCCTGCGTCAGAAGCCTTATGAGAAGAGACTAGAAGACCTAAATATGTACACTCTGGAGTAGGAGGGACAGGGGAGATATGATTCAGACCTTTAAATACTTAAAGAGAAATAATGAACAAACAAACCTCTTTCAAAGACGGGGAAGCTGTAAAACTAGAGGGCATAACATGAAGCTGCAAGGGGGTAAATTGAAAGGCAATGTCAGGAAATACTTTTTCACTGAAAGGGTGGTGGATGCTTGAAATGCCCTCCCGACGGAAGTGGTGCAGGCAAATGCAGTGACAGAATTCAAAATGGCATGGGGCAGACACAGTGGATCCCTTTACAGCAACAGGATAAAATCAAACTAAACTTATCAAATTTTACAACATACAGGGGTGTCCCACACGGAGTGGTGGGTTTACCTCTAAAACAGACATGAAGACGGGTGGCCTGCACAGAGCAGCAGGTGCACCTACTCTTGCCATCTTGCTGGGCAGACTAGATGGACTATACTGGTCTTTATCTGCCGTCATTTACTATGTTACTATGGATATTCTTGATTTAGTTTGTGGCAATGGTGTTACCCTGTTTCTATGAGAAAGTCTGTACTGGAACAAATGGTCACTTTAAGACTGATGGGGGGATTTTTAAAGTTATTTAGGCTTCAGGCAAAACAAATGATGCAGCAAGAGGACAATCTGCAGGGAAAGGTGGTTCCCCCTGTAGAGGCTATGCCCCCTCGACCCCTTCTGGATAGAGCTAGAGGCTAACCCCTGTCTGGGAAGATGTCTGGGAGGTTCTGAAAGCTGGTCCATAGAGGTCAATGCTTCAGTCAAAATCGTGGTCATTTCCATGCACACTTACTTAGACTGCTTCATTGCTGCCCTCGCCCGAGGCCAAGTGCCATCCCCCCCAGGCCAGCACATTTCTCCTGCAGCAAGTCAGGTCTACCTTCTAAATTTACTCTTGCTGTGAACTGCTCCTTTCTGCAGTCATGGCAAAATCCTGCCTCCCACAGTGAAGTCTGATGCAATATACAAGCTGGGTAGTACAGCTGCAATCAGGCTGAGAAGCCATGTGCCCTTCTCCTCAGCGTTGTGCGACTCACCTTCGTGTTCTAACTGTGCTCGCTCCTCTCATGCTAGCCTTTCCTCTGCTTTGGACTGCTGCTGCTTTCAGCTCAATGGACTATCTGCTGCTGGGTGTTTTTTTTTTTTTTTAAACTTTAAACAAAGCAAGATCACAAGCCAAAACAAAGGTCTGTTCTCAGACTTAACAGTCAGCTCCTGGCTCCCTCCCAAAGGTTGGGTAAGAGGAAAAGAGGAGCTGCCTCAAGTTCAAAAGGATGGGAGCCTTCAGAAGGGAAGGGGGAGGGGGGGACCCAGTAACACCAGGTTGTACATCCCACGGTCCTTCCTGACCAAAATCAGGCCTTCCTCTTTTTTTTGTTTTTCCTGTATCACCTCTGATCTGTCCCCTACAGGGATCCTATCAGTCTAGTAATAGTCTGCACAGGCTTATGTTTTCGCCATCTGCTGGAGATTGAGAAATGCTGGCTGGTTTGAGGACCTTTATATGGAGATTGAAAACCGGTGGTTTTCAGTCTCCATCCGCTGGCAGAGTGTGTAAACCCACATGTTGAGACTGGACTGGAAGGACAATAAGGAATGGCATTTTTCAGGGGCTTCATGGTGGAAGGTTAGAAGGTTGGTGGGCTATGAGTTTGTTTGTTTGGTGGCTAGTTGGGTTATAAGCAAAGGGGGTTGAAAAGGAAGGTATTGCTGTTATGGGTTATGGGAGATATGTGTCTGGGTGGGGGAAATGATGTTGTGACTATTATCTGGGGGAGGTTAGAGACACTGACAGATTTCATTGTCTGATTTCTATACTGTCTGGAGCCAAGACTGATGTTACTATTTGGAGGGTCAGTATGAGGGGGAGACTGTAGACAAAAACTACTCCTAGAAGTTTATATAGTTTAGGAGGGGGAGGGGAGGTGATGAAGGTATTAGAAAAGATGTAGATTGTGGATCGGTGGTGTTAAATGTACAAACTGTTAAGAATAAGGCAGATCTACCTGAGGAAAATGTGAATGCAAGTTGGTGTGTTCATATTACTGAGATGTGGTTGGGGAGGGGATTTTATTGTGGAACGACAGCTATACTCAAAAGGTTAAGTGAAAGAAGAGAAGGAGGATAGGTGAGAGTGGGTGTAGAGTTCTCATGACTCAACAGATTCGATCTGTGCAAGAGCAAGTTTGAAAGTCCTGGGAGTGGACTGTTTATTGGTCAATAAAAGATGGAATGGGATAGAGTATTTTATTGATAAATCAGGCTCCCAATTCTACACATACAAAGAGGAAAGCCCTGGTTCAGTTTATTGGGAAACGTCTATCACATTCTCAAATCTGATTATTTTGAGGCAGTGTCCTAACCATATAAATGTTTGCACAATGGAATGTGGGATCCTGGGTTTTCCCCAATGGTGAGGACTCAAACACATTCCTGGATATTTGTTAAAATCAAAAACTGAGAGAATTAGTGGAAAAAAACAAAGATCCGAGGCACCGGTTATCCCTGTCCTATGGATGAATCATCATTTGGTGGTGGCTAGCTTGAGCATCTTTGGGAGACCCTGAGTAGGTAAGCTATCTTACATGGTGATGAGGAGATTGGGGGGGGGGGGGGGGCAAGGGAAATCCACGACTGATTTGATTAAATCTGTATTGTCATTGTGGACCTATGGGGGAGAGGGGAGAACAGGAATTAGTTTCTAATTAGAACAAAAGATCTGTCTATAGTTGCAGGCTAGCAGACTCCTATTTAAAAAGTCATGGTTTGGCCTGGACGGTCACATTTATCACCATAGTATTCTGAAGATTTGTAAGCAGTTAGGGAGGGTGGTGTAAGGAGCAACCTGATGAAAAGTGATTGTGGAACAGGTGTTTTATGGCCTATTGAAGCAGGCTGCATGAGGCAGGAAATCTTTGTACAGAAGTCCAAAAGGTCCATAAACCATTATTAAGAAGGGACCCAGGATATCAATGCTCGACCCAGTACAAGCATTGTGGAACCTGTGTCTTTTGGGGGAAACTGCTAGGTACGTATGACCTAGATTGACCACTGTTGGAAACAGGATACTAGGCTTGATAGACCTTGGTCTGACCCAGTATGGCATATCTTATGTGCTTATAGGATTAGGGCAACTAACGCCTGTGAACTATTTTATATTGTACAAGAGCCGATTACTATCCCTTGTGTCCCCTCTATAGTAGACACTGGATGCAAGATCTTTGATGACTTTGAATTTAAAGTAGTGAATATGGTTCATCACATGACATTGGGAGAGATACACTGATGATGTGCCTGGCGGTCCCTTTAGAAGGAAGGGAGGTTTCCATTGACTGGACAGATTTCTCCTTGGTTTTCCCATAAGGTATTAGGCCATAGGATCAAGTCTAAGATGAAATCCTTTAAGTATATGTTGGATTCATGCCTAACATCTCTTGTGCACTAAGCTAGTTCTCTATTTCAAGACAAGTTCTCTGTGCTGGGACCGCTGCTTTTTGACATATTCATAAATGAACTGGAAAGTCGAATAACGAGTGAGGTTATCAAATTTGCAGATGACACAAAACTATTTAAAGTTGTTAAAACCCAAGAGGATTGTGGAAAATTGCAAGAGGATCTTGATAAATTGGAAGACTGGGCATCAAAATGGCAGATGAAATTTAATGTGGACAAGTGCAAAGTTATGCACCTAGGGAAAAACAACCCAAACTATGGTTACACAATGCAAGGTTCCACATTAGGAACCACCACCCAGGAAAAAGATTTAGGCGTCATTGTGGATAACATGTTAAAACCCTCGGCCCAGTGTGCAGCGGCGGCCAAGAGA
The DNA here is from genome assembly GCA_033557465.1 of Ichthyophis bannanicus. Lineage (NCBI taxonomy): Eukaryota > Metazoa > Chordata > Amphibia > Gymnophiona > Ichthyophiidae > Ichthyophis > Ichthyophis bannanicus. The sequence continues at coordinate 450,240,717 of CM066037.1, forward strand.
GCAAATAGAATGCTAGGTATCATAAGGAAAGGAATGGAAAATAAAACAAAAGATATTATAATTTATTTATTTAGCTGTATTTATATCCCGCTTTTCACCGGGTCAAAGCGGTCAATTGGGGGATACATTTAACATGAGGGGATATGAGACACATACGCTAATACTTACAGGGAACATGGGCAATGGAGGGTTAAATGGCTTCCCCAAGACCACAAGGAGTGCCTATAGGACTAGAAATCCCAGTCCCTCCGGCCTGAGATTGCTGTCCCCAGGTGGGACTTGAACCCCCGGCCCTCCGGCCTGAAGTACCTTGTTCTAACCACTAGACCACTCCTCCCTCTTATAATGCCTCTATACCGTTCCATGGTGAGACCAACCTTGAATATTGTGTGCAATTCTGGTCGCCGTATCTTAAAAAGGATATAGCGTTATTAGAAAAGGTTCAGAGAAGAGCCACCAAAATGGTAAAGGGAATGGAAGGATACTCCTATGAAGAAAGGCTAAAAAGGTTAGGGCTCTTTAACCTGGAAAAGAGACGGCTGAGGGGAGATATGATAGAAGTCTATAAATTAATGAACGGAGTGGAACGGGTAAACGTAGATCGATTGTTTATGTTATCAGAATATAGAAAGACTAAGGGACATGCAATAAAGCTACAGGGTAAACTATTTAAGACTAATAAAAGAAAATATTTTTTCACTCAACGTGTAATCAAACTCTGGAATTTGTTACCTAAGGATGTAGTAAAGGCTGTTAGTGTAGCTGAGTTTAAAAAAGGTTTGGACAAGTTCCTGGAGGAAAGGTCCATAAACCATTATTAAGAAGGGACCCAGGATATCAATGCTTGACCCAGTACAAGCATTGCGGAACCTGTGTCTTTTGGGGAAACTGCTAGGTACGTATGACCTAGATTGGCCACTGTTGGAAACAGGATACTGGGCTTGATGGACCTTGGTCTGACCCAGTATGGCATATCTTATGTTCTTATAACAGACTTAGTGAAGTAGTGAATGCTTCACTTGATGGGAGTTGCTTTCCAATTATTTGGTAAGATGAGGCACAAGTTCAAGGGGCTAGGTTGTAATCTGAGGAGTCTGGATGGGCTCTTTCAAATGTAAACTCCAAGTTTATTTCTAAGGTGATACAATAGTTCTTTTTTTCTTTTTAATTTTTGCATATGATTCCACAACTGCACCCCCCCCCCTTTTATTTTTTTTAAAATCGCATGCAGATCTAACCAACGTTACCCGAATATTAGATTACTAAATGCAGACCAGGATCCAATATGGCTGCTGAATGACTACATCCCTTTGCTTGGTGATCTTAGTTTGATGAAGAGCTGGTCTCTGCTGTGGCAGAAGCTGAACTACCTAGGGATTTGTTAAGAAGCTGGAGCCGTGACCACTGGAAGACTCTTTAGTGCCAAATCAGTTAGTAGACTGTGACGAACCTGTGCTCAAACATTTCTACTTCTTGGTGGCTAGAAACTGCAGTTTCAGTTGCACAAGAATTGGGAGCCACACTATCTATTTATTTATTTTATTACAGTTTCTTATATACCGCGCTATTTATAATCAGCGCGGTTTACATCATAACAAAACGACCATAACGACAGACTGTCAGGTTTTACAATAAACAGGAGTACAAACTTGGATAACCGGGTTAACTATATACATAAGCTATCTACACTGCAGATATAAGTTGTAAGGGCATTTCTAGACTGGGTCATTTCTTGGAAGGGATATCTAGTTCAGTTGCTGTCTGGGAAGTATTGGCGGAAAAGGTAGGTTTTGAGAGCCTTCCTGAACTGATATAGATTGGTAATGGCCCTAATGTCGGGGGGTAGAGTGTTCCAGCATTTGGGGACATAAAAACTGAATGCCCTGTTTGTGGTGTTCGTGTTGGACTTTGTCGAAGCCTTTGGTATAGCTAGCAAGTTTACAGCTGATGTTCTTCTTGATCTGTTGGGGGGGGACCATGTGGATTAGATGCGTGAGTGAGAGGGATGAAGTACCTTTGATTGCCTTGAATGCTAATAAAAGGGATTTGAAGGTGACTTTCCAGCCTCCTTAGACGTCTCGATGAGACTCGGCAGTGCAAGGTATTTGCTTCAAGTATTTGAGTAATGAAGTTTATGACTCTGAAAATGATCATTCTAAAGAAAATTTTAAAGCTACTGTGACTCTGAGAATCCTCCCCCCCATATCCGATACACCTCAAGGGGATTCTTAGAATCTCATTTTACGAGCATTCTCCCGACTTGAATCTGTTCTGGCAAAAACTGAGCTCCAATGATATAGTTCAATCCCAGGACAGACTCATACAATGTGAGATATCTACTAAAGAGATCTGTGGACAAATTTCATTTTTAACTTCTTCACCGACTGCAATTTAAGAGGACTGACCTGTTGTGGCGAAGGCAGAGGCATTCATGGCAAGCAAAATAGGAAAACCTTGCTAAACACTGCAATATACGCTTGCCTAATTTCCCAAAATATTTTGGCTCTCTCCTAGAGACATGTTTTGAAGTTATTTGAAGAAAACAAATTTTGGATTCTGCCTTATCACATATAATGGCTGTTTATTGTCTTTCAACTAAATCTACTGCCTTTATATATACTACGAGCCCGATATTCGAAAAGCATTTACACGGTTTACAGCCCTGTAGACCATGTAAATGCCTTAAATCTGGATATTCAACGGCACTTACACGGTTAGTGCCACTGAATATCCCCTTCTAACCCCACTATATGCTATGTGGATAGCATGGGGCGGGTTAGGAGCGCTCTGTAGCACAGCAGAGGTGGAGCGTGTCACTAACCGGGTAGCGGTGATATTGCACCACTACTCGGTTAGCGATCAGCAGGTTAAAGTATGTGTAGCAAAAGCTAGCCTACCTTTACTCACGGAAGCTTCAAGCCATGTGCGGCAACCCCAGATATGCCATTGCCATGGCATTGAATATTTGGGGTTAAGGGGTGGCAGGCAGGGCTATGCACTGTAGCAGCGCATAGCCTGCCCAATTCAAAATCAGGTCCTATAGGTTTAAATAAAGATTCTGCTATCATTGGTTGTTCTAATAGCCATCAAAAAGGTTCATTTGATATTTCTGCAAGTTTAGTTCAGGAACGTTTGGATTGTGCTAGTCTTACTGTTACTTTCTTTTATTAGAGTCCAATCAAGAATGGATACTTAAGTTAATTTTTCCAAAACATAAAAATTTTCTTGTTCAAGTTATGCATGTTTATCCAGATTTGGCGTGGGATATGTCAACGTAAATATTTTGCATTGAAACCTAATGTTTTGGAAATTGGGGCATTGTTTAATTTACAATATCCATGAATTTTTTTTTTATCTACTCATTCTTTGATGCCTCAAAAATTGAACAATTGTATCCAGTATTTGGATTGGAAGCTTAAGTTTAAATTTTTCTATAGGCCAGGTTGATATTTAGGGAGCTGTACAAGCTCATATATTGTTTATTTCTAATGTGATATTTTACAATTTCTGCCTACTGGATCATCTTGGGATTTTTTTCTTTAATATTTAGTCGACTATATCAATGTAAACTCAAATACTGTTAACAAAAAATGTAAACTGAAAAGGGAAAAAAAAAAAAAAAAAGAAGATTACTGTAATGCGATTCGGTAGGGACTGTCAAAAAGATATTCGATGGTTGCAATCAGTACAAAACACCACTGCATGGCTGACTGATGATTTAACTAAGTTTGATCACATATCTCCATTGTTGGGTCGTTTGAACTGATTGCTTGTGATGTAATATATCCATTATAAAACTTTGATGCTTGCTTTAAGAGTCCAAGCACATTGTGCTTCATGTTGTGTACTGCATTCTTGGGGAGAAAATTTGAGTGTTCCTGGAATCAAAGTGGTTTGTTTGGATAGTTAGCAAGATGGCGTCGTGTTAGGATGCTGCCGCTGTTGCTGTTACTTTCAAGTGGTAACTATCTGGAACGCAGAATTGCTTTCATCGGGGAGATGACATTGAGGAAGCGGAAGCCGAAGAAGCCTACCTCGGCTTTTCAGGCGCCCCCACTGCTGGGTCAGAGGATCCTTGAGGAGTTTGCAGCGTGGGGCTTGGACAAGCGCACCACTTTAGCTGGTCCAGCCAAGTTGGTTTCGCCAGACCAGAGCATCAAAGGAGTTTCTTTGAGCCCAGATAAACACACTGCGCCACTAAGACCCAGATGCACTTCCACTGGGGACAGTGAATGGTTCTGGGTGACTCCGATGAGAGGTCCCGGCTTCTTGTGTTAAGGCGAACCCTATTGCTGCCTCATCTCAGGTGGATCGAGCTTGAGTGCTTTAGGTGAGCATCCTGGAGCTTCGGACGTGAAGGAGGTTGAAGCAGGAGCGAGGCTCGGCTTGGACTCTTAAGAGGTCCATTGTGCTGGCCAAGTAGACTTTCATGCTACAGTGACTAAGGATAAGTTGTTGGTTGCATGGAAAATGGGAAGAGACTGGAGAACCAATGTAGGTGCAATAATTTGCACTTTTTGAATTTTCCTAAGTTTCCTATCCTGGCACCTGCTGGGATGTTGCATAAATATATGCTAGAAGTTTTGAAGATACCCTCAGTTTATTCCTCCAGTGGCACAAACCCAATACTTGTCCTTAAAGCCAATTTCTGGACAGTCCTTGGATTCTGCTGGTGTGCAGGATACTTCGGACTCGACTGGTTTTCTAGAAAGTTCACTTGAATTTATAACAGAAAGATCTACTTTGCTTGTGACTTTTGCTCTTGGATAGAAACATGGTTCTACATTTGTATTTCAAGAATATAAATGTGCTGTTTTTGGGATCAAAAGTTCACAATTTTTCCTGATTTGTCTCATGAGACTCAGCTGCAGCGCATGGAACTCCTGGCTTTAAAGATTAAGGTCCTTGCTTTAGGAGCTGCAGTTATGCTAAAATTTCCTCGATGTGTTCTTTCTTGTGAGGCAAAGAATTTTCTCTTTTTTGAACCTAAGCAACTATTAGAATTTCTGTCTGGTAGAAGTCAAACCTATCTGATGTAGATGTGTAGCTTGTCCTTTGATCCTAACTGAATATAAGTGTATTTTGTGGTTTGGGGGGGGGGGGGGTTCCTGTATCTTGCTCCTATAATTTGTGGGCTGAAGTTTCTTTCTTTAACAACATTCCATCCATAAAATGAAAAGATATCTCTCAAATAAAAAATTAAAAAAAACAAAACAAAACAAAACAAAAAACAAAGTGGTTTGTTTGGCTTGACACCATGAGACACAGACTGACTCACTCATTTCAACCGCCAGCCCCAGGGCCATATAGAATCCAAGTAGCTCTTTATGCTTTAGGCAGTCGATAATGACAACTTTCAAAAGGAACCAATCTAGCCGCCTAAATGCTGAAGTGAAGCATCTATACAACAGTGATTCCCAAACCTGTCTTGTGAGACCTCTTCCAGTTGGTTTTCAGGAAATCTGTATGCAATGGAAGCAGAGTAGGCAAATTTCTCTCATGAATATTCACTACAGATATTCTGAAAATCCTGACAGGCTCTTCCCAAGACAGGTCTGCAAACCACGGATTTAGACCTTTTGAAAAATCTACCCCTTTAAGTCAAAGCTCAGCTCCTGCCCAGATCCATAATCTAAAGAGCCTTTCAAAAGCTCTCAATTCTGCTAGTCTCCCTTCTCCCAATAAGTTTTCCTTGTAATGGCAGTGGAAGGGGTTTACAAAATCTTTCCCCTCTTATTTGCATACTCAAGTGTCCTTACCTATGCTTCTGCTTTTTATTCAGAAGAAGTTGAGCCACTGATGCACAAGTTTCTGCTTCTTTTACTGCATCCCTGAGTCTACGATAAAGATCATTTTCTGGAAACTTTCTGTCTTCTGCATCCTCCATCATCACTTTAAGCTCAATCACATCTGCAATAAAATGTAGATTCCAATTAGAGGTGAAATCTATATAGATGCACAATAGCTAATAAACACACTCGCATCACCCCATGGCCCCTCATACATAAAGAGACCGGACACAAAATATGACCTTTTCTCCATCTGTATAAGACCTTTCCGTGGTTTGACTTTTTGTTTGAAAACACCACACTTTATATTTATTTTAATTCCATTGCTTTGTTCAAGGTTTAAAGGTTGTATCTTTCTAATTTACTGAAATAAGGGAAATAAAGTATAGCAGGCATCGCTTTAAGAACATAAGAGATGCCATACTGGGTCAGATCAAGGCCTATCAAGCCCAGTATCCTGTTTCCAACAGTGGCCAATCCAAGTCACAAGTACCTAGCAGTTTCCCAAAAAGATATACAGATTCCACAATTCTTATCCTGGGTAAGCAGTGGATTTCCCAGGCCCTCTTTAATAATGGTTTATGGGCATTTGAGGAAACTTGTCCAAACTCTTTTAAACCCAGCTACACCAGCGGCTTTTAATACATTCTTCGGTAACCAATTCCAGAGTTTGATTACTCATTGAGTGAAAAAATATTTTCTCTTATTAGTCCTAAATAGGTTACATAGTAGCTTCATTGAGTGTCCCCTAGTCTTTCTCCTTTTTGAAGGAATAAACAACCAATCTATGTTTACTAGTTCCACTCCATTCATTAATTTATAGATCTCTCATCTCACCTTAGCAGTCTATTTTCCAAGTTGAAGAGACCTAACCTTTTAAGCCTTTCCTCATAGGGGTATGCTTACATCCCCTTTACCATTTTGGTGGCTCTTCTCTGTACCTTTTCTAATTTTGCTATATCCTTTTTAAGATATGGCGACCAGAATTGCATACAATATTCACCATGGAACAATACAGAGGCAATATAACATCCTTGGTTTTGTTCTCCATTCCTTTCCACTCCTTATGATTCCAAGCATTCTATTTGCTTTCTTTGCCACCACTGCACACTGGGCATAGGGTTTCAACGTATTATCCACGATGACGCCTAAATCCCTATCCTAGGTGTTGGTACCTACTATGGAACATTGCATCGTGTAACTATAGTTTGGGTTGTTCTTTCCTAAGGAAGTCATTCCAGATCACAAATAAGTCGGTTAGACAAGTGAGATATATATTTTTCTCGCCAAAATGTCTAGAACCATATTCTGAAACCATGTGGCCCTGCATGTACACAGCGCTAGCACAGAACATGGGTGAGAGAGGGCAGAACGAGGGTGTGCTAAGCCATGGAGACACAGAAAGCGTATTCAGGAAAGGTCTGTGTATGTCAGAGTGTTTCCCGCAGATGCCTATGTTGTACTGTGGCAATGTGGAATAAGGCCAGGACTTAGAAAAATTTCTGCTCTGACCTTCAATGCGTCCCACTGAGGTGAATTGCTGTGACACATCTGTACTAACTGGTGTCTCTGCTGTCTGGAAGGGTACAAGATGTAGTTGTAAAGAATAGGATGCACAGGTGAAAGATGTTTGTAAGGTTTATTTATTTATGTATTTTTATTTTATTTTAAACACCTTTCTACGATTCAAAGTGGTTTACATATTAAAAAACAAAACGAAACAAAAAAAATCTTACAGGGATGCATGCACACACTGTTTTACATTGGAATTCAACAACAGGTTAAGGAACAATAAAAACACCCCTACAGAAATATAAAGCACTGCAATAATCGTTATTCTGGCAATGTTGACATTTGCTGTTTGTGCTAAAGGAGCTATTCTCAGCTTCCCTAACAATTCCAGTGTTCGGAAAAATGGGAATGTAGATGTAGGGATGGTATGTGAAGCAGTATTGAGCAGAATCATCTTTGGCTGAGAAATACAGATCAGATACTACTACTATTAATCATTTATATAATGTTACAAGGCATACACAGCGCTGAACAAACATATAAAGAAGACAGTCCCTTCTCGTAGAGCTTACAATCTAATCAAGACAGACAGAACAATACAAGAGAAACAAGGGAAGGAGACACAAATTGGGAAGGAGACACAAGGAGAACAAGGGATTAGGATCCAAATGCGGCCTCAAAGAGGTAAGCCTTTAGCATGATTTGAAGAGGGAACGAGAAGAGACTTGACGTAAAGATAGAGGAAGTTTGTTCCATGCATAAAGAGCAGCAAGATGAAAAGATTGAAGTCTGGAGTTTGCAGAACAAGAAAAGGGCACATAGAGAAGAAAGCCAGAGGAGGAGCAGAGTTCATGAGGAGGGGTGTAGGAAGAGAGAAGAAAGGTAATGAGGAACAGTAGAGTGAATGAATTTATGTTAGAAGGAGAAGTATGAATTAGATACGGAAACAGAAGGGGAGCCAGTGAAGTTATTTTAGAAGGGTTATATGAGTGAATCGGGGTTGGCAGAAGATTACCTGTGCAGCAGAGTTCTGGATAGTGAAGAGGAGAGGAGAGAGATGATACCGAGGAAGACCAATAAGGAGGTTGCAATAGTCAAGTCTTAGTAGTGTGTTCAGAGAGGAAGGGATGAATTTTGCTAATGTTGCAGAGAAAGAAACATGCTTTAGCTATATGTTGAATATGTATGGAGAAGGAAAGGAAGGAGTCAAAGACGACCCCAAGGTTGCGGGCCGAGGAACAGAAAGAAGAAGAGTGCTGTCAACAGTGATAGAGAAAGGAGGAAGGGGGAGGAGGGTTTAGGGGGAAAGATAAGTAGTTCAGTTTTAGCCATATTCAATTTTAGATGGCGGTGAGACATCTAGGCGGCGATGTCAGATAAGCAAGTAGAGATACAAGTCTGGAGCAAAGGAGAGATGTCAGGTGTAGATAGATAGATTTGAGAGTCATCGGCATAAAAATGATACTGAAAGCCATGGGAAGAGATGAGGGCACCAAGGGAAAGACAGAAGGGGAGAGGGCCCAGAACAGACCCTTGAGGTACACCCAACAGAGAGGAATGGCAGAAGAGGAGGAACCTCCACAACAAACACTGAAAGAGCGAATGGAGAGATAAGAAGAGAACCAAGACAGTACAGGGCCTCTAAATCCAAGAGAGGATAAAGCGTCAAAGTGGAGGAGGTGGTGGTCAACAGTATCAAAAGCAGCAGAAAGATCGAGAAGAATGAGATATGAGTAAAGGTTTTTGGACTTAGCGAGGAACAGATCACTGGAGACTTTGGCAAGAGCCGTTTCAATAGAATGAAATGGACGAAAACCAGATTGAAGTGGATCAAAGAGAGCTTGAGGGGAGAGAAATTTAAGACAGTGGCAAAGACCTGTATGTCCAAGAATTTTGGAAATGAATGGGAGAAGGGAGATGGGTCAATAATAAGAAGGACAAGTAGGGTCAAGTATGGGCTTTTTTAGGAGAGCAGTGACTACAGCATGCTTGAAGGATGCAGGGAAGGTTGCAGTGGAAAGCGAAAGGGTTGACGGAAGAGGAGATGGAGTTGAGGAGATGGGTAGGGATAGGATCAGAACAGGTAGCAAGTTTAGAGAAGGAAAGAAGAAGAGGTTTCCTCAGATTTTAGAAAAGGAAGAAAGGGTGATAGAGGTTGAGGTGAAAAGTTGGTAATGGAGAGGGGGAAGAGGGGATGAAGAAGATTTAGTGGGGAATTAAAGAGTAATCTTATGCACTTTGTCATGGAAATAGTCTGCTAGGGTTTGGGCAGAGAGGAGGAGGGATTGGAGGTGGAGGTGCTTTAAGATAAGAATTAAAGAGTAGCTGGCGAGAGTTAGCTGCAAGACAGTCAGATGGAGAAAATAGTTTTGCTTAGCGAGTGCCATGGTGGACTGGAAAGAAGAAAGCATGAGTTTGAAGTGAAGAAAGTCAGAGAGAGAGCAGGATTTAAGTCAAGTGCACTCAGCTGAGCGGGTAAAGGAACACAGGTAGTGGGTAGTTGAAGAGAACCAGGGCTGAGATGAGGTGCACATCACAGGACATGGAACTGGCGGAGCAAGGGTATCCAGAGCAGAGGAGAGAGCTATGGCTTCATTAACAGGCAGAATACAAAGTGGAAGACAGAATAGATGAGACAGTAGAAGATAGAGTCAGAAGATCGATAGCATGAAGATTCCTAAAAAGATAAGAGACTGGGCAAGATTGAGGTAGGGAGTAATGAAGAGTGAAATTTAACAGATGATGTTCAGATAAGGGAAGAGCGGAGGTATGGAAATTAGAAGGTAAACAAGAGTAGAAAACAAGGTCAAGGCAGCAACCAAGCTGATAAAGCACAGTTACTTACCTGTAACAGGTGATCTCTGGGAACAGCAGGAATTAGTCTTCACATATGGGTACGTCGGTACCGACGGAGCCTGCACGGGAATGCTGCCCAGCTTCCAATCAGAAAGCTTTTGGCAGCATCCCTCGCGCCTGCGCAGTGACTTCCCGCCTTCTCCACAGCCTCTCTTCAGTTGAGTTTCTGAGACAAAGGCGAGGAGAGAAAAGGAAGAAGATAAAAAAGATGCAACTCCTAGGGGAGGTGGGAGGGTTGTGAAGACTAATTCCTGCTGTTCCCAGAGATCACCTGTTACAGGTAAGTAACTGTGCTATCTCCAGGAACAAGCAGGAATGAGTCTTCACATATGGGGACTCCCTAGCTGGAGATGCCAGGGGGAGATCCCATAAAAATGCAAGTGCCCGGATCAGGGGTGCATTTTGTCTCCAGGAATCCCCGGCATCCAATGTGGGATGGAGGGTAGGAGTTGACAATAAAGGAGCTGTGAGGAAAGAAACAGCATAGCCAAGGACTAGGTGTTCTACAGACTACAGGAGTTCTTGGTAGATATGACGAGTTGCATTAAAACACATTTAATGTACACTTAAAATATGCAGCTTACCTACTGTATTGTAGGAAGTAGAAAGCATGATGGAGTCTACTGGATAAGCAGTGGCGGAATCTTCAAGGTGACCTCTCAGTAGTGAGGATGAAGGTCCAGACCTGGAGGTAGTAGATGAACCAGGTGTCAACTGGGTAGGATTAGACGTCAGGTCTTCAATGGAAAGCTTTATGGGAAAAGCTGAAAACTCCTTTAGGCATAAGATCATTAACATTGAGGACTAAAGGAAGAAGACCGACGGAGTTGGAGAACTAGCCCAGTCCTGGCGGGAAGAGGGGGACTGAAAAAACCCCTATTCCCACGGAAAACAGTTGTGTACTCAAAGATAAAGATGTACACTGTTTTTCCTAGCTGGCGAGAGATAGGAAAAAATATTGAAGCTTGATGCTTCAAGGAGTTAAAGAAAAAATGGAAGATGTTAGCACCAAAGTGGTTATTGGTGCCTAACAGTTTCTGCATCGTAATATGGTATGGGACGTAGGGCGACAGACTGTCTAAAACCTCTAGGAGGTAAAACATGTAGTATAGACAGTAAGGGTGATAGTGTGTAAGACAGACCAACCCTTAAGAAGCCCCCCATCAAACACAGATATATATATATATATATATATATACATATGTCCAGATGTGTATATTAGGATATGGGTGGTGAAATATATCAAATATATATATATATATATATATATATGTGATATACCTAAATATATGTGATATACCTAAATATATGTAAAGTTGTGGGGCATGGTTTAGCACCACTAGAGTAAAGATACAGGTATGTAGACATATATGGAGATGCTACATACCAAACAACAGGTTGAAGATACCTGTCTACCACCCAGCCCCATAATTGTACATGGGGGAATATAAAAGAAAAAGATTCTGCGTTCTACAAGAGGGTGAACCCACTTGGGATATGTATAGAGAATCTATTTTCGTGGATTGAGGGATGCAGGAAAGGCAATCTAACCAGATAACCGTGATGTTCGCGTGAGAACAGATGAACATATGAATCTGTAAGGAACAAGGCGGGAGTTCCACAGAACACTGACATGGTAGATGTGGAGAAACGCAGAAAAGATACCAGAGGGACCTATGGAGGGACCCAGAGGTAGCATGCGTAAACATCAGCCTTGGATTTTCACACAGAACAGATATCTCTTGTTAACACCCCAGGCTAGAGGGTGTGGAGAACCCTCACAGGCATGGGAAGGGTTTATAAGCTTTTCCCTATTAATAGAGAAACTTCAGAGACAAGGTCAATGCTCTATAGCAAGGCCCTCATAGTAGAAAGCTTCTCTGACGACTGCAGAGAGCATTGTGCAGGAGAGATATGAGACAAACTGACTGAAGTCAGGTGTGTTGCCATATCCTAGGAGAGGAGATGGTTAGAATAATGTGAGAAAGCCTGAACGAGTAGGAGGATCTAAGATAGATGACGAACAGCTTGGAATCACTACTGAGGCTAGAGAAAATTTTGAACAAGGGACTGGAACTTGGAAAAATTACCAGTAATACTATCACTGTAACTCCTGCAGGCACAGCTGCTGACGGAAACAGGAGAGAGATTGTCCTGTGCCCAATAAAGAAAAACAGACAGTAAAAGAGAGGAGATATCCCTTCTCCTTGTCTGAGGAACGAGCTTGCTAGAGAAGCTTTTCAGTATGGTACTCGTCAGTCAGGGAAAAAACCCGGTTGAGAGGGTAGTAATTTGAGGGTGACGTACCCATAGGGTAAGTCAACTGAAGGAAAAAATGTTCAGTTGGGACAGAACTATCAGGGGATAGTTGCAACTGCTCTTCTGGAGAGTCTGTAGTCCCTGAACAAAAAATTTTCGACAGGTTAGTACACTGAAAAAGAAAAGCACAGTGAATAAACTTCTAATGGATAGAAGTGAACTGTAGGTTACAATTCCCGGCCCTTATGGTTGCTGGGAATGCTGAGACTGGCCAGAGGTGGAGGAATTCAGACCAGGCTGAGGCGTCCCTTGTTTAGGTACAACCGAAAGATGGGCAGGAGATGAATGAAACTTTCTTTTCTTAGGGAAAGAAGGTTTGGTAGGACATTTCCTACCCCTTGAAGAAGGAGGTGGCTTAGAATGGTCTTTAGTGGAAGGAGAGTCAGTGGAGCATTGAGCAACCTGACGTAAAGCCTCCTTATTGAAAAGACCTTCTCCTGTACAAGGAGAATGAGCCAGTATAGTTTGTGCCCATCTGCTCAAGTCTGAAGCTTCAAGCCAGGCTCTGCGACGTGCTGCAATAGCAATAGCAGAGGATCTGCTAACGGACTCAAAAGAGTCTATAGAAGCACGAGACAGGAACCAGGATATATTCCGGCTGTGATTGATGAGCAAGGAATAATCAGTAGCCTTGGGCTCTGGTAAAAAAGGGGTCAAAAGAGACAATTGCTCTGTGACTTCCTGGAGTGTTAGACTCATGTGAAAAATATATGAAAGAATTCTGGAGGCCAGCATAGAGGTTTCGAAGGCCTGACGACCAAAAGCATCAAGTGTTCTTGAAGAACGACCTGGCGGATAAGAAGAATGCTTCTTCTTGCTCTTAACTTTCCTCAGTGCTGATTCCACTACAAGGGAACGATGAGAAAGTTGAGGCTTTTGAAACCCTGGAGAGGGTGGCACCCAGTACCGAACCTCAATGGCTGTAGAAACTAGAGGAAGTCGTAAGGGCGATTTCCAGAGCCTCAGAAGGAGATCCTGCAGAGCAGGATGTAAAGGAAGCATCATATTTTCCATTTGTGCCGGTGAGCCATGAGTAGCATCACAACCAAGGATAGATATATTAAGAAAGGTTGCCATATCCCGGAGAAAAGCCTGAAAAGCCTGATCTCCTATGGGAACTATCCCTGGTAAGGCTAAAGAAAGAGACCTAGTAGATGGACAGGGATACTGGCATGTTAACTTAGAGGCAGTGGGTACTGCATCAATGCCAGGTATCGGTTCCAAACTAGGCATCGGCGCAAGAACAGGCATAGACATCGATACTGATAGAGGATTAGCAGTTGAAGTTGCCATCGGGGACTGCTGCAGTGGTACCGAGATCATGACTAGGATCTTCGGAACTGCCCATCTGGAAACGACAGGAGTCAGTTCCGGGACGCGTCGGTACCCAGTCCTCGAGACTAGATATCGATTCAAGACTCGGCATCGAAGAAAGCGAGACTATCGATGCATGTCGCGAGGGTTCCGACGCCGGTGGCGGCATCGGCAATGCCGATACCACTAAGGCAGCCTGGGTTACATCGATCGGTACCGATGGTACCGAGGATACCCGATAACCCCCCCCCCTTGCCAAGGGTAAGGTGGTCCACCTCGATTCCGATGCCAGGGTATCGGAACCGATCGATGCCGGTACCATCCCGGAGCATGGCTGAGATTGAGAGACGTCAATGCGGTGCGTATTGATCGGTCCCGAAGGTACCGAGGATGCCCGATGACGATCCCTGGTGAAGAGTGGAACACTCGACACCGGTGCCGATGCCGGAGGCTCGGTACCGCTCGAAGCGGATACCACCCCCGCGCATGGCTCAGGTATGTTCTGTGAGGGGTGAGCCCCAGGAACAACCTGAAACCCCTTTAATGCTTTGGAGCCCGAAGACTCCCGCAGGGGTAATGCCAATGGATTCTTGAGGGTAAGACTGGAGCCGTCACCATGCTGGGCATGGGACATACCACTCAAGCATTGACTAGTCTTAACAGACTGTTTGTGGGTTACCTGATCCTGTGAAGTAGAGAAACCGGGTACCCTCACTGCTGAGGAAAAAACGGTATCGAGGGAAACTCTAAAAACAGAAGGTTGAGACCACGTGATGCGGACTGAGTAGAGGTCGCATCCTGAGCGTGTCCCACTACCCTCAGCCCAAACCGGCGTTTACTACCGTGAAATACCATACCTTTTGGCTGAAAAGCTGGTTCCCTGGTCCCGGAGTGCCTGGAGATCGCTTCGCTGTGTTTTGGGAGCTTTGACTTCATGGCAACGGCGGTGAAATCCTCGAGGAAGGACCGGGAGCGAGCTGCCGGTTTAAATAAGATGGCGGACTCGGCCCCGACGCCGGCTTCACCCCGCTCACCGACCGCAACTGATGAGATGTCCTTAGCGGTAGCAGCCGCCTTGAAACCGCAGTTTGATGCTCTCCATGTTAAAATCGATGGATTGCACGCGGTGGTGGACCAGCTGGGCAATCGGCTCCGGGAGGCCGAGGAGCGTGTGGGTCAGGTGGAGGAGAAGACGGGGACGCTGGCTGAGGAGGTAGCAGGGTTAAAATCCCAGCTAACCCAGCAAGAGGCGAAGATTGACGACCTAGAAAATAGGTCGCGTAGAAACAACCTGCGCTTTCTGGGAATTGTGGAGACTATCCCCGATAAAGACCTGAGGGGCTATATGGAGGCTCTTGTCCGCCATATACTGGGGGAGGACGAACTCGGAGGCCCTCTGCAGATTGAACGAGTGCACCGGGTAGGAGCCAAACACCCGCGCGATTCTCGCCCCCGCATCGTGCTGGCTAAATTTCTTTACTACCCTCAAAAAGAAATAATTCTCAAGGCAGCACGGCAGAAAGGGGAAGTGTACTATGAGAATGCTAAGATTCGCGTGGCTCAAGACTACTCCGTGGCGCTGAGCAGAAAACGGAGGGAGTATGCTCCGCTGTGTGAGAAATTGATTGCAGCCGGCATCCGTTTCTCCGTACAATATCCCGCCAGGCTCCATGTGTTATTTGCAGGGGCCCACCGTAACTTTGAGTCGGCTGCGGTAGCGGAGGGCTATGTACAGCAGATCTGTGGTCAGCAGAAAGCAGCGTCATCGCCTGCCACATGAAGAGCCAGAAGCTGCATCGAAGTTTATCAACTAGCCTGACATCTTGCTATTGTGAAGCCCGGAGATACCAGCCTGAATTCCGGACATACTATGTAGCAACTATTCTCATTTGCTATGGAGTTGCCACTCCCCAGTAACTTTGTTTCTTTTTTTTACCCTCAGAGACATTGAATGTTTTTTATGGGGGAGAGGTAACTAAGTTGCCAGCTTTGTATCTACTTCTGTGCCTATGCTGTTCTGGTTTAGTCTGCCCCTGGATGTAAAGGCCTGATATAATCTGCTGACTTGCATAGGGGCCAGGGGTCGCGACTGGTACTATGCCAGCTGCGCTGCCCCTGGGGTGGGGGGAGGGGGTTTACCTAGGCCGCGGGGGTAATATTATGTAGTGGATGGTGTTCCCTCGACTATTTATTGAAGTAATCTTGCTGCTATCCCTACCGGGAAATGGCAGGAGGTCGGGGGACACTAAGGCTATTGGACCCCGGATGGCAGAGGGGAATGTCTGTCCCTAAGATGGGGTAAGAAAAGTGCCTGAGAGTTAGTCGAACTCATGGGGTGGGGGGGCGGGCAGATGGGGCTACCTAAGGGATTGGCTGAATCGGGCCTAGTGCTGTAGTGGATGCCCCCCCCCCCGGGCTGTCCCCCTTCAGGTGCCATCTAGATCCGGGTTTGTGTTCATGTCCTGTGACAGGCGGGGGGGGACTTCTTGGGCGGTGGTGGGCCGGTGGGTGGGTTGAAGGGAGGGGGGCATCATGATTTTGGTTTGTGGTTTCGTTTTGCTGTCCGGTTGGCGGGTGGGGGAGCATTTTATTCTGGCATGGCACAAGGATTCTGACTGTGGGGTATGGTAGTGTGCTACTGTTTATGGGTTTGGTGGGGGGACACGCTCAGAGGGGTCTGGGGAGGGCTCCCTCGGTGGGGGGAGGTGTCGGGGGTCCTGTAAGTAGGCGTAGACGATTGAAGGGAGAAGGGGGGGGTTTTCAGGGGTGGGTATAGGGGGTGGTTAAGACAGTGATAGTGGGTGGTAGGGCCGGGGTTACTCAGGGGGGGAGGTGGGGGGTGGGGGGGAAGGGGAGGGGAGGTAGAGGGGGGAGGGGTCGTCGCACTCTAGACTCCACATATGGGCAGGGTATTCACTTTACTACTTACAGACTTGGGAGACTCCAGGCTGGGAGGGTCTCCCTTAACACGCTTTGCTGGCAGTTAGGCCATAAGCATACGGTGATCCTCTGAAGATTATCTCCTGGAATGTATGTGGTTTGGGTAGCCCGATTAAGCGATATAAAGTATTGAAGGCGCTGGCTAGACATCACTGTGATATTGCGCTACTCCAAGAAACCCATCAAACAGCGGAAGAACATGCTAAATTGGGTCGAGATTGGGTTGGCCAGGTCTGGGGTGCGCCTGCACGGGGGAAGAAGGGAGGGGTGGCTATCCTGCTTCATAAGAGAGTGCGCTTCTCATTGAAAAAACAGCTAGTTGATCCCGAGGGACGCTTTATATTATTGTGGGGCGTACTGGAAGACCGGGAGGTAATTTTGGGGAACGTATACGGTCCTAATATGTTAGACCGGGAATTCTTTGATCACTTGGCGGCCAAAGTAGAATTATTGCCGGATGTACCTGTACTAATGGGGGGAGACCTCAATGGGGTATTAGATGTGAGTTTGGATACCTCTAGTGCGAGGGGGGGAAGAGATAGAGTACTTAGCTCTCAAATATTGCAACGCTTTCGGAAGCGGTTGTGCCTGATAGACCCGTGGAGAGTCCTACATCCCTCTGAGAAGGATTTTACACATGTCTCGCGAGCCCATGGGACGAGTGCGAGAATAGATTATGTGTTACTGTCCACCACTGCCTTTGCTCAAGTGATAGAGGCGCAGATTGGTCCTTTGGAGATATCTGATCATGCCATGGTTTGGGTGGAGATGCATTGGGGGGGAAGAGTTGGTACATCTCGTCTTTGGCGGTTCCCCATCGAGTTATATAAGGACGATCAATTTCGGCAGTTTCTAAGCCACCGTTGGCGTGAGTTTGAATTCCATCAACAAGCGCATCGAGAGGACCCCGAACTGGTCTGGGAAACCGCCAAGGTGGTGCTGAGAGGTGACATCATTGGCTATACTGCTCGAAAACGCCGCCTGCTGACAGTACAGATTGTTCGGTTGGAGCGACAGGTTTCGCATGCACGTGTGCTTAGCGGTCAGTCCCCTACAACGTCGAACCGTAAACGGCTATGGGAGCTCCAGGTCTCCTTGAATGAATTACTCCATCAGCGTGCAAAGAAATCGTTGCTCTATTATAAATATCGGCTTCATTGCTTTGGGGACAAACCGGGGAAACTCCTCGGACGTTGTTTGAGGGGTCCACGGGGGGGAAAGGGGGTAGCAGCCCTCCGAGATGAGAAAGGGAAACTCCACCAAGATCGCGAAGCGATCAGTGGCCTCTTTAAGACCTTTTTTCAGCAACTTTATCAGGCCGAAGAGATCGACCCCTCAACTATGACAGCTTACCTGCAAGGGCTGCAGCTCCCGAGGGTGACAGAGGCGCAACGGGTTCAATTGGGGCAGCCAATTACATTACAGGAGGTCCAGTCCGTCATTGCACAGGCTAGTTGTTGTAAGGCACCAGGCCCCGATGGCTTCGGGGCTGAGTTCTATAAACTCCTGTCTCCCGGAGTGGGAAAGTTGTTGGTAGATACCTTTCAGCAACGGATAGGTGGAGGAGGTAGGCGCTGGGGAGAGAACCAGGCCTATATTACCTTGATACCCAAACCAGCCAAGGACCCGCTGCAAGCAGCGTCTTATCGGCCGATTTCTCTGTTAAACTATGATGCGAAGCTGCTGGCGAAAATTTTGGCTGAACGGTTAGCGGGGGTGTTAGGAGACATAGTGCATGACTCCCAGGTGGGGTTTGTACGTGGTCGGTATGCGGTTCGGAATATACGCCGTATTCTGACGTCTCTGGAGTGGGTACATAGCCACCAACTACAGACCCTCCTGGTGAGTTTCGATGTGGAAAAGGCGTTCGACAGGGTGGACTGGACCTATTTGGATTATCTGCTACCGCTGTACGGGCTTGGACAGGCTTTCTGTGCCATGGTAAAGAGTTTATATGATACTCCGACAGCTAGAGTACTGTGTAACGGGGTTTTGTCGGCCCCCTTCCCGTTGCATAGGGGCACTCGGCAGGGTTGCCCATTATCTCCCTTACTGTTTATTTTGTCTTTAGACCCCCTAATACGTAGTATTGAACAAGACCGGTTGATTCGTGGGATAAAGGTTGGGGCGCAGGGATTCAAAGTGTCGGCCTTTGCCGACGACATGCTGGTACATTTGCTGGCCCCACGAGAATCGTTGCCGAGGCTGATGGCTGAGTTTGGGAGGTTTGGTAGTTTTGCAGGTCTTCGGATAAATACAGAGAAATCGGAGGCCCTGGATGTGTTGGGGGGGTTGCGGAATGGGTGGGGGGCGGCTTTTCCTCTGCACTGGGCCGAGCATGGGTTCAAGTATCTTGGTATTATTCTGACCAGGTTACCGCAGGATCTATATTATACGAATTTTGAAAGAGTTCTGTCTGGAATGAGGCGCCAATTGCGAGCTTGGAACCCGTTGCCCTTGGCACTTTTGGGGCGAATTGCTGCCATCAAAATGGTGATTTTACCACGTATACTTTATTGGCTTCAAACGTTACCGGTCTGGTTACTCCGTAGAGATCTACACAAAATGGAGAGGGAGATACAAAGCTTTTTGTGGAAGGGGGCTCGAGCGCGGATCCCGATATCTCGTATGATTGGTGGATGGCGAAGGGGAGGCCTGGGGTTGCCTGATTTAAGCTTATATGCTTTGGCTTGCCAGATACGACATCTTGGAGATTACCTAGGGGGAACAGACGTTTATACTCCCAGAGACTTAGAGGGAGCCTTAGTGGCTCCTCTTTCCCTTGTGGGGACGTTGCACGTGGACAGTAAGTATCTACCACGGCGACTTACGCGGAATGTGTTGTTGAATGCGATGAGGCGAACATGGAAACAACTAAATGGATTGTGGCAACATAATTGGCAGGTCTCTAGTTGGTTACCAATACAAGGCAATGTACACTTTCCGCCGGGTTTGGATTCCGGAGTGTTTAGGTTCTGGCATCGGCAGGGCCTTCATTCCTTAGGGCATGCAGTAGATCTTACGGGAAAAAGTAAGTCGTTTAGGGACCTCCGTGAGGAGTATAAACTACCCGGTACCCATTATTTTGCGTATTATCAGCTTTCTCATTATGTGGCGACGTTACCCAGGGAGGAATTGGGAGAGGATAGGTCAAAGCAAATTATTGAATTCTTAGAACTAGGAGGGGATACACCCCTAACAATAGCTGGGTTGCGGATCAAGTTGGTGTGCTTTGGGGTGGCGCCGGATTATGGGAGGGTGGAGGCAGCCTGGGGAGGTGAATTGGGCCGGGTTGTTCCTCCCGGCTCGATTTGTCTGGCGGTGGGACGGATAATTGAATTAGCAGAGGGTGCACGTTGGAGGGAGATCCAGTATAAGGCCTTAACCCGGGTACATTTCTCTCCGAGACGAGCGTTCCGGAGCCACATTACGCAGGATGGGTCATGCCCTCGCTGTCAAGCGCCCTTGGCAACCTTGACTCATATGTGGTGGCAGTGCAGGCGCATCTTCCCATATTGGTCCCAGATTCACCGATATATCATGAGACTTGTACAACAGAGGTTTCCCTGGACCAGTGCTCTAGTCATCTTGGATCAATTGCCTCTGACCTTGCCTATCGGGAAATGGGAGCGTTTATTAGTGCGTAAAGCCTGTCTGGTGGGGAAAGGTCCGATTTTGCGTAATTGGAGAGATCGGACCCCACCTGCGTTTACGGAGTGGCACAGTAATTTTCATCAGTTGATGCTAGCTGAGCGCTGGAGGGCTAGGGGCTCCGTGAAGCGATGGTCTACCTTTTTGCTGATTTGGGAACCCTACATTCAGAACTTGACCCCCCGTTGCCGCAGCGCTGTAGTTAATGTGGGTATTTAAGGCCTTGTCTATAGGGGGGGGAAAAGCTACCAGCCACTGTTGTGTAGTGTATTGAGCCCTGCTGTGGAGCTCGGGGTGCGAGGATGGGTACGGGGGGGTTAGGGGGTTCAGGGGGGGGAGGGGGCAGGGTGGGGGGTGTTGTTCTGTTTACTGGAAGAACATAAAAGGAAAAACTATTTAACCATGTTCGCCTGTTAACATTTACTGCTGTGGTCTGCTGTGGTGACGCACTTGCTTATTGTAAGGGCCTCAAGAGGAGATAAGATACCACTCCTCGCTGGCCCTTTGCTGAGTGCTGTACTGTTTATCCTGTTGCTATTGGTTAATAAATAAAGTTTCAAAAAAAAAAAAAACAGAAGGTTTCCTCACAAAATTATCTCCTGACAAGTCAGGGGAAAAAGGGTCAGGACCCACACAGTTGAGACACCAACTATTGGTGTCTAAAAAGAAACAGGTGTTTCTACATCGAATGCACTTCTTAGGAAAAGAAGGCTCCATAATGAAGAGGCCTGGTAGGCCCAACAAGTTAAGGCAAAAAAACTGAAGTAAAAGTTTGTCAGAATTTAGTCAAAAATCCACCGGCGATACCGGTGGCAGCGGGAAATACAGCCGCGACCACAAGAAAATAAAAAACTAAAGTAATTAAAGAAATTAACAAGAAAAGTTTCTGCGGTGACAGGAGGACGTCCTGCTGGCTCCGCGGAAAAACGAAAACTGAAGAGAGGCTGTGGAGAAGGCGGGAAGTCACTGCGCAGGCGCGAGGGATGCTGCCAAAAGCTTTCTGATTGGAAGCTGGGCAGCATTCCCGTGCAGGCTCCGTCGGTACCGACGTACCCATATGTGAAGACTCATTCCTGCTTGTTCCTGGAGATGTGGGGGCAGAAGAGAAAAGCTGGAGGTTGAAAGAGGCGGCAAGGGAAAGGAGCTTGGATGCATAGGGGTCAGAAGAGTTATCAAAATGAAAATGAAAGTCACCAAGAATGAGGGGAAAGACGAATCCAGGAATAAGAAGGACCAAAAGTCAAAATCAGTGAGGATGGTAGAAGAGGACTTGTCAGGGGGGGGGGGGGGGGTTCTTATAGATGACAGCGATCTGGAGGGGATAAAAGGCGGACTTCAAAGGAAAGAAAGGCATGAGATTGAAGGAAAATGAGAGGTTGAAATTGGCAAGAAGGAGAAAATTAGAAACCCAGCACCACCGCCGCAGCCACTGGGACGAGGAGTGAGAGAATGGATAGCCACTGTGGCAGAGGGCAAACAAAGCAGTGTCATCAGGGAGGAGCCAGATTTCAGTAAGAGAAAGAAAATGAAAAGCGCAAGAGATAAAGAGATCATGGGTAAAGAGAAGTTTATTAGAAATGGAATGAGCATTCCATAAAGCACATGAAAAGGGGAAAGAGGAGGGGGAAAGGAAATGAATGTGGATGAGATTAGGGTGGTGGAGAGAGGAACTAATATGGGAGCGAAAGAAGAGAAGGGGGACCAGGGCTAGGATTAATGTCACCAGAGGATAGAAAGAGGGAGAAGAAGAGTGTGAGGGACAGAGGAGACAGCACATCAAAAACGGAGATAAGGTTGCTTTAGAGAGGAAGGAGAGGGATGAATGAGTGGAAAGAGAAGGTGAAGCTGAAGAGCTGAGAAAAGGGTGGAGGGTAAGATGGGGGAGGAAATAGGGAGGGTGGAGAGAGGAGGGTATTAGTTTAGTGGAGGGAGGAAAAGTGGTTAGGGAGGATCAGTAAAAGGAGCAAAGAATGATGTGGAGTCATAAATTGGTGCAGGTCATACCTGGATGGAAGATGGCAGCATGTAAAATCAGGAGCAGGAACATCTGAACCCTTCCACCAATGACAAGGTGTTCCACAAGGGTCGTCTCTATCATCACTCATGTTTAACATTTACATACAACCCATTTTCAACATTATCAGATCATTCAAGGTTGACTGTCTAATACACGCCGATGACATTCTTCTCTTCATGCCATTCTCCACAGAGCAAATGGACCTCTCTCCACTGATTGAATGTTTTAACTCAGTGTCCGAATGGCTTCTGTCCCAAAACCTCAGGATCCAACACAAAAAAACTGAGGTGCTCTTTATCACCAGAGACCAGAGTTTCACCCCGCCACCACATATAAAAGTTAAAGAAGCCGAGCTCCAAACTAAATCCACAATTCGATACTTAGGGGTCACCCTGGATCAACGTTTGGACATGAAACTACACATATCCAATATAGTCAGAGCCATATACTTCAAAATCCGGTCACTCAGACACCTTCACTCCTTATTAAACCCTGACGACTTCCGGACAGTATACCAATCCCTAATCTTACCACATTTCGACTTTGTCAATGCCATTCTTCAAGGTCTCCCTCAGTCAACACTGAATCCGTTGCAACTTGCCATGAATGCCGCCGCCAGAGTCTTAGTTGGAGCATCAAGAAGCGACCACGTAACGCCTATCTTACTGCAGCTCCACTGGCTCCCCATACATGGAAGACTTGTTTTCAAGTCCTTGCTACTCACATTCAAAGCCATCAATAGCATCACCTCCTCTTCACTAACTGATCTCATTCAGATCATCCCTCCCAACAGAACAAGAAGAACCACATCTACAAACGCGCTGGTAATCCCAAAGGCATCAACAAAATGCACATTAGCAACCTCAAACAGGGCTTTCAGTATCTATGCCCCAAAATGCTGGAACTCATTACCACCAGGCATCCGTGCGATTACTGATTTAACACAATTCAGAAAGGCTCTCAAATTCCATTTATTTCTCCATTACTATCAGATTAACCAGACCCCAACTTAACTGTACCTCCTCTTAGCATACAACTCATTGTACATATGTAAATAGCTCCAGTTTATATCTCCCTATGTTATCCAAGTTGTTGCTCCTGTTCTCTGTAAAACCAAACAGTTTGTGTTATGGTCATTTGTTGTATGTAAACCGCGCTGATGAGAAATAGTGCGGTATATAAGAAATTGTAATAAATAAAATAAAAAATAAATGGCAGAAAGGGCAAAAGAAGAAGGAAAGGGATAGTAGGCAGTAAGGAAATAAAGGTAAAATAAAGGAAATAAAGTAGAAAAATAAAACAGAATAATATACAGATAAGTAAAAGTCTTAAAAGACACAGATTAACAGATAGGGAAACTTATTAGCATAGGAAACAATCAAACAACAGTGAGTGAAAACAGTAGGCAGGCAAGCCTTATCTCAAGCCTTATAGTCTATGAAGTGTAAAATATAAAATATTAAAGACATCAGACATGGATCTATTGAAGTCATTATAGCAGGCAATGTGAGACATTAAAGTAATTGCAACTTTCAAAAGGGGAGGAGGGGTAGTAGCCTCTAGACAGCACGAGTTCCCTCTTTTTTCTTCTGCTGGTACTGTTTGTGCTTGTTTAGATGTTGGGTAAGCTTGTAGACTGTTTGTCAGTTGTGCAGAGCTGTTGTGGAGTTCGGTGTTACTCGATCAGCTAATAAAGTACCCAGTATTGGTCATCAATGTAAGACATAGATGGACAGGAGGTTGTGGTTACCGGCACTTAGAGGCCATGCCTAAGGGTCATTTGGCATGGCCCGCCAGGCACAGGTGCACCTATTAGCCCTTTATATTTAAATGGTTCGTCGGGCTGCCTGATGTGGTATCCTGAGACACCATGCCATTGTTTTCACAGTGGTTGTTTATAGGTGCAGGGCATGGTTTTGGCAGAAGTATGTTATTTGCATGCGTGCATGCGCGATGCATATGTGGTTTGAGTGTTGCACAGGAGGATCTGTTGTGCTCATCCGCAAATCTAGGGAGACATAAATGTATCCCTACAGTACAGTACCTGGACTGTAGGGATAACTGCAGCATCATCGGGTGCCAGTGTGATCAGGCAGAATAAATCAGAAGAGGTTCTCCATAGCGAAATGTCAAAACATATTCCCGTCACTAATAAGGGACCCTCAGAATGGGAGCATTCAACACTAAGACAAAAGGTGCCTTTGGGCGTGTATCAGTGCTGTTTGCAGTGTTAAATGCTCCCATTCTGAGGGTTCCTTATTACTGAGAGGGATATGTTTTGACATTTCGCTATGGAGAACCTCTTCTGATTTTTTTTTCTGGTACATACTTAGCATTGCAGACTGTTTTCAGAGATGACCAATGCAAGCATAACTAAGGATGTCTTCTACTGCCATGTATGTTGTGATGCAAGGTATGTCATGACAAGCATATCACTTTCTGCCTGCTTTTATACTATCTTAAGAGTGCACTGAAATTATTTTGCAGTGTTCTGGAGATGAAACAGACTGGTATATATAGTCTAGCTTGCATCAAACATTACCCTAGATAACCATGAGATCAACATAAAAAAAGAAATAAAATACCTAGGTGTGATACTTGACAATAAACTTAATATGGATTCACACATAAAATATCTAACAAAAAACATACACTACA
The DNA here is from genome assembly GCA_033557465.1 of Ichthyophis bannanicus. Classification (NCBI taxonomy): domain Eukaryota; kingdom Metazoa; phylum Chordata; class Amphibia; order Gymnophiona; family Ichthyophiidae; genus Ichthyophis; species Ichthyophis bannanicus. The sequence goes on from CM066037.1 coordinate 450,265,773, forward strand.
AACTTAAGACATTGAAACAACTAAGACCATTGATTCACTTGCAAGACTTCATAACCATAATTCAAGCTATCATAACCCCACACCTTGATTTTGCAAATATAATCCTTAATGGCATCACAAAGCAAAATATTAAAAAGATACAACTAACTCAGAACATAGCAGCAAGGATAATAATGAATATAAGCTCAATAGAACATATCACACCGATCCTGGCTGAACTTCATTGGCTACCTATTTACAGTAGAATAAAATACAAGATTCTTTTAACCACATTTAAACTAATAAATAACCTAGCACCATCTGTACTCAATACACGCATCAATGTAGAAATAGATAAACGGTCACAAAGGAGTAGAAACAAAAACACTATAGCAGTACCAAAAGATTACACAAAAGCTAAAAAGCAAACCAACAAGAGGGCCTTCTCACATTCGGCACCCATCCTCTGGAATAATCTTCCTGACAACATTCGCCTACTGTCGGACATAAAGGAATTTAAAACAAAATTGAAAACCCATTTATTCTCTTTACACTACAACAAAGGAGCAGAATCTAACCAAATTACACAAAGAGACACAGGTTAACGACCATACTACAATATGATATAACCCATAACAAACAATTAATAACATAACACACAAATAACAAATAACAATTAATAACATAACATACAATACTGAACCACATCCTTCATGTATCCAGATGACGACCCCCAAATTATATTATATGATCTGTCACTTTAAAATAACTTATGCATTCACAATTGATCTACGATATATTTTATAAATACCTACAATGTAAATATGTTCAAATAGTTTACTGTTCAAACTTTATATTGTTACCTGTAAATAGTTCCATCTATTCTATGTAAAATGACTAGGTATGCTATTTCACATACCATATAACTTACTGTTCATTGTAAACCGCACTTGATACTTGGGAAAGAGCGGTATAGAAATAATTGTTAAATAAATAAATAAATGTATCATCAGTATTCATGTGTAGTTTGCATCAGCATAACACTGTCAGTGAGAGAAGCAGCTTAGGAGATGCACGTTTTACAGAGGGGTGTGGCCATTCGTGGGTATGTAGCAGAGATGGGCTGGATAGAAAACGTCCAGTGTTTCCGAATACAGTGAGTGTGGGAAAGTACAAAGCCATTTCCTGCATATAACCCTGTCTGGTACTCCACAGTGCTTTTGCAGCCACTCCAAAAATGTCTATGTCCCCTATTCCGAAACCGTGGGTGCATCTACCCCCACAGGTGCATCTATCCCCGCGGCTGTGTTATCACATTTAAATTGGGCCTGTTTTCGATTTGGACATGCTCACAGGCCAGGCATGCATGTTCTGGAATTGGGCTCCAAGTGCATAAACTTTGCATTTGTCCACATTAAATTTCATCTGCCATCTGGCAGCGCAGGCTTCCAATCAAAGTCCTCTTGCAATTTTCAAAATCTTCTTCTTTTAACAACTTTGAATAATTTTGTCTGATCTGCAAATTTGATCACATCACTCGTTATTCCCATTTCCAGGTCATTTATGTAGATGATAAAAAGCAGCAGGCCCAGCACAGATCCTTGGGGTACTCCACTATTTACCTTTTTCCATTGAAAATATTGGCCATTTAGTCCTACTCTCAGACTTCTATCTTTTAACCAGCTCCTGATCCACAAGAGCACACTGCCTCCTATCCCATGACTTTTTAATTTCACCAAGAATCTCTCATGAGGGACCTTGTCCAAGGCTTTCCGAAAATCCAGTTACATTACATCAACTGACTTACTTGTTTATTCACGACTTAAAAAAAAATCGAACAGATTAGTAAAACAAGATTTTCCTTGGCTAAATCCATGTTGGCTTTCTCCCATTAAACCATGACTATATGTTCAATAATTTTATTATTTTTAATGGTTTGAGCAGCGCTTAGATCCGGGGTGAGAGCAGGAGCTCCCCCTTCCTCCCCGAGCAGCCAATCATCAGCCCAGTTCAACGGCTTAAGAACTGCCCTTAGGCGTTGGTCCGTGGCGTCAGTTTCTGGAGGCTAGATTGATGTCTTGCTTATTTATCTGGGTAATGTGCTGTTCTGTGTCTCTCTCCTCTTATCTGTTTGACTGTTTCTTTACTCTACTCTGTCCTATCTTATAATTGGCGTTCTTTTCTTTTTCACTAAATGATGTGGTATTGTAAACCGCTTTGATACCTTTTTGGTCTGAGCGGTATATCAAATTTAAATAAACATAATAAACATAAACATACTGATGCTCACCGGTAGTTTCCTGGATCACCCCTGGAACTCTTTAAAAAACTGATGCTACACTGGCCATTCTCCAATCTTCGGGTACTACAGATTTTTTAATGATACTTCACAGATTATGTAGGTCTGCAATCTCATATTTCAGTTCTTTCAACACCCTTAGATGTATACCATTCCATCCAGGTGATTTGTACTCTTTAGTTTATCAAACAGTTGTAATATACCTTCCCGGTTTATCAATATTTCTTTCAATTATTCCAATACATCACCTTTAAATACCATTTCAGGCATGGGTAACTTCCCTATATATTCTTTAGTAAAGACCAAAGCAAAGAAATCATTCAGTCTCTGGGCTATGGCTATGTTCTCCCTTAGCACCCCTTTTACCCTCTATCTTCTAATGGTCCAACTGACTCTCTCAAAGGTTTTTTGCTATGAATGTACTTGAAAATGTTTTTATTATGCGTTTCTTTGCTTCCATGGCAAGCTTTTTTTCAAATTCTCTCTTTGCCTGCCTTATCAATGCCTTGCATCTAACTTGCCGGTGCTTATTTTTCCCATTTTTGTCAGTTGGCTCCTTTTTCCATTTCCTAAAAGATGCTTTTTTTTGGCTACAACAGCCTCTCTGACCTCACCTTTAAACCATGCTGGCAGTTTTATGGCCTTCCTTCCACTTTTCTTAAAGTGTGGAATACAACTGATCTGGGCTTCCAAGATAGAATTTTTAAACAATGCCCATACTTGATGTAAATCTTTAACCTTTGCAGCTGCTCCTTTTAGTTTTTTCTTAACTGTTTTCCTCATTTTATCATTGTCTCCCTTTTGAAAGTTAAAAGGTAGTACTGTGGATTTCCTTGCCATCCTCTCTCCATTTATTAAATAAAATGCGATTGTGCTATGGTCACTATATTGCCAAGGGGCTCCAACACCCTTATTTCTTGTACCAGATACTGTGTTCCACTAAGGACTAGGTCCAAAATAGCTTCCCCTCTTGTTGGCTCATGAACAATCTGTTCCAAGCAGCAGTCATTTATTTCATTTAGAAAACTATCTCCCTAGCATGTCCTGCTGTGACACTGACCCAGTCGATACCAGAGTAATTGAAATCACCCATTATTACTGTGTTGAATTTTTCTTAGCTTTGCTAATTTCTTTTTTTTAAATAAATTTTATTTCATTTCATTACAAATATACAAAAGAAAATTAAGCGGTACAGCAAACAGTGCACGTCCAGAAAAGAAAGGGAGAAAATAAACCAAGTCGCTACACAGCCCACATCATGGAGAAAACAGCAACAAAGAAAACCTGGGGCAAAGTAATATATAGGCTACTACCCCCAACCTCTAATAACCAAAAATAAATCTATTACATACATACATTAATCTCAAACCTGGATAGATTCTAAAAGACTTTCAAGTTGAGTGTGATCAGAGAAAACATATCTAATCCCTTGAAAAGTGATCAAACATTTACAAGGAAATCGGAGAAAAAACGTTCTTCCCCCAGCCAAAACACGAGGTTTGAGCTGGAGGAAGGCCCGTCTCAGAGTTTGCGTATAGCGGGAGACGTCAGGGAAAATGGAAAACTTATGCCCATAAAAAAGCAAATCTTTTTTTGAAAAAAAAAGGCCTTCATAATCACAGCCTTATCTGCAAGATTGGACAAAGACATCACTAGTGTGGCACAGGAGGGGGATCAGAACATCAGAATTTTCCAAAAAAAGCAGTTAAATCCACATCACTCTGCTCCCCCAACAAAGCCACACTACTATCCCCTAATGCTACACACTCTGGCAAATAGAACAAATGAGAAATCATAATGGCATCAGCCTCTGGTATCAACAACACATCCTTGCAATACTGCTTAAACGAGACTAAAGGTGACATAAAATGTGTCTTAGGAAAATTCAATACTCTAATACGTTTTGCTTGAGAAACATTTTCCAAAGATCCAATTTATTTATACAAAAGCAAAGTATCTTTCAAACTTGCAGCGCTTGCTGACTGCAAAGTGTCTACTTGAGCCTCAACCTTCCCAAAACGCTGAACCACACCCAAAACGCTAACTTCAACCTGTTGTACTCTAGAAACAGCCTGCTGGGAAAAGGTAACAGTTTGATCCATAAATCTAACTAACAAATTGTTTGTATCAGACTTGCTTCCAAATATCCAACAATGTAACCTCTGCGGGATTAGGAGAGGAAGACAAACATTGATCACTAGCTACTTGAACAGCCTGAATAGGAACCAAAGGAGGAACCTCACTGGAACGGGAGAGGGGGCCAACAGGCACCGGCTTTTCCTGCCCAGTGGAGGAAATAACCAATGGGGAAAAATATCTACAGTACAAGTCTGAGAAAGCCCTGAGTTAGGCGGTGGAGTCCTATCGATGGAACTAAGAGAAGCACCAGGGGAAGGAGAGGAAAGATCTTGAACGTCTGACATCGAGTCCCGTAAAAACACAACATGCTGATCCATAGGACCATTTGTCACTGTCAGAGAAGAAATAGACATCACGGAAGACTGTTTCACAGACTTACTTTTCCGCTTCCCATGTCCACTGGGCATCCCAAAACGGCTAGGAGCCTAAAAGGCCCCGAATAGGCACCGAAGGGGCACCAAAGGGGTGTACCCCATTGGTCAAGCCCCATTCGGGCACGCGACCACAACAGGCGGCCGGCGTTTAAATCCTTGCAGGAGACCTCCGATAGCACAGGAAGAAGGGGAGTGACTTCCACTGCAGGAACCAATCGGTAGATAGCACAGCTCAGCTGCCAAGCCCCGGTAACTCCGCCACTGCTTCTCCTTCCCTGATTCCTTTTAGTATGTCAATATCCATCTGTTCATTCTGTCCAGGCGTCGGTAGTATACCCCCACTGCCATCACCTTCCCCTTTTTACATGGAATTTCTATCCATAGAGATTCTGCAGTGTATTTTGTTTCCTGCAAAACTTTAATCTTGTGTGACTCAATGTCCTCTCTTACAGAGCACAACCTCTACACCAATTTCATCTACCCAATTTGATCTGCTTTCTCAGAGAGAACTCTGGCAGGTCCTATACGAAAAGGTCAAAATATAAATTTCTAGCACATACAGCGAGTTCAATTTGGAGAACGGAGGGGGACTCTGGACTCTCAGAAATTAAACAATGAAAGATCCTTTGCTTGAAATTTAAAAGTCAGTGCTGAAAAACAGCACTTTGGGCAGAAAACACAAAATTAACTGTAGGGTCAAGGAATTCTCAGGCAACAAAACCTTTTTAGAGCTCCCTCTGGAGCCAGCTCAGGGAACCTAGTAGAGGTAGTGCAGGTACCAGCACTAAGCCCAAAATGATGGCTGCTCCATGCTGCAACAGCATCAAGAGGTCTCCAAGCAATATGGCAACCATTCCCATGTTGCTTTAACCTCCATAGGCCTTCTGAAGATGCAGTTGTCACACAAAATCATTTCAACACTGCACAAAAGCCAGTGATTTTTGTTTTCATTTTTTTGTTTTTGTTTTTTAATGACTTTAAAACCACCAGAATCCCCCACACCAAGGCAGAAGCAGTGCAGTCTGTGCCACCTCAGTCAAGGTAGCATCTGAAAACTAGCATACTGAAGCAAAAGGTTTAAATGTGCTCAGCAGGTACCTTCAATCATGGCCCTCTCTAAGGCCATGTTGCCACCAAACAAGGCATCTGAGATGGCCTGAAAGCCTCTGGCCAGCAGCAGTGTGCTTGACTGGTATCTTCAACTGCAGCCCCTCCTGAAACCACTGCCACTCCAAACAATGCACCCAAGACAGCCTGAGAGCCCCTAACCACTAGCAGCACACTTGGGCAGCTGGCATTTTAAACTGCAGCCCCTGCTGAAGTCATTGCCACTGCCAAACAAGGCACCCAAGATAGCCCTGAAGGCCTCCAACAGCAACACACCATGCTGCTCCTGGCACTGGTAGTGCATTCTTTCCTACTGCAATAAAACCTGGTGTTTCCAACTCTGTGGTCAGGCTAATCAGACTAGATTGTGTCTGCCACAGCCGCATCACTGCCAAGGACAAATAGCAGACTTTCCCCTAGGCCTGACCAAGCATATCACTAACATATCTAATCTTACTTTCTACCAACTCTCCCCACAGTACTATATAGGGCAGAGTTTGTAGGCCTTAGCTCTGTCTCTATTGGCTTGCTAATGGGTATAAACCCTTGTTCTGGATGGTCTGGTTAGACAATAAGGAAGATAAAGTTACTCATGCGTCTGAAATGGACTGGAGGGATGATCAAGAAAAGTGCAGTTCTGGACTTCTCAAACAGATGTCCTGTTATAAAATTAAGCCCTTACTGCTGTCCCATATTGTGTAAGGAGAAATTTCATTTACCGTTAATTTCCTTTCCTGGAATCCTGCTAGACCAGTCCAGACAAGTGGGTTGTGTCCCCCTGCCAGATGTTAAAGTGCCAGAAGCTTCAGTGATTCAGTCCTGACATATATATAGTGATTCCCCTAGGGGCCGCTTTTAGTATACCCCTGGAAAAGCAGAGGAATGCTCATTGCAACTATATTCAGAAGTGCAACTATATACAAAAGGAGTTTAAAGAAAACAGTAGACTAGCCAAACAGATGTGAGGCTCTTAGAAATGGTTGTAGCAAAGAACACAATGAGGGTGGACCTGGACTGGTCTAGCAGGATTCCAGGAAAAGCACAGTTACTTACCTGTAACAGGTGATCTCTGGGAACAGCAGGAATAAGTCTTCACATATGGGTACGTCGGTACCGACGGAGCCTGTGCGGGAACGCTCCCCAGCTTCCCAAAAAGGAAAGCTTTTGGGAGCATCCCAAATCGCCTGCGCGCTGCCTTCCCGCCTTTCCTAACCGCCTCTCCCCAGTTCGAGTTTTAAAGCTGAGACAAAGAGAGAGAGGAAAGGAAAGATAGAGAGATACAACTCCTAGGGGAGGTGGGTGGGTTGTGAAGCCTTATTCCTGCTGTTCCCAGAGATCACCTGTTACAGGTAAGTAACTGTGCTATCTCCAGGAACAAGCAGGAATGAGTCTTCACATATGGGGACTCCCTAGCTAGAGATGCCTGGGAGATCCCTAAGGTTATGAGACCCTGAGAAGGGCTCTACCTCCTCTTATGGATCTCAGGCATCCATTCAGGGAAGGAGGGCAGGAGTTGATTAAGAATGGAACAGGTGTTTGAGAACAGCCGGACCAAACAAGGCATCCCGGCGGAAGTCCTTGTCCAAACAGTAATGGGCTGTGAAGGTATGAACCGAGGCCCAGGTGGCCGCTCGACAGATCTGGTCGATGTACACAGAATTTAGATGAGCCATAGAGGTGGCCATGGCCCTCACATTATGAACTGTGACATGGCCCTGCAGAGAAAGATTCTTACTCTGGTAGGCGAAAGAAATACACTGAGAAATCCAATTGGACAGTGTTCTCTTAGAGACTGGAAGTCCCAAATGAGAGGGATCAAAGGCAACAAAGAGTTGAGAAGACTTTTTATGTTGCTGTGTCCTTTGTAAGTAAAAGGCAAGAGCCCTCTTACAATCCAGGGTATGAAGATTCCTCTCTGCACTTGATGCATGAGGACATGGAAAAAAGACAGGTAAATACACCTCTTGATTAAGATGAAAAGGTGAGACCACTTTAGGCATAAAGTGTGGATTGGTCCTAAGGACTACCTTATCATGATGGAACCTTGTATAAGGTGGATTAGCCACTAAGGCCTGCAGTTCACTGATGCGGCGAGCTGAGGTGACTGCAATGAGGAAAATAACCTTCCAGGAAAGAAATTTCAAGGTGGTGGTAGCTAAGGGTTCAAAAGGAGGCTTCATAAGCTGACCAAGAACCAGATTTAAGTCCCATGCCACCGGAGGAGGCCTAATGGGAGGTTTAGTTAAAGTTAGGCCTCTCATGAATCTTGCAATAAGAGGATGAGAGGAAATAGGCTGTCCATTGATAGGCTTAAGGGATGCTGCAATAGCACTCAAATGGACCCTTACTGAATTTGTCTTAAGGCCTGCATTGGAGAGATGCAGGAGATATTCCAATAGAGAATTCAAAGGTAGTGCTAGAGGGTCAAGACCCTTCTCAGTACACCAAATGGAAAACCTTTTCCATTTAAAAGCATAGGAACGTCTAGTGGAAGGTTTTCTGGAAGCATGGAGGATATCCTTCACCTGCTGGGAAAAATTCCAACCTTGAAGGTCTAGGCCTTCAGCAACCAAGCTCTGAGGTGAAGGGACTTGGGGTTTGGGTGCCACAAAGTCCCCTCCTCCTGGGACAGAAGGTCTGGAGCAGCTCCCAAGTCTAGGGAGGGAGCTTGAGAGAGATGCAGAAGTAGAGGGTACCACACTTGGAGTGGCCAGCGTGGAGCTATGAGGATCATAGATCCTTGATCCCTCTGGAGCTTGAACAGAGTCTTGGGAATTAAGGGAATGGGTGGAAAGGCATACAAGAAGTCTTGACCCCAGTGAAGGAGGAAGGCATCCTTGGCCTGAACTCCCTGACACGGAATTCTGGAACAGAACCGGGGAAGTTTGGCATTCCACGGACTTGCAAAGAGGTCTATGTCCGGGGTTCCCCACTCTTGAAAGATTCTGAGTACCTGGTCCATGTGCAGGGACCATTCGTGTGGAAGCAGAACTCGACTGAGTCTGTCTGCCCAAGAGTTTTGGATTCCTGGAAGGTATACGGCCAGGAGATAGATTTGATGCTCTCTGGCGAAGGCCCACAATCTTAAAGCTTCGTTGCAAAGCGACAGAGAGCCAGTTCCTCCTTGCTTGTTTATGTAAAACATGGCTACCTGATTGTCCGTATGAATGAGGACTGTCTTGTAGCTGAGCAGGGTATGGAAGACCTTGAGAGCTAGAAAAACTGCTCGGAGCTCCAAGTGATTGATATGTAGAGAGGTCTCCTGTGGAGACCAAGTGCCCTGAGTGGAGAGGTCTTGCAGATGAGTTCCCCAACCTGTATGGGAGGCATCTGTTGTGAGGGTTGCCTGGGGCAACAACTGTTGGAAGGGGGACCCCAGCAACAGATTTTGGGTAGACCTCCACCACTGGAGAGAGCAAAAGAGGCGCCTGGAGGTTGCTATTTTGTCTGAGAGAGCCCCTGATGCTTGAGTCCACTGGGTGGACAAAGTCCATTGAGCTGCTCTCATGTGAAGGCGAACATAGGGTACCACATGCACTGTGGATGCCATGTGGCCTAGCAGTTGTAGCATCTCCCGGGCAGCTAAATGGCTTTTTGACTGAATCTGGGAGGCTAACTGCACTAAGCGAAGGCAACAGGCCTGAGGAAGATAGGCCCTTGCAGTGGTAGTATCTAGCCAGGCCCCTATGAACTCTAGGGACTGAGTAGGGGTGAGCTGGGACTTTGGGAGGTTTACCACAAGTCCCAGATACTGCAGAATGCGCCTTGTGCAGTCCAGGGAAGTCTGGGCCTCTGACTGAGATGGAGCTCGGATGAGCCAGTCGTCCAGGTATGGGACTACAAATATTCCCAGAGTGCGTAGAAATGCAGCTACTACTGCCATGCATTTGGTGAACACTCTTGGAGCAGAGGCCAGACCGAAAGGAAGCACCCTGTATTGGTAATGCTTTCCTTGGAAAAGAAAACGGAGGAACATTCTGTGAGATGGATGGATGAGGACATGTGTGTACGCATCCTTGAGATCTAGAGGACAAAGCCAATCCTGACTCTGAAGGTATGGAAGGAGAGTGCCCAGAGAAAGCATCTTGAATTTCTCCTTGCATAGAAATTTGTTCAATTCTCTGAGGTCTAATATGGGTCTGTAGCCCCCTGTTTTCTTTGGGATCAGAAAGTAGAAGGAGTAAAACCCTGACCCCTGTTGAAGAAGGGGTACTTCTTCTATTGCCCCTTGGGCAAGAAGGGTAGCCACCCTCCTGACCTAGAAGGTCGAGGAGAGATGTTGGAGAATTGAAAAGTCTCACCATGGTGTGGGGAGGAAGGTTTGAGAAATGAAGTTTGTAGCCCTCTCTTATGATGGAGAGGGTCCACTGTTCTGCTGTAATTTGCTCCCATCTGGGAGCAAAATGAGCTAACCTTCCTGGAATGGTGAGAGGCTCTGGCTGTTTTAGAGCCAGAAAGGCTAAGTTCTCCAGCATTAAGTCAAAATCCCTGAGGAGGCTGAGTCTGCTGAGTTGCTGCAGCCCCTGTAGGCTTAGGCCTGGCCTGTTTAGGTTGCTGACGTTTAGCAGCAAAACGACCTGTAGAAGATTGTTGGCCAGAAGCAGGATGGAATCTGCCTTTCTTGAAAAAAGACTTCTTGAAAGGCTTTTACTTGGCAGGAATGGAGGTTGACTTTGAAAGTCTATCCAAAGCAGAATTTTCTGCATCCATTTGAGTGGCTTTTATTTGTCAATCTTTGCCAAACAGGTTTTCACCTGTACAGGGAAGATTTCCCAAGCCATCCTGGACCCAAGATTCTAGATCAGAAGCCTGGAGCCAAGCAATTCTGCGAGCAGCTATGGCAATGGCCGAAGCTCTGCTAGCACCCTCAAAGGAGTCAAAAGCTGCACGGTTGGAAAACTTTGAAATATCCTGAGTATGCTTAAGCCAAATAAGAAATTCTTCCCTTTTATCCTCTGGAAGAAAAGGGAGGAAAGTGTGCAGCTTATCTGCAACTTCTTTCAGAAACATACCCATATAAAGATTATAGGAGTTGATTCTGGCAATGAGCATACTGGCTTGGAAGATTTTCCTACCAAAAGCATCCAAGGTCCTGTATTCTCTTCCTGGAGGAGCAGAGGAGTGTCTTTTTGCACTCTATCTTTTTCATAGCTGACTCCACCACAATAGAATGGTGAGGAAGCTGTGTTTTATGAAACCCAGGACAAGGAGGGATACGGTACATAGTGTCCAATCTACGAGAATGAGGAGAGATAGTGAGAGGAGTCTCCCATAAGTCAATCATGTGATCATAAAGAATCTCATGAATTGGCAAGGTGACTGCCTCCTTAGGAGCCTTAGAATAACCTAAAATATCCAATTTTTTTAGCTCTAGGCTCCGATTCAGAGGTTACTGAAATAGAAAGTCCTTTAGCCACTTCTCTTATGAAGTCTTGAAAGGACAAGTCCTCTGGAGGAGACATTCTTCTTTTTGGAGAAGGCGGCTCTTCAGGAAGAGCTATAGATACTTCAGCAGACTCCTCCGATGCATCAGAGTCTTCGGAGGAATCAAAGTATCGAATGTCAGGGTGCTCTCCCAAAGCTCGGTACGCGTATCGAGCAGTATCGACATCGGGCGTCATCGGGACCGGTTCGGTACCAATGGGCATCCCTAGACAGGGAACTGCTGCAGTCAGCATCCTGGTCGATGTCGATGCAGTCGGTACCGGTACTGACACTGGTGCCGGTACCAGAGCCGATACCGACAACGGAGTTTGTTGTGGTATCAGCGGTGTCGCAGCTTGAATGAAGGCCGTGATAGCCTGCTTCATGGATAGAACATTCTGATCCATCGACGCCATGAATGCCTGGAATTCGGTACCGGAAGGTTGCGCCGGTACCCCAGAGCATTCTAACAGGTGATCGGTCGAGGCCGTGCCATCGATGTCAACCTGTAACCCCATAGGAGCTTTGGAAGCCGGAGCTTCCCGCCGGGGTTGTTTTGCTGGTGCGGAATCCTCGAGGGCAAGCCCGGAGGCATCTCGATGCTTGGAAGGAGATCTACCCTTCGAGGACCCTCTGGATTTATGTTTGGTTACCTGAGATCCATGGGAGGAAGTAGAGGCCCTGGAAGACGTCGATGCCACTGAAGTTGCATCAGAGGGAAACAGCACATGGAGCTTAGCTGCTCGGTTCTGTAAACGTCGTTTAGACATCAAGGAGCAGGACGGACAATCCAAAATGGAGTGGTCAGGACCAAAACATTTAAGACACCATTCATGGGTGTCGGTGACAGAAATAGTACCGCTGCACTTAGTGCATTTTTTAAACCCGGAGGCTGGTTTTTCCATGAGGAAAAATTTCTCGTGAGGCCTAAGGCCCAAAGAGGAAAAACACACTAAGTGAGGGAAAAAAATGTTCTTTTTTTTTTTTTATAAGAAAAGAAAGAAAGACCGGCGGTACCGGTCCGACGTTGGGGAAGGCAGACGCGCGACCAAAGAAATAAAATAAAACAAAGAACTTCTTCAGCGGTGACAGTAACACGACCTGCTGGCTCCGCGGAAAAGAAGAACTGGGGAGAGGCGGTTAGGAAAGGCGGGAAGGCAGCGCGCAGGCGCTGTGGGATGCTCCCAAAAGCTTTCCTTTTTGGGAAGCTGGGGAGCGTTCCTGCGCAGGCTCCGTCGGTACCGACGTACCCATATGTGAAGACTCATTCCTGTTTGTTCCTGGAGATGCAAAGTAACGGTAAGTGAAATTTCTCCTTTCGATACATCTTGCTAGACCAGTCCAGACAAGTAGGAAGTAGCAGAGCTACCCAATCCTAGGGCGGGAAGAAACAGCCACTGCCGCCACTCGTGCACCAAACGCCGCCACATCTCTCGCTTGGAGATCAAGGCGGTAATGCCGTGCGAAGGTGGATAAGGAAGACCAGGTAGCCACTCGGCAGATGTCAAGGAGATCAACATGCAACTGTTCTGCCCAAGACATTGCCTGAGCTCGCATGGAGTGCACCCAAAGCCCAAAAGGCATGGGCTTGTTGCGCATAATGAGTGCATAATCAGTGAGAACCCAACTGACATCAACTGCCTCGAGACCCTTAGCGCTGCCCGAACACTGTTCCTTAGAGAAGGAAGGCAGCAGAATGACCCAATTGACACGGAAGGTCGAAACCACCTTAGGTATGAATGTGGGGACGACGCATAGGGACACCCTTCCAAAGAAAAAGAAAGGAACGGGTCTTGACAGGAAAGAGCCTGAAGCTCAGAGATGCGCTGTGCAGGGGTGATGGCGAATAGAAATGCCGTTTTTAGGGACAGATCCTGGAGGATGATGAGCTTGAGTGGCTCAAAGGGAGGCCTCTTGAGGCAATGCAGAACAAGCATTAAGTCCCATGGAGGCACCACTGGCCAGACAGAGCATACCCCCCCTCCCCCTGGAGAAACCAGCTGACATATGGACCGCCCTGCGATAGGTCCCCGGAAGCAAGTGAGTGCGGCCACTTGAATGTGTAAGACGTTTACAGCAAGATCTTTGTCATAGCCGTCCTGTAAGAACGCAAGAATGCCGGTACCTGCACCCGCAAGGGGGAGAGGTGGAGCCACGAGCACCAGACCTCAAAGAGCCACCAAACCCTTGTGTAAGCTAAGGAGGTGGAGAATCGACAGGCATGGAGAAGGGTGCCAACAACACGCCGTGAATAACCCCATCACCTCTCAAGAGCCAAGCCGTAAGCAAGTAGAGAGCTGGGTCGTCCAGTCAGACCGGCCCCTGTTGCAGGAGCCCCCTGTGCGAGCCAAGGGCTGGGGGGGGGGGGGCACAATCAGGAGCTGGACCAAGTCAGCATACCATGGCTGGTGAGGCCAGTTGGGGGCTATAAGGATCAGCCATCCTGGGTGAGACTCAATGCGCCAAAGAGCTCTGCCGATCATTGTCTGAGGTGTGGGGGGGGGGGGGGGGAGAGACAGGTAGAGGAGTATCGCCACAGGTCACAAATGGACACCATTGAGGAGTTGTCACAAAGGACACAGACTGCTTGACCATGGAGAAGGGGCAAGAAGGCCAGGAGGGCTAGTTGGACCACCCTGGCCTTGAGTCGGTTGATTGTCCAAAGTGGACTCCCGGCGAGTACAGGAACCCTGCGTAGTTTTAAGCAATGGGCCCTGCAGCCAGTGAGGCTGGTGTCAGTCGTAACCACCAGCCAGGGCATGCTTTCCAGTGGGACTCCCCAGAGGAGATTGGCCAGGTCGAGCCACCACTGAAGACTGGAACTAAATGGGCATGGTAGTTGAAGTCTGATCTGTAATTCCTGAGAGTGGAGACCACCAGGAGAGAAGCATGGCTGTAAGGGCCTCATGTGTGCCCGAACCCATGGGACTACTTCGATCGTGGCCACCACTGCAACCAGGACCTAGAGATAGTCCCACGCTCGAGGGCAGACCAGCATCAAAAAGGCCCGAAGTTGACCGTTGAACTTGTGAATGTGTTCTCTGGTAAGAAACACTCTGCCCAGTCTGGTGTCAAACCACACCCTGAGAAAATCTAGGCTTTAAGAGAGCTGCAGGAAACTTTTGGCAGGATTGATTATATCTACCCAAAGTGCTCCAGGAAGGCCACTACTTGGGAAACTGCAGCAATTGCTTCCGAACATGACTTTGCCCTGATAAACCAGTCATCCAGATGGGGTGGACGCAAATGCCTTGTTGACGCAAGGCGGCTGCCACCACAACCACGTCCTTGGAAAAGGTGAGAGGTGCTGTGGCCAGTCTGAAGGGTAGGGCCTAAAACTGGAAGTGCTGTCTAAGTACAGTGAAAAACAGGAAGCGATGGTGCTCTGAGGATGGGAATGTGAAAGTAGGCTTCTGATGGTAGGAAAGACTGGACAAATGGGGGACAAATAATAGTAGATAGTTGTAGTCAGCTAGCCATCTGTAAATAACAAGCAACTCATGTGTATATTGTAGATAGTGGTAGATAGTTTCCCCAGTTTGAAATCCAAGTTGTATTACCCGTTCAATGTAAATGCATAACAGGCTTCCTGTTCTGTACACCGCACTGATTTTAAAGAGCGCGGTATATAAAAGCGAGAAATAAATAAATAAATGGCCTGAAGCTGAAGCAGCCGCTGGTTGTACTGCGCACAGCTGCTCACTTTTGGGGCGACCCCGTAAGGCAAGACCAGGAAGGCATCCTTGATCGGAGCGGCACATTCTAGAGTTTAGCTTCGATGGATGATGCTTAAGACCCAATGATCAGTAGGGATGTGAGCCCAGTCTTGGCAGAAAGGGAAAGACGCCCACCCACCGGCGGCATCCCAGAGTGGGCTGCAATAGCATCAGTGGAGGAACGATTGGGTGCGGAGAACTTGTTTGAGGTGAAGTAGGAGTCCTTAAGTCCTACGAAACCCCCGAAAGGGTTGAGACTTTGTCCCAGATCTGTTGGGAGGAGGAGATGGCCACAGAGGTCTTGCTGGGTCGACAATGCCTGCAGTCCCGAAAACAAGAGCAGGAGGAGGTGGAGTAGGGAGAATTAGAGCCCGAATGGTGAACGGGGGCCTGTGGCTTATCCTCAGAGTGATGCTGGGGTTTAACCTCAAGTAAGTCTTTGACCAGTTTTTCAAGGTCTACACTGAAGAGTAGTCATCCCCTGAAAGGGGAACTTTGCTAGGTGGGCCTTAGAGGCTGCATTGGCGGACCAGTGCCAGAGTCAAAACCAACGGCGCACTACTATGGCAGCCACCACTGAGCGGGCTGTCAGCCGTAAAAGGTCGTACAGTGTGTCCGCCAAGAACGCTGCTATCAATTCCAGTTGCGCAGATGCTGGATCTCCAGTAAGAGCTGGAGCCAATGCAAAAGCATTCCAGCTGCCAAGCCGCCATACGCGGAGGCCTGGAAGGCAATGAGGAAGAAGAGAATATCGTCTTCAGCAGACCTTCAACCTTGTGGTCATGCAGATCACGAAAAGCTGTGCTGCCTTCTACCAGAATGGTGGTATGCTTGGTAACCACGGTGACAGCATCCACTGTGGGGTAGCAGAGCCATTTATCCAGAACTGTGGGAGACCAGGCGTAAACAGTGGCGCAAGCACTTTGCAATAAGCAGGGATGTCTATGGAGAATTCCACTCAAGAGACACCATCTGCTGGCGTTCCAAAGGAAATGGAAAAGCTTTGAGGGCTTTTTTATTCCCGCCGCCAGGATGGTGTCCATTAGGGATTTAGATTGATCGGGTGATGGGTCTGAGCTATCAGAGAGTCATAGAGCCTCGACGGTCCGGGTTATTAGCGCAAGAAGCTCATCCCTATGGAACAGACAGATGTCTTGGAGTTGTGGTCCTCCTCCAGAATTTCCTGCGGCAAACACTCCCGATCCTCGCGGTCTGACATGCTGTCCAAGCTACCATCAGTGGAACAGTGATCAGGATCATCCAGAGGGGAGGAAACCCCCTCCCCAAGTGCCCAAGACACTAAATTTGGATGAGGTCTCTCTACCATCAGACTCTCTGGGACGCTTACGGGACGCGTGTACTTTGTGAGAAGGTGCATGGAGCGACTTAGCCCATGATGTGACTGGCTCACTCCTCCTCTCCGATGCACTCCTAGAGAATTGAGGAGGGATATTTATGCCCCTAATCGGTGTGTGAGATGCCCATACCTAAAGAGAGCCATAAAGTGATCCGATTCCTCAACAGAGGCTGGCTTTAAGGGGTCCTCTGTAAGCTGTTGCTGGGGAAGAAGGCAGGGGGAAAGGCCCCCTAAGTGTGGATGCTAGACTGGGTGGTTCATCCGGGGCATCTAGATCTGGTGCTGGAAGAGCATGGTTGGCTATGGAGGTCTCACTGGAATCAGAGGCACAGGCAGCGCAGAGCCTGTCAGCTAAATACTGGCACTTAGGCCCGCAGGCCAAACAGTGAGGGATCGAAGGCGGCATGGAAGAGCAACCCTTGGGTTCAGCATTCTCCTGCTGCTGCGAGACAAGGTGTCAGAAGGCTGGAGGCAACTGCAGGGCGGGAAAATCTGAAAAAGATGGCCGCCGCTAGTCATGATGCCACCTGCCACAATTATGGAGGTGGAAAGGTCAATTCCGGCAATCCCAGCTTGAGTTGCGATTCCTGCTTGCATCCCAAAGATTGAAAGGTGTCCTGAAGCGTGGAGGGTAAAAACAATGTGAACAATAAGCATTACCAGCACGGGAGGAGTCCGCCGGAGCAAGGGGAGCCGGGCAGGAGGCCCAAAGCAGGCAGAAGGCGGAAAGGAGCTGAAAATGCTATGTGTCATTTAAATATTGCAGCAGTGAATATTTTCTCCCCCAAACAGCTAGGCAAGTTTGTGGAGGTGATGCAGGCTGCAGCCCAAGGGGATCCCGGGGGATGGGAGTGTCACATTCACTGAAATCTTCAGCTCTGTGCTGCTTGGCTAAACCTGTGCCTTCTTACTAAGTCACTATAAAACAGCAGGTAGTGCAGCTCAGTGCTAGACCAGAGACACTGAAGGCTTGTCCCTCTGCCAGTTCAGGCTAAGCTGATCCTCGTGACCAGGAGCCTGCCCCCCTGTTTGGTGGGGAACAACACTGATCCTCTTTATCAGGTGCTCAACCCAAAAGAGATGTGGGTAACTCAGAGGAGGGAGCGACACACCTGTGCACCCTGGCGATTTCCACAAGCCTAAAAATCCCTAAAATTTGCTGGCCCAACACAAAGAAAGTGAAGTGCCAGGAGAAAAAGGGAGAACAACCGCATCTGCTGGAGACAGAGAAATACTGAGGACAGTCCCTAGGGGAATCACTATATATGCCAGGGCTGAATCACTGAAGCTTCTGGCACTTTCTCTGTCTCCAACATTTGCTGGCAGGGGGACACAACCCACTTGTCTGGACTGGTCTAGCAGGATTGTACTGGAATGAGCACCTCACACACCGATTAGGGGGCATATTTTATTTATTTATTTATTTTTATTTATTTAACTGTATTTATATACCGCTTTTCACCGGGTCAAAGCGGTGTAACATATAACAGGGGGGGGGGGTCAATCTTTTATAGGGTGGGGCCATCACCAGGGAGCAACATTCATGATTTGGGGTGGACAAAGACATGTACAATTCTGCATTATCTAAGCATGAGTTCGTGAGGCGGTGGTAGGTTTTCTTGATCAGAGATGTTCACGGAATATTTACCCCTCCTCAACCAGCACAAGATCTCTCTCAAGCCTGAAAAGACATCTTGTATTATGTCTACAAATAGACAAACTGCATCTGGTCTCTAAGTTATTCTACATCTTGTAGCACCCTGACTGTTTGACATCCCCAATTTTCTGCATGTGTGTGTTATACTTAGGGCTTCCCTGAGAAGAAATTGGGGATTCCAGTTATAATTTAAAATCCCTAAAAACAGTCATCCTATGCCATCAACTGATGTCAGCAGACTGCTGCTGTTGCGGCCGGACAACATCAATGAACCTGGCCACAGCCGCAAGCGTTTTTCTAGCTGATAAATCATTTCTGCAAGCTGCAGCTGGCAGAGCGAGATGGCAAATAAGGTATGAGGAGGATAACATGTTGCACACGCTGCCCGACTGCTGTGCAACATTATTAACTCTGGATAAGTGAGCGCTGGAGTTCTTGCTTTAGGAGGTCTGTGGTGCCATCTATGTGTATTATTGTGGTTGAATGGTGCTCTGGAGTGATTTACTGGTTCAAGAAAACAGTGTTATTTTGCTGATTCTCAGCAGGATAACATACAGGGGTCTCTCTCTTGCTCTCCTTTCGCTCACTCTTTAGTTTACCTTTGAAAATGAGCTAGTAAGTAGCCATGCACCCTACAGTACCTGGGGCTATTCTAAAGTCCCCAAAGTGGTTAAAAAAAATTAAAAAATGGGAAAATATATATAATGCCTTATTTCTTTCTTTTATATTTTATCTACTTGCATTTGATTATATACCTTCATGGAATTCAATATGTGGTATATTAACATAACATACATAATTAACATAACATACATAATAACAGTGATATTAAAACATAATTTTTATTATTTTATTGATGTATTGGATTACGAGGGGAGGGGGAGCTGAAACAGTTGCTAGGACTTGGGCTTGGAGAAGTTGGGGGTCTATTGCTGAAAAACTGAGCTTTGAGTCACTGAATGGAATCCACCCTCAAACAAAAAACAAAAAGAAAATTCCACAAAATATTTTTCTCCACAATGTGAATACTTCGATAAGCTCTTATTTCAGACTTTTGGAAAGCACCTAATTGCCTCAAAATAAACCCCTAAAATCCCCAACACCTGGAACTGGAAATCCTACTTATACTTTTACAGCTCCTTCTTTTGATACAGTTAAACCTAAAAAAGAACTGATCTCCAACCTTTCTTGTGGTTGAGGTTAGCTGCCAGTGCTTCTGCAACTCGACTGACCCAGGTGTCATAAGATTGTGCTCGAGACTTCACTCCATACAAAAGGGAAGAGAGGTCCTCCAGTGGGTACCGATATCTTAAAACAGAAATTACATGAAGAAAAAAAAGAAAATCATCAGTACAAAGCAAAACTGACAAAACATGTCTAGCATCAATCAATCAGCTCAAGGAACCCATTCTGAGAGAGGCTGCATCTCCGTCTTCAGTTAACAGGGAACATTTTAGATCACGAGGTAGGATGTGCTAGTAGCAAAGTATGCTACTAATGAACATAAGATATTCCCCTACTGGGTCAGACCAAGGTCCATCAAGCCCCGTATCCTGTTTCCAACAGTGGCCAATCTAGCAGTTTCCCCAAAGGACAGGTTCCACAGTGCTTGCATTGGGACAAGCAGTGGATTTCCCGGGTCCCATTTAATAATGGCTTATGGACCTTTCCTCCAGGAACTTGTCCAAACTGTTTTTAAACCCAGCTACACTAACAGCATTTTCTACAGCCTCCGATAACAAATTCCAGAGTTTGATTATGCGTTGCGTGAAAAAATATTTTCTCTTATTAGTTTTAAATAGGCTACACTGTAGCATCATTGCATGTTCCCTAGTCTTTCTATATTTTGATGGCATAAACAGATCTACGCTTACCCATTCCACTCCATTCATTAATTTATAGAACTCTATCATATCTCCCCTCAGCCATCTCTTTTCCAGGTTTAAGAGCCCTAATCTTTTTAGCCTCTCCTCATAGGGGTATCCTTCCATCTCCTTTACCATTTTGGTGGCTCTTCTCTGTACCTTTTCTAATAATGCTATATTCTTTTTAAGATACGGCGAACAGAACTGCACACAATATTCAAAGTACAGTCGCACCATGGAATGATACTGAGGCATTACAATATCCTTTGTTCTATTCTCCACTCCTTTCCTCATGATACCTAGCATTCTATTTGCTTTCTTGGTCACCGCTGCACAATGGGCGGAGGGTTTCAACATGTTATCCACGATGGTGCCTAAATCTTTTTCCTGGGTGGTAGTTCCTAATATGGAACCTTGCATCGTGTAACCATAGTTTGGGTTGTTCTTTCCTAGGTGCATAACTTTGCACTTGTCCTCATTAAATGTCATCTGCCATTTGAGCATCCAGTCTTCCAATTTATCAAGGTCACCTTGCAATTTTTCACAATCTTCTTGGGTTTTTAACAACTTTGAATAATTTTGTGTAATCTGCAAATCTGATTACCTCACTCATTATTCCCATTTC
This sequence comes from Ichthyophis bannanicus, assembly GCA_033557465.1. NCBI lineage: Eukaryota > Metazoa > Chordata > Amphibia > Gymnophiona > Ichthyophiidae > Ichthyophis > Ichthyophis bannanicus. The sequence continues at coordinate 450,286,315 of CM066037.1, forward strand.
AAGGTCATTTATGAATATGCTAAAAAGCTGCGGACCCATCACAGGTCCTTGGGGTATCCACTATTCACCTTTCTCCACTGGGAAAATTGGCCATTTAGCCCTACCCTCTGCTTTTTATCTTTTAACCAGTTCCTGATCTACCATAGTACACTGCCCCTTTTTAATTTCGCCAAGTGTCTCTGATGAAGGGACCTTGTCAAAGGCTTTCTGAAAATCTAGATATACTATATCAACCGACTCACCTTTGTCTATCTGTTTATTCACTGAAATCTGACAGTCAGTCTAGTCAACAGAGAAATTTGGTCTTATCTGCTAATTTTGTTTCCTCAAGTCCAACCAGAACAATCTAGAATGCATGTTATATGCCCCTCAGCCAGCAGATGGGGAGAGAGGCTATAGAACTGTGAACTTTTGCCTATATTAGGCCTTGTTCAGCCATAAGCTTCCCAGCACTTCTGTAACAAAGCAATGAGGAGGATAGGTGGAAACTTTAGAAACTCACTTCATGAAAGGACAAAATTTAGGAACGCATACCTAAAAGCAACATGCAAACAAATTAAGACCTCTCACCAGCCTGCCAACATAAGAACACCCCTTGGAAGAAGACAGAAGGTGGGCCTCTGGATTGGACTGGACTGGTCTGGACTGCAGGAAAGAAAATTTAACAGATAAGACCAAATTTCTCCTTCCTTATCGTCCACTAGACAAGTCCAAAATACATGGGATGAAAAAGCATCCCTTATGATGGGTGGGATGCAAACAACCCTGTCTTGGGCACACCAATACCAAAAGCAGCATCTTCCCTTGCCTGTACATCAAGCCTATAGTGCTTTGTAAACAAGTGCAAGGAAGATCATACCTCTACAAATGTCTACTGCTGAAAAAGAATGCAACTCAGCTCACGTGGCTACCATGCCTCTGGCTTCATGTGTTCAAAAGGACCGAGGGATAAATGCCCTTTAAGAATATAAAGACAAGGAAATAGTGTCCTTAATCCAATGCTACAAAACCACAAACAGCCGATATGACTTACAGATGTCACTGGTAACCTGTAGGTGACTAATCAGTGTCCACTTGAATATCCAAGAGCCAAAGCAAAGAAATCTCCTCCTGGAGGAAGGACAGCAACTCTAAAACCTGACTGACATGAAATGAAGACATTACCTTAGAAAGGAAAGAGGGAACCCGTGCAGATGTCAACCTTCCCCCCTCTGTGAAACAAAGATGCCCGACAGAATAGGGCTTGCAGCTCTGAAATTCATCTAGCTAAACAATTTGCAATCAAAACCAACATCTTCAAGATGAGATTCTTAAGGAATGCCAGCTTCAGAGGTTCAAAGGGTTGAGGCCCCGAGTGCTATAAGAACCAAAATTACTGTTCCACTCCCAGAACCTTGGGAAAGCTCTAAGGAGCTATGGCAGGCCAAAATAGAAGCATGCTGAACGGAAAATGATTCTCAAGAACTTTGGAATCAAAGATACCTCTCATGAGGGTCCCAGTTCAGAAAGTGATGGGCCTCTAAGATTCAATGCAGTAAGAAATTCTCCGCTGTGAACTGCCAAGATGACAGAACCCAAGGTCTCCATGCGAAAGTGAGAAATTTGCAGAGCCAAATTCACACTATTCAATTTGAAAATAGTATGGTAGATGCCCTCATTTTTCGCACCACAAAGTAAATGTTATCAAACCCATTCCCCACTCCTGAGGTGGTACCATGACCACTTCCCACCATTGCCCGAATCTTTCCAACATGGAAAGGAAGGACTGACACCTTCTTAGCCTGAGCGTAACAGAGTGAAAAATTGCAAGGCAATGGGAAAACTCAAATTTGTAGCCTCAGTTAATCACATCCAACGCCCCACTTATCTAATGGGGTTTCTAGTCCCACGGGTGCTCCTTGTGGTCTTGGGCAAGCCACTTAACCCTCCATTGCCCATGTTCCCTGTAAGTATTAGCATATGTGTCTCATATCCCCTCGTGTTAAATGTATCCCCCAATTGTGTTGTGACCACTTTGATTGAAGGATAAGGTGGTATACAAAACTGTCTAAATAAATAATGTGATGTGGGTTCATATCTCATAAAATGCAGGCATTCACTGATCTTCTCCAATGAGAAAGGAATCTCCAAAGCTTCTTTGGGCACCCGTAAAGGGTCCTGTTCCCCTAGAACTCTAGAGGCCCCTGCTGTGCTCTGAGCAAAAGGATGTAGACCAAAAATGGAAACGTGCCCGCTAAGCAGCACTCTCTTCCCATGAATGGAATCGCTTAGATTCATGAAAGAGATCTTCCCAAAAACATGTGAGACAAACTCTTCAGCTTATCTTCAGGCAACCTCTGGGGATTGGACTTGCCCAAGCCTTACAAGATCTCATGATCCTCCCCAAACAGAAGCTTTACCCTGAAGGCTAACTGGCTAAGAAGAGTCTTTGACACCACATCCACAAACCAGTTCTGAAGCCACCAGTACTGCTCTATTCCAGGCCAATGTTCAAAGAAGATTACACAATGCATAAGCCACACAGGTCAAGCCTGCCTCTAAGCATGCTCAGTCCTTAGAAGAAACCTCAGAACTCTTGAATCCTCACTTCTGCAGCCAGCATAAAAATGTTCTCAATATATAGGCACTACAGACAGCAACCTGCAAGCCCAAAAAGGATACTCAAAAATTCTGCTTAAGGGTGGACGCCAGCTTCTGATCCTGCAGGTCCTTTCAAAGCCATTCTGCATTCCACCAGAATTGTGTCTTCTTAGTTACTGCCGCAATCAAAGATTACACCTTAGGCAATTTTGACATTTTTTTTCTCTTTGGGTACCAAGGAATAAAGCTTCCTCATGTCTCTCCCACCTAAGACCAGACCTCAGATAGTTCCATTCTGCCATGAAGACATCCTGGTAGATAGGACCGAGGATAAGATCACCAAAGGCAGCCACCTCTTGAGAGGGGGAGTTCATAATACTCAGAGTCTTGAATACCCGAGTAATCATCAGGGCCAGTCTCTCCTTTCAGAAAGTCATCCCCCTTACCCACCAGGAGCTCCTCTTACTTCAAGAGGTGTGCTATTATGGACCTCTATGAATAGGCTATCTGAAGTAGCTCTATACAACTCTGCTTGAGAAAGCTCCAACTGGAGATCCCTGTTCTCCATATCCCCCCAAGCATGGATGTTTGGGTAAGGAGGAACAGCTGAGGCAGTCACTCTTCAGCAGGAGAATGAAATCACTTTGCAGTCTGTGCCTTCTTCATCAAAAAGGCCTTGTGAAGCCGCAGCACGAATTCCAGGGAAAAACCTTCTGATGTGGTTTCACCTGCTGACTCCACAGCAAAACCCACAGGGAGAAACTGAAGCTGGAAGGAACACTCCATTTCAGATGTCAAGGTTGGAAGAGAGGAAATCCTTTGAGATTCTGTGGAACACATGACCAAGATGGCTGGACCTCCCGCGCTTTCCTCTGCCAACCTTATGGCCTGAGGAGAAACAGAAATGGTTAGTTTGCCCCCTTTCTCTCAAGGATTGTTGGCTACCTGAGGCAATGGATGGCAAAGACAAGCAGGAAACAGAGCCCTGGCAGCAAGAGTTGCATTGACCCACACTGCCCTGATGCTCTCTGGGAGCAGTGTATGGCTCTCTCACATGGCACTTCCATTACACCTCTCCACTGTCAAAACAAGTGCTCTAGCTCCCACAGAGCAGTCAGTAAAATAGCAGCTCCCTGTTGAACCAGTCCCACCACCCCACAAACGACCGTGGCCATGAAGTTTCAGCACCAGACTAAAGCAGAAGTGCGTACCTGCAGCCTTCTCAGGATCTCCCTCTTGGATGACTGCAGTGGCTTAAACCACACAGTCATTCACTGTGGCCAGAGTAGAGACAAGTAAATCCAGCAAACACTGCATTTACGAAGTCAAGCCCCCCTCTGCCTGGCTTCCCAGTAAGGAAAGCATAGTTACTCATCTGTAACAGGTGTTCTCCAGGAACAGCAGGAATCAGTCTTCACGTATGGGTGAATGTCACCGACTAAGCCTGCATGGAAAACTACCCAGCATCGAACAGGAATACCATTCCTGCCTTCCCACCTCCTCTGCTCAGTTGGGCTTTTAGCCGAGAAGAAGAATAAAATAAAGAACCCTATAACTCCTTGGGAAGGAAGGTGGAATATAAAGACCAATTCCCACTGTTCCTGGAGATCACCTGTTACAGGTGGGTAACTACACTACCTCCAAGAACAAGCAGGAATATAGTCTTCACATATGAGACTCACTAGCTCCAAGGTACCAGACTGGTATGGAGGTGAGAGCAGAGAGATCCCGAGTTAAAAAACAAGTAGCCCAAGAGTCTGGAAGAGTTTTGAGCAATTGGACTCAATTCCAGGAGGCAATACTCCCCCAGTGATACTCTGGCATATTGTAGAAGTCTGGAACGGAGGGTAGGAGTGAAGTCCCAAAGAGTTGCTTCTTTTAAGAGACTGCTTTGAATGGGTTGTGTGGAATAATTCCCTGTGAAGCTGGTGTGGGGTAACGGTTTTGAAGTGAAGTTGATAACCCCTTTGGACAATCTGGATGTCCACTGCTCTGAGGTAATAAGGTGCCACCTGTGGGCATAGTGACAAAATCTGCCTATGTGGAGGGGTTGGGGACCCTCCAGGGGCAGAATGGCAACGCTCTATAGGAAGGCGTCAAAAAAACAGGTGCAGGTCGTGCCTGTGTAGTTGGTTGCAGCTTCGGAGCCTTGCGCTTCTTGGGTTGGCGAGGGCCCTGCTGAAGATGCTGAGGTTAATAGGCAGCAGAAGGTGGGTAAGAAGGATAGTCTCTCCTTTTTAGAATAAAAATATTTCTTGGGAAAAGCCTTCCCTTTTGGATGGGTCAGATGTCTTTCTGGAAAGGTGTTTTAGGGTACAATCATCTGTTTCAATCTCCCCTGCTTTTCTCCCTCCAATCTTTGCCAAAAATGTTTTCTCCAGTACATGGGATATTAGCTAGTTTATCCTGGACCCATTGCTCAAGATTTGATGCCTGTCACTAGGCCATTCTGTGAGCTCCAATGCAGACTGCTGAAGCCCTGCTTGTTGATTCGAAGGCATCAAAAGAGGCCCTGATAAGAAACTTAGAGGTATTTTGTCCTTGCTTCATGAGTGTCTGGAATGCACTCTATCTTCAGGAAGCAAAGGGGTGAGAGTTTCCAGATCCCTGGTGATATCCTTCAGAAATATGCCCATGTACAGTGTGTAAGTTGATTCTGGAGGCCAAAATGCATGCTTGGAAGCATCGACAACCAAAGGCATTGACTGTCCTCTAGTCTCTGCCAGGTGGCATGAATGAATGGTTCTTAGAGCTTTTCATTCAGCACATTGCCAATTCCACCACATTGGAAGCCTGGGCACTCTGGCACTTGGAACATGGTATTCAGTCTCTTGCTGAGAGGTGGAACCATGAGCGGAGCCTCCCACATGGGGCGTATAAGATCCTGCAGGATGCAATGCACTAGTAATGTAGCCACCTCCTTGGGCATGGGAGAGTATTGGAGTATCTCCAATTCCTCTGCCCTCTGTTCCTTTTCTGAGACTACTGTGATGGCAAGCCCTGCTGCCAAGTCATGTATGAAGTCCTGAAAGGACATATCTTCTGGTGCGGACCGACACCGCTCCTGAGGTGGCAAAGGGTCTGAAGGGATGTCTGGAAGATCTTGGGAATTGAGTGATCCGCAATCAGATTCTGAAGAACTGGAGTCAGAGACCGCTAAGAGATCAAAGTATCGGTGGTCCTGGGTTCGACCTCGATGCTTCATGGACGTCGAAGGTTGATGCCGATACTGAGAGGTATCGGAACAGAGAGCCATGGTGGTGTGAGTCTGTTGGATACCAGGGGTATCAATTGGTTCCAATGAAGGTATTGACCTCGAGGGTTCCAACAATGCCAATTCGAGGCCCAGCATCTGGCCTGATTTCCCTGGCTGTAGGCTAAGTGCCGAAGCCTGCACACCTGAAGCTCTTGATGTTATCCATACAGAGGCTGCCAGGAGTGCTGCCAAACTCCTCTCAAGAGCCAACATGCGCTGGTCTAGGGAGATGGTCAATGTCTGGGTGGAATCACCTACAGGGCTCCGAGACCCGTCACAAAACATAGAACTGGTAGCTCTCCAGAGGTCAATGCCTCGAGAGCATCCTGGAGCCCCATTTGTGCTTTGGAGAACAGATCCTCTTGCCAGAGTTGTTTGGCTGGACGGTCTTCATCGGAAGCACCTCTAGATGAGTCATGATGCTTATGCTGGGACTGGATCTCTGTCCTTGGTATCGGTCTTCAACACCAATACTGAGGATTCAGGAGCGGCCAGAGACTTTGACTTGCTTTTGTGTTTGGACTCTGACGAAACCTGAGATCTGTGAGAGGAAGTTGATGCCCTTGAAAAAGTGGAAGTCACTGAAACAGAGTAGGAGGCAAACAACGATCCAAAATTGTCTGGCACGGTTCTTGAGGCTTCTTTTTGCCATTTGTTGGCACAAAGGACAAGAATTGGGTTGATGCTCAGGACTCAAAACATTTTAGACCCCAGTCATGTTTATCAGTGACCGAGATGGTACCAGCAGTTAGTTCATCTTTCGAAACCAGTGACTGGCTTTTCCATGCCTTAAAAAGTGGTCTTCAAGATGGAAGATAAAGGCTATGGAGGCCTAGAGCCTAGTTCAGCGGCGAAAGCTGCAATGAAAAATAATAGAAAAGAAAACGGAAAAACTGAAAAGAAAAAAATGAAAAAATCATTGGGACCGGTATCTGATTTGATGGAACTGTTGTCGATGGGAAGGCAGAAGCACGATGTTCCACAAAAAAGAGAAGTTTTCGCCAATGACAGGACGAAGCATCCTACTAGCTTTGTAGAAAACTAAAAACTGAGAAGTTGGGAAGGCGGGCACGCAGGTGCAGTAGAATGCTCCCACAGGTTTTCCTATTGGGCACTGGGGAGTGTTCCCGCATGGGCTCTGTCGGTGATGTTCACCCATATGTGAAGACTGCATTCCTGCTTGTTCCAAGAGATACAGAGTAGTTACTCAACTGTAACAGGTGTTCTCCAGGAGCAGCAGGAATCAGTCCTCACATATGGGTGTCATCGACGCCGATGAAGTCCCAGCGGAGCATTTCCCCAGCTTTCTATGAAAGCTTTTGGGAATGCAGGCACGCATGCGCGGTTCCCTTCCCGCCTAAAGGTGCCATCTTACCTCAGTCAAATGACATAGCTAAAAACAGCACACAAAAATGAAAAAAATTAAACTATGTACAACTGCAACTCCCAGGGGAGGAGGGAGGGTTGTGAAGACTGATTCCTGCTGCTCCTGGAGAACACCTGTTACAGGTGAGTAACTACTCTTTCTCCAGGACCAAGCAGGAAGTCAGTCCTCACATATGGGTGACTCCCCAGCTCTGGGCTACCGAGGAATCCAGGCTGAACAAGAGAACTCCCTCTAGTCCCAGCAGCAAAGAAAAGGCTTTTCACTGACACAACCTCCACCGGTAGCCCAACAGAGGACAGGAGTTGCCTAAACCTCAAAGAGATTCCGGAGTACTGCTTGGCCAAAAGCACTGTCCCTACGGGACTCCCTCTACAGCCAGTAATGGGCCGCAAAGGTCTGGCTTGAAGACCAAGTTGCAGCCCTGCAGATGTCTACCAAGGGCACAGAGCGGAGATGAGCCACTGAGGCAGCCATTGCCCTGACATGGTGGGCCGTAACCCGACCCTGCAAAGGAAGGTCAGCTGCCTTGTAAGCCCAGGTGATACAGTCAGCCACCCAGATGGACAAGGTACGCTTGGACACAGCCAACCCCAACTTATTAGGGTCAAAAGAGATGAAGAGCTGAGTAGCCCTTCTTGCGTACGGTCAAGGTAGAAGGATAAGGCCCTCCTACAGTCCAGGGTATGCAGGACTGTTTCAGCCTGGCTTGCATGAGGCCTAGGGAAGAATGTTGGAAGAACCACCTCTTGGTTAAGGTGGAAGGAGGAGACAACTTTTGGAAGAAACTTTGGATGAGTCCTAAGGACTACCCTGTTCCTATAAAAGCGAGTGTAAGGCCTATCACAGACCAGGGCCTGAAGCTCACTCACTCGCCTAGCCGAGGTAAGAGCTACCAAGAAGAGTGTCTTCCAGGACAGGAAGCGTAGAGGGCAAGTAGCCATCGGCTCAAAGGGTGGGCAAGTCAGCTGCTGCAAGACCACATTCAACTCCCACTCAGGAGCAGGACGACGGATTGGAGGCTTGAGCAAGAGCAAGCCCCTGAGAAAGCAAGACACCAAGGGGTGAACCGACAGAGAATGTCCTTCCACCATTGAGTGGTGAGCTGCTAGAGCTGAGAGGTGGACCCAAACAGAAATGGACTTAAGTCCCTGATTGGACAAGTGCAGCAAGTACTGAAGCACTACTGGCACAGTACAGGAGAAAGGATCCTCTGTACGTAGCTGACACCACACAGAAAACCTTTTCCATTTGAGAGCATAGGTTTTCCTAGTGGACTGTTTCCTAGAGGCTAGGACAACCTCCTCAACTTCCTGAGGTAGGCCCCAGGGAGCCAAACTACCCTTGCAGCCTCCAGGCCATCAAATTGAGAGATTTGAGATTGGGGTGCAGAAGGGAACCCTGCTCCTGTGAGAGAAGGTCGGGTTGCAACCCCAGAGGCAGTGGGGGATCCACCGCCAGTTGAAGCAGAAGTGGAAACCAAGGCTGTCTCGGCCACCTGGGAGCCACCAGCAGGACCAAGGCCTTGTCCTGAAGAATCTTGAAGAGAGTTCAGGCCACCAAGGGCGTGGGAGGAAACGCATACAGGAGGCCCTGAGACCAGGGAATCAGAAAAGCATCCGCTGCTATTCTCAGAGGATGCGGTTTCCTGGAGCAGAACTTTGGCAGTTGCTTGTTTAGTGGACTGGCAAAGAGATCTATCAAAGGGAGACCCCATTTTAGAAAGATCTTCTGAACTACTAAAGGATGCAGCTGCCACTCTTGGGGCTGTAGAATCCTGCTCAACCTGTCGGCCAGGTAGTTTTCCTGGCCTGGAAGGTACACAGCCTTGAGGAGCATGTTGTGCTTGAGGGCAAATGAACAAAGGTCCTGAGCCTCACGACAGAGGAGTCTGGACCCAGTCCCACCCTGTTTGTTCACATAAAACATGGCTACTTGGTTGTCTGTCTGAATCAGGACAGATTGATCAGCCAGGGTAGGAGAGAAAGCTTTGAGTGCTAATCGAATCGCTCTGAGTTCTAGGAGATTGATTTGCTATGCAGCTTCCCAAGGAGACCACAGGCCCTGGGTGCACTTGTTCAGACAATGAGCTCCCCAGCCCTGCAGGGAGGCGTCTGTGGTCAGTACCACTGTGTACCCAGGAATTTGAAAGGGCATCCCTTTTAGTAGATTGGGTGGGTGCAACCACCAGCTGAGGGAGTTCAGAAATTGTCTGGACACCCTTATCCTGTCCCTGAGACTGCCTGTGACCACTGAGTCCGAAGGCACCACTGTGCAGGCCTCATATGGAGCCTGGCATTGGGGGTCACATGTACTGTCGAAGCCATGTGGCCTAGAAGCCTCAGGCAGAGTCTGGCGGAGACTAGTGACCTGCGGAGACTAGTGACCTGCTGAGAAACTGGTTTGCCAAGGCTATCAATCTTTGTGCTCTGTTTTCTGGCAAGAAAGCCATTCCCAGCAGACAGTCCAGCCTTGCTCCTATGAACTCCAAGTTCTGGGAGGGGAGCAAAGTGGACTTTGCGAAGTTTATTACAAACCCCAGGCTTTGAAGAGCAGCAATAGTTGTGAGGGTGGCTTGTCTGGCCTCCTAGCACATCTGACCCCTGATGAGCCAGTCGTCCAGATAGGGGAAGAGAAAGATTCCCCGATTTCTCAGGTAGGCCGCCACCACTGCCAGGCATTTGGTAAAGACCCTGGGAGCGGAGGTGAGGCCAAAAGGCAGTACTCTGTACTGATAATGGTTTCCTCCCACAATGAACCTGAGGTACTTTCTGTGGTCTGGATGAATGAGGATGTGAGTGTACGCATCCTTTAGATATAAGGAGCATAGCCAATCTCCCTGTTGGAGGTAGGGCAGAAGTGTTCCAAGAGTAAGCATCTTGAACTTTTCTTTCTCTAGGAACTTGTTGAGGTTCCTGAGGTCCAGAATGGGTCGAAGGCCACCGGTTCATTTGGGCACCAGGAAATACCTGGAGTAGAATCCGTGACCTTGCAAGTGGGGAGGCACAGGCTCCACCACCCTGTCCACCAACAGACCTTGAAGCTCTTGAAGGAGAAGGTCTGTGTGCAGGGGAAGCCTTGAAGGCTCCCCTGGAAAGTATGGCGGAGGCAGTTGGTGAAAATGCAGTGTATAGCCCCTGTGGACTATGTTCACACCCAACTGTCCCCAGTGATGTGGGGCCACTGGTGGACAAAGAGGGCGAGGCGACCTCCTGTGCAGGGTTGGGAGAGCAGGGACTGAGGGCGCGAACGCCAGCCACGAAGGACAAAAACCGAAAAAGAAGAATCGGGCTCGATACCGGTGTATCGAACCCGGCGGGAGGGGAACCGGTGTCGAACCGGGAAGAAAAATAGCGAGAATCGCCGAAAAAATCAAACTTTTATCCGGGATGACAGGACGCACGTCCGGTGGGCTTCTCGGAAAAAGAGAGACTGAGGTAAGATGGCACCTTTAGGCGGGAAGGGAACCGCACATGCGTGCCTGCATTCCCAAAAGCTTTCATAAGAAAGCTGGGGAAATGCTCCGCTGGGGCTTCATCGGCGTCGATGACACCCATATGTGAGGACTGACCTCCTGTTTGGTCCTGGAGAAAAGGGTTTTTTTGTTTTGTTTTTTTTTAAACTCACCTAAAGTCACCTGAGGAGGAAAAAAGTATTTAAAAAAAAAAGGAAGTGGGGGGATGGGGGGTTGAAATCAAAAGAACAGAAACAGAAAATACAGCCAGGAGAAACAAGGAGGCAGCCAAGGAATCCTGTGCCTGCTGGCTAGGGAAAGTGTAGTTAATCACCTGTAACAGATGTCCTCCGGAACGGCAGGAATCAGTCCTTGCATATGGGGTGACATCAGCGTTGATGGAGTCCCCATGGAAACCTCTCCCTAGCTTTCAAAGAAAACCTTTGGGAGATACCACCATGCAGGCATGGTCCTCTTCCTGCCCAAGGATGCCATCTTACTCAGTCAGATGACATAGCTATAGCTGACAAAAGAAGATGACATAAAAGAAAAGCAACTCCATGGGGAGAAGGGAGGGTTGTGAGGATTGATTCCTGCTGGCCCTGAAGAACACCTGTTACAGGTGAGTAACTACGCTTTCTCCAGAAACAAACAGGAAGTCAGTCCTCACATATGGGACTCGCGCTACAGGCTACTGGGAACCTACAGAAAACACGGCTCAGTCGTGAGAGCTGCAAGCGAGTCTGAGGAGAGACTCTAAGGACCCCAGAGTCCAGGGAGAACCATCACTCCGGTATCCTGAACACCGAAGGATCGAAGGGTAGGAGTTGCCTAAACCCCGAACTGATTATGGAGTACAGCCTGGCCAAAGGAACTGTCCCATCGGGACTCCTTCTCCAGGCAGTAGCGAGCTGCAAAGGTGTGGACAGAGGACCAGGTGGTGGCAGCCCGGCAGACGTCTGCCATAGGGAAAGAGCGCAAGCTCGCAACCAAGGTCACCACAGCCCTGACATTGTGTGCCATGACCCAGCACTCCAACGAGAGCCCAGCCTGATCGTGGGTGAAGGCGATGCAGTCTGCCACCTAGGTAGACATGGTCTGCTTAGTAACAGCCTCCCCCAGTCGACTGGGGTCATAGGAAACGAAAAGCTGTGAGGCTTTGTGGTGGCCCTGGGTACATTGTAGTTAGGATAGGGGCCTCTTACAATTCAGAGTATGGAGGACAACCGCAACCTTGTCGGCGTGAGGCCATGGGAAGAAGGTGGAGAGCACCACCTCCTAGTTGAGTTGGAACTTGGACACCACCTTCGGAAGGAATTTAGGGTGGGTGCGAAGCATGACCCTGTTCTTGTAGAACCTGGTGTAGGGTGGCTCAACCACCAAGGCTGGAAGCTCACTGACTGCGTGAAGAAGTGAGCACCACCAGGAAGATGACCTTCCAGGAGAGATATCGCATGTGGTAGGTAGCCAGAGGCTCAAATGGTGGCTTGGTGAGCGGCGTCAAGACCACATTGAGGTCCCATTCCGCCAGGGACAGGCAGATGGGAGGCTTAGAGAGCAGGAGGCCCTGCATGAACAGAGTAACGAGGGGCTGAGCAGCGAGGGGTTTGCTCTCAATAGCATGATGACAGAGCTGGACTTGAGTCCAGTTTGCGAGAGATGAAGCAAGTTCTGCAGCACTGTGTGCACGTGGCAAGAGAATGGATCAGTCTGCTGCTCTGCACATCACACAGAGAATCAGAGCCACTTGAAGGCATAGGCCTACCTCGTGAAGTCCTCCATCGCTTCTGGGAGGTTGAAGGGGGCCAAAGCTATCCATTCAGCAGTCATGCTGTTAACATCTGGGACCCCAGTTTGTGGTGGAGGAGGGATCCCTCCTCTTGAGTCAGTAATACCAGGGGTGTTCCCCAGAGGGACTGGAGGCTCCTTCGAGAAGCAAAGCAGCAGAGGGAACCAAGGCTGTCTGGGCCACCGCAACCTTGTCTGCAGGACCTTGAAGAGGCTCCAGACAATTAGTGGAGTGGGTGGGAAGGCGTACAAAAGGCTTTCCGATTATAGGAGGAGCATTGGTCAAGCTGGCAAAGAGGTCCAGCCTCAGGGTGCCCCAGAGTTGGAAGAGTCGCTGTGCCACCTTGGGGTCTAATCGCCATTCGTGCGGCTGGATGACCCTGCTCAGTCTGTCTGCTAGGGCATTGTCCTGGCCCAGAAGCATTCCTTGACTGATCATGTATGAGCAAAGAGCTAATGCCTCCTGGCAGAGGTGGTAAGACCCTGTGCCCCCTTGCTTGTTCTGGTAGAACATCGCGACTTGGTTGTCCATTTGGACCAGCACCGACTGGTGATGCAGATGGTGGTGGAAGGCTCTGATCACCAGAGAAATGGCCCCGAGCTCCAGCAGATTGATCTGCTGCTGGCTCTCCGCCACTGTTCCCTCTAAGCTGTGCGCGTGCGCGCACACACACCTCGCCGAGTGAGCGCACATACTTTACAACAGAGCGCACAAAAAGCGTAGTTACTCACCTGTAACAGGTGTTCTCCAGGAGCAGCAGGAATCAGTCCTCACTTATGGGTGACGTCGGCGCCGACGGAGCCCTCGCGGAGCAATTTTCCCCAGCTTTCAAAGAAAGCCTTTGGGAATTGCAGCGCGCATGCGCGGTCCTCTTCCCGCCCAAGGGTGCCATCTTAGCCAGTCAGATGACATAGCTAAAAAAGACAGCATAAAAATTTGCAAAAAACTAAAGCAGACGATTGCAACTCCAAGGGGAGGAGGGAGGGTTGTGAGGACTGATTCCTGCTGCTCCTGGAGAACACCTGTTACAGGTGAGTAACTACGCTTTCTCCAGGACCAAGCAGGAAGTCAGTCCTCACTTATGGGACACTCCCAAGCTTAAGGCTACCGGAGACCCTAAGCACAAAAATGAGCTCCCTCTAGCTCAGCAGCACAGAAGGAAAAAAATCTTCGCTGAATTATTACCCACCGGTAGCCCACATCCGGGATGGAGGGTAGGAGTTGCTCAGACCTCAAAGAGATTACGGAGGACTGCCTGTCCGAAAGCACTGTCCCTGCGGGACTCCCTCTCGAGACAGTAATGGACCGCAAAAGTCTGGCTCGAAGACCAAGTAGCGGCCCGGCAGATGTCTGCCAGCGGAACAGAGCGGAGGTAAGCCACTGACGTAGCCTTTGCCCGAACGCAATGAGCCGTGACTCGACCTTCCAAGGAGAGTCCGGCTGCCCCATAAGCCCAAGAGATACAGTCCGCAACCCAGATGGACAGAGTACGCTTGGAGACCGGGAGCCCCAATTTATTGGGGTCAAAAGACACAAAAAGCTGAGCAGCTTTACGGTGCTCCCGCGTACGGTCAAGGTAGAAGTTCAAAGCCCTTCTACAGTCCAGGGTATGGAGGACCGTTTCAGCTCGGCTGGAGTGTGGTCTGGGAAAGAAGGTTGGAAGTACCACCTCCTGAATGATGTGAAAAGGGGAGACCACTTTTGGAAGAAATTTTGGGTGAGTCCGTAGGACTACCCTATTTTTGTAGAACCGAGTGTAAGGGGGATCAGACACGAGGGCCTGCAATTCACTTACGCGTCTAGCGGAAGTGAGGGCTATCAAGAACAGTGTTTTCCAAGACAGAAAACGGAGAGAACAGGTAGCCATAGGTTCAAAAGGCGGACAGGTGATCCGCTGCAAAACCACATTCAGGTCCCAGTCAGGCGCTGGCGGGCGCAGAGGTGGTTTAAGTAGAAGGAGACCTCGGAGAAACCTCGCTACGAGAGGGTCGTTGGAGAGAGGTCTGCCGTCCACCGGCACATGATGTGCCGAAAGAGCACTGAGGTGAACTTTGACGGAGTTGGACTTAAGTCCCAGATTAGAGAGGTGTAGCAAGTACTGCAAGACCACCGACACCGGGCAGGAGAAGGGATCCTGAGACTGTTGGGTACACCAAACGGAAAAAACGACGCCATTTAAGGGCGTAGCATTTGCGGGTAGAAGGTCGTCGCGAAGCCAAGACGACCTCCTCCACCTCTGCCGGCAGGAGAAGGGGAGCAAGGACTACTCTCTCAGCAGCCAGGCCATTAGGTTGAGAGACCTGAGGTTGGGGTGTAGCAGAGACCCCTGATCCTGAGTGAGGAGATCCGGTTGTAACCCCAGAGGGAATGGATCCTCTACCGCTAATTGCAGCAGGAGTGGAAACCACGGCTGTCTGGGCCAGCGAGGGGCCACCAGGATCATGAAGGCTTTGTCTCGGAGAACCTTGAAAAGAGTCCGAGAGACTAGCGGGATGGGAGGGAAAGCGTACAAGAGGCTGCCCGACCATGAGAGTAGAAAAGCGTCCGCCGCAACTCGAAGGGGGTGTGGCAGACGAGAGCAGAAGCGAGGAAGTTGCCGGTTGTGAGGACTGGCAAAGAGATCCACCGTGGGGAGGCCCCACTTTAGAAAGAGCTTCTGAACTACCAAGGGATCCAGGCGCCACTCGTGCGGCTGGAGGATCCTGCTGAGTTTGTCCGCCAGGCAATTCTCTTGGCCTGGGAGATAAACTGCCTTGAGGAGAACGCCGTGACTGACGGCCCAAGAGCAGAGCCTCTGTGCTTCCCGGCAGAGAAGGAAGGAGCCCGTGCCCCCCTGCTTGTTCACGTAGAACATGGCGACTTGATTGTCCGTCTGGACAAGGACGGACTGGTGGGAGGTCAGGTGGGAGAAGGCCTTGAGAGCCAGGCGGATCGCTCTGAGCTCCAGGAAGTTGATCTGCTGAGCAGACTCCCACGTGGTCCAAAGGCCCTGAGTACGCGCCCCTTGGCAATGTGCTCCCCAGCCCAGGAGGGATGCATCTGTCGTCAGCACCCGGGCCGGCGGAGGTGGCTGAAAGGGCATGCCGAGCACCAGATTCAGCCGATGTAGCCACCACTGAAGAGACGAGGCCAGCGGCTCGGAGACGCGCACTAGGTCTGCTAGGCCGCCTGTGGCCTGTTGCCACTGCTTGCGGAGACACCATTGAGCGGGTCGCATATTCAGGCGGGCATTGGGGGTCACATGGACGGTGGAAGCCATATGGCCGAGTAGTCTCAGGAAGCGCCTGGCGGAGACCAGGGGCTGGCTGCGAAAAACGGTCGGCTAGGTCCATGAGCCGTTGAGCCCTGTCGAGCGGTAGGAACGCTCGTGCCTGAGGAGTGTGCAGCCTTGCGCCGATGAACTCGAGATCCTGTGAAGGGAGCAAAGTGGACTTTGCGAAGTTTATAACAAAGCCCAAGTACTGCAGAAGAGTCACCGTGCGGCGCGTGGCGTTGGTGACCTCCAGAGCGGACGCTGCTATGATGAGCCAGTCGTCGAGGTACGGAAAGACATAGAGGCCGTGAAGCCGGAGATGGGCCGCCACCACCGCGAGACATTTTGTGAAGACTCGCGGTGCGGAGGACAGGCCAAAGGGTAGTACTCTGTACTGGTAATGATTTCCTGCCACCACAAACCTTAGGTATTGGCGGTGGCTTGGGTGGATGAGGATGTGCGTGTAGGCATCCTTTAGATCCAAGGAGCATAGCCAATCTCCCTGCTGGAGGTAGGGCAGAAGGATTCCAAGGGTAAGCATCTTGAACTTCTCCCGCACGAGGAACTTGTTGAGGTTGCGCAAGTCCAGGATGGGTCTGAGGCCTCCTGTTCTTTTTGGTATTAGAAATTACCTGGAATAAAAGCCTTGACCTTTCAGGTGGTGGGGCACCGGTTCCACCGCCTGTTCCTGTAGAAGACCTGCTAACTCCTGAAGGAGTAATTCCCTGTGCAGAGGGCGAAGTGAACCAGCCGGCCTCCGGTGCTGGGAGGAACCAGCGGGGGGGGGGAGAGGCTATGCTTGAGGAGTCAAAAACCCCCACCCTGCTGAGCAGGGGCTGGTGGTGCAGGCTTGGGGGCTTGCTGCCTACGGGACCCGTTACCCCGTCCCTTGGCCTGCTGGCCCTGTTGGGGAGCTGCAGGGGCCTGATATTGGGGGTATTGTTTGTAGGCAGCCGCCTTCCTCGGGTAAAAGGACTTCTTTCCCGAGCCCTTCTTCTTCTGGGAAGGGGCGGAGGTCTTCCTAGAAAGCCTAGTCCGGGTGAGAGTCTCCGTCTCAATTTGTGCAGCCTTTTCAGCCATGGGCTTGCCAAAGAGGTTTTCGCCTTGGCAGGGGACATCGACCAACTTGTCCTGCACCCAGGGCTCAAGGTCAGACGACTGAAGCCAAGCCTGTCGGCGGGCACCGATGCCGGCTGCGGCCACTCGAGCCGATGCTTCAAAGCCATCATAGGCTGCTCGGGATATGAATTTTGAGCATTCCCGAATGCCAGTGGACAAGGCCAGGAACCTCCGCAAGGGTTCCTCGGACAAACCAGCGGAGAATCCGGCTAGCTCTTTAGCCAGGTCTCGGAGATACATGCCCATGTATAGCTGGTAGGTCTGGACACGACACGCCAGCATAGAGCCCTGGAAACACTTCTTACCAAGGCCATCCAGGTTACGGGCCTCCCTGCCAGGAGGCACCGAGGAGTGCATCTTCTGGCTCTTAAGACGATGCATGGCCGATTCCACTACCATGGAATGGTGTGGTAGCTGTGCTTTTTGGAAGCCAGGGCTCTTGCGGACCCGATAGATAGAATCGACCCGCTTGCTCAGGACCGGCGAGGTGGCCGGACTCTCCCACATGCGGAAGAGTAGTCGTTCCAGCATGGGAGGAACCGGTACAGTAAAGTGTTCCCTGGCGGGAGAGTCATACTGGAGGGCGTCGAGCTCATCGGCTCGAGGCTCCTCCTTGGGGTCCGCAGGGAAGGCCAAAGCCTTGGCCATATCCCTGACGAAGTACGAGAACCGGGCATCCTCCGGGGGGGACTGCTTCCGAGGTTCGGACTCAGGTGAGTCCGAGGGGACACACCGAGTCCGAAAAGAATCAGGCGACTCTTCCTCTTCAGACTCCCAGACCGACTCCGACGAGGACTCGGTGGGGTCGGCCCGGGCAGGGCGCGGCGCCTGCCGCCCCGACGCCGAGGGAGTCGGCGTCGGCGACCTCGGTCCCGAACGGGAGGCCGAGGGTGACCTCGACCGAGGATCGACTCGAGTTCGCATCGACTCGAGGATCGGCTCGGTCTCCGGGGTCGACTTAGACGTCGACGTCCCGGCGGTCGGGGGCAGCGGCGCCAGCGAAGCCAGCGAGCAGTGCCCGCTGCTGGTCCATGAAGGCAGACAGTCTGCTCTCCAAGGCCGTCAACCTGAGTCCGAGCTCAGGTGACCCAGCAGCCCCCGACTCGGGCCCCGACGGCGTCGGGCCCGACGTCGGCTGTCGCGGAGGCGAGTCCAGGAGGACTACGGGACTTACCCGAGCAGGCAGCTCCGACTCCAGGCGAGGTCGCTTCGTGAGGTGCTCCTTCTCCAAGGACCCGGGACGGCTATCGGGGCTATGCGACCTGGCCCTCGCGGAGCCAGGAGCGTCCACCGACGCCGCCCTCGCGGGTTTCACCTTACGTCGATGGTCCCCGGAGGGAGAACCCCTGTCGGAGGAACTCCGGCGACGGTCCGAGCTGGAACCCCTGGACGCGGAGGCCTCCGACGAGGTCCGGGTACGGCTGGGGTCAGCGAAGATCCTATCCCGCTGATGCCGCCGACTTCTCAACGCTTTGGAGGAGAGTTTGCCGCAGGGCCCACAGATCATTTCTTCATGATCCGGGCCCAGGCAGCGGAGGCAATGGTCGTGTGTGTCAGTCAGTGACATATTTCGGTCACACTGACCACACCGCTTGAAACTACTGGCAGCCATCGGGGGAAAAAGGGTCCCGGCGAGGTCAAAGGACCGGGCTGCCAGGGAAAAACCAAAAACGAAAACTGACTAAGTCAGAAAAACCGAAAAAGAAGAAGAGGACTCGTGACCGGCGTCGCGAGTCCGGGCGGGAAAAAGACCGGCGTCGAACCGAAGGAAAAAAGAGTAAATTATGAAGAAATATCAACTTTTTCGCGGGGACACGACGGGTACGTCTGTAGGGCTCCGCGGAAAAAAGAAGACTGGCTAAGATGGCACCCTTGGGCGGGAAGAGGACCGCGCATGCGCGCTGCAATTCCCAAAGGCTTTCTTTGAAAGCTGGGGAAAATTGCTCCGCGAGGGCTCCGTCGGCGCCGACGTCACCCATAAGTGAGGACTGACTTCCTGCTTGGTCCTGGAGAAATTACAGTTCTGATTCTGATAGAAAACACCACAGACGTTCTTAAAATTGAAAAGTTGTTGTGTATTTATGGTTTTCACAAGTCCTACAATATTTTCTAGTGCAATGTGGTGTACATACTGTATTCTGATGTGTAGTCAAATTTTAAAGTATATAATTCCGAGTGTCGTTATGTGGCGCACAAAAATTTAACCTTCCTTCAAAAGCTGCACAGCTGATATTTTATGCGCACACAGCCTACAGAAAATTAGAGGTAACATTGCTCTCCGCTAGGGACCAGTTGCCCTGTGCAGAGTTCCTAGCAATAGGCACCTCAGCCCAGCAAGGTGTCCGTGGTAAGGATCCTCTGGGGATCTAAGGGCAGGAAGGGCATGCCCTCCTGCAGGCGCAGTGTAACCTGCCACCAGTTGAGTGACTCCGCCAGCTTGTGGGTCACTAGAACCCTGTCCTGGAGCCGGCCTGTGGCCTAGGTCCACTGGGAGCGGAGGCACCACCAGGCTGCTTGCATGCGGAGGCGGGCATGGGGGGCAATGAAGTGTGCCGACAGTGTGGTGGCGCTGCACCTTAGTGGTCAGAGTCACAAGGCGACCTACCCTGTCCAAGAGAAGGAAAGTCTTGGCCTGAAGAGTGTCCAGTTGCAGCCCTATTAACTCCAAGTCCTGTGTTGGAGTGAGGTGGGACTTTGTGTGGTTTATCACAAAACCTAAGTATTGTAGGACACTGATGGTGCAGGCTGTGGCTTGTTGCAACTCAATGGCCATCTATCCCTTTACGAGCCAATCATCGAGATAAGGGAAGATGTAGAGCCCTTTAAGAAGGAGGTAGGCTGTCACCACTGCCAGGCATTTGGTGAAGACTCTTGGTGCAGAGGCCAGACCAAAAGGTAGTACTCTGTATTGGTAGTGGTTGCTTTCGACCATGAATCCTAGGTACTGCCTGTGACTGGGATGAATTAGGATGTGGGTATAAGCATCTTAGGTTCAAGAAGCATAGGCTAGTCTACCTGCTGGAGGTATGGCAGCAATGTTCCAAGGGAGAGCATGATGAACTTCTCCCGCAGCAGGAGCTTGTTCAAGTTTTGTAAGTCGAGGATAGGCCTTAGGCCTCCGGCTCTTTTTGAGACCAGAAAGTACCGGGAGTGGAACCCCGTGCCCTTCAGGTGATGGGGTACTAATTCCATGGCTCTATCCGTAAGAAGGCTTGTGATTCCTGCAGTAACAGGGTCTAGTGCAGGGGAATCAGGAGGGCTCTCCTGGGAAAAAAGGGGGGGGGGGTGTCTGGTCCAAATGAAGAAGGTATCCTTCTTTGACTATTTGGAGTGCCCAGGAGTTGGTGGTAATGGCTGGCCACTGTAACACCGAAGATATGCCCTATACCTTTAAGACACAAAAAGCTGAGGAGTTCGGCACAGATTCTGACAGGAAGGGAGATAAAAAGCTTCACAGTTGCTATAGGCAACCAGAGCAGGCTGAGACACGAGGCCTGAAGGCACGCCCAGCCAACAAACACTCCCCAAACAATGAAGGGAACAGTTTGCACATGTGCAGGAAAACGCCCCTAACTCTGTATAAGAAACGTGGTAGGCAAGTAGAGTTAGATCTAGATCAAGAGAGAGATCGAGAGAGAGACCGAGAGAAAGAGAGAGAGACACAGACACAGAAACAGGCAGGGATCGGGAGGATCCAGGAAGAGAGGCTGAGTTTGACTCCTGTGTGAATTCTGACGGTTGTTTTGAAGACTCAGAAGTGGAGAGTGATCTGGAAACTTGGCAGGTCAGAGAAAACCTGAAGCTCTCTAAAAGAAGGTCAGAATACTCTCAGCCTAACACTGTTTCCTGTGAGGTCTGGAATAGAAAGCCAAGCAGTGCTTGGAAGAAAGACAGAAAGCCATTTATCAGCCGAAGGGTTAACTGTAGAAAACCCTCTCCTGTGACGCAGGAGGAATTTCCCAGAGACAGAAGTCAGTGGGGAGAACGTAGAGCAGCTGGTAAGAGACTCTTTGTTAATGAAAGCCAGAACGGTTTAAAATATTCACACCCTTGGGAAAAGGACAGTGAAGTAATTGAGGATGTATGCATGAATGAAGAAAATGATTGTTTGCATTTAAAGCCTGGCAGAAAGCTGCCAAGAGAAAAACTCAGTAGAAGCAGAACAAAGCAGTTTTACCAAGTACCTGATAATTACTTACCTTACTGTGGAGAGAGTGGTGAGGAGAAGCCAGTAACTGGCTGGAGAAAGTTCCAGACTCTCTGCCATAAAGAAGACGAGGTATTTGAGGAGCCTATGTGCACGGATCAAAGTGAGTGTTTGTCTTATGGGGAAGACATGGACTGCTCCTTATTAATCACAGATGAGACTTCCCTACGCTAATAGCAGATAAGTCTGCCTTAGAGAGGATAAGCGTGCACAGAGGGAACTGCCCAGGTTATTACCTGATTTTCTGTTCTGTTTTGTTATTTGGTTTTGTTCAAGCAAGAAGCTGTATTTTTCCTTTCACCTTTCGTTTATGCTAGAAGCATGGCTGCCTCTTAAGTTTGGAGTTTTGTATTACTTTGATAATCCAGCAAACCCCGGGAGGGGAATAAATCCTTGTTTAAACCTGACCACTCCGTCTCAACTACACTTTCTTTCATAGAAGGGTCAGGGCCAGCAGTGTGCCTAGCTAACCAACACTAGTTTAGCCACTGCTGGTGACACCACCAATGGGCAAAATGCACCAGACACCCCCCCTGTGGTTAGCTACTCCACCAGGGGTGGAGAGGCTATGCTCAGGAAGGCAAAACCCAGTCCCCAGTTGGGCAGGAGCCAGGGATCTGGGGCTTAGAGCCCTTGGGCTTGTGAGGGCCTTGGCACGCTCCCTTACTCTGGTGACCCTGCTTTTGAGCCTGGGGAGCCTGGTATTGAGGGTAGCCTCGGTAGGATTGGCCCTTCCTCTGGAAGGTGGACCTCTTCGCCGGTGGTTTCTTTGTGGGAAGGGTGGAGGTCTTCCTGGAGAGCAGAGTCCTCGTGAGGTACTCTGTCTCGATCTCTGCTGCCTTCTCCTACATCGGCTTGCTAAGTTTTCACCGAGGCAGGGGATGTCGAGGAGCTTCTCCTGGACCCACTGCTCAAGGTCCGACACTGGAGCCAGGCTTGGCTTTGGGGGTCGATACCCGCAGCGACTACCCTCGCATTTGACTCGAAGGCATCGTAGGCTGCTCGGGACAGGAACTTCGAGCAGTCCCCGACGCACTTTGTGAAGGTTTGGAACCACTGAAGGTGATCTCCTCCAAGGTCTGCTGAGAAACCTGCAAGTTCCTTTGTCAGGTCCCACAGGTACATGCCGATATAAAGTTGGTAGGCTTCTAACCAGCAGGCCAGCATCGAGCCCTGGTAGCATTTACGGCCCAGGGCATCGAGGGCATGGGATTCCCCGCCCGGGGGAGGGGGGGCAAGGAGAAGTGCATCTTTTGGCTTTTCTGCTGACACATGGTCAACTCCACCACCATGGAGGTGTGGTAGTTACGACTTCTGGAAGCTGGGGCATCATTAGACTCGGCACATGGTGTCCAGGCAACAGCTGTCTATGGATACCGATACCAGTGTCTCCCACAGGAAGTAGGAGCTGCCAGAGGATGGCGGGGACTGGGACCATCAGGGCCTCCTTGAGTGGGGCCTCATATTGGAGGATTTCTAGCTCCTCCGTGCGAGGGTCTTTCTCCGACTCCACAGTGAAGGAC
The DNA here is from genome assembly GCA_033557465.1 of Ichthyophis bannanicus. Classification (NCBI taxonomy): domain Eukaryota; kingdom Metazoa; phylum Chordata; class Amphibia; order Gymnophiona; family Ichthyophiidae; genus Ichthyophis; species Ichthyophis bannanicus. The sequence goes on from CM066037.1 coordinate 450,308,880, forward strand.
AAAGCCTTTGACATGTCCTGAATAAACCCAAGGAACGATGTGTCCTCAGGCGGGAACAGACACCTCGATGTCAGGGGAGACGGGTCCGATATGGGGGGGGGGGGGGTGAGTGTCACAGTGCTTCTATATCTCCGGGGATGCCCCGTCCTCGGACTCCCAGTCAGAGTAGTCCATGGAGGACTCTGTGGCCAACGTGGCCTGGGACAGAGGCCCTGAATAGGAGGCTCGGTGTCCCATGGTGGCTGCCTGGTTGGAGCCATGAGCGCTCGCCTGGGAAGACTCGCTCGAGGAGCGGAAGTGAGACAGACCCTCGCCGAGGATCAGCTCGAGGCTTCGGGCTCACAAAGATTGACTCGGGGACCAGGGGAAGTCCTCAATGATGAGATTCATGTGGTCTCAACGGATGCACAGATGGGGCCGGGCGACGATGCCTGCTGTGTGGCAAAGAAGGCAGTGAAACTGTGCTCCAGTGTCATTAACCTGGTTTCCCACTGAGGAGGTGCTCGCCGGATGCCTCCGCGTCAGTCTGGGGAAACTTTCCTGGCTGCTCTCACTCCAACTCCTCGAACTGGAGGAGTGGACTGTGGGACTTGGCCCGGGACTTGCCCGGTGTGTCCGTGTCCAAGGATGAGGTCCTAGAGGATTTTTTCCTCTTTTTATGTTTCTGCTCCGGGGAAACCTTGTCAGACTGTCTGCAGTCCCAGTTGGGCACTGCGGGGGCATTATGCAACTCAGAGAGCTCCAGCGGGGCCTTGGAGCATGAGGGCCACCGGGAATACTGAGGTAGAGTCTGACCTGTGAAAAATATCGTCCTGCTTCTGCCGACGACTTTGGATGGCCTTAGTGAACACCTTTTAACACAAGATGCAGATCTCCAGGTCATGGTCGGCTCCTAGACACCGGAGGCAGCAAATGTGTGTATCGGTAACGGACATGGTTTTTTGCGTACCAATCATACTTCTTGAACCCGCTGGCTATTGGGGGAAAAAGTACACCAGCACCAAGGTCAAAGACCTTCGAGGTGGCAAGTGGATGAAAAAAAAGGCGTGAATCGCACTGGGGGGAAAACCTACAAAACTGTTCTGAACTGCGATGCCAAGGCAAGCGGGAAAGGGAACAGTGAAAGAAAAAAGGGGCAAGAAAAAAGGGGTTTTCAGCACAAAATTGATCAACTTTTTCCGAGGAAAAAAGACAGACGTCTGTTGGGCTTCATGGAAAAAAGGAGAATGAGTAAGATGGCACCCTTGGGCAGGAAGGGGCCCACGCATGTGTGGTGGCATCTCCCAAAGGCTTTCTTTGAAAGCTGAGGAGATGCTTCCGCGATGGTTCCGTCGGCGCCGACATCTATATGCGAGGACGGACTTTCTACTTGTTCCTGGAGAAAGATCTCCTTCAAGTATCAGCTTGCAGTCAGTTACTGGAGGTGGCTCACTGATGTGCTCAACTGAAGGCCCACCTCTCCAAATGGGCACAGCAGCTCATACACCAGATCAGTCATGCTGCTTGGAATGCCAATCATTATCTGCTGGAGAAAAAAAATAATGGGAAGCTGGTGGCAGCATTATGTCTAATATAGGCCAGAGATCACAGCTCTATAGTCTCATAAGATATGCCATACTGGGTCAGCCCAAGGTCCATCAAGCCCAGTATCCTGTTTCCAACAGTGGCCAATCTAGGTCACAAGTACCTAGCAGTTTCCCCAAAAGACACAGGTTCCACAATGCTTGTACTGAGTCAAGCAGTAGATATTCTGGGTCCCCTCTAATAATAGTTTATGGACCATTTCTCCAGGAACTTGTCCAAACCTTTTTTAAACCCAGCTACACTTTTATTACATCCTCCGGTAGCAAATTACAGAGTTTGATTACACATTGAGTGAAAAAATATTTTCTCTTATTTGTCTTAAAAAGGTTACCCAGTAGCTTCATTGCATGCCTCCTAGTCTTTCTATATTTTGATGGCGTAAACAATCGATCTACGTTTACCCGTTCCACTCCATTCACTAATTTATAGACCTCTATCATATCTCCTCTCAGCCATCTCTTTTCCAGATTGAAGAGCCCTAACCTTTTTAGCCTCTCTTCATTAGGGGTATCATTCCATCTCCTTTACCATTTTGGTGGCTCTTCTCTGTTCCTTTTCTAATAACGCTATATCCTTTTTCAGATACGGCAACCAGAATTGCACACAATATTCAAGGTGCGGTCGCATCAGGGAATGCTACATAGGCATTATAATATCCTTTATTTTATTCACCATTCCTTTCCTTATGATACCTAGTATTCTATTTGTTCTCTTGGCCACTGCTGAACACTAGGCGGAGGGTTTTAATATGTTATCCACAATGACGCCTAAATCTTTTTCCTGTGTGGTGGTTCCTAATGTGGAACCTTGCATCGTGTAACCATAGTTTGAGTTTTTCTTTCCTAGGTGCAAAACTTTGCACTTGTCCACATTAAATTTTATCTGCCATTTGGATGTCCAATCTTCCAATTTATCAAGATCCTCTTACAATTTTCCACAATCCTCATGGGTTTTAACAACTTTGAATAGTTTTGTGTCATCTGAAAATTTGATAGCCTCACTCGTTATTCCCATTTCCAAGTCATTTATGAATATGTTAAAAAGCAGCAGACCCAGCACAGATCCCTGGGATACTTCACTATTTACCTTTCTCCATTGGGAAAATTGACCATTTAGCCCCACCCTCTTTCTATCTTTTAACCAGTTCCTGATCCACAATAGTACACTGCCCCCTATCCCATGACTTTTTAATTCTGCCAGATGTCTCTCATGAGGGACCTTGACAAAGGCTTTCTGAAAGTCCAGATACACTATTATCTCTGTCTCCATCTGCTGACCAAGAGCACAACTCATGCCTTCTAGATTGATTTGGTGGATGATGAGGACAGGCTGATTAGTCCTGGAAACTCCAATGAGAAACATTCAGACTCTGAAAGGAATGTTGAAAGAAATACTGAAGATGGTAGTAACCTGACTGCTATTAAAGACACTTGAAGTAGGCATGTAAGCAGAGCAGGGCCAAACTGGGGAAAGCTACTGCAAAGTTAGTGGTAAAATGAAACAATTTGTAAAGTACTAAAGGTAAAATTAGACCTTACCTGCTAATTGTCTTTTCTTGAGTCCCTCCAGTCCAGTCCAGTCCAATCCAGCATGTGTGGATTGTCACCCTCCTTCAACAGCTGAGAACTAAGCATGATCAAACTTTCAGATATCACAGTAGAAGAGACCCTCGCTGGAGTCCCTAGAGTCAGTATCCCACTGACAAAGCAGAACTGAAGAAAAATATACCAAAATGGCTGTCTACATTTTTTTTCAGTGTTTTGGTTTTTTTTGAAAGCTGGAACTCTGTACAACAGAAAAGGGAAAGAGAAAACAGAGTTTCACCCCTCCTATCTGGCAATGCCACCCCACCAATCAGGACTCTGGATTGCAAGGATGTAATTCTTTCTGGGAAGTCCCCTGAAGCCGGACATGCTCTCCACATAAAAACAGGCAGGCCCTGAACTGGACTGGAGGGACTCAAGGAAAGACAATTAGCAGGTAAGGTCTAATTTCACCTTCCATATAGGCCCTCTAGTCCAGTCCAGCACATGTGGGATGTACCAGAGCAGTAACTAAACACGGGAGAGACCCATGATTCAGGCTTGTAACACAGATGCACCAAAATGTGCATCTGCCTGCACATCTGGGTGATAATCGTGACGGTATTTATTTATTTAACCAGTTTTCTATACCGCCTTATCCTTCAATCAAAGCAGTTTACATTATGTAATTACTACAAGCAGGTACTGGATACATTCCCTTGTCCCCAAAGGGCTCACAATCTATGTGTACCTGAGGTATGCAGTGACACCCATGTCACTGTCCTGCAGATAGCCACAGGCGGAACCAAACCATACTCCGTCCAGGACACTGCCTGCGCCCTCATCGAGTGAGCTTGAAGACCAGGTGGCACCACTTTCTCTTTAAGCAGATACACGGAGGTGATCCTCACCCAGCATGCAAAGAATGCCTTGAAGGCTGCCTGTCCTTTGCGAGGTCCTCTATGGAGAACAATAACCTGTCTGTCAGACGGAATGATTCTGTAAGCTTTAAGTAATGTTTCAGGCCCCTGCAAAGGTCCAAAAAATAAAACTGCCTACTTTCTTCTGAGTTCCCACGTGGACCAACTGCCAGTAGTGATATCCGATTCAAATGAAAGGCCGACACTACTTTGGGCAGAAAACATGGCACTGTTCTCAATACCACCTTCTCTTTGGACAGGATCAGGTACAGCTCCCTGCAGGACAAGGCCTACAGCTCAGACACCCTTTGAGCCGAAGAAATTGTCACCAAAAAGGCCAATTTCAGAGTAAAATCCTTTAAGGACACAGAGGCCAGCAGCTCCAAAGGTGCCTGCATCGGCCTGGTAAGTACCAGGTTCAAATCCCAAGGCGGTAAGCTACCTGGGCAGCCTCAGTTGTCTTACCGCTCTCAGGAAACACGCCACATCCAGGTATGCCTCCTAGAACATGCCCCCGAAAGCAAGAGAACGCAGCTACCTGCACCCTTAGCGAACCCAGCGCCAGTCCCTTCTCCAAGCCAGCCTGCAATAACGGTAATATCTGCAGGATGGAAGGTGTGAAAGAGCGCATCCTGTATTCTGTGCACCAGCTCTCGAAGACATGTCACACTCTGTATATATCACAGAAGTGGATTTCTTAGATGCCTGGAGCAGGGTGGACACCACAGCTGCAAAGTATCTCTTGTGCTTCAATCGCAACCTCTCAAGAGCCATGCTGTAAGCAAGAAGTGATCCACCAGTGGCATGAGAATGGGCCCCTGCGTCAAGAGATCGACCCTGTTGGGCAGTCTCAAATGGATGTCGATCAGGAGGCAGGTCAGATATGCTTACCATGGCCTGCATGGCCAGTCCAGAGCAATGAGAACCACCAGCCCCTGGTGTCTCTCAATGCCCTGCAGCAATCTTCCTAAGAGTGCCCTTGGAGGGAAGACAGAGGAGCCCCTCCGTCGGACACCTCTGCACCAATGCATCTAGTCCTTCGGATATCAGATCTCGGCGCCTGCTGAAAAACAGTGCTGCCTTGGCACTGGAGAAGGATGCCATCAAGCTGCGTCCCCCATCTAACCGTAATGTTATGTTATACTGCTGCATTCAGTTCCCATTCTCCCAGATCCATCCTGTGTCAGCTGAGAAAATCTGCCTGAACATTCTCATTGCCCGCTACATGCGCTATGGACAGGGCAGAGAAGCTGAACTCCACCCAGACTAGAAGCGGAACCACGTCGTCTGCCAGGGCCATGCTGCTCACTCCGCCCTGTCGATTGATTTATGCAACAGCCATCGCGTTGTTGGAGCAGATCCGCAGCGTTCAATAGTGGACCCAGTCCCTGAAGGCTTACAGGAACACCATGCCCTTAGCTCCAGGCAACTGATGAAGCACGTGCTCTCCAATCTGCAGTGCATTCCCCAACCTGTGAGGTTGGCATCCGTGGCCACTAATACCCAACCAGGCAGCTCCAGCGGTATTCCTGCTGTTAGATATTCCAGCTGGAGCCACCAGTTCAACTGTGCCCTGGTCTGCAGTGGACAAAAAAACCTTCTGGACAACAGATGCTGCTGCAGTGACCATTTGGGAAGCAGATCCCTCTGCAATGATCTCATATGAGCTTGTGCCCATGGCACCCTATCCAGCACCGCTGCCGCCATGGAACAGAGAAGCTGTATATAAATGCCAGGGTGAGGGAGCTATCACCACCAGAAAGGCTTGCACCTGTTGCAGTTTCACAGCTCTCTCCTCCGGCAGGAAGACCAAGCCTGCCGTTGTGTCAAAGTAGGCCCCTAGATTACAAGAGATCCTGAATAGGCTCGATCTTGCTCTTGGCAAAATTGATTACCCAACTGAGATGTTGAAGGAACTCCATTCACTTTCTGTGTGGCGAGAATGCCTTCCGGTCGGGATTTTGCCCTGTTTAAGCAGTCATCCAGGTATGGGTGCACAAGCACCCCCTTCTGCCGCAACGACCATGGCCTTGGGTGAAAGTCCATGGAGCCATGGCCAAATTGAAGGGGAAAGCCCTGATGTGAAAGTAACCAATGGGCATGGCGAAGCGCAGATACTGCTGATGTTCTGGTCAAATCGGGATGTGCAGATAGGCCTCTGTGAGGTCGAGCGCTGAGAGGAACTCTCCCTGCCGGACTGTGAGAATCACACAGTGCAAGGTCTCCATGCAAAAATGCAGCACTCATAGTGCTTTGACGACTCCTTTGAGGTCCAAAATGGGGAGAAAGGAACCCTCCTTTTTTGGGTACCACAAAATAAATCTATTATCGATCTAAGCCACATTGGTCTAGCGGCAATGGGACCAACACTCGCAATCTGATCAGGTGTGGAGGGTATCCTGAATAGCTCACCATCTGGCCGGCACCTTGCAGGGTGACTGCACAAAGACCAAGTGAAGAGGGAGTGCGAACTCCAGTGCATACCCTTCCTGGACTATCTCTAGCATCCACTGGTCAGTAGTGATTATGGCCCAGACAGGATAAAACTGCTGTAGCCGACCTCCCACCAGCCACTCCCCCGTCTGGGCCTGTCTCACTTCATTGGGGCTTCTTGGCAGGAGCTCCAGAAGCAGAAAAGAAACCCCTACTGGCTCCCCAACAACCCCAAAAGAACTGCTCCCTTGGGGCATAACGGCTTCGTTGATAAGGGACAAAGCGCATCATGCCAAATAGTCAAAAATCCTTAGGCTGCCTCCTGGTTCACTACCATGCTTCGATACCTTGGGTCAATCCTCAGCCAACCGCACCTTTCAAGTCATCCAGATCCTTCACAATCTTCTCCAAGGCCTCCGCAAAGAGCAACTTACCCATATAGGGAAGCTTGCTGAGTCTAGCTTTAGAGGGGACACATCAGCCAATCATTTGTGCAACCACAAGAATCGCCGAGCTGCAATGACAGACACCATGAACTTGGAGAATGCTTGCAGCATGTCAAACGGTATCTGCCAAATAAGCTGTGGCAGACTCCAATTTGGCCAACTCTGAGCCCTCTGCCGGATCCTCCTCCGGCATCGGCAGACTGCAGCCAACGGATGGGTACCCTGGACACATAGGCTCCACAAATGGAAGCCTGAAGTGTAAGTGCACATGTGTCAAAGGCATGTTTCAGGAAGGTTTTGAGCTTACAGTTCTGCAGATCCTTCAAGGTCGCACTACGATAGTGGTCTTCCTGGTCACAGCAGAGACCAAGGCATCCATTTTGGGCATCTTCAAAAGTTCCTTTTCCTCCCGAGGGATGGGATATAGACTGCCCAAATCCTTTGCACCCGAGCCCTGCCTCAGGCACCTCCCATTTGTCCTCTGTCGTTCTAAAAATTCTATGCACTGGGAAGGCAGTCTGAGAAGCCAAAAAACGCGTAATAAGAGATCCTCCAAAGGTTCCTCCTGCACCACAGGCGTCTGAATAATATTAAGGCCGCAAGCAAGTGACCGATCAGGGATGCCAATTCGTCCCGATGGAAAAACACCAAGCGCGTTGGGATCATCTCTTTGCGGAATTTTCCCCTCTTCCAGCTCCCCCTGCATGTCCAACAGGTCTGAGGGACCTTCCAGGAGATCCTCCGAGGATGGGAACTGGGGAGACTCCTGGCTGGCCCAAGATGGCTCCCAACCATGGGCTTTCTTGACTGGAGGCTCGCCAATACCTGTGGTGCTTCCCAGCAAGTCTGCAGGCCCCAGTTTGAGCAGATCTTTGAGGTTTTGGTCCTTCCCTGTCTGTGCCTGAGAATACTTTAGTCTATAAGCCTTATAGAGGAGAAGGACAGTGTCAGGAGGTAAAAGTGCCTCCACAGTCCCCCACCGGAAGACTCCCGAGCCTCCGGTTTCTTATCAATCTGCCTATGTTTGGATTTTTTGCTTTCTTCCTCACATGGGAAATGGCTACCTCCCCCAAAATGGCTGATTTTCCTGCCAAAATCGCAGGTTCAGCATCCACTGTGGCCTCCTGCTCTGCTGCTTCAGATAGCATATTTGCCTCCTCTCAGTCTAAGCCAAACTCTGCTGACTTGCCTATTTGAGCACAAACTCTAAAAATACCGGCCAAAATCAGGCTGCAAGATCCCCCGCATGTGACACACACCAAGGGCCGCTGCATAAAACGCCTTCACGTTGGCAAGGGAACTGCGCTCCTAGGCCAAATCACTGCCGTGCAAGTTGGATGAGCGCCGGAGATGGAAGAGAGAAGAAAATGGATAATCACTCAAGAAAAAAAGGTTCACTTACTGTCAATGTTCCCTCTAATTTTCTGTAGGGTGTGCGCATAAAATATCAGCTGTGCAGCTTTTGAAGGAAGGTTAAATTTTTGTGCGCCACATAATGACACTCGGCGTTATATACTTTAAAATTTGACTATAAGTCAGAATACAGTATGTACACCACATTGATTGCACTAGAAAATATTGTAGAACTTGTGAAAACCGTAAATACACAACAACTTTTAAATTTTAAGATGTCTGTGTTGTTTTCTATCAGAATCAGAACCAAAATTTTTGTGCGCTCTGTTGTAAAGTATGTGTGCTCACTCGGTGAGGTGTGTGCGCGCGCACACGCGCACAGCTTAGAGGGAACAGTGCTTACTGTATGACCACTAGCGGAACAGCCTGCACCTGCTCCGCTGCAAGGCTTCACAACCAGTCTCGGGGAGTTTTCTTTTTTTTGAAGTGTGCACATGAGAACACAGGCTTGGTGATCGGCTAGCAGCTAAGGATCAACCCGCAAACCTGAGAGGGAAAGCTGGGTTGTCCAGCTGGGGGAGAGGGGGAGACCTGGGATCCCAAGTAATTTTAACCCTGAGGGCTCTGCCCTATCCACCTAAGGACTTGGGCAGCCTAACAGGTCTCTCTATTTGCCCTCTCTGCACAGCACTTTGAAAGACTCTGATAACCCAGCCTCAAACTTGCAAAAAATGTTTTCCAGCTCTTCTCAAACCAATCTGACAAAAAAAGGCAAATCAAAGAAAAGAAACAAAGGCTAAGAGGAATAGGCCAGGGCTCCTCCTTCAGCTGTTGAGGACTGTGAACACCGACTCTAGGGGCACTTCTACTGTGATGTCAAAGTATGGTCATGCTTAGTCTTTAGCTGCTGAAGGAGGGCGACAACCACAAGTGCTAGACTGGAGGGACAATATGGAATAATCATTCAATATAGACCCTTTGACCAGAAAATTACTACCCCGAGTAATCTGTATACTTGTCATGTCTATTTTTGTAATCTAGATCCAAACTTAGGTTTTATTTAAGGAATACAGCTGCAGTGACTTTTTTTATAATGAAAATCACATGTTAAGGATCTGCTCTATGACTGTGGGGTTGCACGTAGGTACGGACAGGACAATAAAACTTTCATAGCATAACAAGATAGACTACACATCTTTGTGAAAAACACTAAGGGATGGCCTTAAGGAAGCCTTTAAAATATGAGAGGAGCATGATCTTCTACTAAAGAATTTAGATCTTGTAAAGTATTTTGTAAGTTCTTAAGCTTGGGTAGGAGTGATGAGTAGGTTACGTTGGAATTTTGGTATGTTTTCATTTGGATTGCATTTTATGATTTTGCTAGGATTAAGTTATATATTTATGAGTATATAGTGTGATGACCTTTCTATAACTCACTTTAGTACTTGCTTCACTAATGAAATACCAAAAGCCTAAATTAATAAATATGGGAGGCACTGCCCATTCAACCTACCTGAGGCACTTGTCCTGCATGGAACAGGAGCACAGGTCCATAGGATGGTTCAGACAAACAAGCCTCTCTGGATTGCAACAACAAGTGAGAGCAGAAAGAAAACAGGTGGTTCTACAGGCTGCACACTGCCGTTCATCATCTGGAACCAATTCAAAAACTTCCTCTTCTGACATCATCACTCCCTGAAACATGAGAAAAAAATCACCAATGGAGGATTAGTTTAAACTGCATCAGGGAAAAGCTCCTCTACTTTAACAGCCTCTTCCCTCACATCCTACTTTTTTTCACTTCCCTTCAAATATCTAATAAGACAATTACCCTAGCCACAGCACTATCAAAGTTGCTGTGCTTGTAGGGCTTGTTTTAATTATGTTTTTTTAATGGTATCTTTCTTGTACTTTTATTGTCTATTTCCATGAGGAAGAGTTGTTTTTGCTTTCTGATTTATGATCTATTCTTGACTTAATTTATGTTTCAGTATATAATTCATGAGAGCAATTTTCATACTGCCAGCATAGGTGTAAAGTCCACAGTTTATTTCTATTTGTGGACTTTGAATCAATTTTGAAGTGAAAGTAATTTAATTTTAAAAACTAAGAAAAAATGTACCCACAGACACTTGTACCTTCTTTCCTGTGGGTACGTTTTCTGACCAAATTAATGTTCATACCTTTGAAAATACAAAAAATACATGTTACTTGTAAGGGTATAAGCAGACAGGTGAGATATAGTACTTTGATTATGGCTAGGGGTGTCACCTTAGCTCTCTCGCCCCTTTCTGTTCTGTACGACTGACTGTCAATGAGTGGCATCAGAAGACAAGTTCTGTGATTATATATTAGGATTGTTATTAATGTACAGAAGATAGTGATCATATGGCTAATACTAATGACTGATGTAATGATGTTTCACAGCAGCAACAGCAGTTCTTATGCAAACACTAATAAATCACTAAGTTAATAACCAAATGTCACGCAACCTTTCCTGAAAGTGGCAGCACAAAAATAATTAGATCCCCCACCACCTGAGGGAAATAATACCTTCAGCTCTGCCTGGAGGGAGGGACGCTGCTGGGTCCAAGTCAGGTTGCAAAGCAGCATAAATCCAAGTAGGCAAGATAATTGGTAATGCAGGCTCTAGCTTTTGCAAGTGGGGCACAAAGGTTATTAGGAGAGATACTACTATTACTACTATTATTATTATTATTATTAATCATTTATATAGCGCTACAAGGCGTATGCTGTGCCTTATAGACACATACTGTATAAAGACAGTTCCTCTTCATTAGGAGTGGAGGAGTGGCCTAGTGGTTGGTGCAAGGTACTTCAGGCCGGGGGTTCAAATCCCACTAGAGGACAGCAACCTTGGGCCAGAAGGACTGGGGTTTCTAGTCCCACAGGTGTTCCTTGTGGTCTTGGGAAAGCCACTTAACCCTCCATAGCCCATGTTCCCTGTAAAATAGTTATCTCCAAGTTATAATGCCCTGTTCAATGTAATTTCAGTTTGTTCAAAGTAAACCGCACTGATGCAGAATAGCATGGTATATAAGAGAATGTAATAAATAAATAAATAAGAACTTAGAGATAGAGAAGTAGGGAGAAGCAAAACACCTGCAGTGCCTGCGGAAGCCTTGAACCAGTCTTAGGTAAAAGTATTTCTCTTTTGGTGGTGCAAGTAGCAAAGCAAGATAGATAGCAAAGAAAGCAAAAACTCTTCTGTGCATACATTCCTATTTCTCTTGCTGAATCCTTCTCTCTACGCACGCACACCTTGACAATTGGTTGGCACAAGGTTGTTAGCAGTTACTTTCCGCTCAGGTTCAGAGGAGACACTCCTTTGGACACTCACCTACTGACTCTGAAGGGTTGGGGAATTACCCAGTATAGCCTTCCCTTGCTATACCCTCCCCTCCCCATTCCAGGCACACTTACACATTAATAAACATACCAAACAACTATTGCAGTGCTCAATAAAAAATCTTTATTATAGAGACGCAAGTATAATATCTAATTGCAACTAGCAAGCAGATAGCATAAGCTTACCTAATAAGAAAGAGAGAGGTCGGTATAGCCCACCTTCATGATCTACTACTAACTTCCTCCCATATGGTTCTTCTCTTATTTCCTTTATAGGCCTTCCAGCATGTACACATGCAAACACACATATTTGTTGTCTCTATATTTCTTCACTAATTCCTTTGTAGTTTTCTTCCCAGACATCATGTCTGTATCATTTCTGTCTTTTTAATTAATTGAATCACATCTTGCCACCTAGTGTATTACATTTGAATGATCGCCTCCCTCTACATTCCTGCTTTCTTCAGTGCACTTTGTTCTTCAAAGACAACTGTGCTGAACTTATTCACACACTCTACTCTTATGCCGATGTTATAGCAAACAAACAGATTGGTAGGTCCTTACAAGATCACTATGTCAGAGCAAATCAGGAAACAGCCATTATGAGGTAGTCGCATGACTAGTAGATCCGTAAGACAAAATGCTGTAGAAACTGGTATGCAGTTCCATATAATGTCGCAAGTTTCAAGGCTAGCATGAGCACTTCTGCAGATGAGAAAGGCTTGGAAAACAAATTCTCTAAAGGTAGAGAAAGCATAGTTACTCACCTGTAACAGGTGATCTCCGGGAACAGCAGGAATTTAGTCTTCACATATGGGTATCGTCGGTACCAATGGAGCCTGCGCGGGAACGCTCCCCAGTGTCCAATAGGAAAGCCCTTGGGAGCATCCCACAGCGCCTGCGTGCTGCCTTCCAGCCATTCCAACTCTCCCTCTTCAGTTGAGTTTATAGCTGAGACAAAGGAGAGAAGGAAAGAGAGAAAGAGAGAGAGAGAGAGATCGATAGAGAGACAAATCCTAGGGGAGGTGGGTGGGTTGTGAAGACTAAATTCCTGCTATTCCTGGAGATCACCTGTTACAGGTGAGTAACTACGCTATCTCCAGAAACAAGCAGAAATGTAGTCTTCACATATGGGGACTTCCCAGCTGAAAGATGCCAGGGAGATAGCCCCAGGAAGCTGCAAACCCATGGTAAGATGGGTCATGCTTCCTCCCATGGATCTCTGGCATCTAACCCAGGACAGTGGGTAGGAGTTGCATTAAGTCTGAAAGAGATGCTGAAGAACAGCCTGGCCAAACAAGGCATCCCAACGGGAGTCCTTGTCTAAACAGTAGTGGGCTATAAAGAGTAGTTACTCACCTGTAACAGGTGTTCTCCAGGAGCAGCAGGAATCAGTCCTCACATATGGGTGTCATTGGCGCCGATGAAGCCCCAGCGGAGCATTTCCCCAGCTTTCTATGAAAGCCTTTGGAAATGCAGGCATGCATGCGCGGTTCCCTTCCCGCCTAAAGGTGCCATCTTACCTCAGTCAAATGACATAGCTAAGAACAGCACACAAAAATGAAAAAATAAACTATGTACAACTGCAACTCCAAGGGGAGGAGGGAGGGTTGTGAGGACTGATTCCTGCTGCTCCTGGAGAACACCTGTTACAGGTGAGTAACTACTCTTTCTCCAGGACCAAGCAGGAAGTCAGTCCTCACATATGGGTGACTCCCTACCTCTGGGCTACCGAGGAACCCAGGCTGAACAAGAGAACTCCCTCTAGTCTCAGCTGCAAAGAAAGGCTTTTCAAGGACACAACCTCCACCGGTAGCCCAACAGAGGGCAGGAGTTGACTAAACCTCAAAGAGATTCCGGAGTACTGCCTGGCCAAAAGCACTGTCCCTACAGGACTCCCTCTCCAGGCAGTAATGGGCCGCAAACGTCTGGCTTGAAGACCAAGTTGCAGCCTTGCAGATGTCTACCAAGGGCACAGAGTGGAGATGAGCCACTGAGGCAGCCATTGCCCTGACACGGTGGGCCGTGACCCTACCCTGCAAAGGAAGGTCAGCCGCCTTATAAGCCCAAGTGATACAGTCAGCTACCCAGATGGACAAGGTACGCTTGGACACAGCCAACCCCAACTTATTGGGGTCAAAGGATACGAAGAGCTGAGTAGCCCTTCTATGCCCCTGCGTACGGTCAAGGTAGAAGGATAAGGCCCTCCTACAGTCCAGGGTATGCAGAACTGCTTCAGCCTGGCTTGCATGAGGCCTAGGGAAGAATGTTGGAAGAACCACCTCCTGAATGAGGTGGAAAGAGGAGACAACTTTTGGAAGGAACTTTGGGTGAGTCCTGAGGACTACCCTGTTCCTATAAATCCTGGTGTAAGGCCTGTCACAGACCAGGGCCTGAAGCTCACTTACTCGCCTAGCCGAGGTAAGGGCTATCAGGAAGAGTGTCTTCCAGGAGAGGAAGCGTAGTGGACAAGTAGCCATCGGCTCAAAAGGAGGGCGAGTCAGTTGCTGCAAGACCACATTCAGCTCCCACTCAGGGGCAGGAGAATGGATGGGAGGCTTGAGCAAAAGCAAGCCCCTGAGAAAGCGGGACACCATGGGGTGACCAGATAGAGATTGTCCCTCTACCAATGAGTGGTGAGCTGCTAGAGCTGAGAGGTGGACCCGAACAGAATTGGACTTAAGTCCCTGATTAGATAAGTGCAGTAAGTACTGAAGAACTAGTGGCACAGTACAGGAGAAAGGATCCTCTGTATGCAGGTGGCACCACACAGAAAAACCTCTTCCACTTGAGAGCATAGGTTTTCCTAGTGGACTGTTTCCTAGAGGCTAGGACAACCTCCTCAACTTCCTGAGGCAGGCCCCAGGGAGCCAAAACTACCCTTGCAGCCTCCAGGCCATCAAATTGAGAGACTTGAGATTGGGGTGCAGAAGGGAACCCTGGTCCTGTGTGAGAAGGTCGGGTTGCAACCCCAGAGGCAGTGGAGGATCCACCGCCAGTTGAAGCAGAAGAGGAAAACAAGGCTGTCTCGGCCATCTAGGAGCTACCAGCAGGACAGAGGCCTTGTCCCGGAGAATCTTGAATAGGGTTCGGGCCACCAAGGGCGTGGGAGGAAACGCATAGAGGAGGTCCTGAGATCAAGATATCAGAAAAGCATCCGCTGCTATCCGCAGAGGATGTGGTTGCCTGGAGCAGAACTTTGGCAGTTGCTTGTTGATGGGGCTGGCAAAGAGATCCATCAGAGGGAGACCCCATTTCAGGAAGATCCTCTGAACTACTGAAGGATGCAGTTGCCACTCGTGGGGCTGCAGTATCCTGCTCAATCTGTCTGCCAGGTAGTTGTCCTGGCCTGGAAGGTACCCAGCCCTGAGGAGCATGTTGTGCTTGAGGGCAAAAGAACAAAGGTCCTGAGCTTCCCGACAAAGGATCCGGGACCCAGTTCCGCCCTATTTGTTCACATAAAACATGGCAACTTGGTTGTCTGTCTGAATCATGACAGACTGATGAGCTAGGGTAGGAGTGAAAGCTTTGAGTGCTAATCGAATAGCTCTGAGTTCTAGGAGATTGATCTGCTGTGCAGCCTTCCCAGGGAGACCACAGACCCTGGGTGCACTTGCCCAGACAATGCGCTCCCCAGCCTTGCAGGGAGGCATCTGTTGTGAGAATCACTGTGTAACCTGGAATCTGAAAGGGCACCCCTTTCAGCAGATTGGATGGGTGTAGCCACCAGCTGAGGGAGTGCAGAAATGGTTTGGACACCCTTATCCTGTCTCTGAGGCTGCCAGTGGCCTGTGACCACTGAGTCCGAAGGCACCACTGTGCAGGTCTCATATGGAGCCTGGCATTGGGGGTCACATGTACTGTCGAAGCCATGTGGCTGAAAAGCCTCAGGCAGAGTCTGGCGGAGACCAGGGACCTGCTGAGAAACTGATTTGCCAAGGTCATCAACCATTGGGCCCTGTCTGCTGGCAAGAAAGCCTTTGCCAGCAGAGAGTCCAGCCTTGCTCCTATGAACTCTAAGTTATGGGAGGGGAGCAAAGTAGACTTTGCGAAGTTTATGACAAACCCCAGGCGTTGTAGAAGAGCAATGGTCCTGAGGGTGGCTTGATTGGCCTCCTGACCTGTCTGACCCCGGATGAGCCAGTCGTCCAGATAGGGGAAGACAAAGATGCCCTGATTTCTCAGGTAGGCCGCCACCACTGCTAAGCATTTTGTAAAGACTCTGGGGGCGGAGGTGAGGCCGAAAGGCAGCACTCTGTACTGATAATGGTTTCCTCCCACAATGAACCTGAGGTACTTTCTGTGGTCTGGATGAATGAGGATGTGAGTGTACGCATCCTTTAGATCTAAGGAGCATAGCCAATCTCCCTGCTGGAGGTAGGGCAGAAGGGTTCCAAGAGTAAGCATCTTGAACTTTTCCTTCACTAGGAACTTGTTGAGGTTCCTGAGGTCCAGAATGGGTCGAAGGCCACCGGTTCTTTTGGGCACCAGGAAATACCTGGAGTAGAATCTGTGACCTTGTAAGTGGGGAGGCAAAGGCTCCACCGCCCTGTCCACCAACAGACGGAGAAGGTCTGTGTGTAGAGGAGGCCTTGGAGGCTTCCCCTGGAAAATATGGGGGTGGCAGTTGGTGGAAATGGAGGGCATATCCCCTGTGGATGATGTCCAGCACCCAACTGTCCCCGGTAATAAGGGGCCACTAGTGGGCAAAGAGGGCGAGACGACCTCCTGTGCAGGGTTGGGAGAGCAGTGGAGGAGAGGCTATGCTCAAGGAGTCAAAAGCCCCCACCCTGCTGAGTGGTAGCAGGGGCCTGAGGCTTGGGGGTCCTGTGCCTATGGGGCCCATTACCCTGGCCCTTGGCTTGCTGACCCTGGGGGGCAGCTTGGGCAGCCTGATATTGTGGGTACTGTTTGTAGGCAGCGCCCTTCCTCGGGTAAAAGGGCTTTTTACCCGAGCCCTTCTTTTTATGAGAAGGGGCGGAGGTCTTCCTCGACAGCCTTGTCCGGGTGAGGTGCTCAGTCTCGAGCTGAGTGGCCTTCTCGGTCATGGGCTTGCCAAACAGGTTTTCACCTCGGCAAGGGACATCAACCAACTTGTCCTGAACCCATGGCTCGAGGTCCGATGACTGCAGCCATGCCTGGCCTCGAGCCGCGATGCCGGCTGCCGCAACTCAGGCGAAGCCTCGAAGCCATCATAGGCGGCGCGGGACATGAACTTCGAGCAGTCCCGAATCCCCGAGGACAAGGACTTAAATCTCTGCAAGGGTTCCCCGGAGAGACCAGCAGAGAATCCGGCCAACTCCTTGGCCAGATCCCGCAAGTACATGTCCATGTACAGCTGGTAAGACTGGACACGGCAAGCAAGCATCGAGCCCTGAAAACACTTTCTACCGATGCCATCTAGGTTTCGGGTCTCCCTGCCAGGAGGCACCTCGGAGTGCATCTTCTGATTCTTCAGACGATGCATGGCCGATTCCACAACCATGGAATGGTGTGGTAGCTGTACTTTCTGAAAACCAGGGCTCTTACGGAGCCGATAGATCGAATCGACCCGCTTGCTAAGAACCGGTGCCAAGGCCGGTGCCTCCCACATACGGAAGAGGAGCCGTTCCAGCATCGGAGGAAACGGGACAGTAAAGGCCTCCTTCAGAGAAGAGTCATACTGCAGCGCCTCGAGCTCTTCAGCTCGAGGCTCCTCCTCGGGATCCGCCGGAATAGCCAAGGCAGTGGCCATATCCCGGACGAACTCCGAGAACCGGGTGTCCTCCGGGGGGGACCTACTCCGGGGTTTAGACTGCGGTGAGTCCGAAGGGATGCACCGAGTCTTAAAGGTGTCAGGAGACTCCTCGTCCTCCGTCTCCCAAGCCGACTCATCCGGGGAAGAGTCGGGGTCCGACCCCGCGGGGCCCTGGAGCACCGGCGTCGACGCCCTCGGTCCCGAACGGGAGGTCGAGGGGGACCGTGACCGAGGTCGACTCCGAGCCACGATGGACTCGAGTATCGGCTCGGTCTCCGGGGTCGACTTTGACGTCGATGTCCCGGTGGTCGGGGCAGATGCGCCAGACAGGCTGGCCATCAGTGCCCGCTGCTGCTCCATGAAGGCAGACATTCTGCTCTCCAAGGCTGTCATCCTGAGACTCAGCTCGGGAGACGCAGCAGCCACCGACTCGGGCCCCGGCAGCGCCGGGACAGACGTCGGCTCCCTGGGAGGAGAGTCCACGAGGACTACGGGGCTTACGGTCCAGCAGACTCCGGCTCCACACGAGGAACTTTGGCAGGCTTCTCCGGTTCCAGAGGCCCGGGGTGACGGTCGGGGGTCTTAGACCTGGCCCTCGAGGAGCCAGGGACCTCTTCCGATGACGCCCTCGCGAGCCGTTTAAGAACATAAGACATGCCATACTGGGTCAGACCGAGGTCCATCAAGCCCAGTATCCTGTTTCCAACAGTGGCCAATCTAGGTCATACGTACCTAATATCCCCAAAAGACACAGGTTCCACAATGCTTGTACTGGGTCAAGCATTGATATCCTGGGTCCCTTTTTAATAGTGGTTTATGGACCTTTCCCCTCCAGGAACTTGTCCAAACCTTTTTTAAACCCAGCTATACTAACAGCCCTTACTACATCCTCCGGTAACAGATTCCAGAGTTTGATTACACGTTGAGTGAAAAAATATTTTCTCTTATTTGTCTTAAATAGTTTACCCTGTAGCTTCATTACATGTCCCCTAGTCTTTCTATATTCTGATAGCGTAAACAATTGATCCACGTTTATCCGTTCCACTCCATTCATTAATTTATAGACCTCTATCATATCTTCCCTCAGCCGTCTCTTTTCCAGGTTAAAGAGCCCTAACCTTTTTAGCCTCTCTTCATAGGAGTAGCCTTCCATCCCCTTCACCAATTTGGTGGCTCTTCTCTGTACTTTTTCTAATAAAGCTATGTCCTTTTTAAGATACGGTGACCAGAATTGCACACAATATTCAAGGTGCGGTCGTACCATGGAGCGATACAGAGGCATTATAATATCCTTTGTTTTATTCTCCATCCCATTCCTTATGATACCTAGCATTCTATTTGCTTTCTTGGCCGCCGCTGCACACTGGGCGGAGGGTTTTAACATGTTATCCACGATGACTCCTAAATCTTTTTCCTGGGTGGTGGTTTCTAATGTGGAGCCTTGCATCGTGTAACTATAGTGTGGGTTGTTCTTTCCTAGGTGCATAACTTTGCACTTGTCCACATTAAATTTCATCTGCCATTTGGATGCCCAGTCTTCCAATTTATCCAGATCCTCCTGCAGTTTTCCACAATCCTCTTGGGTTTTAACAACTTTAAACAGTTTTGTCTCATCTGCAAATTTGATAACCTCACTAGTTATTCCCTTTTCCAGGTCATTTATGAATATGTCAAAAAGTAGCGGACCCAGTACAGATCCCTGGGGTACTCCACTATTCACCTTTTTCCATTGGGAATATTGGCCATTTAGCCCTACCCTCTGCTTCCTATCTTTTAACCAGTTCCCTATCCACAATAGTACACTGCCTCCTATCCCATGACTTTTTAGCTTCGCCAAAAGTCTCTGATGGGGGACCTTGTCAAAAGCTTTCTGAAAGTCCAGATACACTATATCAACCGACTCACCTTTGTCTACCTGTTTATGCACACCTTCAAAAAAACATATCAGATTAGTAAGACAAGATCTTCCTTGTCTAAAGCCATGTTGGCTGTCTCCCATTAGGCCATGACTATCTACATGCTGTGTAATTTTGTTCTTTATGATGGTTTCTACCATTTTCCCTGGTACTGACGTCAGGCTCACCGGTCTGTAATTTCCCGGGTCACCCCTGGAACCCTTTTTAAAAATTGGTGTTACGTTTGCGACCCTCCAATCTTCAGGTATTACAGATGATTTTAATGAAAGTTCACAGATTACCAATAGCAGGTCTGCAATCTCATATTTCAGTTCTTTCAACACTCTGGGATGTATACCATCCGGTCCAGGTGATTTGCTACTATTCAGTTTATCAAATAGTTGTAATATATCTTCCCGATGTAGCGATATTTCTCTCAATTCCTCTGCAGTATCACCTTTAAATACCACTTCAGTCTTGGGTAACATCCCTACATCTTCCTCAGTAAAGACCGAAGCAAAGAATTCATTCAGTCTCTCTGCTATAGCCTTGTCTCCTCTTACTGCCTCCTTTTACCCCTCTATCATCTAATGGTCCAATTGACTCTCTCACAGGCCTTTTGCTACGAATGTACTTGAAAAAGTCTTTATTTCGTGTTTTTGCTTCCATAGCAAGTTTCTTCTCAAATTCCCGCTTTGTCTGCCTTATCAATGCTTTGCATTTAACTTGCCAGTGCTTGTGCTGTTTCCAGTTTTCATCATTTGGCTCTTTTTTCCATTTCCTGAAGGTTGCTTTTTTGGCAGCAACAGCCTCTCTGACCTCACCTTTAAACCATGCTGGCATTTTTTTGGACTTTCTTCCACTTTTCTTAATGCGTGGAATACAGCTGGTCTGGGCTTCGAAGATAGTATTTTTAAATAACACCCAAGCTTGCTGTAAGTCTTTAACCTTTGGAACCGCTCCTTTTAGTTTTTTCCTAACTATATTCCTCATTCTATCATAGTCTCCCTTTCGAAAGTTAAAAGGTAGTACTGTGGATTCCTTTACTATCTGTCCTCCACTAATTAAATCAAACATGATCATACTATGATCACTATTGCCAAGTGGTCCCAACACCCTTATTTCTTGCACCAGATCTGGCGTTCCACTAAGGACTAGGTCCAGTATGGCTTCCCCTCTGGTCGGTTCATGAACCAGCTGCTCCAAGAAGCAGTCATTTATTTCATCTAGAAACTTTATCTCCTTAGCTTGTCCTGCTGTGACACTGACCCAGTCGATACCGGGGTAATTGCGTTCCCGGTCGGGGGACCCCCTGTCCAAGGAGCTTCGACGGCGCTCGGGATCGGAATCCCGAGATGTCGAGGTCTCAGACGAGGTCTGGGCCCGGCCGGAGGCTGAGTCCGAGAAAAGCCTTTCCTTTTGCTGCTGGTGACTTCGTAGTGCCTTGGAAGACATTTTTCCACAGACCCCGCACGACTTAGGATCGTGGTTGGGGCCGAGGCACCGAAGGCAGCAGTCGTGTGTGTCGGTGAGAGACATTAGTTTCTTACACCGATCACACTTCTTAAAACCACTGGAAGCCATCGGGGAAAAAAAAGAGTCCCCGCGAGGTCAAAAGACCGGCCTTCCAGGGAAAAAGAGAAAAAAGGGCGCGAACGCCAGCCACAAAGGGCAAAAACCGAAAAAGAGGAATCGGGCTTGATACCGGTGTACCGAACCCGGCGGGAGTGGAACCAGTGTCGAACCGGAAGAAAAAGAGCAAAAAAAAAAAAAAAAAAAAATCGCCGAAAAAATCTACTTTTAACCGGGAAAACTGGACACACGTCCGGTGGGCTTCACGGAAAAAAAAGAGACTGAGGTAAGATGGCACCTTTAGGCGGGAAGGGAACCGCGCATGCGTGCCTGCATTCCCAAAGGCTTTCATAGAAAGCTGGGGAAATGCTCCGCTGGGGCTTCATCGGCGCCGATGACACACATATGTGAGGACTGACTTCCTGCTTGGTCCTGGAGAAAAGTGTGTACTAAAGCCCAAGTAGCTTCCCTGCAGATGTCATCAATAGACACAGAATGAAGGTTAGCCATAGAGGCTGCCATGGTTCTCACATTGTGAGCTGTGACATGGCCCTCAAGTGGAAGTCCTTTACTCTCATAAGTGAAGGATATGCATTGTGCAATCCAGTTAGAGAGTTCTTTTGGAGACTGGAAGTCCCAAATGACTAGAATCAAAAGCAACAAAAAGTTGAGAAGATTTTCTATGTTGCTGTGTTCTTTGCAGGTAAAAGGCTAAGGCTCTTTTACAGTCTAAGGTATGAAGGTTCCTTTCTGCATTGGAGGCATGAGGCCTCGGAAAGAATACAGGAAGGTAAACTGTTTGGTTTAAATGGAAAGGCGAGACCACCTTTGGCATAAAGTGAGGATGAGTCCTAAGGACAACCTTATCATGGTGAAATCTTGTAAGAGGAGGATCGGCCACTAAAGCTTGTAACTCACTAATGCGTCGTGCAGACGTGATTACAATTAGGAAGATGACCTTCCATGAAAGGAATTTTAGAGTTGTAGTGCTAAAGGCTCAAAGGGCGGTTTCATGAGCTGCCCGAGAACAAGGTTCAAATCCCATGCCACCGGCGGTGGTCTAATGGGAGGTTTTGTTAATAGAAGACGTCTCATAAATCTTGATATGAGTGGATGAGAGGAAATAGGTTGTCCATTTAGAGACTTGTAAAAAGCTGCAATAGCACTAAAATGGACCCTTACTGAATTGGTTTTAAGACCAGAATTTGATAAATGGAGGAGATACTCCAGTAACGATTCCAAAAGTATCGCAAGAGGGTTAAGTCCCCTTTGAGAACACCATATAGTGAACAGTTTCCACCTGAAGGCGTATGATCACCTTGTGGAGGGTTTTCTGGAAGCCTGAGTGAGAGACCATTCATGTGGAAGCAGTACTCGGCTGAGTTTGTCTGAACACAGATTTTGAATGCCTGGAAGATATACCACGAGGTGAATTTGATGCTCTCTGGCGAGGGCACATAGTCATAAAGCTTCATTGCATAATGACAGAGAGCCTGTTCCGCCCTGCTTGTTCACGTAGAACATGGCTACTTGACTGTCGGTCTGGACCAGGACTGTCTTGTAGCTGAGCTGGGCTTGGAATACTTGAAGAGCAAGGAAGATTGCTCTGAGTTCTAGGAGGTTTCTGTGAAGACAAGCCTCCTGTGGGGTCCAGAGACCCTGGGTGGAGAGATCGTGCAGGTGGGCCCCCCATCCCAACTGGGACGCACCTGTTGTTAGAGTGGCCTGGACTAGAGGCTGCTGGAAAGGACAGCCTATGAGTAGGTTTTCCAGTGATTGCCACAATTGGAGGGACAAAATAAGACGTTTTGAGTTTTTTTATTTTGTCCGTCAGACGACCTGAGGACTGTGTCCACTGAGAGGATAGTGTCCACTGGGCTGCTCGCATGTGAAGATGAGCATAGGGAACCACATGTACAGTGGATGTCATATGTCCCAGTAGCTGCAGCATTTCCCAAGCAGTTAGGGAGTCTTTTACCGCTGCTTCGGAAGCTAGCTGCACTATACGAAGACAGCGGGACTGTGGAAGAAAAGCCCTTGACTGTCTGGTATCTAGGCGAGCTCCTATGAATTCCAGGGACTGAGAAGGAGCGAGATGGGATTTTGGAAGGTTTATTACCAATCCCACGTAATGAAGGATTCGCATTGTGCGAGAAAGAGCGGAGCTGGCTTCTGGAGCTGTGGGTGCTCGAATGAGCCAGTCGTCCAAGTAAGGGAAGACGAATATCCCCAGAGTTCGTAGGAATGCAGCTACTACTGCCATGCATTTTGTGAAAACTCTTGGAGCAGAAGCCAGACCAAAGGGAAGAACTCTGTATTGGTAGCATCTTCCCTGGAAAAAGAATCAAAGGAATTTTCTGTGATCTGGATGAATGAATATATGCATCCTTTAGATCTAGAGAACATAGCCAATCCTGACTCTGAAGGTATGGCAGAAGTGTTCCGAGAGAAATCATCTTGAATTTTTCTTGGAACAGATATTTGTTCAATTCTCTGAGGTCCAAAATGGGTCTGTGTCCTCCTGTTTTCTTTTGGATGAGAAAATAGGGAAGTAGAACCCTGTATCCTGTTGAGGTATGGGTACCTCTTCTATTGCTTCTTGAGTAAGGAGTGTTGCGATCTCCTGACTCAGAAGATTGGCAACAGGGGTCTGAGAATTGAACTGTCTTATGATTGTAGGAGGGGGCATGCTGTGAAAATGAAGTCTGTACCCCTCCCGTACAATGGACAGTCCAATTTTATAATGTTATTTGGTGCCATCTGGTGGCAAAGTGACATAACCTGCCGGAGATGGTAGGGGGTTCTGGACCCTGCAGGGGCAGGAAGGCTAAGTTCTCTAGAAAAGAGTCAAAGCCCCTGAGGAGGCTGAGCTGGCTGAGCTCTTGGGACTTTTGGTTTCTTCTGTTGTCTAGTCTGTTGTTGTTGTCCCTTTTGGGCAACATGAACTGGACAGTGACCCTGCTGTGTATAAAGAAGGATAAAACTTTCTTTTCTTGTTGAAAAGGGTTTTTTTATTAGATTTTTTCTTTGTTGGGTTGGCTGTAGACTTTGACAACCTGTCCAAGGTGATATTGTCAGAGTCAATCTCATTAGCTTGTTCTTGCCAAAGATATTTTCTTCTGTGCAAAGAATGTTTCCTAGTTTATCTTGTACCCAAATTTCCAAGTCTGATGCCTGAAGCCAGGCAATACGACGTGCACCAATGGATATAGCAGAGGTTTTGCTCATGCATTCAAAACAATCAAAGGCTGCATGGTTTACAAACTTGGAAACATCTTGGGCATGTCTGACTAAAGCAAGAAAATCCTGTCTTTTATCATCAGGAAGAAGGGGGCTCATAAGCTCCAAGTCTCCTATAACCTCCTTGAGGAACATCCTCATGTATAGGATTGTATGAGTTGATTCTAGCTGACAGCATGGAAGCATTGATGCCCAAAGGCATCGAGAGTCCTGGACTCGCAGCCTGGAGAATTGGAAGAATGTCTTTTTGCACTCTTTATTCTACGCATGGCCGATTTCACTACCGTTGAATGGTGTGGTAACAGTGTCTTCTGAAAGCCAGGACAAGGTGGAACTCTGTAAATGGTATCGAGTCTCCGAGAGTGTGGAGATGTGGTTAAAGGAGTTTCCCACATTCTCAGCATGAGATCATGAAGGATCTTATGAATGGGCAGAGTAGCTGCCTCTTTAGGAGCCTTAGGGTATTGAAGAATTTCTAACTCTTCTGCTCTAGGCTCCTTTTCAGGCGTCACCGTGATTGCAAGACCTCGAGCCACATCACGTATGAAATCCTGGAAGGACATGCCCTCTGGAGGAGACATTCTACGCTGAGGAGAGAGAGATGGATCCTCCGGAAGAACTGCTCTGGTATCGGCAGAGTTATCAGAGTCATTGGAATTGGAGGATTCAAAATAGCTCTGATCCCGATGTTCGTGCAAGCACAGTACCGGTATCAAAGTTGGTATCGAGGTGTCTTGGTACTGATGTTTCGATACTGGAGATTGACTCCAGACTCAGCATGCAGTCGGTACCGGTGCCTGTTGAACAATCTGAAGCGGTTTCAGCGGTACTGAAGTCGCTAGAAGAGCCACTAGACTGCGTTCAATAGCGAGAAATCTTTGATCTATCGCTCCTGCCGATGCTTGTGTGCCCGTACCAGTAGTAATGGCCAGGACCCCAGAGCATGGCACCAATAGTTCTACAGAGGTGGAAGCTTCGAGAACATCCTGGAGCCCCGTTAGTGCTTTGGAAGCCAAAGCCTCCCGCTGGGGCTGTTTTGCCGGTGAACTTTCCTCAAGGGCAACGCTGATGGCATCTCGATACTTGGAAGGAGATCTACCCTTTGAGGACCGGCTAGTCTTTGAAGACTTATGTTTAGTTACCTGATATCCATGGGAGGAAGATGAAACCCTGGAAGACGTTGATGCAACGGACATTGCATCTGCGGAAAAAAGGATACAGAGTTTTGCAGCTCTATTTTGTAGGCCCCTCTTGGTCATCTTTCTACAAGAGAGACATTCCAATGGAGAATGATCAGGTCCTAAACATTTGAGACACCAGTCATGGGTGTCGGCGACAGATATGGTACCGCCACACTCAGAACATTTTTTTTTTTTAAGCCACTAGCTGGTTTTTCCATTTTAAAAGAAAAATGGGCCTAGTGCCCAAAATGGCGCCTAGCACTGAGAGGGAAAGGGCCTCTGAAGAAAAGTACTTCAGAAAGAGATATTATATATATATATATGTATACGTATATATTTTATTTTATTTTTTTATTTATTAATTATTTTTTTTTTTAGAAAATAAGAAAAGAGAACCGGCAGTACCGGTAGGCGTCGAATGAAGACAGACGCGACCACAAAAAATAAAGAAGTAACAAACAATTTTTTGCGGTGACAGGGTATGTGACCTGTCGGCTCCGCGGAAAACGAAGAACTGAAGAGGGAGAGTTGGAATGGCGGGAAGGCAGCACGTAAGCGCTGTGGGATGCTCCCAAAGGTTTTCCTATTGGACGCTGGGGAGCGTTCCCACGCAGGCTCCATCGGTACCGACGATACCCATATGTGAAGACTACATTCCTGCTTGTTCCTGGAGATGGCAGGAAACAGTATTCTTCGGTTACAAACACACAAACATTTGGCAAGCAGCAGCTTTGAAGGTGTCAGCTCATCTAAGGCCTAACTAGCAAGAGTCCATGTTTGGTTCCACAGCTCACAGGCAGGACCATAGGCATCCTCATTACATACTTCAATTTCCATCCCTCAGAAAGCTTCTGCTAAACGAAGTTACAGAGTTTTCAAATAGCCAATATTTGTGGGTAAAATACTGTTCTACTTGTGAAACTGGTTTTGAAAATTGCTTGCCTTAATCAGCAGTTATATATTCTATATTTTGGTACACATTTTTGTAATGTTTTCTACTATGGCTTATTTTTAACTGTAACTATGCTACCAGCTGTTGTATTATTGTATTATTTTTAATACTGCAGTTCATTTTCCAAAATCAATATAAAGGAGAAAAATAAATATGAACCCAACACATATCTGTTTATAAATTTATTAAAAAATTATATTTCACAAATCTACAACTGATTTCAAAAAGATAAGACTACCGTGTTTCCCCGAAAATAAGACCTACCCCGAAAATAAGCCCTAGCACGTTTTTCTGTGATTTCTGTAATATAAGCCCTACCCTGAAACTAAGACCTAGTGCAGATCATCGACGGACTGACAGATTCAGTACCTGGGGGGAAGGGGGTCCCCCACC
Source organism: Ichthyophis bannanicus (assembly GCA_033557465.1). Classification (NCBI taxonomy): domain Eukaryota; kingdom Metazoa; phylum Chordata; class Amphibia; order Gymnophiona; family Ichthyophiidae; genus Ichthyophis; species Ichthyophis bannanicus. The sequence goes on from CM066037.1 coordinate 450,335,478, forward strand.
AGGGAGGAGCTGTCCTCCTGCTCCACTCCCCGACGCCGATCAGCTGCCGGTGCTGTGCTGCGGGGGCCTCTTCATTCCAAGGGGCTGTACGGTATTTCAATTGTTGCTGCTGATGGGCTTCGGCGGGAGGAGCTTTCCTCCTGCTCCACTCCCCGACGCCGATCAGCTGTCGGTGCTGTGCTGCACTGCGGGCCTCTTCATTCCAAGGGGCTGTATTTCAATTGTTGCTGCTGATTGGCTTCGGCGGGAGGACCGGGGAGGAGCTTTCCTCCTGCTCCACTCTGGCTCTCTTTCAGTTGTTGCAGCAACAGCATACTGTGGTAACACTTCACTGATTGGCTGACTATCATGAGGTGGCAGCCAATCAGCTTCAAGTGCTACCGGTATCAGTAAAAATAAGCCCTACCCCGAAAATAAGCCCTAGTGCATCTTTTGGAGCAAAAATAAATATAAGACCCAGTCTTATTTTCGGGGAAACACGGTATATACGAAATATAGAAAATATTGACTCGCTCAAAAAATAAATACAATACACAAATATTAAATTAAAATCAAGCAAACAGCACAATAATTTGAAGTAACACTGTACAAATGCTCAAGGTGCTTCCAGCTGACTCAAATGTCACTTGTAGACTTAGAATTGTAGCACCCTCATTTTGAATATAGCTGTCAATGTTAGTGTTCATTTGGTTCACTAGTACCTTAAACAAATTTAGGGGCCCAACTACTAAATGATCATTAGTGTGCATTATCTGCTGCCATGCCCATGTTATTCCTATGGGTACTGTGGCAGACAGTATGCACTAATGTGTCAAATCAATTTAATACCCACTAACAAACGAATTAACACACACTATAGAACGTTTATTAATACGAAAGCATGAAAAAAAATCAGGGTAAAAGTTTGAAAATGAATCAAAATCAAACCAAAACAGATTTTCCTATACACATTCCTAATTACTATTTCTTAAAAAATAGCTAAAGCACAGCAGGATGTCGAATATACTGGGTCTGTGGTGCCAACGTACAAACATTGCATTAAAAATTTGTGCCAACCCTGTTTACACATGAGTTAATATGCTAAATGTAAAGGCCCCTGACTTAGCTAAACAGAGAACTTTTTCCAAAACATGCTAGCAATGGTATATGCTCAATAAACAGGTTCATAGAAGGCTAATTGTTTTGCAAATTCTGTTGCTTCTTTTCCTGGGTGCGCCGTTTGCTATATCTTCGTTTTTTATGTAAACCACTTTGGTATTTGCTAGATAGGCAGTAGATTTATCCAGTTTCACTATGGGACTACTTGCATATCTTTAATTGCTATGCATAGCATACGTGTGCTATTGCTTGGTGAGCTTTCTATAATATTCATGAGCAATATCTATTAACTTAATTAATGCTTGTACTAAAAAATACGCTCTAATATTTAGCACATTTTTAGTAATCTGTCACCTATGATAGGCATGTTAACCAGTCAGCACTTGAGATACACCCTGGGAAAAGCATATGAATAGTCTTCAAGGTGACAAAAAATTGCAACACAACACACTCCTAAGACTCCCTTTAAGGCAAGTCTTAACCTTGGTTCTTTACATTAGCTTTCAGAAGTCAGAACCTAGAGTTCTTTATGGATCTGAATCAGCTTTGGCTCTGATGGCCTCGGGAGGGAAATGGTTTCTTGGGGGGGGGGGGGGGCGGCAATCCATGTTTCCTTCTTTTCATTCATGCTTCATATCATCATTCACTGTTTCATTATGCTGCTTTCTTCTCATTTATCTTCCTATCTATCTCTTTTCTCTGAATCTTTTGTTCATATATCATTTCATTTCATTTACAAAACTTAAAACAATAAAACACATCGATACCTATTCAAGGTATATATTATCTATTAAATGCTGCTTGCTATATCTTTTATGTAAGCCACTTTGATATTTGTTATATAGGCAGTATATTTATTTTTCTATTTTAATACCTATGCAGTTTACAAAAGAAAAATTAAATGTAATTTTACAGTATCTACATAACAGATTACACAAAGGTACAAAGCAGAGGACATAAAGAAATAACAGACCTCTATTACTACCATCTCTATCCACCAACCCAGATCCAGGACTCAACAGAAAAGGGGTTCAAGTCATCATGTCCCAAAAGCTAATCTAAAATAGTGCATTTTATATGTGACTTTGAATTTCATAGCTGAGCATTCAAGTCTAATATCAAGTGGTAAGGTGTTCCACAAAGAAGGAGCACCACCACTAAATGAGGTGCATCTAATGGATTTGTTACAAAGCTTGTCATGTTGGGACAATGGGCAAATTCTGAGAGACATAGCATAAAATGCACATTAGGGAGTATGGAGTTAGAAGACTGGATAGAAAGTGTCAAACCCATGTAAAAGATCCAGCAAGTCAGAACATCAAACTTTAAAGCTATTCTGGCAGATATTGGTAACCAGTGGTACACGTTCAAAAATGGTATCACATGATCATATTTTTTAGCTCCACTGGGAAGACATATTGTTGTGTTTTTAATATGCTGTATTCAGTTAATATGAGAAGCCTTCAGACCTTTGGTAGAGTGCACTGCAGTAGTCAAGCTGCAAAATGAGTAGGGTATGAATCAAAAAGGCTAAAGGAATTTAGTGTCAAAAATGTTCTGAATACAGCACAAAAATGGGTAAGGTAAAGAAAGATTTCTTAATCAAATAGGAAATCTGTGATCAAATTTTAGCAGACTATCCAAATGGATCCCTAGTATCTTTTACCATTTTAGTATTATGAATTTACAGCAGTTCTGGAATGTGTATAGCAGCAGCAGCAACAACAAACTCCCTACAGAAGGTAGGAACCTCAGTTTTGATATGAAGCCATCCTCTTAGACCTCCTGGTTCTGCTCTGCACTGTGCGCTCTTGACCCCACCTACCTGCTGCCCATCAAGGCGACCTCAAAACTAGAAACATTTAAATCAAAGTCTACCACAGAGTTTCGCCTCAGATCGCACTTATCGGGGCAATTTTGGGGGCGAATGGATGGGTGCCATGCACCCCAAATTCTTTGCCTCAGGCAACATTCACTCTGGCTACTTGATTTGTTCTCCTCTTGCTTTTCCTCCTCAGACTCCTGTTCTCACCTGTGCTGGTCAACCCAGTACCTCTGAGGCCATCGGCCAATGTTCTTCCTCTGCCCACCTTATCACATACAGGTGAGGAACCTTATTCATCACAACATTATTCTATCTTCCAGCCCCTGCACCCAACTGTAATCTTAATATTGCCCTCCTCAACTGCAGGTTCCTTAAATAAAAAACAGATCTGGTTTATGACCTTATTACTTCACACAACCTTGATACACTCTGTCTGGCAGAGAACTGTTGTGGGAGGGTGAAGGAGGATCTCTCATCCATTTGTCTACCTCTAGGCTTCTTTGCACTGTTTCCCACTTGCACAGATGAGGTGGGTGCCTGGCCCTTATCTATCAGGCCTCCCTTCCACTTCTTTAATCTTCAAAATACTTCATTAAACTATCCAAAGTCTCTCTATCCCTAAATTTCAACTTCTTATTCCCTGGATATCCCTGCTTGGGATGCTATCATTCTCCTCTCCTGATTTCGTCATCCTAGGTGACTAACATTTATGTCAATTCCCCTGCCAGGGCCTATGACAAATCAGGGCAGGTGGGCAGAGGAAATCGGGACCACTGGGCCACCAAGGATTTGCTTTCTGTTGGGAGCACCAGCCCCCGACAGTATTTTGATGACATCAGGGGCCTTTTTGACATTTACCCTCAGATGATACAGGCATCGGGGAATGCCCCCAATGCCATTAAAATACTGTTGGGGGCACATACAATGTATTTAAGCCATCTCAGACCCAGGCGTAGAGATAGTGGTGCTAAGGCTGGTTACAAAATCCTCTATGCACTTCTCTGCATCAGGCGCAGATATTAGCATGCCATTTTATTAAGAGCAGCTCAATTGCCTATAATTAAAATGTATGTGCACGCTTGCTTTTCCTTTGCTGTTTATGCACGTGTGCATCACTTTTCTGCATTTGGTGTGGTGGTAATTTGTGCCTAAAAGTTGCATTATCTGCACATAAAGCATAGTTACTCACCTGTAACAGGTGATCTCCGGGAACAGCAGGAATTTAGTCCTCACATATGGGTATCGTCGGTACCGACGGAGCCTGTGCGGGAACGCTCCCCAGCGTCCAATTATTTATTTATTTATTTATTTTATTTAGACAGTTTTGTATATCGCCTTATCCTTCAATCAAAGCGGTCACAACACAATTGGGAGATACATTTAACACACGGGGATATGAGACACATACACTAATACTTACAGGGAACATGGGCAATGGAGGGTTAAGTGGCTTGCCCAAGACCACAAGGAGCATCTGTGTGACTAGAAGCCCCAGTCCTTCCGGCCCAAGGTTGCTGTCCTCTAGTGGGATTTGAACCCCCGACCTTCCGGCCTGAAGTACCTTGCCCCAACCACTAGGCTACTCCTCCCTCAGAAAGCTTTTGGGAGCATCCCACAGCGCCTGCATGCTGCCTTCCCGCCTTTCCCAACTGCCTCTCTCCAGTTGAGTTTTAAAGCTGAGACAAAGAGAGAGAGAGGGAAAAGGAAAGAGACAGAGAAATACAACTCCTAGGGGAGGTGGGTGGGTTGTGAGCAATGTTCCCTCTAATTTTCTGTAGGCTGTGTGCGCATAAAATATCAGCTGTGCAGCTTTTGAAGGAAGGTAAAATTTTTGTGCGCCACATAACGACACTCGGAGTTATATACTTTAAAATTTGACTACAAATCAGAATACAGTATGTACACCACATTGATTGCACTAGAAAATATTGTAGAACTTGTGAAAACCATAAATACACAACAACTTTTCAATTTTAAGAACGTCTGTGTTGTTTTCTATCAGAATCAGAACCGTAATTTTTGTGCGCTCTGTTGTAAAGTATGTGCGCTCACTCGGCGAGGTGTGTGCGCGCGCACACGCGCACAGCTTAGAGGGAACAGTGGTTGTGAGGACTAAATTCCTGCTGTTCCCAGAGATCACCTGTTACAGGTGAGTAACTATGCTATCTCCAGGAACAAGCAGGAATGTAGTCATCACATATGGGGACTCCTTAGCTTTAGATGCCAGGGAGAGACCCCAGAAGTTGTGTGTCCCTGAGAAGGGCTCACTTCCCCCCATGGATCTCTGGCATCCTACCAGGGATGGTGGGTAGGAGTTGATTAGGTATGGAACAGCTGTTGGAGAACAGCCTGACCAAAAGAGTAGTTACTCACCTGTAACAGGTGTTCTCCAGGAGCAGCAGGAATCAGTCCTCACTTATGGGTGACGTCGCCGACGGAGCCCTCGCGGAACAATTTCCCCAGCTTTCGCAGAAAGCCTTTGGGAATTGCAGCGCGCATGCGCGGTCCCCTTCCCGCCCAGGGATGCCATCTTGCTCAGTCTGATGACATAGCGGAAAGACAGCAAAAGTTAGCAAAAATATGCAATAAGGATGACTGCAACTCCAAGGGGAGGAGGGAGGGTAGTAAGGACTGATTCCTGCTGCTCCTGGAGAACACCTGTTACAGGTGAGTAACTACTCTTTCTCCAGGACCAAGCAGGAAGTCAGTCCTCACTTATGGGACTCCCAAGCTTAAGGCTACCGGAGACCTCAAGCCTAAAGAGCTCCCTCAAGCTCAACAGTACAGAGGGAAGGAATCTTCTCTGAATACGAATCCGGCCGGTAGCCCAACACTAGGGCCGGAGGGAGGAGTTGCCTAAACCTCAAAGAGGTTGTGGAGAACTGCCTGACCGAAAGCGCTGTCCCTGCGGGACTCCCTTTCAAGCCAGTAATGAGCCGCAAAGGTCTGGCCTGAAGACCAAGTAGCGGGCCGGCAAATGTCTGCCAATGGAACAGAGCGGAGATGAGCCACAGGCACGGCCTTCACCCTGACCCGATGAGCCGTGACACGACTTTCCAAGGAGAGGCCGGCTGCCCCGTAAGTCCAGGCGATACAGTCGGCTACCCAGGAGGACAGAGTACGCTTAGAGACAGGTACCCCCAACCGATTGGGGTCAAAAGATACGAAAAGCTGGACGGCCTTTCTATGCCCTCGCGTACGGTCAAGGTAGAAGGATAAGGCTCTTCTACAGTCCAGGGTGTGCAGCACAGTTTCTGCTCGGCTGGCGTGCGGCCTGGGAAAGAAGGTCGGAAGAACCATCTCCTGGTTGATGTGAAAGGGGGAGACCACCTTTAGAAGAAACTTGGGGTGGGTCCGCAGTACCACCCTATTCTTGTAGAACCTAGTGTACGGAGGCTCCGACACGAGGGCTTGTAGCTCACTCACGCGCCTCGCGGAAGTGAGGGCCACAAAGAAGAGAGTTTTCCAGGAGAGAAAACGGAGAGGGCAGGTAGCCATGGGCTCAAAAGGCGGACAGGTAAGCCTTTGCAGAACCACATTGAGGTCCCAGTCAGGGGCTGGGGGGCGCAACGGAGGTTTAAGCAGAAGGAGGCCTCTGAGGAAACGCGCCACCAAGGGATGCGAGGAGAGAGGCTGGCCTTCGACCGGAGAATGATGTGCAGAGAGAGCACTGAGGTGGACTCTGACAGAGTTGGATTTGAGACCGAGATCGGAGAGGTGAAGCAAATATTGCAGCAGCACCACCGATACTAAACAGGCGAAGGGGTCCTCAGATCGCTGAGAACACCAGACCGAGAAGCGACGCCATTTGAGGGCGTACGACTTCCGGGTGGAGGGACGCCGAAAAGCTAGGACGACGGCTTCCACCTCCGGGGCTAGCCGTAGCGGAGCTAGGACTACCCTTTCAGCAGCCAGGCCGTCAGGTGTAGGGCCTGGAGGTTGGGGTGCAGAAGAGTGCCCCGATCCTGGGTCAGGAGATCGGGCTGGAACCCCAGAGGAAGAGGGGTGTCCACCGCTAGCTGTAGTAGTAGAGGGAACCACGGCTGTCTCGGCCACTGAGGCGCCACCAGGATCACGGAGGCCCTGTCCTGGACAACTTTGAACAATGTCCGGGCCACCAGTGGTGTAGGAGGGAATGCATACAACAGACCCGTGGACCACGGGATGAGGAACGCATCCGGCGTCTCTCGAGAAGGATGGGGGTGCCGGGAGCAGAATCTGGGGAGCTGCCTGTTCAGGGGACTGGCAAAAAGATCCACAGTGGGAGAGCCTCACCGGCGGAAGATCTGCTGGACCACCTCCGGGTTCAATTTCCACTCGTGCGGTAGCAGCATCCGACTCAGCTTGTCCGCCAGGCAGTTGTCCTGCCCGGGCAGGTAAACCGCTTTGAGGAGGATGTCGTGATCGACAGCCCAAGAGCACAGCCTCCGGGCTTCCCGACATAGAAGGAGGGAGCCCGTGCCCCCTGTTTGTTCACGTAGAACATTGCAACCTGATTGTCCGTCTGTACCAGTACGGACTGGCCGAACGTCAGGTGAGAGAAGGCCCGCAGAGCTAGGCGGATCGCCCGGAGCTCCAGGAAGTTTATCTGCTGGGCGGCCTCCCAAGGCGTCCAAAGGCCCTGCGTGCATGTCCCTCGACAGTGCGCCCCCCATCCCAGGAGGGAGGCATCTGTCATGAGCACCCGGGACGGTGGGGGAGACTGAAAAGGCATGCCGAGCAGTAGGTTGGGCAGGTGAAGCCACCAGTGCAGGGAGGAGACCAGACGGTCGGAAATCTGTATCAGGTCCGACAGCCTCCCTGTGGCCTGACGCCACTGAGTGCGAAGGCTCCACTGAGCAGGCCGCATATGTAGATGGTCATTCGGAGTGACATGGACCGTGGAGGCCATGTGTCCGAGTAGCTGCAGGAACTGTCTGGCCGAGGCCGGCGACCTGCCGCTGAACCTGCCGGCTAGAGCTGTGAGCCTGTTGGCTCTTTCCAGAGGCAAGAAGGCACGAGCCTGCCGAGTGTCCAGCCGTGCCCCTATGAACTCGAGGTCCTGGGAGGGGAGCAAAGCGGACTTCTCGAAGTTTATAACGAAGCCCAAGTGCTGAAGCAGGGCCACCGTACGCTGGGTGGCTTGGGCGACCCCTGGAGCTGACGATGCCCGGATGAGCCAATCGTCCAGGTATGGGAAGACGAAGAGGCCCAGAAGCCTAAGGAAGGCGGCTACCACCGCCAGGCACTTTGTGAACACCCTGGGCGCGGAGGACAGGCCAAAGGGCAGTACCCGGTACTGATAATGATTCCCCGCCACCATAAACCTTAGGTATTGTCGGTGGTCCGGATGAATAAGGATATGGGTATAAGCGTCCTTTAGATCCAAGGAGCATAGCCAATCTCCCCGCTGAAGGTAGGGCAGCAGGGTTCCAAGCGTAAGCATCTTGAACTTTTCCCACTGCAGGAACTTGTTGAGGTTGCGCAGGTCTAGAATGGGCCTGAGGCCTCCTGTTCTCTTTGGAACCAGGAAGTACCTCGAGTAAAACCCGTGGCCCCACAAGTGTTGGGGCACGGGCTCCACCGCCCGTTCCTGAAGCAGACTTTGCAGCTCCTGAAGGAGTAAGTCCCTGTGCAGAGGGGGTCTTGGAGGCTCCCCTGGGAAGTAGGGGGGAGGCACCTGGTGAAAATGCAGGAGGTAGCCCTCTCGAACTACCAGCAATACCCAGGCCTCGGATGTTATGGCTGACCACCTGTGAGCAAAGTGGGTCAGCCAACCCCCCGTACCGGATGAAGGCCCCTGAGGGGGAGGGGCTATGCTGGCATAGTCAAAAAACCCCGCCCTGCTGGGCCGGGGCCTGCGTGGCGGATTTGGGGGCTTTCTGCTTCCGGGATCCGTTACCCTGTCCCCTAGGCCGCTGCCCCTAAAGGGGGGTTGTGGCCGGGTATTGTGGTTGGTGATGCGTATAAGCAAACACCTTCCTCGGGTAAAAAGGCTTTTTCCCCGAGCCCTTCTTCTTCTGTGAAGGGGTAGAGGACTTTATAGAAAGGCGAGTCCTGGTGAGAGTCTCCGACTCGAGCTCCGCCACCTTTTCGGCCATGGGTTTGCCGAAGAGGTTTTCACCTCTGCAGGGGACATCGACCAACTTGTCCTACACCCAGGGCTCGAGGACGGAGGACTGAAGCCAAGCCTGGCGGCGAGCCCCGATGCCGGCTCCGGCTACTCGAGCCGAGGCCTCGAAGCCATCATAGGCCACTCGAGAAATGAACTTCGAACACTCTTGAATCCCGGAGGACAAGGCTTGGAACCGCTGCAGGGGTTTCTCGGAGAGACCGGCAGAGAAACCCTTAAGTTCTTTCACCAGGTCTCGGAGGTACATACCCATGTACAGCTGATATGTCTGGACCCGACAAGCAAGCACAGAGCCCTGGAAGCACTTCCTACCGAGGGCATCCAGGCTCCGGGCCTCCTTCCCCGGGGGCATCGAAGAGTGCATCTTTTGACTCTTAAGTCGATGCATGGCCGACTCCACCACCATGGAGTGCTGTGGAAGTTGTGCCTTCTGGAACCCGGGGCTCTTGCGGACTCGATACATGGAATCGATCCGCTTGCTCAACACTGGCGTCGAGGCTGGGCTCTCCCACATGCGGAAGAGAAGCCTCTCCAGCATCGGGGGAACCGGTACAGTGAAGGCCTCCCTCGGGGGGAAGTCGTATTGGAGAGCCTCGAGCTCTTCGGCTCGGGACTCCTCCTCCGGATCCGTAGGGAAGGCCAAAGCCTTGGCCATATCCCTCACGAAATCGGAGAACCGGGTATCCTCCGGGGGGGACCGCCTCCGAGGCTCCGACTCGGGCGAATCGGAGGGGACACACCGAGTCTGAAAAGAACCGGGTGACTCGTCCTCCTCCGTGTCCCAGCCCGACTCCTCCGAGGAGGAATCGAGCGGCTCCGCACGGGCGGGGCCCGGGGACCTCCGCCCCGACGCCGAGGCCGGCATCGAGGACCTCGGTCCCGAACGGGAAGCCGAGGAAGACCTAGGTCGAGGATCGACTCGAGCTCGTATGGACTCGAGGATCGGCTCGGCCTCCGGGGTCGACTCGAGCGTCGACGTCCCGGTGGTCTGGGCAGATGCACTGGCGAGGCCGGTGATCCATGACCGCTGCTGGTCCATGAAGGCAGATATACTGCGCTCCAAGGTCGTCAGTCTGAGATCAAGCTCAGAGGACCCAGCAGCTGTCGACTCAGGCCCCGACGGCGTCGGGCCCGACGTCGGCTCATCCGTGGGGGAGTCCAGGAGGACTATATCACTCACGTGTCCAGGCGACTCCACTCCGAGACGAGGAATCTTCGAAGGCCTCTCCTCCTCCGAGGGCCCGGGTTGTCGGACCGGGCTAAGCAACCTGGCCCTAGAAGAACCAGGCTCGCCGCCCGGTTCCGCCCTCGCGGGCCGCTTCTCCCACCGGTGCTTCCGGCTGGGGGAGCCCCGTTCAGAAGAACTCCTACGATGCTCTGAACCGGAGCCACGAGGTGTAGAGGCCTCTGACGAGGTCCGCGCGGAGTCAGAGAAGATCCATTCCCTCTGCGACTGCCGACTCCACAGCGCCTTCGAGGACATCTTGCTGCACGGGCCGCAGCTCATAGGGTCATGCTCGGCCCCAAGGCAGCGGAGGCAGCAGTCATGCGTGTCAGTAAGAGACATGAGCCTGACACAACGATCACACTTTTTAAAACCGCTGGCAGCCATCGGGGGGAAAAGGGCCCCTGCAAGGTCGAAAGACTGCGCTGCCAGGGATGAAGGGAAAAGTGGCGGGAACGCCAGTTGGGAAAAGAAAAAACGTAAACGGGCCCAATAGGGATATCGAGGCCCGGCGGGAAGCGAACCGAGAAATTTTTTTTTAACAAAACAAAGCAAAGAAATCAACTTTTCAACGGCGTTAACAGACACATCTGTAGGGCTCCGCGGAAAAAAGAAGACTGAGCAAGATGGCATCCCTGGGCGGGAAGGGGACCGCGCATGCGCGCTGCAATTCCCAAAGGCTTTCTGCGAAAGCTGGGGAAATTGCTCCGCGAGGGCTCCGTCGGCGACGTCACCCATAAGTGAGGACTGACTTCCTGCTTGGTCCTGGAGAACAAGGCATTCTGGCGGGAGTCCCTGTCCAAGCAGTAATAGGCTGTGAAGGTATGAACCGAGGCCGAGGTGGCTGCTCGACAGATGTCGTCGATAGACACAGAGTTCAGATGAGCCATTGAGGCTGCCATGGCTCTCACATTGTGAGCTGTGACATGGCCCTCCAGAGAAAGGTTCTTACTTTGATAGGTGAAGGAAATACACTGAGAAATCCAGTTAGATAGTGTTCTCTTGGAGACTGGAAGTCCCAAATGAGAAGGATCAAAAGCAACAAAAAGTTGAGAGGACCTTCTATGTTGCTGTGTTCTTTATAAGTAAAAGGCTAAAGCTCTTTTACAGTCCAAGGTATGAAGACTCCTCTCTGCATTTGATGCATGAGGCCTTGGAAAAAACACAGGTAGGTAGACCGCTTGGTTCAGATGAAAAGGCGAGACCAACTTTGGCATAAAGTGTGGATGAGTCCTAAGGACTACCTTGTCATGATGGAACCTTGTATAAGGTGGATTAGCTACTAGCGCTTGCAATTCACTATTGCAACGTGCTGATGTGATTGCAATAAGAAAGATAACCTTCCAAGAAAGGAATTTTAAGGAGGTAGTAGCTAAAGGTTCAAAAGGTGGCTTCATGAGCTGCCCAAGAACCAGGTTTAAGTCCCATGCCACCGGTGCTGGCCTAATGGGAGGCTTACTTAGAAGAAGGCCTCTCATAAATCTTGCTATAAGAGGATGAGAGGAAATAGGCTGTCCATTTAGGAGGCTTAAAGGAAGCTGTAATAGCACTCAAATGGACCCTTACTGAGTTAGTCTTAAGTCCTGCATTGGATAAATGAAGGAGATATTCCAGTAATGATTCCAGAGGTATCGCAAGGGGGTTAAGACCCTTTTGCGAACACCATATGGTAAACCTTTTCCACTTGAAAGCATAAGAGCGTCTTGGGGAAGGTTTCCTGGAAGCAAAAAGAATATCTTTTACTTGCTGAGGGAGATTAAGATCATGAAGATCTAGGCCTTCAGCAACCAAGCCCTGAGATGCAGAGACTGGGGATTGGGATTCCATAACATTCCGAACTCCTGAGATAGGAGATCTGGAGCAGACCCTAAGTCCAGGGAGGGAGCTTGAGAGAGATGCAGAAGCAGAGGGTACCACACTTGTCGTGGCCAATGTGGAGCTATGAGACTCATATGGCCTCTGTCTCTCTGAAGCTTGAACAGGGTTTTGGGAATTAGGGGAATGGGTGGAAAGGCATACAGGAAGTCTTGACCCCAGTAAAGGAGGAAAGTATCCCTGGCCTGAGCCCCCTGAGCCGGAATTCTGGAACAGAACTGGGGAAGTTTGGCATTCCACGGACTTGCAAAGAGGTCTATGTCCGGGGTTCCCCAAATTTGAAAAATCTTGGTCACCTGGTCTGCATGCAGAGACCACTCGCGTGGAAGCAGAACTCGACTGAGTCTGTCTGCCCAAGAGTTTTGTATGCCTGGAAGATACACTGCCAGAAGATGAATCTGAGGCTCTCTGGCGAGGGCCCAAAGTCGCAAAGCTTCGTTGCAAAGCGACAGAGAGCCTGTTCCCCCCCTGCTTGTTCACATAGAACATGGCTACTTGATTGTCCGTTTGAATGATGACTGTCTTGTAGCTGAGCAGGGTATGGAACACTCGAAGAGCAAGGAAGATTGCTCTGAGTTCCAAAAGATTGATATGTAGATGAGTCTCCTGTGGAGACCAGGTGCCTTGGGTGGAGAGGTCTTGCAGATGAGCTCCCCAACCCATCGGAGAAACATCTGTCGTGAGAGTTGCTTTGGGTAATGGTTGTTGTAAAGGGGCCCCAGCAACAGGTTTTGAGTGGACTTCCACCACTGGAGGGACAAAATAAGGTGACTTGTGTTTGTTATTTTGTCTGACAGGCATCCTGATGCCTGGGTCCATCAAGTGGATAAAGTCCACTGGGCTGCCCTCATATGGAGATGAGCATAGGGCACCACATGCACGGTGGATGCCATGTGGCCTAGTAGTTGTAACATTTCTCGAGCAGTGAGATGAGACTTTAGCACTGCTTGAGAAGCTAACTGCACCATGCGAAGACAACGGGCCTGGGGGAGGTAGGCCCTTGTTTTTCTGGTGTCCAGCAAAGCTCCTGTGAACTCCAAAGACTGAGTGGGAGTTAGACTGGATTTTGGGATGTTTATGACCAGACCAAATGGAAAAAGTAGAGAACCCTAATCAGACCAAATCTAAACACCATATAATAGAGTCCAATTAAATCAAAAATTCCCCCTTATTGTGCCAAATAATTTTTGTCGGAGATACCGCTGTGACTACTCCCTTTTATTAATTAGAACTTTAAAAATGGACCGTAGCCCAGAACTTAGCTGTATGCCATCAAGCGCCAAAACTTCCACCGTACACGACGAGCGCACGTTTCGGGTTTTATTCTTGTATTTCCAAAAAACCCTGCTTCAGGCCAGGAAAGATCAGCTGAGATAGAACAGCAATTTACAGGCCATGGGAAATTTGCCTGCTATATTATCGCCATTTTTAAAGTTCTAATTAATAAAAGGCAGTAGTCACAGCGGTATCTCTTAATACACATTGTGATACTGGGATGACGACACTCCGACAAAAATTCTTTGGCACAATAAGGGGGAATTTTTGATTTAATTGGACTCTATTATATGATGTTTATGACCAGACCCAAATACTGAAGGATACGCATTGTGCAGGCTACAGAAGTCCTGGCCTCTGACTCTGTTGGGGCTCGAATGAGCCAGTTGTCTAAGTAGGGGAAGACAAATATCCCTAGAGTATGGAGAAATGCTGCTACTACAGCCATGCATTTCGTGAACACCCTTGGTGCTGAGGCCAGGCCAAAAGGAAACACCCTGTATTGGTAGTGCTTTCCTTGAAAAAGGAACCGAAGGAACTTTCTGTGGGTTGGATGGATGAGAACATGGGTGTACGCATCCTTGGGATCTAGAGAACAAAGCCAATCCTGACTCTGAAGGTATGGCAGCAGAGTTCCGAGAGAAATCATCTTGAATTTCTCTTTGACAAGGAATTTGTTCAATTCTCTGAGGTCTAAAATAGGTCTGTATCCCCCTGTTTTCTTTGGGATAAGGAAACAGGGAGTGTAAAACCCCGTACCCTGTTGAGGAGTGGGTACTACTTCTATTGCCCCTTGGGCAAGAAGGATAGTGACCTCCTGATCTAATAGGTTGATGAGAGGTGTCGTAGAATTGAACTGCCTTATTGTGGGAGGGGGCATGCTTGAAAAATGAAGCCTGTACCCCTCCTTTATGATTGAGAGTGTCCAATGCTCTGCTGTTATCTGCCCCCATCTGGGGGCAAAGTGACATAACCTTCCTGGAATGGTGGAAGGCTCTGGTCCCCCGAGAGCCAGAAAGGCTAAGTTCTCTAGCTGCAAGTCAAAGGCCTTGTGGAGGCTGAGACTGCTGGAACAGTTGAGGCTTAGCAGTCTTTGCTTTCTTCTGTTTGGGTGGTTGCTGACCTTTCCTGGCAAGCTGACCTGCAGAACGTCCCTGCTGAATATAAGCAGGATAATATCTTTTCTTCTTTGAAAATAATGGTTTTTTGAACAATTTCTTTCTAGCAGGATCAGCTGTGGACTTGGATAACCTATCCAAGGTGGAGTTGTCAGCATCCATCTCGTTGGCCTTTTCCTGCCAATCTTTACCAAACAGGTTCTCAACAGTACACGAGATATTTCCCAATTTATTTTGTACCCAGAGCTCCAGATTGGATGCCTGGAGCCAAGCAATTCTACATGCACCTATGGCAATAGCAGAGGTTCTGCTTATGCACTCAAATACTTGTTCTCCAAATCCCACTCCCTGTTCAATGTAATGACCAGACATATGCATTTTGTCGGATGTTTTTTGTTACATGTAAACCGCGCTGATTGCAAATAGTGCGGTATATAAGAATTGTTAAATAAATAAATAAATAAAAAGCAGTCAAAGGCTGCACGGTTGGCAAATTTAGAAACATCTTGGGCATGTTTGACCAAAGTGAGAAAATCCTGTCTTCTATCCTCAGGAAGAATAGGACTTAAAGCTTCTAAAAAAAGCTTCTAAATCATCTGTGACCTCCTTCAGGATCATTCCCATGTAAAGACTATAGGAACTGATCCTGGCAGAGAGCATGGAAGCTTGGAAGACACAACATCCAAAAGCATCCAGGGTTCTGCACTCACGTCCTGGAGGATTAGAGGCATGCCTCTTTGCACTCTTGATCCTTCTCATAGCTGATTCCACTACAATAGAGTGGTGAGGAAGCTGAGTCTTTTGGAAACCAAGACAAGGAGGGACTCGATACATAGTATCTAGTCTGCGAGAATGAGGAGAGGTGTCTCCCACATCCTTAACATGAGATCATATAAAATCTCATGAATGGGCAAGGTAGCTGCCTCCTTAGGAGTTTTGGGATATTGTAGAATTTCCAACTCCTTGGCTCTTGGCTCTGTTTCAGGGGTCACAGTAATGGACAGACCCCGAGCCACCTCCCTGATAAAATCCTGGAAGGAAATATCCTCTGGAGGAGACATCCTGCGCTTAGGGGAGGAGGGCTCCTCTGGGAGAAGCATTCCTGCATCGACAGAACTGTCAGAATCCTCGGATTCTTCTGAGGACTCGAAGAACCGTCTGTCCGGATGCTCTTGAAGAGCCCGATACCCGTACCGACCGAAGTCAGTACTGGGAGTAATCGGTACCGGGGTATCGGTACCGGAGGGCATCGGATGACTTGGTACCGGCAAAGCAGACACTGATGCCGATGTCTATGCTATCGGTACCGGTACCGGCCGAATTGTCTGTCACGGTTCCAAGGGCGTTGATGCCACAAGGAGAGCCGCCAGACTGCGCTCAATAGCCAGGATTCTCTGGTCTATCGACGCTGCCGATGCCTGGATGTCAGTACTGGAGAAGACCACTGGTACCCCAGAGCATGGCACCAGTAGTTCTGCCGTGGTCGAGGCCTCGAGAACATCCTGGAGCCCCAATAATGCTTTGGAAGCCGAAGCCTCCCGCCGGGGCAATTTTGCCGGTGCAGAATCCTCAAGGGCAACGCCAGAGGCATCTCGATGCTTAGAAGGAGATCTACCCTTTGAGGACCGGCTGGACTTATGTTTAGTTATCCGAGATACATGGGAGGAAGAGGAAGCCCTGGAAGACGTCAATGCCACCGAAGCTGCATCAGAGGGAAACAGGGTACTGAGCTTAGCAGCTCGGTTCTGCCGACCTCTTTTAGACATCATGGCGCAGGACATACAATCCGTGATGGAGTGGTCAGGACCTAAACATTTTAGACACCATTCATGGGTGTCGGTGACGGAAATGGTACCGCCACACTTGGTGCACTTTTTGAAACCTGAGGCAGGTTTCTCCATTGTAAGAAAAAGGTTTTGGGCCTAAGGCCCAAAAAGGCGCGTGCACCTGAAGAAAAATAGGAAATATCGTAGTATATATATATATATATATATATATATATATTTTTTTTTTTTTTTTTTTTTAAGAACAGAAAATAAGAAGAAAAAACCGGCGGTACCAGTAAAGTGTCGGGGAAGGCAGACGCGACCACAAAAAAGAAAGAAATAAAGAAGAATTCTTCTGTGGTGACAGGAACAACCACCTGCTGGCTCCGCGGAAAAAGAAGAACTGGAGAGAGGCAGTTGGGAAAGGCGGGAAGGCAGCACGCAGGCGCTGTGGGATGCTCCCAAAAGCTTTCTAATTGGACACTGGGGAGCGTTCCTGCGCAGGCTCCGTCGGTACCGACGATACCCATATGTGATGACTACATTCCTGCTTGTTCCTGGAGATAGGCCATGCTAGTTTTCTGCATCGGCTCATTGGTTTGCCTCTTTTCTCGTTGATTGTTCTTTTCAGGTTACTACTGCGTCTTCTACTTCTGCTTCTTCTCACCCCTCCTGTTTAATATTATTCTTGGTCCTCTGAAACCCCTGATTCAAGATTCCAACATAAGTTCTTATTACTATACTGATGATACCCTGCTTCTTACGTTGATTCACATATCCCTGATCCTACATTCGTCAATTACTGTCTTACTAAACTTGCCTCTTGACTCCAAACTCACCATTTGAAACTCAACCCCAAGAAAACCACCACAACCTGGCTTACCAATAGTGTCTCATCGCTATTTCTTATACCCCTCCTAAACAGCTTCCCTATTAAGCTTGCTCTCTCCCTAAAATATCTAGGCATATTTATTTGACATTGAACTAGCATTTTCCCCTCAGATTAGCTCAGTTGTAAAGAAATCATGCTATGCACTATGTAAATGTCGTGCTGTTGTTTCCTTTCTTGATGTTCCTTCTCAAACCACTTTGATACTTAATCTTGTCATCTCCAACCTAGATTACTGTAATGTCATTTATGCCAGTCTCCCTGTATCCAATCTAAAATACTGCAGAGTATGCCTTCTCTCTCATTCTGGTCACTTTGATTATGTTGCACTGCTTGTTATTCAGCATCATTGGTTACCTATCTCTTCACTCTGGCATTCCTCCACAGCTTTCCTTACTTCTTGAAGCCTCTGGTCATTTCACAACAATAGTCTCTATCTCCCACCTCCATCCAAGGCCAACTTTGAGTCCACCCACTGGTCAGCCTTCATTTTCAAATACCTATTTTATCAAACATCTTGCCTTTGGAACTCCACCTGGAGCCTTCATAAGACATTCAGGGTTCATTTGAAGATGGTTCTTTTCGAGCAGGTCTTTGACTGAATACTGGTAGATCTCCTGGGGCCCAGCTTCTCACACCTGCTAGACAGGTCCCTTCCTCTTCCCCCTGTATTGTCTGTCTCTTTTCTCTTGAATTTTTTTTAAACAGGAGTTTTATTCATTTCTTCTAATTATTTTAAACGTAAACCACTTGGTTTTTATTTGTAGAAAAGTGGTATATAAAGCTTTTTAATAAATCATAAACCATGATTTAGTTGAAGCTGCTCTTGTTAATCCACTCTGTCACTTTCACAAGACTAATTGTAATGGAACTCACAGTCTGGGCATCTGGAGTATCAAAAGAAATCAATAGCGGTATATTGCCAGCATATTAAAAGGCTATGATGCAAAATATTTGAAGTAATTTTGAAAATAGAATTAGAAAGATATAAAAAGAGTGGGTGCAAGTATGGAGCCCTGAGGCATCACATAATTGAGATTATACAATGATACAATTTTCTCACTTGGTTTGCAGCTTGTCGTGCTGTGAGGGCTTGCGTGCATCAGTGATGCTGAGAGCTAAACTATCGGTAGTTTAACTACTGGCAGGGTCTCCCAAGATGGACAGGTCTAGCTGAGGTGCCAGACCAAGACAAACCACCCATCTGGGCAGCAGCAGAATGGGATAGTGTTGATGGCGGAGGATCACATTTTTGTGACAATGGCAACACCACCAAACTTAAACTGCGCAGAAGAAAGGCCCGGCAATCTACTTCTGTATCTTGCCATGAAAACCCAATGGATAGTTACAAAAAAACAAATTGTGCTGTGGTGCTGGAAGATGAGACCCCCAGGTCGGAAGGCACTCAACTAGCTACTGGGGAAGAGCTGAAGACTTTTCAGAGTAAAGCCAGCATTTATGATGTGGTTGGATCAAAGCCCTCGGGAAGTCTGACTGCTGATGTAGCTGCGCATGAAATGAGTCAGAAGCTGTAAAGATGTCTTACACATTGGAACATGGAACGTACGAAGTATGAACCAAGGGAAGTTGGAGGTGGTCAAGAATGAAATGGAACATGTACAACTTGATCTGCTGGGTGTCAGCGAAATGAAATGGACTGGCATCGGGCACTTTGCATCAGATGATCACATGGTCTACTATGCTGGAAATGAAAGACAAAGAAGAAATGGTGTTGCATTTATAATAAAGAAGAAACTTGCAAGAACTGTAATGAAATACAATGCAGTCAGCGAACGCTTAATCTCTATTCGTCTACGAGGATTGCCTATCAACACAACTATAATTCAAGTATATGCCCCAACAACAGCTGCAGAAGAGAATGAAATTGAAGAGTTCTATGAACAAGTACAAGCTGAAATTGACAGAACATGCAAACAGGATATCCTGATAGTCATGGGTGACTGGAATGCAAAAGTTGGCAACAAAGAAGGCGGCAAAGTAGTTGGAAAATATGGACTTGGCAACAGAAATGAAGCTGGAGAAAGACTGATAGAATTCTGCAAGACCAAAGATCTATTCATCTCAAACACCTTCTTCCAGCAACACAAGCGGCGACTGTACACATGGACTTCACCCAATGGATTGTATAAAAATCAAATTGACTACATCTGTGGAAGTCAACGATGGAAAAGCTCTATAACATCAACCAAGACAAAACCCGGAGCTGACTGTGGTACAGATCATCAACTACTAGTATGCAAACTCAAGCTAAAGTTGAAAAAGAGCAAACCACTCATGAATGCAGCAAAATATGACCTTGAGAATATACCACTGGAATTTAATGACTGCCTGCAAAATCGATTTGCTGCTTTAGATACAAATGACAGAGCTCCGGAAGAGTTATGGAATGACATCAAGAAGGTTGTGTTGGAAGAAAGCGAGAAGTCTCTACAAAAGGTGAAAAAGCAAAAACGGCCAAAATGGATGACGGAAGAAACTTTGAAAATTGCCCAGAAACGCAGAGAAGCTAAAGCCAGAGGAGAAAGAAAGACAATCGCAGAACTCAACAGAGATTTCCAACGTGCAGCAAGACAGGACAAGGAAAAGTACTACAATGATGCATGCAAGGAAATAGAAGCAGAAACTATTAGAGGAAGAACAAGATTGGCTTTCCTAACGCTACGAGAGTTAAAGAAAAAGTTCCAGCCTCGAATTGGAATGTTACAAGATGCTCAAGGTTCTATGTTGAATGATGCTGAGAAGATCAAGAAAAGGTGGAAGGAATATACAGAGTTTTTATATGATAAAGAGCAAGTGGACCAACAGCCGTTTCAACCTGTACCTTATGATCGGGAACCATTGGTGATGAAAGAAGAAGTTGAAGCAGCATTGAAAGCCTTAAAGAACAAAGCACCAGGCATTGATGGCATTCCTATAGAAGTATTGCAGCAATCTGATGCAGCTGTTGCCATACTTACAAGGCTCTGCCAAGAAATATGGAAGACAACATCATGGCCAACTGACTGGAAAAGATCTGTGTTTATACCAATACTAAAGAAAGGTGATCCAACTGACTGTGGAAATTATCGAACAATCGCTCTGATCCCACATGCCAGCAAGATTCTACTGAAGATTATTCAAAAGAGACTACAACCATACCTGGAACAAGAACTACCTGAAGTGCAAGCAGGGTTCAGGAAAGGGCGAGGAACGAGAGACATCATTGCGGATGTGAGATGGATCCTTGAAAAGACTAAAGAATACCAAAAGGATATCTATTTGTGCTTTATCGACTATAGCAAGGCTTTTGACTGTGTAAACCATGAGAAACTCTGGGCCACATTAAGAAGCATGGGTATACCAGAACACCTGATCGTTCTCTTGCGCAATTTGTACATTGATCAAGAAGCAACAGTTCGAACGGAACAAGGAGAAACAGAATGGTTTAAAATAAGCAAAGGTGTAAGACAAGGCTGCATACTTTCCCCCTACCTGTTTAATATATATGCAGAACAAATCATCAGAGAAGTAGGATTGTATGAAGACAACAGAGGTGTGAAGATTGGTGGAAGACTCCAACAACCTTCGCTATGCTGATGATACTACATTACTGGCTGAAAGTGAAGATGATCTGAAACATTTGCTTCTCACAATCAAAGAACATAGTCTCAAAATGGGCCTGCACCTTAATGTAAAGAAGACAAAGATCATGACAACTGGCATAATCAACAGGTTCATCGTTGAAGGAGAAGAAATTGAAATTGTGAACAACTTTAACCTACTTGGATCAACTATCAATAAAGAAGCAACAAGCAGTCAAGAAATCAAACGACACATTGCTCTTGGCAGAATGGCTATGAAAGACCTAGATAAGATTCTCAAGAGCAGAGATGTCTCTCTCCATACAAAGATTCGACTTGTTCAAGCCATGGTATTTTCAATAACATCATATGGATGTGAAAGCTGGACAGTGAAAAAGACAGACAGGAAGAAAATTGATGCCTTTGAATTATGGTGCTTGCTGGCGGCGAATACTGTGTATACCATGGACTGCCCAAAGAACAAACCAGTCTGTACTAGAGGAGATCAAACCTAAGCTTTCTTTAGAAGCTCAAATGACAAGACTTCGACTTTCATACTTTGGACACATCATGCGAAGAGAGAGATCATTAGAGAAAGACATCATGCTTGGCAAGATAGAAGGTCAACGCAAAAGAGGAAGGCCAGCAATGAGATGGATCGATACAATAACAGCAGCTACGGGTACCAGTCTGTCAACAATGAGCCGCCTGACTGAAGACCGAACACAATTTAGGATAGCTATCCAGAGGGTCGCCATGAGTCGACTCAGACTCGACGGCACTTAACAACAACAACAATTTTCTCAAGTTGGTGGCAGGATGGCAACTAATTGCTAGTACAGGATCTTAATGAAGTCCTTAAAAAGTAGACAAATATTGGCTTCACATTTGCCACAAAACTGTGTCTAAGACTACAAGTGACAATGGAATGTATGCAGAGTCCTAGACAGAATGTGAAGGTAATGGGTCACTAGGGGCAGTTGTCGTCATAGAAGCCAGAATTTGAAGTCACTAGTGAGAGGAGATTAAAGAAGGCTAACAAGCTATGACCTAGTAAATCTTGTGGGTATGAAGACAGCATAGAAGAGAACAACTGTTTCTTATCAGAATCATTCATAGGGGGGAGACCCAATGATTGTATGGAATCTATAATCAACCTCACTTTATTATTATTATTATTACTAAGCATTTATAAAGCGCTGCAACATACGAAGTGCTGTACAAACATAAAAAGAGACAGTCCCTGCCCGTTAGAGCTCACAATCTAGTTAAGACAAAATATGAAATAAATTAGATAATACAAAAACAAATTAACAAGACAAGAACAAATGTTTATGGAGAGAACAAGAAAGGACGAATTAGGAACAAAAAGCAATAGTGAAGAAATGGGATTTCAATTTGGATTTGAAAATGGCCAGGGAGGAGGCTTTGCGGACAGAGACAGGTAGAGTATTCCAGGAAAAGGGTGCAGCCAGTTGAAAGGAGCGAAGTCTAGAATTAGCAGTACGAGTAAAAGGCATAGATAAATGAAGACAATTAGATGAGCGGAGTAGGCGAGAGGGGGTGTAGGTAGAGATGAGGGATGAAAGGTAATGAGGGGCAGAAGAATGAATACATTTATAGGTCAGAAGGAGGAGTTTGAACTGGATACGGAAGCGGATGGGGAGCCAGTGAAGTGACATGAGGAGAGGAGTAATGTGTGAAAAACCAGACTGACGGAAAATCAGATGAGCTGCAGAATGTTGAATAGACTGGAGAGGAAAGAGGTGGTTAGCAGGGAGGCCAGCAAGGAGAAGGTTACAGTAATCAAGGCAGGAGGTGATTAAAGAGTGGACAATCAGTTTAGTAGTGTTATCAGAGAGAAAGGGGCAAATTTTGGAGATATTGTAAAGAAAGAAACGGCATGTTTTAGCGATGTTTTGGATATGTAAAGAGAAGGAGAGAGATGAGTCAAAGATAACACCAAGGTTCCGTGCAGAAGAGACAGGAAGGATAACAGAGTTATCCACAGAGATAGAGAAAAGGGAAGGAGGAGGGGAGGCATTAGGGGGAAAGACAAGGAGTTCAGTTTTGGCCATGTTCAGCTTCAAGCGGCAATAGGACATCCAGGAAGCAATGTCAGAGAGGCAGACCGAGATCCCATTATGTAAAGCAATTGCAAAAGTTGTATGTTAAGACCAGCTTACACTTGGAGCGGGTGGTGAGGAGGTTTTGTTAGACTATTTAACAAATCAAATAACTTCATAGGATGTGTCTGTATTGATCCAAGGCCACAAAAGTAATCCTTTTATGCAGCTTTGACTGCACCAATACACTCAAAGTGTCAAACCTGCCTTTTTAAAGCTGTAGACTATGGATTATTTTTACTACATGGAATAATATATTGTCTTACATGTGCTACTTTCTCTAATGCATCCCTCAGAACTATATTCCAGGTTACAATTTCATCGTCCCAAGGAAGTTCTTACAAATCACAACAAAACATCATATTTGATAGAGCTAATTAATCAATACAAGTTATGTACTGAATTTGATTTCCTATTTAGTCAGAAGAGTAGAACTAATAACTGTGGTGGCACAATTCAAGTAAAATTTAAATAGAAAATGATGAGTCCATGAGCATAGAATTGAGGTTAGCCAATTAATATGCTTCAAAATGGAAGAACATGAAAATATAAGGTCCAATGTATGGCCAGCTATATGGGATGGAGTAGAAACTGTGATAAACCCAGGACCCTAAGAACAAATCAATAAAAAAGTAGTTACTCACCTGCAGCAGGTGTTCTCCATGGACAGCAGGAATAAGCCCTCATGAATGAGGGTGACATCCCCGACAGAGCCCTGCATAGGAATACTCCCCAGATTCTATTGGAAACTTTTGGGAGGTTCCACCGTTCCTGCGCACCTCTTTCCCTCCTGCCGTCATAGTGACACCTCAGTCTGATAACATAGCTATATCAGAAGACAACTCCTCAGGTAGGTGGGAGGGTTGTGAGGACTTATTCCTGCTGTCCACGGAGAACACCTGCTACAGCTGAGTAACTGCCATTACTCCGTTAACAAGCAGGAATGAGTCCTCACGTATGGGACTCCCAAGCTTAGGCAACCAAAAACTGAAGAGGCTACCAAGAAGCCCAACAGGGGCAAACTCAGCTGCGAAATGGCGAGAGTTCAGAACAACTCAACCAACAACTATGTACAAAATGAGTGAATTTTCTCTTTTTTGTGGCAACTTGGACAGAATAGAAAGGCCCGGGGGGGGGGGGGGGGAAGAGTTGGATTCTAATCCCCAAACAGATTCCAGAATACAGATTGGCCGATATTGCTGTCACGCCGGGAATCTCCATCTAGGTAGTAGTGAGATGTGAATGTGTGGACTGAAGACCACGCTGCAGCCCTGCAGATCTCTTCCATGGAGAAAGAGCCTAAGTCGGCCACTGATACAGCCATAGCTCTGATACTGTGAGCTATAACATGATCATCAAGGCTCAGGCCTGCCTGGGCATAAGCAAAAGAGATGCCATCTGCCAGCCAAATTGAAAGAGAGTGTTTAGAAATGGAAGCCTTTAGCTTACTGGTGTCAACAGAACCAAAAAGCTATATGGACTTTCTATGGGCTTTTGTATGCTCCAAGTAGAAGGCTAAGGCTTGCTTGCAATCCAACATGTGCAACACAGCTTTCCCTTTGTGTTAATGAGGTCTTGGGAAAAATGTTGGAAGAACACAACTGACTGATTCAGATGGTTATTCATATCACTTTTGGAAGGAATTTAGGATGCGTATGAAGGACCACTCTATTATGGTGGAATTTGGTGTAATACAGATGAACCACTAGAGTCCGAAGCTCGCTCATTCTGCGTACTGACGTGACCACCACTAGAAACAATACCTTCCACGTCAAGAACTTCAGAGGACAGGAAACGAACAGTTCAAACGGAGCTTTCATGAGCTGCGCAAGAGCCATGCTGAAGTCCCAAAACACTGCAGGAGGCTTATAGGGAGACTTTAAGAGAAGCAAGCCCTGCACAAAAACAGCTAAAGGCTATAACAAGATGGATTTGCCTTCCACCCCTTCATGGTAAGCTTCAATTGAACTGAGGTGGACCCTGACAGAGAAGGACCTAAGTCCAGACTCAGAGGTGTAGAAAATATTCAATCAGTTTTTGTGTGGAACACACAGCAAACCTCTTCCATTTGCAAGAGTAAGGCTTTCTCGTAGAGGCCCTCATGGAATCCAAAAGGACTTTGGTCACATTGTCCAGAGTTTGAGCTGCAACATCAGCCTCTCAATATCCACACCTTGAGGATCAAGGACTGGATGTTGGGGTGCAATATCATCCCATCCTCCTGTGTTACGAGATCGGGTGCGTGGCTGAGTTATAGTGGCTCCAGATTGGAAAACTGCAGCAGGAGGGGAAATCAAGGCTTTCTGGGCCAGTAGAATCATTGTATCACCATCTGCTTTGAGGTTTGAGAGGGTCTTCGGGACAGTTTCTCCAAATGGGTTAGTTTTGCGCATACCATGACAGTCGTGAACCTCACTTCTAAGCCAGGGCATGGGAAGTATGATTACAGTCTCTCAAATTTACTGCTAAGGCTTGGCATAGTACTTGCATTGTGCCAAAGAGAGCTTCCTGCTGGAGTTCGTAAGATGTAACATGTATGGATAAGTTTGTCAAGATGTGCTTTGAAGTTCTCCTTTATCAAGCCTGTGGCACCCAACACAATGAAAAATATTTCTGTATCTTTCTGTCACATTTTCTTGGTCTCTGACTGCATTTCCTGGTATTTCAGGATATTCTGCCTATCCAGGAGATTCACAAAGTAGTCACTTGGACAGACACCTCTATCATCAATGCCATTCTGGTGTTTTTTTCTCCTTAACCACTATATCCGGCTTCCTTGTATCCAGCTTTTTATCAGTCGGAATGGGAGTATCCCAGGGATTATAACCTCCACATTCTCTGTAACTGTCTTAGGGTCATGATCACAGTGCTTTTCAGGTAAAGTGATGCTGTAGTGTTTACAGAGTTATGTCTGGTAACACAGCATAGCATGTCTTTCAGTATAGAAATTTTCTGCCATCAGAACTTCACAGCCAACTATGAAGTGAGTCACTGTTTCCAGGTAGCTTTTTTTACAGAATCGACATACGTCTGTGTTGCAGTTTTTTCAATGCTTGCTGTAAACCATCTCATCTGTAAGCCGCTATCCTGGGCTGTAACTATCAACTTCTCTTCCTTCGGTTTCAGTTCACCCCTCCTTAACCATTCATGTGTCCATTCTTGATTGACAAAGGGTTCCTTCGTAATGAGAGGTATTTATTTATTTATTTAGCTAGACTTCTATACCGCTTTTCACCGGGTCAAAGTAGTGTAATAAGGAATAATTTTAACCGAGTTTACATAGAACTTCTAACTATGTACAATAATTTGTGGCATACAGAGATATTATAACTATTTACATGCAGGAGGTTGCATGTATCTTACATATCAGATTGGGGGGTTATACAACATTTGCAAAGTTCTTTATAAACAGGTTGGTTTTTAGTATTATAGGATAAGTGTACAGAAAACCCTCCCCCCCAATGAAGGAGGAAAGCAGCAGACGCTAGTCTGCTGTGTGATCTTACTCTGGAGCAGAACTGATCCAACTGGGCATTCTGCAGGGTGGCGAGTAGATCTATTGAGGGGGTGCCCCACTCTCGAAAGATGCAAGTTGCAACTTCCCTGTCCAGCATCCACTCATGCAGCTGGAAGACTCGAATCAGTCTGTCTGCCAGAGTGTTTTGCTCATCTGGCAGGTACGTGGCTCTCAAGTCCATCCCGTATATGATGACAAACTTCCTGACTGCTTCTCAACACAGGAGGTACAAACCTGTTCCCTCCCTGCTTGTTGATGCAGAACATGGAAACCTGATTGTCTGTCTGAACCAGAACAATTTGGTTCGCCAATCTTATCTCTGAAAGCCTTTAGAGCATTTACCACTACTCTTAGTTCCAGTGTTTTCTATCTTTATCTGTTGGTGTCTATCTTTGAGATGAACCACTTGATCTGATAAAGACACTTGGATGGACCAATCGCCTTTGGTGTGCAACCTATTGAGATGAGCTCCCCACCCCATCATGGATGTATCTGTTCTCAGAACCTTTTTGGGGTCAGCAATTTGGAAAGGAAGACCTTTGAGCAAATTGTGGTGGACTGTCCACCAGTTTAATGACTGAACAAGAGGGATGATGACACACAGATGGATCCCTGAGTTGACCCTGTGGCCTGGGTCCATTGAGTCCTCAGAATCCAATGAGTTTGCCACAATCTGGAGGCATGCCAAGGGTGTGATATATACTGTGGAGGCCATGTGACCTAGCACAGTCAACATTCTACGAGCTGTTACCTGCTAACTCAACAGAATCTCCCACACAAGCTGTCAATCTGAGAAGTCCATTGTGTGGCAGGAAGGCTCTCGCCCAAGTCGTGTCGAGTAGGGCTCCTATGAACTCCCATTGTTGGATGGGTTGAAGGTGGGACTTTGGCTAATCTACAAAGAACCCTAGTAGTTCCAACACCCGAATGGTCAATTGTGTTGATTATTGGACTCCTTCCAGAGTGGCACTCTTGATAAGCCAATCATCCAGATAGGGAAAGGCAAACACTCCCAACATCCAGAGATAAGCAGCTACTACTGCGAGGCATTTTATGAAGACGCGAGGTGCAGAGGCTAGGCCAAGCCAAATGGCAAGATTCGGTACTGGAAGTGTTGTCCTGCCAGGACAAATCAGAGACACTTCCTATAAGCGGGATGTATCTCTATGTGACTATATGCACCCTTCAGATCCAGGGAGCATAGCCAATCTCTACTTTGCAGGTAAGGAAGCAGGTTGCCCAGAGAAATCATTCTGAACTTTTCTCTTGCAAAGAACTTGTTCAGATCTCTGAGGTCTAGGATGGGACTGTACCCCCCCATTTTCTCGAGGACCAGAAACTACTTGGATAACCCGCCCCGCCCCCCCTTTGCAATAGTGATACGAACTCGATCTCGAGATCTGATAAGAGGGCAGCAATTTCTCTCTAAAACACTTCCTGATGCAGATGGTCAAGACAATGCACCCTTGGGAAGTACCTACGCCTACGAGAGTAATAGGTCTTCTAATGGCCCCCACTCTGATACCTCTTCCAAAAGAAACAGTGTTCTGATGTATGCCTGGAGAGCCTAGTGAGAGTGTGACATGCTGCTTCTCTATGAAGCCAGCCTTCTCCTCGACCTGCTCACTGAAGAGATTCTCTGCCTGGCATGGGATGTCTGCCAGCTTTTTCTGCACAAACTGCTCTAGGTCCGATAAGTGTAGCCAGACAGGTCTATGCGCACCAATGCCTACAGCAGCATTCCTAAATGCCGTTTTGAAAATGTCATAAGTAGCCCGTACCATGAACTTAGAACAGTCCTTGACAAGGGCCACTAGGCATGATATTGCTCCAATTTCTCAGGGTTTGTTTATATGTTGCAGGCTCCATTATAGAAGGGAGAATATGCTTATGAACCCACTAGCTCAAAAACTCCCAAGATACATGTACTCAATGAAACAAATCCATTCAAACAAAAGATCCTCTTAAGTAAAAAAATTGTTAACTCAGTGTGATACCCAGGCAATCATTCACCACACCAATATTGCACAAAAAAAAATTATATTATATATATATATATATATATATATATATATATATATATATATATATATATATATATATATGGCAGCGGTTCTCAACCTGTGGGTCGCGACCCCCACAGGGGTCGCCACAGGATTTAGCGGGGGTCGCTTAGCCTCCACCAAGTTAAAAAAAAATTAAGACGCGCACAAGTTGCTGCCGCTGCCGAGTCCGCTTCTCGGCAGCGGCAAACTCCGGCAAACTCACCGCCTTCTTCTGCAGCCGCGGCTCCCTGCCTCTTAGGGAACCGCAGCTGTACCTGTAAAATTGTTGCGGAGCCCTTCCTGTCTTGACGGGCTCCATGCAGCATTGTCCCGCCTCCAAAGGAAGTTACTTCCTTTGGCGGCGGGACAATGCTGCACGGAGCCCGTCGAGACAGGAAGGGCTCTGCAACGATTTTACAGGTACAGCCACGGTTCCCTACGCGGCAGGGAGCCGCGGCTGCATTCGCCGGGCGGCAGACCGGGGGAGAGGCGAGGCGGGGGCCGGGAACCTGCACCCCGGCTGACATGGACAGCGGGGGGCTGCCCTGGCGGCATGGGGGGCTGACATGGAGGGAGGGAGCTGATATGGATGGATGGAGGGAGGGGGCTTACATGGACAGATGGAAGGATGGGGGCTGACATGGAGGGAGGAAGGAAGGGGGCTGATATGGATGGAGGGAGGGAGGGAGGGAGGGGGCTGATATGGATGGAGGGAGGGAGGGAGGGAGGGAGGGGGCTGATATGGATGGATGGATGGATGGATGGAGGGAGGGGGGCTGACATGGACAGATGGAAGGATGGGGGCTGACATGGACAGATGGAAGGATGGGGGCTGACATGGAGGGAGGGAGGGAGGGGGGCTGACATGGAGGGAGGGAGGGAGGGGGCTGACAGGGAGGGAGGGAGGGAGGGGGGCTGACATGGACAGATGGAAGGATGGGGGCTGACATGGAGGGAGGGAGGGGGCTGATATGGATGGATGGATGGAGGGAGGGAGGGAGGGGGCTGACTTGGTGGGTGGGCGGGGGCTGGCATGGACAAAGGGGAGAGACAGGGGGACATACTGGACAGACGGGATAAATGCTGGACAGAAGCGAGAGACAGTGTGGGTTAGGATTATAATGGGCTGATGGGGGAGCTAGCACTGGTAATGGGCAGATGGGGGGGCTAGGACTGGTAATGGGTTGATTAGGGAAGGCTAGGACTGGGAATGGACTTATCAAGGGGGGGGTAAGACTGGTAATGGACTGATGAGGGTCTAGCATTGGAAATGAGCTGATCAGTGAGGTTAGGACTGGAAATGGGCTGATTAGGGGAGCCTAGCACTGGTAATGGGGTTGAGGGGGGATTAACACTAGAAGTGAGCTGATTGGGGGGCTTTGACTGGGAATGGGCTGATTGTGGGGCGGGGAGGATAGAGCTGCTGGCCCTGGAAGAAAACTGGGGGCTAAGGCTACAAGTGGGCTGATACAAGGGGATGGGAGAATGGAACTGGAAGGGAGTGGATCTGAGTGGGGCTGCCATGGTATTTGTACTAGAAGGGACTGGTCAGTGGGGAAGGAGGGGGACTGGAAGGGAATGGACACCAATGGCAGTCATGGGAATGCAAGTTGACATTGGAAGGTACTGGGAGTGAGGACTGGAAAGGGGCTGATACTGGGGAGGGTTACTGGGACTGGAAATAGGCTGATGGAAAGACGTGAAGAAAATGAAAGAAGAGATAAGAAATGGCAGATGGACCATAGACCACAGAAAGAGAGCTAAGAGAAGACAGGAAAGCAGAAGCGTCAGATCGGGACCAGCATGATCAGAGAATAAATTGGTCAGACAACAAAGGTAGAAAAAATAATTTTATTTCATATTAGTGATTTGACTACAAAATCATCATAATTTTGAAATCAAATATTGTTACTTGTGATTAATTATTGTGGTTTAAATAAGTATTTTATAAATAAAAACATATTGCAAAGGCCTATAATATATTAATAATTCAACAAATGATTACAGTGACAATGCGTTAATGGTAAAGGAAGAGAGATGCATTTGATTTTATCATTGGGGGTCACCACAAGTTGACCAACGGTAAAAGGGGTCACGGTACAAAAAAGGTTGAGAACCACTGATCTATGGGAATGGAGGAGGCTCAGTTGGGAAAGCCTCGGCTCTTATAGCTGTACTGCAGCAGCTGCAAGAATTATACAAATCCCAACTCTCATTCATTGGTCCCCATTCATCATCAGTTCATTTAAATGCTTTTCTTTTTGATATTTTTTAAGCAAATAAAATTACTAAGAGCCTAAAAACAATAGCGCTATAAATAACATTGTAGAAAACACTAAACATCCAGCGAAAAGAATTGCAATACAAAATACTCTCAAAATAACCACTTAGCTGTATGAAGTCAGTATTTATATATCTTATTTTATTTAGCTTTATTTATATACTGCCTTTCTCCGGGTCAAGGCAGTTTACATAGAACAATTGCTGATACATTGTAACAATGATGTGAAACTATATACAACATACAAACAAAACCTGCGGGGGGGGGGGGGGGATTTAACTAACTACATTTCAGACTATGTACAGTTTAATGCTATCTATCATGTTTGAATCTTGTGAGGGAGGGGGGTTATGCTGTCGTACTGAAATGTTCCATGAATAGATGTGTCTTTAGGAGATTCCGGAAAGTCTGAGATTGTCCAGTAATCTATTCCATATGGATGGTGCATATAACTGGAAAGAGTAGTTACTCACCTGTAACAGGTGTTCTCCAGGAGCAGCAGGAATCAGTCCTCACATATGGGTGACATCGACGTCGATGGAGCCCCCATGCGGAGCATTTCCCCAGCTTTCTAAGAAAGCCTTTGGGAATACACCCATGCATGCGCGGTCCCCTTCCCGCCCAAAGGTGCCATCTTGCTCAGTCAGATGACATAGCTAAAAGACAGCACAAAAAAACAAATGAACTATGTACAACTGCAACTCCCAGGGGAGGAGGGAGGGTTGTGAGGACTGATTCCTGCTGCTCCTGGAGAACACCTGTTACATGTGAGTAACTACTCTTTCTCCAGGACCAAGCAGGAAGTCAGTCCTCACATATGGGTGACTCCCTAGCTCTGGGCTACCAGGAACCCAGGCTGAAAAATACAGATCCCTCTGTGACGCCTCAGCATCAGGGAAAGAATTTCACTGAGAAGAGATCCCACCGGTAGCCCAACAAGAGGGCTGGAGGGCAGGAGTTGCCTAAACCTCAAAGAGATTCCGGAGTACTGCCTGACCAAAAGCACTGTCCCTACGGGACTCCCTCTCCAGGCAGTAATGGGCTGCAAAAGTCTGGCTTGAGGACCAAGTTGCAGCTCTACAGATGTCTGCCAACGGTACAGAACGGAGATGAGCTACTGATGCAGCCATTGCCCGGACACGGTGGGCTGTAACTCAACCCTGCAAGGGAAGGTTTGCTGCCCTGTAAGCCTAGGTGATACAGTCCGCCACCCATATGGACAAGGTATGCTTGGAGACAGGCAACCCCAAGTTGTTTGGGTCAAAGGATACGAAGAGCTAAGTAGCCCTTCTATGACCCTTAGTACGCTCAATGTAGAAAGACAAGGCCCTTCTACAGTCCAGGGTATGCAGGACTTCCTCAGCCCGGCTGGCATAGGGCCTAGGGAAGAATGTTGGAAGAACCACCTCCTGATTGAAGTGGAAAGAGGAGACTACCTTCGGGAGGAACTTAGGATGAGTCCTAAGGATTACCCTGTTCCTATAGAAACGAGTGTATGGCCCGTCACAGACCAGGGCTTGAAGGTCACTCACTCGTCTGGCCGAGGTCAGTGCCACTAGGAAAAGAGCCTTCCAAGAAAGGAAGCAGAGAGGACACGTAGCCATCGGCTCAAAGGGAGAGCGAGTAAGCTGCTGCAAGACCACATTCAACTCCCACTCAGGGGCTGGTGGACGGAGAGGAGGCTTTAGCAAGAGCAAGCCTCTGAGGAACCGGGACACCTATGGGTGAACCGATAAAGAGTGCTCTTCCACCTGTGAGTGGTGGGCTGCCAGAACAGAAAGGTGCACCCGAACAGAATTGGACTTAAGACCCTGATTAGACAAGTGCAGCAGGTACTGAAGCACCACTGGCACAGGGCAGGAGAAAGGGTTCTCCTGGCATTTGTCACACCACAAGGAGAACCGTTTCCACTTCAGGGCATAGGTCTTTCTGGTGGATTGCTTCCTAGAGGCCAAGACCACCTCTTCAACTTCCTGAGGCAGGCCCCAGGGAGCCAGCACTACTCTTGCAGCCTCCAGTCCATCAAATTGAGAGTTTTGAGATTGGGGTGCAGAAGGGAACCCTGATCCTGAGAAAGAAGATCGGGTTGCAACCCCAGAGGGAGTGGGGTGTCCACCGCCAGCTGTAACAGAAGCGGGAACCAGGGCTGCCTCAGCCATCTGGGGGCTACCAGTATGACCGAGGCCCTGTCCTTTAGAATCTTGAACAAGGTTCAGGCCACCAGGGGCATGGGAGGAAACGCATACAGGAGGCCCTTGGACCATGAGATCAGGAAGGCATCCGCTGCGAATCTCGTGGGATGCGGTTGCCTGGAGCAGAACTGAGGCAGCTGCCAGTTCAGGAGACTGGCAAAGAGGTCTATGGATGGAAGTCCCCATTTCAGGAAAATGTTCTGAACCACCAAAGGGTGCAGTTGCCATTCGTGAGGCTGTAGAACCCTGCTCAATCTGTCTGCCAGGAAATTTTTGTGGCCAGGAAGATAGATTGCCCTGAGCAGCATATTGTGTCGAAGTGCAAAAGAGCATAGGGCCTGTGCCTCCAGACACAGGAGCCTGGACCCCATGCCCCCTTGTTTGTTCACATAGAACATCGCCACCTGGTTGTCTGCCTGCACCAAGACAGATTGGTGGGCCAGGGTGTGAGAGAAGGCCTTGAGGGCTAAGCGTATCGTCCTGAGTTCCAGGAGATTGATTTGTTGCATGGCCTCCCATGGAGACCACAGGCCCTGTGTGCACTTGTCCTGACAATGTGCACCCCAGCCCTGCAAGGGGGCATCGGTTGTGAGTACCACAGTGGAAACAGGTACCTGAGAAGGAATTCTCTGTAGAAGGTTGGGGGGTGTAGCCACCATTGCAGGGAGTTCAGGAATGGTTTGGACACCCTTACTTTGTCTCTTAGGCTTCCTGTAGCCTGCCTCCACTGAGCCCTGAGACATCACTGTGCAGGCCTCATATTCAGGTGGGCATTGGGGGTCACATGCACTGTTGAAGCCATGTGGCCCAGGAGCCTTAAACAAAGTCTGGCGGAAACCAGTGGGTTGTCTAGAAACTGGCTGACCAAGTCCATCAGCCTTCCCGCCCTGTCTTCTGGCAAGTAAGCTTTTGCGTGCAGGGAGTCTAACCGTGCTCCTATGAAATCCAGGTTCTGGGAGGGGAGCAAAGTGGACTTTGCGAAGTTTATGACAAAGCCTAGTTGTTGAAGGAGAGAGACAGTATGGAGAGTGGCTTGCCTGGCCTCCTGGAGAGTCTGACCCCTGATGAGCCAGTTATCCAGGTAGGGGAAGACAAAAATACCCTGGTTTCTCAAGTAGGCCGCCACCACCACCAGGCACTTTTTGAAGATCCGTGGGGCGGAGGTTAGGCTAAAGGGCAGTACTCGGTACTGAAAATGGTTTCCTCCTACCATGAACCTTAGGTATTTTCTGTGGTCTGGATGAATGAGGATGTGAGTGTACGCATCCTTCAGATCTAAGGAGCATAGCCAATCTCCCTGCTGGAGGTAGGGCAGCAGTTTTCCAAGAGTAAGCATCTTAAACTTTTCCTTTTCCAAGAACTTGTTGAGATTTCTCAAGTCCAGAATGGGCCGGAGACCTCCAGTTCTCTTTGGCACAAGAAAGTACCTGGAGTAGAAGGCCTGCCCCAGCAGGTGGGGAGGGGTACAGGCTCCACCGCCCTGTCTTGAAGAAGACCTTGCAGTTCCTGGAGAAGGAGTTCCTGATGCAGAGTAGGCCTTGGAGGCTCCCCTGGAAAGAAGGAGGGGGGTACCTGATTGAAATGTAGCAGATAGCCCTTCTGGACTATGCTCAGTAACCAAGCATCTCTTGTGATGGGCAGCCACTGGTGGGCAAACAGGGCCAACCGACCTCTCGTGCTGAAATGGGCCAGCAGAGGTGGAGAGGCTATGCAGTGGGAGTCAAAAACCCCCTCCCTGCTGAGTAGGAGTAGGAGCAGGATCTGGAGGCATGGGGGCTTTATGCCTACAGGGCCCATGTCCCCGCCCCTTGGCCTGCTGACCCTGCTGGGGAGGCCTGATAGTGAGGGAAAGGTTTGTAGGCAGATAACTTCCTCGGGTAAAAGGTCTTTTTCCCCGAGCCCTTCTTCTTATGAGAAGGGGCAGAAGTTTTTCTGGACAATCTTGTCCTTGTCAGAGTCTCGGTCTCGAGCTCAGCGGCCTTTTCTGTCATGGGCTTGCCGAAGAGGTTTTCACCCTGGCATGGGACATCGACCAACTTGTCCTGTACCCATGGCTCGGGGTCCGATGACTGTAGCCATGCCTGACGTCGAGCACCGATGCCGGCCGCCGCTACTCGGGCTGAAGCCTTGAAGCCATCGTAGGCCGCCTGGGAGATGAATTTGGAGCATTCCCGGATCCCCGAGGACAAGGTCTTGAACCTCTGCAAAGGTTCTCCGGAGAGGCCAGCCGAGAACCCGGCTATTTCCTTAGCCAGGTCCCACAAAGTACATGCCCATGTACAGTGGTAGGACTGGACACGGCAAGCAAGCATCGAGCCCTGGAAGCACTTTCTGCCGATGGCATCCAGGCTTCGGGCCTCCCTACTGGGGGGCACCGCGGAGTGAATCTTCTGGCTCTTCAGACGATGCATAGCCGATTCCACAATCATAGAATGGTGCGGCAGCTGCGCCTTCTGGAACCCAGGGCTCTTTTGGACTCGATACATGGAATCGATCCGTTTGCTCAAAACCGGCGCCGAGGCCGGTGCCTCCCACATTCGGAAGAGGAGCCGTTCCAGCATCAGAGGAACCGGCACAGTAAAGGCCTCCCTCGGGGGAGAGTCATACTGTAGGGCATCGAGCTCTTCGGCTCGAGGCTCCTCCTCGGGATCCGCAGGAACATTCAAAGCCTTGGCCATGTCCCTTACAAACTCCGAGAACCGGGTGTCCTCCGGTGGGGACCTACTCCGGGGCTCGGACTGCAGTGAGTCCGAAGGGACACACCGAGTCCGAAAGGTATCAGGGGACTCCTCATCCTCCGTCTCCCACGCAGACTCATCCGAGGAAGAGTCGAGGGGCTCCGACCGTGCGGGCTCCTGCAGCACCCGCCCCGACGCTGGGGGCATCGGCGTCGATACCCTCGGTCCCAAATGGGAGGTCGAGGTGGACCGTGACCGAGTCCGGACTCGGGCCTTCATGGCTTCGAGAACCGGCTCGGTCTCCGGGGTCGACTTAGGGGTCGACGTCCCGGTGGTCAGGGCAGATGCACCAGTCAAGCTGGCCATCAGCACCCGCTGCTGATCCATGAAGGCAGACAGTCTGTACTCCAAGGCTGTCACAGCCTGAGTCCAAGCTCAGGAGACTCAGCAGCCACCGACTCTTGCCCCGGTGGCACCGGGCCCGACGTCAGCTCCCTGGGAGGAGAGTCCTCGAGGACAACAGGACTTACGTGCTCGACAGACTCCGGCTCTATACGAGGCACCTTAGGTGGCTTCTCCAGCTCCAAAGGCCCGGGCTTCGGTCAGGGGTCCGGGACCTGGCCCTCGAGGAACCAGGGACATCCTCCGACGCCGCCCTCACAAGCTTCCTCTTCCTCTTATGCCCCCGACTGGGGGACCCCCTTTCAGAGGAACCCCAACAAAGCTTGGGGTCAGACTCCCGAGACGGGCTCGTCCGGAGGCAGAGTCAGAAAAAATTCTCTCGTTCTGATGCTGCCGGCTTCTGAGTGCCTTGGTGGACATCTTTCCACACGGGACACAGACCTTGGGATCATGGTCCAGCCGGAGGCAACACAGGCAGCAGTCGTGTGTGTCGGTAAGAGACATGAGCTTCTTACAACGATCACATTTTTTATAACCACTGGAGGCCATCGGGGAAAAAAGGGCTCCCACGAGGTCAAAAGACCGGCCCGCCAGGGAAAAAGAAAAGAGCGCGAACGTGTGCCACGAAGGGCAAAAAAACGAAAGAGAGAGATTGGGTCGATACCGGCGTACCGAACCCAGGCGGGAAGGGGAACTGGCGTCGAACCGGACAAAAGAGCGAAAATCGCAGAAAAAAATCAAACTTTTCCGGGTGACACGGACTCACGTCCGTTGGACTCCACGGAAAAAGAAAGACTGAGTAAGATGGCACCTTTGGGCGGGAAGGGGACCGCGCATGCGTGGGTGTATTCCCAAAGGCTTTCTTAGAAAGCTGGGGAAATGCTCCGCATGGGGGCTCGATCGACGTCGATATCACCCATATGTGAGGACTGACTTCCTGCTTGGTCCTGGAGAATGCCCTTTTACTTGCTTGCTAGTTTGATTTGGCTCTGGCGTGAGAAATAGTCAGGGTGTTTTTATTGTGGATGTTCATTTGGTTCTTTGTGGTTGGGAGGGTTGTAAAAGTGAGCTGAGGGGTGCGTGAGGGTCTGCGTAGATGACTTTATGGGTTAACATTATTGTTTTGTGAGGGTCCGGTGATGTCAGTAGGTGGAATGGCAGCACGTTGCTAGAGCTCTGCCGTCAACCCCATAAAAATAGCAGAAAAACCCCATAAATGGTTGGAGAAAAAGTGCACTGAGGAACAAAAGAGGTTGGCAACATCCCTGTGTGGGTGAGGAGTGAATTATTAATCCCCCCTCAGAGTAAGCCCGGCGGTGCGAAGAGGTTGAAGAGGGCCGCAAGCGGGGACCCGCGGCGTGCAGGGGGAAGTGCAGAGAACCCCAGTGGAGAAGAGCAGGTAGTGCGGTGTCTGAGGAAGAAGCGCCAGGGATGGATAGCTCTCGCAGTTTAAGCACAGTGATTGGAGGAGTTGAGGAGCTGGATCGAGTGCTATACGGGCAGGCGGAAGCGTGCACGTGGAAGCAGAGAGGAAGAGAGCTAGCCCGGACATCAGCCGCGGGACCGGTGCTGTGGTTGGCAGGCGGGAAAGCGCAGCAGCACACGGTTTGCAGTGGAAAAGTAGACCTATGACCATGTCCTGAGAGACGGGAGCTGAGACAGCAGAGTTGGCTTCTTGGGCCCGGGAACAGCAGACTCGGGCCGGCAGAGGAGATGCAGCGAGGGGAGAGCCCCCCCCACCCCACATTCCAGACCTTGGAGGTCAGAGTGTGTCTGCAGGGGGTTGTGGACGGCTGCACAAAAGTCTGCGGTAGACTTGAAGGCATTTTCTTTTAAGAGCCCGGCGGGGTCTAAAAGCTACATGGCCAAGATGGCGTTGGCCAGTGAGGAGCAGAGAGCACACGCTGAGGCAGAGGCAGTGGGGGGCATGTCACCTGATATCCAGGCACTGCTGAGGACTTAAAGGAGTGGTTTGCCTCCACGAAACAGGAGCTGGGTGCACTGAAGTAAGAGGTGCATGGCTGGCTCCAGGAGCTGAAGGCAGACATGACCTCCATGGGGACTCGATTGGATGAGATGGAAAATCGGATGGAGGACCAGGAGGGCAAGTGGCCCCGTATGAGAAGTGGGTAGAATCGGTGAGCGAGGCGCAAGAGGAGCTCTGGCAAAAAATTGAGGACCTCGAGAATAGATCAAGACGATTGAACATTAGGATCAGAGGCCTGCCGTAACGCAAGGGAGCGGTGAACTACATATCCTTGGCGGAGGAGTTCTGCAGGGCTGCCCTAAAGGCTGCAGACATGGCAGTGGAGGGGGTTTGCCTTACGGTGGATAAGGCGCATAGAACCCTGGGGCCAAGGAGAGAGAACAAGGTGCGAAATGTGGTGGTGTGCCTGCATGAGTATAGAGTCAAAGAGATGGTGATGAGAGCCTCCTAGAAACTGGGCCAGATTCAATGGCAAGGATCGGAAATAGAGGTCTTTGCAGATATATCGAGTCTTACTATTAAAAAACACTGAGCATATCAAGTGGTGACCAGGAAGCTGCGAGAGGAAAACATGCACTACAGATGGCTCTTTCCGGTTGGCCTGCAGTTTACTATCAATACACAGACAACGACGGCGCAGTCGCTGGAGGCTGCAGTGCGGGGCATGAGGCAAGCTGGTTGGACTGAGCTGCCGATGCCGGAGAGGAGTAATAGAGAACATCAGGAGCCAACTGGATGGACCAGTTGAGCAGAGCACCAGGAGGGAAAAAGAGCCTGAGGTGCCAGAGGATGTTGAAATGAACACTGAAATGAGTAATGAATATGGGAGGGATGT
The DNA here is from genome assembly GCA_033557465.1 of Ichthyophis bannanicus. Lineage (NCBI taxonomy): Eukaryota > Metazoa > Chordata > Amphibia > Gymnophiona > Ichthyophiidae > Ichthyophis > Ichthyophis bannanicus. The sequence goes on from CM066037.1 coordinate 450,374,305, forward strand.
ATAAAGTGATGTTGTCATAAATAGGGGTAATGGGATGTGTGTGTGGATGTTTAAGGGCTACGAGAAGGTGTATGGGTATAATGAGGAGCTTGTAAGAAGTTCTGATGTGGAGTAGGGGTGAAGGATAGTAATGGGAGTCCAATGGTGTTGGTGGGGGGCTCCGGGAAGGAGGAAAAAGTGTGTGTGTGGGGGGGGGGGGGTAGTCTGTTTGTCACCTGAAGGGGTTCATTGGGACTGGGGGAGGTGGGTGGGGGAAGAGGGGAGGGGGGTGAGGGGAGGTGGGTGGGGGAAGAGGGGAGGGGGGTGAGGGGAGGGGGGTGGGGGAAGAGGGGAGGGGGGTGAGGGGAGGGGGGTGGGGGTAGGGGGTGAGAGAGGGGGGATGGGGGCTGGGGGGAGATAGGTAGGGAGGGGATTCCTTTGTTGAATGGTGTACGATGTAGAAGGAGTGAGGGGAAAACATCATGCCTGAGATAAATATAATGTCAATGAATGTGTGCGGCCTTAATTCCTATGTAAAAGACAATATCTTATGAAAGAATGTATGTGCTTGCAAGAGGATATTGTGTTTCTCCAGGAGACTCATCTGCTGACTAAAGATGAGAATCGAGTGAGCCATCCCCATTATCCCCAAAGAATATTTGCGTCAAACAGGGTGGAAAAAAAAAGGGAGGGGTGGGTCTTATGTTGTCAGTTTGGGTTATGGGGGCAAGTAGGGGAGGTAATCTGGGATAGATTGGGGAGGTCTGTCATTGTGAAATTAAACTGGGACCAGAAGATGTACACCTTGCTGTGTGTCTATGCCCCGAATATTAAGCAGGCTCAGTTTTTTAAAGAACTTCACTGTAAGTTAGTCGGGATGGTAGAGGGATGTGTAATTATGGGAGGAGATTCTAATGTGACACTTGACCCTAGGGTGGATACATCGAGAGGGGAATCGTCCACAGCTAAACATCATAGGAGATGCTTGAAGAGTTTGATTGGGGGAATGGGCCTGGTGGATGTATGGAGGGAAATAAATAGGGGACAAAGGGACTATTCCTTTTTTTCGGCGGCGCAAGAGGTGTATTCTAGGATAGATATGATCTTTGTGGAGAGGAATCTGGTATCAGCTGTACGGAAGTGTGAAATTAGAGAACGCACATGGTCTGATCATGCCCCAGTGACTTGTGCTCTTCAACTAGGGGGTCTGAGTACCAATAAGGGGTGGTGGAAATTAAACGAAACCCTCCTGGAGGATAAGGAAGTGGTTCAACAGATAACAGAAGATATAAAAGAATATATTAGGATAAATGAGACAGGTGAGTGCTCTGCAGGAATAGTGTGGGACTGTCTTAAGGCGGTTGTAAGGGGTAGACTTATTGCTGTGAGAGCCCACTGGAAGAGAGTAAAGATGCGACAGCAGGAGTCTCTGCTAAGCTGGATTGGCGCAGTGGAGGCCCACCTAAAAAAGGACCCCAGGGATGCTCAGTTAAAACAGGAATTAGGAAAGTTAAGAGGGGATTTAAGTGAATTGCAGATGCAGGAGATTAGGTGTAAACTTAACATGTTGAACCAGAAGAGCTTTGAGTTTAGCAATAAGGCAGGACAGATGTTAGCCCGGAAAGTCCATAAATAAAGCACGAGGAATATAATAACTAGTATTAAGGACGAAAAGGGAGTAGCGTTATGGGCAGGGAAGGATACTGAGGAAAGATTTACTCAATTTTATCAGAAATTGTATACCCCGGAACAGCAGGTAGAGGAGGAGCAGATATAGGCTTACCTGGGTAAGCTTAAGCACACAAGACTGTCAAAGGAAGAGGTGGAGGAGTTGTCAGAGCCCATTAGAGAGCAAGAAGTGTTGGCTGTGATTAAAGGGCTGAAGAAACATAAGGGTTGGATGGCTTTACAAACCAATTTTATAAGACCTTTGCTGGTGTTTTGGTGGGGCCGCTGGTGTGAATGTATAACTCTTAGTAATGGAAAAGAGATGCCGCCCTCTCTACGTATGGCAGGTATTAGTATTTTGCACAAAGAGGGCAAAGACCCCGCAGAGTGTGGTGCATATCGGCCCATATCACTGCTGGGGGGAGATTTTAAAATCTTTACCAGAACGATGGCGAACCGGTTGGGACTGCTACTGGGGAAATTAGTACACTCGAATCAGTCGGGGTTTGTTCCGGGCAGATACACCTCAGATAATATTCAAAGGGCTTTAAATGTTATGTGGGGGGGAGAAGAGAGGGGGGAAAAGATAGCTTTGTTGGCAGTAGACGCTGAAAAAGCTTTTGATAGGGTGAATTGGGAGTTTTTATTGGGAGTATTGGGGGAAATGGGCATTCAGGGGAATTTCTTGAGCTGGGTTAAGAGCATATATCGAAGGCCAATGGCGTGTTTAAAAATAAATGGTAATATAACCAGGGGGTTTGAACTGTTTCGAGGCATGAGGCAGGGCTGCCCTCTTTCTCCTATGTTATTAATTCTGTCCTTGGAACAAATGGCGCAGAGGATATGGGACAGGGAGGACATAGCGGGGCTTAGGGGTGGCCGCAGTGAACATAAGATTTCTCTGTTCGCAGACAATGTGTTATTTTTTCTCTCAGAATTGCAGAGTTCCCTGGGGGCAATTCAAGAAGAACTTACCGAATATGGTGAGGTGTCGGGATTTCGTATGAATGCCACTAAGTCGGAAATATTGAATGTAACCCTAAGTAAAGAGGAAGAGAAGCAACTGCGGCGGGATTTTCCTTTTAGATGGGCAGAGAATGGTATTAGATATCTGGTAGTGCAGGTAACACCCACTAGGGATGGTTTGTTTCGGGCGAATTATATTCAAGCCAAGAATAACATGTTTCGGGAGCTGGATGATTGGGGTAGATACGAAGTATCCTGGCTTGGTAGACGTGATTTGGTCAAGATGATACTGGTCCCCAGGTTATTATATCTATTTATGAATCTACCAGTGGAAGTACCTAAGATATTCTTGAAGAAGCTTCAGGATAGGGTGATGAAGTATATATGGAAGGGGCGGAGGCCACGGGTGGGGAAAAATATTTTATGTGCAAGCAAGCATATTGGGGGAATGGGAGTTCCTTTGTTGTCTAGGTATTATGAGGCGGCAAGGGTACGGGCAGTTTTTGAGTGGGACCTGAGGGGTTTGACGGATTGGGTGCTCATAGAAAGAGAGAGGAGGAATGAGGAGAGAGATTTGAGAGGGAGGGTTTGGATTGGGGGGGCCTTTAGGGGGGAGCGGGCGAACCCCCACGTAACGCTGACTCTGCTGTAGTGGCGGAAATGGCAAAGGAAATGGTATGGGGAGTCTGGGGGATCAAGGTTCATCCTACTAGTGGGGAACTTAGAATTTCTGCCGGGAATGATGGGCCCAGGTTTCAAGCGGTGGAGTGAGATGGGTTTGCGGGAAGTAGGGCAATTTAAAATGAGCAGTGAGTGGGTGACCTTTGCGGAGTTACAAGAGGAATACCAGCTGCCAGACACGGATCAAGCGTAGTTACTCACCTGTAACAGGTGATCTCCGGGAACAGCAGGAATAAGTCTTTACATATGGGTGCCGTCGGCACCGATGGAGCCTGCGCAGGAACGCTCCCCAGCGTCCCAAAGAGAAAGCTTTTGGGAGCATCCACCACGCATGCGTGCTGCCTTCCCGCCCAACTACCTCTCTCACTTCAGTTGAGTTGAAAGCTGAGACCAAAGGAGAGAAGTAGAAGAAAAATAGAGGATAGAGAAAGACAACTCCTAGGGGAGGTGGGTGGGTTGTGAAGACTTATTCCTGCTGTTCCCGGAGATCACCTGTTACAGGTGAGTAACTACGCTATCTCCAGGAACAAGCAGGAATGTAGTCTTAACATATGGGGACTGCCTAGGGATGACCCCAGCATGTTGCGAATCTAAGTAAGATGGGCCATGCTTCCTCCCAGGGACTTCAGGCATCCAAGAGTGGATGGTGGGAAGGAGTTGATCTAGGAATGGAAGAGATGCTGTAGAACAGCCTGATCGAACAAGGCATACCGATGGGAGTCCTTGTCCAAATAGTGGGCAGTGAAAGTATGAACAGAAACCCAAGTTGCTGTTTTGCAGATCTCATCAATAGCAACTGACTGAAGATTAGCTGTTGAGGTTGCCATGGCTCTAACATTGTGAGCCGTGACATGGCCTTCAAGAGGGATTCCTTTACTCTGATAGGTAAAGGAAATACAGTCTGCAATCCACTTAGAGAGAGTTCTTTTAGTGACTGGGAGTCCTAAATGACTAGAGTCAAAAGCTGAGAAGACATTCTAAATGGCTGAGTTCTGTGAAGATAAAAAGCCAGGGCTCGTTTACAATCTAAGGTATGAAGATTTCTTTCCGCACTGGAGGATTGAGGCCTAGGAAAGAAGACTGGAAGATAAACCGATTGGTTTAAATGAAAAGGTGATACCACCTTTGGCATAAAATGAGGATGAGTCCTCAAAACTACTTTGTCATGATGAAACCTCGTATAAGGCGGGTCAGCCATTAAAGCCTGCAGTTCACTAATGCGTCTTGCAGAAGTGATAGCAATTAGGAAAATGACTTTCCATGAAAGAAACTTTAACTCCAAAGTAGCTAAAGGTTCAAAGAGTGGTTTCATGAGTTGATCCAGAACAAGATTAAGATCCCATGCTACCGGAGGTGGTTTGATGGGAGGTTTTGTTAAAAGTAGACCTCTCATAAAGCTTGAAACAAGAGGATGAGAGGAAATTGGTTGTCCGTCGAAGGGTTTATGATATGCAGCAATAGCACTAAGATGGACTCTAACAGAACTGGTCTTGAGACCAGAATCTGATAAGTGAAGGAGATATTCCAGAAGGGACTCTATTGGTACCAAGAGCGGATTAAGTCCCCTCTGGGAACACCAGACTGAGAACCTCTGCCACTTAAAAGCGTAAGAACGCCTTGTGGAAGGTTTTCTGGATGCTAGAAGAATATCCTTCACTTGTTGTGAAAGGCCTAGATTTTGAAACTCTATGCCTTGAGAAGCCAGGCCTTGAGATGAAGGGACTGAGGATTGGGGTGCAGGAGGGATCCGTTGTTCTGGGACAGAAGATCCGGAGCACTCCTCAACTCCAGAGGAGTGGCTCGAGAGAGACCTAAGAGAAGAGGATACCATGTTTGCCTTGGCCAACAGGGAGCCATGCAACATCTGTCTCTCTGGAGTTTGAATAGGGTTTTGGGGATTAGGGGAATTGGAGGGAAGGCATAGAGAAGATCCTGGCCCCAATGGAGCAGGAATGCATCCCTCGCCTGACAATTTCAAGCTGCAAGTCTGGAACAGAACCGGGGAAGTTTGGCATTCTGTGGACTTGCAAAGAAGTCTATATCTGGAGTTCCCCAGACTTGAAAAACTCGAGCAAGTTGATATGAGTGGAGAGACCACTCGTGTGGTAACAGGACTTGGCTAAGCCTGTCCGCCCAAGCGTTCTGAATGCCTGGAAGGTATACTGCCAACAAATGAATGTGATGCTCTCTGGCAAAGGCCCACAGTTGCAAAGCTTCATTGCATAATTGCAGAGAGCCTGTTCCACCTTGTTTGTTTAGGTAAAACACGGCCACCTGATTGTCGGTTTGCACTAGAACTGTTTTATTTATGAGATGGAAGCAAAAGACTCGAATAGCATTGGAAATGGCCCTTACTCTAGGAAGTTTATTTGTAGAGAAGCCTCCTGTGGGGTCCAGAGACCCTGGGTAGACAGATTGCCCAAGTGGGCCCCCCAACCCAACTTGGATACATCTGTCGTTAGGATAGCCTGAGGTAGGGGTTGCTGAAAAGGATAGCCTACTGTAAGGTTTTCCAGAGATTGCCACCAATGCAGAGACGCAATCAGGTGTGTGGTAACCCTGATCTTGTCTGACATGCATCCTGAGGCCTGGGATCATTGGGATGCTGAGGTCCACTGGGCTGCTCGCATGTGAAGGTGTGCATAAGGAATCACATGGACTGTAGATGCCATGTGTCCTAGAAGCCAAAGCATCTGTTGAGCAGTGAGGAAGGTTTGTAGCACTTGTGACACCGAAGATCTGCCCTATAAGACACAGAAAGCTGCTGAGTTTGGCACAGATTCTGACAGGAAGGGAGATCAAAAGCTTCACAGTTACCATAGGCAACCAAAGCAGGCTGAGACACGAGGTCTGAGGGCACGCCTAGCCAACAAACACTCCCCAAGTAATGAAGAGAACAGTTTGCACATGTGCAGGAAAACGCCCCTAACCATGTATAAGAAACGTGGTAGGCAAACAGAGTTAGATCGAAGCAGAAAGCTGGTAGGAGATCCAGCAGGAGTTGCAGTGAGAGAGGCTGAGTTGGATTCATGTGCTGATTCTGACGGTGGTTTTGGAGACTCAGAAGTTGAGAGTGATTTGGAAACTTGGCAAGTAAGGGAAGACTTGCAGCTCTCTAACAGAAGGTCAGAATACTCTCAGCCTAATGCTGTTTCATTTGAGTCTTGGAATAGAAAGCCAAGCAGGGCTTTGAAAAGAGACAGAAAGCCGTTTACCAGCAGAGGGATTAACTGCAGGAAACCCTCACCTGTGACGCAGGAAGAATTTCCCAGACACAGAGGTCAGTGGGGAGAACGGAGAGCAGCTGGTAAGGAACTCTGTATTACTGAAAGGCAGAATGGCCTAAGATATTTACAGCCTTGGGAAAAGGAAAGTAAAGTGATTGAGGACATATGTATGAGTGAAGAAGATGATTGCATGTATTTAAAGCCTGGCAGAAAACTGCCAAGAGAGAGACCTATTAGAAACAGAACAAGGCAGTTTTACAAACTATCTGATAATTATTTGCCATACTGTGGAGAGAGTGGTGAAGAGAAGCTAGGGACTGATTGGAGAAGGTTCCAGACTCTCTGCCCTAAAGAAGATAAGATAGTTGATGAACCGATGTGCACGGAGCAAAGTGAATGCTTTCCCTATGTTGAGGACATGGACTGTTCTTTATTAATAACTGATGAAACTTCTCTACGCTAGTAGAAGATAAGTGTGCCTGGGAGAAAGATAAACGTGCACAGAGGGAACTGCCAACGTTATTATCTGATTTTTGTTTGTTATAATTATTGGTTCTGTTCAAGCAAGAAGCTGTGTTTTCCTTTTACCTTTTGTTTTTGCCAGAAGCATGGCTGCCTCTTAAGTTTGGTATTTTTGTACTGTTTTGAAAATCCAGCAAACCCCGGGAGGGGAATAAATCCTTATTTCAACCTGACCACTCCGTCTCAACTACACTTTCTTTCATAGAAGGGTCAGGCCCAGCAGTGTGCCTAGCTATATACTACTAGTTTAGCCACTGCTGGTGACATTAAATGGCGTAGCACGTTGGATTTTTGAAAAAAAAAATACTACTACCCAAAGTTTTTCCTGAGAGGATACAAATTGGCTGAAGGAAGAAAAACAGCAGCAAGGAAAATCCTGAAAGAGGAAATCCTGACACGGTGTGAACATTCACAGACTGACCTGATGGAGGCGTGCAGAGAACCTTTCTCAATACAAGATCCTACACCGTGCTGAGGTACAAGTGGCTGGGCACGGGTGGTAAGGATTGTGGAGAAAAGGGAACAGAGAGATACCTTGCAAAGGCAGATAGGGAGAAAAAAAAAAACTATATATTGTGCCGCACTTGGTGGGCCCTGTTTTTTTTCTCGCCCCATACAGGTATACCTCAACGCCAGGATGGATCCTCAGGACATGCTTCGCTGGATGGAGGAACAGTGGAAAGCCCAGGGTGAGCTTGCACGACAAGCCCAGGACAGGACTATGGCAGCACTGGCTGCACAGCAGAAGCCACTCTTGGACTTGCTGACCGTGCTACTGAAGCGGACATCCACTGCCGAGGAGGAAAGTGTATCGGTACCAGCGGCGGTAGGAGTACAACACTATGGTGCATTGGCACTAGGACCTTTGCAAAAGAATGACAATTTCGACGATTACTCTGATGCATTTGAGAGGATTGCTGAGGCGGCTAAATGGCCACTAGACCAGTGGGCAGTTAGGTTCGCCATGTCTTTAACCGGAGAGGCATTGGCGGCCTACAAGGCGATGCCCGCGGGCCTAGCGTCCAATTAACCGGACGTAAAATTAGCAGTACAAGATAGGTTAGGTTTAACACCTACACACTATCGCCGTCTTTTTAGGGAGGCAAGGCTCTTGCCTAAAGAGACGCCGAAAGCTTTAATGCAGCGACTAAAAGGTTTGGCAGCAAAGTGGTTGGCTCCAGAGAAGGCCACAGTAGAATCCTTGATGGATGCTGTGCTCCTTGAGCAGTACTTTGAGGCTGTACCGCCTGAAGTAAAAGCTTTCTTGCTATTGCAAAAATGCAAGTCTACTAGAGAAGCAGCAGAAATGACAGAATGCTATTTTGAAGCTGAATTGGCCGGAGCTTCTAGGGATAGTATGCTGAGAGTAACCGGCATGGAAAGAATGCCTGGTATAAAGAAGGCTTATACTTCTAAAGTCCCGAGAGAAAATGTAAAAAAATATAATGATGTGATAAAGTGTTTTCACTGTGGGAAAAACGGTCATATACGTAGGGATTGTCAAGAGCATGTTGCCCTTATCTCCGGGGGAGAGAAAGACCCCGGTGAAGGATTTCTCATAGACGTCCAAGTGGAGGGTGTAAAGGCAGTAGCACTCCTTGATACAGGAGCCGACCAGAGTATGGTCTCCTCCAAGATGTGGCAGGCTATGCTGACTAAGAATCCTTTGGTCCTATGCCAGATACCCCCATGTGTGAGTGTGAAGTGTATGAATGGAACCTCATCTTATTACTCCTTATATGATGTGATGGTAGAGGGACTAGGTAGTAAGGAAAAAGTACCTGTAGTGGTGATCCCAAACCTTCCCAGAGAGGTGGTGTTAGGAAGGGATTGGCCTTCCTTTCAAAAAGCCCTTAAGGAGAGGCTAGATGAAAGGGTAGGACTAGTTTCCACTAGGTCCCAAAGTAAGGTCTCGGAGGCAGGGACAAGTCCACCATCAGAGCCAGATGAAGTGCCCAATGATAAGGACATAAACCCAGAGCCAGAGCCCGACCTAGATGAGGAACCCCAGAACATACTTCCCTCTAATGAAGAATTAATTAACCTTCCCAAAAAGGTTAGGAAGGATAAGGCAGAGCGACGTCAGGAGAGGAGACAAAGGTCGCAGGGAAGAGCAGACCTGGAAGCCGGGGAGGGTTTACCTTGGGTGCCAGCCGAGCTGGTGAGGAAATTCCCTTCCTTCCCTAAGGAACAGCAGGGGGATCCCGCATTGAAAAGGGCATTCGAATATGCTCGGGAGGCCAGGACAATTTTGCCCAGGTTCTACTTAGAAGGCGAACTGTTATACAGGGAGAGCGCAGATCCCAGGACGGGTAATGTACGCAAGCAGTTGGTGGTGCCAACTACCTTTAAGTCGGTAGTTTTGAAATTGGCGCACGACCACCCCATAGGCAGCCATAAAGGTGTCCAAGGGACATTGGACCAGGTGCTGGCTCGCTTTTATTGGCCGGGGGTGTTTAAGGAAACAACCCGGTATTGTGAGTCCTGTCCGGCATGCCAACGAGTTACGGCTGCCCGGCCAAAGCCAGTACCGATGGTTACACCACCCACCATTGCAACCCCAGTGAGAAAGTTAGCCATGGACATTGTAGGCCCATTAATACAAACACCAAGGGGTTTCCAATATATTCTGGTGATCATGGACCATGCAACCAGGTTTCCATGGGCAATACCCCTGCGCAATATTTCAGCAAAGACCATCTCAATAGAGCTCATAAAACTGTTTTGTGAAATTGGGTTTCCACAAGAGATCCTAACGGATCAAGGGACCAATTTCACGTCAAAACACTTGGCCATGCTTTGGGACGCCTTTGGGATAAGACATATCTGCATCTCAGCGTACCACCCCCAGTCCAACGGGCTGGTGAAACGCATGAATCAGTCCCTAAAGCAGATGTTAAGGCGGAGCTTAGGAGGCAATATGGTAGAATGGGACAACGTCCTCCCATTCGTCCTGTACGCCTGTAGGGAACGCGTACAGACATCGCTGGGGACATCACCTTACGAACTGCTATTTGGTAGGGCCCCGAGGGGGATCTTAGATATCCTTCGGGAGCAGTGGGTGGCACCAGATGAGACAGAAGTAGGGGTACCCCAATTCTTGAAAGACCTCAGGAACCGTTTAGAACGGACTTCTCGAGTGTCTATGGACAATCTGCAGGCCAGCCAACGCCAGCAGAAAAAATACTATGACCGGGGAACTAGAACCAGGAAGTTGTTCATAGGGGATAAAGTTGTAATCCTGGTAGCGGACGCTGGTCCGAAGTTCGAGGCCAGATGGAAAGGCCCGGCTACAATAGTTGGTCAGGTGGGTCCCATTTCCTAGAGAGTGGAACACGAAAATGGGCGCCACCAAGTATACCACTTAAACCTGCTGAAGCCTTGGCGGGACAGATCAGCAGAAGTGAGATTAGTGCAGGTAGTGAGCGAAAGATTCCGCTCAGATAGAATTACGCGCTGTCCGACGAGGACGTCCGCAGCTCGTAATATCTTAAGAAGGGGGATGTGTGACACCGAAGATCTGCCCTATACCTTTAAGACACAGAAAGCTGCTGAGTTTGGCACAGATTCTGACAGGAAGGGAGATCAAAAGCTTCACAGTTACCATAGGCAACCAAAGCAGGCTGAGACACGAGGTCTGAGGGCACGCCTAGCCAACAAACACTCCCCAAGTAATGAAGAGAACAGTTTGCACATGTGCAGGAAAACGCCCCTAACCATGTATAAGAAACATGGTAGGCAAACAGAGTTAGATCGAGGCAGAAAGCTGGTAGGAGATCCAGCAGGAGTTGCAGTGAGAGAGGCTGAGTTGGATTCATGTGCTGATTCTGACGGTGGTTTTGGAGACTCAGAAGTTGAGAGTGATTTGGAAACTTGGCAAGTAAGGGAAGACTTGCAGCTCTCTAACAGAAGGTCAGAATACTCTCAGCCTAATGCTGTTTCATTTGAGTCTTGGAATAGAAAGCCAAGCAGGGCTTTGAAAAGAGACAGAAAGCCGTTTACCAGCAGAGGGATTAACTGCAGGAAACCCTCACCTGTGACGCAGGAAGAATTTCCCAGACACAGAGGTCAGTGGGGAGAACGGAGAGCAGCTGGTAAGGAACTCTGTATTACTGAAAGGCAGAATGGCCTAAGATATTTACAGCCTTGGGAAAAGGAAAGTAAAGTGATTGAGGACATATGTATGAGTGAAGAAGATGATTGCATGTATTTAAAGCCTGGCAGAAAACTGCCAAGAGAGAGAGACCTATTAGAAACAGAACAAGGCAGTTTTACAAACTATCTGATAATTATTTGCCATACTGTGGAGAGAGTGGTGAAGAGAAGCTAGGGACTGATTGGAGAAAGTTCCAGACTCTCTGCCCTAAAGAAGATAAGATAGTTGATGAACCGATGTGCACGGAGCAAAGTGAATGCTTTCCCTATGTTGAGGACATGGACTGTTCTTTATTAATAACTGATGAAACTTCTCTACGCTAGTAGAAGATAAGTGTGCCTGGGAGAAAGATAAACGTGCACAGAGGGAACTGCCAACGTTATTATCTGATTTTTGTTTGTTATAATTATTGGTTCTGTTCAAGCAAGAAGCTGTGTTTTCCTTTTACCTTTTGTTTTTGCCAGAAGCATGGCTGCCTCTTAAGTTTGGTATTTTTGTACTGTTTTGAAAATCCAGCAAACCCCGGGAGGGGAATAAATCCTTATTTCAACCTGACCACTCCGTCTCAACTACACTTTCTACAGTGTGCCTAGCTATATACTACTAGTTCAGCCACTGCTGGTGACACACTGCTTGAGATACTAGTTCGATGATGCGCAGACATCGAGGCTGAGGCAGGAAAGCCTTTGACTGCTGTGTGTCCAAGCAAGCCCCTATAAACTCGAGGGATTGAGATGGGGTGAGCTTGGACTTTGGAAGGTTTATGACCCATCCCAAGTACTGCAAAATTTGCATTGCTCGGGAAAGACCATGACTTGCCTCTAGAGCGGACAGTGCTCGAATGAGCCAATCGTCCAAGTAAGGGAAGACAAAAATTCCTAGAGTCCTCATAAATGCTGCTACTACTGCCATGCATTTTGGGAAGACCCTTGGAGCAGAAGCCAGTCCGAAAGGAAGGACTCTGTATTGAAAATGTCTTCCCTTGACTAGGAATCAAAGGAATTTTCTGTGATCTGCATGAATAAAGATATGCATGTAAGTGTCCCTTAAATCTAGAGAACATAGCCAATCTTGCTCGTGGAGGTATGGAAGAAGTGTGCCGAGGGAGATCATTTTGAACCTTTCTTGGACTAGATATTTGTTCAGTTCTCTGAGGTCCAGGATTGGTCTTAGTCCCCCTGATTTCTTTGGAATGAGAAAATAGGGGGAATAGAATCCTGTGCCCTGCTGGGACTTTGGAACCTCTTCTATAGCTCCTTGAGCCAGAAGAGTGGTGACCTTTTGCCACAACAGGTCTGAGACCGGTGGTTGAGATCTGAACTGCTTTATTAACGTCGATGGGGGCAAGCTGAGGAAATGAAGCTTGTATCCCAGACTCACGATAGAGTCCAATTTTCTGATGTGATTTGTTGCCATCTTTTGGCAAAATGGCAGATACGGCCTGGAATATTTAAAGGTTCTGGGCTTAAAACAGGAATAATGGCTAAGTTCTCTAGACAACAGTCAAAGACCCTGAGGAGGCTGAGCTTGCTGGGCCTTCTGAGGTTGTGCCTTTATTTGTCTAGTTTGTTGTTGCCCCTTCTGGGGAACATGTATTTGCTGGGTGGAAGACGGATAGAATTTCTTCTTCTTAGAGAAAAAAGGTTTTTTGAAAAACTTTTTTTGGGCTGGGTTAGCTGTAGATTTTGATAATCTGTCTAAAGTTGCATTATCAGTGTCAATTTCGTTAGCCTTGATCTGCCAATCCTTGCCAAAGAGATTTTCTCCTGTGCAAGGAATGTTTCCCAGCTTATCTTGCACCCATTCCTCCAAGTCTGAAGCCTGGAGCCAGGCAATACAACATGATCCTATGGATATATCAGACGTTCTGCTAATACATTCAAAACAGTCAAAGGTAGCACGATTCATAAATATAGAGACATTCTGAGCATGTTTGACCAAAGTCAAATGATATGCCCGTTTATCCTCTTGAAGAAAAGGGTTCAAAAGTTCTAAATCTTTTGTAACCTCTTCAAGAAACATTCCCATGTATAATATATAGGAACTGATTCTTGCTGACAGCATGGAGGACTGAAAGCACTGACGACCAAAGGCATCCAGTGTTCTAGACTCACGACCTGGTGTATTAGAAGAGTGTCTCTTAGCACTCTTAATACGTCTCATGGCGAACTCTACCACCATAGAATAATGTGGTAACTGAGCCTTTTGAAACCCTGGACAGGGTGGTACTCGATACATAGTGTCAAGACGTCTAGAATGTGGAGATACTGTTAAAGGAGCTTCCCACATCCTTAACATTAGATCATGTAAGATCTGATGAATAGGAAGCATAGCTGCTTCCTTTGGAGCCAAAGGATATTGAAGAATTCTCAATTCTTCTACCCTGGGCTCCTTTTCAGGTACTACTGTAATGGCAAGATCCTTTGCCATATCACGTACAAAATCATGAAAAGACATGTCCTCAGGAGGGGACATTCTGCGTTGAGGAGAAAGAGTTGAATCTTGCAAAAGTTCAGCTCTGGTACCGGTGGAATCATCCGAGTCATCGGAATCGGAAGACTCAAAAGGAGGAAGCACCAGGTTCTCCCGAAGCAGATGGCGTCGGTACAGCTCGATGTCGGTACCGACACGAGTCGGTACCTAATCCCCCATGCTAGAGAGAGATTCCAAGCTCGGCATCGGGGGAAGCATGCCTGTTGAAACAGGTACCGGAGGCACTTGCACCGACATCGGTACCGGTGCCTGCGGAACCGTCTGTAACGACCTTAGTGGTACCGAAGTAGCTAAAAGAGTCGCTAGACTGCGTTCGATAGTGAGGAGTCTCTTGTCCACCGCTACTGCCGATGCTGGGGTGTCTGTTCCGGAGGGAGCGGCCACAACCCCCGAGCATGGCACCAGTAGTTCCATCGAGGTTGAGGCCTCTGGAACATCCTGGAGCCCCGATAAAGCTTTGGAGCCCGAAGACTCCCGCCAGGGCTGTTTTGCAGGTAAATTGTCCTCGAGGGCAACGCCAGTGGCATCTCGATGTTTAGAGGGAGATCTACCCTTCGAGGACCGGCTAGTCTTAGAAGACTTGTGTTTAGTTACCCGAGATCCCTGGGAAGAAGTTGAAGCCCTGGAAGACATCGATGCTACAGACGCTGTGTCTGAAGCAAATAGGGCACTGAGTTGATTTGCTCGATTTTGAAGACTTTTTTTAGTCAACTTCCTACAGGAGAGACACTCTTCCGGGCAATGGTTAGGACCTAAACATTTAAGACACCAGTCATGGGTGCCGGTAATAGAAATTGTACCGCCATATTTTGAACATTTTTTAAATCCAGTGGCTGGTTTTTCCATGGTAAGGAAAAAGAAGGCCTAATGCCCAAAATGGCGCCAAGCACCAGAGCAGGGAAGAAATCCCTGAGAAAAAGCACTAAAATTGAAAACATTTTAGAAGAAAAGAAAGAAATGCACCGGTGGTACTGGTAGGCGTCGACGGAAGGCAGACGCAACCACAAAAAACATAAAATAAAAGAAGATTTTCTGCGGTGACAGGGGACACGTCCTGTCGGCTCCGCGGAAAACGAAGAACTGAAGTGAAAGAGGTAGTGGGGCAGGAAGGCAGCACGCATGCGTGGTGGATGCTCCCAAAAGCTTTCTTTTTGGGACGCTGGGGAGCGTTCCCATGCAGGCTCCGTTGGTGCCGACGGTACCCATATGTGAAGACTACATTCCTGCTTGTTCCTGGAGATATATAGATACACTTAAGACCTGCATTACGGTAAGGAGGTAGCACAGCCGGGCAATGGGCCCCAAGGAGCAGAGATAGATGAGCTGTTTGAGAGGAGAGAGATTAAAGGTCTTATATCCAGATTATACAAAGCTATGGATATGGAAAAGGGGGATGAGTGGGCCCATCGTAAGGCTTGGGAGAAGGATCTTCACAAGCACTGGGAGGGGGAACAATGGGAGCGAGTTTGCAAAGGGCTGTTTAAAGGGGTGATTTCAAGCAATATTTTGGAACATAATTACAAAATGTTGTATCGCTGGTACCCGACTCCACAGAGATTACATAAATGGCAAGGAGGGGGGGGGGCAGATTGTTGGAGAGGTTGTGGGGAGGTGGGGACCTTTCTACATATCTGGTGGGGGTGTCCCTTATTGGGCCCTCTTTGGCAAGGCATCATGCATTGGATGCAACTGGTATGTGGGGAAATGTTTCAGCTGGGGCCTTGCCTAGCATTGCTGAATGTAGCGGATGTGGGGATGAAAAAAAGAGGGAAGAGGCTGGTGTAGAGTGGTCTGCACTGCAACCCGGCAATTGTTTGCGCGTAGGTGGCGCTCAGTGATTGTACCCACCGTGGGGGAAGTCCAGGGGAGAATGGAGAGACTCTGTACAATATATCGCTTCGCAGCATTGCACCAAAATAGTGGGCGGAATTATCAGGGTACCTGGGGGATCTATCTTAGATGGAGAGAAGTGGAAGGGATGGAGGGGGTGTGAGGGATAATACAGGAGGGTAGGGGGGGTTAGTGGCGCCCCGGGGTGGGGGGATACCCTGGTTTGGGGATAGGGAGGGTATTTGGGGATAAGGCCAAGGAGACAAGTATGAGCACACTGTATTGGGAAGAGATAACGAAGGCATGGAGGTGGAGAAGGACCGAGAGTGTGGTCACGTTACACCATTTGGGATTGTGTAAATGTTTATATGGGGGGGGGGGAGTGGGGAAAGAATGTGAGGAATTTCAAGATTGTGGTGCTATTGTGTTTGTTATATATACTCATGCCTGATTCCTTAATAAAAACAGAAAAATGGAAAAAAGGAAAAAACATTATTGTTTGTACCTTATGTGGCTCAGCAGAGGGAGCCAGTGTAGCTGTTTAAGTACTGGAGTTATATGGTCCTGCCTTGTCGCTTCTTGTAGGGTTCTTGCAGCTGAATGGACAGCTGTTTGGAGCAGAAGTAGTGTGGACTGCGGTAGTCCTTGGTATATGGCATTGCAGTAATCTAGGTGGGGGTATTACTGTTGCTTGTAGTACAGTCCAGAAGTCTTCTGGCTCGAGGAGTGGTCGGAGTCATTGTAGTCTGTTTTGTGGTAAATTATTTTGGTGGTTTTGTTTATATGGGTTTGAATGTTAGATGTTGGTCCAGGATAACTCGGAGATTATTTGACCTCTGTCTTAGTTTTGATTGTGGTATTATTCAGCATTATCATGGGAGGGGGGGGGACAAATGTGATGTCTTTTGTTATGTAGAGAGCTTCTGTCTTGTTGAAGTTAATTTGCAGGTTGTTGTCTCGAAGCCAGTCAGCAACTTCCATGAAACAGTCTTGGTAGGCAGAGGGGATGGGTTGATTTGTGTTGATTGGTCCATATATCATAATATTGTCTGCATAAACATGGACATGAAGATTGTGCAATCTTATGACTGTGCAGAGTGGTCGTAGGTAGAGATTGAAGAGAATGGCGGAGAGGGTGGATCCTACATTTGCTTGTATGGGATGGAGGTGGTGTTTTCTATCTTTATCTGTTGGTGTCTGTCTGTGAGGTATGATGTGAACCACTTGAGTACGGTGCCCTGAATTCCATCGGTGCAGAGACATTGTAGTAGGAGGTGGTGGTTTACAGTGTTCAACGCTGATGACATGTTCAAGAAGATAAGCAAAAAGCCTTGATGAGCATGTTGCATCACTTGTGTTAGGGTATTTATTAGCATGGTTAGTAGAGTTTTCACTTCATAGTGTGAGCGGAACCCATTCATTGAGAGTCAAGTAGGTTATGCTTTTCTATACGGTCTTGCAGTTGGGTACTGTATTGTTTTCTCAGCGATCTTTGCCAGGAAGGGAAGGCTTGCGATGGGTCTGTATGATGAGGGATCAGGGTGATCAAGGGTAGGGTTTTTTTTGTGTTTTTTTTTAATGTTGGACGAATGAAGGTGGTTTTCAGGCTTGAGGGTATGATGCCGTGTTGAAGTATTGATTGAGTAATTTTGGCAACTACAGCGCTAAGCTCTTTCTCGCTGGAAAGCAGGATCTAGGGGTGAGGTTGTTGTGTTCAGTACTGTAATGGTATCTTCAATTGTCTCTCAGTGAATCTGGTGAAGGATGTCCAGGGGTCAGAGTAGTTGCTTCGCGTGGTGGGTGGGATGTAGATATCGGGTTGGGGATGAAATTGCTTGTAATGTAATGCTAGTGATTGGGATTTTTTGGTGTTCGGTTGAGGGCGTTTTAGTCACTATATTGAACTCCTCTCTTGTTCGACTGATAGCTGATATATCTACAACTGATGAAAGACTATCAGTTTGTCCTCTGTGTTTTTTGTTTGGTGCCATTTTCTTTCGTGTTTGCATAAGTGACTCAGAACTACTAACAGACTTACAGCAGCGCTGTAAGTCACTCTGTTAGTAGCGCTGAGTGCCCAGCTGTGGAACTAGAATACCAAGTTCTCTATCGACGCGAGTTTCACCAGGACTGAATTCCCACGGCTGCTTCAGGAGAAAGTTACATAGCACATATCCATTTTTATTTAAGGGGACTCTTTTTGAGCCAAACTCTCAGGGGGCATAAATTGGGCCAGGTCAGCTAGGTCACACATGATGTTCTTCAAGAACATGCCCATGTAGAGCTGGGTGAGAAGCCATGCAGGCAACAAGCATGGAACTCTGAAAACACAGTCTCCCTAAAGATTCTAATTTCTGAGCCTCCCTCCCTCGGGGCGCCAAGGAATAAGACTTGGTATTTTATCATCTTTAGGGCAGATTTGACCACCAAAGAAAAGTGTGGAAGCTGAGGCTTCTTGAACCCAGGACCCTTCTGAACTCTGTACATAGAGTCATGCCTTCTGCTAACCGGAGGCACAGTGAGGGGATTCTCCCACATCCTCACCTTTACCCTCTAGAGCAGAGGTTCCCAACTCCAGTCCTGGAGGGCCAAATACCATTCAGGTTTTCAGGCTGTTCCTAATGAATATTCATGAGATACATTTGAATACAATGGGGGCAGGGCATGCAAATGCATCTCATGCATATTTATTAAGGACAGCCTGAAAACCTGAACGGTGTTTGGCCCTCCAGGATTGGAGTTGGGAACCTCTGCTCTAGAGGATGCAGTGCACGGTCACGGTCACCGCCTCCTTAGAAGTCGAAAAGTACGGTAGGATCGACAACTCTTATTTATTTAATATTTCTTCTATACCGTTTTTCAAGTTATAAAAGCGGTTTACATTGAACTCAACATTTGTTATATATTGAACAGGCTCTGGTGATTACATATAGCGTAGTTACTCACCTGTAACAGGTGATTTCCGGGAACAGCAGGAATACGTCTTCACATATGGGTATCGTCGGCACCGATGGAGCCCGCGCGGGAACGCTCCCCAGCGTCCAATAGGAACGCTTTTGGGAGCATGCCTGCATGCATGCGTGCTGCCTTCCCACCTATCTACCTCTCCCACTTCAGTTGAGTTTAAAGCTGAGACTGAAGGAGAGAAGTAGAAAAAAATAGAGAGAGAGAGAGAGAGAACTCCTAGGGGAGATGGGTGGGTTGTGAAGACTTACTCCTGCTGTTCCCGGAGACCACCTATTACAGGTGAGTAACTACGCTATCTCCAGGAACAAGCAGGAATGTAGTCTTCACATATGGGGACTCCCCAGCTGAAAGATGCCTAGGGAAGACCCAAGCATGTTGCAAATCTATGTGAGATGGGCCATGCTTCCCCTCAGGGACCTCAGGCATCCAAGGAGTGGATGGAGGGTAAGAGTTGAACTAAGAATGGAAAAGATGTTGGAGAACAGCTTGACCGAACAAGGCACCCGATGGGAGTCCTTGTCTAAACAATAGTGGGCAGTGAAAGTATGTACAGAAGCAGAAGTCGCTGCTTTGTAGATTTCATCAATAGCTACTGAACGAAGATTAGCTGTTGAGGCTGTCATTGCTCTGACATTATGAGCTGTGACATGGCCCTCAAGAGAGATTCCTTTACTCTGATAGGTATAGGAAATACAATCTGCAATCCATTTAGAGAGAGTTCTTTTAGTGAGGGGAAGTCCTAAATGGCTAGAATCAAAAGCCACAAAAAGTTGAGAAGACTTTCTGTGAGGCTGGGTCCTCTCGAGATAAAAAGCCAGAGCTCTTTTACAGTCCAAAGTATGAAGATTTCTTTCTGCACTGGAGGCATGAGGCCTAGGAAAGAAAACTGGAAGATAAACTGACTGGTTTAAATGAAAAGGTGATACCACCTTTGGAAGAAAATGAGGATGAGTCCTAAGGACTACTTTGTCAAGATGAAACCTTGCATAAGGTGGGTCAGCCACTAAAGCCTGAAGTTCACTAATGCGTCTTGCAGAAGTGATAGCAATTAGGAAAATGACTTTCCATGAGAGAAACTTTAGTTCCAAAGTAGTTAAAGGTTCAAAAGGTGGCTTCATGAGTTGACCTAGAACAAGATTAAGATCCCATGCCACCGGAGGTGGTTTGATGGGAGGTTTTGTTAAAAGGAGTCCTCTCATAAATCTCAAAATAAGTGGATGAGAGGAAATTGGTTGTCCATCCAAGGGTTTATGATATGCAGCAATAGTACTAAGATGGACTCTAACAGAATTGGTCTTGAGACTAGAAGCTGATAAGTGAAGGAGATACTCCAGTAGGGACTCTACTGGTACCAAGAGGGGATTAAGCCCTTTTTGGGAACACCAGACTGAGAACCTCTTCCACTTGAAAGCGTAGGATCGTCTTATGGAAGGTTTTCTGGAAGCCAGAAGAATATCCTTCACTTGTTGTGAAAGGCCTAGATTTTTAAATTCTAGGCCTTGAGTAACCAGGCCCCGAGATGTAGGGACTGGAGATTGGGGAGCAGTAAAGATTCGTTGTCCTGGGACAGAACAAACGGAGTGGCTTGAGAGAGACACAAGAGAAGAGGATACCATGTTTGTCTTGGCCAGCATGGAGCTATGAGTATCATGCGTCCTCTGTCTCTCTGGAGTTTGAATAAAGTCTTGGGAATTAGGGGGACTGGCGGGAAAGCATAAAGAAAATCCTGGCCCCAGTGAAGCAGGAATGCATCCCTCACCTGACAATTTTGAGCTGGAAGTCTGGAACAAAACCGGGAAAGTTTGGCATTCTGTTGACTTGCAAAGAGGTCTATGTCTGGTGTTCCCAGAACTGAAATACTCGAGCAAGTTGATATGAGTGGAGGGACCACTCGTGTGGCAACAGGACTTGGCTGAGTCTGTCCGCCCAAACGTTTTGAATGCCTGGTAGGTATACTGCCAATAAATGAATCTGATGCTCTCTGGCAAAGGCCCATAGTTGCAAAGCTTCGCTGCATAATTGCAGAGAGCCTGTTCCGCCTTGTTTGTTTAGGTAAAACATGGCCACTTGATTGTCGGTTTGCACCAGAACTGTTTTGTTTCTGAGATGGATGCAAAAGACTCGAATAGCATTAGAGATGGCTCTGAGTTCTAGAAGGTTTATTTGAAGAGAAGCCTCCTGTGGGGTCCAAAGACCCTCAGTAGATAGAATGCCCAAGTGGGCCCCCCAACCCAACTTGGATGCATCTGACGTCAGGACAGCCCGAGGTAGCGGTTGCTGAAAAGGAGAGCCTACTATAAGGTTTTCCAGAGACTGCCACCAATGGAGAGACGCAATCAGGTGTGTGGTAACTCTGATTTTGTCTGACAGGCATCCTGAGGCTTGGGACCATTGGGAAGCTAAGGTCCATAGGGCCGTTCACATGGGAAGGCGTGCATAAGGAATCACATGGATTGTAGATGCCATGTGTCCTAGAAGTCGAAGCATCTGTCGAGCAGTGAGAAAGGTTTGCAGCACTGCTTGAGATGCTAGTTCGATGATGCACAGACAGCGTGGCTGAGGCAGAAAAGCCCTTGCCTGCTGTGTGTCCAAGCGAGCTCCTATAAACTCGAGGGATTGAGATGATGTGAGCTGCAACTTTGGAAGATTTATAACCTATCCCAAATACTGAAGTATTTGCTTTGCTCGAGAAAGAGCATAATTTGCCTCTAGTGCTGACGGTACTCGAATAAGCCAATCGTCCAAGTAAGGGAAGACAAAAATTCCCAGAGTCCTCATGAATGCTGCTACTACTGCCATGCATTTTGTGAAGACTCTTGGAGCAGAGGCCAGTCCGAAAGTAAGGACTCTGTTTTGAAAATGTCTTCCCTTGACTAGGAATCGAAGGAATTTTCTGTGATCTGCATGAACAAGGATATCCATATAGGCATCCCTTAAATCTAGAGAACATAGCCAATCTTGCCTGTGAAGGTATGGCAGAAGAGTGCCGAGGGAGATCATTTTGAATTTTTCTTGGACTAAATATTTGTTCCGTTCTCTGAGGTCCAGGATTGGTCTTAGTCCCCCTGACTTTTTTGGAATGAGAAAATAGGGGGGAATAGAATCCTGTGCCCTGCTGGGACATTGGAATCTCTTCTACAGCCCCCTTGAACTAGAAGAGTGGTGACCTCTTGCCACAACAGGTCTGTGACCAGTGGTTGAGAGTTGAACTGTTATTAGTGTGGGTGGGGGCAAGCAGAGGAAATGAAGCTTGTATCCCAGACTTATGATGGACAAAGTCCAGTTTTCTGATGTGATCTGTTGACATCTTTTGGCAAAATGGCACATACGGCCTGGAATATTCAAAGGTTCTGGGCTTAGAACAGGAAGAATGACTAGGTTCTCTAGACAACAGTCAAAGACCCTGAGGAGGCTGGGTCTGCTGAGCCTGCTGAGCTTTCTGAGCTTGTGGCTTTCTCTGTCTAGCTTGTTGTTGCCCCTTCTGGGGAACATATGCTTGCTGGGTGGAAGATGGATAGAACTTTTTCTTTTTAGAGAAAAAAGGTTTCTTGAGAAACTTTTTCTTGGCTGGGTTAGCTGTAGCCTTTGACAACCTATTCAAAGTTGTATTGTCAGTGTCAATTTGATTAGCTTTGGATTGCCAATCCTTGCCAAAGAGATTTGCTCCTGTGCAAGGAATGTTTCCCAGCTTATCTTGCACCCATTCTTCCAAGTCTGAAGCTTGGAGCCAGGGAATGCGACGTGCTCCTATGGATATAGCAGACATTCTAATACATTCAAAACAATCAAAGGTAGCACGATTCATGAACTTAGAGACATTCTGAGCATGTTTGACTAAAGTCAAATGATCTGGCCGTTTATCCTCTTGAAGAAAAGGGTTCAAAAGCTCTAAGTCTTTTGTAACCTCTTCAAGAAACATTCCCATGTACAATATATAGGAAATGATTCTTGCTGATAGCATGGAGGCCTGAAAGCATCGACGACCAAAGGTATCCAGTGTTCTAGACTCACGACCTGGTGGATTGGACGAATGTCTTTTAGCACTCTTAATCCGCCTCATGGCCGACTCTACCACCATAGAATGATGTGGTAACTGAGTCTTTTGAAAACCTGGACAAGGTGGCACTCGATACACAGTGTCAAGACGTCTAGAATGTGGAGATACTGTTAAAGGAGCTTTCCACATTCTTAACATTAGATCATGTAAGATCTGGTGTATAGGAAGCATAGCTGCTTCCTTTGGAGCCAAAGGATATTGCAGAATTCTCAATTCTTATGCCCTAGGCTCCTTTTTCTGGTACTACTGTAATGGCAAGACCCTTTGCCATATCACGAACAAAATCATGAAAAGACATGTCCTCAGGAGGGGGACATTCTGCGCTGAGGAGAAGGAGTTGAATCTTGTAAAAGTTCAACTCTGGTACCGGTGGAATCGTCCGAGTCATCGGAATCGGAAGACTCAAAAGGAGGAAGCACCGGATTCTCCCGTAGCAGATAGCGTCGGTACCGCTCGAGGTCGGTACTGAAACGAGTCGGTACCTGATCCCCCATGCTAGAGAGTGATTCCAAACTTGGCATCGGAGAAAGCATACCTTTCGAAGCAGGAGCTCAGGGCATCGGCACCGGTGCCTGTGGAACCGTCTGCAGCGACTTTAGCAGTACCGAAGTAGCTAAAAGAGTCGATAGACTGCGTTCGATAGCAAGGAGCCTTTTGTCCATCGCTACTTCCGTTCTCTTCTTCCCTCTGCTTCTCTTACCACATTAATTCTTTCCTTGGTGATCAGCTGCCTGGATTATTGTAACTCCATATTCGCCGGCATCCCCCAATACCAACTTCGAAGATTGCAGTTAATTCAAAATACAGCCGCCCGTCTTCTCACCTTTTCTTCCCCCCACGATCATGTCACCCCCTGCCTGCTCTCCCTTCACTGGCTTCCCGTCAAAGCCCGCTATGTTTACAAGCTTCTTATTCTTACTCACAAAGTTCTTTATACTAACACCCCCCAGTACCTAGCCGACCTTATTTTTCTTCAACCTACCCCCCGCCTGTTACGTTCCGCCCATGCAATCGCCTTTTCCTCCCTTCCCCAACTCAGGCTCACCTCGAATCCACCCGTCACGCCGCTTTCTTCTTCGCTAGCCCCGCCTTATGGAACTCCCTCCCACACGTTATCTGTACTGAGTTATCCTTCCCTCATTTCAAGGCTATGCTTAAAACCTATCTTTTTTGCCAAGCCTTTGACCTCCCTCCTCCTCCATTCACCACCACCCAGTCGAGCACACTTACCCACTCGCAACTCATTAAAGGGCTATAACATCTTTGCACCCACCTGGGTTGCTCCCATGGCCTCCTGACTCAGCCTTCCTTGTTGTCTCCCTGCTCTAATGCTTCCCTATGTTGCCTGTTGTATACCTGTTGCATAGCTTGTCCGCTTGTTATGTTAGTTGTAATTTGCCTCATTATTTGTCTTTGTCGCCCTGTCTATTATTCGTTATGTTAGTCCATCTGCTACGTCTCGTCCCGTCTATCATGTTGTTTTCTACAGCTCACTTTTCACTTCCTTTTCCTGTCCCTTTCTCTCTGTCCACTTTCCTATCCATCAAATGGCGTTCCTTTCTATCCTTCTTTTCTACAGCCAAGATTGTTTTCATTGTACACCGCCTTAATACTTTTGTAATAGGCGGTATATCAAGTCTGACAAATAAAGATAAAGATACTGCCGATGCTGGGGTGTCGGTACCGGTGGAAGCGGCCACAACCCCATAGCATGGCACCAGTAGTTCCATCGAGGTAGAAGCCTCGGGAACATCCTGGAGCCCCGATAATGCTTTGGAGCTCGAAGACTCCTGCTGGGGCTGTTTTGCCAGTGATATGTCCTCGAGGGCAACACCAGAGGCATCTTGATGCTTAGGAGATCTACCCTTCGAGGACCGGCTAGTCTAGAAGACTTATGTTTAGTTACCTGAGATCCCTGGGAAGAAGTAGAAGCCCTGGAAGACATCAATGCTACAGACATCATGTCCGATGCAAACAGGGCACCGAGTTGATTTGCTCGATTCTGAAGACTTCTTTTAGTTAACTTCCTGCAGGAGAGACACTCTGCTGGGCAATGGTCAGGACCTAAACATTTAAGACACCAGTCATGGGTGTCGGTAACAGAAATTGTACTGCCACATTTTGAACATTTTTTAAAACCAGTGGCTGGTTTTTCCATGGTAAGGAAAAAGAGGGCCTAATACCCAAAATGGCGCCAAGCACCAGGGCAGGGGAAAAGCCCCTGACTAAAAAGAACTAAGAGACCTTACTTTTTATTTTTAAAGAAGAAAGAAAGAAAAGCACCGGCGATACCGGTAGACGTTGAACAAAGGCAGGCACAACCACAAAAAAATAAGAAATAAAAGATTTGATTTTCTGCGGTGACAGGGTACACGTCCTGTCGGCTCCGCGGAAAACGAAGAACTGAAGTGGGAGAGGTAGATAGGCAGGAAGGCAGCGCGCATGCGTGCAGGCATGCTCCCAAAAGCGTTCCTATTGGACGCTGGAGAGCGTTCCCACACAGGCTCCGTCGGTGCCGACGATGCCCATATGTGAAGACGACATTCCTGCTTGTTCCTGGAGATAATGTATTTACATTGAACGAGTTATAGGGTTACATGAGGGTCAGGGAGGGCATTAACTTAAGTACAAGCAAACTGAAGTAACAATAGGAATGCGTGGGGTACTGGGCTTAGGAGGAGGGGCTGTGTGTCTTATCTGAAGGTTTCTTCAAAGAGGTGTTTTTAGTTTTCTACAGAAGTCAGTTAGGTACGCGATGGATCTTAGATCGTTTGAGAAAGAGTTCCATATTGTAGGACCATAGATTGAGAATGCTCTTTGACATGCTGCCTGGGAATGTTTTGTTTTCCCGAGTTGGGATGTTGGAGGTTTAGATGGTTTTCTTCTTAGTCTGATGGCTGGAGTCCTCCCTATGAGTGAGCGTAGGCAGGCTGCAGCATGGTTATGTATTGTCTTGAATGTGATCATGATGCTTTGTATTTGATTCTTACTTATATGGGGAGTCAGTGTAGGCTTTTGAGCACTGAGATGATATGGTCATGGCGTGATATTCTCGTGATAAGTCGAGCTGCAGTATTTTGAGCCGTTTGCAAGGGTTTGAGGATATGCTTTGGGAGGCCCTAGAAGATTTGAGTTGCGATAGTCCAGATGTGGGGTGATTAAGGCTTGGCATACATTATGGAAGTAGTTGAGATTTAGTAGTGAGCAGAGGTTGTACACTATCTTCATCTTGTAGTATACAGAGTTTGTGGTTATATTGATGTATGCTTGAAAATTAAATCGCTGGTCTGAAAGGGAGGAATATATTATTGACCTTGATTCTTTCTAGGGGCGAGTAGGATGATCTCTAGATATTAGTACTTTAGACTTGTTGTAATTGATTGATAGGTTGTAGTCACCTAGCCAGCCTGCAAAGCGTAGTTACTCACCTGTAACAGGTGTTCTCCAGGAGCAGCAGGAATCAGTCCTCACTTATGGGTGACGTCGGCGCCGACGGAGCCCTCGCGGAGCAATTTTCCCCAGCTTTCAAAGAAAGCCTTTGGGAATTGCAGCGCGCATGCGCGGTAGTCTTCCCGCCCGAAGGTGCCATCTTAGCCAGTCAGATGACATAGCTAAAAAAGACAGCATAAAAATTTGCAAAAAGAACATAAGCAGACGATTGCAACTCCAAGGGGAGGAGGGAGGGTAGTGAGGACTGATTCCTGCTGCTCCTGGAGAACACCTGTTACAGGTGAGTAACTACGCTTTCTCCAGGACCAAGCAGGAAGTCAGTCCTCACTTATGGGACTCCCAAGCTCAAGGCTACCGGAGACCCTAAGCACAAAAATGAGCTCCCTCTAGCTCAGCAGCACAGAAGGAAAGAATCTTCGCTGAATTATCACCCACCGGTAGCCCACATCCGGGATGGAGGGTAGGAGTTGCTCAGACCTCAAAGAGATTACGGAGGACTGCCTGTCCGAAAGCACTGTCCCTACGGGACTCCCTCTCGAGACAGTAATGGACCGCAAAAGTCTGGCTCGAAGACCAAGTAGCGGCCCGGCAGATGTCTGCCAGCGGAACAGAGCGGAGGTAAGCCACTGACGTGGCCTTTGCCCGAACGCAATGAGCCGTGACTCGACTTTCTAAGGCGAGTCCGGCTGCCCCATAAGCCCAAGAGATACAGTCCGCAACCCAGATGGACAGAGTACGCTTGGAGACCGGGAGCCCCAATTTATTGGGGTCAAAGGACACAAAAAGCTGCGCAGCTTTACGGTGCTCCCGCGTACGGTCAAGGTAGAAGTTCAACGCCCTTCTACAGTCCAGGGTATGGAGGACCGTCTCAGCTCGGCTGGAGTGTGGTCTGGGAAAGAAGGTTGGAAGTACCACCTCCTGATTCAAGTGAAAAGGGGAGACCACTTTAGGCAGAAACTTTGGGTGAGTCCGTAGGACTACCCTATTCTTGTAGAACCGAGTGTAGGGGGGATCAGACACGAGGGCCTGTAATTCACTTACGCGCCTGGCGGAAGTGAGGGCTATCAAGAACAGCGTTTTCCAAGACAGAAAACGGAGAGAGCAGGTAGCCATAGGTTCAAAAGGCGGACAGGTGATCCGCTGTAAAACCACATTCAGGTCCCAGTCAGGCGCTGGCGGGCGCAGAGGTGGTTTAAGTAGTAGGAGACCTCGGAGAAACCTCGCTACGAGAGGGTCGTTGGAGAGAGGTCTGCCGTCCACCGGCACATGATGTGCGGAAAGAGCACTGAGGTGAACTTTGACGGAGTTGGACTTAAGTCCCAGATTAGAGAGGTGTAGCAAGTACTGTAAGATCACCGACACCGGGCAGGAGAAGGGATCCTGAGACTGTTGGGTACACCAGACTGCAAAGCGACGCCATTTAAGGGCGTAGCATTTGCGGGTAGAAGGCCGTCGCGAAGCCAAGACGACCTCCTCCACCTCTGCCGGCAAGAGGAGAGGAGCAAGGACTACCCTCTCAGCAGCCAGGCCATGAGGTTGAGAGACCTGAGGTTGGGGTGCAGTAGGGACCCCTGATCCTGGGTGAGGAGATCCGGTTGCACCCCCAGAGGGATTGGATCCTCCACCGCCAGTTGCAGCAAGAGCGGAAACCACGGCTGCCTGGGCCAGCGAGGGGCCACCAGGATCATGAAAGCTTTGTCTCGGAGAACCTTGAAAAGGGTCCGAGAGACTAACGGGATGGGAGGGAAAGCGTACAGAAGGCTCCCCGACCATGAGATCAGAAAGGCGTCCGCCGCCACCCGAAGGGGGTGAGGCTGACGAGAGCAGAAGCGAGGAAGCTGCCGGTTGTGAGGACTGGCAAAGAGATCCACTGTGGGGAGGCCCCACCTGAGGAAGAGCTTCTGAACAATCAAGGGGTCCAGAAGCCACTCGTGCGGCTGGAGGACCCTGCTGAGTTTGTCCGCCAGGCAATTTTCTTGGCCCGGGAGATAAACTGCCTTGAGGAGAATGCCGTGACTGACGGCCCAAGAGCAGAGCTTCTGTGCCTCCCGGCAGAGGAGGAAGGAGCCCGTGCCCCCCTGCTTGTTCACGTAGAACATGGCAACTTGATTGTCCGTCTGGACAAGGACGGACTGTTGGGAGGTCAGGTGGGAGAAGGCCTTGAGAGCTAGGCGGATCGCCCTGAGCTCCAGGAAGTTGATCTGCTGAGCAGACTCCCACTTGGTCCAGAGGCCCTGAGTACGTGCCTCTTGGCAATGGGCTCCCCAGCCCAGGAGGGATGCATCGGTGGTCAGCACCCGGGTCGGCTGAGGTGACTGGAAAGGCATTCCCAATACCAGGTGCGGCTGCCGGAGCCACCACCGGATAGACGAGACCAGCGGCTCGGAGACGCGCACCAGGTCTGCTAGGCCGCCCGTGGCCTGTCGCCACTGCTGGCGGAGACACCACTGAGCAGGCCGCATATTCAGGCGGGCATTGGGGGTCACATGGACGGTGGAAGCCATATGGCCGAGCAGTCTCAGGAAGCGCCTGGCGGAGACCAGGGGCTGGCTGCGAAAGCGGTCGGCTAGGTCCATGAGCCGCTGAGCCCTGTCGAGCGGTAGGTACGCTCGCGCCTGAGGGGTGTGCAGCCTTGCGCCGATGAACTCGAGATCCTGTGAGGGGAGCAAAGTGGACTTTGCGAAGTTGATGACAAAGCCCAAGTGCTGCAGCAGAGTCACCGTGCGGCACGTGGCGGTGGTGACCTCCTGAGCGGACGCTGCTCTGATGAGCCAGTCGTCGAGGTACGGAAAAACATAGAGGCCGTGAAGCCGGAGATGGGCCGCCACGACCGCGAGACATTTTGTGAAGACTCGCGGTGCGGAGGACAGGCCGAAGGGCAGTACTCTGTACTGGTAATGATTTCCTGCCACCACAAACCTTAGGTATTGGCGGTGGCTTGGGTGGATGAGGATGTGCGTGTAAGCATCCTTTAGATCCAAGGAGCATAGCCAATCTCCCTGCTGGAGGTAGGGCAGAAGGATTCCAAGGGTAAGCATTTTGAACTTCTCCCGCACAAGGAACTTGTTGAGGTTGCGCAAGTCCAGGATGGGTCGGAGGCCTCCTGTTCTCTTTGGTATCAGAAAATACCTTGAATAGAAGCCCTGACCTCTCAGGTGGTGTGGCACCGGTTCCACCGCCTGATCCTGCAGAAGACCTGCTAACTCCTGAAGGAGCAACTCCCTGTGCAGAGGGGGCGCGGAGGCTCTCCCGGAAAATAGGAGGGAGGGACCTGATGGAAGTGGAGAAGGTAGCCCTCTCGCACGACCTGAAGCACCCAGGCATCTGCGGTGATGCTGGACCACCTGTCGGCGAAGTGAACCAGCCGGCCTCCGGTGCTGGGGGGAACCAGCGGGGGGGGAGAGGCTATGCTGAGCGAGTCAAAAACCCCCACCCTGCTGAGCAGGGGCTGGTGGCGCAGGCTTGGGGGCTTGCTGCCTACGGGACCCGTTACCCCGTCCCTTGGCCTGCTGGCCCTGTTGGGGAGCTGCAGGGGCCTGATAATGGGGGTATTGTTTGTAGGCAGCCGCCTTCCTCGGGTAAAAGGTCTTTTTTCCCGAGCCCTTCTTTTTCTGGGAAGGGGCGGAGGTCTTCCTAGAAAGCCTGGTCCTGGTGAGAGTCTCAGTCTCAATTTGTGCAGCCTTTTCCGCCATGGGCTTGCCAAAGAGGTTTTCGCCTCGGCAGGGGACATCGACCAACTTGTCCTGTACCCAGGGCTCAAGGTCGGACGACTGAAGCCAAGCCTGTCGGCGGGCACCGATGCCGGCTGCGGCTACTCGAGCCGAGGCTTCAAAGCCATCATAGGCTGCCCGGGACATGAACTTTGAGCATTCCCGAATACCTGTGGACAAGGCTAGGAACCTCCGCAAGGGTTCCTCGGACAAACCAGCGGAGAAGCCGGCTAGCTCTTTAGCCAGATCCCTGAGATACATGCCCATGTAGAGCTGGTAAGTCTGGACACGACAGGCGAGCATAGAGCCCTGGAAGCACTTTTTGCCAAGGCCATCCAGGTTACGGGCCTCCCTTCCAGGAGGCACCGAGGAGTGCATCTTCTGGCTCTTAAGACGATGCATGGCCGATTCCACTACCATGGAATGGTGTGGCAACTGCGCCTTTTGAAAGCCAGGGCTCTTGCGGACTCGATAGATAGAATCGACCCGCTTGCTCAGGACCGGCGAGGAGGCCGGACTCTCCCACATGCGGAAGAGTAGTCGTTCCAGCATAGGAGGAACCGGCACAGTAAAGTGCTCCCTCGCGGGAGAGTCATACTGGAGGGCGTCGAGCTCTTCGGCTCGAGGCTCCTCCTCGGGGTCCGCAGGGAAGGCCAAAGCCTTGGCCATATCCCTAACGAAATCCAAGAACCGGGCATCCTCCGGGGGGGACTGCTTCCGAGGCTCGGACTCCGGAGAGTCCGATGGGACACACCGAGTCCGGAAAGAATCAGGTGACTCTTCCTCCTCCGACTCCCAGACCGACTCCGACGAGGACTCGGTGGGGTCGGCTCGGGCAGGGTGCGGCGCCAGCCGCCCCGACGCCGAGGGAGTCGGCGTCGGCGACCTCGGTCCCGAACGGGAGGCCGAGGGCGACCTCGACCGAGGATCGACTCGAGTTCTCATCGACTCGAGGATCGGCTCGGTCTCCGGGGTCGAGTTGGACGTCGACGTCCCGGCGGTCGGGGCAGCGACGCCAGCGAAGCCAGCGAGCAGTGCCCGCTGCTGGTCCATGAAGGCAGACAATCTGCTCTCCAAGGCCGTCAACCTGAGTCCGAGCTCAGGCGACCCAGCAGCCCCCGACTCGGGCCCCGACGGCGTCGGGCCCGACGTCGGCTGACGCGGAGGCGAGTCCAGAAGGACAACAGGACTTACCCGGGCAGGCATCTCCGACTCCAGGCGAGGTCGCTTCGGGAGGTGATCCTTCTCCAAGGACCCGGGGCGGCTGTCGGGGCTATGCGACCTGGCCCTCGCGGAGCCAGGAGCGTCCACCGACGCCGCCCTCGCGGGTTTTTCCTTCCGTCGATGGTCCCCGGAGGGAGAACCCCGGTCGGAGGAGCTCCGTCGACGGTCCGAACTGGAGCCTTTCGACAGTGAGGCCTCCGACGAGGTCCGGGTACGGCTGGGGTCAGCGAAGATTCTTTCGCGCTGATGCCGCCGACTTCTCAACGCCTTCGAGGACAGTTTGCTGCAGGGCCCACAGATCAGTTCCTCGTGATCTGGGCCCAGGCAGCGGAGGCAAAGGTCGTGTGAGTCGGTGAGTGACATATTTCGGTCACACCGACCACACCGCTTAAAGCCACTGGCAGCCATCGGGGGAAAAAGGGCCCCTGCGAGGTCAAAGGACCGGGCTGCCAGGGAAAAAAAACGAAATCGAAACTGACTAAGTCAGAAAAACCGAACCGAAAAACCGTTAGAGGACTCGAGACCGGCGTCGCGAGTCCGGGCGGGAAAACGACCGGCGTCGAACCGAAAGAAAAAAGGATAAATACAGAGGAAAATCAACTTTTTCGCGGGGACAAGACGGGGACGTCTGTAGGGCTCCGCGGAAAAAAGAAGACTGGCTAAGATGGCACCTTCGGGCGGGAAGACTACCGCGCATGCGCGCTGCAATTCCCAAAGGCTTTCTTTGAAAGCTGGGGAAAATTGCTCCGCGAGGGCTCCGTCGGCGCCGACGTCACCCATAAGTGAGGACTGACTTCCTGCTTGGTCCTGGAGAACTGCCATGTCCTCAGGAGGGTATTTGCATCACTCTAGAGGTGAAGGGTCCAACAGGAGCTCAGGGGATCTGCCTTCTGACAAGTTCTCCAAATCCACGTCAGTGAACCAGCCTTCCGAGTCAGACTCAGAGAGAAAATCTATGTACTTTTGAGTTTCTGCCTGGATCTCCCTGCTGCTTTGAGGGGAACAGGTGCTCCTTCGGGAGCGATGCTACACAAATGCCCTTCTAGATTTTGAGAGTGCAATGGACCCAGAGACACTAGAGAGGGATATTGGCTGGGCAGACACTAGTGTCTGGGTCCCTTGATGCCTCGATGTTTATACCTCTCCTGCATGTAGTACGTGTGTCTCTACGAATAGCTGTGCGGCGGCCAATATCTATGAAGCGGATGTCGAGGCTAAGGCATGCTGCATCGTTAGGAGTGCCGTGATGCATTCAGAGCGCTTGTAGGAGGTGCTTCTCCATGGCTGCCAACTTTAACCAATGTACCCGATAAGTGTACAGGGATTGTAACGGCTGTGTCTGGACTGTCAGTAGGCTGTTGATGTCCTGGAGGATGAGCTCTCCTCCCTTCAGGGCACCTTCAATGGGCGCTCATGTGGACTTCCATTGCTCTCGATATCATACCATGATGTGCTCCAACGCCAATGGATGCACCAGAGTCTTCACCCAATGTTCCTTGTCTTTGGGTAGAGATTGATCGATGGCTGATGCTCCGGGGCACGAGCGCTCTGCTCTCATTGAGCTCAAGAGTTCCTCTATGCTGATGCACCGCCAGCGTTCGATGCAGCCTTGGAAGACAGAGATCAATGCAGTCAATGCTGAAGGCAATAGACTGGAATTCTGAGCACCAAAAAGCGATCTATGCTGCTTCTCACAACCCTTGAGTCCTCTTTTTGTCATCTGCAAACACAAATTACAAGAGGAAGGCTTATGATCGGGTCCCAGGCACTGTAGGCACCAGCTATGGGTATTTATGGTGGATATGGTCCTAGAGCACTTGAACACTTCTTAAACCCCCTGGTGGGCTTCTGGGACATGTCATCTAGAAAAATAGCTGCGGTGAAGTCAAACGGCTCAATCACGAAGACCGATGTTTGGCCCGAGCACTGGCACGTGAGGGGCCGGGATGCCACGGCAAGAGTAAAAACACATGATCAGAGGAGGAAAAAGTCAAGGGAGGAGAGACTTGTGATGGCAAGTGTCTAAGGTTGAACACCCAAAGAGGAAAAAACCTCATTAGGGGAATAAGGGGTTTACCAAACAGAGGATGTCTGAAACATGTCTGTGGTGCTCCAAGGAAAACAAAAGATTGAGGTATCATGGCACCGCGGTGGCAGGCAGGAAGGTGGCATGCAGGCGCGGTGGAACCTCCCAAAAACCTCTAATAGAAGCTGGGGAGCGTTTCCACACGGGGCTCCGTCAGGGACATCACTCCCATACATGAGGACTCATTCCTGCTTGTCCACAGAGAACTACTCAACCTCCCTCCCTGTCCCGATTTCAAGCATTTCAATATCAGAGAGGCAGCTTCTAGAGCAGTGTTTTTCAAGCCATCTTCAGGATACACTTAGCTCATCAGGTTTTTAGGAAAACCACAATGAATATGCATGAGAGAGATTTGCATACAATAAAGGCAATGCACATAAATCTCTCAAAATCACAATGAACATGCATATCCTGAAAACCTGACTGGCTAGGCATGTTCTGACGAATGGGTTGAGAACCCCTATTCTAGAGGGAAGCATTCAATTCAAGGCCAATGAGATCCACAATTGCAAAGATCCCAAGACTCTTAAAGCACTTCAGTCACTGTCTGCAAGCTTAGAAGACAGACAAATTGTACTTACAAGTCGTGTAACAGACTCCCTGAGCCGTGTCTCCTCTTCTATCATAACAGTCATTTCCTTACAGACCACAGCTGCCAACCCGACATCCAATGTTTCTGGATCTGCTGCCATCTTGAAGATAAGTTCTTCATGGGAAAAGACACAGTGACGCCTCAGCCGACGATAATGGCTCACACACTGTCGCCCAATGGGCAGCTAAAACAATGAATATAAAAATGATGTGACTAAACATTCTAGCATTAGTTCATCTCTCTTGGCCCTAGCCCTCCTCTTTGGCTATAAAAACAGTCATTCAGGGATTCAGTGTTAGAGAATGCCAACGACAAACAATTGAGAACACATTCTAAATGCCATAAGAACGGGCAATTTTATACATAATCAAGCCCAAAACATTCAAATGAATTTGAAAGTGCATGTGTGTATCAATATATGAATACTCTCAAACATCAGACATTAAAAGAGCATTATATTGTACTTCGGACCCTCTTATTTTTCCATAAAGAATCTCCCACTTGACCAGAGGGAAAAAATGCTGACTACTTCATTTTCAATTGATTGTGCCAACAGTATACACTTTTTTTTTAAATCAACAGTACATTAATAAAGTAAATGAGATCATTACACATATCTATAAAAAGTAAGGGGGGGGAGATTGACAGATCTCTCCCACTGGCTTTTTTCACATAAAAAAACCCGAACATGTGGCCATACTAATTAATGAAAATGCATGCAATTTCACTTGTATGGAACATAAGAGTGCATATGTGAATGTTACCAAAAACAATACCTACCCATAGACCCATGAAACTATTAAAAGCACTATAAAATATTATACACTATATACCACAGATAAAGCACAGTTACTTACCTGTAACAGGTGATCTCTGGGAACAGCAGGAATAAGTCTTCACATATGGGTACGTCAGTACCGACGGAGCCTGCACGGGAATGCTCCCCAGCATCCAATCAGAAAGCTTTTGGGAGCATCCCCCGCGCCTGCGCGCTGACTTCCCGTCCTTTCCACTTCTTCTCCTCAGTTGAATTTCATAGCTGAGACAAAGGAGAGAAAGAGGAAAGGAAGACAGATAGATAGATACAACTCCTAGGGGAGGTGGGTGGGTTGTGAAGACTTATTCCTGCTGTTCCCAGAGATCACCTGTTACAGGTAAGTAACTGTGCTATCTCCAGGAACAAGCAGGAATGAGTCTTCACATATGGGGACTCCCTAGCTAGAGATGCCAGGGGGAGATCCCATAAAATGCATGTTCCTGGATCAGGAGTGCATTTCCCACACAGGAATCTCCGGCATCCCATGAGGGAATGGAGGGTAGGAGTTGAGAATAGAAGAGCTGTAAGGAAAACAGCAAACCCAAGGACTACAGGAGAGGAGTCCATGGCATGTATGATAAGTACCATTAAAATTATTTAATGAACAGTTATAATATGGAGCTTACCTACTGGATTGTAGGAAGTAGAAAGCGTGATGGAGTCTACTGGATATGCAGTAGCGGAATCCTCAAGGTGACCTCACAGCAGTGAGGGTGAAGGTCGAGACCTGGAATTAGCAGGTGATCCAGGTGTCAACTGGGGTAGGATTAGAACGGCAG
The DNA here is from genome assembly GCA_033557465.1 of Ichthyophis bannanicus. NCBI lineage: Eukaryota > Metazoa > Chordata > Amphibia > Gymnophiona > Ichthyophiidae > Ichthyophis > Ichthyophis bannanicus. Next base: position 450,409,509 of record CM066037.1, read on the forward strand.
GTCTTCAATGGAAAGCTTTATGGGAAAAAGCTGAAAACTCTTTTAGGGACTAAAAGAAAAAGACTGACCGATTTGGACAACTAGCCCAGTCTTGGAGGGAAGAAGGGGTATGGAAAAAAGCCCATATTCCCAAGGAGAACAATATGTACTCAAAACAATGAAGTTATACACTGTCTTTCCTAGCTGATGAGAGATAGGAAAGATATTGAAGCTTGAATCTTCAAGGATAGTGAGACCTAGAGTAAAGCGGAAGCTGTTATCACCACAGTAGTGGTTGTGTGCATAACAGTCCCCACATACTAAGGAACAGTGAAAAGGGGGCTCACTGTCTGTAACCTCTAAGAAAGGTACAATTGCTATAGCATAGACAGTGAGGAGATAGTATGTAATACAAATCGATCTATAAAAAGTCTCCCAACAGATATATATATATATATATGGAGACATATGTATATAATTTACCCTGTTTTCCAAGTTACTTGCTCCTGTTCAATGTAACGACCTGACTTTTGTTTATTGTCGGATACTGTTTGTTTTATGTAAACCGCGCTGATCGCAAATAGTGCGATATATAAGAAATGAAAATAAAATAAATAAATAAATAAATATATGTATGTCTAGATATGCAGGATATATGTATCAACATATATATATATATATATATATATATATACATACACACATATGGGGGCATAAAGTATGCACACACAGCTTACAGACATATGTATGTAGAGGCATATATAGGGATATTTACATACATGACAATAAGTCTGAAGATACACTAAGCCCCATAAGAATATTCACATGGGGAATGTGAAGGGGAAAGATTCATCCAATAACAAGAGGGTGAAACCCACTTGACAGATATATAGAGAATCTATTTCCGTGGGCTAAGAGGATGCAGGAATGCAATCCAGTAAAATAACCAGGATGGTTGCGTGAAAAACAGAGGATAATATCAGTCTGTAAAAAGCAAGTCGGGAGTCCTTTAGAACTCTGACATGGTAGATGGGTAGAAACGCATAGAGAAGATACCAGGAGGACCCACTGGAGGGACATAGGGGTATCATGCGTTACTAATAGCCTTGGATATTCACGCAGAAAAAGCTTATATTCTAACAGGAGACGAGAGGGTGTGGAGAACCCTCACAAGTCATGGGAATGATTTATAAGCTTTTTTCTACTATATAGAAGAGCCCTCAGAGACAAAGATCAATGCTCTGTAGCAAGGGCCCATAGTAGAAAGCTTCTCTGAAGATTGCAGAGAGCATTGTGCAGGAGAATTATGAGTTAAAACTGACTGAAGTCAGGTGTGTTGCCACATCCTAGGAAAAGGAGATGGCTAGAAAGAAGATAATGTGAGAAGCCTAAAGTGAGTAGGATTAGCCAAGATAGATGAGGACTAGCTTGGAATCACTACTGAGGCTAGACAAAAATTGTGGAAGATAGACTGGAACTTGTGGGAAAGTACCAGTAGTTCAATCACTGGAACTCCTGCATGCACAGCAGCTGAAAAGGACAGCAGAGAAAATCTTCCTGTGCAAAACAAAGAGAAACAGACAAAGGGAGAGGAGATATTCCTGTCCCTGCCTGATGAGTTATCTTGAGAATGTATTCAAGGAAACAAAAAGTCTACACTGGAATGAAAGGCTAGAGAAGCTTTTCAGTATGGTACCACTCAGTCAGGGGAAACCCTGGATGAGAGGGTAGAGAAAACAGGTAATTAGAGGGTGACTTACCCATATGGCAAGTCAGCTGAAGGAAAAAATGTTCATGTTGGGACAAACTATCATGGGATAGTTGTAACTTCCCTTCTTGGTAGTAAGAAGAGGAGAATTCTGTAACCCATGGACAAGAATATCCTGACAGCTTAGCATACTGAAAAAGGAAAACCCCAGTGTAGAGCTTAAGAAAAAACAGTGAACAAACTTCTGTTAAGAAGAAGTTAACTGTAGATTGTAACCTTCAGAACCTATGGTTGCTGGGTTTGTTGAGACTGGCTAGAATTTGGAAACTTTAGACTAGGACGAGGTGTCCCTTGCTTGGGCACCTCTGGATGATGGGCAGGAGAAGAGTGAAACCTTCTTTTCTTAGGGAAAGAAGGCTTGGTAGGACATTTCCTACCTCCTGGGGAAGAAGGCGGCTTAGAATGGTCTGCAGAACCAGGGAAGTCAGTGGAGCAATGAGCAACCTGACGTAAAGCCTCCTTATTGAAGAGATTTTCTCCAGTACAAGGAGAATTACCCAGTGTATGTTGTGCCCATCTGCTCAAGTCAGAAGCTTGGAGCCAGGCTCTACGACGTGCTCCAATGGCAATAGCAGAGGATCTGCTAACAGACTCAAAAGAGTCTAGAGAAGCACGAGAAAGAAACCAAGAGATATTCCGGCTATGACTAAGAAGCAAGGAATAGTCAGCAGCCTTAGGCTCTGACAAAAAAGGAGTCAAAAGAGATAATTTCTTTGTGACCTCCTGGAGTGTTAGACTCATATAAAATATAAGAAATAATTCTTGATGCCAGCATAGATGTTTGGAAGGTTTGACGTCCAAAGGCATCAAGTGCTCTAGAAGCACGACCTGGCGGATAAGAAGAATGCTTCTTCTTGCTTTTTACCTTCCATATTGCTGATTCCACTAAAATGGAATGATGGGGAAGTTGATTCTTTTGAAACCCTGGAGAGGGGGGCACCTGATACAGAACATTAGTTGCTGTAGAAGGTGAGGGAACCCTTAAAGGTGATTCCCATATTCTCAGAAGATCCTGCAAAGAATGATGTAAAGGAAGCATTATATTTCCCTTTTCTGCAGGAGAGCCTTGGTTAAGATTACAGCCAGGGATAGGAATAGCAAGAAAGGTTGCCATGTCAAGGAGAAACTTCTGAAAAGAAGGATCTCCAATGGGAACCATCCCTGGGAAGGCTAAGGTTGAAGATGCAGCCTGAGCACCAGAGGATATACTGGTCTGGTGCAGAAAAAGAACCTTACTAGATGGATAATGATACTGGCAGTCACGATTTGAGGCAGTTAGTACTGCATCGTCTATGCCAGGTATTGATTCCAAACTAGGCATGGAAGAAATCGATGGCACCGATGTAACTGCAGGAATCGACATTGATACCGATACCGGTAATGGCATCGAGGCAGTCATCGGAGGCTGCTCAAGCGGTACCGAGGTAACCAGAGAGTCTTGGTGAGTATCCTCGGTACTGCACATCCGGAAACGACAAGGGTCGGTTCCAAGGCGCGTCGGTACCCAGTCATCTAGACTAGATATTGATTCCAGACTCGGCATCGAAGGGAGCGAGTCTATCGATGCATGTCTAGAGTGCACCGACGTCGGTGGTGGTACCGGCGATGCTGATACAGGGAAGTCACTCTGGGTCATATCGATCGGTCCCGAAGGTACCGAGGACGCCAGATGACGATCCCTGGTGAAGAGTGGAACACTCGACACCGGTGCCGATGCCGGGGTATCGGTACCGCTCGAAGCGGATACCACCCACGAGCATGGCTTAGATACAGGAAAGTCAATCTGGAACGTATCGATCGGTCCCGAAGGTACCGAGGATGCCAGATGACGATCCCTGGTGTCAAGTGGAACACTCGACACCGGTGCCGATGCTGGGGTATTGGTACCGCTCGAAGCGGGTACCACCACCGAGCATGGCTTAGAAACAGGAAAGTCAATCTGGAACGTATCGATCGGTCCCGAAGGTACCGAAGACGCCAGATGACGATCCGTGGTGAAGAGTGGGACACTCGACACCGGTGCCGATGCAGGAGTATCGGTACCGCTCGAAGCGGATACCACCCACGAGCATGGCTTAGATACAGGAAAGTCAATCTGGAACGTATCTATCGGTCCCGAAGGTACCGAGGATGCCAGATGAGATCCCTGGTGTCAAGTGGAACACTCGACACCGGTGCCGATGCCGGGGTATCGGTACCGCTCGAAGCGGATACCACCCCCGAGCACGGCTCAGGTATGTTCTGTGAGGGGTGAGCCCCAGGAACAACCTGAAACCCCTGAAATGGGGTCTTGAGGGCAAGGCCGGAGCCGTCATCATGCGTGGCATGAGACCTACCACTCAAGGATTGGCAAGTCTTAACAGACTGTTTGTGGGTTACCTGATCCTGTAGAGAAGAAAAACCCGGTGCCCTCACTGCAGGAGGGAAAACGGTATCAAGGGAAACTCGAAAGAGGGAAGGTCTTCTCTCAGCATTGCAGCCTGATAGTTCAGGGGAAAAAGGGTCAGGACCCAAACAGGTTAGACACCAGAGATTGGAGTCTAAAAAGAAAACTGTGTTTCCACAGTGAAGGCACTTCTTAGGAGAAGGCGGCTCCATGATGGAGAGGCCTTGTAGGCCCAAAAAAGTTAAGACAGAAACAGGGAAAAATCTCTCTGAGTTTAAGAAAAAAGAAAAGAAAAGAAAAAACCACCGGCGGTACCGGTGTCGGCGGGAAAAACAGCCGCGACCACAAGAAATAAAGTATTTAAAGAAAAAAGCTTCTGTGGTGACAGGAGGACGTCCTGCCGGCTCAGCAGAAAAACGAAAACTGAGGAGAAGTGGAAAGGGCAGGAAGTCAGCGCACAGGCGCGGGGGATGCTCCCAAAAGCTTTCTGATTGGATGCTGGGGAGCATTCCCGTGCAGGCTCCGTTGGTACCAACGTACCCATATGTGAAGACTCTTTCCTGCTTGTTCCTGGAGATATTGGACAGCTCACAGATTAGAACACAGTAAGACTCCTGTTCACTAAGATTTCTTAATACTGAATATAAAAGTGGGCAGTAGAACTATTAATATCTTTAGTTTTAAAACAAAATAATAACACAGGAACTTAGATTTCATGAGGAAGAAAAAGCAGAGCTCATTCCTTATCAGTGTTTCCACCTAATCAGACACAATATGTATCTCTACTGCCACCTAGGGACCGATTCACTAAAAAGCACAGTTACTTACCTGTAACAGGTGATCTCTGGGAACAGCAGGAATAAGTCTTCATATATGGGTACGTTGGTACCGACGGAGTCTGCGCGGGAACGCTCCCCAGCGTCCAATCAGAATGCTTTTGGAAGCATCCCAACACGCCTGCGTGCTGCCTTCCCGCCTTTCCCAACTGTCTCTCCTCAGTTAAGTTTTAAAGCTGAGACAAAGAGAGAGAGAGGGAAAGATAGAGATAGAAAAATGCAACTCCTAGGGGAGGTGGGTGGGTTGTGAAGACTTATTCCTGCTATTCCCAGAGATCACCTGTTACAGGTAAGTAACTGTGCTATCTCCAGGAACAAGCAGGAATGAGTCTTCACATATGGGGGACTCCCAAGTTGAGATGCCTGGAGGAGTCCCAGCATGTTGCGAATTTGAGAGCCATGCTATTTTACCGAAACCCCAGGCATCCTAGGGATGGAGGGTAGGAGTTGAACTAAAAAGATGTGCTGTGGAACAGCAGGACCAAACAGGATGCCTAGACAGGAGTCTCTGTGCAGGTGATACTTGGTGGTAATATTGGGAGCAATAAACCAAACTGGACCTCACCTAGTGATATTGTAAAGGGGTATATGGAGGTTCATGTGGATTTGTGGATATGAACCAACAGAATATCCCCAGGGAGTACCTCAATGCAAGGAGAGGAAAATAACTGTACAAAAAAACAGGTTGAGGTTAGAACCCTTAGGGTGAGAAGAAACAAACCCAGTGGAACTGGGGTAGTTCAATGAGGTAGGACTTTGCGGAAAACGCGGAAGTCCCTATCAGATAAAAACTGAAGTTCTTTTGACTTTAAAGGGACAAAGTTCTTATAGGAGAAGGGAGCTTTAAAGATCCCTATATCCGATAACAAAGAGGAGTGATGAGGCAGTGTAGCCTCTCATCTTCTGAAGAGTCAGAAAGTCCCTCCTAATTGGAAAGGAAGTATATGGAGGGCTTCAGGAGTACCTAAACTGAAAGGCATGGTACAAAAACTCCTCAACTACTAAAGGAAGTGGTTGATTATGGAGAACCCTAAGTATGCTGGGACAGCATGGAAAGGGATAGAGAGTATCTGTCGAGTCCGTAGGGGAATATATATATATATGTATAAGTATATATATATATATATATATCTAGGCAGACAGATGGAAATAGTATATAGAGATATATCTACCCACTATCATATATTGCGAAGCATATATATATATATATATATATATATATATATATATATAGAGAGAGAGAGAGAGAGAGAGAGAGAGAGAGATAGGGAAATAGAGATACATCCCTCATATATGTTTATAAAAAATATATATAGATATATTTGCATGTATATGGACATCTGCATGTCTATGCTCATATATATAGGAGTGGCCTAGTAGTTGGGGCAAGGTACTTCAGGCCGGAAGGTCGGGGGTTCAAATCCCACTAGAGGACAGCAACTTTGGGCCGGAAGGACTGGGGTTTCTAGTCCCACAGGTGCTCCTTGTGGTCTTGGGCAAGCCACTTAACCCTCCATAGCCCATGTTCCCTGTAAAATAGTTATCTCCAAGTTATAATGCCCTGTTCAATGTAATTTCAGTTTGTTCAATGTAAACCGCACTGATGCAAAATAGCGCGGTATATAAGAGAATGTAAATAAATAAATAAATATATATATATATGTATATATATGAGTATACATACCCATGTCTGCACATAGGGTATGTGGAGAGAGAAAGATTTATCTAACTACAAGAAGGGAGGTACCTGCTTGGGAAGATAGAGAATCTGTACTTCCTGGGTATGGATAGGAAGCCCAGGGAGTTCTCTCACTGGCAAGAGAAGTCTAAAGTCCTCTAAGAACTCTAGTTCAGGGAGAACCAGGAATGGAGACCTACCTGGAAAATGCAGAAGATGTTGTAAATCTGCAGATAGTAAGTCTGAATCCTTCCATAACTCCAGCAGGTAGCTGGAGAAAAGATGCAATAAAAATACCATATGTACCCCTGATGAGGGCAAAAAGGGGTATGGTGCATTTTTGTGCTCAACATGGATTACGCCATGAAGAGTTGAGGATGGAAGGAAAAGACAAGACAAGGATTGTCTATACTGATAGAAAAACCCATCCCTGGTGAAGGGGTCCCCTGGAGATGTGAAGCAACCCAGGGAATTGGATAATTCTTTAGGTATTCTCTTATTTAAAGGCTTGTGTTTATTTAAGAAGCCTTTAATGGAAAAATGGTAAGGGCAGGGAGAACCCAGCAGGCATGACTAGGTAAAGCCCTTCCTAACCATCTGACATCATGTGCTCTCTAACAAGGCCCCATAGTGTAGAGCTGCTCCGAAGAGATGCAGAGAGCATGTTGCAGGTTAATTAGAAGAAAAACTGGTGTTTAAGAGCCAGTAGGTATCATGAACCATTCCGCCAAGCCCAAGGATTGGGAAAGGCTAAGGATAGAAGATAAGGTAATGTGTCTGCAACAATAGCCAGAAAAGGTTTTAAAACCTTCTGGGATCTAGAGGTAAGGCCAGAACCATTGAAATTGGAGAACAAGCCCTGGTGGCTTGGTCAGCAAGTCAGTGGTCTAGCCAGTAAGAACCCTTGCAGTTCTAACTATTGATAGGGCAGCAGTAGAAATCTTATGTCCCAACATTGGGAAAGAAATACAGACATAAGTAGGAGTGGTAAGACTCCACTATTGTCGGAGAGCTGCCCGAAAAATTAAGAATGCATGGGGAGACAACTCTGAAAGAAAACCTAGGGCTTAAGGAGAAGCCCTCAGTCAAGTGGTATCACTCTTACAGACTAAATGTCTTAGTAAGAGTGGCAGAGTTGAAAAGAAGACTTACGGTGGAGTAAATCTTTGAAGTAATATGAGATATGCGGATACAGGAGAAAAAGTCAAAGGTAAAGGCAACCTTATTGACAGTTGTTACTCCTCTGAGTAGTCCAGAGGATGAGGAGTAACTGTATAACCTGTAGAGCATAATCAACTAAGAAGCTCATGGAGCTGATAGTTAGGATGTCCCCCTAAGAGGGACATATGTAAAGTTAGGATGGAATTGATGTAGATGCTTGTAGTGGTAGGAAGCAAACTACAGGATCCAAACCTCAAACAGGAAAAAGGATTCAGGGAAGAGTCTATTAGCAACCCTGCGGCTGCTGGGTTTGCTGAACCGTTGAGGTTGTGATTTCCTGAGCCTGGTTGATTGTTTCCCTTGCCTGGGAGGATCTGCATGATGGGTAGAAGATGGATAAAACCTTCTCCCATTAAGAGAACAAAGCTTATTAGCAGATTTTCTACAAACTGGGATAGAGGAAGGCATAGACAAGCCTCTGAAAGCAATAGCGTCAGTGGTTAACTGAGCAGCCTGGAGTAAAGTCTCTTTATTAAAGAGATTCTCTCCAGTGCAAGGAGCTTTTCCCAGTTTATCTTGTACAGATTTGTCCAAGTCTGAAGCTTGGAGCCAGGCTCTACGTCGTGCTCCTATGGCTATAGCAGAAGTTCTGCTAACAGACTCGAAAGAGTCTAGGGAAGCACAAGTAAGGAAAGCACAGTTACTTACCTGTAACAGGTGATCTCTGGGAACAGCAGGAATAAGTCTTCACATATGGGTATCGTCGGTACCGACGGAGCCTGCGCGGGAACGCTCCCCAGCGTCCAGTAAGAAAGCTTTTGGGAGCATCCCACAGCGCCTGCGCGCTGCCTTCCCGCCTTTCCCAACCGCCTCTCTCCAGTTCGAGTTTTAAAGCTGAGACAAAGAGAGAGAGAGAGAAGAAAGGAAAGATAGACAGAGAGATACAACTCCTAGGGGAGGTGGGTGGGTTGTGAAGACTTATTCCTGCTGTTCCCAGAGATCACCTGTTACAGGTAAGTAACTGTGCTATCTCCAGGAACAAGCAGGAATGAGTCTTCACATATGGGGACTCCCTAGCTGCAGATGCCAGGGAGAGACCCCATGGTTGTGTGTCCTTGCAGAGGGCTCCACTTCTCCCCCATGGATCTCTCGCATCCAACCAGGGTAGGTGGGTAGGAGTTGATTAGGAATGGAACAGGTGTTTGAAGACAGCCTGACCAAACGAGGCATCCCGGCGGGAGTCCTTGTCCAAACAGTAATGGGCTGTGAAGGTGTGAACCGAGGCCCAGGTGGCCGCTCGACAGATATGGTCGATGGACACCGAGTTTAGATGAGCCATTGAGGCTGCCATGGCTCTCACATTGTGAGCTGTGACATGGCCCTCCAGAGAAAGCACAGATACTTACCTGTAACAGGTGATCTCTGGGAACAGCAGGAATAAGTCTTCACATATGGGTACGTCGGTACCGACGGAGTCTGCGCGGAAACGCTTCCCAGCGTCCAATCAAGAGCTTTTGGAAGCATCCCAGCACGCCTGCGTGCTGCCTTCCCGCCTTTCCCAACTGCCTCTCCTCAGTTAAGTTTTAAAGCTGAGACAAAGAGAGAGAGAGAGGAAAGGAAAGATAGATAGAGATACAACTCCTGGGGAGGTGGGAGAGTTGTGAAGACTTATTCCTGCTGTTCCCAGAGATCACCTGTTACAGGTAAGTAACTGTGCTATCTCCAGGAACAAGCAGGAATGAGTCTTCACATATGGGGACTCCCAAGCTGAGATGCCTGGAGTCCCAGCATGTCATAGGCTGGAACGTGCTATCTCCCAGAACACCAGGCATCCTGAGGATGGAGGGTAGGAGTTGAAGAAAGAAGGATGCTGTGGAACAGCTAACCTAGCATAGGACTGCAGGGATGGAGTCCATGTGTGGATGATGATGGTCATCAATAATATTGCAAAGGATATTGCAATATTGACCTCCCTTGACAGGATTTCACAGAAGTATGGAGGTTCATGGATCTACTGGGAAACCTATTAGAGGATGTGAAGAGGACCTCACTGTAAGTGGAGGTAATAATCCTGTAGGAAAACCAGTGGAGGACAGAATCTTGAAAGATAACAGGTAACCCCAGTAGGGAAACTGGGGTAGTCCAAAAACGGTGGGCCTTCAGAGGAAGGCTTTATGAGAAAAACCCTTGCTCTTTTGGAGGCAGAGTGAGTCACTCTTAGGAGCAAAAAGAGAAGGCTAACCGATTTGGACAAACAGGCACAGTCCTTGTGGGGAGAAAGGGTGTGGGAACTCCTTGTATCCCAAAAAGCGAGGACAAATGCCTGAGGCGTTGAAGTTTGTGATTAACTGAAGATCCACAATGTCTCTCCTAACTGGGGTAAGCTAGGAGAGATACTGGGCACGGAAAGCTTCAGAGGTACCTAAACCGTTAGGTTATGGTATAAAAATTGTTGACTACCAGAGGAGTGGTTGTGTGTGTAGAACCCCAAACCTGCTAGATAGCATAGGTATGGGTAAAGCCCCTCTGTCAGAATCATATAGCTATATGAGGATAGACAGTGAGATAGATAAGTATGTGGATACATATCTATCTATAATAAAATATCTCAACAGATACATATATATATATAGATAGATAGATAGATAGATAGATAGATAGATAGATAGATATAGATAGATAGATAGACAGACATATAAGAATATATCTATAGTGAGATATGGCAGGGCATAAAATACACACAAAAAATAAATATGGATATGTAGGCCTACATATGGGTGTCTGCAATTAAACAGACAGACATATGCCTACAGCACAGTGATCACATAGGCTATGTGGAGAGGAAAGATTCATCTAATAACAAGGAGGTGGAACCTACTTGAGAAGACATATAGAGAATCTATTCCTCCTGGTCATGATCTGCAAGAATGCTAGTTAGTGAAAAATAACCAGGACTGTTACGTGAAAAACAAAGGACAATGTCAATATGCAGCCAGCAAGTCCCGAGTCTTCCAGGACTCTAGCATGGTAAGTAGACAGAAGACGCCTAGAGATGAGATAGTATGTTGACCTGCTTAAGGGCAAAGATATCATGCGTTCTTACCATGAGGACGAGCATATCCCCGATTGGGAATACTATGGACCAAAGCAGGGAACTGGCAACTCCTTGAGCTTTAACGTAAGAGAAGGCATATGTCCTTTATATCAAAAAAGGAGATAGTAAAAGAAGGGAGAACCCTCTAGTCATGGGAAACATGACTGAAAAGCCATTTCTAACCAGCTAGGATAGGTGTTGGAGAAAACCCCCCCATGCTCTCTAGCAAGGGCCCATGGTGGAAAGCTTCTCTGTAGATTGCAGAGAGCATGATGCAGGAGAATGAGGAGATAGAACTGGCTGTTAGAGAGCCAGTATCTCTGCCAACTATGCTGCCAAACTCAGGAAAATGAAGATGGCAGAATAGAAGACCATCTAGAAAGCTTGTAGTGAGATGATCTCCAAGAGAGATGAAGCACTGACTTGGAGCCACTACTAAGACTAGACAGAATGTTAGTGGAGGACAATCTGGTTGTTTGTGGACAAGAACCAGTGGTCCAAACATTAAAGCTCCTGCATAGGCAGCTGTTAGCAAGACAGCAGAAAGAATCTTACTGTTCAAAAACAGAAAGAACAGACAGAACAGGAGTAGGAAACTCTGGACATGTCTGATAAGCTGCCCCAAAGCAAGATTGAGCAGAGGAGGTAAACTCTGCACTGGAAGTGAGAAAGTAGAGAAGCTGAAGAAAAAGCCTTCCAGTAAGTAATTCCCTCTTACAGGGGAAAAACTTGGTAAGAGGGTGAAAAGAATGGAGCTGAAGAAGACTTACGAAGTAGGAAGTCTATAGAAAGGAAAGATACATGCTGGCACAGGAACTATCATTTGATAGTGGTTAGACCTCTTTCCCTAGCAGGAAAAAGAGGAGAAACCTGTGACCTATAGGCATGAATATCCTGACAGCTCATAGAAATATAGAAAAAATGGATATCTTTTGGAAAGAGATCCATGTGTAGGGGTTAGAATGAAGCGGTGGATTGCCTCCATTGAGAAGAAGCCACTGTAGATGCAGAGTCACAAGCATCTGATGATGATTGATCAGAAACCCTGCAGATGCTGGGTTTGCTGAGCCTGGTGAGAGGTTGGATTCTTCAGACCAGGACGATGCGTCCCCTGTTGGGGAACATTTGTATGATGGGCAAGTGATGAATAAAACCTTCTTCTCCTGTGGGAAGAAAGTTTGGTAGGAGATTTCCTAACTAGTGGGACAGAAGGTGGTGTAGAACAAACCTTAGGAACAGGTTACTCAGTGGATAACTGAGTAACCTGATGTAAAGACTCCTTGTTGAAAAGATTATCTCTAGTGCAAGGAGTATGTCCCAGATGTTGTTGTGCCCATTTGTCCAAGCCTGAAGATTGGAGCCAGGCTCTACGTCGTGCCCCTATAGCAATAGCAGAAGTTCTGCTAAGAGACTCAAAAGAGTCTAGGGAAGCACGAGAAAGAAACCAAGAAATATTCTGGATATGCTTAAGCAGTGAAGAATAGTCTTTACTCCTAGAATCTGGAAGGAAAGGAGTCAAAAGATGTAACTGCTTTGTGACCTCCTCAAGAGAGAGACTCATATAAAAAAAATATGAGAGAATTCTTGCAGAAAGCATAGATGTCTGGAAGGTTTGACGTCCAAAGGCATCTAGTGTCTTAGACTCACGACCTGGCGGATAAGAAGAGTGCTTTTTCTTACTCTTTACCCGCCTCACTGCTGATTCCACTACTATGGAATGATGAGGAAGTTGAGTCTTTTGAAACCCTGGAGAGGGGGGCACCTGATATAAAAGATCAGTTGCCTTGGGAGGTGGGGGTACCCTTAAAGGTGTTTCCCACATTTCTAGAAGGAGATCCTGCAAGGAATGATGCAAAGGAAGCATTATGTTGTCCTTTGCTTTGGCAGAAACAGAGCCTTGTGCAGGATCATGTCCTGGAATAGGAATGGCAAGAGATCTTGCTATATCCAGGAGGAAACTCTGAAAAGAGGGATACCCAAACAGGAATTTCCCCTGGACAGGGTAGATCTAAAGAACTAGCCTGCGGATCCACAGAGTTATTCAAATATATAGGAATACAAGTTCCTGCAGAGTACAGTGTGGAATGCTTAAAAGATGGTTGCTGGCAATGGCTGTCAGGAGCAGCCCCCATCCTTACCACATTGTCCATGCCAGGTATCGACTCCAAGCTTGGTATAGAATGGAGTGATCCTGTTGAAAAAAGCATGGCCGGAATTGGCGACGATGCTACTGTGGGTACCGGTACCAATGCTGATACCGGTACCGATGTCGGAGTCGAACCCGACAAAGACATCGGAGCAGTCATGGGTGACAGTTCAATCCGTACCGAGGTAACCGAAAACCTCCGGCCGCTATCCTCGGTACCGAAGCAGCGGTATCGATCGGTGTCAGTACCAAAATCTATTGGTACCCAGTCTTCTAGACTAGAGATTGATTCCAAACTCGGCATCGAGGGCAAAGAGCCTGATAAGCGAAGCATGGAAGGCACCGACCGTGAAGGTATTGAGGACATCGGTACCAACTTCGGTACCGTGTCTGATACCAGTGAAGGAAGGGCAACCAGTGGCAACTCAATCGGCGTCGGGGGAACCGAGAGTTGCGGATCCGAATCATTGGAACCGAGCCTTCGGTACCGTCGGGAGCTGGTACCCAGTCCTCCAGACTGGAGATCGATTCCAGACTCGGCATCGAAGGAAGCGAGGCTATCGATGCACATCTGGAGGGTACCGACATCGGTTGGAGTATCGGTGTTGGTACCGATAATGGAAAGTCAATCTGGAGGGTATCCACCGGTTCCGAAGGTACCGAGGACGCCAGATGACGATCCCTGGTGAGGAGTGCTTCATCCTACACCAGTGCCAATGCCGGGGTATCGGTACCGCTCGAAGCGGATGCCACCACCGTACACGGCTTAGATATGTTCTGTGGGGGGTGAACCCCAGGAACAACCTGAAACCCCTTATAGGCTTTGGAGACCGAAGACTCCCGCCGGGGTTTTGAAGCCAGTGGGCCCTCGAGGGCAAGGCCGGAGCCGTCTACATGCTGTGCATGAGACCTACCACTCGAGGACTGGCTAGTCTTAACAGACTGTTTGTGGGTTACCTGATCCTGTGTGGACAAAGAAAGGGACGGTGCCCCGAAGTTGGAGGGCAACCGTGTATCAAGGGAGCCTCGATGTTGAAAGCCTCTTCTTACCAAACTGTTGTCAGGACCCAAGCAGGTTAGACACCGACTTGAGGGTCTAAAAATAAAGTTGTACCGCCACAGTCTGAACATTTCTTGGAGAAAGTGTCTGGCGGTTCCATGAAGGAAAAAGAAGAGGCCTAAAAGGCCTAAGAGACCATGGGACACTATGAAGAAAAAATATTCCGTGGAAAAGGAAAATTTTTCAAGAAAAGAAAAGAAAACACGGGCGACCACAAGAAAACTAAAAACTAAAAAATAAAAACAAGAATTTCTGCGGTGACAGGAGGACGTCCTGCCGGCTCCGCGGAAAAACGAAAACTGAGGAGAGGCAGTTGGGAAAGGCGGGAAGGCAGGCGTGCTGGGATGCTTCCAAAAGCTCTTGATTGGATGCTGGGAAGTGTTCCCACGCAGACTCCGTCGGTACCGACGTACCCATATGTGAAGACTCATTCCTGCTTGTTCCTGGAGATATGTTCTTACTCTGGTAGGAGAAAGAAATACACTGAGCAATCCAGCTGGATAGTGTTCTCTTAGAGACTGGAAGTCCTAAATGAGAAGGATCAAAAGCAACAAAGAGTTGAGAAGACTTTCTATGTTGCTGTGTTCTTTGTAAGTAGAAAGCGAGAGCTCTCTTACAATCCAAGGTATGAAGATTCCTCTCTGCATTTGATGCAAGAGGTCCTGGAAAAAAGACAGGTAAATATACCTCCTGGTTCAGATGAAAAGGCGAGACCACTTTAGGCATAAAGTGTGGATTGGTCCTGAGGACTACCTTATCATGATGGAACCTTGTATAAGGTGGATTAGCCACCAAAGCTTGCAGCTCACTGATGAGGCGTGCTGAGGTGACTGCAATGAGAAAAACAACTTTCCAAGAAAGAAATTTCAAGGAGGAAGCTGAGTCTTATGAAAACCAGGACAGGGAGGGACACGGTACATGGTGTTTAACCTGCGAAAATGAGGAGAGGTGGTGAGAGGAGTCTCCCACATGCCCAACATGAGATCATAGAGAATCTCATGGATAGGTAGGGTAGCTGCTTCCTTAGGAGCCTTAGGATATTGCAAAATATCTAATTGCTTGGCTCTAGGCTCTGACTCAGAGGCCACTGTAATGAAGAGGCCTCTAGCCACTTCCCTAATGAAAAGACAAATCCTCTGGAGGAGACATTCTTCGTTTTGGAGAATCAGACTCCTGAGGAAGAAGCACCGGTGCATCGACAGAAACCTCCGACTCATCAGAGTCTTCGGAGGAATCGAAGTATCGCCTGTCCGGATACTCCTGTAAAGCCCGATACTCATACCGAGTGGGATCGACATCGGGAGTAAGCGGTACCGGTTCGGTACCGATGGGCATCGTAGGACAGGGTACCGTTGCAGCCGACGCCGAAGTCGATGCAATCGGTACCGGCACCGGGAACGGTACCAGCAACGGAGATTGTTGCAGTACCGAAGGCGTCGAGGCCTGCATAAATGCCGTAAGGGTGCGCTGTATGGATAGAATTTTCTGATCCATCAACGTCACCAGAGTCTGGATGTCGGTACCAGTGGAGGCCACCGGTACCCCAGAACACGGCAACAGGTGATCGATCGAGGCCGTGCCATCGATGTCAACCTGTGACCCCATAGGTAATGCTTTGGAAGCCGGAACTTCCCGCCGGGGTAATTTTGCCGGAGCGGAATCCTCGAGGGCAAGCCCGGAGGCATCTCGATGCTTGGAGGGAGATTTGCCCTTCGAGGACCGGCTAGATTTATGTTTGGTTACCTGAGATCCATGGGAGGAAGAAGCAGCCCTGGAAGACGTCGATGACACCGAGGCTGCATCAGAGGGAAACAGGGTACTGAGCATGGCTGCTCGGTTCTGCCGACCTCTTTTAGACATCATGGTGCAGGACACACAATCCGTGATGGAATGGTCAGGACCCAAACATTTAAGACACCAATCATGGGTGTCGGTGACAGAAATAGTACCGCCACATTTTGTGCACTTTTTAAACCCGGAAGCGGGCTTCTCCATGAGAAGAAAATATTTAGGCCTAAGGCCCAAACTGAAAATGCACAGTTGAAGAAAATAAAAGGGTTTTTTTGTTTTTTTTTTTAAGAAAGAAAGAAAAGACCGGCGGTACCGGTCTGAAGTCGAAGGCAGACGCGACACAGAAAAATAAAGAAAAAAATAAAGAACTTCTTCTGCGGTGACAGGAACACGACCTGCTGGCTACGCGGAAAAGAAGAACTGGAGAGAGGCGGTAGGGAAAGGCGGGAAGGCAGCGCGCAGGCGCTGTGGGATGCTCCCAAAAGCTTTCTTACTGGACGCTGGGGAGCGTTCCCGCACAGGCTCCGTCAGTACCGACGATACCCATATGTGAAGACTCATTCCTGCTTGTTCCTGGAGTTCTTAGAAATATTTTGAGCATGATTGACTAACATAGAAAAATCTGCTCTTTTAGGCTCTTGGAGGAAAGGGGTCAAAAGCAATAAATCTTTTGTGACCTCCTCAAGAGATAATCCCATATAGATAATATATGAAAGGATTCTTGCTGAAAGCATAGATGCCTGGAAAGTCTGACGTCCAAAGGCATCTAAAGTCTTAGCCTCACAACCTGGCGGATAAGAAGAGTGCTTCTTAGTACTCTTAACATGCCTCATTGCTGATTCTACAACAAGGGAACAATGAGGGAGCTGAGGCTTTTGAAAACCTGGAGAAGGGGGCATCCTGTATAAGAGATCAGTTGCCCTAGAAGGTGGGGATACCATTAGAGGCGTTTCCTATGTTCTAAATAAAAGATCCTGCAAGGTTTGATGCAAAGGAAACATAATGACTTCCTGTGGATTACAGGGGATCTGTGTAGGTTGTGGATCCCCTGGTGCAGGGTCTTGACCAGGTATGGAAATGGCCAGAGACTCGGCCATATCAAGCAGGAAAGCTTGAAAAGAAATCTCCCCAGAGGGGAGTTCTCGAGGAAGAGGAGGAAGAACTAGATCTGTTGAAGAACTAGTTCTAGCAGCCACCGGCTTATTCAGATTCTGTAGAATAGAAGATCTGGAGGGGTGGAGCATCGGATTATCTTTGAAAGATAGTTGTCGGTACCGCTGAAAAGTGCTATCCGCAACTGATTGGTAGCAAATCGTCCATGCCAGGGATCGATTCCAAACTCGGTATGGAGGGAAGCGAGCCGGCTGAAAGGAGCATGGGAAGTACCGACACCGATGTTGATGTCAATACCAGTACCGGGATCGGTACAGTCAGTGACGGTACCGGGATCGGTACCGTCAGTGACACCGATATAAGAAGATCAGTCTGTAATGGCACTATCGGTACCGTGGAAACCGAATGTGGCAGACGTTGATCATCGGTGGAATGTCTACGGTACCGTCTGCAGTCGGTACAGAGACGGGTCGGTACCCAATCATCCAGACTAGAGATTGATTCTAGACTCGGCATCGAAAGAAGCGAGTCTATCGATGCATACCTGGAGGGTACCGACGTGGATACCAGCATCGGTACCGGGACCGATGTGGGAAGATCGGTCAGTAGCGGCTCTAACGGCACAGAGGATACCGAGAGCGCTCAAATGCGATCATCAGTGTGGAATGTTTCATCCAGCACCATTGCCGATGCCGGGGTACCGGCACCACTCAAAGCGGATACCACCACTGGGCATGGCTCAGGCATGTTCACCGAGGTGAAAACCCCGGGAACAGCCTGAAACCCCGTTAGTGCTTTGGAGCTAGAAGCCTCCCGCCGGCGTTTTAAAGCCAAAATGTCCTCGGGGGCAAGCCCAAAGGCAGCTCTATGAAGTACAGGGCCTAGTAGCAGCAGTTTAAGTTTACATTTAAAACACAGAAGAGAGCTTTCTGGTTAAATTTCATACCCAGCAGAGAGCTTGTAGTTTAAATTTAATAGTCACTCAGGGCTTAGCATCAGCAAAGTACTTTTAGTTTAAATTTAAAACACAGAAGAGAGCTTTCTGGTAAAATTTAGAACCCAGCAGAGAGCTTGTAGTTTAAATTTCATAATAAGTTAGAGCCTAGCAGCAGCAAAGTGCTATAATTTAAATCAAATAAGAATATAGCTTATCTCAGCAGCACAGGACAGGGTACTGGGCAGCAGCCCTCTTTTAATAAGTGTTATTTCCCTCCCTCCCCTGGGATAATTGTAGCTTTATAGATACTTACACATTTTAACAGACAGGAGGTGCTCTCAGGTGAAGCTCGTTACCCAAATCAGTCATACACTAAGGACCTGAGATTAACTAAGCTTCAGGTGAACAAGGTATATTAAACGTATTAGGTACAGTTGTATTGGCAACCCTTAGTAAGTAAAGAACTTAAAGATCTAAACAAAAACTTAAAACCAAGATGCAGACAGCAGTCCAGCAGCGAGATGGGGGCTTTCCAGTCTTTTGCATCGAGTGTCACATGTATGATTTTCTCCCAGTTGGTGAGAGGTCTTACGTGTGCACTAGGTGCAAGAAGCTCTTTGCTCTCAGGGAACGAGTCCGTTCTCTAGAGGCTAGAGTAGCAGACTTGGAAAACATAAGACAGACAGAGAGGTACATAGATGAGAACTACAGGGATATAGTCCTGAAGTCCCACCTCCAGTCTGGCAGCGTCCCTGCTGCCATGGAGGAGCGAGGTCACGTGACAGGAGAGCATCACCCTGGTGTGTCAGGAAGTGATCCTGTAACTAGGACCTGTCCTCCAGGTGATGTAAAACCCTCTCGCACTGAGGAAGTTTCTCCAGGGCCATGTGCCCATGAGGGAAGGGTTAGGACAGCCGTTATAGTTGGTGATTCGATCATTAGGCATGTAGATAGCTGGGTGGCTGGTGGACGTGAGGATCGCCTAGTAACATGCCTGCCTGGTGCGAAGGTAGCGGACCTCACGTGCCACCTAGATAAGGTCTTAGATAGTGCTGGGGAGGAGTCTGCTGTCTTGGTAAGAGTAGTTACTCACCTGTAACAGGTGTTCTCCAGGAGCAGCAGGAATCAGTCCTCACATATGGGTGACGTCGGCACCGACGGAGCCCTCGCGGAGCAATTTCCCCAGCTTTCAAAGAAAGCCTTTGGGAATTGCAGTGCGCATGCACGGTCCCCTTCCCGCCCAAGGGTGCCATCTTGCCCAGTCTGATGACATAGCTAAAAGACAGCAAAAAATTAGCAAAAACGAAGTGAGAGGACTGCAACTCCAAGGGGAGGAGGGAGGGTTGTGAGGACTGATTGCTGCTGCTCCTGGAGAACACCTGTTACAGGTGAGTAACTACTCTTTCTCCAGGACCAAGCAGGAAGTCAGTCCTCACATATGGGACTCCCAAGCTTAAGGCTACCGGAGATCTCAAGTGGAAAATGAGCTCCCTCTAGCTCAGTAGCACAGAGCCGGAGGGTAGGAGTTGCCTAAACCTCAAAGAGATTATGGAGGACTGCCTGACCGAAAGCACTGTCCCTGCGGGACGCCCTCTCCAGGCAGTAATGGGCCGCAAAAGTCTGGCTTGAAGACCAAGTAGCGGCCCGGCAGATGTCTGCCAACGGAACAGAGCGGAGATGAGCCACTGACGCAGCCTTCGCCCTAACACGATGAGCCGTGACTCGACCCTCCAACGAGAGGCCGGCCGCCCCATAAGCCCAAGCGATACAGTCAGCAACCCATATGGACAAAGTACGCTTGGAGACAGGTAGCCCCAACTTATTGGGGTCAAAAGAAACGAAGAGCTGAACAGCCCTCCTATGCTCCCGCGTACGGTCAAGGTAGAAGGATAAGGCCCTCCTACAGTCCAGGGTATGCAGGACCATTTCAGCCCGGCTGGTGTGTGGCCTGGGAAAGAAGGTCGGAAGAACCACCTCCTGGTTGAGGTGAAAAGGGGATACCACTTTTGGAAGAAACTTAGGGTGAGTCCGTAAGACTACCCTATTCCTGTAGAACCTACTATAAGGAGGATCAGACACTAGGGCCTGAAGTTCACTAACGCGCCTAGCAGAGGTAAGGGCTACCAAGAACAAGGTTTTCCAGGAAAGAAAACGAAGAGGGCAGGTAGCCATAGGTTCAAAGGGCGGACAGGTAATCCGCTGCAAGACCACATTCAGATCCCATTCAGGGGCTGGTGGGCGCAAAGGAGGCTTAAGGAGAAGGAGGCCTCGGAGAAAACGAGCCACCAAAGGGTGGTTGGAAAGAGGCCTGCCATCCACCGGTGCGTGATGCGCAGAGAGAGCACTGAGGTGGACCCTGACAGAGTTGGACTTAAGGCCCAGATTGGAGAGGTAAAGCAAATATTGCAAGACCACTGCCACCAAGCAGGAGAAGGGATTCTCAGACTGCTGAGCACACCACACGGAGAACCGACGCCACTTGAGAGCGTAGGACTTCCGGGTGGAGGGCAGTCTGGAGGCCAAGACGACCTCTTCCACCTCCCGAGGCAGCAGGAAGGGAGCAAGGACTACCCTTTCAGCAGCCAGGCCATCAGATGAAGGGACCGGAGGTTGGGGTGTAGAAGAGTCCCCTGATCCTGTGACAGGAGATCGGGTTGAAACCCCAGAGGAAGAGGAGTGTCCACCGCCAGCTGCATCAGAAGCGGGAACCAGGGCTGTCTCGGCCACCGGGGAGCCACTAGGATCATTGAGGCTCTGTCTCTGAGAACCTTGAAGAGCGTGCGAGACGCCAGTGGCGTGGGAGGAAAGGCATACAAGAGGCCTGTGGACCATAGAATCAGAAAAGCATCTGCCGCTACTCTGAGAGGATGCAGTTGTCGAGAGCAGAATCTGAGAAGCTGCTGGTTCAGAGGACTGGCAAACAGATCCATGGTGGGGAGGCCCCACTTGAGAAAGATCCGCTGAACCACCAATGGATCCAATCTCCACTTGTGTGGTAGGAGGATCCTGCTTAGCTTGTCTGCCAGGTAATTTTCCTGACCTGGGAGTTAGACAGCTTTGAGGAGTATGCCGTGGTGGACGGCCCAAGAGCACAGTTTTTGTGCCTCCTGACAGAGAAGGAAGGAGCCTGTTCCACCTTGTTTGTTCACGTAGAACATTGCAACTTGGTTGTCCGTCTGGACCAGCACAGACTGGTGAGAAGTGAGGTGGGAGAAAGTTCTCAGAGCTAGGCGAATGGCTCTGAGCTCCAGGAGGTTTATCTGCTGAGCAGACTCCCAAGGAGTCCAGAGGCCTTAAGTACATGTCCCTTGGCAATGTGCTCCCCAACCCAGGAGAGAAGCATTGGTTGTCAGCACCTGAGAAGGCGGAGGAGATTGAAAATCCACTACCAGCACCAGGTTTGGCAGATGAAGCCACCACCGCAGAGAAGAGACCAGCAGGTCGGATACCTGTACCGAGTCCGCCAGGCTCCCCGTGGCCTGATGCCATTGAGTGCGAAGGCACCACTGAGCAGGTCGCATGTTCAGGCGGGCATTGGGGGTCACATGGACCGTGGAGGCCATATGGCCGAGCAGTCTCAGAAATTGCCTGGCAGAGACCAGGGAATTGCTGTGAAAGTGGCTGGCGAGATCCATGAGCCTGTGTGCCCTGTCTAGAGGCAGGAAGGCCCGCGCCTGAAGTGTGTTCAACCTTGCGCCTATGAATTCGAGATTTTGAGAGGGGAGCAAAGTGGACTTTGGAAGTTTATGACAAATCCCAAGTGCTGGAGCAGAGTCACAGTGCGATGAGTGGCCTCTTGGGAAGACTGGTCTCTGATGAGCCAGTCGTCCAGGTATAGAAATACAAAAAGGCCTTGAAGCCTGAGATAGGTCGCCACCACTGCTAGGCATTTGGTGAACACCCTGGGGGCGGAGGATAGGCCAAAGGGCAGTACTCTGTACTGGTAATGATTTCCTCCCACAACAAACCTGAGATATTGTCTGTGGTCTGGATGAATAAGGATGTGAGTATAGGCATCCTTTAGATCCAAGGAGCATAGCCAGTCTCCCTGCTGGAGGTAGGGCAGCAGGATTCCAAGGGTAAGCATCTTGAACTTTTCCCTTGCCAGGAACTTGTTGAGGTTTTGCAAGTCCAGGATGGGTCTGAGGCCTCCTGTTCTTTTTGGTATCAGAAAGTACCTGTAATAAAAGTCGTGACCTCTCAGATGGTGGGGCACCGGTTCCACAGCCTGTTCCTGAAGAAGACTTGCTAACTCCTGAAGGAGTAAGTCCCTGTGCAGAGGGAGTCTTGGAGGCTCCCCTGGAAAGTAGGAGGGAGGTACCTGTGAAAGTGTAGAAGATAGCCTTTCTGAACTATATGAAGCACCCAGGTATCTGATGTGATGGCTGACCACCTGTGGGCAAAGTGGACCAGCCGGCCTCCCGTGATGAGAGAAACCAGCGGAGGGGAAGAGGCTATGCTGATGGAGTCAAAAACCCCCACCCTGCTGAGCAGGGGCCGGTGTTGCGGGCTTGGGGGCCTGCTGCCTACGGGACCTATTACCCCGTCCCTTGGCCTGCTGACCCATTTGGGGAGCTGCTGAGGCCTGATACTGAGGGTAGTGTTTATAGGCAGCCGCCTTCCTCGGGTAAAAGGGCTTTTTCCCCGAGCCCTTCGTCTTCTGAGAAGGGACAGAGGTTTTTCTGGACAGCCTAGTCCTGGTCAGAGTCTCTGTCTCGATCTGTGCAGCCTTTTCAGCCATGGGTTTGCCAAAGAGGTTTTCACCTCTGCAGGGGACATCGACCAACTTGTCCTGTACCCATGGCTCGAGGTCGGATGACTGAAGCCAAGCCTTTCGGCGGGCACCGATGCCGGCTCCGGCTACTCGAGCCGATGCTTCGAAGCCATCGTAGGCTGCTCGAGAGATAAACTTCGAGCACTCTCGAATACCAGTGGACAAGGCTTGGAACCTCTGCAAAGGTTCCTCGGAGAGACCAGCAGAGAACCCGGCAATTTCTTTTGCCAGGTCTCGGAGGTAAATGCCCATATAGAGCTGGTAGGTCTGGACTCAACAAGCAAGCATAGAGACCTGGAAGCACTTCCTACCGAGGGCATCCAGGTTCCGGGCCTCCCGGCCGGGAGGCACCGAGGAGTGCATCTTCTGACTCTTGAGTCGATGCATGGCCGATTCCACCACCATGGAATGGTGCGGTAGTTGTGCCTTTTGGAACCCGGGGCTCTTGCGGACTCGATAAATGGAATCGACCCGCTTGCTTAACACCGGCGCCGGGCTCTCCCACATGCGGAAGAAAAGTCGCTCCAGCATCGGAGGAACCGGTACAGTAAAGGCCTCCTTTGGGGGGAGTCAAACTGGAGGGCATCGAGCTCTTCGACTCGAGGCTCCTCCTCGGGATCCGCGGGGAATGCCAAGGCCTTGGCCATATCCCGCACGAAGTCCATGAACCGGGTGTCCTCCGGGGGGGACCGTCTCCGAGGTTCGGACTCGGGTGAGTCCGATGGGACGCACCGAGACCGAAAAGTACCAGGTGACTCTTCGTCCTCTGATTCCCAGGCTGACTCCTCGGAGGAGGAATCGAGCGGCTCCGGTCGGGCGGGCACCGATGCCCTCCGCCCCGATGCCGAGGGCGTCGGCGACCTCGGTCCCAAACGGGAGGCCGAGGGAGACCGCGACCGAGGATCGACTCGAGCTCGCATGGACTCAAGGATCGGCTCGGTCTCCGGGGTCGACTTGGACGTCGACGTCCCGGTGGCCGGGGCAGATGCACTGGCGAGGCCAGCGATCAATGCCCGCTGCTGGTCCATGAAGGCAGCCAAACTGCTCTCCAAGGCCGTCAACCTGAGTCCGAGCTCAGGAGACCCTGCAGCCCCCGACTCGGGCTCCGACGGCGTCGGGCCAGACGTCGGCTCCTTCGGAGGTGAATCCACGAGAACTAAAGTACTCACGTGTCCAGGAGACTCCATTGCGAGACGAGGATGTTTCAAAGGCCTCTCCGACTCCGAGGACCCGGGACGGCTATCAGGGCTATGCGACCTGGCCCTCGAGGAACCAGGAGCGTCCACCAACGCTGCCGTCGCGGGTTTCTTCTTCCTATGATGTTCCCGGGCAGGAGACCCCCGCTCAGAGGAACTCCGACGATGCTCAGGACCGGAGTCCCGGGACGTCGAAGTCTCCGATGAGATCCGGGCCCGGCCGGACGCGGAGTCAGAGAAGATTCGTTCCCTTTGATGCTGCCGACTCCTCAACGCTTTTGAGGACATCTTGCCACACGGACCACGGAGGCAGCAGTCATATGTGTCGGTAAGAGACATAAGTTTCTTACACCGATCACACTTTTTAAACCCGCTGGCAGCCATCGGGGGAAAAAGGGCCCCTGCGAGGTCAAAAGACAGGGCTGCCAGTGAAAAAGAAAAAATGGCGCGAACGCTTGTCACGAAGCACAAAAAAACGAAAAATAAAGAATGGACCCGTTACCGGCGCAGCGGGTCCGGACGGGAAAAGGATCCGGCGTCGAACCGAGAAAAGAGTAAGAAATAAAATCAACTTTTTCTGCGGCGATCACAAACAGCGTCTGTAGGGCTCTGCGGAAAAAAGAAGACTGGGCAAGATGGCACCCTTGGGCGGGAAGGGGACAGCGCATGCTCGCTGCAATTCCCAAAGGCTTTCTTTGAAAGCTGGGGAAATTGCTCCGCGAGAGCTCCGTCGGCGCCGACATCACCCATATGTGAGGACTGACTTCCTGCTTGGTCCTGGAGAACATGTCGGTAGGAAAATGTGGTAGGGAGGTTCTGGAGGCTAAATTTAGGCTTTTAGGTAGGACGTTGAAATCCAGAAGTTCCAGGGTAGCGTTCTCCGAAATGCTTCCCGTTCCAAGTGCAGGACCCAAAAAGCAGGCAGAGCTCCGGAGTCTCAATGCGTGGATGAGACAATGGTGCAGAGATGAGGGTATTGGATTTGTTAGGAACTGGGGAACATTTTGGGGAAAGGAAGGGCTCTTCCGAAGGGATGGGCTTCATCTTAACCGGGATGGAACCAGGCTGCTGGCATTAACCTTTAAAAAGGAGATAGAGCAGCTTTTAAACTAGATAATAGGGGAAAGCCGACAGTCGCCCAAGAGCAGATGGTTTGGAAGAATGTATCCTTGAAGGATACTACCAAAAGCAGAGAGGTTCCAAAAAAGAGCAAAGTAGCCCAAATACCCTCAAGTATGGAGCAGAGCTTAAAGATCCCAAATTACCCATGTCTACCAATAGCCAAATTAATATGAATAAAATACAGTCTCTAAAATGCTTGTATGCAAATGCTAGAAGTCTAAAAAATAAGATGGGAGAGTTAGAATATATAGCACTAAATGAGAGGTTAGATATGATTGGAATATCAGAGACATGGTGGAAGGAGGACAACCAGTGGGACACTGTGATACCTGGGTACAAACTATATCGTAATGATAGAGCTGATCAAATTGGTGGACGGGTTGTGCTCTATGTTAGAGAGGGCATTGAGTCAGAAAGGATTAAAGTTTTGCAGGAAACAAAATTTGCTGTAGAATTTCTATGGATTGAAATTCCATGTAAAAAGGGGAAGGCAATGGCAGTGGGATGTACTATCGACCACCGGGCCTGAATGAACAAATGGATGATGAAATGCTCAAAGAAATCAAGGAAGCTAACAAAAGTTACAGCACAGTAATAATAATGGCTGATTTCAATTACCCCGGTATCGACTGGGTCAGTGTCACGGCAGGACATGCTAGGGAGATAAAGTTCCCAGATGACATAAATGACTGCTTCTTGGAGCAGCTGGTTCATGAACCAACCAGAGGGGAAGCCATATTAGACCTGGTCCTTAGTGGAACACCAGATCTAGTGCAAGAGATAAGGGTGTTGGGGCCACTTGGCAATAGTGATCATAGCATGATCGCCTTTGAATTAATTAGTGGAGGAGGGATATTACGGAAATCCACAGTACTACCTTTTAACTTTCGAAAGGGAGACTATGATAAAATGAGGAAAATAGTTAAGAAAAAACTAAAAGGAGCAGTTGCAAAGATTAAAGGCTTACACCAAGCTTGGGTGTTGTTGAATAATACTATCTTGGCAGCCCAGACCAGCTGTATTCCACACTTTAAGAAAAGTGGAAGGAAGTCCAAAAAACTGCCAGCATGGTTTAAAGGTGAGGTCAGAGAGGCTGTTGTTGCCAAAAAAGCATCTTTCAGGAAATGGAAAAAAGAGCCAAACGACGAAACCTGGAAACAGCACAAGCACTGGAAAATCAAATGCAAGGCATTGATAAAGCAGGCAAAGAGAGAATTCGAGAAGAAGCTTGCTGTGGAAGCAAAAACGCGAAATAAAGATTTTTTCAAGTACATTTGTAGCAAAAAACCTGTGAGAGAGTCAGTTGGTCCATTAGATGATAGAGTTAAAGGGGCACTAAGAGGCGACAAGGCGATAGCGGAGAGACTGAATGAATTCTTTGCTTCAGTCTTTACTGAGGAAGATGTAGGGATGTTACCCATGACTAAAGTTGTATTTAAAGGTGCGGAAGAATTGACGGAAATATCGATACATCGGGAAGATGTATTACAACTATTAGATAAACTGAAGAGTAGCAAATCACCTGGACCGGATGGTATACATTCAAGGGTGTTGAAAGAACTGAAATATGAGATTGCAGACCTGCTATTAGTAATCTGTGAACTATCATTAAAATCATCTCTAATACCTGAAGATTGGAGGATCGCCAATGTAACACCAATTTTTAAAAAGGGTTCCAGTGGTGATCCGGGAAACTACAGACCGGTGAGCCTCACGTCAGTACCGGGAGAAATGGTAGAAACCATCATAAAGAATAAAATTATTCAGTATGTAGATAGTCATGGCCTAATGGGAGACAGCCAACATGGCTTTAGACAAGGAAGATCTTGTCTTACTAATCTGATATGTTTTTTTGAAGGTGTGAATAAACAGGTGGACAAAGGTGAGTCAGTTGATATAGTGTATCTGGACTTTCAGAAAGCCTTTGACAAGGTCCCTCATCAGAGACTTTTGGCAAAACTAAACAGTCATGGGATAGGAGGCAGTGTACTACTGTGGATCAAGAACTGGTTAAGAGATAGAAAGCAGAGGGTTGGGCTAAATGGACAATTTTCCCAATGGAGAAAGGTGAATAGTGGTGTACCCCAGGGATTTGTGCTGGGTCCGATGCTTTTTGATATATTCATAAATGACCTGGAAAATGGAATAACGAGTGAGGTTATCAAATTTGCAGATGACACAAAACTATTTAAAGTTGTTAAAACCCAAGAGGATTGTGGAAAATTGCAAAAGGATCTGGATAAATTAGAAGACTGGGCATCAAAATGGCAGATTAAATTTAATGTGGACAAGTGCAAAGTTATGCACCTACGGAAGAACAACCCAAACTATGGTTATACAATGCAAGGTTCCACATAAGGAACCACCACCGAGGAAAAAGATTTAGGCGTCATTGTGGATAACATGTTAAAACCCTCGGCCCAGTGTGCAGCGGCGGCCAATAGAGCAAATAGAATGCTAGGTATCATAAGGAAAGGAATGGAAAATAAAACAAAAGATATTATAATGCCTCTATATCGTTCCATGGTGAGACCGCACCTTGAATATTGTGTGCAATTCTGGTCGCCGTATCTTAAAAAGGGTATAGAGTTATTAGAAAAGGTTCAGAGAAGAGCCACCAAAATGGTAAAGGGGATGGAAGGATACTCCTATGAAGAAAGGCTAAAAAGGTTAGGGCTCTTTCACCTGGAAAAGAGACGGCTGAGGGGAGATATGATAGAAGTCTATAAATTAATGAACGGAGAGGAACGGGTAAACGTAGATCGATTGTTTACGTTATCAGAATATAGAAAGACTAGGGGACATGCAATGAAGCTACAGGGTAAACTATTTAAGACTAATAAAAGAAAATATTTTTTCACTCAACGTGTAATCAAACTCTGGAATTTGTCACCGGAGGATGTAGTAAAGGCTGTTAGTATAGCTGGGTTTAAAAAAGGTTTGGACAAGTTCCTGGAGGAAAGGTTCATAAACCATTATTAAGAAGGGACCCAGGATATCAATGCTTGACCCAGTACAAGCATTGCGGAACTTGTGTCTTTTGGGGAAACTGCTAGGTACGTATGACCTAGATTGGCCACTGTTGGAAACAGGATACTGGGCTTGATGGACCTTGGTCTGACCCAGTATGGCATATCTTATGTTCTTATGTTCTTACATGAGATCTACCACCTGAGGACTGGCTAGTCTGTACAGACTTTTGTTTGGTTACCTGATCCTGCGAAAAAGAAGATGTAGCTGGTACCCTCAGGTCTGAGGGGAACGGCATATCGATTTGAGCTCGATGCTGAAAACTTCTTGTAGAAATAAAAGTGCAGGAGGGACACTCCAGCGGATGGTGTTCAGGTCCCAAACATTGAAGGCACCAATTATGGGTATCTAAAACTAATTTGTAAGTGCCACAATTAATACACATTCTAGTGGCTAGCATTTCCCTGAGGGAAAGTGAAGAGGCCTAGCAGGCTGAAACCTGTCAGGCACTAACAGGAACAAAAGTTCCCACAAGGGGAAAGATTTGCAGAAAAAAAGAAAAAGAAACACCGGCGGTACCGGTGCGTCGAGGGAAGGTAGACGCGACCACAAGAAAAAACAAAAATAAAGGAAGAATTTTCTGCGGTAATAGGAAGACGTCCTGCTGGCTCTGCGGAAAAACGAAAACTGAGGAGAGACAGTTGGGAAAGGCGGGAAGGCAGCACGCAGGCGTGTTGGGATGCTTCCAAAAGCGTTCTGATTGGACGCTGGGGAGCGTTCCCGTGCAGACTCTGTCGGTACCGACGTACCCATATGTGAAGACTCATTCCTGCTTGTTCCTGGAGATAAACTTTTAGATTTAGCTCACACCTTTATCTTCATCCAAAATGCAGAATCTCGCTTCAATTCAGTTTGTCATGCCTTTTTACAACTCTGTACTCAATGCATGTTATTACATAATAAATTAAAATATATAAGGGGTCATTTACTAAGTACCCACTGTATTTCTATGGGCCCAGCGGTGGAAAGCATATGCTAACAATTAGTAAATGCCCAGTTGAGCAAACACAAACATATACCACAATATAAAATTATATAAATACAAGTGCAATAATTATATATACAATTATTCAAAACAATCCCATCCTATCCAAACTCATTTCTCACACACAGAGGCTCAGATAAAACTAGAATTGGTTCAAACACCTTTTCCCCATATGATTCCATATAAAATCTTCCAGAAGCTTTTATAATTCAATTGTCTTAAACAAAAATAAGATAAAGATATGCTTACAATTTTACAAAAACTGATTTACAAAAAAAAAAAACCTCATTCATGCATTCACCTCATACCAGGACGGATGAACTGGAATCCAAGGCACAGTACTAAAATGGTTCATGTCCTACCTCACAGATCGGCACCAGCAAATAAAGATTGGACAAAACACCTCCACCCCTTATAAGCAGACCCAAGGAGTTCTCCAAGGATCCACCCCTCTCTGCTCTTCTTTTCAACCTCTATCTTCGACCACTCTGCAAAATCATAAGATCTCATAACCTGTATATCCATGTCTACGCCAATGATATCATTATCTATAACATTGTACACCAAAACAATCGAAACCCAGACTAAAAGCTGATATCTAAGGATCACCCTTGATCAACACCTCACTTTAAAAGCCCGCATCAGTAAAATCACCAAGAGAATCTACTTCAAAACAAATATACTACAACGCCTACGACCACTCCTTGAACAGACTTCTGGGTTGCCATGCAAGCAACTAAAATATACCTCACCTGGATTTTTGCAACGTAATCTACCAAGGCCTTCCGCAATCCACACTCCTCCCATTGAAAAAGACTCTCCACTCAACAGCAAGAACCCTACATGCAGCGACGAAACAGGATCATATCACCCCTATCCACAAACAGCTCTACTGGCTCCCATTACAGCCTAATACAATTCAAAACACTCATTCTAACCCACAAAGCAATTCACACCAACCCCCCCCCCCACACACACACACACCTACACACACTTCTTCAGACCACCAAGCAACTCAGATCTAGGCAAACCTTCAAAATGAACACCATAGTCATCCCCCACCTCAAAAGAGTAGTTACTCACCTGTAACAGGTGTTCTCCAGGAGCAGCAGGAATCAGTCCTCACATATGGGTGACATCGACATCGATGGAGCCCCTGCGGAGCATTTCCCCAGCTTTCTATGAAAGCCCTTGGGAATACTGCACGAATGCGCGGTCCCCTTCCCGCCTAAAGGTGCCATTTTGCTCAGTCAAATGACATAGCTAAAAAACAGCACACAAAAATGTAAAATAAACTATGCACAACTGCAACTCCCAGGGGAGGAGGGAGGGTTGTGAGGACTGATTCCTGCTGCTCCTGGAGAACACCTGTTACAGGTGAGTAACTACTCTTTCTCCAGGACCAAGCAGGAAGTCAGTCCTCACAGATCGGTGACTCCCTAGCTCTGGGCTACCAAGGAACCCAGGCTGAACAAGAGAACTCCCTCTAGTCACAGCATCAAAGAAAGCACAGTTACTTACCTGTAACAGGTGATCTCTGGGAACAGCAGGAATAAGTCTTCACATATGGGTACGTCAGTACCGACGGAGCCTGCGCGGGAACGCTCCCCAGCTTCCCAAAAAGGAAAGCTTTTGGGAGCATCCCACAGCGCCTGCGCGCTGCCTTCCCGCCTTTCCTAACCAACTCTCCTCAGTTCGGTTTAAAGCTGAGACAATAGAGAGAGAGAGGAAAGGAAAGATAGAAAAGAGATACAACTCCTAGGGGAGGTGGGTGGGTTGTGAAGACTTATTCCTGCTGTTCCCAGAGATCACCTGTTACAGGTAAGTAACTGTGCTATCTCCAGGAACAAGCAGGAATGAGTCTTCACATATGGGGACTCCCTAGCTGAGATGCCTGGGAGATCCCCAAGGATATGAGACCCTGAAAGGGGTCTGGGTCCTCCTATGGATCTCAGGCATCCATCCAGGGAAAGAGGGCAGGAGTTGTTTAAGAATGGAACAGGTGTCTGAGGACAGCCTGACCAAACAAGGCATCCCGGCAGGAATTCTTGTCCAAGCAGTAATGGGCTGTGAAGGTATGAACAGAGGCCCAGGTGGCTGCTCGACAGATCTGGTCGATGGACACAGAATTTAGATGAGCCATAGAGGTGGCCATGGACCTCACATTATGAGCTGTGACATGGCTCTCCAGAGAAAGGTTCTTACTCTGGTAGGCGAAAGAAATACACTGAGCAATCCAATTGGACAGTGTTCTCTTAGAGACTGGAAGTCCCAAGTGAGAAGGATCAAAAGCAACAAAAAGCTGGGAAGACTTTCTATGTTGCTGTGTCCTATGTAAGTAAAAAGCAAGAGCTCTTTTACAATCCAGGGTATGAAGATTCCTCTCTGGACTGGATGCATGAGGAGCTTGAAAAAAGACAGGTAAATATACCTCTTGATTAAGATGAAAAGGTGAGACCACTTTAGGCATAAAGTGTGGATTTGTCCTAAGGACTACCTTGTCATGATGGAACCTTGTATAAGGTGGATTAGCCACTAAGGTCTGCAGTTCACTGATGCGGCGAGCAGAAGTGACTGCAATGAGGAAAATAACCTTCCAGGAAAGAAATTTCAAGGAGGTAGTGGCTAAGGGTTCAAAAGGTGGCTTCATAAGCTGACCAAGAACCAAATTTAAGTCCCATGCCACCAGAGGAGGCCTAATGGGAGGTTTAGTTAAAGTTAGGCCTCTCATGAATCTTGAAATAAGAGGATGAGAGGAGATAGGTTGTCCACTGATGGGCTTAAGGGATGCTGCAATAGCACTCAAATGGACTCTTACTGAATTTGTCTTAAGTCCTGCATTGGAGAGATGCAGGAGATAGTCTAACAAAGAAGTTAAAGGTAGTGCTAGAGGGTCAACACCCTTTTCAGCACACCAAATGGAAAATCTTTTCCACTTAAAAGCATAGGAACGCCTGGTGGAAGGTGTCCTGTAAGCATGGAGGATATCCTTCACCTGCTGAGAAAGATTCAAGTCTTGAAGGTCTAGGCCTTCAGTAACCAAGCTCTGAGGTGAAGGGACTTGGGGTTTGGGTGCCACAAAGTCCCTCCCTCCTGAGACAGAAGGTCTGGAGCAGCTCCCAAGTCCAGGGAGGGGGCTTGGGAGAGATGCAGAAGCAGAGGGTACCACACTTGGCGTGGCCAGCGTGGAGCTATGAGGATCATAGATCCTTGATCCCTCTGGAGTTTGAACAGAGTATTGGGAATCAAGGGAATGGGTGGAAAGGCATACAGGAAGCCCTGACCCCAATGAAGGAGGAAGGCATCCTTGGCCTGAACCCCCTGACACGGAATTCTGGAACAGAACCGGGGACGTTTGGCATTACACGGACTTGCAAAGAGGTGTATGTCCGGGGTTCCCCATTCTTGAAAGATTCTGAGTACCTGATCCATGTGCAGGGACCATTCGTGTGAAAGCAGAACTCGACTGAGTCTGTCTGCCCAAGAATTTTGGATTCCTGGGAGATATACTGCCAGGAGATGGATTTGATGCTCTCTGGCGAAGGCCCACAATCTTAGAGCTTCGTTGCAAAGCGACAGAGAGCCAGTTCTTCCTTGCTTGTTTATATAAAACATAGCTACTTGATTGTCCGTATGGATGAGGACTGTCTTGTAGCTGAGGAGGGTATGGAAGACCTTGAGAGCTAGAAAAAGTGCTCGAAGCTCCAAGTGGTTGATATGAAGAGAGGTCTCCTGAGGGGACCAAGTGCCTTGAGTGGAGAGGTCCTGTAAATGAGCTCCCCAACCTGTCTGGGAGGCATCTGTTGTGAGGGTTGCTTGGGGCAACAACTGTTGGAAGGGGGACCCCAGCAACAGATTTTGAGTGGACATCCACCATTGGAGAGACCAAAAGAGACGTTTGGAGGTTGCTATTTGGTCTGAGAGAGCTCCTGAAGCTTGAGTCCACTGGGTGGACAAAGTCCATTGAGCTGCTCTCATGTGTAGGTGAGCATAGGGTACCACATGTACTGTGGAAGCCATGTGGCCCAGCAGTTGTAGCATCTCCCTGGCAGTTAAGTGGCTCTTTGACTGAATCTGGGAGGCTAGCTGCACTAGACGTTGGCAACGGGCCTGAGGAAGGTAGGCCCTTGCAGTGGTGGTATCCAACCAGGCCCCTATGAATTCCAGGGACTGAGTAGGGATGAGCTGGGACTTTGGGAGGTTTACCACCAGTCCCAGATACTGCAGAATGCGCCTTGTGCGGTCCAGGGAAATCTGGGCCTCTGACTGAGATGGAGCTCGAATGACCCAGTCGTCCAGGTATGGGAAGAAAATATTCCCAGAGTGCGTAGAAATGCAGCAACTACTGCCATGCATTTGGTGAACACTCTTGGGGCAGAGGCCAGACCGAAAGGAAGCACTCTGTATTGGTAATGTTTTCCTTGGAAAAGAAAACGCAGGAATCTTCTGTGAGATGGATGGATGAGAACATGTGTGTACGCATCCTTGAGATCTAGAGAACAAAGCCAATCCTGACTTTGAAGGTATGGAAGGAGACTGCCTAGAGAAAGCATCTTGAACTTCTCCCTGCATAGAAATTTGTTCAATTCTCTGAGATCTAGAATGGGTCTGTATCCCCCTGTCTTCTTTGGAATGAGCAAATAGGGGGAGTAGAACCCTGACCCTTGTTGAAGAAGAGGAACTTCTTCTATTGCCCCTTCGGCAAGAAGGGTAGTTATCTCCTGACCTAGAAGGTCGAGAAGAGATGTGAGAGAATTGAAGTGTCTCACCATGGTGTGGGGAGGAAGGTCTGAGAAAAGAGGTTTGTAGCCCTCTCTTATGATGGAGAGGGTCCACTGCTCTGATGTGATTTGCTCCCATCTGGGAGCAAAATGAGCTAACCTTCCTGGAATGGTGAGAGGTTCTGGCTGTGTTAAAGCCAGAAAGGCTAAGTTCTCTAGCATCAAGTCAAAAACCCTGAGGGGGTTGGGACTGCTGGGTTACAGCAGCCCCTGTAGACTTAGGCCTGGCCTGCTTAGGGTCCTGACGCTTAGCGGTAAAGCGACCTGTAGAAGATTGTTGGTCAGAAGTGGAAGGAAACCTGCCCTTTTTGAAAAAAGAAAGTCTTTTTCTTGGCAGGAATGGAGGTAGACCTTGAAAGTCTATCCAGAGCAGAATTTTCTGCATCCATTTGAGTGGCTTTAATTTGCCACTCTCTGCCAAACAGATTTTCACCTGTACAGGGCAGATTTCCTAAGCCATCTTGAACCCAGGGTTCTAAATCAGAAGCCTGGAACCAAGCAATTCTGCGAGCAGCTATGGCAATGCCTGAGGCTCTACTGGCACCTTCAAAGGAGTCAAAGGCTGCCCTGGTTTGAAAACTTGGAGATGTCTTGAGTATGCTTAAGCCACATGCGGAATTCTTCCCTTTTATCTTCTGGAATAAAAGGGAGGAAAGTGTGCAGCTTTTCTGCCACTTCTTTCAGAAACATACCCATATAAAGGCTATATGAGTTGATTCTGGCAATAAGCATACTGGCCTGGAAGATTTTCCTACCAAAATCATCCAAGGTCCTGCATTCTCTTCCTGGAGGAGCAGAAGAGTGTCTCTTTGTACTCTTTATCCTCTTCATAGCTGACTGCACCACAATGGAATGGTGAGAAAGCTGAGTTTTTTGGAAGCCAGGACAAGGAGGGACACGATACATAGTGTCCAACCTGCGAGAATGAGGAGAGAGAGAGTGAGAGGAGTCTCCCATAAATCAATCATGTGTTCATGAAGAATCTCATGAACTGGTAAGGTGACTGCCTCTTTAGGAGCCTTAGAGTATCCTAAAATATCTAATTTTTTTGCTCTAGGCTCTGATTCAGAGGTTACTGAAATAGAGAGTCCTTTAGCTACTTCTCTTATGAAGTCCTGAAAAGACAAGTCCTCTGGAGGAGACATTCTTCGTTTTGGAGAAGAAGGCTCCTCAGGAAGGGCTATGGATACTTCAGGAGACTCATCTGATGTATCAGAATCATCAGAGGAATCGGAGTATCGCCTGTCAGGGTGCTCTTCTAACGCTTGATACGCATATCGAGCGGTATCGACATCAGGCGTCCCGGGTACCGGATCGGTACCGAGAAGTAGCCCTGGACAAGGAACCGCAGCAGTCGGTATCCTGGTCGATGTCAATGCAGTCGGTACCGGCATCGGTGCTGGAGCCGGTACCGGAGCCGATACCGACAACGGAGCTCGTTGCGGTATCATCGGTGTCGCAGCTTGAATGAAAGACTGTATAGCCTGCTGCATGGACAGAACATTCTGATCCATCGACGCCATGAAAGCCTGGAAGTCGGTACAGGGAGAAGGTGCCGGTACCCCAGAGCAATCTAACAGGTGATCGGTCGAGGCCGTGCCATCGATGTCAACCTGTAACCCCATAGGAGGAGCTTTGGAAGCCGGAGCTTCCCGCCGGGGTTGTTTGGCTGGTGCAGGATCCTCGAGGGCAAGCCCGGAGGCATCTCGATGCTTAGAGGGAGATCTACCCTTCGAGGACCTGCTAGGTTTATGTTTGGTTACCTGAGATCCTTCAGGAGAAGAAGACCTGGAAGATGTCGATGCTACTGCCGGTGCCTCAGCGGGAAACAGCACATGGAGCTTAGCTGCTCGGTTCTGTAACCCCCATTTAGACATTAGGGAGCAGGACGGACAATCCAGAATGGAGTGTTCAGGACCCAAACATTTAAGACACCATTCATGGGTATCTATAACAGAAATAGTACCGCTACACTTAGTGCATTTTTTGAACCCGGAGGTTGGTTTTTCCATGAGGGAAATTTTCTTGTGGGCCCTGAGGCCTTAAGAAGAAAAATACATCAAGTGAGGAAAAATATAGATTTATTTATTTATTTATTTTTTTAAAGAAGAAAGAAAAGACCGGCGGTACCGGTCCGGAGTCGGGGAAGGCAGACACGCGACCAAAGAAACAAAATAAAATAAAGAACTTCTTCAGCGGTGACAGGGCTCGACCTGCTGGCTCCGCGGCAAAGAAGAACTGAGGAGAGTTGGTTAGGAAAGGCGGGAAGGCAGTGCGCAGGCGCTGTGGGATGCTCCCAAAAGCTTTCCTTTTTGGGAAGCTGGGGAGCGTTCCCGCGCAGGCTCCGTCGATACCGACGTACCCATATGTGAAGACTCATTCCTGCTTGTTCCTGGAGATAGGCTTTTCACTGAAAGAACCTCCACCGGTAGCCCAACGGAGGGCTGGTCAAAAGCACTGTCACTACGGGACTCCCTCTCCAGGCAGTAATGGGCTGCAAATGTCTGGCTTGAGGACCAAGTTGCAGCCCTGCAGATGTCTGCCAATGGTACAGAGCGGAGATGAGCTACTGAGGCAGCCATTGCCCTGACATGATGGGCCCTGACCTGACCCTGCAAGGGAAGGTCAGCCGCCTTATAAGCCCAGGTGATACAGTCAGCCACCCAAATGGACAAGGTACACTTGGACACAGCTAACCCCAAATTATTAGGGTCAAAAGATATGAAGAGCTGAGTAGCCCTTCTATGTCCCTGCGTACGATCAAGGTAGAAGGATAAGGCCCTCCTACAGTCCAGGGTATGCAGGACTGCTTCAGCTTGGCTTGCATGAGGCCTAGGGAAGAATGTTGGAAGAACCACCTCCTGGTTGAGGTGGAAAGAGGAGACAACCTTTGGAAGGAACTTTGGATGAGTCCTAAGGACTACCCTGTTCCTATAGAAGCGAGTGTAAGGCCTGTCACAGACCAGGGCCTGAAGCTCACTTACTCGCCTGGCCGAGGTTAGGGCTACCAGAAAGAGTGACTTCCAGGATAGGAAGCAGAGAGGACAAATAGCCATCGGCTCAAAAGGTGGGCGAGTCAGCTGCCGCAAGACCACATTCAACTCCCACTCAGGGGCTGGAGGACGGACAGAAGGCTTGAGCAAGAGCAAACCTCTGAGAAACCAGGAAACCAAGGGGTGAACCGACAGAGTGTCCTTCCACCAGTGAGTGGTGAGCTGCTAGAGCTGAGAGGAGGACCCGAACAGAATTGGACTTAAGGCCCTGATTGGACAAGTGCAGTAAGTACTGAAGCACCACTGGTACAGCACAGGAGAAAGGATCTTCTGTACGCAGCTGACACCACAGAGAAAACCTCTTCCATTTCAGGGCATAGGTTTTTCTAGTGGACTGCTTCCTAGAGGCCAGGACGACCTCCTCATCTTCCTGAGGGAGGCCCCAGGGAGCCAAAACTACCCTTGCAGCTTCCAGGCCATCAAATTGAGAGATTTGAGGTTGGGGTGCAGAAGAGACCCCTACTCCTGAGATTGAAGGTCGGGCTGCAACCCCAGAGGTAGTGGAGTGTCCACTGCCAGTTGAAGAAGAAGTGGGAACCAAGGTTGCCTCGGCCACCTGGGGGCTTCCTAAAGGACCGAGGCCTTGTCCTGTAGAATCTTGAACAGGGTTCGGGCCACCAGAGGATTGGGAGGAAACGCATACAGGAGGCCCTGGGACCAGGAAATCAGAAAAGCATCTGCTGCTAGCCGCAGAGGATGCGGTTGCCTGGAACAGAACCTGGGCAGCTGTCTGTTCAGGGGACTGGCAAATAGATCTATGGATGCAAGTCCCCATCTCAGGAAAATCTTTTGAACCACCAAGGGATGGAGATGCCATTCGTGGGGCTGCAGAATCCTGCTCAACCTGTCTGCCAGGTAATTTTCCTGGCCAGCAAGATAAACCGCCCTGAGAAACATGTTGCGCCTGAGCGCAAACAGGCAAAGGTCCTGCGCCTCCTGACAAAGGAGCCTGGACCCAGTGCCGCCTTGTTTGTTCACATAAAACATGGCTACCTGATTGTACTAAGACAGACTGGTGGGCTAGGGTTTGAGAGAAAGTCTTCAGAGCTAAGCGAATAGCCCGCAGTTCCAGTAGATTAATTTGCTGCTTGGCCTCCCAGGGAGACCACAGGCCCTGGGTGCACTTGCCCAGACAGTGTGCTCCCCAGCCCTGCAGGGAGGCATCGGTGGTCAACACCACTGTGAAACCAGGTGGCTGAAAAGGCATCCCTTTCAGTAAGTTGGGGGGATGCAGCCACCAACATAGGGAGTGCAGGAATGGTCTGGACACCCTTACTCTGTCGCTGAGACTCCCTGTGGCCTGCGACCACTGAGTTCTGAGGCACCATTGCGCAGGCCTCATATGAAGCCTGGCATGGTGAGTCACATGTACTGTCGACGCCATGTGGCCAAGAAGCCTCAGGCAGAGCCTGACGGAGACCAGTGACCTGTTGAGAAACTGGTTTGCCAAGGTTATCAGTCTTTGGGCTCTGTCCTCTGGCAAGAAAGCTTTTGCCTGCAGAGAGTCTATAGCCTTGCTCCTATGAACTCCAAGTTTTGGGAGGGGAGCAAAGTGGACTTTGCGAAGTTTATGACAAACCCCAGGTGTTGGAGTAGAGAAATTGTTCGGAGGGTGGCTTGCCTGGCCTCCTGGCATGTCTGACCCTGATGAGCCAGTCGTCCAGATAGGGGAAGACAAAGATACCCTGATTCCTTAAGTAGGCCGCCACCACTGCCAGGCATTTGGTAAAGACCCTGGGAGCGGAGGTGAGGCCAAATGGCAGCACTCTGTACTGATAATGGTTTCCTCCCACAATGAACCTGAGGTACTTTCTGTGGTCTGGATGAATGAGGAAGTGAGTGTATGCATCCTTTAGATCTAAAGAGCATAGCCAATCTCCCTGCTGGAGGTAGGGCAGAAGTGTTCCAAGAGTAAGCATCTTGAATTTCTCCTTCTCTAAGAACTTGTTGAGTTTTCCGAGGTCGAGAATAGGCCTGAAGTCCCCTGTTTTCTTTGGTACTAGGAAGTACCTGGAATAGAAACCGTGACCTTGTAGATGGGGAGGCACAGGCTCCACCGCCTTGTCTTGCAACAGACCCTGAAGCTCCTGCAGGAGGAGGGCTGTATGGAGAGGAGGCCTTGGAGGCTCTCTTAGAAAGTAGGGAGGAGGCAACTGATGAAAATGAAGCATGTAGCCCTTGTGGACTATGCTTAAGACCCAATTGTCTCCTGTAATGGGTGGCCACCTGTGGGCAAACACGGCTAGTCGACCTCCTCTGCAGGGATGGGACAGCAGAGACGGAGAGGTTATGCTTTGGGAGTCAAAAACCCCCACCCTGCTGAGTGGGAGCAGGAGCCGGAGGCTTGGGGGTCTTCTGCCTACGGGGCCCATGTCCCTGCCCCTTGGCCTGCTGACCCTGCTGGGGAGGCCTGGTAATGTGGGAACTGTTTGTAGGTAGTCGCCTTCCTCGGGTAAAAGGACTTCTTACCCGAGCCCTTCTTTTTCATAGAAGGGGCTGAAGTCTTCCTGGACAGCCTTGTCCTTGTGAGGTGCTCGGTTTCGAGCTCAGCAGCCTTCTCGGCCATGGGCTTGCCAAAAAGGTTCTCACCTCGGCAAGGGACATCGACCAACTTGTCTTGAACCCATGGCTCGAGGTCCGATGACTGTAGCCATGCCTGGCGTCGAGCCGCGATGCTGGCTGCCGCAACA
Organism: Ichthyophis bannanicus; assembly: GCA_033557465.1. Lineage (NCBI taxonomy): Eukaryota > Metazoa > Chordata > Amphibia > Gymnophiona > Ichthyophiidae > Ichthyophis > Ichthyophis bannanicus. The sequence continues at coordinate 450,449,089 of CM066037.1, forward strand.
CGGGCCGAGGCCTCGAAGCCATCGTAGGCTGCTCGGGACATGAACTTAGAGCATTCTCGGATCCCCGAAGACAAGGACTTGAACCTCTGCAAAGGTTCCCCGGAGAGACCAGCAGAGAACCCGGCAAGCTCCTTTGCCAGGTCCCACAAGTACATGCCCATGTACAGCTGGTAAGACTGGACACGGCAAGCAAGCATTGAGCCCTGGAAGCACTTTCTACCAAACGCATCCAGGTTCCGGGCCTCCCAGCCGGGGGGCAACGCAGAGTGCATCTTCTGGCTTTTCAGACGACGCATGGCCGATTCCACCACCATGGAATGGTGCGGTAGCTGCGCCTTCTGAAAACCAGGGCTCTTACGGAGTCGATAAATGGAATCGACCCGCTTGCTTAGAACCGGCGCCGAGGCCGGTGCCTCCCACATCCGGAAGAGGAGCCGTTCCAGCATTGAGGAACCGGCACAGTAAAGGCCTCCTTCGGAGGAGAGTCATACTGGAGGGCCTCAAGCTCTTCGGCTCGAGGCTCTTCCTCGGGGTCCGCCGGGATCGCCAAAGCAGTGGCCATATCCCTAACAAACTCCGAGAACCGGGTATCCTCCAGAGGGGACCTACTCCGGGGCTCAGACTGCGGTGAGTCCGACGGGACGCACCGAGTCTTGAAGGTATCGTCCGAAGAGGAGTCGGGCTCCGACCGCACGGGGCCCGGCAGCACCCGCCCCGACGCCGAAGGCACCGGCGTCGATGCCCTCGGTCCCGACCGGGAGGTCGAGGGTGACCGTGACCGAGGACGACCTCGAGCCTTCATGGACTCTAGTATCGGCTTGGTCTCCGGGGTCAACTTCGATGTCGATGTCCCGGTGGTCGGGGCAGATGCGCCAGCAAGGCTGGCCATTAGCACCCGCTGCTGATTCATGAAGGCAGACAGTCTGCACTCCAAGGCTGTCAGCCTGAGACCCAGCTCAGGAGACTCAGCAGCCACCGAATCAGGCCCCAGCGGCGCAGGGCCCGACGTCGGCTCCCTGGGAGGAGAGTCCTCGAGGACAACAGGAGTTACGTGTCCAGCAGATTCCTGCTCCACTCGAGACACTTTTGATGGCTTTTCCTGTTCCACGGGCCCGGGACGGTGGTCGGGGTTCCGAGACCTAGCCCTCGAGGAGCCAGGGACCTCCTCCGATGCCGCCCTCGCGAGCCGCTTCTTCCTCTTTTGCTCCCGCTCGGGGGACCCCCTCTCCGAGGAACCCCGACAATGCTCGGGGTCAGACTCCCGAGACATCGAGGCCTCAGATGAGGTCCGGGCCCGGCCAGAGGCCGAATCAGAGAAAAGCCTTTCCTGTTGGTGCTGACGACTTCGCAGTGCCTTAGTGGACATTTTCCCACACGGTCCACAGATCTTAGGATCATGTTCAGGACCGAGGCACCGAAGGCAGCAGTCATGTGTGTCGGTGAGAGACATCAGTTTCCTGCACCGATCACACTTCTTAAAACCACTGGAAGCCATCGGGGGAAAAAGAGCCCCCGCGAAGTCAAAAGACCGGCCTTCCAGGGAAAAAGAAAAAAAGGGCGCGAACGCCAGCCACGAAGGGCAAAAACCGAAAAATAAGATCGGGCTCGATACCGGTGTACCGAACCCGGCGAGAAGGGGAACCGGTGTCGAACCGGAGAAAAAACCGCGAAGAAATCGCAGGGATTCGAAGAAAAAAATCTAACTGTTTTCCGGGTGAACTAGGACAAACGTCCGATGGGCTCCACGGAAAAAGAGAGACTGAGCAAGATGGCACCTTTAGGCGGGAAGGGGACCGCGCATGCGTGCAGTATTCCCGAAGGCTTTCATAGAAAGCTGGGGAAATGCTCCGCAGGGGCCCCATTGACGTCGATATCACCCAAATGTGAGGACTGACTTCTTGCTTGGTCCTGGAGAAACCAAATCTAACCAACAAGCATGTAAACGAGAAAGTGTAGTTACTCACCTGTAACAGGTGTTCTTCCAGGGACATCAGGAATCAGTCCTCACATATGGGTGACAACGACTGAGCCCTCACGGAAGCAAAAAAAGCCTTTGGAAGATGCCACCACGCATGTGTGGTCCCTTTCCCGCTTAAGGTTGCCATCTTGCCCAGTCAGGTGACATAGCTAGAGCCAACAAAAGAAGATGGCCAAAACTGTACAGCACCTCCAACGGGAGGAGGGAGGGTTGTGAAGACTGATTCCTGCTGTCCCTGGAGAACACCTGTTACAGGTGAGTAACTATGCTTTCTCCAGGAACAAGCAGGAAATCAGCCCTCATATATGGAACGCCCTAACTACAAGCTACTGAGAACCTGCAGAAAAACACAGTCCAGCTGTGAGCAGCCATAAGTGAATCAGAGGACAGACACTGAGAACCCCAGTGTCCACGGAGAATCCATGGCTCCAGTAGTCTGTAGAAGGGTTGGAGGGCAGGAGTTGGCTAAACACGAAACAGATTACGGCGTATGCACTGGCCAAAGGCAATGTCCCATTGGGACTCTCTCTCTCTAGGCAGTAGTGAGCTGCAAAAAGGTGTGGACTGAGGATCAGGTGGCAGCCCGGCAGATGTCTGCCATAGGGACAAGGCATAGGTTCGCAACGGAGGTTGCCACAGCCCTGACGTTGTGCGTCATGACACAGCGCTCCAATGACAGCCCAGCTGATTGTGGGCAAAGGCGATGCAGTCTGCCACCTAGATGAACAGGGTCCACTTGGTGACAACCTCCCCAGTCGACTGGGATTGTATGAAACAAAAAGCTGCGAGGCTCTGCGGTGGCCCTGAGTACGCTGCAGGTAGAAGGACAGGGCCCTTTCGCAGTCCAGAGTATGGAGAACAGCCACTGCCTTGTCAGCGTGGGGTCATGGAAAGAAGGTAGGGAGCACCACCTCTTGATTGAGGTGGAAGGCGGATACCATCTTCAGAAAGAACTTTGGGTGGGTGCAAAGCATGACCCTGTTCTTGTAGAACCTGGTGTAGGGTGGCTCGGCCACCAAGGCCTGAAACTCGCTAACTCTGTGGGCAGAGGTGAGCGTTTCCAGGAAGACAACCTTCCCAGATAGGTAACACAGATGGCAGGTAGCTAACGGCTTGAAGGGCGGCATGGTAAGCTGCATCAGAACCACGTTGAGATCCCATTCCACAAGCAAGCCCCACATGAATCAGATAATGAGGGACTGCACAGAAAGAGGTTTGCCCTCTATGAAGTGATGATGCACGGAGAGCACGCTCAGGTGTATCATGACGGCATTGGACTTGAGAGAACTTGAGTTGGTCTGTGAGAGGTGGAGCAAGTATTGCAACACTGTCTGCACCTGGCAGGAGAACAGATCAACCCATTGCTCCGCACACCATACTGAGAATCTGTGCCACTTGAAGGCGTAGGCTCATCTCGTGGCATTCTTACGAGAGGCCAGGACTTCTTCCACCTCCCTGGGGAGGTTGAAGGATGATAGGGCTTGCTGTTAGCAACAGGGGCCCCAAGGTTGGGGTGGAGAGGTGAGCCCTCCTCCTGGGTCAAGAGTCCTGGGGAACTCCCCAGAGGGAGCGGGAGCTCCTTCGACAGGTGGAGCAACAAGGGAAACCAAGGCTGTCTGGGCCACTGCAGGGCCACCAGGATCATGGAAGTCTTGTCCCACTGGACCTTGAAGAGGGTCCGAGCGATTAGCGGCGTGAGAAGAAAGGCATATAATGGCCCTCCGAACATGAGATGAGGAAGGCATCCACCACCATTTGGGAAGGGTGCGGTTGGGGACAGCAGAAACAGGGCAGCTGAGCATTGGCTGGGCTGGCAAAGAGGTCTAAACTTGGGATTCCCCATAATCTGAAGAGCCGTTGCGCCACCCTGAGGTCTAGGCGCCACTCATGTGGCTAGAGGACCCTGCTCAGCATGTCCACCAGAGTATTGTGCTGGCCCAGAAGGTATACCACCATGAGGAGCATTCCCTTACTGATCGCGTATGAGCAGAGGGCTACTGCCTCCTGACAGAGGCGGTAAGACCCCCCCATGCCCCCTTGTTTATTCAGGTAGAACATCGCGACTTGGTTGTCCGTTTGGACCAGCACCAACTGCTGCTGCAGGTGGTGTTGGAAAGCCCTGATTGCCAGGAAAATGGCTGAGCTCCAGCTGGTTGATCCACTGCTAGCTCTCCTCAAGAGACCAGTTGCATTGCGTGCACAGTTCCTTGCAGTGGTCACCCCAGCCCATTAGGGAGGCTCCATAGTGAGGACACTCAGAGTTTGGGTTTTGAAAGGGAATGCCCGTCTGCAGGTGCTATGTGTCCTGCTACCAACTGAGTGACTCTGCTTATGGGACACCGAAATCCTGTCCCGGAGCCTGCCCGTGGCCTAAGTCCACTGACAGCAGAGGCACCACTGAGCTGCCTGCATGTGGAGGCGGGCGTTGGGGACTACATGGACTGTGGAAGCCATGTGGCCTAGCAAGTGGAGCATGGACTGCACCAACACAGCGTGATACTGCTGCACCTCAGCTGCCACGGCACTGAGGCGATCCACCCTGTCCATGGGGAGAAGGCCCTGGCTTGGAGGGTGTCCAGGTGAGCCACTATGAACTCCAGGTCCTGTGTTGGAGTGAGGTGGGATTTGGGGTGATTTATCATGAATCCCAGATGTTGTAGGACCCCGACAGTGTGGGCCGTGGCCTGCTGCACCTCTGAGGCAGTGTCTCCTTTTACTAGCCAGTTGTCCAAGTATGGGAAGATGAAGGCCCCTTGGAGACAGAGGTAGGAGGTCACCACTGCCAGGCATTTGGTGAAGACTCTTGGGGCGGAGGCCAGTCTGAAAGGTAGTACCCTGTAATGGTAGTGGTCGCCCCCGACCATGAACCTTAGGTACTGCCTGTGGATGGAATGGGATCAGGATGTGGGTATAAGCATCCTTTAGGTCCAAGGAGCATAGCAAATCTCCTCCCTGCTGGAGGTAGGGCAGCAATATTCCAAAGGAGAGAGCATTTTGAGCTTCTCCCACACAAGAAATTTGTTCAGGTTTCTCAAGTCTAGGATGAGCCTTAGGCCTCCTGTTCTTTATGAGACCAAAAAGTACTTGGAATAGAACCCCTTTCCTTTTAGGTGGTGTGGTACAGGCTCCACCACCCTGTCCCTGAGAAGGCCTGCAAGTTCCTGCAGTAACAGGGCCTGGTGCAGAGGAGTCCGAGGGAGTTCTCCTGGAAAGAAAGTGGGGAAGCATCTGGTCCAGCTGAATGAGGTAACCTTCCCTGACCACCTGAAGTGCCCTGGAGTCTGTGGTGATGGCAGCCCACTGGTGGGCAAAATGAATCAGGCGCCCCTCCATTGGTAGCTGATCCCGTTTGTAGAGAGGCTATTCTCTGGGAGTCAAAATCCTGATCTAATCTGGGCTGGAGCTGGGGCCCTTAGGCTTATGTGGGCCCTGGCCTGCTCCCTTGCCCTGATGACCCTGCTGAGAGGACTGGGGGGCCTGGTATGGGGGATAGCCTCGATAAGGCTGGCCTTTCCGGTGAAAGGGAGGCCTTTTCCCCGATGGTTTCTTCTAGGTCTTCCCCGAGAGTCAAGTCCTGGTGACATACTCTGTCTCAATCTCTGCTGCCTTTTCCTCCATTGGCTTGCCGAAGAGGTTTTCACCGAGGCAAAGGACATTGAGGAGTTTTTCTTGGACCCATTGCTCAAGGTCCAATGCCTGGAACCAGGCCTGGTGTCGACTACTGATGCCTATGGCGGCCACCCTCACATTACACTCAAAGCCATCGTAGGCCACTCGAAATAAATACATCGAACATCCCCGACAGACTTCATGAGGGTCTGGAAGTGTTGGAGGTGGTCCCCGCTGAGACCCACCAAGAAACCCCCAAGTTCCTTGCTTAGATCTCGAAGGTACATGCCAATGTATAGCTGATAAGCTTGTATGCGTCAGGCCAGCATCGAGCTCTGATAACATTTCCGCCCAAGGGCATCGAGGGCTTGGGACGCCTTGCCCAGGGGCAGAGGAGTGTGACCGGGCTTTTTGTCAATGCATGGCTGACTCAACCACCATAGAGGTGTGAGGGAGATGTGTCTTCCTGAAGCCGGGCCCTCACTAGACCCGGTACATAGCATCCAGGCATTGGCTAACAACTGGCACCGATTCTGGTGTTTCCCACATTTGGAGATGGCGGTGCCCGAAGATGGAGGGGACAGGGACTGCAAGGGCCTTGTATTGGAGGATTTAGAGTTCCTCCGTGCGAGGGTCCTCCTCTGATGACGTGATGATGGATAGCTCCTTCGTCATTTCTCGGATGAATTCGAGGAACGAAGTGTCCTCGGGAGGAGACCGGCACCTTGACACTGGCGGGGACAGATCCGAAGGGAGGTCACAGTGTGCTCGTGTCTCTGGGGAAGTCTCTATATCGGATTCCCAGTCCAGGTAGTCCATTCAAGACTCAAGGCCTGATGGCTCTAAAGGCGTCATTGGATCCGGCCTTCGATGAGGAGGATCTTGCTCCAGAGGATCGGTTTGAGGCATTGAGCTCTCGAGGATCTCTTCGGCGGCCTGGGGAGTCCTCGACCTCGAGGTCCCTGTGGTCTCAGCACATGCACTAGTGGGGCCGGGCATCGACACTTGCTGCGAGATGAAGAATGCAGAAATGCTGCATTCCAACACCAACATCATCGCTTCCCATTCGAGGGTTGCAGCCTTCGACACAGATGCCAGGGTGACCGGGTCGGATAACGGGAAGGAGAGTGAGTCCTCAACGGGATGGGCTTCGGGGGTCCAAGATCTGTCACCGGAGGTCACGGCATCTGTCCTGGGTACCTTCGTTGGCTGCTCTCTCTCCAACTCCTCAGATACCCTCCGGGGACTGTAGGATCACGCACGGAATTTGCCATGCGTGTCTGCTTCCCAGGAAGAGGTCCTTGAGGATTTCTTCTTTTTCTTATGTTCTCGCTCTGGGGAACCCTTGTCGGAGTGCCTGCTCGGGTACCATGGGGGATTTATGCAACTCCGAAGATCCATGCGGGGCCTTAGAGCACATGGCTACTGGATATACTGGGGTTGAGTCTGACCTGTGGAAGATGTCCTCCTGCTTCTGCCGGCGACTCTGGATGGCCTTAGCGGTCATATTTACACAGGGAGCATGCCTCTAGGTTGTGGTCGGCATCCAGACACCTGAGGCAACAGTCATATGTATCGGTCTGGGATACGTTCTTAGAGCACCAATCACACTTCTTAAACCCAGTAGCCATTGGGGCTAAAAGGACCCCAGCGAGGTCAAAGACCTTCAACACGGCCAGCGTTTGAAAAGGGCGCGAAACCGTGCTGGATGGAAAAAACCTAAGAGGTTCTGACTCCCAAAGCCAGGGTGATGGGGCTCAGAGGCAGGAAAAGGACTGGTGCTAACTGGATGATGCACAGAAGTGCACGAGAAAATATCAACTTTTTTCCAGGGAAGACAGACAAACGTCTGTAGGGTTCTGTGGAAAAAGGGAGACTGAGCAAGATGGCACCCTGTAGTGGCATCTCCCAAAGTCTTTCTTTGAAAACTGGGGAGATGCTTCCACGAGGGCTCCACCGATGTCGACGTCACCCATATATGAGGACCGATTTCCTGCTTATTCCTGAAGAATTCCAACTATACGCACCCTCTATATGGAACACTTTCCCAGACCAGATCTGGAACATCACAGATCTCAACATTTTCAGAAAACATCTGAAAACAAACCTATTCCTTGAGCATTTCACCCCCATAACATAAGCCAGTTAAATGCACCTGCACATAATCTAATTCAAGTCTGTATAAATGATAATTACACTTGCCTGGTAATTGTAGTTCCTTGAGTGAGGACAGTTCAGTCCTCCACCTCTGGGTTGTGCACCTCCTCCTGCAGCCTGAAGACTGGACCTGCCAAAGCATTGACGTCACTGGATAAGGTCTGGTGCACACTCCCCTCCTCTCCAGTGAACTATTGACAAAGCACACTCAAAGGAGCAACAAATAAGCAGCCAATAAGGAATAATATCAACCTAAGCAACCATAACTAACTAAATACGGAACTGAACATGGAACAAACGTTGCTCAGTACTGGTCCCTGCAAACCCCTTCATAGAAAGAACAGAGACAGACAGAAACAGGACAGTAAGGAGTAGGACCTACCTGTGACTGAATCAGGTGATCCAAGAGAAACCACATCTCCCCTATCAGTCCTGGGTGGGAATGAGGACTGAACTATAATTGAGAAAGAAGCACAACGGCAAATTCAAGATCACAGACGCTGTTGCTCCCTTAGACAACTGCCAACATGGGTTCAGAGAACATCATGGGGTCGAGACACTACTTACTGGTCTATTCAACGATATCATCACAGGAATAGACAACATCCGTCAAGGTTTTGTGCTCATCTTCCTAGACATCGCCGCGGCGTTCGACTCCGTGAGTCACGAAATACTCCTCGGAAGACTAAAAGAGAAGGGTGTCTGCAACAATGCACTAAGATGGTGTAAATCTTATCTGGACGATAGATGGCAATATGTGAAGTCTGGATCAGAAGAGTCAAGCCACTTCCATCAAAAGCAAGGGGTACCTCAAGGATCCTCGTTATCCTCCTTACTTTTCAATATTTACATGCAGCCCATCTGCAATATCATAAGATCATTCAACGTAAAATGCATGATATATGCAGATGACATTCTCTTATACATGCCTTTCTCCACAACTCACATGGACCTGACCCCACTCACAAATTGTTTCAATGCAGTTTCAACATGGCTCCAGACACAGAACCTACGCATCCAACATAAAAAAACAGAGGTCCTTTTCATCACCAGAGACTCCAACTTTACTCCCCCGTCCCATGTCAGTGTCAAGGAAGCTGATTTGCAAACTAAAGATGCAATAAAATACCTGGGAGTTACTCTGGACCAACATCTAGACATGAAACACCACATAAGCAACATAGTCAAAGCCATCTATTTCAAAATCCGCTCACTCAAACACCTACGCTCCCTGCTGGACCCAGACGATTTCCGAACCATATATCAAGCGCTGATCCTGCCGCATTTTGACTTTGCAAATGCCATCTTACAAGGTCTCCCCCAATCCACACTAACCCCCTTACAGTTGGCCATGAATGCCGCAGCTAGGGTCCTTTACGGAGCATCCAGAAACGACCACGTGACCCCTATTCTCAAACAGCTGCACTGGCTACCGATCCATGGGAGAATCACCTTCAAATCCCTTCTATTAGCATTCAAAGCAATCAAAGGTACTTCATCCTTCTCACTCACGCTTCTTATCCACATGGTCCCCCCCAACAGATCCAGAAGAACAACAGCTGTAAACTTGCTAGCAATACCAAAGGATTCGACAAAGTCCAACACGAAAACCACAAACAGGGCATTCAGTTTTTATGTCCCCAAATGCTGGAACACTCTACCCCCCGACATTAGGGCCATTACCAATCTATATCAGTTCAGGAAGGCTCTCAAAACCCACCTTTTCCTCCAATACTTCCCAGACAGCAATTGAACTAGATATCCCTCCCAAGAAATGACCCAATCTAGAAAGGCCCTTACAATTTTTATCTTCAGTGTAGATAGCTTATGTATATAGTTAACCCGGTTATCCAAGTTTGTACTCCTGTTCAATGTAAAACCTGACAGTTTGTCGTTATGGTCGTTATGTTATGATGTAAACCGCGCTGATTCTAAATAGCGCGGTATATAAGAAACTGTAATAAATAAATAAATAATAAATAAACTGTCCTCATTCAAGGAACTACAATTACCAGGTAAGTGTAATTATCATTTCCTTATCGTTCCGACAGTTCAGTCCTCCACCTCTGGGATGTAACAGAGCAGTGTTCAATGGAAGGGGACTTCCATCACGGCACGCAAAACCGCGGAACTGAAGGAGGCGTCCCCCGCCGCCAGCACGTCCAGACGATAGTGCTTACTGAACGTGTGAAGAGAAGACCACATCGCTGCTCTGCAAATGTCTGCCGGGGGAACCAAGCCGTGCTCCGCCCAAGAGGCTGCCTGCGCTCTAGTAAAGTGCGCCCGCAAGCCTGACAGCACCACGCGCCCCTGAAGGAGATACGCGGACGCAATGGTTTCCCTAATCAATCTAGAAATGGAAGCTTTCGCTGCCGCCTCACCTTTGCGAGGCCCGCTGAACAGCACGAACAGACGATCCGATTTACGAAACGACGCGGAGACCTGCAAATAACGTCGCAACACCCTCTTAAAATCCAACCGACACAAAGGTTCCGCCGAAGAAGAGTCCCCCCCCCCCCGAGGAAAGCACCGGGAGGGAGACCGACTGATTAAGGTGAAACGGAGATATGATCTTAGGCAAAACGGAGGGTACCGGACGCAGGACCACCTTCTCCTTTGAAAAAAACAGAAATGGCTCCCTGCAAGAAAGCGCCTGCAACTCCGAAATGCGCCGCGTGGAACAGATGGCCACCAAGAACACCGTCTTCAAGGTTAAATCCTTCACTGTCGCCGAACTCAAAGGCCCAAAGGGTTCCTTAACCAACGCCCCCCAGACCAGATTGAGGTCCCATGGAGGCACAAGAACCCGGCGACCGGGCCGCAGATTCGATACCGCCTTTAGAAAACGCAACACATCTGGGTGCGCTCCCAATGAGACAGCCTGCACCTTGCCCCTATAGCAGGCCAAAGCCGCCAATTGACCCGCAACGAACTAGCTGCCAAGCCCTTGTCAAAACCGTCCTGTAGGAAGCTCAAGACCACCACCGAACCTGAGTATCCTTTCCTCTTCAACCTTGCCCTTTCAATGGCCAAACCGTAAGCGAGAATCGATTCACTTGAGTCATTCGAAGCGGACCTTGGAGTAAGAGATCTTCCGAATCCGGTATCCTCCACGGCTCTCCGTCTAGCAGACGGACCAGGTCCGCGTACCACGGATGCCGCGGCCAGTCTGGAGCCACCAACAACATCCTTCCGGGATGAGCCTCGATCCGTTGCACCACGCGACCTATCAAGGCCCAAGGCGGAAAAACATAGAGGAGGCTGTGCCTCGGCCACCGCTGCATCAAGGCGTCGATCCCTTCCGACATCCTTTCCCGCCGCCTGCTGAAGAATCGGCTCGCCTTTGCGGACTGGAAGGTTGCCATGAGATCCATAATCGGGGGTCCCCATCGACGGACTATCTGAGCGAACACCTGGGGATTGAGCTCCCATTCCCCAGCGTCCACCTGGACCCTGCTGAGAAAATCCGCCGTCACATTGTCCTTCCCCGCAATGTGCGCCGCGGACAGCGCTGGAAGACGCTGCTCCACCCAAGAGAACAGCAACTCCACCTCCTCTTCCATGTCCACGCTGCCGGTCCCTCCCTGACGGTTGATGTAGGCTACCGTCGCGGAGTTGTCCGACAGCACTCTGACCGCCCGACCGACCACCGTAGACTCGAAGGTCTGGAGCGCCAGCAAAACCGCCCTCAGCTCCAGCCGATTGATGGACCAACTGCTCTGTTGGGCGGACCACCGGCCCTGCGCATACTGATTGCAGCAGTGGGCTCCCCATCCCGCGAGACTCGCATCCGTCATCAGCGGAATCCAGGCAGGCTGTTCCAGTGGCATGCCCTCCCGAAGCGTAGCGGGCACGAGCAACCACCGCAATGCCTGCCTGACCCTCGGAGGACAGGGAAGACGCTTGCTCAAGGAGTCTGACTGGTGGGACCAGCGGCAGAAAAGCGCCCGCTGCAAGGGCCGCATGTGACCCCGAGCCCAAGGCACCACCTCCAGAGTCGCCGCCATTGTCCCGAGCACGTGCAGGTACTCCCACGCCGAGGGTGCCGTGGCTGCGCGGAACCTGCTGACAAGACGCCGCAGGCCCAGGACCCGGTGATGAGGCAGAAATACCGTCCCCGACCGGGTGTCGAACCTCACCCCCAGATACTCGACCTCCTGGGTCGGTACAAGTTGACTCTTGGCCGGGTTGACTACCCATCCGAGATGCTGCAAGAACTGCACCACTCTGTTTGTCACTTGCACACTCTCGGACTCGGACTTCGCCCGAATCAACAAGTCGTCGAGATAGGGGTGAACCAAAATGCCCTCTTTTCGCAACGCTGCCGCCACCACCACCATAATCTTGGTGAAGGTACGCGGAGCCGTAGCTAGTCCGAAGGGCAACGCTTGAAATTGAAAGTGCCCCCAGGGGAGAGCAAACCGTAGAAACCTTTGGTGACCCTCTCTGATCGGAATATGAAGATACACCTCCGTGAGGTCTAGGGAGGTCAAGTACTCCCCTTTTCGCAATGCTACAATAACGGTACGCAAAGTTTCCATCCTGAAGTGTGGCACCCGCAGACAGCGATTTACGCCCTTCAAATCCAGAATGGGGCGCAGGGACCTGTCCTTTTTGGGCACCACGAAATAGATTGAGTACCGACCCAACCCTTAATCTTCCAACGGTACTGGCCGGACGGCCCGCAAGCGCAACAGGCGATCGAGAGTCTGGCGAATCGCCAGGGCCTTGACTTGATTTCTGCAGGGAGACAACACAAAGGAATCTCGGGCCGGATAGGCGAACTCCAGAGCATACCCGTCGCGGATGATTTCTAACACCCACTGGTCCGTGGTGATCTGGGTCCAAGCAGAAAGAAACTCCCATAGCCTTCCCCCCACCGGAGTGCTTTCCACCGGGACCCGCAAACCTTCATTGGGGCTTTCTGCCAGCCGAGGAGGAGGAGGATCATGCGAATCCTCTACTTGCCCCCCTAAAGCCCCGAAAACTCTGCCCCTTGAATGAAAATCTACCTCTCTGGGCGCCGCCCAGTCGAGACGTCCGAAATCGCCGAAAATCCCTGGACTGGCCCCGAAAGGACGGCGCAGCCCTACTTGGCTTGGGTTTGTCCTCCGGGAGCCTGCCGCCCTTGGACTCCCCCAAATCCTTTACCAGCTTATCCAGATCCTCTCCAAAGAGTAACCTGCCCTTAAACGGCAGCTTACTCAGACGGGATTTAGAGGAGCCATCTGCTGCCCAGCTCCGCAACCACAGGAAGCGGTGCGCCGCTACTAAGGAAGCCATGCTGTTAGCGAGGGCCCTGATCAAATCATAATGAACATCCGCCAGATACGCAGCACCGGATTCCAAGCGATCCAGCTCCGCAGTCCCCTCCTGGTCCAATCCAGAGGACTGCCGAAGCCGCTGAGACCATCGGAGGCACGCTCTGGCCACCCAAGCTCCACAAATAGAAGCCTGCAATGACAAGGCATCGGCCTCAAAGGACTGTCACAAAAGTCCATCCACCTTTCTATCCTGCGCATCCTTTAATGCGGCACTACCCTCCACAGGGATAGTGGTCTTCTTGGTAACCGCCGAGACCGCCGCATCAATTCGGGGGGGATTTAAAACATTCTTTGTCCTTATCTGCCAGAGGATAAAGCCTGTTCATCGTCCTGATACCTCTGAGCGCAGCCTCGGGCTGATCCCACTCGTCCTGTATCAACTTCTCCACCATCCTATGGACTGGAAAAAACACCTGGGTCTGCCTCTCCACCTGGATGGGGTCCTCCACCCCCACTTCCTCCGTCGGAGAAACAGCCGCCAAGTTCAACATCTGGAGGGTCTCTGTGATAAGAGCAGTGAGTTCCTCCCTGCAGAATATCCGGACAATCTTGGCCTGATCCTCCGGTTCAGGAATCTCCCCCTCTTCCAGATCTTCCATATCCGCCTCCAAATCCCGGTCCTCCCCATCCGAATCGATCGCCTCCCTGAAGGAAGGGGAGAGTTCGCGTGTCCGAGATCTCTTCGATGGCCTGGGGGAAACTGTGGCTTCCAGCTACTCTGGCCTGAGGGGCGGCCGAAGACCTATCCACTGTCTCCGGCAAGAGCCCCTGGCGTTGCCTGCAGAACGCTTGATGCATGAGCAAGACAAAGTCGGGGGAGAAATCTCCAAACAGAGTAGGGGACTCCAGGGCTGGAAACGTGGCCGGAAGCCCAGCCGCAGCCTCCTGGGGAGCCCCCAACAAGGAAGCCAGCACCAAGTCTTCCTCCGGGACCGCCGCCGCCGGCTGGAGATCCTGGCACGGCTTGGCCTCTATCTGCCGTTCCATGCTGGCAGACCCCGAGGCGCAGGCCCTGCAAACCCCGGATTCCACCACCGTACCCCTGCGTGAACCATAGAGGACGCACTGGGGTCGGGACGTCATCTCAGAGACCCCTCTCTTGAAAGGGATTCTTGGGCTCTGTAGCTTCTCCCCAAACGCAAGACTGCTCAGGGTCTCGTCTCCTTTAACCCTTTTTTTTTTTTTTATTTATTTTCTTGTCCTTGTTTTAAAATGAAAGAAAAACACCCCGGGACAAGGACTGCCAAAAGAAACTCCTTTCCGACGCAGGCCGGGTTAAATTGAAGAAAAATGAAATAAATGAAATAAACAAATTGAAAAAAAGTTGAAATAAGTCGAAAAAAGCTGAAATAAGTTGAAATAAGTTGAAGCGCAGAGCCTCCGTGCCGTCGGGTTCCCACTGCAAACAACTGACCGGAGCTGCTCTGAAAAGACGCGCCCGAAGCGAAAATGGCCGCCGGCACCGGAGCGCGGCCGAAAAGGGCGCCAAAATGCACCGCGTGAGCAGAGGGATCAAACAAGGCGTCCCGCTCTGCCGCGGGCCAGGGCAACGATCCCCAAAACCCCACCGAAAAGAAGAATGCCCTTTACAGGAAACTTACGTGGCTTCAACGGGGCTCCAGCCAGCAGGACTGCTTTTCAGCTGAGCAGCCTCCCGCTAGCGAGCCTCCCGTGTACACGCTCCTGCCTGCAAGTGCAGACCGGCTCCCTGGCCCAGACAAGGACGCCGCTCCGGTCCTGCTCAAGGGCTCTCCCCCGTGCAGTCCAGGGAGAGAGACCTGAAAATGAGCCCACAGCCCCGGAGATCAGGGGCAGGCAGGAACCAGCACCTGCGGCACTGCTTGTTCACAGGTCCTTCGATTTTTTTTTTTTTTTAAAGGAACATTAACTCCCCAAAAATAAAATAAAGGTAGTGGGAAAGAAAATCCAAAATACCAACTAAACTACACCTAAACTAACTACACTAAGGCTCCTTATGAGTTCCTCAAGTGAGCCCAGCACCTAGGCTCACTAGATCCTCCTGCTGCATGGAGACTGGACACACTGGAGAGGAGGGGAGTGTGCACCAGACCTTATCCAGTGACGTCAACGCTTTGGCAGGTCCAGTCTCCAGGCTGCAGGAGGAGGTGCACAACCCAGAGGTGGAGGACTGAACTGTCGGAACGATAAGGAATGTACAGTTTAAATCTATATATAGTTATAAACTATTATGTATCATAAGCACATTGTATATAGTTGTAAAAACTGTTACAATGTATTTGCTCTCCTATGTAAACCGCCTTGACCCAGTGAAAGACAGTATATAAATACAGCTAAATAAATAATAATAATAATAATAATAATAATAAAAAGGCAACGCATGCTGGCTCAGTCTTTCAAGAGCTTTCATTAAAAACTGTGATTAAAAAACAGAACTTGGAAACACAAACATGATGGCAGAAAGAGATCACATGGCCCATCCAGTCTGCCCTTCCATACCAGCTTTATATAAATTCCATACTGTAAATATCTTACTTAATATACTTGCATAAAATTTTTGCTCTTTCAATTAGTAATTTACTAATTGAATTATAAACATATATGAAAGATACATGAATGGACAATAGCTAAGTTCAAAACTGTAATGATTAGCCAATTCTACCATTGTATACAGCTTAGCAAAAAGATCAATCCTTATATAACTAATGTTTCAATCGAAAAAATTCTAAATTGTCAGTATACTATATTGAGTAAAAGCATACCCAATCTGCAGTACAGAAGTTCACAGCCTCTGCAAAGTTGTAGCCTTGATTAAATCCAGAGTGATAAGCCCTAGGGAAGGTGACTACAAACTCGCCAGCACACTGGTTGGTCCTATACACCTGATAACAGACGTAAGGAGTAGAAAAAAATTATTTAAAAAACAAAGTATTGTAAGCTAGTTTTTTTTTCAAAAACCTTCTGAAAACTGGCTATACAGTGCGACAAACACGACATATTACCTAAAAATGCTCTTATTTAACAGTAGTCTTGAAAGCAATAAGAAATATGCGTCAACAATATTAAAAGAAGTGAGACAGGAGGGCTCATTTACACAGTCTGTAAATGCCACAATGATTTCCTACCACTGAAGCATGGAAAAGAAGAAAGTGTTATTAATAGCATCCTAGTAAGCTGTCTGCTTAGGTTGTTCATACTTGCAAAAGTCAGTTCAAGATGCCCATATCATGTATACTGAAACAAGTACAATGCCAGACATGTCATGGGAAGGGGCAGCCAAGCTGGGGCTTTGAAAAATATCTTGCCTAATCTTTAAATGGACTTGGCTGCAACTGTTATCAAGACATTTTTAACAGATCTTGAAAACTGTGGGTGAAAAACATTTAGCTTTACTAACTGTGATGAGAAACAGATCATTTAAAACCTCTGGAACTACAATTGTGATCCGCCCCTCTTTGTTAATTAATTACACAACAGAGATACATTTTATGACTACTCGCAGTCCCTTGTTATCTAGCTATTAAGGGAGGGAAAAGTTGCATTAGTCAAAGAAAAATGAACAAATATTCACCCCTAGGTCACTCAATCTATGTTTTAAAGGTGCCCAATGAAAATGAATTACATAAGAAATAAACCAGAACATCCATGCAATTTTCCCATATTTTTACACTTATTTGATCAATTACACAGGTACACTACCAAAAAACTGCCTCCAGTTTTGCAACTGATTCCTATAGATTTTGGGGTGCTGAATCCAGGAAAAATAGCCAAAATGTTCCATCACGTCACGTTTTCTTGCAAAATTAGATTTCTTACCCATATAAGGAATGTTCACATAATTTCTTTTTAGCCGACTGCAGTTTGTTTTCTTGGCCCAAAATAGAGGTTGTAATGGTTAACTAACTAGAAACACTCCCTCATGATATTTTAGAGTGTTTTGTATTCATTTTATACATTAACAGGACAATTGGGAGGCGGGGGGCTAAATCCAGTACTCACGCTGGCGCATGTTCTTTCCTGTTCGCCTCGCCTTGTTCGCTCGCTCAAACACGGTGGTTGCGACATGAACGTTCCTGTCAAATTTCAGTTTCTTGCAAGTTCATTATTACCTTTTGTTTGCTCAGTCGTAATCCAGCTTTATTCCGAAGTGGTTCACTACAGTTGTAGTTTGCAGTGCTGTGTATTTGTGATGGCTCACAGAGCCAGAGGTTGCGTCAACTCTCCGGACAGTTTTTGTTTTATTTGTGGGGAATATACCGTGAAAAAGCGGCAGAGGAACATTTCTGCATTTATTTAAAAAGTATATTTCGCCTATTTCGGTTTGAAGTTAGGCGATCAAGACAAACCGTGGGCTCCTCACAAAGTGTTCAAGACATGTGAGGAAGATCTACGCTTATGGATGAAAGGTAAAAAACAAGCATTTCGTTTCGGAATACCTATGATGTGGCGTGAACAAAGAGACCACAGCAGTGACTGCTATTTTTGCTCTTGCATTGTGAAGGGATACAACTTAAAAAATAAGAATGTAATAAGTTACCCCAACCTTCCCTCAGCAATTAGGCCTATGCCTCATAGCAACGAAGTACCTGTGCCTGAATCACCAAAATCTTTGGATCATATTTGTGTGGACGGTTCTGATCATGATGAGACTCATCAGATGGCTTTTCCCGATGAGTCCATTACTTCCGAGTTTGAAACTGAACCAGATCCGAAACCTGAACTTTTCTCTCAAGCTGAATTGAATGATTTAGTCCGGGATTTAGGACTCCCAAAAGATGCTGCCCAACTGCTAGGTTCTCGGCTTAAACAGAAAAATCTATTGTCACCAGGAACAACTTTTTATTGGTACCGCAACCGCGAGACACAATTTTTGAAGTATTTCAGCAAAGAGGAAGATTTGGTATTTTGCAACGATATATACGGAGTGATGGAAAAGTTTAAACTCAAGTATGATCCTGCTGAATGGCGGCTGTTCATTGATTCGTCAAAAGACAGCATAAAAGGTGTTCTTCTTCATAATGGCAACACATTCGCTTCAGTTCCTATTGCTCACTCTGTTATTCTCCAAGAAAAATACGAGAATTTGGCCCTGATTCTTCAGAAGATTCGTTATGATGAGCATAAGTGGATGATTTGTGGAGACTTTAAAATTCTATCCATGCTATTAGGGCAGCAATCCGGTTTCACCAAATATCCCTGCTTCCTTTGTTTGTGGGATAGCCGGGCCCGCGACCTACACTGGGGGAAAAAAGACTGGCCAATTCGGGAGTATTTGAGACCCGGTGAGAAAAATGTTCTTCATGAGAGCTTGGTACCTCGTGATAAAATTCTATTACCACCTCTCCACATTAAGTTGGGTCTCATTAAGCAATTCATCAAGTCCCTTCCAAAAGATGGTGAGTGCTTTCGGTACCTTTGCTCAAAGTTCCCCCGACTTTCTGAAGCAAAGCTAAAGGAAGGAGTGTTTGTTGGCCCTGATATAAGGAAACTCATTTCAGATGGAGCATTCGCTGAAACGATGTCTGAGAAGGAAAAAGAAGCCTGGGATTCCTTCAAGGATGTTGTTCTCAAATTCTTGGGGAACAGGCGGGATGAGAACTATAAGGATATTGTTGCCAGGATGCTCAATGCCTTCAAAGAACAAGGCTGTAACATGAGCCTGAAAGTCCATTTCTTGCACTCCCATGTGAACTACTTTCCCGAAAACTTGGGGGCGTACAGTGAAGAACAAGGTGAAAAGTTTCACCAGGACATCAAGGACGCAGAGAGAAGGTACCAAGGAAGATGGAACACCACTATGATGGCTGATTTCTGCTGGTTGCTGCTGCGGGAAACCCCAGATGAAAAATACGCCAAGCAGCGCACCAAGAGAAGCATTCGGGGGAAGAAGAAACGGGCCCACCAGGAGATTGATTGACCCAAGAATGACTTTAAAATCTAAACTGTGTTGACAAATAACGTGTTTTTACTAAACTTTGAAATAAAAATTTGCTAGTTATTACCACAGTGTCGGATCTCATTTATTAGAATTTTATTTTCACACCATCGGGTGTTTGTCTTCATGTATTGCAATGGTGCGGTTTGCGTTTTCTATTCTTACATACATACCTGTACAACATTTTTTGCACATTTCTTTGCTTTGCTTTGTGTCTAACCTCGCTCTTATATGCTCTATGTTTGTGCACATGTATGTGGCTGTTTTAAGTGCAGACAATTTTGCTACCATCACAGTGTGTTTTGTTGACATTACTCTATTCTTATGTGCTGCCTTGTTACAATTTTCTTTATTCTTATTTGAATAACTACTAAACAATTAGTATAAAGAATTCATTCAAGAAACTTTTATCTCGATCGCACTCAATCTGAAACGTTCACCTCAAACTGCTAACCCAATGTAGCAAAAAATCTGTACGTGATGGAGCAAACTGGTTACCAGATTTGGATTCAGCGCACCAAAAAACGTAAAAATCAATCGAAACATTAGAGGCAGTTTAAAAAAAAAATTTTTTAGTGTACCTGTGTTATTGTCCGCTTCCAAGCTGTTTTGAAACAATTGTTTTTGTGTAATTTTGCTCTGCAATCTCAGTTGTTTCTTCCAAATAAAGTAGTACTGAAAAAAAATGCATATTTATACGCAGACAAAAGAACTAGTGAAATGATAGCTGCAATGAAATAGTAGTTGTTGTCTTGAAACCAATGAATTTATAAGGGATTTGCTGTTACACCAGCTTTCTTCTATTGCTTGGACATAGTTTCTTTCGAAATTAGTAAAGCAAAGTTGCTTACCTATAATAGGGCTCTCTAAGGACAGTAGGATAAGTCATCCACACAATGGCGACATCATCCAACAGTGCAGAAACACTAGACATTGCTCTCCTAGAGCCCAGAAAATCCTAGATAGTTTATCTGAGCATGTGAAGGTTCTCCCACTGCTGTTCCCTGTCAGTTCCCTCTATCTGTGCATGGACTGAGAGCAGCTTCAGCTGAATAGGGGATGCCAAAAATGCTGTCCTCTGATATATAGAAATTACACTTACCTGGTAATTGTAGTTCCTGGAGGGTCCAGTTTAGTCCTCCACATCAGGGTAGTGCACCTCCTCCTGCAGCAAGGAGACTGGACCAATCAAATCTTCTCCCTATGGGAATGTATACTACTGGAGCTCCCATCAGCCCCCCCGTGAACTGTTAACAAGCAAAAACCAAATGGAAAACAGCAAAAATACCTCTCCCCCAAAAGCTGGACTTCCCCCCAAAGGAAGGAACCGAGACTGTGCAGATTGCGGCCACCTGGAGCACTGAGCGAAAGCAGACACTGTCATCCGGACAGAGAAAGAAATGACCTGACTCGAGGGAACCCAGGTAACGCCAAACGAGCGTTCTCTCACACTGTATCAGCGCGCTGAATGATAAGGCAAAGGCCACGGGAGGGAATGAGGACTAAACTGGACCCTCCAGGAACTACAATTACCAGGTAAGTGTAATTTCTATTTCCTGAGCGGTCCTCCAGTTTAGTCCTCCACATCAGGGATGTAACAGAGCAGTACCCAACCGGCGCGCAGAACCGCCGCACCGAAGTCAGAATCGCGAGACGCCAGGACATCCAGCCGGTAATGCTTACTAAAGGCATGTAGCGTGGACCAGGTAGCCGCCCTGCAAATGTCCAATGGGGGAACCAAACTGTGTTCCGCCCAAGAGGTTGCCTGCGCCCTGGTAGAATGGGCGCGCAGACCTACCGGGACCGCCCGGCCCTGCAAGATATACGCCGACGCAATAGCTTCCTTGATCCATCTAGCAATGGAGGACTTCGACGACGCCTCCCCCTTGCGTCGACCACCAAACAAAACAAAGAGGCAGTCCGTCTTATGAACCGACTCAGTAGCTCGGAGGTATTGACGGAGCACCCGCCGAACGTCCAAACGATGCAGACCTCCTGAACCGTCCTCCTCCGTAGAATCAAAAACCGGAAGAAAAACGGCTTGATTCAAATGAAAAGGAGACACCACACCTTAGGAAGAAAGGAAGGGACAGGACGCAATACCACTCTGTCCCGAGAAAAAGAAAGGAAGGGTTCCCGACACGAAAGCGCCTGTAACTCCGAGATACGGCGAGCCGAACAGATGGCCACCAAGAACACAGCCTTCAACGTGAGATCCTTGAGAGACGCAAGACGAAGAGGCTCAAAAGGCTTCTGAACCAAAGAGTGCAACACCAAGTTCAAATCCCACGGAGGAACGGTGATCCTGCGCAGAGGACGCAGCTGAAACACGGTTCTCAGAAAACGTTGTATATCCGTGTGAGCCCCCCAGGGGAACCCCCAAGACCTTACCCCTGTAACACGCCAGAGCCGCCAATTGCACCTTTAGAGAATTTGCAGCAAGACCTTTGTCAAAACCGTCCTGCAAGAAATTGAGAATGGCCGGAACAGAAGCCGTCATGGCCCGGAGATCACGCCTCGAACACCAGTCTTCAAAAAGTCGCCAGACGCGCACATAAGCGAGCGACGTAGAAGTTTTTCGCGCCCGAAGAAGAGTCGCAATAACCGCTGAAGAATAACCTTTGCGCTTCAATCTAGCCCTTTCAATGGCCAGACCGTAAGCGAGAATTGATCCACTTGTGGCATTTGTAGCGGCCCCTGAAGCAAGAGATCCCGCAGGAGCGGCAACCGCCACGGAACCCCGTCGAGGAGCCGAATTAGATCCGCATACCACGGACGCCTGGGCCAATCTGGAGCCACCAGAAGCACCTTCCCCGGATGTGCTTCTATGCGCTGAATCACTCGACCGATCAACGCCCACGGAGGAAAGACGTAAGGAAGCCCGGGAGTCGGCCATGGGCAAATGAGAGCGTCTATGCCTTCGGACATGGGTTCTCTCCGTCTGCTGAAGAACCGAGAAGTTTTGGCCGACTGAAAGGTCGCCATGAGATCCATGATCGGTGGCCCCCATCTGCGGACTATCTGAGCGTATACCTGCGGGTGAAGTTCCCACTCCCCGGCATCCACGTGCACTCTGCTGAGGAAATCCGCCATCACGTTTTCTTTTCCGGCGATGTGTCCTGCCGAAATGGCTAGCAGTCGGGGCTCCACCCACTGGAACAACAGGTCGGCCTCCGCTTCCATCGCTCTGCTGCCCGTGCCGCCCTGACGGTTGAGGTATGCAACCGTTGCCGAGTTGTCGGAGAGTATCCTCACCGCCCGACCTGTCACCAGAGGTTCGAATGCCTGAAGAGCCCGCAGTACCGCTCGCAGTTCGAGACGGTTGATCGACCAGGAAGCCTCCAGGACGGACCACACACCCTGCGCGAAGCGACTGTCGCAATGAGCTCCCCAGCCCGCCATGCTCGCATCCATTGTCACCGGCAGCCATATCGGCTGCTCCAGGGGAACCCCCGCCTGCAACGTCCTCGAGCTTAGCCACCAGCGTAACGACTGCCGCACTCTCCGCGGACAAGGCAACCTCTGGCTCAGCGAATCCATCTGATTCGACCAACGCCGTAAAAGGGCTCGTTGCAGCGGGCGCATATGAAACCTGGCCCAGGGAACCACATCTAAAGTCGCTGCCATCGTTCCAAGAACCCGAAGGTACCACACCAAGCCGACGGAGCCGGGAACGCTAAAAATTTGCGAACCAAGTTGCGTAGGGCCCGTGCCCGACGATCCGGCAGAAACACTAACCCCTTCTCCGTATCGAAGAGAACCCCGAGATATTCGAGGGACTGGGTCGGTACCAGCTGGCTCTTTTTCCGGTTCACCACCCAGCCGAGACTCTGCAGAAGGGCTATCACTCAGCTCGTGGCCCGCAAGCTCTCTCCCTTGGTCTTCGCTCGAATCAACCAAACGTCGAGATAAGGATGAACTAACACCCCTTCCTTTCGCAAGGCCGCAGCGACTATCACCATGACCTTGGTGAAAACCCTTGGCGCCGTGGCGAGGCCGAATGGCAGCGCTTGAAACTGATAATGGCCCCATGGGGGAGCGAAGCGGAGAAACCTTTGATGAGCCTCCCTGATCGGAATATGTAGGTAGGCTTCGGAGAGATCGAGAGACGTCAAAAACTCTCCCTGACGCACCGCAACCAAGACGGACCGCAGAGTTTCCATCCGAAAATGAGGGACCCGAAGGCAGCGATTCACCCCCTTGAGATCCAGGATAGGACGGAGGGAGCCGTCCTTCTTTGGCACCACGAAATAAATAGAGCACCGACCCGAACCAAGATCGGCATCCGGAACTGGTACCACCGCCCCCAAGGCCAGCAGATGGTCCAATGTTGAGCGAACGGCCAACACCTTGTGAGGACCCTTGCAGGGGGACAGAACGAAGGCATCATGGAGAGGACAGGCGAACTCGAGAGCGTACCCCTCCCGGACGATCTCGAGGACCCACTGGTCCGAAGTTACGTGGACCCAGGAAGAAAGAAAATGACGAAGCCGCCCTCCGATCACCGGACTTCCCTCCAGGGTCCGCCTCACTTCATTGCGGCTTGCGACTAAAGGAAGAGGAGGGAGAAGAAGAGGCAGCCGAGAATCCTCTACCCGCTCCTCGAAATCCTCGAAACCCCGAGGATCTATTTGCCAGTCGTCCGCGCTGGGACCCCCCAAACCTGGACACCCGGAACCTGCGAAAGTCACGAAACGAGCCTCTAGTCGAGGAAACACCCTTATTTTGTCGGGGCTTATCCTCCGGCAGCCGCCCGCCTTTAGAATCACCGAGGTCCTTGACCAACTTATCCAGATCGTCCCCGAATAACAGCCGGCCCTTACAAGGGGAGTTTGCTGAGGCGCGCTTTAGAGGAGCCGTCAGCGGCCCAATTGCGCAGCCAAATAGAACGGCGCGCCGCCACGACAGACGCCATGAAATTGGCCAATGTTCGAATCAAGTCATAGTGAACATCCGCCAAATAAGCGGACCCCGATTCCAAGCGGGCAATGTCCAACAAACCCTGTTGGTCGAGATGGGAATCCTGTCGCAAATGCTGAGCCCAGCGCAAATACGCCCGAGAGACCCAGGCTCCACAAATAGAGGCCTGCAAGGCCAAGGCATTAGTTTCAAAGGCCTGCTTCAACAAACCATCCACTCTTCTATCCTGGATATCCTTCAAGGCCGCGCTGCTCTCAACCGGAATTGTAGTTTTCTTGGTGACCGCCGAAACCGCAGCGTTAATTCGCGGAGAACGAAATCTCTCCTTATCCTTGTCCGCCAAAGGGTAAAGGCGATTCATCGTTCTGACACCCTTCAAGCCTGAATCAGGGTGATCCCACTCAGCTTGAATCATCTGATCCACCACTCTGTGGACTGGGAAGACCGTTTGAGAATCCCGAACCGCTTGAATGAGAGGATCTTCCAACACCTCTTCCTCTGCGGGTCGCCCGACTGACAAATTCAGGGCTTGGAGAGATTCCGTAATTAAGGGAATCAGTTCCTCCCTGCGAAAAACCCGGATGATCCGAGCCTGCTTCTCAGGTTCCGGAATCTCCCCTTCCTCCAAATCCTCGAGTCTATCCTCGGGATCTACATCAGACCAGTCCTGCTCTTGCCAGGCTAGTTCAGGGAGTTCCATGTCAGACACGCGAGCACGCTTGGCTGCCTTAGGGATGTCCGCTCGCCCTCCCTCCAGCCGGAGAGACGGCGGAGCCGAAGCGGCCATGCCCGGCTCCGAACCTTTCCCCAAGCGGCCCCTTTGGAAAGCTTGGTGCATAAGAAGCACAAACTCAGGAGAAAAATCCCCCCAGGCCATCTCGGGAGACCCCAAGGTTTGGAGACCCGCCTGCGGAGTAGAAGTAGACGGAAGAGAAGGCAAGATAGGTCCTGCAGCCAGTTCCTCCCCACTGGAAACTGGAGGGACCACGGAATCCAAGATAACACTGGCCTCCATTGGTTGTTGCAGCTCTGGCGGATTGCAGGCCTTGCAAACTCCTGCATCCGAGATGGCCCCTTTGCGGGACCCACAAATCACGCACTGCGGCCGGCGGGACATGTGCAGAGAACCGCAATAGTTGGAAGGGATCTGCAACAGTGCAAAAACTGACAGGAGAGAAAAAAACAGTCCAAAGTGCCACAGGACTGCAAATCCCAACCCGTGCAACAAAGGCCCCCCCCCCTTTTTTTTTTTTTTTTGTATGTGTTTTTACACACACCGACTTACTGCTAAAGAATCAGCTAGTAAGCAAAGCTGTCTGAATCCAGACGCCCCGAATCAAACGCGCCCCAGCACAGCCCCTGCAGAATAAAGCAGGAGCCGAAAATAAAATGGCCGCCGGCACTCCGGAGCGCCGAAAAAAAGGCGCGAAAAATAAAGAAAACTAAAGAAAAGGGAAAGAAATGAAAAACCGCGATCCAGCCAAGGAGAAAAAATGGGGCTACCCCAAAACCGACGAAAAATAAAGAGAGACTTACCCAGAAGGCAGGACAGAGCACGGCAACGGAGCTGAGCTCAAGAAGAAACACACTGCAATGGCCCCGCGGTGCGAGAGAACACCGACCGGCAAGGAAGGGACCTGGGGTCCGTCGAGCCTGAAAAGTACTCCCAAACTAGGAGGGGGCAATTGAGGCCGGACTCCTCCTCCGAACAGGCTTGGAGGGGAGATCAGCAGCTACAGGAGTGCAACCGTCGTGCCGTTGCTCAACAGTAGGCAGACGGTCTGCACAATCTCGGCTCACCCCGATGCAGAAGCAAACTTTAAAGAGACAGACACCTACACTGCAAGAAAAACAAAATGTGCTACAAGGAGCAAGAAAGGAAAACAAGTAAAAATTATCTAGTCCTAACACAGAAGTGAGTCCACAAAAAGCTCACACCGCCTCCTGCTGCAAGGAGACTGGACACACTGGGGAGCTGATGGGAGCTCCAGTAGTATACATTCCCATAGGGAGAAGATTTGATT
This sequence comes from Ichthyophis bannanicus, assembly GCA_033557465.1. NCBI lineage: Eukaryota > Metazoa > Chordata > Amphibia > Gymnophiona > Ichthyophiidae > Ichthyophis > Ichthyophis bannanicus. Next base: position 450,475,015 of record CM066037.1, read on the forward strand.
GGTCCAGTCTCCTTGCTGCAGGAGGAGGTGCACTACCCTGATGTGGAGGACTAAACTGGAGGACCGCTCAGGAACTGTTGATATATATTGTTACGGCAACAGAGATCAATGAATGTATAACAGGCAACCAAGTTGATGCTTTAAAAACTTTCGCTCACTGGCATGTTTTGCAGATTAGCCATAGCGGTCCTGTTTTTCCTCAGTTGATGCACATGCATTGTACTGAAGTTATGCCCACTAGTTTGTAGTACAGGGATATACATTCTGAAACCCACTGAGGTAGGCCAGGGAAACCAGTAACAAAAAGAACCTATTTAGGTCTAAACAGAAGAAAAAGTTGGGAAGCTTTCCAAAAACTTTGTGCCGTCTTCAAATATATTTTAATGGAGCGATTACAGCCCAAGATATGCAACTTCTGCTCTTGGTCATTCTGATAATTTGGATAATAAACTAGTAGTACTATGGATTGGTTAATATGAAAAGATGGAATTACCTTAGGCATGATCTAGGGGTGCATTTAAAGAATCACCCTAACTTAGTAAAACTTGAGTTTGCTTACCCGCCTTGCTGAAGTGATGATCTTCCATGTAATGCATTTTAGAAGAGCATCTTCTAAAGGGAGCCTGAGTGAATTACAGAACTAAGACCAGGTCCGAAGCAAGTGCTGTAGTTTTAACGGTGACCAGATATTCTTCAGGTCTTTCAAAAAGTGTGAAACTGAAGTATGAGCAAAAACAGAGGCTTTTTCCAGATGGTTGGGATAGGCTACAGTAACAGCTAAGGTGCATTTGGTTGGAGTTCATCTTCAAACCAGAGATGGCTAGGGATAGGAGGAAGTGAAGTGTTGGCACGCTGCAAGAGAAGAGTTCTTCTTGTTTTGAGCTGCACCATATGGAGACTCTTTTCCACCTGAAGCTATAGCAGTGTTTTGTAGGTGGCTTTCTGGATGCTAGCAGAACCTGTGCCTTTCAGCATCCAAGCAATAAGCTGAAAGGCTTCTATGCTGAGGTAGAGCAAAGATCCCTTGTGCTAAGTAACCAGATCTGGATGAATGTGGAATGCGAGCAGCCCCTTCCTTGCTAGGCGCAGGAGGAAGGGATACCAGATTTAAAGTGGTGAAGCTGATGTTACGAGGATGACAACTGCTGCATCCCGTTTTATTTACTGCAGGACTTTGGTCAGTAGAGGAATGGAGGGTAAGCATAATACGTTTTAGCCTCAATAGATTTGAAAAGCATTTGCTGCTAATCTGTTCTTGGCTGGTTTCCCAGAACAGAACAATTTATATTTTTTGCTTTCTTCGGTCACAAACTACTATTGATCATTTGTATAGTGCTACAAGGTGTACGCAGAGCTGTACAGACACATGTCAAAGACTGTTCCTGCTCGTCAGAGCTTACAATCTAGTCAAGACAAACACAACACAACAGCCGAGGACAAGGACACATCTAGGGGAATGGTAAGAAAACACATAGGAGACTAAGTAGATCAGGATCCAAAAGCGGCCTCGAAAAGGTGCGTTTTCAGCCTGGATTTGAAAAGGGCCAGAGATGAAGCCTGGCATACAGACCCAGGTAGTTTGTTCCAGGCATAAGGAGTGGCAAGATGGAAGGATCCAAGTCTGGAGTTCGCAGTAGAAGAGAAGGGCACAAATAGAAGGGATCTGCCAGAAGAGCGGAGTTCCCAAGGAGTTTAGGGAGAGATAAGAGGAAAGGTAATGGGCAGCAGCAGAATGAGTGCACTTATAGGTCAGTAGGAAAAGTTTGAACTGGATATGGAAGTGAATAGGGAGCCAATGAAGTGACTTAAGAAGAGGGGTTATATGAGCATATTGAGACTCGCAGATTAGTTGCACAGTCGAGTTTTGAAGAGATTGAAGGAGAGAGAGATGGTTCAGAGGGAGACCAGCAAAGAGGAGGTTGCAATAGTCTAGACAGGAGGTGACTAAAGAGTGAATAAGTGTCTTAGTAGTGCGTTCTGAAAGGAAGGGGTGAATTTTGCTAATGTTAAGGAGAAAGAAATGATAGGTTTTGGCTATTAGTTGGATATGTGTGGAGAAGGAGAGTCAAAGATTACCCCAAGGTTGTGAGCAGAGGAAACGGAGGAATAAAACGTTATCCACAGAAATTGAAAAAGGAGGAAGGGGGGAGGTGGGTTTAGGGGGAAAATAGGAAGTTCTATTTTGGCCATGTTCAATTTCAAACAGCAGTGAGACATCGAAGCAGCAACTTCAGATAGGCAGGCAGAGATCCGAGCCTGGACTGCCAGAGAGATTTCAGGTGTAAAGTGGTAGATCTGAGAGTCATCAGCGTAAAGATTGTACTGAAAAGGAGTAGACCCAAGACAGACCCTTGGTTTACGCCAACTGAGAGTGGGATAGCAGTAGAGGAGGATCCACCAGAACAAACACTGAAAATGCGGTTGGAGAAATAAGACAAGAACCAGGATAGCACAGAGCCCTTAAAACCAAGCGAGGAGAAGGCGGTGGTGAACAGTGTCAAAGGCAGCAGAAAGGTCTGTTTCACCAACCTGTGTTGGAACAATATTTTTACTATTTGTAAGTGCAGAGACCATTTGTGTGTGTCCGATTTTCGGCTTAGACTGTCTGGTAGCACATTCTGTTCTCATGGTAGAGAGATTGCTTGTATCAGACACCGTATTGTCAGGGCAAAAGTTAATGTTAGTTAGGTTTTTGATGCACACAGATGGCGAGCCTGACAAGCTGACTGTATTTGTATTAACAGAACTTCGTTGGCAATACATGAACAGAATGTTTTCAGAGTGTAATGGAAGGCCATAAATTCCCCAGAGATTGATATGCTTCTTCCTTCGTATAGGAGTTCAAAAACCTTAGGTGCAGAGATGCCCTCCCCTGTTTTACTTTGAGGCATCTGTCATTAGAACTATTTGATGCTGTAGCTGTGAAATAGTCTGCCATGGGAGAGGGTAGAATATTCTGATCATCAAGGAACCTTGCGTACTGCTTCAGTCACTGTTACTTCCGTGGACGACAACTGTGTCTATTGATTCTAGAACAACCAGAGGTACCACTGCAGGGACTGCACCCTCTGTATTGACTCCATCCTGTTTATATCCTTTTGAAGGTGTGGTATCCAGAATTGCTGTGCTGGAATCAGTGGAAGCATTATTTTAAACATCCGCTTTGGTTCTGACATAATGGTTTAGGTTGGGAGTCTGTTTTATGAGAAATTCAGTGTAGTGAATTTTTAGTTCTAAGAAAATTTGAACCAATTGGTTTCTCTTTTCCCTTTCTTTAGATTTTTTTTTTCTTTAGTTTAATTTATTTTTTGTTAAAAAAAAATAAAGTGAAGGAATGCTAAAAAGCCCTAATGTCAGATGGGCAGATAAACTGAGGGAAATGTGACAGGACACAGTGGCAGAAGAACCTACGCATGCTCAGAAAATCCTAGGTTTTTCTAAGAGAGTAAGGTCTGGAATTTTGATGCTATCAGATGATGCCACCATCGTGTGGCTGTTACACCCTACTTGTCCATGGAGAAAAACTGTGATAATATGAATAGCGAGTTACGATACAATTCAACGTTATTAACACAAAGGAAAATCAGCAAAAGTAAAATGCTCTATGAATTCACATTGCTAAAACAATACTAACAGATGTCAAAAAGATAATGGCAGTATAACAAATTAATAAACTAGCTGTATATTCTTTAAATACACCTTATATTCTCTAAGGTTTGGGTTCACTTTCAAGTACTCCATAGCCAGCTGTCCTCTAATCTTTTGCAAAGCTGCCTGATGCAATTTGCAGATGTCTGTAGTGCCATCAGAGAAGAAATAAGCTTCATCTATAGCACATCATATCATATGCACTTTTTTCATGCAATCTCTGGCACATGCCAACCCTTGAATAGAGAGAACTAGTTTTAGTTTTAAATGCAAGCATTTTATTGCGAAACATCCTCTAGCAGGCAAGGCAAGTTTTCTGGGTGCTTCCCTTTAATTTCGGAATGTTGGACAGTGGCAGGCACCAGAGGAGCTGCAACAAGCCATGGGCTGCCCCTGATGCCAGACTAAACAGAAAAGCTGTAGGGAGGTATTTGGGGGGCAGGGATGTGGAGAGCAAATAGAAAGTAAAGATAAAACAAAAACTTTAAAAAGAAAAGGTAGCACCCACACAGGCAAAAGAAACAAAAAGAAAGATTTCAAAAGCTACTGGCTTTAAAAAAAACAAAACAAAAAACCCTCAAATTTTTATTTTAACAAGCAGTTTCCTTCTGGTCCTTTGTGCTTCCAGCCCAGCTGGAACCAGGACCTGAATCCTCCACATGGCAGACTCCACCACCATGGAATGTTGGGGAAGTTGTGGCTTTTGAAAGCCTGGAGAGGGATGAACCCTGTAGAGGGTATCAAGCCTCTTACTTACTGTAGGGGTCGACATGGGGACCTCCCACATCTGAATCATTAAGTTCTTTAAGATATTGTGCACCGCGAGGGTGACCTCCTCCTTCGGTGCCGAAGTATGTCAAGCTCCTCAGCCCTTGGTTTAGTTTGAGTAGACACAAACATCCAGAGCCGCCGCCATATCCTTAATGAAATCATGGAAGGAAATGTCCTCTGGTGGTGAACATCTCTGTTCATAAGGAGGTGAAGGATCCGAAGGAATCTCCCCGAGTGCATCAGAATCAACAGATTCTACCCTCAGACACCTCCTCGGAATCGGAGTCTGGCAAGAAATCGAAGTAATCTCTATGAGATACTTCATACCTCCAATGCTCCAGATGAGCAATGATTCAATGTCTACAGTATCAAGCCAGCTGATTCCGAGGGCCTGTGAAGGTGGTAGGGTACCTATGGTTGTGGGCAGAGATGGTACCAGTGCCAGTGCCAAAACAATTGCTAAACAGTTTAGCTATGCTACGTTCCATTGTAATGATCCAGTCATCCAATGATAGTACTGGGGGAAGAGAGGCTCCATACACAGACGTGTGAGCCACAACTCCCAATGCCGGTATTGGGGGCTCCACCAAGGATTGGACATTGGGGACATCCCCGAACCCCTGAATGGCTTTGGAGGGCGATACCTCCAGCTGGTTGTTTGGATGTATAGTCCGGATTGGAATGTGAAGAGTGTCAATGTTGATGCTCAGTATCAGACGCCAATGCAGACCTGGAAGTCGATGACCTTGATGCCGGAGCACATGTCTTCTTCCTCTTATGTGCTGGAGACACAGAGCGATGTTTCTCTCCTGCCAGTGAGTTCTTAAAGGCATGGGAAGACTTATATGGAGTTGACGCCCCCAAGGAGTGCACCAAATGAGCTGAGTCTGATAGAAACAACAGCCGTTTGTTTGTCACAGTTTTTCCGACCTCTGGTTGTCATGTGGCAACAGGACATCGTGGTCAGGGCCAAGGCACCTGAGGCACCAAGAATTCTAATCAGTAATTGAAATTGTACTGGAGCATTTGGAGCACTTCTTGAAACCGCTACAGGTTTTCTCCATTTTTGGAAACAAAATGGACACAAAATCAAATTGGGCAATGTTGCCTGAAGAGGCGAAAGGCCTCAAATGAAAAACTACAGAAAAAGAAAATTAAAGAAAAAAATAAGATAATAGGAAAGGTACCAGAACCGACTGAAGTCGATGCGGTCGACGGGAAGGTAAACTGGAATACTTTTACGGTACTATAGTTCAAAAACGCGACAGAGCGGGACGGAGTCCTGATGGCTCCACGGAAAAAAAAGATGACTGAGGAGACCAGGAGAGAAGGCGGGAAGGCAGCCACACATGCGTGGAGAAACACTCCCAAAAGCATTCCTATTGGATGCTGGGGAGTGTTCCTATGTCGGGCTCCGTTAGTGCTGATGTCACCCATATGTGAAGAATGACTTTCTGCTTGTTCCTGGAGATTAGTTATTTCTGTCCCTAGAGGGTTTACAATTTAGGTTGGTACTTGAGCCATTGGAGAGTGAACAAACTTGCTTAAGGTCATAACAAATATCAGGAGGATTTGAATTTTGGCTTCTCCAGTTTGCAGCCTGCTGGTTCAACCACTAGCCTACTCCTCCATGCCAATGATCATGGCATTCCATCTGCAATAATTCTCAACAGTACAAGGAGTCTGCCATAGCCAAAGCATGCACCACAGTATCCATGAACATTCTGTTTGGTCACTATATTCATCAGTCTCCATGACAGTTTTCCCCTCCCCTTCCACTCAAAAGGAAAAGACTTCTACATGAAAGGACTTCAAATAAATGCCCACCAGCTTCAATTTTATCCCACCACAAAAGAAATAAGGCATCTCATGTAAGAGACAAGAGTAGTAAACTGCAGAATAAGGAAGAAAATAAGAAAAAGAAAGATGGAGAGAATAGAGAACGAGAGATGAGTGAATAAAATGGCAAATGAGAAGACTAAGAATGTATATATATATATATATATATATATATATATATATATATATATAAAGAAAAGTTAAAATGACAACCATGAATACTCACAGGCACTCCATGATCCATCAACACATTAGGGTTCATAATGGTGACTAGCTGATGAAGAAGATCTGGCTGGGATTCAAAGAGTTCAGGTGCTAGCTCCTTCATCACTTCCTCCAATTGTTCGGCAGCATGAGAGGGCACACCATACCAAGTTTTTGGTTCGCCCCTATCAAAGGCAAAACCTAAGTTACACTATTGTGAATAATCTAATGGAAATACACTGTTTTGTCACTTTCTGTATATTGTCACAGCTTAAATTCCTAGGGACTCTAAAGGAAACCAGTAGCCTGTGCAGAATCTATCTAAGAAGAGTCTATGTGTTCCAGAGGTCTACAGGAGAGCAGGACAGCATCTCAGAAGAAAATAAATTAGCTGCTCAAGGATACTTTTCTCGGATGCTCTTCATTCCTCATGAGCATTAAGAAAAAAAGTTACTTATCCTCCAACACAGAAGTTCTCAACCCAGACCTTGGGACATACATGGCAGTCTGATTTTTAAGATATTCACAATGAAGATGCATGACAAATTTCTACTGAATGATGGCAGTGCCTACAAATCTACTTCATGCCATCTTCATTGTGGATATCCTGAAAGCTAAACTGTTTGGATGTATCCTAAAAACTCTATTGAGATCCCATTTTCTAGCCTATTCTATAACTTGCTAATGTGTGTTGGAAAGCTGGGAGTACTGAAAAGAGATGTATAAGGAAATATATCCTCCATTAAGCCCCGAAAAAAGGCCTAAAACCTTTTCCACCTCATTTCCCCTACATCTTTCCTCTTACTGGATAGAATCCAAACATATATCCCAAATCAGGTTGTAGCAGTTGGGCAAAGAAAGGTTTCTTACCAATGAAGATAGTTTATGGAGTAGCTCCAGTGATCTTCAATGTGCCAACAGAAGGAAGAAAAGCACATCCCAACATAAAGCCATGGCACCTTCATACCAGAAATATCCACATTGATGTGGGTGAGTACGGACTGTTCCAGCACTGGCATATTATTCAGGTTCCAGCCAGAATTTGCATAATCCTGCCAAGAGAAAGATAAATATGAAAAAAGGTGAAATATGTCTTACCTGATAATTTCCTTTCCTGAAATCCTACCAGACCAGTCCAGATAAGTGGATAATGCCCCTTTGCCAGCAGATGATGGAGAAACAGAAAGACGAGAAGTTTCCAGTGATATCACTGGTGTAAGCATTCACACAACAAACTCCTTGCTGAAAATCCAACAAAATGAACTTCCACGAGGAAAACAATCTAGGAAGGGCTAGGTTCAAAATCATCTGAAAAAGGACCACCTCACTACAAATTCAAGGGCTTTTATACACTCCAGCATACACCAGAGGCAGCAGTGATCTTCGCCAGGGCAGGTCCTGGACTGGACTAGCAGGATTCCAGGAAAGAAAATTAGTGAGTAAGAAAAATTTCACCTTCCTGCTAGATTAGTCCAGACAAGTGGGAAGTGCTCATGCTACAACTCGACCAGGCGGGCGGAAGGCACGACTGCTCTGAAAATCTCCAAAACGAAGGTCACATCTGCTTGGAGATAATGCTTGATCAAGATATTCAGGGAGGACCAATTAGCCACCCAACAGATGTCCACCAGTGCTACTGCCCCAGATTCTGCTCAAGAGTATGTTTGCAGCTGAACAAAGTCACCTTCAAGTAAAGAAATACCACCCTGTTGACCTCCACAAGAGAAACCACCTAGTTGACATGAAAGGCAGAAACCATCATGAGTAAAAGGAAGTGTCACAACCCCCACCGAGAAAGTCAACTACAGATACCAATAGGACAGAGCCTAAAATGCACATGGTCGAACAAACTGCCATCAAGAAAATAGCCTTGAGAGACAAATCCTTCAGCATGGCATGCCTCAAAAGGGAAGGTACATCAATGAAAAAAAAAACACCAGACCAAGATTCCAGGGGCCAGAACAAAAACCTGAACAGGGGGAGACAGATGCCTGACTCCCTGAAGAAAATGAGATATATTGGGTTCGAAGTCAAGGAGCGCCCCGCAATTGTTCCCGAAAGCAATACAATGTCATGACCTGGGAGCTCAGTCCCTTCTCCAAACCATCCTGTAGGAACACCAAAAGGCATGGCAAGTTGGCATGCCTGGACAATGCACCCCAGGTTCCAGACACCACATCTCAAACAGGCACCAGTCTTGGACATATGTCAGACAAGTGGGCCTGTCATGCCTTCAGCAGGAGTAGCCCTTATGCTTCAATGCTTTAAGCAGTCTCTCTCAAGGGCCTAGCCATAAGCAAGAATGGAGTCAGGTCATCCAAAGAACAGGCCCTTGGAGTAGGAGACCCTTTCCTAGAAGAAATGCAAAGGGCCATTCTGCCAATAACCAAACCAGGTCGGCATACCAGGGCTTTCAGGGCCAGTCTGGAGCCACCAAGATTACTAGAGCTGGATTATCCTGTATCCTCTTTGGAATGTGATTTAATCAGGGGCCATACAGGAGGAATGCATACAGGAGAAACACCACCCTCTCAAGTGCATCCACACTGCTAGAGCCTAGCTCTCTTTGCTGTTTAAAAAAGGACTCCATCTTGTCATTCACTTACGTTGCCATCAAATCCAGATGGTCAGCCTCAAAAGATCCATGACCTGCCTTTCCAGAGTGACCTTAACCACTACTCACTTGAGTAGAAAACTGCACAGAGAAACAGAGATGGGTTCTGGACACAGTTCAGCATGGTTAAATTCTGGAGTGTGCAGAGCCTATCAATCCATGGTGATCCATGCCCATTCCTAATAAGAGTAATGCACCTCGGAATGGGCCCACTGCCCATCATTGACCAAAGTGGGAGGCACTGGTTCCAGAGAAAAAGGGAGATGGATTGATAACTGTAAAGACAAGTAGGGTCCAGTGAAGGGTTTTGGGGTTTTTTTGAGGAGAGGTGCAACCACAGGATGTATGAAGGTTGCAGGAATACTTGCTGTGGAGACTGATAGGTTGAGGATGTGACAAAGGGAGGGGATAACAGCAGGAAAGATAGGGCTTAGTAGATGGGTGGGAATGGGATCAGATGTAGCGAGGTTTAGGGGAACGTTTCCTGCAGCCTGAATTTGCCACGGAGGGGTGACAGCAGCTTGCGTTGAGACCTGCCGGCCTGTGTGGGGCAGCTACTCAGACATCATTCCAAGGCCCCCATAAAAGATCTGTACATGGTGCTTCTCTTTGGGAGCGTTTCCTGCAGCCTGAATTCACCACAGAGGGGTGAGAGCAGCTGGTGTTGAGACCTGCCGGCCCGTGCGGGGCAGCTACTCCGATGTCATTCCAAGGCCCCCATAAAAGATCTGTGCATACTACAGCACTTAGCCGTCAGCGCCTTGTATGGGGGTCTCCTAAGGGGCGTATCCAAAGGGGTTTGTAGGCCCCTTGTGAGCCACTTAGGAGCACATTGGGAGCAAAGGTAGTCTGGTGAGCTGCGATGCCCGGTGGTAAGAGGAAGAAGAAACCCCTGGCGGTGGTGTCTGCGGGTGGTCCAATGGATAAGCATGTGATATCTACGCCAGTTACAACTACTCCAGGTACTGTCTCTTTTGACCCGACCGTTAAGGGAGTGAGTCTTAGCTCCCTGGTGCATAACTCCTCCACTTCCGCCTGGTTTTTTTGGAATTGTCTGATGGGCCTCAGTCCTGTTTGGGTCTTCAGAGGGACGGTGCGCTCCCCAATGTAGTAGTGTGGAAGAGTCTTCTGTCCCTTCTAAGGACTCACAAGTCTCCTGTTTCACTTTTGGATATTTGGCAGATGGTTAATCGAACTGAGCGGATTCTTGTTGAGACTGTTCCTTCTTTATGTCAGTTTACTAGGGATGCAGTTCTTAAGTTTCAAAATTTGGATAATCAAATTGGGACTTTGAGTTCATGTATTTCAAATATGGATACTCATGTTAAATCTTTTGCTTCGTTCCAGTCTACTAACATGAAGGATAGTCTTATTATGCATCAAAAGCTTGAGAACTTAGAGAATTTGGCTCGGAGCAAGAATTTGAGAGTGCTTAATTTTCTTTGTAGTAGTTTACTGTCCCCATTAATTGTGTTTAGGAAATATTTGAAGGATGTTATTCTCCTTCCAAATGCTGTTTCTTTTGTATTTGTTAAATGTTATTACATGTCTACAAAAATTGTGTTTCCAAGTGCAGAAGAGTGGGAAGTGGCAGTCCTTGAGGATAAAAATAATTTTGATCTGACTGCTTTTTTGGAAGATACTTAGGATATTATTTCTACCAGAGCCACTTTATTAGTGACTCTGTTCTCTGAAGATGACAAAATTGCTATCCTCAAGACCTATTTTAGGAAAATGATTAATCTGTATTGTGGGGACAAAGTGTCTATTTTTCCTGATGTATCTCGTACTACACAAACACGTAGGAAGTCTTCTCTTGCTCTCAAAACTAGAACTCTTGCTCTGGGTGCTACATTCTTCTTGCGCTATTTATTTATTTATTTAGCAAGCATTTGTAGCCCGCTCCTTCCAGCGATCAGAAGCGGGTAGGATTACTATTGTGAAACTGCCGAATCAAGGCAGGTACAAATTTTGTTTACATACAGATTGTCAGAAAAGCACATCATACAGAGTTAACACTTCTTAGCTATGGGGGAGTTCATTTACATATATACATAAATACATATATACAGGATAAGCTTTTTGGCCACAGTGGTCAGGGGCTGCTCCATCTGTGGATTTAGTTCAGGTTGAAATGAGATTGGAAAATGTGCGTTTTGAGTTTCTTTCTGAAGTCTAGAAGGTCATTGCTAGCTCGTAGTTCTGGTGGGAGTTGGTTCCACAGTGTTGGTGCCACATATGAGAAAGCCCTGTGGCTGGTGTTAGCTTTGGCAGATCTTATATCTGTTGGAGTGTGAAGGATGTTGGAATTGTGGGTTCTTCTGTTTCGGGTAGGAGGTTGCGATCTTACTAGGTTGTTGAGGAAGGAAGGTGCTAAGTTGTGGATGAGTTTGAAGGTGGTTGTTAGTATTTTGTATTTTGTTCGAGCTGTTATGGGTAGCCAGTGTAATTGAATTAGCACTGGTGTGATGTGGTCACTTAGATTTTTCTTCATTATGACCCTGGCAGCTACATTTTGTGCCATTTGTAATATGTTTAGGTTTTTTTTAGGTAAACCTTGTAGGATGGCGTTGCAGTAGTCAAAATGTGGCATGATGAGTGCTTGGGCCACTGTTCTGAAGTCTTGGGGATCAATAATATTCCGAATGGGTTGGAGCACTCTAAGCTTGTGGAAAACTGCTCTGTTGGTCTTTCGGAGGTGTTTTTCCATCTTTAGGTCGCATTCAAATGTGACTCCTAGATACTTTATTTCTTTTTTTGTTTGGTAAGTGTTGTTACATAGTGTTATTGATGTGGGTGGGTCAAAATTCGGTTCTTTGGAGATATACATTACTTCGGGTTTTTTGTGATTAATTGACATACTACTTTGTTGCAACCAGTCTTGCATCTCTCTGATACATGTCTCTAGTGGGTTGTAGTCTGGGTTTTTAGTGTCTAGTTGTGAGTATAGCATGATATCATCGGCATAGATGTGGTAATTAATTTCGTGTCGTGAGAAAACTTTGCATAGTGGCTGCATATATATGTTAAACAGAAGTGCTGAGAGAGCAGAGCCTTGGGGGATTCCCTGCGTTTGGGAGAAAGATTCTGCTTTTTCTCCGTTGAATTGAACCTGTTGTGTTCGATTTGAGATGTAGGATGAGAACCATTTTAGTGGCGTTCCTGTTATTCCTATTGATTTTATCCTATTTATGAGGGTCCCATGATTGACTGTATCAAAAGCAGCGGAGATGTCAATGAATACAAGAATGTACATTTTCTTTTTGTTTTCAAGGCCCTTTAGGAGGTTGTTAAGTAGGACTAGTAACAGGGTTTCAACTCCATGATGTTGCCTGAAGCCATATTGCTGGTCATCAAGAGGAGCACTGTCAGTCAGATGGTCTTGGAGCTGTAGAAGGACCGTTTTTTCTATGATCTTTGCCAGGAATGAGATACTTGATATGGGACGGTAGGACGCTGGGTCTTCTCCGTTGAGTGTAGTGTTTTTTAGGATCGGTCTAATGACTGATTTCTTTAATTCTGAGGGCATGATTCCTTGTTGTAGGGATAGGTTAACTATGTGTGCTATGTGAGGTGCTATGTCTTGTTTCACTGCCTTGATCCAGGATGCAGGACAGGGGTCTAGTGGGGAGGTGGTGCTTTTTAGGCTTGTGACAATGGTTGTGATTTGCTGGGTTCCTATTTTGTGGAAGTGCTCCCATAACTGGTTTTGCGTCGTGTTATTCCCACTTCTGATTGGTGGTGTGGGGGGGGGGGGGGGGGGACTCGGGGCCGTAAGTTTGGTCGCGTAGTGGTTTGCCAGTGTTTGGACCTTGATGGAGTTGTTGAGGTTGGCATTTTGGTCGGTTTTGGTTAGTGATTTGACTAGTTCAAATAACTCTCGCGGGCGATTGATCGCCTTGTTTAGGATGTTGGTGTGATGTAATTTTTTTGCATTGGTTCACGTCGTCTTTGTACTTTGCGAGATGGGCCATGTATTTAGTTTTGAGATCGGAGGATTTGGTTTGTCTCCATTTTCTCTCTATTTTACGGAGCTCCCTTTTTGATTTTATTAGAGTTCCTGTGTACCAGGGTTCCGAGTTGATCTTATGTGGGTTTGTTGTGTGTTTCAATGTTGGGTTAGATGTATTTTGGATGTGTGTGTTCCATCTGTTAGTTAGTTCGTCGAGGTCTGTGGAATCTAGGTTTATGTGGGATGCAATGGTGCTTATGAGGTGTTCCTCGTTAAGTTTGCTGAATTTCCTAATGGGGTTGGTCATTCTCATCTCCTTTGAGCTATCCCTGTAAATGTCTAGTATCTCTTGAGTACGATAAGATTGTGTTTGTCGTCTTCAGAATTGGAAAAATGGATTCTTGATAAGGAAAAGGCACAGTGATTTTTCCTTGCTTAGGTTTATTTACTTGGATATGGTTGTCAGGTGGAGGGGGGCTGTTTGATTGATAGGCTGTTTTCTATTAGCAAGGGACACTTTTCCCCAGGGTTCTGTGGTCTCTTGTTTGGTTTTTGTTTAATTTATTATTGGTTGTAATTTTCCCCGAAATATGGGCTAATGTACCTTTTGTTTTACTTACTTATTCTGTCATGTATAATGGATGACTTATTGTGTTTCTTTATACTGTTATTTGACATTGTATAATTTGAATACTCCTAATAAACAAATATTCATTTAAAAAAAAAAGAGAAGTAGCGAGGTTTAGAGAAGGAGAGATCTGAATTTCCTCCCCAGTAATTTTAGAGAAGGGAGAAAGGGTGACAAAGGTTGAAGGAAGGATTTGTAAGTAAAGGGGGGGGGGGGGGCAGTCCCTGCCTGTGGAAAAAGCACAGTTACTTACCTGTAACAGGTGATCTCTGGGAACAGCAGGAATAAGTCTTCACATATGGGTATCGTCGATACCAACGGAGCCTGTGCGGGAATGCTCCCCAGCGTCCAGTAAGAAAGCTTTTGGGAGCATCCCAAAGCGCTTGCGCGCTGCCTTCCCGCCTTTCCCAACCACCTCTCTCCAGTTCGAGTTTTAAAGCTGAGACAAAGAGAGAGAGAGGAAAGGAAAGATAGATAGAGAGATACAACTCCTAGGGGAGGTGGGTTGGTTGTGAAGACTTATTCCTGCTGTTCCCAGAGATCACCTGTTACAGGTAAGTAACTGTGCTATCTCCAGGAACAATCAGGAATGAGTCTTCACATATGGGGACTCCCTAGCTGCAGATGCCAGGGAGAAACCCCAGGTTGTGTGTCCTTGAAAATGACTCTACCCCCTCCCATGGATCTCTGGCATCCGACCAGGGTACGTGGGTAGGAGTTGATTAGGAATGGAACAGGTGTTTGAGAACAGCCTGACCAAACGAGGCATCCCGGCGGGAGTCCTTGTCCAAACAGTAATGGGCTGTGAAGGTATGAACCGAGGCCCAGGTGGCCGCTCGACAGATTTGGTCGATGGACACAGAGTTTAGATGAGCCATTGAGGCTGCCATGGCTCTCACATTGTGAGCTGTGACATGGCCCTCCAGAGAAAGGTTCCTACTCTGGTAGGCGAAAGAAATACACTGAGCAATCCAGTTGGACAGTGTTCTCTTAGAAACTGGAAGTCCTAAATGGGAAGGATCAAAAGCAACAAACAGTTGAGAAGACTTTCTATGTTGCTGTGTTCTTTGTATGTAAAAGGCGAGAGCTCTTTTACAATCCAAAGTATGCAGATTCCTCTCTGCACTTGATGCATGAGGTCCTGGAAAAAAGACAGGCAAGTATACCTCTTGGTTCAGATGAAAAGGCGAGACCACTTTGGGCATAAAGTGTGGATTGGTCCTGAGGACTACCTTATCATGATGGAACCTTGTATAAGGAGGATTAGCCACCAAGGCTTGCAACTCAGATGCGACGTGCTGAGGTGACTGCAATGAGAAAGATAACCTTCCAAGAAAGAAATTTCAAGGAAGTGGTGGCTAAAGATTCAAAGGGTGGCTTCATAAGCTGGCCAAGAACCAGGTTTAAGTCCCATGCCACTGGAGGTGGTCTAATTAACCTTGGACCCAGAGTTCCAAATCAGAAGCTTGTAACCAAGCAATTCTGCGTGCACCTATGGCAATAGCCGAGGATCTGCTTACACACTCAAAAGAGTCAAAGGCTGCACGGTTGGAAAATTTGGAAACATCCTGGGCATGTTTGAGCCAAGTGAGAAATTCCTGCCTTTTATCTTCTGAAATAAAAGGAGCTAAAATCTGCAGATGATCTGTGACTTCTTTTAGAAACATCCCCATATAGAGACTATAGGAGTTGATTCTGGCAGCAAGCATATTAGCTTGGAAACCCCTTCGGCCAAAAGCATCTAGGGTCCTGCATTCACGTCCTGGAGGATTAGATGAGTGTCTCTTTGCACTCTTTATTTTCCTCATGGCAGACTCTACCACAATAGAGTGGTGAGGAAGCTGAGACTTATGAAAGCCAGGACAAGGAGGGACACGGTACATGGTGTCCAACCTACGAGAATGAGGAGAGGTGGTAAGAGGAGTCTCCCACATGCTCAACATGAGATCATAGAGAAATCTCATGAATAGGTAAGGTAACTGCCTCTTTAGGAGCCTTAGGATATTGCAAAATATCTAATTGCTTGGCTCTAGGCTCTGACTCAGGGGCCACTGTAATGGAGAGGCCCCTAGCCACTTCCCTAATGAAGTCTTGAAAAGACAAGTCTTCTGGAGGAGACGTTTTTCGTTTTGGAGAAGCAGACTCCTGAGGAAGAAGTACCGATGCCTCGACAGAAGCCTCTGACTCATCAGAGTCTTCGGAGGAATCGAAGTATCGCCTGTCTGGATGCTCCTGTAAAGCCCGATATGCGTACCGAGTGGGATCGACATCGGGAGTAAGCGGTACCGGTTCGGTACCAATGGGTATCGTAGGACAGGGTACCGTTGCAGTCGCCACCGAAGCCAATGTCGATGCAATCGGTACCGGCTACGGAGATTGTTGCAGTACCGGAGGCGTCGCAGCCTGCATAAACGCCGTTAGGGTGCGCTGCATGGACAGAATCTTCTGATCCATCGACGCCACCAGAGTCTGGATGTCGGTACCAGTGGAGGCCACCGGTACCCCAGAACACGGCAACAGGTGATCGGTCTAGGCCGAGCCATCGATGTCAACCTGTGACCCCATAGACAATGCTTTGGAAGCCGGAGCTTCCCGCCGGGGTAATTTTGCTGGTGCGGGATCCTCAAGGACAAGCCCGGAGGCATCTCAATGCTTAGAGGGAGATTTGCCCTTCGAGGCCCGGCTAGATTTATGTTTGGTTACCTGAGATCCATGGGAGGAAGAAGCAGCCCTGGAAGACGTCGATGCCACCGAGGCTGCATCAGAGGGAAACAGGGTACTGAGCTTGGCTGCTCGGTTGTGCCGACCTCTTTTAGACATCATGGTACAGGACACACAATCCGTGATGGAATGGTCAGGACCCAAACATTTTAGATACCAATCATGGGTGTCGATGACAGAAATAGTACCGCCACATTTTGTGCACTTTTTGAACCCGGAAGCGTGCTTCTCCATGAGGAGAAAAATATTCAGGCCTAAGGCCCAAACTGAAAATGCACAGTTGAAGTAAAGAATAGTAGTTTTTTTTTTTCTTTTTTAGAGAAAGAAAAGAAAAGACCGATGTCAGACTGGTACCGCCGAAGAAGGCAGACGCGACACAGAAAAATAAAGAAAAAAATAAAGAACTTCTTCTGCGGTGACAGGAACACGACCTGCTGGCTCCGTGGAAAAGAAGAACTGGAGAGAGGCGGTTGGGAAAGGCGGGAAGGCAGCGCGCAGGCGCTGTGGGATGCTCCCAAAAGCTTTCTTACTGGACGCTGGGGAGCATTCCCGCACAGGCTCCGTCAGTACCGACGATACCCATATGTGAAGACTCATTCCTGCTTGTTCCTGGAGATTCACTGTTGCCTTTGGTGTATACTGGAGTCTCAAGAGTTGCTGTATAAAAGTTCCTTGAATTTGTAGGGTGGTGGGCCTTCACAGATTTTGAGCATAACCCTTTGGGGTTGTTCTCCTTGGGAGTGTTCATGTTTTGTTGGGTTTTCAGCAAAAAGTGAATACTGCAGGGTGCCCCTAGCTGCTCCAATCTTTATACCAATGGTGATTGTCACTGGAACCTTCTAGTCTTTCTGTCTTCATCATCTGCTGGCGGGGGCAGGGGGCATATCCACCTGCCTGGACTGGTCTAGCAGGATGAACTAGATGATCAACATTCAGCAAAGGCACTTGCTACAGAGAGCAGTACAATTAGAGAAAGGAAACTCCGGCATCATTTTAGTTTTCATAAGTGAAAAAGAACAGTTCAATGCAATAGTGGCTCATGCATTAACACACAAAATTCATTTCAGCCTCAGACATTTGACAACATGGAAATTCCCCCCAAACAAAAAAGTTAAAAACAATAGAGCTTGTTGAAATGTCACTTCTTGTACTGGACAATCATGGACTCTTAAAACAAGAAGAAAAGAGGAGGAAGGAAGTCATCTTTCCATACGGCTGCCTGAGGGGAGAGCTCCGGCACTAAACTCCCGAACTGCGGTCTAAATTACCCCCCCAGGGGCGTTAGCAGTGCACAGGATTAGCATGGAAGGAAGGTTGGACCTGCAAGCAGCGACAGGGATGGCTGTCAGGTGGAAAATGGCAGACTTGAGGGAGGTTTTTTGCCTTTTCAGGATCTCAGAGAAGAGCTACGGAGATGGTAAAATTGCAGCCGTGGGATCACTTGGCTCCAACGTGGAATCTGAGGAGCAGAGTGGTAGTAAAACTGGGCCTGCAGCTGTCACGGTGAGTTATCTAAGGAGGAACTGAAAGGCTCGTTCAGCACACTAAAGGAGGAGGTTGCAGCAGTTAACCAGGAGCTTGGCAAAATGGTGGCAGAGTTAAAGAAGGAGTTGCCCGAGCATGAGGACAGACTGGAGGAGCTGGAGTAGTCTCATCTGCTGCAACTGAGGAGTGACTGAAGGCATGGGAGGTGGAAAAGAAGCAGTTCTTGCTAAAAACTGAAGATCTGGAGAATAGATCAAGGAGGAATGACTTGAGATCAGGAGGTGCAGGAAGAAGGTGAAATTAGACTTACCTGCTAATTGTTGTTCCTTTAGGATCTCCAGGCTAGTCCTGAACCTTTGGGTCTTGCTCCTCCTCCAGCAGCTTTGGAGACTGAGAAACGTCATTTCTCTTGATGTCACCGGTATAAGTACCCTGGATCCGCCTCCTGACATCAGTAACCTATTGACAAAGCAAACTCACCAGAGCAACAATTAAGTAGAAACTTTACTAACAAACCATTAACAATCTACTAAGAACTGAGTCGCTGCGAAATCCATCGCCGCAAGTGCTGAGATCCCCATTTTCTGACAGAGAAGAAAAACAGAGTGTCAATATGCATAGATACCCCACAAACCCCTCCCCTTATGGACTCCCCTCAGGGAAATGCCCCCGAGATGCTTACCTGTTATACCTTCACTGCTTCAGGCGCCAGTCCACGAAAAATTCTGGGAAGGATACAGGACTAGCCTGGAGATCCTAAAGGAACAACAATTAGCAGGTAAGTCTAATTTCACCTTCCTTAGCGTCTCTCCAGGCTAGTCCTGAACCTTTGGGGATAAAACAGAGCAGTGCCAAGAATTAACGGGAGGGACCTACCAACCCCGCCTGAAGCACTGACTCTCCAAAACAGGCATCTCCCTGCGACTGCAAATCCAGCCGATAATGCCTGATAAAGGAATGCAAGGAAGACCAAGTAGCCACCCGACAAATGTCTACCGCCGGAACCAAACTACGCTCCATCCAAGACGTAGCCTGCGCTCTAGTTGAATGCGCCCGCAAACCTATCGGAACTGGCCTACCCTTCAAAAGATAAGCCGACGCAGTCGCCTCCTTCAGCCACCTAGCAATGGAGGCCTTCGACACTGCTTGCCCCTTGTTAGGACCCCAAATAACACAAACAGCCTATCCGAACGAAGGAACGAGGCTGTAACTTTCAAATATATCTTCAAAGCACTCTTAATATCCAATTTATGCAACTGCTGATCAGCGGACTCCTCCCCGCTGCTTGCAAACACCGGTAGGGAGACCACCTGATTTACATGAAATGGCGATACCACCTTAGGCAGAAAGGACGGCACTGTCCTCAACACCACCTTGGACTCACTAAAAACCAGAAAGGGTTCCTTACAGGATAAAGCTTGTAGCTACGAAATTCTCCTGGCAGAGGCAATTGCCACCAAAAAAACCACTTTTAAGTCAAATCCTTTAATGACGACCTCGACAAAGGCTCAAACAGTGCTCGCACCAAAACCTCCAGAACCAAATGCAAGTCCCACTGCGGGACCAGCTGTCTACGGGGCGGTCGCAATAGTACCACTGCTCACAAAAATCGCTTGACATCCGGGTGTCCGCAAAGCGCTTGACCACTTATCTTTCCGCGGTAGCAAGACAACGCTGCCAACTGCACCTTCAGAGACGCCGTCGCTAATCCTTTCTCATATCCGTCCTGCAAAAACGCCGGTACCTGCGGAATCGAAGCTTTTAATGCTAAGACCTTGCAGACCTTACACCACTCCTCGAATACTCGCCAAACACGAACATACGTCAACGACGTTGACCTTCTCCGAGCCTTCAACAATGTAGAGACTACCGCTGACGAATACCCTCTCGCTAACAACCTTGCCCTTTCAATAGCCAAGCCGTAAGCGAGAACCGATCCACCTGAGGCATCAACAGAGGGCCCTGTAGCAACAAGTCTTTCCGAACCGGCAGCCTCCAAGGTTTGTCCCCGAGAAGTCTGACCATATCTGCATACCACGGCCTCCTCGGCCAATCCGGCGCGATTAAAATTACTGGTCCTCTGTGAATCTCGATGCGCTGCAGGATCCTGCCTATTAAGACCCATGGCGGGAACACGTAGAGCAGACGACCCTCCAGCCATGGTTGAATCAAGGCGTCCAGGCCCTCCGACATCCTTTCTCACCTTCTGCTGAAGAACCGACTGGCCTTTGCGGTTTGAAAGGTTGCCATTAGATCCATGATTGGAACGCCCCACCGCCGAACTAACATCTCGAACACTTGCGGGTGAAGGGCCCATTCCCCCGCATCTACTCTTACCCGACTGAGAAAGTCAGCCTCCACATTCTCCACTCCTGCTATATGTGCCGCTGACAATGCCAACAGGTACCTCTCGGCCCATAATAACAACTGGTCGGCCTCGCTTTCCAGCACCTGACTGCTGGTCCCCCCCTTGCCGACTGATATAGGCCACCGCTGTCGAGTTGTCGGAGAATACCCTTACGGCCTTCCCACTTAGGCACTCCCAGAACGCTCTTAGTGCCAGCACCACCGCTTGCAACTCTAACCAGTTGATGGACCACATCTTTTCCTGCACGGACCACACCCCCTGTGCGAAACTGCCATGGACATGCGCTCCTCAACAGGACAAGCTGGCATCCGTTGTCAGGGGGACCCAATCCGGTACCTCCAACGGCATCCCTTTCTCCAACGACTCTGCCCGTAACCAACATAGCAGAGAGAGACGTATCTCTGGCTGACAGGGTAACCGCTGGGTGAGACTGTCGTTCTGATGGGACCACCACCGGAGTAACGCTCTCTGTAGCGGCCTCATGTGCGCCCTTGCCTAGGGCACCACCTCTATCGTCGCCGCCATGGTGCCTAACACCTGCAAGTATTGCCAGGCTGTCGGACACGAGTTGCGTAGAAACTTGCGAATCAGATGCCTTAGACCTTGCGCTCGGCTCTGTGGAAGAAACACCTGCCCCACCTTCGTGTTGAACAGTGCTCCAAGATATTCCAGGGACTGAGAAGGCGTTAACCTGCTTTTGGTCCGATTGACCACCCAACTGAGGCTTTCCAAGAACGCCACCACTCTGCTCGTGGCTGACTCGCTCTCCTCCTTGGATTTTGCCCGTATTAGCCAATCGTCCAGATAAGGATGCACCAGAATTCCTTGCTTTCTCAACGCCGCAGCCACCACCACCATCACCTTGGTGAAAACTGGCGGCGCTAGGCCAAACGGCAAGGCTTGGAACTGGACGTGTCCCATCGGGACCGCAAAACTTAAGAACTTTTGATGGTCCTGACGAATGGGAATGTGCAGATACGCCTCCGACAAATCGAGCGACGTCAGAAACTCGCCCCTGCGCACCACTACTATGACCGACCTTAACGTCTCCATCCGAAAATGAGACACCCTTAGACAGCGATTTACGCGCTTGAGATCCAAAATCGGCCGAAACGTTCCTTCTTTCTTCGGCACCACCAAATAAATGGAGTAACGACCGCAGCCGTATTAGTCTGTAGGTACTGGAACCACCGCCTCGAGGGAAAGCAGGCGGTTCAGCGTCTCCTCCACTGCCGCGTACTTGAACTGTGCTTTGCATGGGGACAGCACAAAAGAATCAGCCACGGGCCGTTGAAGCTCCAATGCATAACCTTCTCGGATGACTTCCTATACCCACTGATCGGACGTGATTTGGGCCCAGGCAGGGTAAAATTTCCACAGGCGACCTATCAGTTCCTGCCCCGCCTGGACACCCCTGGCTTCATTGCGATTTTCGGGAACTGGAGGCCGAAGAGGATGCAAACCCCTTGTTCGCCCCTCGAAAACCTCTAAACCCTTGGCTACAAAAAGGAAACCGTCCCCTTTGCGGCTGGCGAAATCTCGGGGAACGAAAGCGCCGAAACTCCCTTTGCTGCCCTTTGGCTGGCGGCCCCGCGCGACCTTGCTTCTGCTTATCTTCGGGGAGCCTGCCCCCTTTCGACTCCCCCAAATCTTTCATCAGTTTTTCCAAGTCATCTCCAAACAGAAGCTTGACTCTAAACGGCAGCTTACTAAGCCCAGACTTCGAAGAAGTATCCGCCGACCAATTCCGTAACCACAGATATCTTCTGGCCGCTACCGCTGACGCCATACTATTGGACAAACCTCTAACGAGATCAAAATGGATATCCGCCAGATAAGCTGCCCCCGTTTCCATCCTGGCCGCCTCGGTCGCCACTTCCACCGCCTGTCCCGCCTGTAGACTTTGGGCCCACTGCAGACAAGCCCTGGCTACCCAAGCTCCACAAATGGACGCCTGGAGGGACAGCGCATTAACATCAAAAACTTGCTTCAACAAGGTGTCCAATTTCCGGTCCTGCGCACCCTTCAACCAGAATAGTAGTCTTCTTTGTAACTGCAAAAACCGCGGCCTCTACCTTAGGAGACTTCAACAACTCCCGATCCTGGTCAGCTAAAGGATAGAGGCGGGACATCACCCGAGATCCTTTCAGCCCGGACTCCGGCATATCTCATTCACCCTGTATCATTTCTTTAAACACTCTGTGCATAGGAAAAACCTTCTGTGTCTTCCTAAAGGCCTGCAACAAGGGATCCTCCAACTTGGTCTCCTCCGTTTGAACCGCTGTTGGCATATTAAGCGCCTTAAGCGTCTCAGATATGAGTGCCGGTAACTCCTCCCTTCTAAAAATCCGAACTACTCGGGCCTGGTCTTCCTGTTCGGTAATCTCACTACTTAATTGCTCCTCAAAGTGAGCCCTAACCTGGGGCTCACCAGACCTCCAAGCTGCTTGGAGACTAAGAATACTGTTGTCAGGAGGCGGATCCAGGGTACTTATACCGGTGACATCAAGAGAAGTGACGTTTCTCAGTCTCCAAAGCTGCTGGAGTAGGAGCAAGACCCAAAGGTTCAAGACTAGCCTGGAGAGATGCTAAGGAACCAGAATTTATTAAGAACAAAAGATATGCCATACTGGGTCAGATCAAGGTCCATCAAGTTCAGTATCCTGTTTCCAATAGTGGCCAATCTAAGTCATAAGTACCTAGCAGTCTCCCCAAAAGACACAGGTTCCTCAATGCTTGTACTGGGTCAAGCAGTGATATCCTGGGTCCCTTTTAATAATGGTTTATGGACTTTTCCTCCAAGAACTTGTCCAAACCTTTTTTAAACCCAGCTACACTAACAACTTTTACTACATCCTCCGGTAACAAATTCCAGAGTTTGATTACACATTGAGTGAAAAAATATGTTCTCTAATTAGTCTTAAATAGGTTACCCTGTAGCTTCATTGCATGTCCCCTAGTCGTTTTATATTCTGACGACAAACAATCGATCTACGCTTACCCGTTCCACTCCATTCATTAATTTATAGACCTCTATCATATCTCCCCTCAGCCGTCTCTATTCCAGGTTGAAGAGCCCTAACCTTTTTAACCTCTCTTCAAAGGGGTATCCTTCCATCCCCTTTACCATTTTGGTGGCTCTTATCTGTACCTCTTCTAATAACGCTAAATCCTTTTTAAGATACGGTGACCAGAATGGCACACAATATTCAAGGTGCGGTCGCACCAAGGAACGATACAAAGGCATTATAATATCCTTCGTTTTATTTTCCATTCCTTTCCTTATGATACCTAGCATTCTGTTTGCTTTCTTGGCCGCCGCTGCACACTGCGCAGAGGGTTTTAATATGTTATCCACAATGACGCCTAAATCTTTTTCTTGGGTGATGGTTCCCAATGTGGAACCTTGCATCGTGTAACCATAGTTTGGGTTGATCTTTTTTAGGTGCATAACTTTGCACTTGTGCACATTAAATTGCATCTGCCATTTGGATGCCCAGTCTTCCAATTTAGCGTAGTTAATCACCTGTAACAGGTGTTCTCCAAGAGCAGCAGGAATCAGTCCTCACATATGGGTGACGTCGGCGTCGACGCAGTCCTCGTGCGGAGCATTTCCCCAGCTTTCAAAGAAAGCCTTTGGGAATGCAGCACGCATGCGCAGTCCCCTTCCCGCCCAAGGGTGCCATCTTGCTCAGTCTGATGACATAATTAAAAGACAGCAAACACCCAAAATGAAATATATAGGACTGCAACTCCAAGGGGAGGAGGGAGGGTCGTGAGGATCGTGAGGACTGATTCCTGCTGCTCCTGGAGAACACCTGTTACAGGTGAGTAACTACGCTTTCTCCAGGACCAAGCAGGAAGTCAGTCCTCACATATGGGACTCCCAAGCTCTAGGCTACCGAGAACCCAAAGCTGAAAAAATGAGCTCCCTCTAGAGCCTCAGCATGCATGACAAGAATCTTTTCTGAGAAAGCCCCCGAACGGTAGCCCAACACAAGGGCCGGAGGGTAGGAGTTGCCTAAACCTCAAAGAGATTACGGAGTACCACTTGTCCGAAAGCACTGTCCCTGCGGGACTCCCTCTCGAGGCAGTAATGGGCAGCAAAAGTCTGACTTGAAGACCAAGTAGCGGCCCGGCAGATGTCTGCCAATGGAACAGAGCGGAGATAAGCTACTGACGCAGCCTTCGCCCTGACACGATGGGCCGTGACTCGACCCTGCAAGGAGAGGCCGGCTGCCCTGTACGCCCAGGCGATACAGTCTGCTACCCAAATGGACAGGGTACGCTTGGAGACAGGTAACCCCAGCTTATTAGGGTCAAAAGATATGAAGAGCTGAACAGCCCTTCGATGCCCCTGCGTACGGTCAATGTAGAAAGACAACGCCCTCCTACA
The DNA here is from genome assembly GCA_033557465.1 of Ichthyophis bannanicus. NCBI lineage: Eukaryota > Metazoa > Chordata > Amphibia > Gymnophiona > Ichthyophiidae > Ichthyophis > Ichthyophis bannanicus. The sequence continues at coordinate 450,499,641 of CM066037.1, forward strand.
GTCCAGGGTATGCAAGACCATTTCAGCCCGGCTGGCATGCGGCCTGGGAAAGAAGGTCAGAAGAACCACCTCCTGATTGAGGTGGAAGGAGGAGACAACCTTTGGAAGGAACTTAGGATGAGTCCGTAAAACCACCCAGTTCCTATAGAACCGTGTATACGGTCTATCAGAAACAGGAGCCTGTAGTTCACTCACACGCCTGCCTGAGGTAAGAGCCACCAAAAACAACGCCTTCCAGGAAAGGAAGCATAAATGACAGGTAGCCATCGGCTCAAACGGTGGGCGAGTAAGTTGTTGCAAGACCACATTCAAATCCCACTCAGGGGCTGGTGGACGAATCGGAGGCTTGAGCAAAAGCAGGCCTCTGAGGAAGCGTGCCACTAAGGGGTGGACGGACAGAGACTGACCCTCCATCGGCGAGTGGTGCGCTGACAAGAGCACTGAGGTGGACCTGAACAGAGTTGGATTTAAGGCCTAGGTCCAACAGGTGAAGCAGATACTCCAGCAACACTGGTACCAGGCATGAAAACGGATCCTCTTGGCGCTGAGCACACCAGGTGGAGCACCTACGCTACTTGAGGGCATAAGATTTCCAGGTGGATTGTCTCCTAGAGGCCAAAAACACCTCCACCACCTCCGTAGGTAGAAGTAAGGGGGCTAGAACTACCCTTTCAGCAGCCAGGCCATCAAATGGATGGACTGGAGGTTGGGGTGCAGGAGAGATCCCTGATCCTGAGACAGGAGTTCGGGTTGCACCCCCAGAGGGAGTGGAGTGTCCACCGCCAATTGCAGAAGGAGTGGAAACCACGGTTGCCTCGGGCATCTGGGGGCTACCAGGATCAGCGAGGCCCTGTCCCGAAGGACCTTGAAGAGGGCTCGGGCCACTAGAGGCATTGGAGGAAACGCATACAGCAGGCCCGTAGATCAAGAGATTAGGAAGGCATCTGCTGCTATTTGCAGAGGATGCGGTTGTATGGAACAGAACCTGGGCAGCTGACGGTTCAGTGGACTGGCAAAGAGATCGATGGCTGGAAGACCCCGTTTTAGGAAGATCTGCTGGACCACTAGGGGATTCAAATGCCATTCGTGAGGCTGTAGAATCCTGCTCAACCTGTCTGCCAGGTAATTTTCTTGATACAAATAGTAAAGAGACTTCATTAAACTTAACAATATGCAACATTTAAATCTTAGCCAACGAATGAAAGCCTCAGCAGAAACTCACTGATAAAGCACAATCAGGAGTACTCATAACATCAATGGCTAACACTCGTTTATCACATCAATCCCAATTCACAGGACCATATTCAAACAGACATTGCAGTAAGTTTTATACAAACTATAATCACAACAGCCATTAAAACTGCACTTATATCACCAGGTCCGTGGATTGAGAAGAAATTGAATGCCCCGACGCCTTTCTCAAGACATCTTATATAAGCGTTTCGCTACTGCTGTCTCAAGGGGGTTCAACTCTAAAACATAAATAAAAACACAAAATTGCTTAATAGAATGTCGCAATATACTACAAAAAAAGAAAAAGCTCCAAACCTAGCTTGAACAGAAAGCAGGAGGCTTACCCTAAAACAGAGACTTCAAATGCTAGCCAAACAACAGCCAGCTCACACAATAGCCATCATTCAGAGCTCGTCTCTAGCACTATGAGAACTTCCGATCACATGGTTTTAAACAAAAACCAACCAAACAGGCAATCCATAACAGCTGGAACAATGAAGGTAAAACAAGACCCTAATTAACAGCTATCACAATGAAAATCAGAGATTCCACAACCACTTAATAACCACATAGATGTAAAACTAAACACAAGCTCCCCATTCATTTTCTTGGCCAGGTAGATAAACTGCCTTGAGAAACATGCCGTGCTTGACTGCAAAGGTGCACAGGGCCTGTGCTTCCTGACACAGAAGCCTGGATCCTGTGCCTCCTTGTTTGTTCACATAGAACATTGCTACTTGGTTGTCTGTCTGAATCAAGACTGACTGGTGAGAGAGGACATGAGAGAAAGTTTGTAGAGCTAATCAAATAGCTCGCAACTCCAACAGATTGATCTGCTGTGTGGCCTCCCAAGGGGACCAGAGGCCCTGAGTGCATGCCCCCTAGCAATGTGCACCCCAACGTTGAAGAGAAGCATTGGTCGTCAGCACCTGTGTGTGTGGTGGTGCCTGGAAAGGCACCCCTTTGATCAGGTTTGGGAGATGCAGCCACCACTGCAGGGAGGCCGCTAGTAGTTTGGACACTCTTACTCTGCCTCTTAAGTCTCCTGTGGCCTGTTTATCCACTGAGCTCTGAGGCACCATTGAGCAGGCCGCATATAGAAACATAGAAATATGATGACAGAAAAAGACCACATGGCCTATCTAGTCTGTCCTTCCATATCAGCCACTACAACAGTCCCCTTTTTACCTTTAGAGATCCTCTGTGTTTGTCCCATGCTTTTTTAAATTCAGTTACTGTCCTCATCTCTACCACCTCCACTGGGAGACTATTCCACGGATCCACTACTCTTTCCATAAAGAAATATTTCCGCATATCACTCCTGAATCTATCTCCCTTCACCCTCATCCCATGTCCCCTCATAGCAGAACTTGCTTTCAATTGAAAGAGGCTCTCTCCCTGAACATTTATGCCACGAAGGTATTTAAACATCTCAATCATATCACCTCTATCCCGCCTTTCCTCTAAGGTGTACACATATTAAGATCCTTCAGTCTGTCCTCATATGCTTTATAATGAAGACCACTAATCATTTTAGTAGCCACCCTCTGCACCGACACCATCCTGTTCACATCCTTTTGAAGGTGCAGTCTCCAGAATTGCACACTATACTCCAAATGAGGTCGCACCAAAGACTTATACAGAGGCATTATCACCTTCTTTTTTCTGCTAGCCATTCCTCTCCGTATGCACCCAAGCATCCTTCTAGCTTTTGCCGTCGCCTTTTCCACCTGTTTAGCTACTTTAAGATCATCAGACACAACCACGCCTAGGTCCCGCTCTTCTTTAGTGGACAAAAGTACTTCAACCCCTATACTATATTGCTCCCTTGGATTGCTGCAGCCCAAATGCATGACCTTACATTTTTTAATGTTAAATCCCAGCTGCCAAATTCTAGACCATTCTTCAAGCTTAGCTAGATCCCTCTCATGTTATCTACACCTTCCTGGGTGTCTACTCTATTGAAGATTTTGGTATCATCCGCAAAGAGGCAAACCTTACCCAACAGCCCTTCCGCTATATCACTAACAAAGATGTTAAACAGAATCGGACCAAGGACAGATCCCTGGGCCACACCACTGGTAACATCCTTCTCCTCAGAGTGAGCTCCATTTACTTGTACTCTTTGTCGCCTCCCACCCAACCAATTTCTAACCCAAGCAGTAACTTCATGGTCCATCCCTAGGGTGCTCAGTTTGTTTATAAGTCGCCTGTGAGGAACAGTGTCAAAGGCTTTACTGAAATCTAAATACACCACATCTAGGGCTCTCCTTCGGTCCAACTCCCTGGTCACCCAGTCAAAGAAATCAATCAGATTTGTCTGACAAGACCTGCCTCTGGTGAATCCATGCTGCCTCGGATCCTGTAATGCAAATGCAGACAAGCATTTGGAATTACATGGACCATGGATGCCATGTGGCCCAAAAGCCTCAGGAAATGTCTGGCAGAGACCAGAGATCCATTGCAAAACTGCTGGGCAAGAGCCATCAGTCTGTGAGCCCTGTTCCCGGGCAAATAAGCCATTGCTTGTAAGGTATCCAACCTTGCCGCTATGAACTCTATGTTCTGTGAGGTGAGCAAAGTGGACTTTGCGAAGTTTATGATGAAGCACAGGTGCTGGAGAAGAGAGACAGTGCGAAGAGTGGCTTGTCTGGCCTCCTGTGGAGACTGACCCCTGATGAGCCAGTCGTCCAGGTATGGAAAGACAAAGATGCCCTGGTTTCTGAGATAGGCCGCCACCACCGCCAGGTATTTGGTGAAAACCTTGGGTGCGGAGGTTAGGCCAAATGGAAGTACTCTGTACTGAAAATGATTTCCTCCCACTACAAATCTGAGATATTGTCTGTGGTCTGGATGAATGAGGATGTGATTATAAGCATCCTTCAGGTCTAAGGAGCATAGCCAATCTCCCTGCTGGAGGTAGGACAGCAGTATTCCAAGGGTAAGCATCTTGAACTTTTCCCTCTCCAGGAACTTGTTGAGATTTCGCAAGTCTAGGATGGGCCTGAGGCCTCCTGTCCTTTTTGGTACCAGAAAGTACCGTGAATAGAAGCCTTGGCCCCTCATGTGGTGAGGCACCGGTTCCACCGCCCGCTCCCTTAGAAGACTTGCCAACTCCTGAAGGAGGAGGTTCCTGTGACGAGGGAGTCTGGGAGGCTCCCCTGGAAAATAGGAAGGGGGTAACTGGTTGAAGTGGAGCAAATAGCCCTTTTGGACTATGCTCAGTACCCAGGTATCCCCTGTTATGGCTGACACCTGTGGGCGTACAGTGTCAGCCGGCCTCCTGTGCTGAGAGGCGCCAGCTGAGGAGAGGCTATGCAGTGGGAGTCAAAACCCCGCTCCCTGCTGTGCAGGAGCCGCAGTTGATGGCTTGGGAGTTTTCTGCCTACGGGGCCCATGTCCCTGCCCCTTGGCCTGCTGACCCTGATGGGGAGCTGTAGAGGCCTGCAATTGAGGGTAGGATTTGTAGGCAGCAGCCTTCCTCGGGTAAAAGGGCTTTTTCCCCGAGCCCTTCTTCTTCTGAGAAGGGGAAGAGGACTTCCTGGACAGCCTTGTCCTGGTGAGAGTCTCAAGTCTCGATTTCTTCAGCCTTTTCAGTCATGGGTTTGCCAAAGAGGTTCTCACCCCGGCAAGGGACATCGACCAACTTGTCCTGGACCCATGGCTCAAGGTCCGATGACTGTAGCAAGGCCTGACGGCGTGCACCGATGCCGGCCGCTGCTACTCAGGCTGAAGCCTCGAAGCCATCATAGGCTGCTCGAGATATAAACTTCGAGCACTCTCGAATCCCCGATGACAAAGCCTTGAACCTCTGCAAAGGTTCCTCGGAGAGACCAGCAGAGAACCCGGCAATCTCCTTTGCCAGGTCTCGAAGGTACATGCCCATGTACAGCTGGTAAGTTTGGACCCGGCAAGCCTGCATAGAGCCCTGGAAACACTTTCTACCGAGGTCATCCAGGTTCCGGGCCTCCCAGCCAGAGGGGCACCAAGGAGTGCATCTTCTGACTCTTCAGAAGATGCATGGCCAATTCCACAACCATGGAGTGGTGCGGTAGCTGTGCCTTCTGGAACCCAAGGCTCTTACGGACTTGATAAATGGAATCGACCCGTTTGCTGAGCAGCGGCACCAAGGCCGGTGCCTCCCACATGCGGAAGAGCAGCCATTCCAGCATCAGAGGAACCGGTACAGTAAGGGCCTCCTTCGGGGGAGAGTCATACTGGAGGGCCTCGAGCTCTTCGGCTCGAGGCTCCTCCTCGGGATCCGCGGGGAAGGACAAGGCCTTGGCCATATCCCTCACAAAGTCCGAGAACCGGGTATCCTCCGGGGGGGGGGGGACCTTCTCCGAGGCTCGGACTCCAGTGAGTCCGATGGGACGCACCGGGTCTGAAAAATGTCTGGGGACTCCTCGTCCTCCGTCTCCCACCCCGACCCCTCCGAGGAGGAATCGAGCGGCTCAGGCCGGGCGGGCACCGATGCCATACGCCCCGATGACCTCGGCCCCGTACGGGAGGCCGAGGGAGACCTTGGCCGAGGATCGACCCAATAACGCATGGACTCGAGAATCGGCTCAGACTCCGGGGTCGACTTGGACGTCGATGTCCCGGTGGTCGGGGCAGATGCACCGGTCAGACCGGCGATCAGCACCCGCTGATGTTCCATGAAGGCAGCCAAGCTGCTCTCCAAGGCCGCCAACCTGAGTCCAAGCTCAGGAGACTCAGCAGCCCTCGACTTGGCCCCCGATGGTGTCGGGGCCGACGTCGGCTCCCACGGAGGAGAGTCCACGAGGACTACAGCACTCACGTGACTCGGGGACTCTGGATCCACACGAGGCAATTTGGCAGGCCTCTCCGGCTCCGAGGACCCGGGACGGCGGTCGGGGCTATGCGACCTGGCCCTGAAGGGACCAAGAGCGTCCGACGCAGTCCTCGCAGGTTTCTTCTTCCTTTTGTGGTCCCGTGAGGGAGACCCCCGCTCAGAGGAGTCCCAATGATGCTCGGGGTCGGACTCCCGAGACGTCAAGGCCTCTGATGAAGTCCGGGCCCTACCAGACGCGGAGTCAGAGAAGATCCTTTCTCGCTGATGCTGACGGCTCCTCAATGCTTTCGAGGACATTTTGCCGCACGGGCCACAGATCATCGTGTCATGATCGGACCCGAGGCACCGGAGGCAGCAGTCGTGTGTGTCGGTGACAGATATCAATTTCTTACACCAATCACACTTCTTGAACCTGCTGGCAGCCATCGGGGGAAAAAGGGCCCCTGCAAGGTCAAAAGACCGGGCTGCCAGTGAAAAAGAAGAAGAGTGCGAACGCTAGTCTCGAAGGACAAAAACCGAAAAAACAGCTCCGGGCTAGATACCGGTGTACCGTGCCCAGGCGGGAAGGGGAACCGGTGTTGAACAGGCCAAAAAACCACAACTCTTCGAAGGAAAAATGAACTTTTAAGCGGGTGACTAAGACACATGTCCGTCGGGCTCCACGGAAAAGAGAAGACTGGGCAAGATGGCACCCTTGGGCGGGAAGGGGACTGCGCATGCGCGCTGCATTCCCAAAGGCTTTCTTTGAAAGCTGGGGAAAGCACAGTTACTTACCTGTAACAGGTGATCTCTGGGAACAGCAGGAATAAGTCTTCACATATGGGTACGTCGGTACCGACGGAGCCTGCACGGGAACGCTCCCCAGCTTCCCAGAAAGGAAAGCTTTTGGGAGCATCCCAGAGCGCCTGCGCGCTGCCTTCCCGCCTTTCCTAACCGCCTCTCCTCAGTTCGGTTTTAAAGCTGAGACAAAGAGAGAGAGAGGAAAGGAAAGACAGATAGAGAGATACAACTCCTAGGGGAGGTGGGTGGGTTGTGAAGACTTATTCCTGCTGTTCCCAGAGATCACCTGTTACAGGTAAGTAACTGTGCTATCTCCAGGAACAAGCAGGAATGAGTCTTCACATATGTGGACTCCCTAGCTAGAGATGCCTGGGAGATCCCTGAGCTTATGAGACCCTGGGAAGGGCTCTACCTCCTCCTATGGACCTCAGGCATCCATTCTGGGAAGGAGGGCAGGAGTTGATTAAGAATGGAACAGGTGTTTGAGAACAGCCTGACCAAACAAGGCATCCCGGCAGGAGTCCTTGTCCAAGCAGTAATGGGCTGTGAAGGTATGAACCGAGGCCCAGGTGGCAGCTCGACAGATTTGGTCGATGGACACAGAATTTAGATGAGCCATAGAGGTGGCCATGGCCCTCACATTATGAGCTGTGACATGGCCCTCCAGAGAAAGGTTCTTACTCTGGTAGACGAAAGAAATACACTGAGCAATCCAATTGGACAGTGTTCTCTTAGAGACTGGAAGTCCCAAATGAGAGGGATCAAAAGCAACAAAGAGTTGAGAAGACTTTCTATGTTGCTGTGTCCTTTGTAAGTAAAAGGCAAGAGCTCTCTTACAATCCAGAGTATGAAGATTCCTCTCTGCACTTGATGCATGAGGAGCTGGAAAAAAGACAGGTAAATATACCTCTTGATTAAGATGAAAAGGTGAGACCACTTTAGGCATAAAGTGTGGATTGGTCCTAAGGACTACCTTATCATGATGGAATCTTGTATAAGGTGGATTAGCCACTAAGGCCTGCAGTTCACTGATGCGGCGAGCTGAGGTGACTGCAATGAGGAAAATAACCTTCCAGGAAAGAAATTTCATCAGGGAGGTGGTGGCTAAGGGTTCAAAAGGTGGCTTCATAAGCTGACCAAAAACCAGATTTAAGTCCCATGCCACCGGAGGAGGTCTAATGGGAGGTTTAGTTAAAGTTAGGCCTCTCATGAATCTTGCAATAAGAGGATGAGAGGAAATTGGGTGTCCATTGATAGGCTTAAGGGATGCTGCAATAGCACTCAAATGGACCCTTACTGAATTCGTCTTAAGGCCTGCATTGGAAAGATGCAGGAGATATTCCAATAGAGAATTCAAAGGTAGTGCTAGAGGGTCAAGACCCTTCTTAGTACACCAAAATGGAAAACCTTTTCCATTTAAAAGCATAGGAACGTCTAGTAGAAGGTTTCCTGGAAGCATGAAGGATATCCTTCACCTGCTGAGAAAGATTCCAATCCTGAAGGTCTAGGCCTTCAGCAACCAAGTTCTGAGGTGAAGGGACTTGGGGTTTGGGTGCCACAAAGTCCCCTCCTCCTGAGACAGTAGGTCTGGAGCAGCTCCCAAGTCTAGGGAGGGAGCTTGAGAGAGATGTAGAAGTAGAGGGTACCACACTTGGCGTGGCCAGCATGGAGCTATGAGGATCATAGATCCTTGATCCCTCTGGAGCTTGAACAGAGTCTTGGGAATTAAAGGAATGGGTGGAAAGGCATACAGGAAGTCTTGACCCCAGTGAAGGAGGAAGGCATCCTTGGCCTGAACTCCCTGACACGGAATTCTGGAACAGAACCGGGGATGTTTGGCATTCCACGGACTTGCAAAGAGATCTATGTCCGGGGTTCCCCACTCTTGAAAGATTCTGAGAACTTGGTCCATGTGCAGGGACCATTCGTGTGGAAGCAGAACTCGACTGAGTCTGTCTGCCCAAGAATTTTGGATTCCTGGAAGGTATACGGCCAGGAGATGGATTTGATGCTCTCTGGCGAAGGCCCATAATCTTAAAGCTTCGTGGCAAAGCGACAGAGAGCCAGTTCCTCCTTGCTTGTTTATGTAAAACATTGCTACTTGATTGTCCGTATGAATGAGGACTGTCTTGTAGCTGAGCAGGGTATGGAAGACCTTGAGAGCTAGAAAAACTGCTCGGAGCTCCAAGTGGTTGATATGGAGATAGGTCTCTTGTGGAGACCAAGTGCCTTGAGTGGAGAGGTCTTGCAGATGAGCTCCCCAACCTGTTTGGGAGGCATCTGTTGTGAAGGTTGCCTGGGGTAACAACTGTTGGAAGGGGGACCCCAGGAACAGATTTTGGGTGGACTTCCACCACTGGAGAGACCAAAAGAGGCGCCTGGAGGTTGCTATTTTGTCTGACAGAGCACCTGATGCTTGAGTCCACTGGGTGGACAAATTCGATTGAGCTGCTCTCATGTGAAGGCGAGCATAGGGGACCACATGCACTGTGGATGCCATGTGGCCTAGCAGTTGCAGCATCTCCCGGGCAGTTAAATGGCTCTTTGACTGAATCTGGGAGGCTAACTGCACCAGGCATAGGCAACGGGCCTGAGGAAGATAGGCCCTTGCAGTGGTAGTATCTAGCCAGGCCCCTATGAACTCTAGGGATTGAGTAGGGGTAAGCTGGGACTTTGGGAGATTTACCACAAGTCCCAGATACTGCAGAATGTGCCTTGTGCAGTCTAGGGCAGTCTGGGCCTCTGACTGGGATGGAGCTCGGATGAGCCAGTCGTCCAGGTATGGGAATACAAAAATTCCCAGAGTGCGTAGAAATGCAGCTACTACTGCCATGCATTTGGTGAACACTCTTGGAGCAGAGGCCAGACCGAAAGGAAGTACCCTTTATTGGTAATGCTTTCCTTGGAAAAGGAAACGGAGGAACCTTCTGTGAGAAGGATGGATGAGGACATGTGTGTACGCATCCTTGAGATCTAGAGAACAAAGCCAATCCTGACTCTGAAGGTATGGAAGGAGAGGGCCCAGAGAAAGCATCTTGAATTTCTCCTTGCATAGAAATTTGTTCAATTCTCTGAGATCTAATATGGGTCTGTAGCCCCCTGTTTTCTTTGGGATGAGAAAATAGGGGGAGTAAAACCCTGACCCTTGTTGAAGAAGAGGTACTTCTTCTAATGCCCCTTGAGCAAGAAGGGTAGCCACCTCCTGACCTAAAAGGTCGAGAAGAGATGTTGGAGAATTGAAGTGTCTCACCATGGTGTGAGGAGAAAGGTTTGAGAAATGAAGCTTGTAGCCCTCCCTTATGATGGAGAGGGTCCACTGCTCTGTTGTAATTTGCTCCCATCTGGGAACAAAATGAGCTAACCTTCCTGGAATGGTGAGAGGCTCTGGCTGTTTTAGAGCCAGAAAGGCTAAGTTCTCTAGCATCAAGTCAAAAATCCTGAGGAGGTTGGGACTGCTGAGTTGCAGCAGCCCCCTTAGACTTAGGCCTGGCCTGTTTAGGTTGCTGACGCTTAGTAGCAAAGCGACCTGTAGATGATTGTTGGCCAGAAGTAGAAGGGAATCTGCCCTTTTTGAAAAAAGACTTCTTGAAAGGTTTTTTCTTGGCAGGAATGGAGGTTGACTTTGAAAGTCTATCTAGAGCAGAATTTTCTGCATCCATTTGAGTTGCCTTTATTTGCCACTCTTTGCCAAACAGATTTTCACCTGTACAGGGGAGATTTCCTAAACCATCCTGGACCCAAGGTTCTAAATCAGAAGCTTGGAGCCAAGCAATTCTGCGAGCAGCTATGGCAATGGCCGAAGCTCTGCTGGCACCTTTCAAAGGAGTCAAAAGCTGCACGGTTGGAAAACTTTGGAATGTCTTGATTATGCTTGAGCCAAAGAAGGGAAGGAAAGGGAGGAAAGGAAGAAAAGGGAGGAAAGTGTGCAGCTTATCTGCAACTTCTTTAAGAAACATACCCATGTAAAGACTATAGGAGTTGATTCTGGCAATGAGCATACTGGCTTGGAAGATTTTCCTACCAAAAGCATCCAAGGTCCTGCATTCTCTTCCTGGAGGGGCAGAAGAGTGTCTTTTTGCACTCTTTATCCTTTTCATAGCTGACTGCACCACAATAGAATGGTGGGGAAGCTGTGTTTTATGAAAACCAGGACAAGGAGGGACACGGTACATAGTGTCCAATCTTCGAGAATGAGGAGAGATAGTGAGAGGAGTCTCCCATAAGTCAATCATGTGCTCATAAAGAATCTCATGAATTGGCAAGGTGACTGCCTCCTTAGGAGCCTTAGAATAACCTAAAATATCCAATTGTTTAGCTCTAGGCTCTGATTCAGAGGTTACTGAAATAGAAAGTCCTTTAGCCACTTCTCTTATGAAGTCTTGAAAGGATAAGTCCTCTGGAGGAGACATTCTTCTTTTTGGAGAAGAAGGCTCTTCAGGAAGGGCTATGGATACTTCAGCAGACTCCTCTGATGCATCAGAATCATCAGAGGAATCAAAATATCGCCTGTCAGGGTGGTCTTCTAAAGCTCAGTATGCGTATCGAGCGGTATCGACATCCGGCGTCGTCGGTACCGGTTCGGTACCGACGAGCATCCCTGGACAGGGAACCACTGCAGTCGGCATCCTGGTTGATGTCGATGCAGTCGGTGCTGGTGCCGGTACCGGAGCCGATACCGACAGCAGAGTTTGTTGTGGTATCAGCGGCGTCGCAGCTTGAATGAAGGCCGTGATAGCCTGCTGCATGGATAGAACATTGTGATCCATCGACGCCATGAATGCCTGGAATTCGGTACCGGAAGGTTGCGCCGGTACCCCAGAGCATTCTAACAGGTGATCGGTTGAGGCCGTGCCATCGATGTCAACCTGTAACCCCATAGGTGGAGCTTTGGAAGCCGGAGCTTCCCGCCGGGGTTGTTTTGCCGGTGCAGGATCGTCGAGGGCAAGCCCGGAGGCATCTCGATGCTTGGAAGGAGATCTACCCTTCGAGGACCGGCTGGATTTATGTTTGGTTACCTGAGATCCATGGGAGGAAGAAGCAGCCCTGGAAGACGTTGATGCCACTGAAGCTGCATCAGAGGGAAACAGCATATGGAGCTTGGCTGCTCGGTTCTGTAAACCTCGTTTAGACATCAAAGAACAGGACGGACAATCCGGAATGGAGTGTTCAGGACCCAAACATTTAAGACACCATTCATGGGTGTCAGTAACAGAAATAGTACCGCTGCACTTAGTGCATTTTTTAAACCCGGAGGCTTGTTTTTCCATGAGGAAAAAATTCTTTGTGAGGCCTAAGGCCCAAAGAAGAAAAACACACTAAGTGAGGGAAAAAATATATATATATATTTTTTTTTTTATAAGAAAGAAAGAAAAGACCGGCGGTACTGGTCCGAAGTCGGGGGAGGCAGACGTGCGACCAGAGAAATAAAATAAAACAAAGAACTTCTTCAGCGGTGGTGACAGGAACACGACCTGCTGGCTCCGCGGCAAAGAAGAACTGAGGAGAGGCAGTTAGGAAAGGCGGGAAGGCAGCGCGCAGGCGCTGTGGGATGCTCCCAAAAGCTTTCCTTTCTGGGAAGCTGGGGAGCGTTCCCGCGCAGGCTCCGTCGGTACCGACGTACCCATATGTGAAGACTCATTCCTGCTTGTTCCTGGAGATATGCTCCACACGAGAGCTCCGTCGACGCCGACGTCACCCATATGTGAGGACTGACTTCCTGCTTGGTCCTGGAGAATCCACAATCCTCTTGCAATTTTCCACAATCCTCTTGGGTTTTAACAACTTTGAATAGTTTTGTGTCATCTGCAAATTTGTTTACCTCACTCGTTATTCCCTTTTCCAGGTCATTTATGAATGTCAGAAAGCAGCAGACCCAGCACAGATCCCTGGGGTACTCCACTATTCACCTTTCTCCATTGAGGAAAATTAGCCATTTAGCCCTACCCTCTGCTTTCTGTCTTTTAACCAGTTCCTGATCCACAATAGTACACTGCCTCCTGTCTTATGACTTTTTAGTTTTGCCAAAAGTCTCTGATGAGGGACCTTGTCAAAGGCTTTCTGAAAGTCCAGATACACTATATCAACTGACTCACCTTTGTCTACCTGTTTATTCACACCTTCAAAAAAACATAACAGATTAGTAAGACAAGATCTTCTTTGTCTAAAACCATGCTGGCTGTCTCACATTAAGCCACGACTATCTACATGTTCAGTAATTTTGTTCTTTATGATGGTTTCTACCATTTTTCCCGGTACTGACGTCAGGCTCACCGGTCTGTAGTTTCCTGGATCACCCCTGGAACCCTTTTTAAAAATTGGCGTTACATTGGCGATCCTCCAGTCTTCAGGTATTACAGATTATTTTAATGACAGTTCACAGATTAGTAATAGTAGGTCTGCAATCTCATATTTCAGTTCTTTCAACACCCTTGGATGTATACCATCCGGTCCAGGTGATTTGATACTCTTCAGTTTATCAAGTAGTTGTAAGACACCTTCCCGGTGTATTGATATTTCTTTCAATTATTCCACAATATCACCTTTAAATACCACTTCAGTCATGGGTAACAACCCTACATCTTCCTCAGGAAAAAACAAAGCAAAGAATTAATTCAGTCTCTCCGCTATAGCCTTGTCCCCTCTTACTGCTCCTTTTACCCCTCTAAAAAATAGTGGCTGTGTCCATATTCCAGGCGATATTAAGTAGAGATGGAGGTTCGGAGCCACCCCTTGCGATCAAACTGAATAGGCCGCACAGAGCTCTGTAACCTATGTAGGGCAATCTCCCCAGGGACATTGTGCTATGCGTACATGACTTTGTAATTAAAGAACGACTTGCTGCTAAAATGAGGTCCCTCAGTATATTTGCTTGGGAAGGCTACTCTCTGAACTTCCATATGGACGTGGCATCCAGGACTTCAGTGAAGGAAGCAGTTGGGTGGCATGACAGCAAGACTGCATCAGGAGAAACTAAAATACCATTGGCTGTACCTCTTCGGTATGGAGTTTACAAAGGAGGGCAGAACTTGGAGGTGGAAGAACTACATGGATGCAATGGATGCTTTGCAGCAAGCTGGGGTGCCCATGGATGAGTTGGAAAGACTGGAAAAGAGTAGTGGATGTAAGAAGACCAGGGAGCTAGACTGTGATGGCCAAGGAAGTAGCAAAGAAAAAGAAGGGAGCAGTGAAGAAAGTGGTTTCTTGTTGACTTTCTGGGGTCTTTTGGTTTTGTTATGCACTGCTGGTATTAAGGGGAAAGTTTTTCAGGGTGTAAGAGAGGGAGGATGAGGTTGGTGCGTAGGAAGGGAGGGGATGCTGGGATGGAGTGGGTGTGGAGTAGTTGGTAAAGGGTAAAGTTCATAATGATATGTTTGAAATTTGCTATGAATGTTTGGAAAAGGGGAAGTTTTGTGGGGATGCAAGGGGAGGGAGATAACGGTTGGCGATGATAGGGAAGGTGGTGGATAAAGGGTGTGGAAGCGGGGGTTGGCGAGGTGTGGAGAGGGAGTATGGAAGATGTGTGGGGAAGTGAGCAGGGCAGGTGGGAGAAGCCAGGTAAGGTGGGTCACTACTCCATCGTAGTAAGCCTCCGAGAGTGGAGGCAGGGGTGGTAGAGTAGGAGAAAATATATCGGCTGGAAGTCAACTAACCAATGACAACCAATGACAGGCGATAAACATTACTAAGAAAAAAATACCTACAGTTTTTTTCCACTGGTGCAGGGCATGTCCTATGGGATCCATGGAAAAAAGGAGAAGATGGCACTGCAGCAGGAGGGAAGGCAGGTATGCATGCGTGGTACAGCTCCCAAAAGCTTCAAATAGAAGCTGGGGAGCATTCCACATGGGCTCCGTCGGCGACATCACCCATATGTGGGATCTACTTCCTGCTTGTCCACAGAGAAAAGGGGTGCTTCAACAATTGGAGGGGGCCTGGGGAGAGCTGGCACAACTTTGGGCAACTCAAGTATCCTATGATCTGGAAATATCCAGGGAAGTGATCTTTGAGCATTATAACAAAGCTAATAAATTATTGGCAAGGAAACTGAAGGAGAGGGCTCATCAGTGGCATATCGTCCATATTCATAATGCGCCAAGGGACTTGGCGTGTGGGTCAAAGGGTATAAGGAAAGTATATGAATCACTATACCCAAACTCCATGTTAACAAGGGGGAGGTAGAAGCAGGGGGAAGGCAAAAGTGTGGACTATCTGAAGGATTGCTCCTTACCAGTTTTGGAGATGGAGGAGAGGGATTGGCTGAATAGACCTATAACTGAGCAGGAAGTGATAGAGGCTATTAAATCCATGAAGGTGGGAAAGTTCCCCAGCCTAGATAGGTTAATCGCAAAATTTTACCAGGCTTTCCAGGGGCACCTGAGCGGGGTGCTCATGCGGGTTTTTAATACCATGTTGGAGGAGGGTAAAGTGCCAGGATTTATGGGGGTGGCTGGCATTATTGTTTTGCCCAAGACTGGTAAACATGCAAGTGTTTGTGTGTCCTATTGGCCTATATCCCTAATAAATTTAGATGCAAAGCTATTTGCAAGATGTTAGCCAGTTGTCTACAGCGTTTTTTCCCTAAATTAGTTAAAATTGACCGTGGGTTTTATCCTAGGCTGACAAGGGGGAGATATTAGTGAACTATTAAATCTGATTTGTCAGGGAGGGAAGAATGGGCAGGATACTATTTTTATGACTGTCGATACGGAGAAAGGGTGGAATGGGATTTTGTTTCAAGTGATGGAGAGAATGGAGTTGGGGAAAAATTTTATAGATTGGGTGTGGGCCCTATATGCCTCTCCTACTGCAAGGATTCAAATTAATGGGGGGTACTCTGAGGAACTTGGGTTGGGAAGGGGAACACACCAAGGTTGTCCCTTATCCCCGCTGCTGTTTGCCCTAATTATAGAATCTTTGGTAGAACAGATGAGAGGGCATGTTGATATTATGGGCATTTCCATGGGAAGTGAGCAGTATAAAATAGCACTCTTTGTCGACGATGTCATTTTTACACTGAGGAATCCATTGATCTCCTTACCTGTGTTAATGGAGGAGATAAAATGTTATAGTGCAGTATCGAGATATAAGCTTAATAGGAGGAAAAACTGAAATTCTGGGGAAGAACCTGACATCTGACCTGGCGGGTAGGTTACGGGAGACCTTTCCATTTAAATGGACGAAAGGGGTGGTCAAATATTTAGGGATAAACATAGGGTTGGACTTTGGGCGAATGTTTGAGTTACCAGCCGCTACTTCAAGCTCTTAAAAAGGACATAGGGCGGTGGCAGGGATTGCATGTGTCCTGGCTGGGGCTTATAGCAGTAGTGCAAATGAAACTCCCTAGAATTTTGTTTCTGTTTCTTTCGTTACCCTGGGGGGTGTCTAGAAAGGTCCTGCGACAACTACAATTCTTAATAATGAAGTATATTTGAGAGGAAAAACTGCCTATAGTGGCAAGGAATTTCTTGCTCCAGAAGAGGGGGGAATGGAGGGCTCATTTGAATGCATAGTATGAAGCTACACATCTCAGGGTGATACCAGACTGGGTTAAGTGTCTGGGGAGAAAGAGTGGGCGAGGATGGAGGAGAGTGTGGTAGGGGAAGGACGATAAGGGGGTGGGGATTGGAGTAGGGAGGAAGGAGGGGGGAGAGTAACCTTATTATCAATAATACTTTGAAGATGTGGGGAGAGTGTAGGAGATGAATATCCCTATTGTGCACACTGAGGCCTTCAAGCCTGGGCGAATGTTTGAGCAATTCGAGGGTGGGCTAAGAAAGATTTGTTAACAATGGGGCAGCTGGTAGGGGTGGGAGGGGAGGAGTTTGATTTGGGGGAGGGGGGTAGGTATTACTACTTGCGAGACATTTCCTGAGGCAAAGGAAGGTGCAATGTGATCTGCATAGGGGGCACACCCCCTTTGAGGAATTATTGGAGAAGGGGGCCGGATCAAAAGGGTTGCCTCCAAGTTGTATAAAATGTTGCCAGGCCTTAGTGAAAAGCTACTGCATGTTCAGTACTGTGAAAGGGAGATACCGGAGGAGTGGGATGAGCACAGGTGGGATAGGATTTTTGAGGGGATTCGAAGGATATCAGTGGGGACAATTATGCTGGAGAAAGTGAAATTTGGCCTTCGTTGAGTACCTTCAGTCCAGTCCCAACCTCTGTGTTGTCAACCCCCACCAGCAGCTTGGAGACTGAGCATGTCATCTTTTGATGACATCGGTGTACTTAGGCAGCTGGTACCACCTACCAGCCCCAGTAACCTATTGACAAAGCAGACTCACTGGAACAACAAATAAGTAGTTAACATTTGAACAAAAGATAAATGATTAGAAAAAAACAGGACAAGACCCCTTACTCTACTAGGGACCCTTCCCAACCAGGAAGAAGCAGCTTACCCATCAATCTTCCAAAAGCACGCCAGGCGTGAGGTCTGCCGTCACTACTGTCTCTGCAAACATGGTCTGAGGCTAGTTCGCAGAATCTGCAGAAACACCAAAAAGTGCATAAAAATAAATAAAAAATCTTTGTACAAAAGAATCGCAGCTCTCCTACAAGAGCTCCCAAGTCCCTAACACTGTTGCCTCCTCCGAGGAATCCCACAGACTGCCCACACAATGACCACCTTCTTCAGGCTTAAGTTGCTAAATCAGGGAGGGTTCTGGGACTTGACTGGAGGTACTCAAGGAAAGCCAATTAGCAAGTAAGGCCTAATTTCACCTTCCTTATCATCCCCTCCAGTCCAGTCCTGACCTCTGGGATGTACCATAGCAGTACTAACCATGGGAGGAACCCACGAGCCTGGCCTGAATCATTGCCATACCGAATCTCGCATCTCCTGCCGCCTGCACATCCAGGCAATAATGTTTCACAAAGGTATGGAAAGATGACCACGTAGCTGCCCTACAAATATCCCACAACAGAACTAAACTAGCCTCTGCCCATGATGCAGCCTGAGCTCAGGTCGAATAGGCTCACAGCCCTGCGGGCATCATCCTCTGCCATAACAAACAAGCCAATAAAATAGCCTCTTTAATCCACCTAGAGATGGAGGTCTTCTAAGCTGCTTCCCCTCTATGCCGTCCTCCAAATAGAACGAACAAGCGATCTGACTTCTGAAATGGCACTGTCATCTTCAAATAATGTAGTAACCCTGACGCACGTCCAGGAGGCGTAGCTGTGAATCAGAAACCTCTGCAATTGCCCCAGAGAGCACTGGCAGGGTAACAAGTTATTGCTGCCACCTGTACCCGCAAGGAACCGCAGGCCAGACCCTTCTCAAGCCCAGGCTGCAGGAAGGCCACCACTTTGGGCACTGATGCCGAGAGAGGCCGGCACAGATACTCTGCACACCAGGCCTCAAAAGTTCACCACACTGATATATAACAATGAGGTGGACCACTTGTGGGCCTTCAATAACGTCAAAATCACAGAAGCTAAATCGCCATGTCTCCTCAACCTAGCCCTTTCAAAAGCCAACTGGGGGCAATCAGAATGACCAGACCCCAGTGCACCTCGATTCGCTGTACTATGTGACAGATAAGCACCCATGGGCCAACACTGTACTAGGGGTTCTAGGCCGTCCAACATTCTCTCCCCCTAAAGAATCAGGTCACCTTGGCCAACACAAAGGTTGCCATCAGATCCATGATCGGTGTGCAACACCATCGAACTATCAGCGCAAATTTGTGCTGCTGAGCGACCATTCTCCGGAGTCCAGATGAAAATGACTGAGGTAGTCTGCTGTTACACCCATTTCAGGCACATGCTGCCCGTGCCCCCTTGCCGATTGATGTAGGCCACTGTGGTGGTATTGTCAGAGAAGGCCTGAACTGCCTTCTCCTGTAGAAAGGGATGAAATTCCAGGAGAACAAGGAAAACCGCCCTCATCTCCAACCAATATAAAGGCCAGCCACTCTCCTCCAGGGTCCACAGGCCCTGTGCAATGCGGCCCTCGCAATGAGCTCCCCCAGCCAGAAAGACTAGCATCTGTTGTTAGTGCGACCCAGCGTGGTGACTCCAGGGGCATCCCGACTGATAGCTTCTCGGGAGGTAGTCACCACCTGAGAGCTCTCCTGGTTGCCCACAGACAGGGCAATGGCAGAGTCAGAGATTGTTAAGGCTACTATCTGCATAGCAGCGCCCTCTGTAGTGACTGCAAGCCCAAGGGATTAGTGTGATTGTTGCTTAGGATCCCCTCCTGGCACAACGCTGCTGCCACCACGACCATCACCTTGGTGAATGTACATGGGGCCATTGCCAAGCTGAAGGGTAACACTTGAAATTGGTAGTGTCCCATGGGCACTGCAAAGCAAAGAAACCGATGATGCTCTGGACGGATCGGAACGTGCAAGCAAGCTTCTGTGGGGTCAGGCGAGGTCAGAAACTCTCCTTCTAGAACAGTCATGACGACGGATTGGAGGGTCTCCATATTGAAACTGGGCACTCGCAGACACCGGTTCACTTGTTTAAGATCAAGAAAGGGCCGAAGAGAGCCTTCTCTCTTGGGCACCACGAAACAAATGTAGTATCGACCATAGCCACACAGGTCCTGGGGTACCTACACCATGGCCCCCAACAAGAGAAGCCACCCGAGGGTGTCATGGCACTGCCTTGACTTTGTCGCATACTTTGGAGAGAGACACTACGAAAGAATGTGCAAGGGGTCTTGCAAACTCTAGCATGTAGCCCTCTCTTATGATCGACAGACAGACAACAAAGAGCGAGTGGTGGTAGTCACAGGTGATTTATTATTCAAAAGAAACGCCCCAACGCATTTCGGTCAAAGCCTTCATCAGGGGGCTTGGAACTGCAAACAGTACAACAATATTGTCACATAAAAACATATATAAAAATAATAAAATATAACAAATACATGTTCAATTTAAAGATAAATAATAAATTATTAAAATAAAAGAATTAGAAACATCTACTATAAAATATATATATAAATAAATAAATAGTAAATGACATAAAAAAGAATGAGAACAGAAGACAGACTGTTGCAATAAAAACACATAATGGTGACATAAAGGGACGGAGAGAACTATAGGTATTTCACCATGTAATACCTATAGTTCTAAATCAGGACCCAGCCCTAAAGCTAAGGCCAAAACTAGGTTGTTCGTGCCAGGACCTGGCACAGAACGTATTACCAACCATCGGTTTTTTCAATGGACAAATCTGTGGAAAGGGGGAGGTCACAAACAAATGTCAGCCCCATACAATCCAGTGAGGTCACCAGAATACAGGCAGAAGACGCGGGAATTCCGACCATCCAATTTCCCTCCCCGCGGCAGGGGGAGAGGCAGAGGTCAGGGTTACAGATGGACCTCGGACCACGATGGTTAGGCGGGGTCTACAACCTCTCCAGTTATTCTCTTACTAATACCCAAATCGATGTGCTTAATAAAGGTCTCTCCTTTGTTCCATTTGCAAAGCATTACCAATTTGGCACGCATGTCGAGTTGTATAAATTTTTTCGTAAGTTAAAGATTTTGGACTTTTTTAATAACCATGAAAATTCCTCAGATGATTCTTCAGCACTTAGAAGACCCTCAACGTGGGTTCCACCACAGACTACAAATTCACTCATACAAGCCTTTGAAGAAGTGGTTCTTCAAGTACGGGCTTTATATACTAAGAATTCACAGTCTTTTCACAATCTGACTACTTCACAGAAGTTAGCATTATAAGAACTTCAAAATAATCAGCTGATTATTATTAAGCCCGCAGACAAAGGTGGTGCCTTGGTCCTCCTTGATAGGACAGATTATGTCCATAAAGTTAATAGGCAGATTAATGATATTTCTTTTTACCAAAAGATTTTTGATGACCCTACCCCAACACTTAAGGGTACGAATGATACGCTGATTTACACTGGACAGCAGGTGAGCTATTTGATTAAGAACGAATTTGAGTTTCTTGCAGTGTCACATCCAGTTACGCCCATGATTTACATTCTTCCCAAAATTCATAAATCACTGACTAATCCACCAGGGCATCCAATTATCTCAGCCATTGGCTCTCTTCTTGAACATCTATCCAAATTATTAGATTATCATCTTTGCCCTTTTGTTCCTAAAATTCCTTCCTATGTCCGGGATTCAACACATGTTATCAATCTTTTGGAGAAAGCGCAGTTACTCACCTGTAATAGGTGATCTCCGGGAACAGCAGGAATTTAGTCTTCACATATGGGTATCGTTGGTACCGACGGAGCCCACGCAGGAATGCTCCCCAGTGTCCAATAGGAACGCTTTTGGGAGCATCCCTCAGCACATGCGTGCTGCCTTCCCGCCTCTGTATCTCTCTCACTTCAGTTGAGTTTATAGCTGAGACCAAAGGAGAGAAGTAGAGAAAGAGATAGACACAACTCCTAGGGGAGGTGGATGGGTTGTGAAGACTAAATTCCTGCTATTCCCGGAGATCACCTGTTACAGGTGAGTAACTACGCTATCTCCAGGAACAAGCAGGAATGTAGTCTTCACATATGGGAACTCCCCAGCTGAAAGATGCCTAGGGAAGACCCCAGCATGTTGCAAATCTATGTGAGATGGGCCATGCTTCCCCTCAGGGACCTCAGGCATCCAAGGAGTGGATGGAGGGTAGGAGTTGTATTAAGTATGGAAGAGATGCTGAAGAACAGCCCGGCCAAACAAGGTATCCCAACGGGAGTCCTTGTCTAAGCAGTAGTGGGCTGTGAAGGTATGTACTGAAGCCCAAGTGGCTGCTCTACAGATGTCATCAATGGACACAGAATGAAGGTTAGCCGTTGAGGCTGCCATTGCTCTCACATTGTGAGCTGTGACATGACCCTCGAGAGAAAGTCCTTTACTCTGATAAGTATAGGATATGCAATCTGCAATCCAATTTGACAGAGTTCTTTTGGAAACTAGAAGTCCCAAATGACTAGAGTCAAAAGCCACAAAAAGCTGAGAAGATTTTCTATGCGGCTTAGTTCTTTGGAGATAAAAGGCTAAGGCTCTTTTACAATCCAATGTGTGAAGATTCCTTTCCGCACTAGAGGCATGAGGCCTAGGGAAGAATATAGGAAGATAAACCGACTGGTTTAAATGGAAAGGCGAAACTACCTTTGGCATAAAGTGAGGGTGAGTCCTGAGGACTACTTTATCATGGTGGAACCTTGTATACGGAAGGTCAGCTACTAACGCCTGTAGTTCACTAATGCGTCTTGCAGAAGTGATGGCAATTAGGAAAATAACTTTCCATGAAAGAAATTTTAGGTCTGAAGTGGCTAAAGGTTCAAAGGGCAGTTTCATAAGCTGACCAAGAACAAGATTCAGATCCCATGCCATCGGTGGTGGTTTAATGGGAGGTTTTGTTAAGAGTAGGCCTCTCATAAATCTTGACACAAGTGGATGAGAGGAAATAGATTGTCCATTGAAAGGTTTATGAAAAGCAGCAATAGCACTAAGATGGACTCTCACTCAATTGGTCTTTAGACCAGAAGTTGATAATTGAAGGAGATACTCTAGTAGCGACTCTACAGGTACCAAAAGGGGGTTAAGGCCCTTTTGTGAACACCAGACAGAGAACCTTTTCCACTTAAAAGCGTAGGAACGTCTTGTGGAAGGTTTTCTGGAAGCCAGAAGGATATCCTTTACTTGTAGAGAAAGGTTAATATCCTGGAATTATAGGCTTTCAGTAATTTGAATTCGAGAGATTGAGAGGGGGTGAGATGAGATTTTGGGAGGTTTATGACCAGTCCCAAGTATTGAAGAATTCTCATTGCTCGAGAAAGAGCGAAGCTGGCCTCTGGAGCTGTCGATGCTCGAATGAGCCAATCGTCTAAGGGAAGACGAATATTCCCAGAGTCCTCATAAATGCTGCTACCACTGCCATGCATTTTGTGAAGACACTTGGAGCAGAGGCCAGTCCGAAAGGAAGAACTCTGTATTGGAAGTGTCTTCCTTGGACCAGGAATCGAAGGAACTTCCTGTGATCTGAGTGGATGAGAAGGTGAAATTAGACTTACCTGCTAATTGTAGTTCCTTGAGTAACTCCAATCTAGTCCAGAACCATTGGAGTTGTGTACGTCCTCCCACAGCTTGGAGACTGAGCATGTCACTCTTTTGGTGACCCTAGTATAAGTAGTCCAGGGACTGCCTCCTTGAATCAGTTTTCCATTGACAAAGCAGACTCACCAGAGCAAAAAGTAAGCCATTCTCAACACTGAACCTTTAAACACATATCCACACAGGTAACAAAGGAACACTTAAAACCTATTCTATTTCTATGTTAAAATTACACTACTGGATGCATGAGCTGCTCCTTCTCCCGTGCCCCTTAAAGAGGCCCTTCACTCTTAGCGAGAAAGAAGTATACTCAAACTCTTTTGCAAGCCTGATTCGCTACTTGATTCATCCCTCAAATGGCTCTTAAACATCCCCCTCCCCGGTCTTCAGGCTACATCCTGGCAGTCTACATTAGGGAGGGAAGCGGGACTAGACTGGAGTTACTCAAGGAACTACTTCACCTTCCTTATCGTCTCTCTAGTCTAGTCCCGAACCATTGGAGATGTAGCAGAGCAGTGAACATTTTACTGGGAGGGGCCTGCCAGACCAGCCTGAAGCACCGCTGATCCAAATCTAGCATCCCCTTCCGCCTGCACATCAATCCTGTAATGCTTAATAAAAGTATGTAATGACGACCAAGATGCCGCCCTACAGAATTCTGTCACTGGAACCAAGCTAAACTCCACCCAGGACGCTGCCTGAGCTCTAGTCGAATGTGCTTTCAAACCCTTCGGCACCACTCTGCCCTTTAGGAGATACGCTGCTGCAATCGCTTACTTAATCCACCGAGCAATAGATGCCTTAGAAGCCGGTTCTCCTCGCCGAGAACCCCCAAACAGGACAAACAACCTGTCCGACTTGCGCAGCGCCTCAGTCCTTTGCAAATACTTCAGTGCCCTACCGATATCCAACCTATGCAGCCGCCCTTTAGCCACATTTTCAACCAACTTTTCAAAGACCAGTAAGGACACCACCTGATTAACATGAAAGGCCGAAACCACCTTACGCAAAAAGGATGGGACCATCCGAAGCACTACTTTTTACTTGAAAAGGACAAAAACGGTTCCCTACATGACAAGGCCTGCAACTCTGAGATTCTCCTTGCCGAAGCGATAGCCACCAAAAATACCACTTTTAGGGTAAGATCCTTCAAAGTCGCCTTTGCCAATGGCTCAAATGGCTCCCTAACCAGTGCCTCCAGCACCACATTAAGGCCCCACCCCGGAACCGCAATCCTGCAGGGGGGTCTCAACAAAGAGGCCGCTCTCAAAAAACTTTTCACATCCGGATGAGCACCCAGCGTCTTCCCCTGCACTTTTCCTCGATAACAGGCTAGTGCTGCTAACTGCACCCTAAGAGAAGACGCCGCCAAGCCTTTTTCCAATCCATCCTGCAAAAAGGACAAAATCTCTGCTATCGTGGTCTTCAATGCCTGCATCCGCCTATCCTCGCACCAGGCCTCAGCCACCAAACTCTCACATATGCCATAGAAGTGGAGCGACACCTAGACCTCAATAAAGTTGAAATTACCGCTGCCGAATATCCTTTGACTGTCAGCCTTGCCCTTTCAAGAGCCAAGCAGTAAGCGAAAACCGATGCACCTGAGGCATACTTAGAGGGCCCTACACTAATAGATCAATCCTGTCCGGCAGCCTCCACAGAGGTTCTACCAGAAGATGCATTAAGTCGGCATACCATGGCCGCCTTGGCCAATCCGGTGCCACCAGAAGAACTAGACCTTTGTGCCTTTTTATGCATTGGAGAACTCTGCCAATTAGCACCCACGGCAGGAAAATATACAGAAGACTTTCCTCCAGCCAGCTTTGCATCAGGGCATCCAGTCCCTCTGACATTCTCTCTCTTCTTCTGCTGTAGAATCTTTCCACCTTTGCAGATTTGAACGTTGCCATAAGATCCATCACTGGCTGACCCCATCACTGCACCAGCGAATCGAAGACCTCCTGATGAAGGACCCATTCTCCCGGATCCACCCTAACACGACTCAAAAAGTCGTCCATCACATTGTCCACCTCTGCTACATGCGCCGCAGACAACGCTTCCAGGTGCAACTCGGCCCAAGCTAGCAAGTTGTCCGCTTCCGCCTCCAGCTGCACGCTGCTGGTTCCGCCTTGCCAATTGATATACGCCACCGCTGTGGCGTTGTCTGAGATCACCCTGACCGCCTTTTCCTGCAGCAGACCCTGCAAGGCCTGTAGGGCTAACGATACTGCCCTTAACTCCAGCCTGTTGATGAACCACTTCTTCTCCTGGTCCGACCACTGGCCCTGGGCATACTGTCCCTCAAAGTGCACCCCCCAGCTGAAAAGACTCGCGTCTGTTGTCAATGGCTTCCAATCTGGCGACTCCAGCAGCATTCCCTTCTCTAGGCCCCCCGGAAGAAGCCACCACTGTAGCGATATGCGTGCCTCCTGCGGACACACCAGCCTTCTGGCCAACGGATCGGACTGATGAGACCATCTTCTGAGCAACACCCTCTGCAGAGGTCTTATGTGAGCTCTGGCCCACGGCACCATCTCTAGCGTGGCCGCCATTGTCCCTAACTGCTGCAAATACTGCCATGCCGAAGGAGACCTGTTCGCCAGGAACCCCTGAATTAACTGTCTCAATTTCTGAATCCGCGCTAGCGGTAGGAAGACTCTGCCCCTGCGCGTGTCGAAGTGAGCTCCCAAATACTCTAACTCCTGAGATGATGCCAACTTGCTTTTTGCTACGTTGACTACCCATCCTAAGACCTGCAGGAAACTCACTACCCGACTGGTTGCCTGCTGGTTCTCCACCTGCGACTTCGCTCGAATCAACAAATCGTCCAAATAAGGGTGAACCAACACTCCTTCCTTCCTCAACGCCACCGCCACGACCACCATAATCTTGGTGAACGTCCTTGGCGCCGTTGTTAACCCAAATGGCATTGCCTGGAATTGGAAATGCCCCATGAGTACCGCAAACCAAAGAAAACATTGGTGCTCCAACCTGATCGGCATGTGTAGATAGGCCTCAGACAGATCCAACGACGTCAGATACTCTCCCTGCCGCACTGCCACAATGACTGACCGCAACGTCTCCATGCGAAAGTGAGACACCCGGAGACACCTGTTCACTCTTTTTAGATCCAGGATGGGCCGTAAGGTGCCCTCCTTTTTTGGTACCACAAAATATATTGAGTATCGACCACTTCCTCGCTGTTCCGGTGGCACAGGCATCACCGCCTGGGGAAGAGGAGGCTGAAAAACCTCTGCCTGCCCCCCTGAAGCCACAAAACCCTTGAGACCTATAGGGAAACCGACCTCTCTGCACCGGGCCAAACCTAGATGGGCGAAAATGCCTAAACTCTCTCTGCTGACTCCTAGACGGCGCCCCCGGAAGATTCTGCTTCTGCTTGTCCTCCCTAGTGGTCAGTGTTGAAACTTTTGAAACGATCAATAGAAGCTCATTATTTATCACAAAATCCATCCAACACTTAGCTTCTAATCGATGGCTTAACAACCAACTCTCCATCATCGCTTCATTTGATTCCAACGCCTTCCTCAGGTACCCACTGCGTTTCACTGTTGA
The DNA here is from genome assembly GCA_033557465.1 of Ichthyophis bannanicus. Lineage (NCBI taxonomy): Eukaryota > Metazoa > Chordata > Amphibia > Gymnophiona > Ichthyophiidae > Ichthyophis > Ichthyophis bannanicus. Next base: position 450,526,080 of record CM066037.1, read on the forward strand.
TGTTTCCTCAGGGGATCTCATTCACTTCTTATTAATGTCGTATAAAATAAAACCCATTATAACAACAACTATGAAAACATGCCATCCCATTCAAAATTCCTACCTCCGTTCACCAGATCTTATTAACTACTTAACGAAAAACATCTACCAGAAGCATAACTGATACTGCACACGTCTTTTTATCTCTCTCATTTGGGCGATAGCAATCTTCCTCAAAATTTCCTTCGCTCAGCCCTTGAAAAAACACGGCGCATGCGGGGTACTGGGCATGACAACTTTTAAAGACCTAATTCTGCGATTCCATTGGAGGTTCCATGCAAACCTGGCTAATAACATCATGATCGCCTTCCAAGCCTAAGGTCTTTACTCTTCTAATTATTCAACGATGACACCTTAATCTTACCCCAGAATTACCACATAGTCACAAACCCATAAATCCTTTTACAAGAAATCCCAATTTTTTATTATTCAAAACATAACCCTGCCTCCCATTAACAAAAGCTATGCTTTATAAACTCTTGGTAAATGTTCAATTCACTATCGACATTACCTAAAAAAATTTTACCACTCCTGTTGTTACCGTTCCCAACCCATACTATAATGTTTATAATATTTATGAAATTTGTTACGACATCCCCAAAGCCAACACTGCACAACTGCTATAATGAAGCTTATCGACAGTTTTCCTATAAGCAAGAAGCCCAATCTATGGCAGCATTTAGCCCTGTAGGTGTTACTGATTTCAACCTATAGATCCACTTCTGTTCCCTGATCAGAAGCGTTTGATCTTGAGTTTTTCCAGCTGCTCCAAATTCCACCTTATCAATACAAAAGCACCGTAACTGTTCAAAAATATGGCCTTGTGTAATACAGTGTTGAAACAGCGGAGCTTCCTTTACCTTACGATTCAGCCGGCTTCTATGCTCCCCCATTCTTGTTTTAAAAGAACGGAATTGTCTTGCCCACGCAAATTAATTCACACGGGCATTGGATAACATATACTACACCAGTAGAATCACACGTAGTATGGGTTCTCAAGGGATGGGTGGACCCCTGATACTCAAATACATCCAACTCCACAATGATGTCACAAATATTGCACCCCCCCACATTTTCTATGACCCTTCACTTCTAAAGTTCCCATCGTCCTATTAAGGGATTCAATACCGCTGGACTAAGACACTCCTTTAAGTTACGATTTCGCTGCCACACACAGCGTATTCTTTTCCCCGCTAACCCGGGAACTGCTGCTATGATATTCCCATGCTTTCTTAATATCCTTTGAATACCCAGACTAAGAGGAGAATACTTAGTTATCAAATTAATGTTATTAGGGTTGATGTTTTCTTTATTATCGGGACTCCTTGCCTCCAATAACAAACTCATATTATTATAGAGGCCCCTACAATACGCCCGTATCACCGTCCCTTTAGGGTAACCCCGTTGTTCAAAACTATTTGAAAGCTGTTTTGATAATCGTTTAAATTCATCATCATTAGAACAATTTCTCCTATACCGTAAGAATTGAGAAAAAGGGAGACTCTCCTTTAACTGTAGAGGGTTTACACTTTTAAAGTGTAGAAATGTATTTCTATCAGTGCTTTTCTTATGAACTGATGTTATCCATTCCCCCCTCCCTCTACTAACTACTACATACAAATAAGCCAATCGTTCTTTATGGTGAATACATGTAAATTTTATATTGGTATCACACTGGTTCAACCACTGCAGAAATGATGGTAGTGTCTCATCTGGACCTCTCCATAACATAAAGACATCATCTATATATCGATTCCATGAGATATTAGACATAGAAGGGGATTGAGCCAACCATTTCTCTTCAAATTTACCCATATAAATATTCACTATGGAGGGGGCACATGTAGCGCCCATGGCCACTCCTGAGACCTGCTGATACAGAACCCCTTCAAAAATGAAATAATTACGATAAATCGCCAATCTCGCCAATTGTAACAAGAAATTCTTTTCGGGTGATCAATTTATCATGTAAGGCTATCTGAGTAATCTCTTTAATCTCCATCAGTAAAGTAGATTTCGGGTCTATTATCAATTTAGAGGGGGGAATGGATAACATCAGTTCATAAGAAAAGCACTGATAGAAATACATTTCTACACTTTAAAAGTGTAAACCCTCTACAGTTAAAGGAGAGTCTCCCTTTTTCTCAATTCTTACGGTATAGGAGAAATTGTTCTAATGATGATGAATTTAAACGATTATCAAAACAGCTTTCAAATAGTTTTGAACAACGGGGTTACCCTAAAGGGACGGTGATACGGGCGTATTGTAGGGGCCTCTATAATAATATGAGTTTGTTATTGGAGGCAAGGAGTCCCGATAATAAGGAAAACATCAACCCTAATAACATTAATTTGATAACTAAGTATTCTCCTCTTAGTCTGGGTATTCAAAGGATATTAAGAAAGCATGGGAATATCATAGCAGCAGTTCCCGGGTTAGCGGGGAAAAGAATACGCTGTGTGTGGCAGCAAAACCGTAACTTAAAGGAGTGTCTTAGTCCAGCGGTATTGAATCCCTTAATAGGACGATGGGATACTTTAGAAGTGAAGGGTCATAGAAAATGTGTGGGGTGCAATATTTGTGACAACATTGTGGAGTTGGATGTATTTGAGTATCAGGGGTCCACCCATCCCTTGAGAACCCATACTACGTGTGATTCTACTGGTGTAGTATATGTTATCCAATGCCCGTGTGAATTAATTTACGTGGGCAAGACAATTCGTTCTTTTAAAACAAGAATGGGGGAGCATAGAAGCCGGCTGAATCGTAAGGTAAAGGAAGCTCCGCTGGTTCAACACTGTATTACACAAGGCCATATTTTTGAACAGTTACGGTGCTTTTGTATTGATAAGGTGGAATTTGGAGCAGCTGGAAAAACTCAAGATCAAACGCTTCTGATCAGGGAACAGAAGTGGATCTATAGGTTGAAATCAGTAACACCTACAGGGCTAAATGCTGCCATAGACTGGGCTTCTTGCGCATAGGAAAACTGTCGATAAGCTTCATTATAGCAGTTGTGCAGTGTTGGCTTTGGTGATGTCGTAACAAATTTCATAAATATTATAAACATTATAGTATGGGTTGGGAACGGTAACAGGAGTGGTAGTAAAAAAAATGTTTTAGAAAATTTTTTAGGTAATGTCGATAGCGAATTGAACATTTACCAAGAGTTTATAAAGCATAGCTTTTGTTAATGGGAGGCAGGGTTATGTTTTGAATAATAAAAATTGGGATTTCTTGTAAAAAGATTTATGGGTTTGTGACTATGTGGTAATTCTGGGGTGAGATTAAGGTGTCATCATTGAATAATTAGAAGAGTAAAGCCCTTAGGCTTGGAAGGCGATCATGATGTTATTAGCCAGGTTTGCATGGAACCTCCAATGGAATCACAGAATTAGGTCTTTAAAAGTTGAGTCATGCCCAGTACTCCGCATGCGCCGCGTTTTTTCAAGGGCAGAGTGAAGGAAATTTTGAGGAAAATTGCTATCGCCCAAATAAGAAAGATAAAAAGACGAGTGCAGCATCAGTTATGCTTCTGGTAGATGTTTTTCGTTAAGTAGTTAATAAGATCTGGTGAATGGAGGTAGGAATTTGAATGGGATGGCATGTTTTCATAGTTATTATAATGGGTTTTATTTTATAGGACATTAATAAGAAGTGAATGAGATCCCCTGAGGAAACATCAACAGTAAAACGCAGTGGGTACCTGAGGAAGGCGTTGGAATCAAATGAAGCGATGAAGGAGAGTTGGTTGTGAAGCCATCGATTAGAAGCTAAGTGTTGGATGGATTAATGAGCGTCTGTTGATCGTTTTAAAAGTTTCAACAGTGACCACTAGGGATAATAACTCCATCTGCTTCATCACTACTAGGTAATGAGTATTGAAGGTCATTGATGCTATTAGGCACACCAGTTAGACATGTTATTAGTCTGAAAAAGAGTGCCGAAACAGTCTGAGACCTTCAAAGTTAGTTAGTAGAAATAAAATGTTCTTGAATGACCATAAGAGATAAACTGAAGAAGAGTTTTGTCCCGTATTGTTAGTATTGAGCGTTTTTCTAAGAATAGTTATAGTATTGATTGCTCAGAAGACCATAATTTAGTCTGCTTGTCCTCCAGCAACATGCTCCCTTTTGATTCAACTAGATCTTTTACTAACTTCTCTAACTCCACCCCAAAGTGGAGCTTACCTCTAAAAGGGAGCTTAACTAACCTCGCTTTGGAGGCTGCATCTGCCGCCCAATTGCGCAGCCAGAGATAACTCTGCGCCGCCACTACCGATGCCATATTCTTTGATAGGCCCTGAATCAGATCATACTGGCTATCCGCTAAATACACCGCCCCAGATTCAATGCAGGCAGCCACCTCAGCCGCTTCTTCCATCTGCATCCCCTTCAGCCTCTGGGACCAACGCAGACACGCCCTTGCCACCCAGGAGCCCCAAATCGAGGCCTGTATCGACAGAGCATTCACCTCAAACACCTGCCTAAGCAAAGTATCCAATCTCCTATCCTGCGTATCCTTAAGAGTGGCTCTTCCCTCCACCAGGATAGTCATCTTCTTAGTTACTGCCGAAACCGCTGCATCCACCTTGGGTGGTTTAAACATATCCTTATCTGGTTCCACCACAGGATATAGCCGAGCCATTGCCATAGTCCCCTTGAGGCTAGCCTCAGGCGTATCCCATTCCTCCTGAAACATCTCCTTGAACACCCTATGAATTGGGAATGCCCTCTGTGACTTTCTAATCGCCTGCAACAATGGATCCTCCAGAGCACTCGTCTCTGCCAGACCTGAGGCTGGCACATTTAAAGCCTTTAGAGTTTCTGCAATCAGGGCCAAGAGCTCCTCTCTCCAGAACACTCACACTATTCTCGCCTGGTCCTCCGGCTCCACTATCCCACCTTCCTCCAAGTCCTGTTCAATATCTGACTCTTCTAAAAGGTCTGACTGATCCTCCAAGTCCTGTTCCTCCCTGTCCAACCGCAGTTTAGCCCTCTTGCCTGTGCTACTACCTGCTGCATCCTCTAACGCAGCCCCCGGTCTCTCTGACCCTCGGATCTCCGCCCCTGCGGGCCCAGCCATCCCGGTACCAGACCCTTAAGAGCCTGCTGTACCATCGCCAAGAACTGCTGTGAAAAAAATCGACCTCAGCACCCCCTGCAGAGGAGCTTGGGGTAAGGGACCATCTGGAGCCGCCAACGGCCCAGGCATGGGCTCCTGACCTACCTCTGGGGACACAGGAGAGTCCTTTACAACTGCAACCTCCTCTGTAGCATCAGACTCTCCTTTCTGCGGTATGTCCGCCATGGAAGCCTCAAGGGTACAGCCTCTGCACACTCCCGCTTCAGAGACTGTCCCTCTCCGCATCCCACACAAGAGGCACCTAGGCCTATTAGGCATCAAGACCACTCTCCAGCACAGTGCCCTGCAAGAGCCCAGAACTCCAATGCATTATTCTCTTTTTTTTTTTTTTTTCAAACCAGTGCTCTCTCTGTTTCTTCCTCGCACCAGACTAGGGCTATATAGGCCCCCGGGAAGCTTTCAGCACGGCAATCCCAAAGCCCTCTTTTTCCGCGCGAATACACGCGGTCAGTGCTTTCCCTGATTGAAAAACAAACTGCCTGTTTTCCACCGCGCGGCAAGCAAAGCCGCTGTCCCCCCAACCGGCGCCGGCGCTTACCTCCACGCCGCCTACTGAGTGGTCTACGTTGAACACCTTTTTCTTTTCCAGCGCTGGAAGACGCCTGCCCGATCTCTACGCTGTCGGGCCTTCACGGCCAGCCCCGCTGCCTCACCTCGTGGCTTTCCGAAGCACGCGGCAGCAGTGCAGCCCCTCTACAGCCTCTTTCCCACCTCGGGGGTACAGACACCGGAGGCCCCTGCACAACTCCCTCACACTACTCTGCAAGCGCTTCTCGCTACAGAGAGGGGGGAGAAGGGGGGCAGTTCACCTGCACAAAGAGTGTTCTCCAGGAGCAGCAGGAATCAGTCCTCACATATGGGTGTCATCGACGCCGATGAAGCCCCAGCGGAGCATTTCCCCAGCTTTCTATGAAAGCCTTTGGGAATGCAGGCACGCATGCGCGGTTCCCTTCCCGCCTAAAGGTGCCATCTTACCTCAGTCAAATAACATAGCTAAGAACAGCACACAAAAATGAAAAATAAACTATGTACAACTGCAACTCCAAGGGGAGGAGGGAGGGTTGTGAGGACTGATTCCTGCTGCTCCTGGAGAACACCTGATACAGGTGAGTAACTACTCTTTCTCCAGGACCAAGCAGGAAGTCAGTCTTCACATATGGGTGACTCCCTAGCTCTGGGCTACCAAGGAACCCAGGCTGAACAAGAGAACTCCCTCTAGTCCCAGCTGCAAAGAAAGACTTTTCAAGGACACAACCTCCACCGGTAGCCCAACAGAGGGCAGGAGGGCAGGAGTTGCCTAAACCTCAAAGAGATTCCGGAGTACTGCTTGGCCAAAAGCACTGTCCCTACGGGACTCCCTCTCCAGACAGTAATGGGCCGCAAAAGTCTGGCTTGAAGACCAAGTTGCAGCCCTGCAGATGTCTACCAAGGGCACAGAGCGGAGATGAGCCACTGAGGCAGCCATTGCCCTGACATGGTGGGTCGTGACCCGACCCTGCAAAGGAAGGTCAGCCGCCCTATAAGCCCAGGTGATACAGTCAGCAACTCAGATGGACAAGGTACGCTTGGACACAGCCAACCCCAACTTATTAGGGTCAAAAGATATGAAGAGCTGAGTAGTCCTTCTATGCCCCTGCGTATGGTCAAGGTAGAAGGATAAGGCCCTCCTACAGTCCAGGGTATGCAGAACTGCTTCAACCTGGCTTGCATGAGGCCTAGGGAAGAAGGTTGGAAGAACCACCTCTTGATTAAGGTGGAAGGAGGAGACAACTTTGGGGAGGAACTTTGGATGAGTCCGAAGGACTACCCTGTTCCTATAAAAGTGAGTGTAAGGCCTATCACAGACCAGGGCCTGAAGCTCACTCACTCGCCTAGCCGAGGTAAGAACTAGCAAGAAGAGTGTCTTCCAGGACAGGAAGCGTAGAGGGCAAGTAGCAATCGGCTCAAAGGGTGGGCGAGTCAGTTGCTGCAAGACCACATTCAACTCCCACTCAGGAGCAGGACGACGGATTGGAGGCTTGAGCAAAAGCAAGCCCCTGAGAAAACAAGACACCAAGGGGTGAACCGACAGAGAATGTCCTTCCACCAGTGAGTGGTGAGCTGCTAGAGCTGAGAGGTGGACCCGAACAGAATTGGACTTAAGTCCCTGATTGGACAAGTGCAGTAAGTACTGAAGCACTACTGGCACAGTACAGGAGAAAGGATCCTCTGTACGTAGCTGACACCACACAGAAAACCTTTTCCATTTGAGAGCATAGGTTTTCCTAGTGGATTGTTTTCTAGAGGCTAGGACAACCTCAACTTCCTGAGGCAGGCCCCAGGGAGCCAACACTACCCTTGCAGCCTCCAGGCCATCAAATTGAGAGCTTTGAGATTGGGGTGCAGAAGGGAACCCTGCTCTTGTGAGAGAAGGTCGGGTTGCAACCCCAGAGGCAGTGGGGGATCCACCGCCAGTTGAAGCAGAAGTGGAAACCAAGGCTGTCTCGGCCACCTGGGAGCCACCAGCAGGACCGAGGCCTTGTCCTGAAGAATCTTGAAGAGAGTTCGGGCCACCAAGGGCGTGGGAGAAAACGCATATAGGAGGCCCTGAGACAGGGAATCAGAAAAGCATCCGCTGCTATTCTCAGAGGATGCAGTTGCCTGGAGCAGAACTTTGGCAGTTGCTTGTTCAGTGGACTGGCAAAGAGATCTATCAAAGGGAGACCCCATTTTAGGAAGATCTTCTGAACTACTAAAGGATGCAGCTGCCACTCGTGGGGCTGTAGAATCCTGCTCAACCTGTCGGCCAGGTAGTTGTCCTGGCCTGGAAGGTACACAGCCTTGAGGAGCATGTTGTGCTTGAGGGCAAATGAACAAAGGTCCTGAGCCTCCCGACAGAGGAGTCTGGACCCAGTCCCGCCCAGTTTGTTCACATAAAATATGGCTACTTGGTTGTCTGTCTGAATCAGGACAGACTGATGAGCCAGTGTAGGAGAGAAAGCTTTGAGTGCTAATCGAATCACTCTGAGTTCTAGGAGATTGATTTGCTGTGCAGCTTCCCAAGGAGACCACAGGCCCTGGGTGCACTTGTTCAGACAATGAGCTCCCCAGCCCTGCAGGGAGGCGTCTGTGGTCAGTACCACTGTGTACCCAGGAATTTGAAAGGGCATCCCTTTTAGTAGATTGGGTGGGTGCAACCACCAGCTGAGGGAGTTCAGAAATTGTCTGGACACCCTTATCCTGTCCCTGAGGCTGCCTGTGGCCTGTGACCACTGAGTCCGAAGGCACCACTATGCAGGCCTCATATGGAGCCTGGCATTGGGGGTCACATGTACTGTCGAAGCCATGTGGCCTAGAAGCCTCAGGCAGAGTCTGGCGGAGACTAGCGACCTGCTGAGAAACTGGTTTGCCAAGGCTATCAATCTTTGTGCTCTGTTTTCTGGCAAGAAAGCCATTGCCAGCAGAGAGTCCAGCCTTGCTACTATGAACTCCAAGTTCTGGGAGGGGAGCAAAGTGGACTTTGCAAAGTTTATTACAAACCCCAGGCTTTGAAGAAGAGCAATTGTTGTGAGGGTGGCTTGCCTGGCCTCCTGGCACGTCTGACCCCTGATGAGCCAGTCGTCCAGATAGGGGAAGACAGATTCCCTGATTTCTCAGGTAGGCCGCCACCACTGCTAGGCATTTGGTAAAGACCTTGGGAGCGGAAGTGAGGCCAAAAGGCAGTACTCTGTACTGATAATGGTTTCCTCCCACAATGAACCTGAGGTACTTTCTGTGGTCTGGATGAATGAGGATGTGAGTGTACGCATCCTTTAGATCTAAAGAGCATAGCCAATCGCCCTGTGGAGGTAGGGCAAAAGTGTTCCAAGAGTAAGCATCTTGAACTTTTCCTTCTCTAGGAACTTGAGGTTTCTGAGGTCCAGAATGGGTCAAAGGCCACCGGTTCTTTTGGGCACCAGGAAATACCTGGAATAGAATCCGTGACCTTGCAAGTGGGGAGGCACAGGCTCCACCGCCCTGTCCACCAACAGACCTTGAAGATCTTGAAGGAGGAGGTCTGTGTGCAGGGGAGGCCTTGGAGGTTCCCCTGGGAAGTATGGCGGAGGCAGTTGGTGAAAATGCAGTGCATAGCCCCTGTGGACTATGTTCAACACCCAACTGTCCCCAGTGATGTGGGGCCACTGGTGGGCAAAGAGGGCGAGGCAACCTCCTGTGCAGGGTTGGGAGAGCAGGGTTGGAGAGGCTACGCTCAAGGAGTCAAAAGCCCCCACCCCTGCTGTGGGAGCAGGGGCCAGAGGCTTGGGGGTCCTCTGCCTACGGGGCCCATTACCCTGACCCTTGGCTTGCTGACCCTGGGGGGGGGGGGGCATCTTGGGCAGCCTGATACTGAGGGTACTGTTTGTAGGCAGTGCCCTTCCTCGGGTAAAAGGGCTTCTTACCCGAGGCCTTCTTCTTGTGAGAAGGGGCAGAGGTCTTCCTAGACAGCCTTGTCCTTGTGAGATGCTCAGTCTCGAGCTGTGCAGCCTTCTCGGCCTTGGGCTTGCCAAAAAGGTTTTCACCTCGGCAAGGGACATCGACCAACTTGTCCTGAACCCACGGCTTGAGGTCCGATGACTGCAGCCATGCCTGGCGTCAAGCCGCGATGCCGGCTGACGCAACTCGGGCCAAAGCCTCGAAGCCATCATAGGTGGCGCCGGACATAAGCTTCGAGCAGTCCCGAATCCCCGAGGACAAGGACTTGAATCTCTGCAAGGGTTCCCCGGAGAGACCAGCAGAGAACCCGGCCAACTCCCGCAAGTACATGCCCATGTACAGCTGGTAAGACTGGACACGGCAAGCAAGCATCGAGCACTGGAAGCACTTTCTACCCACACCATCGAGATTCCGAGCCTCCCTGCCGGGGGGCACCGCAGAGTGCATCTTCTGACTCTTCAGGCGAAGCATGGCTGATTCCACAACCATGGAATGGTGTGGTAGCTGCGCCTTCTGAAAGCCAGGGCTCTTCCGGAGTCGATAAATCGAATCGACTCGCTTGCTGAGAACCGGCGCCGAGGCCGCTGCCTCCCACATCCGGAAGAGGAGCCGTTCCAGCATCGGAGGAACCGGGACAGTAAAGGCCTCCTTCGGAGGAGAGTCGTACTGCAGGGCCTCAAGCTCTTCGGCTCGAGGCTCTTCCTCGGGGTCCACCGGGATAGCCAACGCGGTGGCCATATCCCGGACAAACTCTGAGAACCGGGTATCCTCCGGAGGGGATCTACTCCGGGACTCAGACTGCGATGAGTCAGACGGGATGCACCGAGTCTTAAATGTGTTGGGGGACTCCTCATCTTCCGTCTCCCAGGCGGACTCGTCCGACGAGGAGTCAGGATCCGACCCCTCGGGGCCCTGGAGCACCCGCCCCGATGCCGGAGGCACCGGCGTCGACACTCTCGGTCCCGAACGGGAGGTCGAGGAGGACAGCGACAGAGGTCGACTTGGAGCCATGATCGACTAGAGTATCGGCTCAGTCTCCGGGGTCGACTTCGACGTCGATGTCCCGGTGGTCGGGGCAGATGCGCCAGACAGGCTGGCCATCAGTGCCCGCTGCTGCTCCATGAAGGCAGACAATCTGCTCTCCAAGGCTGTCATCCTGAGACTTAGCTCGGGAGACGCAGCAGCCACCGACTCGGGCCCAGGCGGCGCCGGGCCCGACGTCGGCTCTCTGGGAGGAGAGTCCTCGAGGATCACAGAGCTTACATGTCCAGCAGACTCCGGCTCCACGCGAGGAACTTTTGCAGCCTTCTCTTGTTCCACGGGCCCGGGGCGACGGTCAGGGGACTTAGACCTGGCCCTCGGGGAGCCAGGGACCTCCTCCGACTACGCCCTCATGAGCCGCTTCTTTCTCTTGCGTTCCCGGTCAGGGGACCCCCTGTCCGAGGAACTTCGACGGCGCTCAGGATCCGAATCCCGAGATGTCAAGGCCTCAGACGAGGTCCGGGCCCAGCCGGAGGCTGAGTCTGAGAAAAGCCTTTCTTTCTGCTGCTGGCGACTTCGGAGTGCCTTGGAAGACATCTTCCCACATGGTCCACACGTCTTAGGGTCGTGATCAGGACCGAGGCACCGAAGGCAGCAGTCGTGTGTGTCGGTGAGAGACATAAACTTCCTACACCGATCACACTTCTTGAAACCGCTGGAAGCCATCGGGGAAAAGAGAGTCCCCGCGAGGTGAAAGGACCTGCCTTCCAGGGAAAAATCAAAAAAGGGCGCGAACGCCAGCCACGAAGGGCAAAAACCGAAAAAGAAGAATCGTGCTCGATACCGGTGTACCGAATCCGGCGGGAGGGGAACCGGCGTCGAACCGGGAAGAAAGAAAATAGCGAAAATCGCCGAAAAATCAAACTTTTATCCGGGATGACAGGACACACGTCCGGTGGGCTTCTCGGAAAAAGAGAGACTGAGGTAAGATGGCACCTTTAGGCGGGAAGGGAACCGTGCATGCGTGCCTGCATTCCCAAAGGCTTTCATAGAAAGCTGGGGAAATGCTCCGCAGGGGCTTCATCGGCGTCGATGACACCCATATGTGAGGACTGACTTCCTGCTTGGTCCTGGAGAATTTACCAATCGGTAAGTCAAATAATCAAAATGCCAATTTAAAGGGGTACAGACCCCCTTTACTTTTTTTTTTTTTTACTTAAATCTTTCTATCCCGTAGAACCTAGCTACTGCCTTAATCGTTGCTCTAGTGAGTCCCGGACCTCTGGACTCACACCTCCTTCCGCTGCTTGGAGACTGAGAAAACGGATTCAAGGAGGCGGTCCCTGGACTACTTATACTAGGGTCACCAAAAGAGTGACATGCTCAGTCTCCAAGCTGCGAGAGGACGTACACAACTCCAATGGTTCGGGACTAGACTGGAGAGACAATAAGGAATATGCGTGTACGCATCTCTTAGATCTAGATAACATAGCCAGTCATGACTTTGAAGGTATGGTAGGAGTTGTCCCAAGGGATATCATTTTGAACTTTTCTCGGAACAAATATTTGTTTAATTCTCTGAGGTCTAGTATAGGCCTGTGTCCCCCTGTCTTCTTCGGAATAAGAAAATAGGGGGAGTAAAACCCCGTCCCCTGTTGGGGGATGGGTACTTCTTTGATTGCACCTTGAGAGAGAAGTGATGTGATTTCCTGCCACAAGAGGTTGGTGGCAGGGGCTTGAGAATTGAACTGTTTTATTATTGTAGGTGGCGGCAAGTTGAGAAAGCACAGTTACTTACCTGTAACAGGTGATCTCTGGGAACAGCAGGAATAAGTCTTCACATATGGGTACGTCGGTACCGACGGAGTCTGCGCGGGAACGCTTCCCAGCGTCCAATCAAAGAGCTTTTGGAAGCATCCCACCATGCCTGCGTGTTGCCTTCCCGCCTTTTCCAACTGCCTCTCCTCAGTTAAGTTTTAAAGCTGAGACAAAGAGAGAGAGAGAGGAAAGGAAAGAGAGATAGAGATACCTGGGGAGGTGGGTGGGTTGTGAAGACTTATTCCTGTTGTTCCCAGAGATCACCTGTTACAGGTAAGTAACTGTGCTATCTCCAGGAACAAGCAGGAATGAGTCTTCACATATGGGGACTCCCAAGCTGAGATGCCTGGAGTCCCAGCATGTCATAGGTTGGAACATTCTATCCCCCACAACACCAGGCATCCTGAGGATGGAGGGTAGGAGTTGAAGAGAGAAAGGTGCTGTGGAACAGTTAACCTAGCATAGGATTGCAGACAAGAAGTTCATGTGTGGATGATAATTGTCATCAATGATATTGCAAAGAAAAATATTGCAATATGGACCTCCCCTAACAGGACTTCAGAGAACTATGGAGGTTCATGGGATCTACTGGGGAACCCAGTAGAGGAACCTCGAGAAGGACCTCACTGTAAGTGAAGGTAGTAAACCTGTAGGAAAAGCAATGGAGGTCAGAATCCTGAACGGTAACAGGTGACCCCAGTAGGAAAAACTGGGGTAGTACAAAAACGGTGGGCCTTCAGCGGAAGGCTTTATGATAAAAGCCGAACTCTTTTGGCAGCAGAGTGGCTCACTCTTAGGAACAAACAGGCCCAGTCCTTGTGGGGAGAAAGGGTATGGGAACCCCTTGTATCCCAAAAGAAAGGACAAACGCCGGAGGCGTTAGAGCCTGTGATTAGCTGAAGATCCCAATGTCTCTCCTAACTGAAGTCAGCTGGGAGAGATATTGGAACATGGAGAGCTTCATTGGTACCTAACCTTAAGGTTATGGTAGGTGTTAACTACCACCCAAGTGGTTGTGAGTGTAGGACCCCAAAACATGCTGGATAGGATAAGTATGGGTAAAGCCCATCTGTCAGAATCATATAGCTATATGAGCCTCGACAGTCAGGTAGATAAAGCAGAATACATATCTACCGACAGTAAAATATCTCGACAGATACATATAGATAGATAGATAGATAGATAGATAAAACATATAGATATATGAGAATATATCTATAGTGAGATATGAAGGGCATAAAATACACACAAATGATAGACACAGACATCTGTAAGATGTGTGCTATAGGTATGAATATATATGCCTCTATATGGAAGTCTGCAAAGAAGCAGACAGAGATATGCCTACAAAAAGGTATTCACAAAGGAAAAATGTGGAGAGGAAATATTCATCTAATAACAAGAAGGTGGAAGCTACTTGAGAAGATATATAGAGAATCAATTCCCACTGGTTATGGCTACAGGGATGCTAGTTAGTAGAATAACCAGGATAGTTACGTGAAAAGCAGAGGATGATATCAGTCTGCAGCCAGCAAGTCCCGAGTATTCTAGAACTCTAGCATGGTAAGTGAACAGAAGACGCATAGGAATGAGATACCATGCTGACCTGCTTAAGGGCAAAAAGGTATCATGCGTTCTTACCATGAGGACGAGCTGGAAGGAGAAAACATATTCCCTATTGGAAATACTATGGACCAAAGCAGGGAATTAGCAACTCCTTAAGCTTTCACGTAAGAGGAGGCCTATGTCCTTTATATTAAAAAGGAGAACTTTTCTAGTCATGGGAGACATGACTGAAAAAGTCTTTTTCAACCATCTAGTATAGCTGTTGGAGAAAAAGCCCCCCATGCTCTCTAGCAAGGGCCCATAGTGGAGAGCTTCTCTGTAGAATTGCAGAGAGCATGATGCAGGAGAATGAGGAGATAGAACTGGCTGCAGGAGAGCCAGTGCCTATGTCAACTATGCTGCCAAACCCAGGGGAATGGAGATGGCAGAAAGAGAAGACAATCCAACAAGCTTGTAGTGAAAACATTTCCAAGACAGATGACAGCACTGACTTGGAGCCACTACTAAGACCAGACAGAATGTTAGTGGAGGACAAATCTGGTTGCTGGTGAACAAGAACCAGCGGTCCAAACATTAAGGCTCCTGCATTGGCAGCTGCTTGCCAAACAGCAGAAGAATGGTACTGTTTAAAACCAGAAAGAACAGACAAAACAAGAGTAGAAAACTCTGGATGTGTCTGATGAACTGCTTCAAAGCAAGATTGAAAAAGAGGAGTCAACTCAGAGAAGAGAACTCCGCACTGGAAAAGTAAGAAAACTAGAGAGGCTGAAGAAAAAGCCCTCCAGTGAAGCAATACCACTCTTACAGAGGAAAACCTGGTAAGAGGGTAAAGAGAATGGAGCTGAAGAAAACTTACAAAGTAGTAAGTTTATAGAAAGGAAAAAAGACATGCTGGCACAGGAAACTATTGTTTGATAGTGGATAGACCTCTTTCCCTAGCAAGAAAAAGAGGAGAACCCTGTGACCTAGAAGCATGAACATTCTGACAGCTCATAGAAGATAGAAAGAATGGATGTCTTTCGGGAAGAGATCCATGTTTAGGATTTAGAATGACAGCAGTGGATTGCCTCTATTGAGAAGAAGCAACTGCAGATTCTAATCCCAAGAGTCACAAGCATCTGATGGATTGATCAGAAACTCTGTGGTTGCTGGGTTTGCTGAGCCTGGTGAGAGGTTGAACTCTGCAGACCAGGATGATGCTTCCCCTGTTTGGGAACATCTGTATGATGGGCAGATGATGCATAAAACCTTCTTCTCCTATGGGAAGAAAATTTGGCAGGATATTTCCTACCTACTGGGACAGAAGAAGGTGCAGAACAGCCCCTAGGAACAGGTAAGTCAGTGGAGAACTGAGTAACCTGACATAAAGACTCCTTGTTGAAAAGATTGTCTCCAGTGCAAGGAGTATGTCCCAGTCTGTGCTGTGCCCATTTGTCCAAGTCTGAAGCTTGGAGCCAGGCTCTACGTCGTGCCCCTATAGTTATAGCAGAAGTCCTGCTAACAGACTCAAAAGAGTCTAGGGAAGCACGAGTAAGAAACCAAGAAATATTCTGGAGCTGCTTGAGCAGTGAAGAATAGTCTGCACTCCTGCACTCTGGAAGGGAAGGAGTCAAAAGATGTAATTGCTTTGTGACCTCCTCAAGAGATAGACTCATATAGAAAATATATGAGAGAATTCTTGCAGAAAGCATAGATGTCTGGAAGATTTGACGTCCAAAGGCATCAAATGTCCTAGACTCACGACCTGGCGGATAAGAAGAGTGCTTGTTCTTGCTCTTTACCCGCCTCATTGCTGATTCCACAACTATGGAATGATGAGGAAGTTGAGTCTTTTGAAATCCTGGAGAGGGGGGCACCTGATATAAGAGATCAGTTGCTGTGGAAGGTGGGGGTACCCTTAAAGGTGTTTCCCACATTCCTAGAAGGAGATCCTGCAAGGAATGATGCAAAGGAAGCATTATGTTCTCCTTTGTTTTGGTAGAAAGAGATCCCTGTGCAGGATCATGTCCTGGGATAGGAATGGCAAGAGATCTTGCTATATCCAGGACGAAACAATGAAAGGAGAGTTCCCCAACAGGAATTTCCCTTGAACAGGTTTGATCTGAAGAACTAGCCTGAGCACCGACAGAGCTATCCAGATATATAGGAATAGAAGATCCTGCACAGTGCAGTGTGGAATGCTTAATGGATGGTCATCGGTACTGGCTGTCAGGAGCAGCGACCGTCATTACCACATTGTCCATGCCAGGTATCGACTCCAAGCTTGGCATAGAAGGGAGCGATCCTGTTGAAAAAAGCATGGTAGGAGTTGGCCACGATGCTACTGGTGATACCGGTACCGATGTCGGAGTCGAGCCCGACAAAGACATCGGAGCAGTCATCGGTGACAGTTCAATCGGTACCGAGGTAACCGAAAACCTCCGGGTGCTATCCTCGGTACCGAGTCACCGGTATCGATCGGTGTCGGTACCAAAGTGTATTGGTTACCGAGTCTTCCAGACTAGAGAGCGATTCTAAACTCGGCATCGACAAGCGAAGCATGGAAGGCACCGACCATAAGGGTAATGAGGACATCGATACCGACTTCGGTACCGTGTCTGATACCGGTGAATGAAGGTCAGCTAGTGGCAACTCAATCGGCCTCGGGGGAACCGAGAGTTGCGGATCCGAATCATCGGAACCGAGCCTTCGGTACCGCTGAGAGCCGGTACCAAGGCGAGTCGGTACCCAGTCCTCCAGACTGGAGATCGATTCCAGACTCGGCATCGAAGGAAGCGAGGCTATCGATGCACGTCTGGAGGGTACCGACGTCGGTGGTAGTATCGGTGCTGGTACCGATAATGAAAGGTCAGTCTGGAGTGTATCCACCGGTCCCGAAGGCACCGAGGACGCCAGATGACCATCCCTGGTGAGGAGTGTTTCATCCAACACCAGTGCTGATGTCGGGGTATCAGAACCGCTCGAAGTGGATGCCACCACCGGACACGGCTCAGGCATGTTCTGTGAGGGGTGAACCCCAGGAACAACCTGAAACCCCTGAAAGGCTTTTGAGACCGAAGACTCTCGCCGGGGTTTTGAAGCCAGTAGGCCCTCGAGGGCAAGGCCGGAGCCGTCTACATGCTGTGCATGAGATCTACCACTCAAGGGCTGGCTAGTCTTAACAGACTGTTTGTGGGTTACCTGATCCTGTGTAGAAGAAGAAGGGGACGGTGCCCCGAAGCTGGAGGGAAACGGTGTATCGAGGGAACCTCGATATTGAAGACCTCTTCTCACCAAACTGTTGTCAGGACCCAAGCAGGTTAGACACCGACTTCGAGGGTCTAAAAATAAAGTTGTACCGCCACAGTTTGAACATTTCTTGGAGAAAGTGGCTGGCGGCTCCATGAAGGAAAAAGAAGAGGCCTAAAAGGCCTAAGACACCATGGGACACTATGAAGAAAAAATATTCCTTGAAAAAGGAAGATTTTACAAGAAAAGAAAAGAAAACACCGGCGGTACCGGTGGCGTCGGGAAGACAGCCGCGACCACAAGAAAACTAAAGAAATAAAACAAGAATTTTCTGCGGTGACAGGACGATGTCCTGCCGGCTCCGCGGAAAAACGAAAACTGAGGAGAGGCAGTTGGGAAAGGCAGGAAGGCAGCACGCAGGCATGGTGGGATGCTTCCAAATGCTCTTTGATTGGACGCTGGGAAGCGTTCCCGCGCAGACTCCGTTGGTACCGACATACCCATATGTGAAGACTCATTCCTGCTTGTTCCTGGAGATAATGAAGATTATACCCCAGTCGTACAATGGACAGAGTCCAGTTTTCTGATGTTAATTGTTGCCATCTTTTGGCAAAATAGCATAGTCTTCCTGGAATGGTTAAGGGTTCTGGACCTTTCAGGGGCAGAATGACTAAGTTCTCTAGGTGGAAGTCAAAGACCCTGAGGGGGCTGGGTCTGCTGGGCCAGTTGAACTCTTTGAGCTTGCGGCTTTCTTTGCTGTCTGTTCTGTTGTTGCCCCTTCTGGGGAACATGAAGCAGACAGTGGCTTTGATGGGTGTAAGATGGGTAAAGCTTCTTTTTCTTACTGAAAAAGGGTTTTTTGAATGTTTTCTTCTTTGTTGGGTTGGCTGTAGACTTTGATAGTCTGTTCAAGGTAGTATTTTCAGATTCAAGCTGAGTAGCCTTGTCCTGACAGTCCTTGCCAAAGAGATTTTCTCCTGTACAAGGAATGTTTCCCAGCTTTTCTTGCATCCACTGTTCTAAGTCTGATGCATGAAGCCAAGCAATACGACGTGCTCCTATGGATATAGCAGAGGTTCTGCTAATACATTCAAAGCAATCAAAGGTAGCACGGTTCATGAATTTAGAGACATTCTGGGCGTGCTTGACCAGAATAAGGTAGTCTGCTCTTTTTTCCTCAGAGACACAAGGGCTAATGAGCTCTAAGTCTTTTGTGACTTCTTCCAGGAATATTCCCATATAAAGAATATAGGAACTGATCCTGGCTGATAGCATGGAGGATTGAAAGCATCGACACCCAAAGGCATCGAGTGTCCTGGATTCCCGGCCAGGAGGATTAGAAGAATGTGTTTTAGCACTCTTGATTCTTCGCATGGCCAATTCCACTACCATTGAATGGTGTGGTAACTGAGTTTTTTGAAAACCAGGACAACTTGGCAGTCGGTACATAGTGTCAAGGCATCGGGAATGCGAAGATATCGTTAAAGGAGTTTCCCACATTCTCAACATCAGATCATGTAAGATCTTGTGAATGGGAAGCATAGCTGCCTCCTTGGGAGCCACAGGGTATTGTAGAATTCTTAATTCTTCTGCCCTAGGTTCCTTTTCTGGAATCACAGTGATTGCAAGGCCCTTTGCTAAATCACATATAAAATCATGGAAGGACATATCTTCTGGAGGAGACATCCTGCGTTGAGGAGGAGGAGTTGAATCCTCTAGTAGGTTCGCTCTGGTACCGGTAGAATTGTCAGAGTCATCGGAATCGGAAGACTCAAGGGCACTCTGTACCGGGTGCTCCCGTAACGCATGGTGTCGGTACCGCTCGAAGTCGGTAGGTACTATCAGTACCGATACCTGTTGAACCATCTGTAGCGGTCTTAGCGGTATTGAAGCTGCTAAGAGGGACGCTAGACTGCGTTCAATAGCGAGGATTCTTTTATCCATCGCTCCTGCCATTGCCTGGGTGTTGGTACCGGTGGAAGCAGCTACGACCCCAGAACATGGCATCAGTAGTTCTGCAGAGGTGGAAGTCTCTGGAACATCCTGGAGCCCCATTAATGCTTTGGAGCCCGAAGACTCCCACCGGGGCTGTTTTGCCGGTGAACTATCCTCAAGGGCAACGCCAGTGGCATCTCGATACTTTGAAGGAGATTTACCCCTCGAGGACCGGCCCAGTCTTAGAAGACTTAAGTTTAGTTACCTGAGATCCATGGGAGGAAGATGAAGCCCTGGAGGACGTCGATGCAAGTGACATCGTATCCGTGGAAAAAAGGGTACCGAGTTTTGCAGCTCTATTGTGCAGGCCCCTTTTGGTCATCCTCGTGCAGGAGACACATTCCGTTGGACAATGTTCAGGACCTAAACATTTTAGACACCAATCATGGGTGTCGGTGACAGAAATGGTACCGTCACACTTTGAGCATTTTTTGAAACCACTAGCTGGTTTCTCCATGCCTGAAGGAAAGTGGGCCTAGTGCCCAAAATGGCGCCTAGCACCAGAAACAGGGGAAAGACCCCTGAAGAAAATACAAGTTTTTTTTGTTTTTTTAAAAAAAGAAATTAGAAGAAGAACTGGCGGTACCGGTAGGCGTCGAATGAAGGCAGACGCGACCACAAAAAACCCCCAAAGAATAAAAGGAAATTTTCTACGGTGACAGGGTACACGTCCTGTCGGCTCCATGGAAAACGAAGAACTGAAGTGAGAGAGGTACAGAGGCGGGAAGGCAGCATGCATGCGCAGTGGGATGCTCCCAAAAGCATTCCTATTGAACGCTGGGGAGCGTTCCTGCGCAGGCTCCGTCGGTACCGACGATACCCATATGTGAAGACTACATTCCTGCTTGTTCCTGGAGATATATGTAGATTATCACCAACACCTTTTATTGGTAACATTAGACATTAATTCACTATACACCAACATTCTGCAAGATACAGCTCTAGAGATTATTGAGGATACCTTGATCCAACGTGAACAACTGGTAAGTACTCCTATTTCTTTTTTGACTCAATTGGCCGCTCTAGCTATGTGCGAGAATTTCTTTTGCTTTCGACAAATATTTTACAAGCAAATCAAAGGGGTAGCCATGGGGTCCTCATGGCACCTGATGTGGCCAATTTGTACGTTGCATCCTTTGATAATAAATATTTGAGCTCACATCCATTTAAGCAGTTTATAAAATTTTGGATAAGATATATAGATGACATCTTTATGACCTGGGATGGGACAGAAGCTGATCTGTTTATTTTTTTCAAATGGCTGAACTCTCGATTATAAGCTGCAATTTGAGGGCACTTTTAGCGGAGATCAATCTCTTATTTAGACAATGTTATTAAAAAGGATGTATCTGGATTCAGCACAAGCTTACATCGTAAGCATACTGATAAGAATTCCATTCTGAGATATGATAGTTTTCATAACAGAGCTCTCAAAGACAATTTACCTTATGGTCAATTCCTTAGAATTAGAAGAATTTGCACTACAGTCTCTGATTTTGAACAAAAAGCTTTTGACATGAGTGAGAGGTTTCGAGAGAGGGGTTTATCCCTCTAAAGTGATACATAGAGCCTATCAGAGGGCTAGATAGGCTAGACAAGAACACATCACACCCACCCTAAAAGAGCTCCACTGGCTGCCTATCAGTGCCCGCATTAGATACAAAACAATCATAACATTTTCAAAATAAAACAAAATGCCTTCAGCCTACACCCACTCATACAGCCTGACAACAGCACAAGACCAAGGAGAAGGGGCACATCCAACCAGGTCAACACACCTAAAGATAACAACAAAATACGTAAGGACACTGAAAGACGAGCCTTATCAAAGGCGGCTCCAAATATATGGAACACGCTGCCCAAAGAACTATGCCTAACAGACCTGAAGGATTTCAGAAAGCTGCTGAAGACGACCCTCTTCGTAGAACACTACGGGGTCAAAACGTAAACCATGCAACAGACTCAGCGAAACCCACACATGTCACTATAAATGGAAATTACACTAACCTGGTAATTGTAGTTCCTGTAGGATCCAGTTTAGTCCTCCACAATCGGGTAGTGCACCTTCTACTGCAGCCTGGAGACTGGACCAATCAAATCTTCTGTAGTACATATCCAGCTGGAGCTCCCAGAAGCCCCCCAGTGTACTAGTAACAAAGCATACTTAACGAAGCAACACTTCATAGTATTAAACAATATACTTCCCCCCCTGGAATAACCAACCCCCTCCCCAAACGAGGAAGTCAGACATGGCATGGCGCCTGCCCCGACGCCATTAAATTTACACAGAGTCCCCCCCAGAAGCTATGGAGCTAACTGAACGCCCATATAAAGGGGAGAGCCATAGCGATAAGCACCGCTGTCGACAGAGTCCGAACGGGACGAAAACCCGTCTCATAGTCACCCGCTCGGGACAGCGCGCCGCCAGAGCATACAGATAGTCGGGAGGGAAGGAGGACTAAACTGGATCCTACAGGAACTACAATTACCAGGTTAGTGTAATTTCCATTTCCTGTGCGGATATCCAGTTTAGTCCTCCACAATCGGGATGTAACAGAGCAGTTAAGACCGGGCGGGACCTTGCCAGCCGGCGTGCAAAACCGCCGAACCAAAACAGGAATCCCGAGCCGCTGACACATCCAAGCGATAGTGCCTGCTGAAAGCATGCAGAGACGACCAAGTGGCCGCCTTACAGATCTCTGCCGGCGGCACCAGGCTATGCTCCGCCCAAGAGGTCGCCTGAGCCCGAGTAGAATGAGCTCGGAGCCCCTCCGGAACCGGCCGCCGCTGCAACAGATACGCGGACGCGATCGCTTCCTTGAGCCATCGAGCAATGGAGGCCTTAGCCGCCGCCTCACCTTTCCTTGTACCCCCAAAGAGCACAAAGAGCCGATCAGTCTTCCGAAAGGGCTCGGTAGACTGTAAATACCGACGCAGCGTGCGGCCCACATCAAGCCGGTGAAGACCCTTGTCCACCGACTCGACCGAACTCGCCGAAAGCACTGGCAGAAACACCGCCTGATTCAGGTGAAAAGGAGACACTACCTTTGGCAGAAAGGAGGGAACCGGACGGAGCACAATCCGCTCCGCGGAAAAAGACAAGAAAGGCTCTCGGCAGGACAAAGCATGAAGATCCGAAATGCGCCTTGCCGAGCAAATGGCTACCAGAAAAACCGTCTTCAAGGTGAGATCCTTCAAAGACGCCCTCCGCAAGGGCTCAAAGGGTTCCCGCACCAGAGCTCGCAGAACTAGATTCAAATCCCACGGAGGAATCAACGCTCTGCGGGAAGGCCGTAAATGAAAAACGGCGGTCAAGAAACGCCGCACATCCGCATGAGCGCCGAGAAGGCGGCCCAAGACCTTGCCTCTATAACAAGAGATCGCTGCCAACTGAACCTTCAGGGAACTGGCCGCGAGACCTTTCTCGAACCCATCCTGAAGAAAACTTAACACGACGGGCACAGAAGCCGTCGCCGCCCGGACTCCCCGCCGGGAGCACCAGTTCTCAAAAATCCTCCAAATTCGAACATAAGTAAGAGAAGTGGATGACTTTCTTGCCCGCAGTAAGGTGGAAATCACCGCGGGCGAATAGCCCTGCTTTTTCAGCCGAGCCCTCTCAATGGCCAAACCGTAAGCGAGAATCGAGCCACCTGGGGCATCCGCAAGGGCCCCTGAAGGAGAAGGTCCGGCAGCGCAGGAAGGCGCCACGGAACGCCGTCTCGAAGCCGGACGAGGTCGGCATACCAGGGTCTCCGGGGCCAATCCGGAGCCACCAACAGCACTCGACCCCGATGGCACTCGATGCGCTGAACGACCCGGCCGATGAGTGCCCACGGAGGGAAGACATACAGGAGCCCGGACGTCGGCCACGGCTGAATGAGAGCGTCGAGTCCCTCGGACATTCGCTCCCGCCGTCTGCTGAAGAAGCGACTCGTCTTGGCCATTTGGAAGGTCGCCATGAGATCCATGATGGGCGGACCCCACCGCCGAACTATTTGCGCATATACTTGTGGATTTAACTCCCACTCTCCGGGGTCCACCCGCACTCTGCTGAGAAAGTCTGCCTGGACATTTTCTGCGCCTGCTATGTGTGCCGCCGAGATTGCCGGCAGACGAGTCTGCACCCAACTGAACAAGGCCGTCGCCTCTGTTTCCAGTGCCACGCTCCCTGTGCCCCCTTGGCGATTGATGTACGCCACCGTGGTCGCATTGTCCGACCAGACTCGGACCGCCCGACCCAGGACCAGAGGCTCCAGGGCCAATAAGGCAAGCCTGACCGCCCGAAGCTCGAGACGGTTGATCGACCAAGAGGCTTCCCGGGAGGACCACACCCCCTGTGTGAAGCGGGTCTCGCAGTGCGCTCCCCAGCCGGCTAAGCTCGCATCCGTAGTGAGAGGAACCCACCGAGGAGGCTCCAAGGGAATCCCCCACGTCAAATTCTCGGAGGAGAGCCACCATCGGAGCGACCGTCGCACTGTCTTCGGGCAGGGCAATCTCCTGTTCAAGGAGTCGCACTGGTTGGACCAACGGCGAAGGAGTGCCCTCTGTAGCGGGCGCATGTGGAACCGCGCCCACGGCACCACCTCCAAGGTCGCCGCCATCGTTCCGAGGAGCCGCAAGTACCACCACGCCGACGGAGCGGGCATCCCCCGAAAAAGTCGGACAAGAGCCCGCAACGCCAGGATGCGGCGCTCGGGGAGGCATACCAGTCCCCGGGCGGTGTCGAAACGCACCCCCAGATACTCGAGGTCCTGCGAGGGACGCAGACAACTCTTTCGTTCGTTCACCACCCAGCCGAGAGAACGCAGCAGAGCCACTACCTTGCTTGTGACTCGCATGCACTCCCGACTGGATTTTGCTCGTATTAACCAGTCGTCGAGATATGGATGGACCAAAATGCCCTCCTTGCGCAAGGCCGCCGCGACGACCACCATCACCTTGGTGAAGGTGTGCGGAGCCGTAGCTAAGCCGAACGGCATGGCCCGGAACTGGAAGTGGCCCCACGGAAACGCAAAGCGGAGAAACCGCTGATGAGATGGATGTATCGGAATGTGCAGATAGGCCTCGGTAAGATCGAGGGACGTTAAAAACTCCCCCTGTCGCACTGCTACAATGACTGACCGCAGGGTTTCCATACGGAAATGCGGCACCCTGAGTGCGCGATTCATGCCTTTGAGGTCCAAGATCGGACGCAGGGAGTCGCCCTTTTTGGGGACCACAAAATAGATGGAGTAGCGACCGGCGCCTCTTTCCAAGGGAGGAACCGGGATCACAGCTCCCAGAGCTAACAACCGATCCAGGGTCACGCGGATGTCCCGCGTCTTTTGCTCGCCCCTGCTGGGAGACAGAACAAAGGAATCTGGAAGCGGGAACGCAAACTCCAGAGCATAACCTTCTTCTATAATCTGTAGCACCCAGCGATCTGACGTAATTTGGGCCCAAGAAGGAAGAAAGT
Source organism: Ichthyophis bannanicus (assembly GCA_033557465.1). Lineage (NCBI taxonomy): Eukaryota > Metazoa > Chordata > Amphibia > Gymnophiona > Ichthyophiidae > Ichthyophis > Ichthyophis bannanicus. The sequence goes on from CM066037.1 coordinate 450,550,760, forward strand.
CGCGCAAGCGACCCCCGATAATCGGGCCCCCCTCCAGAGCCTGCCTCGCGTCATTGTGGCTTGCGCCCAAAGGAAGAGACCGAGGAAGAGCCGGCTCCGGAAAATCCTCTGCCGGATCCTCGGAAACCACGAAAGCCTTGATTACGGGCTCCAAACCGGCTCCGCTGCGATGCCCACAGGCGGGAGGAACGAAACCGGCGCTGATCCCGAAAGGACCCCCGCGCCGAAGAGGAGGGCCTGTTGGACCTTGGCTTATCCTCCGGAAGCCGGCCCCCTTGGACTCACCAAGATCCTTTACCAATTTCTCGAGAGCCTCCCCAAATAACAATCTGCCCTTAAAGGGCAGTTTACTGAGGCGGGACTTGGAAGAAACCGTCCGCCGCCCAGTTGCGCAACCAGAGGGACCGGCGCGCCGCAACCGCGGATGCCATACTATTAGCCAACGCGCGGATTAAATCATAAAACAGATCCGCCAAATAGGCCGAGCCGGACTCCAACCGGGTAACCTCCAACAGGCCCTGCTGGTCTAGCCCGGGGCTCAAGCGCAATCGCTGCGACCACCGCAGACACGACCGAGCCACCCAAGCCCCACAAATAGAGGCTTGCAATGACACGGCATCAGTATCGAAGGTTTGCTTGAGCAAATTATCCACCTTCTTATCCTGACCGTCCTTGAGGGCCGCCGCTCCCTCAACCGGGATGGTGGTTTTCTTGGTCACTGCGGAAACCGCAGCATCCACCCGTGGGGACTTGAACCAGTCCCTGTCCTTGTCGGCAAGGGGATAAAGCCGATTCATGGTCCGAATCCCCTTCAAACCGGATTCCGGGTGCTCCCACTCCGCTTGGATCATCTGTTCGACCACGCGGTGGACGGGGAAAAAAAAAACCACCTGGGCATCTCTGACTGCCTGAATCAGGGGATCCTCAAGACCCTCCTCCTCCAGGGACCGCACCGCCGAAAGGTTAAGCGCCTGAAGGGACTCCGTTACCAGAGGAACCAGCTCGTCCCTACGGAACACTCGAATGACCCGAGCCTGATCCTCCAGCTCAGGGATCTCCCCATCCTCCAACTCCTCCGCTTTAGCCTCAGGATCGCCCTCCGCCTCGGAATCCAGAAGACCCAGGGCATCCTGCTCCTGTTCCCCCAACCGAAGCCGCTTGACCCCGGGTTGTGAGGAGCACTGAGCCGCCCCCGAGGACCCCGAGGGAAGAGAGGGGGGGCAAACTTCCGGCAACTGACCGGACCTGCTCAAGCGGAACGCCTGATGCATGAGGAGCACGAAATCAGGGGAGAATTCCATAGGTGGGACAACTGTAGCCGCCTGCTGCAGCGCAGCCACCGACCCAGACTGAGGGATGCTCGGAGAAAGAATACTGTCCCCTGAAGTAGAAGCATCCCCAGGGGTAGCCTGCTCCTGAACATTCACAGATTGCTCTATCCCTGCGGGCACTGCAGCACAGCCCCTGCAGATGCCAGAGTCAGTCCCTGCCGCTCTGCGGGACCCACAAATCACACATTGGGGTATGGAAGCCATCCCAAGGCCACCTCCGCCCAACGGGATAGAATGGAACAGTCACAGGAAAACCCACAGCCCAGGGGCAATCCTATGCAAATCAGCCCCGGATTAAAATTAAAACTTTTTTTTTTTTTTTTTTTTACAAGAAATAAAATACTCCCCAGACTCCCTGGGGTGCCCTGAGCAAAATCGCCAGCAAAAGGAACCCCAAAAAACGCTAGGGGAACCTGCACAAGTGAGCAAAAGTGCCTTAAAAGCACACTTTAAAAATCCAAAATGGCCGCCGCACTGTTTCACCCGCGGTAAAAAACGGCGCGAAAATACAACGGCAACCAAATAATATGGAAAATAAATAAAAACGACCCTGTAATGCAGGGCAAACGACCAATTTGAGAAAAATTGCCAAATGGGCTCAGGAGAGCCTACAGAAACGCTGGCAGCTCTGACAGAGCACTGCTCACAAATAAAGAAGTGAAAACTCCTACCAGCTCAGGAACAGCAAGGACACAGTCAACATCTCCCAGTGCCAGTCACTGCTGTATCAGGTATGGCAATTCCCCGTACTGTCCAGGGGAAGCTCACCCAGGGCTGTTAAAATTTGCCAGGCAGGAAGGCAGGAGCCTACAGGTCTGACTTCCCCCTAGTCTCCTGTGACAATGCTCCAGGGAGCCAGGCTTCTTTTCCTTTTCCTTTTAAAGATACAGCTAGCTATTAAATAAATAGTAAGTAAATGTCCCAAAAACAAACCCTAAAAGACTAACTAACAAGTGTTGCTCCTGCAAGAGTCACTCAGTGTGCCCAGGAGGACACACTTTTACGTCTTCAAGCTGCAAGAGACTGGACACACTGGGGGGCTTCTGGGAGCTCCAGCTGGATATGTACTACAGAAGATTTGATTGGTCCAGTCTCCAGGCTGCAGTAGAAGGTGCACTACCCGATTGTGGAGGACTAAACTGGATATCCGCACAGGAACTACAGTTAAACAAGGTCCTAATAATCTTAGCTTTGTAAATAGCACACTCTGTATATAGCACACCTAGAATCAATTACAGACACACACACACACACGCATACACGACTCACTGCATGTCCACACCTACAACGTATATTGTGATTGTTTGCAGTTCAGACCGCTTTGATTGAAGGATAAGGCGGTATAGAAATCTGTTTAAATAAAATAAATAAATAAATAGATCTCATGATAGAGCTGCACTTCTCGCAAATAATACACGCCCCAAACAAGATCAGATTGTCTGTGCTTTAACCTTTTCTTCCTTTTCTAGAGATATTGTCAAAATACTTCACAATGAATGGCATCTCTTGGCATCTCTCCCCTCGCTGGCTCATAAGAGATTAACTATAGCATATAAGAGAAACCGCAATCTGGCTAACATCTTGGTTCCCTCAGCCCTGGCCAAACTGGTACCTATCTGTAAGATTAAAGGTCACTTTCAATGTGGACGCTGCTCTATTTGTCCCCATGTGATGGTTGTGAAAGGATTTTTCTCACACCCTATTACATGTCAAAAGTTTTTCATACACCGATATTCTAATTGCAATACAGCTAATGTCATCTACATTATTCAATGTCCCTGTAATTTATTTTATGTTGGTAAGACAGTTAGACCAATTAAGACACGATAATTGAACACAGAAGTTGTATCAGCAGACGTCTTTCTGACAAACCGCTCGTTTCACATTGGCTTGCCAAAAACACTGGTCAACAAATTTTTACAAAAGTCATGTTACTGAAATAAAAATAGTCATTTCTTATCAACTTTTATATGCTGAACACAAATATGACAGTGAAATTGCAAAGTTGGCACTAGTTTTTTTGTAATCTATAAGAATTAATGTTTACATCACAAAATGCATGTCAATAGTAAATATAATAGGCCTTCGGTTAATACCTGTAAAAAAACAAGTCATAGACTACTTCTTAGATTTTTTCGCCTGTCTTGTACAGCTGTTTGGGAGCTTCTCTGGGGAGTGTACAGCAGTAGTCAGCCAGCATTGTAGTGGACCATTCTCCCTGGTATCTTTGCTCCATCGTTGCGATATCCTGGTGAAAACGTTCACCCTGTTCATCACTAACCATACCACAGTTGTCAGGAAAGAAATCGATATGGGAATCAAGGAAATGGATCTTTAGAGACATATTGCAGCCAAGTTTCTGATACTGCATCAGCATGTCTTCTACTAGTTCCTTGTAATTTTCTGCCCTAACATTCCCGAGAAAGTTTGTTGACACTAAGCGAAAAGCATTCCATGCTTGTTTCGCATCACCCTGCAGCAAGTTGTTGAACCGGTCATCTTTGAAGAGCTCTCGAATCTGAGGACCCACAAAAACTCCCTCTTTAATCTTTGCTTCGCTGAGTCGAGGGAATTTTTCATGCAGGTATCGGAAAGCTGGCGAAGTGCGGTCCATGGCTTTCACAAAGTTTTTCATCAAACCTAGTTTGATGTGAAAGGGTGGTAGCAGGATTTTGTGAGCCTCAACCAGAGCTGGGTGCTGGGTATTCTTCTATCCAACTGTTACATTTTGTCTGCGATTTCATTCCTTCCGCAAGTAGTGCCAATGCCTTGCTCGGCTATCCCACTCACATAAGAAACACATGTATTTTATATATCCCTGCTGCAGTCCCATTAAAAGGTCAACTACCTTCAAGTCACCACAGAGGTGCCAGCTGTACTTGTTATAGTTAATGGAAGTCAGTAGATGCTTGAAGTTATCGTATGTTTCTTTCACGTGGACGGCATGCGCTACTGGAATAGATGGAAGACGGTTTCCATTGTTCAAAAGCACAGCCTTCAGACTCAGTTTCGAAGAGTCTATAAATAGTCTCCAGTCTTGTGGGTCATAAGTGATTTTTAAGGCATTCATGAGGCTTTCAATATCGGAACAGAATACCAGCTTACTTTCCTTTCCGACTGCGTATAGTACACTGCTGACATCAGATGGCTTCAGCAGCCATCTGACAGTAGTACTGCATTGCATCAGAAAATGATGCAATCAACTCTGGATGATGTGTGCATGCTGGCATTATGCAATGTGATGCAATATTACATCATTCAAGGCTTATTTGGGATGTTGTTGATGTCCTACTGAATAAATTTACACAGTGTAACATCAAAAATGAACTACATGCAATATCTTCAAAACGAGAGCCAATAATTTTTTTTAATGTTATATTCATGTTCAGCTCACCAAGATACTACAGATTAGGACCTTTTAAAGTCAGTAATGATTTAAATGTTGACCAGTGAAATCAGTGTTTCATCAGATTAAAAAAATTTTGTTTTAAAAGTTGTCAAGCCCCACTGGCGAGGGGGAGATATGGATAAGATCCTCTTAAGATTAGAACAAAGATACATATATGAATTACATTCTCTAGAACCTCATGGTCTTAACCAAAAAATTAATTTGAGAGTCTTTCTGTGCCTACCTGCCGCACAAACCAATCCCCTCCGAACTGTCCTAAACACCACGGTGAGAATAATTCACAATGCAAAGAAACGGGACCACATCACCCCAATTCTGAGAGACCTTCATATTCTCCCCATTGAAGCAAGAATCAAGTACAAAGCTCTTCTACTCACCCACAAAACCATCCACCAAACACAAGGCACCCCACTCCGCACCCTACTGCCTCACCCAACCCACAGCAGAACAACCAGACAATCCTCCAACAGCTCCATTGCCGTCCCCCACAAAAGAACCAAAGCAACACAACAGACCTGCAACAGAGCCTTTGAACTCTATGCCCCATCCCTCTGGAACTCTTTACCAAGCCACATCAGGAACAACGGTGATCTCCCATCATTCAAAAAGCAGCTAAAAACTGTCCTATTCCAAGAACATCTCTGAATAGAAAACCCCCCTATTTCTCTTCAAGAACTCCAGACCAGTAACTCTACTATCCTGTCAGTCTCTATGTTCACCCCAAAATCATCAATGTTGAGCCCCCGGTGATGGCCCCCCCCCCCCCTGTTATATGTCCCACCGCTTTGACCCGGTGAAAAGCGGGATATAAATACAGTTAAATAAATAAATAAATAAATTCTTTTTTCCTTTTTCTGTCTCTTGCCATTCAGATGGACATTTGTATTTTTATAGTTTCATTGTTTTATTGCTCTATTCATTATTCATCTATTTTATGTTATCTATTATTCATTATTTATTACCTATTTTTTATTGATTTTTATTGTTTTATCTTACACATAACGTACTTTTTTGGTCCTCGGCATTCATATTTTATATTGATTTTTGTTCTCTCTTTTTATACTACATAATTTATTATATGTATTTTGTTTTTATTATTTTTTGAGTTTCATTGTCTTTGCTTTTTTAACACATTTGTCTTATAGACAAGTTTAATATATAGGTCTCTGTAAGAATGACTGGTCATATCTTTTATACTTTATCTTCAGCCCATTGACGTTTTTTTCAGCTCCACTATGTATTTATACTCATTATTTAAGTTTATTTTTAACTTGTGAGCAATTTCTATATATACATACACTCCTGGTTTACTTTTACCCGCAGACATGCATACAATATTTTATTATCCACCCGTTTATTTATGTAATTATTCATTCCCGATTTCATACACAGTTATATCCCTTTGTTCTTCTTTGGTTTCTCTTATTTACATATACACTGAACTCTGGGACGCATAATTAAAGCTTCGGAAGTTCACACACGTTAGTTTTGTTTTTAGTACTTTTAATCCATTAACACACATTCATCATCAATTGCACGTATGTCTAGTGTGTTTATTTATTCCTTTTAGGTTTATTCCATTTCAACGCATTACGTCTTTGTGGGCATCGCTTTTGTTAGTGACATCATGATATGCAAATTCACACTTCCTTTTTTTAGGCATCCCCCATGGCTTTTGGTGCTGCTCTTACAGTTTGTTTAGCTGTTAGCCGGTAAGTTTTCCTGCATTAGTTTGTTTTTAAATCTCACAGGAGTAATCAGTTTTTTCTTTTTGTCTTTTTGCAGATTGATTAGAGGTTTCACTTGCATGGGGTGTTTTTGGTTGACTTTTAAACTTTAAGCAATTTGCCTTCACGCGATGTATATATATATATATATTTTTGAAGGGTTTAAACTTTGTATCCACATTAAGCATTCTGTAGTAGTTACATAAGTTTTTACTTCAGCGCATTACATACTACTTTTGTTGTTTTTGGCACATGTAGTAATCTCCTCTTCAACCAATTAAATGATTTAATTTGTAACCGATAGTTCTTCTTTAGCGTTTGTTGTTTTGTTTAAAATTTTGTTATACAATTTTTATATATACATACATAATTATTTTTTACTATTTGGCTAATTTTAATTTTTGGTTTTGCTTGCCTTTTTGCTTTGCAAATGGTTATTTGACCTATATTATTCGCTCACACTCTGTATCCACATTTAACATCATGTAGTAACTACATAAACTTTTCACTACCGCGTTTTAATATACAATTTTTTTCACTGCATCTTTCTTGTTTTTGGCGCATCTAGTAACCGCTTTCTCAGTTGGTTAAACGACTTAATTTCTAATTGATACATTTTTTTAGCAATTGTTTTATTCATAAATTTTTGTTTTTGAACATCTTTTACACACACACACAAGTTTTAGTACTAATTGACTCACTTTTATTTTTGGCTTTGCTTGCCTTTTTACTTTGCAAATGGTTATTTGACCTAAATGATTCAGGATGTTTTGTACTACACCATGTCTGCCTGTATTGCTCCTTGTCCTCCACACCTTATGAAGACGATGTTTTACACACTCATAACATTTTTTATCTCTGTTTACATACCAGTGCTTGCATAAAAGAGTTTTGAATTTTGAATCCTTGTGCTTACATCGGTTGAAAACTGCTAATCCATGTAAGTAATACTGTGCCTCTTTTTCACTAAGTATTACATGGTGAAATACCTATAGTTCTCTCCCTCCCTTTATGTCGCCATTATGTGCTTTTATTGCAACAGTCTGTCTTCCATTCTCATTCTTGTTTATGGCATTTACTATTTATTTATTTATTTTATAATAGATGTTTCTAATTCTTTTATTTTAATAATTTATTATTTATCTTTTAATTGAACATGAATTTGTTATATTTCATTATTTTTATATATGTTTTTATGTGACAATATTGTTGTACTATTTGAAGTTCTGAGCCCCCTGATGAAGGCTTTGGCCGAAACGTGTTGGGGTGTTTCGTTTGAATAATAAAGCACCTGTGAACACCACACCACTCGCTCTTTGTTATCTACCTTTGACTGCGAGGGTTTTCTCCCTCTGTGGCCCTCTCTTATGATCTCCAGGACTTATTGGTCAGAAGTGATCTGGACCCAGGCTGGGTACAAGTCCCACAGCCACCTCCCACGAACTCCACCGCTGTCTGCCCCCCCCCCCCCCATCTCATTGCCCCTTTTTAGGGACAGAGAAAAAGGAGGAGGAGGAGTAGTACCCACATCCTGTTCCTCAAAACCCCCGAAAAGCCTGTCCTCGAGATGGAAAATGTCCCCTCTGGTGAAGCGCAAAATGTACAGTACGGAAGCATCTGAAATCCTGTGACTGACCCCACACTGGTGCTAAGGAGCGCACCCACTTCTGCTTATCCTTAGGGAGGCGCCCCCCCTTTAGACACCCCTAAGTCTGTCAGCAACTTATCCAGTGCTTCTCCGAATAGCTTACCCTTAAAGGGTAGCTTACTTAATTGTGACTTAGAGAAGACTTCAACCAACCAATTATGCAGCCACAGATAGTAGCGCACAGCAACCATAGAGTACATGCTCTTAGTGAGACCTCTAATGAGATTGTAGAAGGCATCCGCCAGATAAGCAACCCCAGATTCCAGTTTTGTCGCTACCGCTAGAGACACTGGGGACTCCTCAGCAGGCTCCAGAATCCCATGTGCCCACCGGAGGCAAGCCCTGGCCACCAACCCATCACAAACCAATGCCTGTAACAGGGCATTAATATTAAAAGTTGCTTCAACAACAAATCCAACTTCCTATCCTGAACATCCTTAAAAATGGTACTGCTCCGACAGGGATCGTGGTCTTCTTGGTAGCATCTACCTTCTGAGAACGCGGAAGCGCCTGCTCTGGCAGCGGGTGAAGACGGGCCATGGTCAGACCGGCCTCCAGGAGATCCCACTCATCCTGAATCATCTGCTTTAAGATTTCCAGACAGCTTGAAACAGCGGATCCTCCAGCACGTCCTCGTCCTGCTGGCCTCCTGCCGGCATACTGTCTCCAGTGACTGAGTTGTGAGGGTTGCCAACTCCTCCCAGCAGAAGACACGGACAATGCAGGATTCCTCCTCCTGCAGGATCTCACCTTCCTCAAGCTCAGCGCCAAGGTCCACATCCATGTCCAAGTTCCCCGGATCGTCCAACTGAAGGGAGCCAGTCTCCTTGCACAGGTCACATCTGAGCTGCTGCCTGCTCGAATCCAGCTCCTCGTCTGCCATGCACTCCAAAAGGACCACTGTTACCGCTCTTTGGCTCATCCTGGTGCGGGTGCCTTCACCCCCTGCTTCATGCACAACGCTTTGTGCATGAAGAGGGCGAACTCAAGGGGGTAAATGCCCCAGGCTCATATCCCCCTGACAGCCCCTGAGATGTGGAAGGCCTGGGAGAGGAGAGCTCCCTGCTCCAATCCTGGTGGTGCGGAGCCAGCCCCTCCCCTCCTTCCAGACCAGCACTCCAGCCACCATGGGGGGCTAACCATGACCCCCCCTTTACCTGCAAGCTGACCTCTGACTTCCCCAAGGATCTCGCTCATGCAGTCTGTTCAGAACTGTTCTTCTGCAGAACTTCCTCTGCCGTCTGCCTCACAGCTGAAGCATATCCCCGTGGCAGAGATCATGCCCCGCCGAGCCCCACATGCTAAACACGTGGTCCTTGAAGGCATGGTAAGGATAGGGAGAAGGCATGGCCCCTGGTGCCCTTCCAAATCCCCTGCTGATTGTCTGGAAATAGGGTATTTGGCTATCCTTTATTTTTTTTCCTTTACTTTAAAAGAACTGCAGATGGCCAGCAGAAGCAAAGCAAAATTAAAAAAAACAAAAAAAACACCACGGAGGATGAGCTCCAGCGCCAAAGCAGGCCTCCCCACCTACTCTAGCCCTGTGCTGTCTGCCATCTGTAAGGAAAATGGCACGGTTTACTGCATTGCAGCACAAAATGCAGCTGTGAGCCACACGGTTGCAGGCATCTAGCCTCAGCCGCAAAAGCGAAAGTAAAAGCTGCCCTGAATAAAAAATCCTCCTGCAAGCATTAACATGTGGCCCCCCTCTAGCGCTCAGCAGCTGAGATCGGCTTCTGCAACAGAGGCAGGAGCCTGGATCGAGAGCCATGAAGTGACAGGCCTTGTCTTACCAGTTGCTCCTCACCCGATGACAGGTTCAGGAGCAGCTGCAGAGGAACAGGCAAGCCTCCTCCACCATCGGAGAGAGAGCTCCTGCTCCGAGCGCTGCCCAGATGTCTTTTTGTTTTTTTCCTGTAAAAGTTTTATTAGCTAAAGACAAACCCCTTTCCGGCCATTTTCCCTTTGGACTGAGGGCTACAGTGATTTGCCAAGGCAAGGGAATACCAAAAGCAGCCCAAAGCACGTTACAAGTAAAAAAAAGGGGCGAAAATAAAAAAAAATCTCCTTTGTTGTCCCTTCAGCGAGTCCAGATCTCTGGGATTACCCTCTCCAGCTGCTTGAGACTGAGCTTACTGGGGCTGGTAGGTGGTGCAAGCTGCCTAAGTACACACAGAACATAGAAACAGAAACATGACGGCATGAAAAGACCACATGGCCTAAACAGTCTGCCTTTCCATCAACTACAATATAGTGCCCTTTTTTACTTTAGAGATTGTGTGTTTGTCCCATGCTTTTTTTGAATTTGGATACTATCCCTGTCTCTATCACCTCCACTGGGAGACTATTCCACTCATCTATCATTCTGTGTAAAGAAATATTTCCACATATTACTCCTGAGTCTACCTAATGCCATCAGAAGATGATACGCTCAGTCTCCAAGTCAGAGGTCGGGAATGGACTGGAGGGATAAGGAAAAGTTTAGAAGTTTTATACAGGTTGTACTGGACTCCCAAACATCTGAATGCAATTGATAAGAGATATGATCCTGCCTCTTGGCATGATATAGGGCAGAGGGAGATATCTTGCATTTATTTTTGGGCATGTCCGAAGGTGACTGAAATGTGGTGTGTGGAAAAGATCTTTCAGAAGATCATGGGTTGTCCAGTGAAATTGGCACTGGCGCAAGTACTGCTAAACGAAATAAAAGCGGGATAGAAGGGAGCTTTAGGACACTTTCTGGGCATCTGTATTGCAGCAGTTCGGATGGAAGTTGCTTGCTACTGGAAAAAGGTGGAAGTACATGCCAGGGCGCTAATCATAAAAAACATCTGGACTTTGTTTAGGATGAGTAATATTGCTGCTTTTAAGTATCATGGGGTGACGACATTTGAGAGGGTGTATGGTCAGAGGAGGAAGGAATACTTTGAAGTGTTGATGGGCTACTGAATATGGTTCAGGATTATGTGGGAGATTGTGGTGGCTCGGGGGAGGTGTGTTCAATATGATTTCAGGGAGGGGTACTTGGTGAGGGGAGGACTAAGGTGGGTGTTATGCGATTGTTCCAGTTCTTGTGTTGTTGAGCTTTGCTTGATTGAGGCTTAATTTGCTGTACTTTATCGGATTTAAACTGTTGATTGGGAGGAATTTAAGGGGAGAGTTTTGTGTCTCTGAGTTGTGGGACTGCTCTGAGCAATGGAGGGTGGGGAGGGAAATGATGTGCTCGAGGGGGGAGGTAGTGTTGGGATAATGCAGCGACTTGATGAGCATTGTAATGTTTTGCTGATTATTGTATGTTATTGATTGATGAATGTGCTCAAAACATCTGTATGTGGGTTTACATAAAATAATAAAAAGTAAACAAAATAAATAGGAGAAAAACACTAAGGAGTAATTTGAAATAGCAAATGCCATCTAAAACAAATTTCTACTTACACATGAATTCCTGTGTTCCCTAAAAGTGATTTTGTTTCTATTCTTTTTTTTTTAACTTAAGTTTTTATTCAATACCTTTGTGATACAAAACACCAACTGTGCAAAACAGATATATCTGTACCATTAACTGAACATGGTTTACATTCTTACCAACTAACTTCTCTGATAGATTCTGCCACTGTACAAACATTCTATATTACATCAACCGAGAACATCACCTACATTTGTATGGCATATTTCGTTTTCTATTCTTTTTATAATTACTTAAAGTTATTCAACAATAACAGGAACACCATACCCAATACACAACTTCTGTACCACATTTTGTTTCAACCCATATGAACCTATTATCTCTAGCAGCTCTTCTGTTGTCACTAATTGAGCCCTCTATAACCCCGTCCATGGCTCCGCCCCTCATTCTGTATCCTGCAAACTTTAAGTACCTCCCCAACCCTCCCCCCTCCCCCTCCCCTTCCCACCAACCCCTTCCCCCACATCCCTACCTTGCTATAACATCACCTGTAGTGACCTTCATACTCCCTCCTGTATTACCCCTATCTTCCCCTCCCCACCCCTACTTAACCATCGCCACAACCCCTCCCACTGCCTTTCTACCTTCTCCCCGTTCCCCTTCTTTAGCCCTGTTAATTTATGCATTTGATACAAATCTGCCAAGTGCCCTGCATATTTCCCTATGGGCGGCAAAACCCCCTGCTTCCAATGTTGCGCGATTTCACACCGAGCCGCAATAATACATTGCCACACAATACTCCAATTCCCTTCTTCCCCTGCATGCTTCTTTAGTAGGAGACATAACTCCGGTGTCAAATTAATTCTGGCGCCTATTATGCTTTCAATGATGTCCCCAATATTTGCCCAATACTGCCGTACAGCTGGGCACGTCCACCACATATGCAGCCAAGTTCCTTTCTCTCCACACATCCTCCAACATTCATCCGTCCCTCGAGCCCCCGCTTTGTACAGTCGCTCCGGCGTCAGATACCACCTCGACAACACTTTCCATCCATTCTCACGCAGGGACGTGGCGATAGACGCCCTCGCTATGTCTTGAGCTATTCGCTCCCACTCCTCCACCCCCCACTCTACCCCTAAGTCCCTCTCCCAAGCCTTCATATAACTTAATTTCTCTCTCCCTCTCTCTATTAGTCCTTTGTATATTCTAGAAATGACCCCCTTCCTCCCCAGCGAACCCAGACAGCTACCCTCAAACCATCCTGGGTCCTGCACAATGTCCTGCCAGTGCCCTCTCTGCCTAAGGAGGGAACCCAACTGTAGATAGTGGTACCGGTCAGTTTCTTTCAACCGGTACAGGTCGCGAATGCCCTCAAAATCTCTTATACCTTGCCCAAAGACTATCTGAGACACTCTTTGCAGCCCCTGCTGCGCCCATCTTTTCACTACCAGCATATATCAGGGCCTATTCCCCCTTCACAACAGGCCAGCAATGACATCCCACGCGCCCACTTCTTCTCCCCTATCAACCTTTTCCTGTGTACCTGCCACACCCCCAAAGTATGCCCCACCAGTGGATTCTCCCCCTTGCTCCCCTTCCCCCCCCAGACGAGTCTTTCCAGCTCACCGGGCCGGAATCCCGCTTCCTCCATCAGCACCCAGTGCTTATGTTGCTCCCTCAGCCATGAGTATACCGCCCTCAACTGTGCCGCCAGGTAGTATTTCCGGAAGTTGGGTACCCCCATACCACCCTCTATCCTTGCCACTTGCAATGTTTTAGCAGCCACCCTGGGTCTTTTATTTGCCCATATGAACCCCTCGACTTGCTTTTGCAGCTTGGCTAGCATCTTTGTGGGTATCGCTACTGGCAGCACTTGAAAGAGAAAAAGGAACTGGGGGAGCAACATCATTTTCACCACTGCCACTTTCCCCAACCACGATACGATCCCCCTATTCCAGGTCCCCAATTGTGCCTCTACTTGCCGAAACGCCTTCAAATAATTCAGCTCAAATAGGTCCTCCAGGTCCCGCCCTAGATTAACTCCAAGATACCGAATTGATTTGGCTGCCCACCTAAATTTAAATGTTTGTTGTAGGTTCGTTTGCTGCTCCTCCCCTACTGACAAGTTCAAGATTTCCGACTTAATCCAATTTATTTATTTTATTTATTTATTTAACAGTTCTTCTATACCGCTCTATTTTAGATCAGAGCGGTTTACATTTAACATCAACTATACAACACAAGGAGCTTTGAGTTGTATTTACAATAAACAGGGAGATCAACTTGGAAGTAACTGGGGGAAACTATGTACATTCTTAATTCTATACATTAATTATACAATTGATCTTAAACCCCGCCATTTCCCCATATTCCTGTACCACCCTCATCATCCCTGGCACCGTTTCCTTCGGCCTAGTGGCCATAAGCAGGATATCATCAGCAAACATGGCTAACTTGTATTCCCTCTGCCCTACTGTCACCCCCGTAATTTCTGCACGCTTCCTTATTCTCCCCGCTAGCGGCTCCAGCGATAAGGCAAACAATAGAGGTGAGAGTGGACACCCCTGTCGCGTCCCCCTCCCCAACAGGAAGAATCCTGAATATCCTCCATTTACGCGCACACACGCAGTAGGTCTCTCATATAATGCCTTTATCCAGCCTACAAAACTATTCCCAAACCCCATGTGTTCCATTACGGAGAAGAGAAATCTCCACGACACCTGATCGAAGGCTTTTTCCGCATCCAACGATAGAAGCAATGCAGGCTCTGATGTGCGTTTTACTGACCATATTACATTTAACGCTTTCCTGATATTGTCCGCCACCTGCCTCCCAGGTATAAACCCCGCTTGATCCTCATGCACCAGCTTCCCCAGCACTTTATTGAGTCGCCCTGCTAACACTTTAGCCAGCAGTTTTGCATCAATGTTTATTAATGAGATCGGCCGGTACGACGCACACTCCAACGGATCCTTACCCATTTTAGGGATCAGTGTTATTCCCGCCCACCCCATTGTTTCCGCTAATCGCTCCCCCACCCTTGGGACATTGAACAGGTGTGTCAGGGGCCCCACCAACTCTCCCTTAAATTTTTTATAGAAGCTGGCCGTCAGCCCGTCTAGGCCGGGGGCTTTCCCAGTTTTTAGACCCTTAATCGCCACCGCCACTTCAAGCGCCTCTCTTTCCCCTTCGTCCAAATGGTGGAGTCCAGCTGTCGCTAGGTAATTCCTCATTTCGTCTTCTGGTCTATCCACTTTAGCCTCATATAAGCCCCTTTAGTACTCCACAAATGCTTCCTGGATTTCCTTCTCATCTCTAGTAACCCCCCCCCCTCCCCTTAATCTGCACAATCAAGGACATATTCCGCTTCTGCTTTAGTCTCCTCGCCATAAACTTTCCTGCTCTATTCCCTCCCTCAAAGAACTCCTGACGTAATAATTGTAACCGATAATGAATTTTGTCTGCTTCGAGCGCATTCAGCTTAGCCCTAGTCTCTAACACCTCCCCCCTCAAATTCCTGCCGGCACTACAAGCATCAGCCTCTTCTAACTGCACCAGTTTCTGCCTCAGTTGGAGCTCCTTCTCCTCCCCTTCCCTCTTTATTCTCGCCCCCCACTTGACTAGTGTGCCTCTCACCACCGCCTTGAAGGCATCCCATACCACACCCTTTTGAACTTCTCCCGTATCATTGAGCGCAAAGTAGTCTGGTATCAGGCTTTGTATATCTTGTACTACCCTAGTATCGCTCAAAAGAGCCTCGTTCAATTTCCAGAAGCGGATCCCCCTATCTTCTCCCCGTCCCCTCAGTGTCACCCTCACCGGTGCATGGTCCGACCATGTAATCGGCTCCATCTCCCCTTCAATAATTCTCCCCGCGATCTTCTTCCCCACCCATATAGTGTCAATCCTTGAGTACGTACCGTGTACTGCTGAAAAGAAAGAGTACTGACGCCGGCTTGGTTTGAGCAATCGCCATGCATCAATCAAATCATTGGCCTTTATAAATTGCTGGTACCGACTCCTATCTGCCCGCCTCACCTCCCCCCTCCCCGTGGAGTCTCTACCCACCTCCCAAGTCATATTGAAGTCTCCACCACATATCCTCGCTCCGTCCCCCAAAGCATTCATTTTCTCATCCACTTCCTCCCAGAAATCCTTTTGGGCCCCTGTGGGTGCATACACATTAGTCACACAGAACCATTCATCCCCTATCCTCATTCGCACTAATAGGTATCGACCTCCTCTATCCCTAATTACAGTGTGCATCTCCACTTTGAGTGTCCCACTGACCAGCAACGCTACCCCCCCTTTCTTCCGCTCTCTCAGATTAGAAGCAAACACTAACTCTATATATCCTTTGGGTTTCACTAACGATTCGTGTCTGCGTAACAGATGAGTTTCTTGCAATAGGACCATTGAGGCTTTTTGTCTTGTTATTTCTCTGTACAATTTCTGCCTTTTAAAGGGTGAATTTAAACCTTTCACATTTAGAGTAATAATTTTCAGATCACCTGTGCTGTGCCCTCCCCCTGATTCGCCCCCTTTGCCTGCCCTGTCCCTCCCCCCCCCCACACTCTCTCTTCCCCTCCCCCCCGTCCACCCCAGCTCCCACCCCTGACCAACCTCCCTGTAGGGAGTATCGACTTCCTTACTCGTGACTGTCTATCGAGCCTTAGCCTGCCCCTTCCCTTCCCCCCCTCTTCCCCCTTCTCCCCCTTCCTCGCCGCTCCCTCCCCCCCTACCGTCCCTACTCCCACCCGTCAGCCTCATCAACCCCCTTACACCACTCCCCCCCAATGCCTTACACCGTAACTGTAGTCAGAACATGCAGAGTCTTAATATTCAGCTCGCTCCAGTTTTCTCAGCCAGCGTTCCAGCGCTCCCTCGATGCAGTCTCGCCACTCTTCTCCCTCCAGCTGGTGCTCTGTGCCATCGCTGGGCGTTCCATTTTGTAAATGGATTTCCCGTGGCTTTTGTACTTCCATTGGACGGCTGTGCTCCCTCTGGCAAGTGTGTTGTGCCTAACTCTCGCAATGCTTTCCACGCTTCCTCGCATGACTGCACCCGCCTCGATCTTCCCTTTACTGTAATCAGCAGTCCGAATGGAAACAGCCATTTATAGCGCAAATCTTCGCGACGCATATACTCTGTCACTTCTTTAAGGTTTCTTCTACGTTGCAACGTTCCGGGGGACAAGTCCTGGAAAAATTCCAGCTTATGTTCTTCCCAAACATACTGTTTCATTGTCCTCGCGGCCCAAAGTAGTTTTTCCTTACTTTTGTACGAGCTGAGACATACTACTATATCTCGAGGTTTGTTGTCCCGCACCGGGCCCAAGCTTCTGTGTGCTCTCTCTATCAATACGTTCGCTCCTGCCTCCTCTTCCACCGCATCTGCCGACTTTAGCAGTGAACTGAATATTTTAGCCACAACTTCTTCGGAGTTCTTGTATTTTGGCTCTTCCGGGAGACCTCGTACCCTTATATTGCATCTCCTAGATCTATCTTCGAGGTCCTCCAGTTTCACTTGCAACTCGCTTAGTCCACATGTGTGTTCTTCCCATCCTTTTTGTAACTCTTCTAGTGCTGCACCTTGTTGTTCCACCTGCACTTCTGTTTCTTCCACACGACTGCCCAAGTCTACGAAATCTTGTCTCAGTGCTTGAATTGTCTCTTTTAATTCCTTCTTTACCCCACTGAGCTCAGACTTAATCTCCTCTTTCAACTCAATAAGCCAGTCCTTCAGCATGATTGTTAGCTCTGAGTTGCTCTCGTTCTCCACCCTCCGTTCAGAGTCATTTAGGGCCTGAGGATGCGATTTGTCTTCCTTATCTCCTTCTTTTCCTCCTTTGGGTGTAGCATAGGTGGAGCGAAATTCAGCTAGCTTCTTCTTGACTGACGGCCCACTTTTACTTTTCTCCATGGTCTCTCTTCCGCCCTCCCGACTGGATAGCTCAGCTGTCACAGGAGTTCCGGTCGCCAACTTCCTTGCTGCTTACCGCCCTCTATCCCCCACCTCCGGGCAGGACTTTTGCTATTAGTGTTATATAGCGCAGTGCAGTAGGTAGCAGTGCTCTTTATTAAATCAGCTGAGGCCAGTCTGTTTTATTAGGATCTCAGGCACTTTGCTCCTCCTGGGTCACTTAGTTCTCCAGCTCTCACTCTGGCCCAGAGGTTACTGTATCAGCATTCCGTCGCACTGCCCTTGCTTCTCACTCCTCTTCACCCGCTCGGGCCTTTATCTGCTCTGCAACGTGCCCCCTCGGACTCTGCTCCGGAGCCAAAACAACTGCTTCTCCACCTCCCCGGACTGCCCTTGGGTAGAGTGCTCCTTTACACTTTCCCGCCTCTCGTAGGAGCCACCGGCAGCCCGCCGCTTCAATTCTGGAGTGGGGGGTTTTACAATCTTCAGCCTTTGTGTTTCTCGTTCACTCTCCTCGCTTCCCCACCACACGGTGCTGCAGTCAGCCTCCTCTTCCCTCCTCCACGTGGTGTTTCAGTGCCCCGGGGCCTCCGCTTGTTCTCTTCCCACTTTCTCTTACCGGGCTGCCTCTGCTCAGTTTCTGCTTCTGCCGGCCGTCCAGTGCTGCGTCGTGTTCCCTCTCTGGTTCTCCCGTGCGCCGCACTCACATCAAGGCTCTTCCTCTGCTTTGCTGCACCGTCCCGATCACCTCCACCCAGCGCTGCAGGCCACCGGTGCGAGCAGCTCCGGGTAAAGCCCCTTTACGCTCGTTCTTGCACAGCTATTTGTTTGGAGCAGGGTCTCTCAGCGCTCCCACATATCGCCTTGCCTTTCCTCTAATTTGGGGTATTTACACCCGTTTTTGCAGGCGTCGGCAGCGGAGCCCGATCACTTCGCTGCCATTCCGCTCGGTGACGTCACCGGAAGTCCCCTTGTTTCTATTCTTTAAGTATCCCAATGACTGAGGCAGTCAACCCCAAAAGGACTAGAGCACTAGGTTAAAGCACTTCTCACGGGCACTTTCCCTCTATAATCAATGGGTAGGAAAGGATAGGAAGTAAAGAAATAACAGAATGGGTCCATTCTGTCTCCAAGGTCTACAAATCCCTGTAGTGAAACAGACATCTACCAGAAGCAACAATAAAGCTCTCAATAGACCCAGGGAGCTTTTTGAGCTCGTAAAGTCTCTCACCAAAATTTCACAGAACTCAGTCTCTGCAGACGATATAAAGGCCCAGACGCTTGCTGACCACTACGCCAAGAAACTAAACCCGCAACTTCCCACAATCATTAATCAAAGCATACCATTAGTCCTCACCCCACGAGAAACCAACACTGCCTCTCAAGCAGACCTTGCAGCAGAATGGAACACCTTCCAGCAATTAGGTGAGCAACAAATCATAAACATCATAACCAATTTAAACACCACTACCTCCCCTCTCGACCCATGCCCAGCCGCTTGGATGAAAGCAACTAAGAAAGACAACGCAAAACCCATTGCGTACATTGTTAACCAGTCTCTGCAACAAGGTATCATGCTGACTCATCTCAAGAAATCGCTTATTAGACCCATATTAAAGAACAAGTCTCTCCACAAAAGTGACCCTGCATCGTATCGCCCAATCTCAAGTATAGCTTTCCTAGCAAAAACGATTGAAAAAGCGGTTCAGCAGCAACTACAAGACCACATGGACGAGAGAAAAGCCCTAGATGAGCATCAATATGGATTTTGTCAGAATCACGGAGTTGAAACACTACTGCTGGCACTCCTTGACAATCTCCTTAGGGGCCTCGAAAACAAAAACACCATGTTCATACTTATATTCGTTGATATCTCAGCGGCATTCGATACAGTACATCACAACACCCTCTTGAACCGTCTGGCCTCACTGGGTATAGCAGGGACCCCCTTAAAATGGTTCACTTCATATATATCCAATAGGATGCAACAAGTGCAGTTCAACAACGATAAAGCTGATGCTTTCCCTCAAACCCAAGGGATCCCTCAAGGGTCCGCCTTATCTTCCCTATTGTTCAATTTGTATATAAAGCCGGTCTGCGATATCTTTCAGAAATGCAACATCAAGTACCACATATATGCCGACGATGTGATGCTATACACACAACTCGACATAACACAGCCAAACTTCAGTCCGCTAGAAGAATGCCTTGACATGCTCCAATCATGGCTTCAACAAAACAACATGTCAATAAACCACAAGAATAAAGCCAAATTCATCCCGCCCACCACAGTCACACTTAACAAAAACATATACTATACGAAGCCTGTAATAAAGTATCTAGGAGTCCTACTAGACTGCAACCTTAGGATGGACAAACACCTCCGAACAGTTAACCGAGCCATCTTTTACAAACTGAAAATTCTACAACCACTTCGCAATATCCTCGAAAAATCTGACTTTAGGTCTGTTGCTCAAGCACTAATCATTCCCCACCTGGACTACAGCAATGCCATTCTACAAGGGCTTCCAAAGAACACCCTAAGCATCCTGCAAATGGCTCAGAATGTGGCTGCAAGAGTCATCATGGAAAAGAAAGTCACAGACCACATAACCCCAGTACTAATGGAACTGCATTGGCTCCCAGTGGCCGCCCGCATCATCTACAAACTGCTCATCACAACGTTTAAACTCATCCATAACATCGCACCATCCTACCTCAATAACCTAATCGCTATTCAGCCATGCAACAGGAGCAGGAGAACCATGAATCTCAACACCCTATGTATGCCGACAAGCATAAGATCTGTCAAGGCCGAAACTAGCAATAGGGCGTTCACATACACAGCACCAACCCACTGGAACCAACTACCACATGAGTTGAGACTCACAAAAAACCTGAGTGAATTTAGACGAAAACTTAAAACCTATTTGTTTCAAACCCACTACAACTTGATCTAACTGCAATACCCTACACCTCAACCAGATGACCTCTGCCTCCCACGGCGGCGTAAAGTCTACTAGCATGTATTCATGTATAGCTTGTACTCTTTGGCAAATAACTCTATATAAATTGTATATATGGGGACCCTCCCAACCTAGTGTAATCAAATGTATACCCATATCTGTGTGCTACAATCAAATGTATATTGCATCCAACTGATTATCCCGTGTTACGTAAATCATTGACTAATCAAAATGTAAATCTGAAAAATCTCAATGTACTGTACAATGCATTATGATTCTGTAAAGTAAACCGCTACTGATCGTAGGAAGCAGCGGTATACAAATGTTTACTAAATAAATAAATAAAATAAATTGTGGCAGGGGGAGGGAGACTCCTGAAGGACTACAAGAGACATATCTGCAATTTTAAGTATTTACCTGTGGGAATTTTTCTAAATCTTGCGGAAAAAAGGAATTCTTTAGATTAAACTTATTAATCTGTGAACCCAGTGTATATGCTAAATCAGTCAGGGACTAGTAGCAGCAACAAGCTTTCAGTTTAAATTTAAAACACAGAAGAGAGCTTTATGGTTAAATTAAACCCCAAGACTCCCTCTATCCAACCAAGGGCTGTAGGACTCCCCCTGGAAATTGGCCACAGATTACCTTAGAAGCAAAGGACAGGGTACTGTGAAGTAGCCAGCTTTTAATAAGTCTTTTTTCTCTCCCTCCCTCCCCGACACCCAACCACTTCTGGGATAATCGTAGCTTTATAGGTGCTTAAACCTCTTAAAGGAAAGGAGGTGCCATATTCACTCTCGGGTGCAGCTGTTTATCCTCAATTAGGCATACATTAAGGACCTGAGATTAATTAAGCTCCAGGTTAACAAAGTACATTAAACGTATCAGATATAGTTTTATTAGTATAAGTACCCCCAGCAACCCTTAGTAAGTCAAGAACTTAAATATCTAAACACAAGCTTAAAACTAAGATGCAGACAGCAGTCCAGCAGTGAGATGGGGGCTTTCAAGTCTTTTGAGCGTCACATGTATGATTTTCTCCCAGTTGGTCTTATGTGTGCACTAGGTGCAAGGAGCTCTTTGCTCTCAGGGAATGAGTCCGATCTCTAGAGGCTAGAGAAGCAGACTTGGAGGACATAAGGAAGACAGAGAGGTACACAGACAAGACCTACAGAGATATAGTCCTGAAGTCCCACCTCCAGTCTGGCAGTATCCCTGTTGCCTTGGAGGAGAGAGGTCACATGACAGGAGAGCATCACCCTGGTGTGGCAGGAAGTGATCCTGTAGCTAGGACCTGTCCTCCAGGAGATGTAAAACCCTTTCGCACGGAGGAAGTTTCTCCAGGGCCATGTGCCCATGAGGGAAGGGTTAGGACAGCCGTTATAGTTGGTGATTTGATCATTAGGCATGTAGATATCTGGGTGGCTAGTGGACCTTAGGAGAACATAAGAACATAAGATATGCCATACTGGGTCAGACCAAGGTCCATCAAGCCCAGTATCCTTTTTCCAACAGTGGCCAATCTAGGTCATACGTACCTAGCAGTTTCCCCAAAAGACACAGGTTCCACAATGCTTGTACTGGGTCAAGCACTGATATCCTGTGTCCCTTCTTAATAATGGTTTATGGACCTTTCGTCCAGGAACTTGTCCAAACCTTTTTTAAACCCAGCTACACTAACAGCTCTTACTACATCCTCCGGTAACAAATTCCAAAGTTTGATTACACGTTGAGTGAAAAAATATTTTCTCTTATTAGTCTTAAATAGTTTACCCTGTAGCTTCATTGCATGTCCCCTAGTCTTTCTATATTCTGATAGCGTAAACAATTGATCTACGTTTACCCGTTCCACTCCATTCATTAATTTATAGACCTCTATCATATCTCCCCTCAGCCGTCTCTTTTCCAGGTTGAAGAGCCCTAACCTTTGTAGCCTCTCTTCAAAGGAGTAGCCTTCCATTCCCTTTACCATTTTGGTGGCTCTTCTCTGTACCTTTTCTAATAACGCTATATCCTTTTTAAGATACGGCGACCAGAATTGCACACAATATTCAAGGTGCGGACGTACCATGGAACGATACTGAGGCATTATAATATCCTTTGTTTTATTTTCCATTCCTTTCCTTATGATACCTAGCATTCTATTTGCTTTCTTGGCTGCCGCTGCACACTGGGTGGAGGGTTTTAACATGTTATTTATTTATTTATTATTTATTTATTACAAGTTCTTATATACCGCACTATTCGGCATCAGCGCGGTTTACATTATAACATAAAGACCATAACAACAAGCTGTTTGGTTTACATCGAACAGGAGTACAAACTTGGAGAACCGGGGTAAACTATATACAAGAGATAATTACATAGAACAGAATAGAGTCTTAATAATATCAAGAACGGCATGGTGTGTTCATGAGTGGGTCACTTCCTCTGGTTCAATTGCTGGTAGGGTAGTATTGAAGGAAGAGGTGGTATTTGAGTGCCTTCCTGAACTGGAGTAGGTCAGTAATGGCCCTTATGTCGGAGGGTAGAGCGTTCCAGCATTTGGGTACATAGAAACTGAAGGCTCTGTTTGAGGTTGTCATGTTGCACTTTGTCAACGCCTTCGAGGTTGTCAGTAGGTTTACGGCTGATGTTCTTCTGGATCTGTTGGGGGGTACTGTGTGAATCAGATCTGTGAGTGAGGAGGATGAGATACCCTTGATTGCCTTGAATGATAGGACTAGGGTTTTAAAGATGATCCTCCCATGGATGGGGAGCCAGTGAAGCTGTTTAAGAATGGGAGTTACGTGGTCGCTTCTGGAGGCTCCGTAGAGGACTCTTGCTGCGGCATTCATGGCCATCTGTAATGGGCTAAGAGTGGATTGAGGGAGACCTTGTAATATGGCATTTGCAAAGTCGAAGTGTGGCAGGATTAGTGCTTGGTATATGGTTCGGAAGTCATCAGGGTCCAACATGGAGCGCATATGCCTAAGCGAGCGTATTTTGAAGTATACAGCTTTGACTATGTTATTTATGTGATGTTTCATATCCAGACGTTGGTCCAATGTAACTCCAAGGTATCTTATTGTTTCTTTAGCTTGTAGGTCAGCTTCCTTGACACTGACGTGGGCTGGAGGGGTGAAGTTGGGGTCTTTGGAGATGAAGAGCACCTCTGTTTTTTTATGTTGAATGCGAAGGTTTTGTGATTGGAGCCACTCTGAGACCGAATTGAGGCAGTCTACCAACGGTGCCAGGTCTAATTGAGTTGTGGAGAAAGGCATATATATGTTATCCACGATGACTCCTAAATCTTTTTCCTGGGTGGTGGTTCCCAATGTGGAACCTTGCATCGTGTAACCGTAGTGTGGGTTCTTTTTTCCTAGGTGCATAACTTTGCACTTGTCCACATTAAATTTCATCTGCCATTTGGATGCCCAGTCTTCCAATTTATCCAGATCCTCCTGCAGTTTTCCACAGTCCTCTTGGGTTTTAACAACTTTAAACAGTTTTGTGTCGTCTGTAAATGTGATAACCTCACTCGTTATTCCCTTTTCTAGGTCATTTATGAATATGTCAAAAAGTAGCGGACCCAGTACAGATCCCTGGGGTACTTCACTATTCACCTTTTTCCATTGGGAAAATTGGACATTTAGCCCTACCCTCTGCTTTCTATCTTTTAACCAGTTCCCAATCCACAATAGTACACTGCCTCCTATCCAATGACTTTTTAGTTTTGCCAAACGTCTCTGATGAGGGACCTTGTCAAAGGCTTTCTGAAAGTCCAGATAAACTATATCAACCGACTCACCTTTGTCTACCTGTTTATTTACACCTTCAAAAAAACATATCAGATTAGTAAGACAAGATATTCCTTGTCTAAACCAATGTTGGCTGTCTCCCATTAGGCCATGACTATCTACATGCTGTGTAATTTTGTTCTTTATGATGGTTTCTACCATTTTCCCTGGTATTGGAGTCAGGCTCACCGGTCTGTAATTTCCCGGATCACCCCTGGAACCCTTTTTAAAAATTGGCGTTACATTGGCGATCTTCCAATCCTCAGGTATTACAGATGATTGTAATGAAAGTTCACAGATTACTAATAGCAGGTCTGCAATCTCATATTTCAGTTCTTTCAACACTCTTGGATGTATACCATCCGGTCCAGGTGATTTGCTACTATTCAGTTTATCAAATAGTTGTAATACATCTTCCCGGTGTAGTGATATTTCTCTCAATTCCTCTGCAGTATCACCTTTATATACCAGTTCAGTCTTGGGCAACATCCCTACATCTTCCTCAGTAAAGACCGAAGCAAAGAATTCATTCAGTCTCTCCGCTATAGCCTTGTCTCCTTTTACTGCCCCTTTTACCCCTCTGTCATCTAATGGTCCAATTGACTCTCTCACAGGCCTTTTGCTACGAATGTACTTGAAAAAGTCTTTGTTTCGTGTTTTTGCTTCCGTAGAAAGTTCCTTCTCAAATTCTCGCTTTGCCTGCCTTATCAATGCTTTGCATTTAACTTGCCAATGCTTGTGCTGTTTCCAGTTTTCTTCGTTTGGCTCTTTTTTCCATTTCCTGAAAGATGCTTTTTTGGCAGCAACAGCCTCTCTGACCTCACCTTTAAACCATGCTGGCAGTTTTTTGGACTTTCTTCCACTCTTCTTAATGCGTGGAATACAGCTGGTCTGGGCTTCCAGGATAGTATTTTTAAACAACACCCAAGCTTGATGTAAGTCTTTAACCTTTGCAACCGCTCCTTTTAGTTTTTTCTTAACTATATTCCTCATTTTATCATAGACTCCCTTTCGAAAGTTAAAAGGTAGTACTGTGGATTTCTTTACTATCCCTCCTCCACTAATTAAATCTAACACAATCATGCTATGATCACTACTGCCAAGTGGTCCCAACACCCTTATTTCTTGCACCAGATCTGGTGTTCCACTAAAGACTAGATCCAGTATGGCTTCCCCTCTGGTTGGTTCATGAACCAGCTGCTCCAAGAAGCAGTCATTTATTTCATCTAGAAACTTTATCTCCCTAGCATGTCCTGCCGTGACACTGAGCCAGTCGATACCGGGGTAATTGAAATCACCCATTCTCACTACTCTGCTGTAACTTTTGTTAGCTTCCTTGATCTCTTTAAGCATTTCATCATCCATTTGTTCATTCTGGCCAGGCGGTCGATAGTACACCCCCCATTGCTATCACCTTCCCCTTCATACATGGAATTTCAATCCATAGAGATTCTACAGCAAATTTTGTTTCCTGCAAAACTTTAATCCTTTCTGACTCAATGTCCTCTCTAACAGAGTGCAACCCCTCCTCCAATTTGATCAGTTCTATCATTACGATATATTTTGTATCCAGGTATCACAATGTTCCACTGGTTGTCCTCCTTCCACCATGTCTTCTGAGATTGCAATCATATCTAACCTCTCATTTAGTGCTATATATTCTAACTCTCCCATCTTATTGTTTAGACTTCTAGCATTTGTATACAAGCATTTCAGAGACAGCACAGTTACTTACCTGTAACAGGTGATCTCTGGGAACAGCAGGAATAAGTCTTCACATATGGGTATCGTCGGTACCGAAGGAGCCTGCGCGGGAACGCCCCCCAGCGTCCAATAGGAAAGCTTTTGGGAGCCTCCCACAGCGCCAGCGTGCTGCCTTCCCGCCTTTCCCAACCATCTCTCTCCAGTTCGAGTTTTAAAGCTGAGACAAAGAGAGAGAGAGGAACGGAAAGATAGATAGAGAGATACAACTCCTAGGGGAGGTGGGTGGGTTGTGAAGACTTATTCCTGCTGTTCCCAGAGATCACCTGTTACAGGTAAGTAACTGTGCTATCTCCAGGAACAAGCAGGAATGAGTCTTCATATATGGGGACTCCCTAGCTGCAGATGCCAGGGAGAGACCCCAGAGTTGTGTGTCCCTGAAAAGGGCTCCACCTCCCCCCATGAATCTCTGGCATCCAACCAGGGTAGGTGGGTAGGAGTTGATTAGGAATGGAACAGGTGTTTGAGAACAGCCTGACCAAACGAGGCATCCCGTCGGGAGTCCTTGTCCAAACAGTAATGGGCTGTGAAGGTATGAACCGAGGCCCAGGTGGCCGCTCGACAGATTTGGTCGATGGACACAGTTCAGATTAGCCATTGAGGCTGCCATGGCTCTCACATTGTGAGCTGTGACATGGCCTTCCAGAGAAAGGTTCCTACTCTGGTAGGCGAAAGAAATACACTGAGCAATCCAGCTGGACAGTGTTCTCTTAGAATCTGGAAGTCCTAAATGGGAAGGATCAAAAGCAACAAAGAGTTGAGAAGACTTTCTATGTTGCTGTGTCCTTTGTAAGTAAAAGGCGAGAGCTCTTTTACAATCCAAGGTATGAAGATTCCTCTCTGCACTCGATGCATGAGATCCTGGAAAAAAGACAGGTAAGTATACCACTTGGTTCAGATGAAAAGGCGAGACCACTTTAGGCATAAAGTGAGGATTGGCCCTGAGGACTACCTTATCATGATGGAACCTTGTATAAGGAGGGTTAGCCACCAAGGCTTGCAACTCACTGATGCGACGTGCTGAGGTGACTGCAATGAGAAAGATAACCTTTCAAGAAAGAAATTTCAAGGAGGTGGTGGCTAAAGGTTCAAAGGGTGGCTTCATAAGCTGGCCAAGAACCAGATTTAAGTCCCATGCCACTGGAGGTGGTCTAATGGGAGGTTCAGTTAAAAGAAGGCCTCTCATGAATCTTGCTATAAGAGGATGAGAGGAAACAGGCTGTCCATTGAGAGGCTTGAGGGATGCTGCAATAGCACTCAAATGGACTCCTACCGAATTCGTTTTGAGGCCTGCATGTGAAAGATGCAGAAAATACTCTAATAAAGAATTCACAGGTATTGCTAGAGGGTTAAGACCCTTCTCTGAACACCAAATGGTAAATCTTTTCCATTTGAAAGCATAGGAACGTCTACTGGAAGGCTTTCTAGAAGCATGAATAATATTTCTGACTTGCTGAGAGAGATGGAAAACTTGAAGGTCTAGGCCTTCAGCAACCAGGCCCTGAGATGGAGAGACTGGGGGTTTGGGTGCCACAACGTTCCGTCTTCCTGGGAGAGAAGATCTGGAGCAGAGCCCAACTCCAGGGATGGAGCTTGAGAGAGATGCAGAAGTAGAGGGTACCACACTTGGCGTGGCCAATGTGGTGCTATGAGGATCATAGACCCTCTATCTCTCTGAAGCTTGAACAGAGTTCTGGGAATTAGGGGAATGGGTGGAAAGGCATAAAGGAAGTCTTGACCCCAGTGAAGGAGGACGGCATCCCTGGCCTGAACTCCCTGACACGGAATCCTGGAACAGAACCGGGGAAGTTTGGCATTCCACGGACTTGCAAACAGGTCTATGTCCGGGGTTCCCCAAATTCGAAAAATCCTGGCTATCTGGTCCCTGTGGAGGGACCATTCGTGTGTAAGCAGAACTCGACTGAGTCTGTCTGCCGAAAAGTTTTGAACGCCTGGAAAGAGTAGTTACTCACCTGTAACAGGTGTTCTCCAGGAGCAGCAGGAATCAGTCCTCACATATGGGTGACGTCGGCGCCGACGGAGCCCTCGTGCAGAGCATTTCCCCATCTTTCAAAGTAAGCCTTTGGGAATTGCAGCGCGCATGCGCGGTCCTCTTCCCACCCAAGGGTGCCATCTTGCTCAGTCTGATGACATAGCTAAAAGACAGCAAAAAATTAGCAAAAATAAATCATATGACTGCAACTCCAAGGGGGAGGAGGGAGGGTTGTGAGGACTGATTCCTGCTGCTCCTGGAGAACACCTGTTACAGGTGAGTAACTACTCTTTCTCCAGGACCAAGCAGGAAGTCAGTCCTCACATATGGGACTCCCTAGCTTAAGGCTACCAGAGACCTCAAGCGGAAAAATGAGCTCCCTCTAGCTCGTCAGCACAGAAGGAAGGAATCTTCTCTGAGAACGCCCCCGACCGGTAGCCCAACACCAGGGCCGGAGGGTAGGAGTTGCCTAAACCCCAAAGAGATTATGGAGTACTGCCTGTCCGAAAGCACTGTCCCTGCGGGACTCCCTCTCAAGGCAGTAATGGGCCGCAGAAGTCTGGCTTGAAGACCAAGTAGCGGCCCGGCAGATGTCTGCCAATGGAACAGAGCAGAGATGAGCCACTGACGCAGCCTTCGCCCTGACACGATGAGCCGTGACTCGACCCTCCAACGAGAGGCCGGCTGCCCCATAAGCCCAGGCGATACAGTCAGCGACCCAGATGGACAACGTACGCTTGGAGACAGGGAGCCCCAACTTATTGGGGTCAAAAGAAACGAAAAGCTGAACAGCCTTCCGATGTTCCTGCGTACGGTCAAGGTAGAAGGACAACGCCCTCCTACAGTCCAGGGTATGCAAGACCATCTCAGCCCGGTTGGCATGCGGCCTGGGAAAGAAGGTCGGAAGAACCACTTCCTGATTGAGGTGAAAAGGTGAGACAACTTTAGGAAGAAACTTAGGGTGAGTCCATAAGACTACCCTATTCCTGTAGAACCTAGTGTAAGGAGGATCAGACACTACTACCTGCAGTTCACTCACTCGTCTAGCAGAGGTGAGAGCTACCAGAAATAAAGTTTTCCAGGAGAGAAAACGGAGAGGGCAGGTAGCCATAGGTTCAAAAGGCGGACAAGTAAGCCGCTGTAAGACCACATTCAGATCCCACTCAGGGGCCGGTGGACGCAAAGGAGGCTTAAGCAGAAGGAGGCCTCTGAGGAAATGAGCCACCAAAGGGTGGTTGGAAAGAGGCCTACCGTCCACCGGCGAGTGGTGTGCTGAGAGAGCACTAAGGTGAACCCTGACAGAGTTAGACTTAAGGACAAGATTGGAGAGGTAAAGCAAATATTGCAATACTACCGCTACCAAGCAGGAGAAGGGATTCTAGCTGTGCTGGGCATACCAGGCGGAGAATCTACGCCACTTAAGAGCGTAGGATTTCCTGGTGGATTGCCGTCTAGAAGCTAAGACGACATCTTCCACCTCTCGAGGCAGTAGTAGGGGAGCCAGGACTACCCTTTCAGCAGCCAGGCCATCAGATGAAGGGACTGGAGGTTGGGGTGCAGGAGAGTCCCCTGATCCTGAGACAGGAGATCGTGTTGAAACCCCAAAGGAAGAGGGTTTCCACCGCTAGCTGTAGCAGAAGCGGGAACCACGGTTGCCTCGGCCACCGGGGGACTATGAGAATCAATGAAGCCCCGTCCTTGAGGACTTTGAACAGCGTTCTGGACACTAGTGGTGTGGGAGGAAACGGATACAGTAGGCCTGTGGACCACGACATCAGAAACGCATCCGCTGCTACTCTGAGGGGATGCAGTTGTCTGGAGCAAAATCTCGGGAGTTGCCGGTTCAGAGGACTGGCGAAAAGATCCATGGTGGGGAGTTCCCACTTGAGAAAGACCTGCTGAACCACCAATGGGTTCAATCTCCATTCGTGTGGTTGCAGAATCCTGCTCAGTCTGTCTGCCAGGTAATTTTCCTGACCTGGGAGGTAGACAGCCTTGAGAAGGATCCCGTGATTGACAGCCCAAGAGCACAGCCGTTGTGCCTCCTGACAAAGAAGGAGGGAGCCTGTGCCTCCTTGTTTGTTCACATAGAACATGGCAACTTGATTGTCCATCTGAACCAGTACAGACTGGTGAGAGGCGAGGTGGGAGAAGGCTCTCAGAGCTAGGCGTATCGCCCGGAGCTCCAGGAAGTTTATCTGTTGAGTAGCCTCCCAAGGGGTCCAGAGACCCTGAGTACTTGTCCCTTGGCAATGTGCTCCCCAACCGAGAAGAGAAGCATCTGTTGTGAGCACTTGAGAAGGCAGAGGGGATTGAAAAACCACTCCAAGCACCAGATTCGGAAGATGAAGCCACCATTGCAGAGAGGAGACCAGTAGGTCAGATACCTTTACTGAGTCCGCTAGGTTCCCTGTGGCTTGATGCCACTGAGTGTGAAGGCACCACTGAGCAGGCCGCATGTGCAGGCGGGCATTGGGGGTGACATGAACCGTGGAAGCCATATGGCCGAGAAGTCTCAGGAATTGCCTGGCAGAGACCAGAGAATTGCTGCGAAACTGGCTGGCCAGATCCATTAGCCTGTGGGCCCTGTCCAGAGGCAGAAAAGCCTTTGCTTGAAGAGTGTTGAGCCTGGCCCCTATGAACTCCAAGTTCTGGGAAGGGAGCAAAGTAGATTTTGCGAAGTTTATGACAAACCCCAAGTGCTGAAGCAGAGCCACAGTGCGAAGGGTGGCTTGGTTGGCCTCCTGGGAAGATTGGCCCCTTATGAGCCAGTCGTCCAGGTACGGAAACACAAAAAGACCCTGAAGCCTCAGGTAGGCCGCCACCTCCGCCAGGCACTTGGTGAACACCCTGGTAGCGAAGGACAGGCCAAAGGGTAGTACTCTGTACTGATAATGGTTTCCTCCCACAACAAACCTGAGATATTGTCTGTGGTGTGGATGAATAAGGATGTGAGTATACGCATCCTTTAGATCTAAGGAGCATAGCCAGTCTCCCTGCTGGAGGTAGGGCAGCAGGATTCCAAGGGTAAACATCTTGAACTTTTCCCTCTCCAGGAACTTGTTGAGGTTTCGCAAGTCTAGATTGGGTCTGAGGCCTCCTATTCTTTTTGGTACCAGAAAGAACCTGGAATAAAAGCTGTGACCTCTCAGGTGGTGGGGCACCGGTTCCACAGCCTGATCCTTTAGCAGACCTGCTAACTCCTGAAGGAGTAGGTCCCTGTGCAGAGGGGGTCTTGGAGGCTCCCCTGGAAAATAGGAGGGAGGTACCTGGTGAAAATGGAGAAGATAGCCCTTTTGGACTATATGAAGAACCCAGGTATCTGATGTGACGGCTGACCACCTGTGGGCAAAGTGGGCCAGCCGGCCTCCTGTGCTGAGAGAAGCCAGCTGAGGAGAAGAGGCTATGCTTTTTGAGTCAAAAACCACCACCCTGCTGAGCAGGGGCCGGTGTTGGTGGCTTGGGGGCCTTCTGCCTACGGGGCCCTTCACCCTGCTCCTTGGCCTGCTGACCCTGTTGGGGAGCTGCAGAGGCCTGATAATGAGGGTATTGTTTATAGGCAGATGACTTCCTCGGGTAAAAGGTCTTTTTTCCCGAGCCCTTCTTCTTCTGAGAAGGGGCAGAGGTTTTCCTGGAAAGCCTAGTCCTGGTCAGAGTCTCGGTCTCGAGTTCTGCAGCCTTTTCAGCCATGGGCTTGCCAAAGAAGGTTTCACCTCGGCAGGGGACATCGACCAACTTGTCCTGGACCCATGGCTCGAGGTCGGATGACTGTAGCCAAGCCTGTCGGCGGGCACCGATGCCGGCCCCGGCTACTCGGGCCGAAGCCTCGAAGCCATCGTAGGTTGCTCGAGAGATAAACTTCGAGCACTCTCGAATACCGGTGGACAAGGCCTGGAACCTCTGCAAAGGTTCGTCGGAGAGACCAGCAGAGAACCCGGCAATCTCCTTTGCCAGGTCTCGGAGGTACATGCCCATGTAGAGGTGCTAAGTCTGGACACGGCAAGCAAGCATAGAGCCCTGGAAGCACTTCTTACCGAGGGCATCCAGGTTCCGGGCCTCCCGGCCGGGAGGCACCAAGGAGTGCATCTTCTGACTTTTCAGTCGATGCATGGCCGATTCCACAACCATGGAGTGGTGCAGTAATTGTGCCTTTTGAAACCCGGGGCTCTTGCGGACTCGATAAATGGAATCGACCCGCTTGCTTAACACCGGCGTTGAGGCCGGGGTCTCCCACATGCGGAAGAGCAGCCGCTCCAGCATCAGAGGAACCGGAACAGTAAAGGCCACCTTCGGGGGAGAGTCATACTGGAGGGCCTTGAGCTCCTCGGCTCGAGGCTCCTCCTCGGGATCTGCGGGGAAGGCCAAGGCCTTGGCCATATCCCGCACGAAGTCCGAGAACCGGGTATCCTCCCGGTGGGGACCGTCTCCGAGGTTTGGACTCGGGCGAGTCCGATGGGACACACTGAGTCCGATGAGTGTCGGGTGACTCTTCGTCCTCAGTCTCCCAGCCCGACTCCTCGGAGGAGGAATCGAGCGGCTCCGGTCGGGCGGGCACCGATGCCCTCCGCCCCAACGCCGAGGGTATCGGCGTCGACGACCTCGGCCCCGAACGGGAGGTCGAGGGAGACCGTGGCCGAGGATCAACTCAAGCCCGCATGGACTCAAGGATCGGCTCGGCCTCCGGGGTCGACTTGGACGTCGAGGTCCCGGTGGTCGGGTCAGATGCACCGGTGAGACCTGCGATCAATGCCCGCTGCTGTTCCATTAAGGCAGCGAAGCTGCTCTCCAAGGCCGTCAACCTGAGTCCGAGCTCAGGAGACCCAGCAGCCCCCGACTCAGGCCCCGACGGCGTCGGGCCCGATGTTGGCTCCCTTGGAGGAGAATCAACGAGGACAACAGCACTTACGTGTCCAGGAGACTCCATCTCGACATGAGGATGCTTGGCAGGCCTCTCCGACTCCGAAGACCCGGGACGGCTATCGGGGCTATGCGACCTGGCCCTCGAGGAACCAGGAGCGTCCACCGACGCCGCCCTCGTGGGTTTCTTCTTCCTTCGATGTTCCCGCGAAGGAGACCCCCGCTCAGAGGAACCCCAACGCTGCTCGGGGCCAGAGTCTCGAGACGTCGTGGCCTCTGACGAGGTCCGGGCCCGGCCGGACGCGGAGTCCAAGAAGATCCTATCCTTCTGGTGCTGCCAACTCAACGCCTTCGAGGACATTTTGCCACACGGACCACAGATCATCGGGTCATGATTGGGTCCGAGGCAATGGAGGCAGCAGTCATGTGTGTCGGTAAGAGACATAAGTTTCTTATACCGATCACATTTCTTAAACCCGCTGGTAGCCATCGGGGGAAAAAGGGCCCCTGCTAGGTCAAAAGACCGGGCTGCCAGGGAAAAAAGAAAAAAGGCGCGAAAGCCAGTCACAAAGGACAAAAACCGAAAAAGAGAGAAAAGGACTCGATACCGGCGTATCGGTCCGAGCGGGAAAAGGATCCGGTGTCGAACCGGAGAAAAAAAGAGAAAAACAGGGAAAATCAACTTTTTCCTTGGGGAAAAACGAACTACGTCCGTTGGGCTCCGCGGAAAAAAGAAAACTGAGCAAGATGGCACTCTTGGGCGGGAAGAGGACCGCGCATGCGCGCTGCAATTCCCAAAGGCTTTCGTTGAAAGCTGGGGAAATGCTCCGCACGAGGGCTCCGTCGGCGCCGACGTCATCCATATGTGAGGACTGACTTCCTGCTTGGTCCTGGAGAAGATATACTGCCATAAGATGAATTTGATGCTCTCTGGCGAAGGCCCACAGTCGCAAAGCCAGTCCCCCCTGCTTGTTTACACAGAACATGGCTACTTGATTGTCCGTGTGGATGAGGACTGTCTTGTAGCTGAGCAGGGAGTGGAACACTCTGAGAGCTAAGAAAATTGCTCTGAGTTCCAAGAGATTTATGTGTAGTGAAGTCTCCTGTGGAGACCAGATGCCCTGGGTGGAGAGATCTTGCAGATGAGCTCCCCAACCCATTGGAGAGGCATCTGCTGTATGGGTTGCTATTTTGTCTGACAGGCAAACTGATGCCTGAGTCCATTGGATGGACAAAGTCCATTGAGCTGCCCTCATGTGCAGGCGAGCATATGGAACCACATGCACAGTGGATGCCACGTGGCCTAAGAGTTGCAACTTTTCTCGAGCTGTTAAAAGGGGTTTTAACTGTATTTGGGAGGCTAACTGCACCAAGCGTAGGCAACGGGCCTGGGGGAGATAGGTATCCAACAGGGCCCTTATAAACTCGAGAGACTGAGTAGGGGTGAGATTGGATTTTGGGATGTTTATTACTAGTCCCAAATACTGAAGGACACGCATTGTGCAGATCAGACAAGTCTTGGCCTCTGCTTGAGATGGAGCTCGAATGAGCCAGTCGTCCAGATATGGGAAGACAAATATTCCTAGAGTGCGTAGAAATGCAGCTACTACTGCCATGCATTTCGTGAACACCCTTGGTTCAGAGGCCAGACTAAAAGGAAGCACCCTGTACTGGTAGTGCTTTCCCTGAAAAAGGAACCAAAGGAACCTTCTGTGAGTTGGATGGATGAGGACATGGGTGTACGCATCCTTGAGATCTAGAGAACAAAGCCAGTCCTGACTCTGAAGGTATGGAAGCAGAGCACCGAGAGAAATCATCTTGAATTTCTCCTTGAATAGAAATTTGTTCAATTCTCTGAGATCTAAGATGGGTCTGTAGCCCCCTGTCTTCTATGGAATAAGAAAATAAGGGAGTAGAACCCTGTGCCTTGTTGAAGAAGAGGTACTTCTTCTATTGCCCCTTGGGCAAGAAGGGTGGCAATCTCCTGACCTAAAAGGTTGAGGAGAGATGTTGGAGAATTGAACTGTTTCACCATGGTGTAAGGGGAAAGGCTTCAGAAATGAAGCTTGTACCCCTCCCTTATGATGGAAAGTGTCCATTGCTCTGCTGTGATCTGCTCTCATCTGGGAGCAAAGTAAGTCAACCTTCCTGGGATGGTAAGGGGCTCTGGTCCCTCCAGAACTAGAAAGGCTAAGTTCTCTAGCTGCAAGTCAAAGTCCCTGAGGAGGCTGAGGCTGCTGGGCCGTGGAAGGTCCAGCTGCCTTTGACTGGCCTGTTTGGGTGGCTGCTGACGCTTTGCAGCAAAACGACCTGTAGAAGATGCCTGCTGACCATAAGCAGGATAGTATTTTCCCTTTTTGGAAAAGAATGTCTTTTTAAACAATCTTTTCTTGACAGGAGCAGAAGCAGACTTTGAAAGTCGATCCAAATCAGAGTTTTCAGCATCCATCTGAGTGGCCTTTGCTTGCCAATCCTTACCAAAAAGGTTCTCACCTGTACAAGGGAGATTTCCTAATTGATCTTGAACCCAGATCTCCAAATCAGAAGCTTGTAGCCAAGCAATTCTGCGTGCCCCTATGGCAATAGCCAAAGCTCTGCTTACACACTCAAAAGAGTCAAAGGCTGAACGGTTGGAAAATTTGGAGACCTCTTGGGCATGTTTGAGCCAAGTGAGAAACTCCTGTCTCTTATCCTCTGAAATGAAAGGAGATAAAGTCTGCAGGTGATCTATGACTTCTTTTAGAAACATTCCCATATAGAGACTATAGGAATTGATCCTAGCAGCTAGCATAGCAGCTTGGAAAACCCTTCGGCCAAAAGCATCCAGGGTCCTGCATTCACGCCCTGGAGGATTAGCTG
The DNA here is from genome assembly GCA_033557465.1 of Ichthyophis bannanicus. Classification (NCBI taxonomy): domain Eukaryota; kingdom Metazoa; phylum Chordata; class Amphibia; order Gymnophiona; family Ichthyophiidae; genus Ichthyophis; species Ichthyophis bannanicus. The sequence goes on from CM066037.1 coordinate 450,586,421, forward strand.
AGTGTCTCTTTGCACTCTTCATCTTCTTCATGGCAGACTCTACCACAATAGAGTGGTGAGGAAGCTGAGTCTTGTGGAAGCCTGGACAAGGAGGGACACGATACATGGTGTCTAACCTGCGAGAATGAGGAGAGGTGGTGAGAGGTGTCTCCCACATCCTCAACATGAGATCATACAGAATCTCATGAACAGGTAAAGTAGCTGCCTCCTTAGGAGCTTTGGGATATTGTAAAATATCCAACTCCTTGGCTCTGGGTTCTGACTCAGGGGCCACTGTGATAGAGAGGCCCCTAGCCACGTCTCTAACAAAGTCTTGAAAAGACAAGTCCTCTGGAGGAGACATTCTTCATTTAGGTGAAGAAGACTCCTGAGGAAGAAGTATCGATGCTTCTACAGAATCCTCAGACTCATCAGAGTCTTCAGAGGAATCGAAGTATCGCCTGTCTGGATGCTCCTGTAAAGCCCGATAACCGTATCGAGTGGGATCGACATCGGGAGTGCTCGGTACCGATGGGCATCATAGGACAGGGTACCGTAGCAGTCGACACTGAAGCCGATGCAATCGGTACCGGTACTGGGAGCGATGCCGGAACCGGGGCCGGTACCAGCAACGGGGATTGTTGCGGTAACGGAGGCGTCGCAGCCTGCATGAAAGCCGTTAAGGTGCGCTGCATGGTCAGAATCTTCTGATCTATCGACGCTACCAGAGTCTGGATGTCGGTACCAGTGGGAGCCACCGGTACCCCAGAACACGGTAACAGGTGATCGGTCGAGGCCGAGCCATCGATGTCAACCTGTGACCCCATAGAAAAAGCTTTGGAAGCCGGAGCTTCCCGCCGGGGTAATTTTGCCGGTGTGGAGTCCTCGAGGGCAAGCCCGGAGGCATCTCGATGCTTAGAGGGAGATCTGCCCTTCGAGGACCGGACAGATTTATGCTTGGTTACCGGTTATAGGTCTAATAGCAGCTCCGGTCGGGCGGGCACCGATGCCCTCCGCCCCAACGCCGAGGGCATCGGCGTCGACGACCTCGGCCCCGAACGGGAGGTCGAGGGAGACCTATTAAAAGAAGAGGGCTGTTACAAGGTACCCTGTCCTGTACCCTCAGCAGGGGGGGGGAGGGGGGTAGTCCCTCAGGTAGGCTAGAGCAGGAAAAAAAGTTTAAAACACAGCAGGTTCTGGGGACAGAGCAGGGAGAGTTATTTAATTTAAAGCAACAGTTAACCTGGCTAACACACAAAAGCCAGTTAGTTGAGAGAGGCAAAGTAAGTTATACAGCTGAGAAGCTCAAGTGCAAAACTAAAGGGAACAGGGAGGTGAAGTAGCACACCAATAAGAGAATAAATAAATAAATAAATAATCAAATAGAAAGTTAGAACTCACAGCAAGTTGTCACAGGAGTTAAATATGCACCTCTCTAGCAAAGCACTGTGAGGGCACTGCTCTTCCCAGAGCAGAGAGAGGCAAACAGAACTATGCACACGTGGGTAGAAAAGACAGGAAGAAGGCTATACAATACCTCAGCAGGGGGGGGGGAGGGTAGTCCCTCAGGTAGGCTAGAGCAGGAAAAAAAGTTTAAAACACAGCAGGCTCTGGGGACAGAGCAGGGAGAGATATTTAATTTAAAGCAACAGTTAACCTGGCTACCACACAAAAGCTAGTTAGTTGAGAGAGGCAAGGTAAGTTATACAGTTGAGAAGCTCAAGTGCAAAACTAAAGGGAACAGGGAGATGAAATAGCACACCAATAAGACAATAAATAAATAAATAAGGAGCGCCTGGTAACATACCTGCCTGGTGCAAAGGTGCCACCTAGACAAGGACTTAGATAGTGCTGGGGAAGAGTCTGCTGTCTTGGTACATGTCGGTACCAATGACATAGGAAAATGTGGTAGGGAGGTTCTGGAGGCTAAATTTAAGCTTTTAGGTAGGAAGGTGAAATCCAGAACTTCCAGGGTAGCATTCTCCGAAATGCTTCCCGTTCCATGCGCAGGACCCAAAAGGCAGGCAGAGTTCTGGAATCTCAATGCATAGATGAGATGATTGTGCAAGAACGAGGGTTTGGGATTTGTTAGGAACTGGGGAACATTTTGGGGAAAGGAGGGGCTCTTCCGAAGGGATGGGCTTCACTTTAACCGGAATGGAACCAGGCTGCTGGCATTAATCTTTAAAAAGGAGATAGAGCAGCTTTTAAAATAGATAATAAAGGAGAGCCGACAGTCGTCCAAGAGTGCATGGTTCGGAACAATGTATCCTTGAAGGATACTACCAAAAAAATGAAGTTGGGGCATATCAGCAGAGAGGTTCCAATAAAGACAAACGTAGCACAAATGCCCTTGAGTACGGAGCAGACAGAGCTTAAAGATTCCAAATTACCCCTACCTACCGATAGCCAGATTAATATGAATAAAATACAGTCTCTAAAATGCTAGAAGTCTAAAAATAAGAAGGGAGAGTTAGAATATATAGCACTAAATGAGAGGTTAGATATGACTGGTATCTCAGAGACATGGTTGAAGGAGGAGAACCAGTGGGACACTGTGATACCTGGGTACAAACTATATCGTAATGAAAGAGCTGATCAAATTGGTGGAGGGGTTGCGCACTATGTTAGAGAGGGCACTGAGTCACAAAGGATTAAAGTTTTGCAGGTAGCAAAATTTGCTGTAGAATCTCTATGGATTGAAATTCCATGTAAAAAGGGGAAGGCGATGGCAGTGGGGGGTGTACTATCGGCCGCCTGGCCAGAATGAGCAAATGGGTGATGAAATGCTCAAAGATATCAGGGAGGGAAGCTAACAAAAGTTACAGCACAGTAATAATAATGGGTGATTTCAATTACCCCCGTATTGACTGGGTCAGTGTCACGGCAGGACACACTAGGGAGAAAGTTTTTAAATGACTGCTTCTTGGAGCAGCTGGTTCATAAATCGACCAGAGGGGAAGCCATTTTGGACCTGGTCCTTAATGGAACACCAGATCTGGTGCAAGAGATAAGGGGGTTGGGGCCACTTGGCAAAAGTGATCATAGCATGATCGTGTTTGATTTAATTAATGGAGGATGGATGGTAAGGAAATCCACAGTACTACCTTTTTAAGTTTCGAAAGGGAAACTATGTTAAAATGAGGAAAATAGTTAACAAAAAACTAAAAGGAGCAGCTGCAAAGGTTAAAGACTTACATCAAGCTTGGGTATTTAAAAATACTATCTTGGAAGCCCAGACCAACTATATTCCACACTTTAAGAAAAGTGGAAGGAAATCCAAAAAACTGCCAGCATGGTTTAAAAGTGAGATGAGAGAGGCTGTTGCCAAAAAAAGCATCTTTCAGGAAATGGAAAAAATAGCCAAATGACCAAAACTGGAAACAGCACAAGCACTGGCAAGTTAAATGCAACGCACCGATAAGGCAGGCAAAGAGAGAATTTGAGAAGCTTGCTGTGGAAGCAAAAATGCGTAAGACGTTTTCAAATACATTCATAGCAAAAAACCTCTGAGAGAGTCAGTTGGACAATTAGATGATAGAGGGGTAAAAGGGACACTAAGAGAGGACAAGGCCAGGGTGGAGAGACTGAATGAATTTTTTGCTTCGGTCTTTACTGAGGAAGATGTAGGGATGTTACCCATGAATGAAGTGGTATTTAAAGGTGATACTGCAGAAGAAATGAAAGAAATATTGATATACTGGGAAGATGTATTACAACTATTTGATAAGCTGAAGAGTAGCAAATCACCTGGCCGGATGGTATACATCCAAGGGTGTTGAAAGAACTGAAATATGAGATTGCAGACCTGCTATTAGTAATCTGTGAACTATCATTAAAATCATTTGTAATACCTGAAGATTGGAGGATGGCCAATGTTAACGCCAATTTTTAAAAAGGGTTCCAGGGGTGATCAGGGAAACTACAGACTGGTGAGCCTCACGTCAGTACCGGGAAAAATGGTAGAAACCATCATAAAGAACAAAATTAATCAACATGTAGATAGTAATGGCTTAATGGGAGACAGCCAACATGGCTTTAGACAAAGAAGATCTTGTCTTACTAATCTGTTATGTTTTTTTGAAGGTGTGAATAAACAGGTAGACAAAGGTGAGTCGGTTGATATAGTTTATCAGGACTTTCAGAAAGCCTTTGACAAGGTCCCTCATCAGAGACTTTTGGAAAAACTAAAAAGTCATGGGACAGGAGACAGTGTACTATTGTGGATCAGGAACTGGTTAAAAGACAGAAAGCAGAGGGTAGGGCTAAATGACCAATTTTCCCAAAAGAGAAAGGTAAAAAGTGAGATACCCCAGGGATTTGTGCTTGGTCCGCTGCTTTTTGACATATTCATAAATGACCTGGAAAAGGGATTAATGAGTGAGGTTATCAAATATGCAGAAGACACAAAACTATTTAAAATTGTCAAAACCCATGAGGATTGTGGATAATTGCAAGAGAATCTTGATAAATTGGAAGACTGGGCATCAAAATGGCAGATGAAATTTAATGTGGACAAGTGCAAAGTTATGCACCTAGGAAAGAACAACCCAACCTATGGTTACACTATGCAAGGTTCCACATTAGGAACCACCACCCAGGAAAAAGATTTAGGCGTCATCGTGTATAACATGTTAAACCATCCGCCCAGTGTGCAGTGGTGGCCAAGAGAGCAAATAGAATGCTAGGTATCATAAGGAAAGGAATGGAAAATAAAACAAAGTATATTATAATGCCTCTGTGTCGTTCCATGGTGCGACCGCACCTTGAATATTGTGTGCAATTCTGGTCGCTGTATCTTAAAAAGGATATAGCATTATTAGAAAAGGTACAGAGAAGAGCCACCAGAATGGTAAAGGGGATGGAAGGATACCCCTAAGAAGAGAGGCTAATAGGTTTAGGGCTCTTCAACCAGGAAAAGAGGCGGCGGAGGGGGAGATATGATAGAGGTCTAAAAATTAATGAATGGAGTGGACTGGTAAACGTAGATCGATTATTTACATCATCAGAATATAGAAAGACATGGGGACATGCAATGAAGCTACAGGGTAACCTATTTAAGATTAATAAGAGAAAATATTTTTTCACTCAACGTATAATCAAACTCTGGAATTTGTTACCAGAGGATGTAGCAAAAGCTGTTAGTGTAGCTGGGTTTGAATAGGTTTGGACAGGTTTCTGGAAGAAAGGTCCATAAACCATTATTAAAAGGGACCCAGGATATCACTGCCTGACCCAATACAAAAATTGTGGAACCTGTGTCTTTTGGGGAAACCTCTAGGTACTTATGACCTAGATTGGCCACTGTTGCAAACACGATACTGGGCTTGATGGACTTTGGTCTGACGCAGTATGGCATATCTAAAAAGAGTAGTTACTCGCCTATAACAGGTGTTCTCCAGGAGCAGCAGAAATCAGTCCTCACTTATGGGTGACATCGGCGCCGATGTAGCCCCCGTGCGGAGCATTTCCCCAGCTTTCTATGAAAGCCTTTGGGAATACTACACGCATGCACGGTCCCCTTCCCGCCTAAAGGTGCCATCTTGCTCAATCAAATGACACAGCTAAAAAACAGCACACAAAAATGAAAAAATTAACTATGTACAACTGCAACTCCCAGGGGAGGAGGGAGGGTTGTGAGGACTGATTCCTGCTGCTCTTGGAGAACACCTGTTACAGGTGAGCAACACCTCTTTCTCCAGGACCAAGCAGGAAGTCAGTCCTCACATATGGGACTCCCCAGCTTCAGGCTACCGGGGACCCAGAGCTGAAAAATGAGCTCCCTCTAGCCTCAGCATCAGAGAAAGGATTTCACTGAAACATACCTCCACCAGTAGCCCAACCAGAGGGCTGGAGGGTAGGAGTTGCCTAAACCTCAAAGAGATTCTGGAGCACTGCCTGACTGAAAGCACTGTCCCTGCGGGACTCCCTCTCCAGGCAGTAATGGGCTGCAAAAGTCTGGCTTGAGGACCAAGTTGCAGCCCTGCAGATGTCTGCCAACGGTACAGAGCGGAGATGAGCTACTGAGGCAGCCATTGCCCTGACATGGTGGGCCATGACCCGACCCTGCAAAGGAAGGCCAGCTGCCCTGTAAGCCCAGGTGATACAGTCAGCCACCCAGATGGACAAGGTATGCTTGGACACAGGTATCCCCAAGTTATTGGGGTCAAAAGATACGAAGAGCTGAGTAGCCGTCCTATGCCCCTGCGCACGCTCAAGGTAGAAGGATAAGGCCCTCCTACAGTCCAAGGTATGCAGGACTGTCTCATCCCGGCTGGCATGGGGCCTAGGGAAGAATGATGGAAGAACCACCTCCTGGTTGAGATGGAAAGAGGAGACAACCTTGGGGAGGAACTTAGGATGAGTCCTAAGGACTACCCTGTTCCTATAGAAGCGAGTGTATGGCCTGTCACAGACCAGGGCTTGAAGTTCACTCATTCGCCTGGCCGAGGTCAAGGCCACTAGGAATAGAGTCTTCCAGAATAGGAAGCGTAAAGGACATGTAGCCATGGGCTCAAAAGGTGGGTGAGTAAGTTGCTGCAAGACCACATTCAACTCTCACTAAGGGGCCAGTGGACGGAGAGGAGGCTTGAGCAATAGTAAGCATCTGAGAAATCTGGACACCAAGGAGTGAACTGACAAAGAGTGTCCCTCCACCAGAGAGTGATGAGCTGTCAGAGCAGAGAGGTGAACCCGAACAGAATTGGACTTAAGGCCCTGATTGGACAAGTGAAGTAGGTACTGGAGCACTACTGGCACAGTGCAGGTGAAAGGATCTTCCTTGCGTTGCTGACACCACAAGGAGAACCTTCTCCACTTTAGGGCATATGTTTTCCTGGTGGATTGCTTTCTAGAGGCCAAGACCACCTCTTCCACTTCCTGAGGTAGGCCCCAGGGAGCCAAGACTACCCTTGCAGCCTCCTTGCCATCAGATGGAGAGATTTGAGATTGGGATGCAAAAGGGAACCCTGATCCTGAGACAGAAGGTTGGGTTGGAATCCCAGAGGCATGGGTGTCTCCACTGCCAGTTGAAGTAGCAGGGGGAACCAGGGCTGCCTCGGCCACCTGGGAGCAACCAGAAGTACTGAGGCCTTGTCCCTGAGAATCTTGAACAAGGTTCGGGCCACCAGAGGCGTGGGAGGAAACGCATAGAGCAGGCCCTGGGACCAAGAAATCAGGAAGGCATCCGCCGCCACCCATAGGGGATGCAGTTGCCAGGAACAAAACCTGGGGAGTTGGTGATTCAGGGGACTGGCAAAGAGATCCATGGATGGAAGTCCCCATTTTAGGAAAATCTGCTGACCCACAAAAGGGTGCAGCTTCCACTCGTGGGGCTGCAGAATTCTGCTTAAGCGGTCTGCCAGAAAGTTCTCCTGGCCAGGAAGATACACAGCCCTCAGCAACATCTGGTGCCTGAGGGCAAAAGAGCAAAGGGCCTGTGCTTCAGGGCATAGAGGCCTGGACCCAGTGCCGTCCTGTTTGTTCACATAGAACACGACGACTTGGTTGTCTGTCTGAACTAGAACAGACTGGTGGGCCACGGAGTGAGAAAAAGCCTTGAGGGCTAAGCGAATAGCCCGCAGTTCCAGTAGGTTGATGTGTTGCAGGGCTTCCCATGGGGACCAGAGGCCTTGGGTGCAGCTCCCTTGACAGTGTGCACCCCAGCCCTGCAGGGAGACATCGGTTGTCAACACCACTGGGGGGGCAGCTACCTGAAAAGGCACCCCCTGCAGCAAGTTGGGGGGGGGGGGGTGTAGCCACCACTGAAGAGAATCCAGGAAAGGTTTGGATACCCTTACTTTGTCTGCTAGGCTCCCTGTGGCCTGCTTCCACTGAGTTCTGAGGCACCACTGTACAGGCCTCATGTGGAGGCGGGCATTGGGGGTCACATGCACAGTCGATGCCATGTGTCCCAGGAGCTGCAGACAGAGCCTGGCAGGAACCCACGGCAGATTGAGGAACCGGGATGCCAACTCCATGAGCCTTTGAGCTCTGTCCTCTGGCAAGTAAGCCCTTGATTGCAGAGAGTCCAGCCGTGCTCCTATGAACTCGAGGTTGACAAAGCCTAGATCTTGAAGGAGTGTGACAGTCCTGAAGGTGGCTTGCCTGGCCTCCTGGTAGGTCTGACCCCAGATGAGCGTCGTCCAGATAGGGGAAGACAAATATCCCTTGAGCCCTCAAGTAGGCCGCCACCACAGCTAGGCACTTTGTAAAGACCCGTGGGGCGGAAGTTAGGCCAAAAGGCAGCACCCTGTACTGGTAATGGTTTCCTCCTACCACGAACCTGAGGTACTTTCTGTGGTCTGGATGAATGAGGATGTGAGTGTACGCATCCTTTAGATCTAAGGAGCATAGCCAATCTCCCTGCTGGAGGTAGGGCAGAAGTGTTCCAAGAGTAAGCATCTTGAACTTCTCTTTCTCCAAGAACTTGTTGAGGTTTCTGAGGTCTAGGATAGGCCTTAGGCCTCCTGTTCTCTTTGGCACCAGAAAATACCTGGAGTAGAACCTGTGCCCTTGTAGGCGAGGAGGTACCGGCTCCACCGCCTTGTCCAGAAGCAGACCCTGAAGTTCTTGGAGGAGGAGGGTGGTGTGCAGGAGAGGCCTCAGAGGTTCTCCTGGAAAGTAGACAGGAGGTAGCTATTGGAAACGAAGAATGTAGCCTTGGTGAACGATGCTTAAGACCCAAGCATCCCCTGTAATGGTGGCCACCGGTGGGCAAACAGGGCTAAGCGACCTCCTGTGCAGGGATGGGACAGCAGGGATGGAGAGGCTATGCCTTGGGAGTCAAAAACCCCTCCCTGCTGGGTAGGAGCAGGAGCCGGAGGCTTGGGGGTCTTCTGCCTACGGGGCCCATGTCCCTGCCCCTTGGCCTGCTGCCCCTGAGGGGGAGCTGGGGAGGCCTGGTATTGAGGGCAAGGTTTGTAGGCAGACACCTTTCTCGGGTGGGAGGCCTGGTATTGAGGGAAATGTTTGTAGGCAGACACCTTTCTCGGGTAGAAGGACTTTTTACCCGAGCTCTTTTTGGTGAGAAGGGGCAGAAGTCTTTCTGGACAGCCTGGTCCTGGTCAGGTGCTCGGTTTTGAGCTCAGCCGCCTTCTCGGCCAAAGGTTTGCCAAAAAGGTTCTCACCTCGGCAAGGGACATTGACCAACTTGTCCTGTACCCAAGGCTCGAGGTCCAATGACTGCAGCCATGCCTGGCGTCGGGCCGCGATGCCAGTGGCCGCCACACGAGTCAAAGCCTCGAAGCCATCGTAGGCCGCTCGGGACATGAATTTGGAACAGTCCCGGATTCCTGAAGACAAAGACTGTAACCTCTGCAAAGGTTCCCCGGAGAGGCCAGCAGAGAACCCGGCAAGCTCCTTTGTCAGGTCTCGGAGGAACATGCTCATGTACAGCTGGTATGACTGGACACGGCAAGCAAGCATCGAGCCCTGGAAGCACTTTCTGCTGAAAGCATCCAGGTTCCGGGCCTCACTACCAGGGGGCACCGCGAGTGCATCTTCTGGCTCTTCAGTAAATGCATGGCCGATTCCAACACCATGGAATGGTGCGGCAGCTGCGCCTTTTGGAAGCCAGGGCTCTTACGGAGTCGATAAATGGTATCGCCTCGCTTGCTCAGGACTGGCGCCGAGGCCAGTGCCTCCCACATCCGGAAGAGGAGCCGTTCCAGCATCGAAGGAACCGGCACAGTAAAGGCCTCCTTCGGAGGAGAGTCATACTGGAGGGCCTCGAGCTCATCGGCTCGAGGCACCTCCTCGGGGTCCGCGGGAATCGCCAAGGCCTTGGCCATGTCCCGCACGAACTCCGAGAACCGGGTGTCCTCCGGAGGGGACCTACTCCGGGGCTCGGACTGCGGTGAGTCCGACGGGACACACCGAGTCCGGAAGGTATTGGGGGACTCCTCATCCTCTGTCTCCCAGGCTGACTCATCCGAAGAGGAGTCGAGGGGCTCCAACCGCACGGGTCGAGGTGGCACCCGCCCCGACGCCGAAGGCACCGGCGTCGACACCCTCGGTTCCGAGCGGGAGGTCGAGGGAGACCTTGATCGAAGATGACTTCGAGCCTTCATGGTCTCGATTATCAGCCCGGTCTCCGGGGTCGACTTCGATTATCAGCCCGGTCTCCGGGGTCGGGGCCGATGCACCAGCGAGGCTGGCCATCAGTACCCGCTGCTGCTCCATGAAGGCAGACAATCTGCCCTCCAAGGCTGTCAGCCTGAGTCCAAGCTCAGGAGACTCAGCAGCCACCGACTCAGGCCCCGGCAGCGGCGCCGGGCCCGACGTCGGCTCCCTCGGAGGAGAGTCCACAAGGACTACAGGACTTATGTGTCCGACGGTCTCCGGCTCTACACAAGGTACTTTGGACGGCTTCTCCTGCTCCAAAGGCCCAGGACGGAGGTCGGGGGTCTTAGACCTGGCCCTCGAGGAACCAGGGACCTCTTCCGACGCCACCCTCATGAGCCGTTTCTTCCTCTTGAGTTCCCGGTCGGGGGACCCCCTGTCCGAGGAACCCCGGCGATGCTCGGGATCAGACTCCCGAGATGTCGAGGCCTCAGACGAGATCCGGGCCCAGCCGGAGGCAGAATCCGAAAAAATCCTTTCCTTCTGGTGCTGACGGCTTCGAAGTGCCTTGGTGGACATTTTGCCACACGGGCCACAAATCATGGGATCATGATCTGGGCCGAGGCACTGAAGGCAGCAGTCATGGGTGTCGGTGAGAGACATTAGTTTCTTGCACCGATCACAGTTCTTGAAACCACTGGAAGCCATCGGGGAAAAAAGGGCCCCAGCAAGGTCAAAAGACCGGCCTTCCAGGGAAAAACAGAAAAAAGGGCACGAACGCCAGCCACGAAGGGCAAAAACCAAAAAATAGCGAACAGGCTCAATACCGGTGTACCGAACCCAGCGGGAAGGGGAACCAGCAACTCGGAGAAAAAAGCGAAGAAATCTTCAAAAAAATGTCAACTTTTCCCGGGTGACTAGGACGAACGTCCGAAGGGCTCCACGGAAAAAGAGAGACTGAGCAAGATGGCATCTTTAGGCAGGAAGGGGACCGCGCATGCGTGTAGTATTCCCAAAGGCTTTCATAGAAAGCTGGGGAAATGCTCCGCACGGGGGCTTCATCGGCGCCGATGTCACCCATAAGTGAGGACTGACTTCCTGCTTGATCCTGGAGAAATGGTGGTACTATTTGAAAGATAATAACAGAATGAAAATTAAATGTCATCTTCCACAATTTTGGAAACATTCGAAGCATCAGGTTCTAATCTGATGTAATATTTTTGCTGCAGGATGTTTGCGCTGTTTTTTTTAAAGGAAAGAGTCTATGGAGTGGTGGGTTGCAATGTTGTGCACTTTTCTCATTACTTAACATTAAATAGAAAAAGTAGACTTGTGCTTTAAAACCCAAGGGCAACTTTTCACCCATAACATCTAGATCATCCTACTTTTGTTAGTTTACAATATAGCTTTTCATAGTACATATAACAGTAGTTTTGGATTTAATGTGCATTAAATATTCCACTTAATCTGAACTGGCTACACTTGCTGCTAGAACAAAAGGAGAGAGAGAGAGAGAGAGAGAGAGAGAGAGAGAAAAGAAACAGAAATTTGACAAGTGTGTACAAATTAACATAAAAATAAAAAGATCAGATTGAAGCACACCTCCTCATCTGGCATCAGCTTCCTCCGGCCATCCATAACAGGAAAGCCACTCCCAAAATCCCTTGATGAGATGTCTGCTCCATACTCCACAATGACATCCTCTTCAATGCTGCTGACTAGACGCCAGAACTCTTTCTCCACTAACTCTGTAGGTACCATCTGAAATGCCAGTATTCAGAAAATAAGCGAGGGGGGAAAAAAATCAGTTATTAAATCAATGTGACATACCACTCATAGTATCACCTAGAGGGCATGAGGCTGCTCACAACATATCAATATTTCCTGCATCGCAGACTTAATTCAAGATACACGTGATTGCTTTGAGCTCCAAAGTCTTATGTGTACAGCAAGAATTGAGAGCCTCAAAAGAACATTTTTTTAAATATTACATAAATACATTTTTCAGCAAATACACCCTTTAAAACTATAATGAGAACTGCAAACATACTTTTCCAGAATCTGAAAATTTAAAACAGGCACTGAACCGACAATAGAACTAAGGATAAAAGAGCATGGTTGTAATACATACAGTGATGTGTATAACTTTTTATCCTGCCTTTTTGATAGAAAGATATAATAGAGACATTTAAATATCTCCGTAGCATAAATGCACAGGAGAAGAGCCTCTTTCAATTGAAAGTAAGCTCTGCAACAAGGAGACATAAGATCAGGGTGAAAGGGGCTAGACTCAGAAGTAATATGCAGACATATTTCTTTACGGAAAGACTGGTAGAGGTAGTAAAGATGAGGACAGTATCTTAATTCAAGAAAGTATGGAACAAACGCAGATATCTAAAGGAAACAAAAGGGACTATAGTAGTTGATATGGAAGGGCAGCCTAGAATATTGTCTGTCTCGGGGCAGTTTCTCCAAATGGGTTAGTTTTGCACATACCATGACAGTTGTGAACCTCAATTCTAAGTCTGTCTGTGTCCCCTAACTAATAGTCTCTCTCTTTGACGTATTTATTATGATTGCATTTAGAAATGCATTGCCACCTTAAAAGATATATAAATTACTATTTTAATATATACAGAAGTGTTCATTCTTGAGGTAACCAACCTCTTAGATATGGCTGCCTTAAGTACCTCAGTGTGATATGGTGCCTTGATCTCACCCTCTACTTCTAAGTTGCAGGTCAAAAACCAGAATGGATAAAGCGTCAGAAAAGGCCTTATTTCTTGCATATAGAGCCAGGAGATCTGGTGAACAATTCTCTTCAAAACATTATTCCTCAAACATGTAAGCTATACTTTAGGACTCCCTCAGATATTAAGTCTGGAGCTGAAGTCTTAGAACACTGACCCTAAAGTCATAGCCTCAATAAGACTAACATGATGGATTTTTAAGCTTAAAGGCTGATCAGTGCCATGAAGCTGGAGAGCTTTCTCTCCCTGATGCTGTGTGTCTTCTGCATGGTATGGACAAGACCAAAGTGATGTCTCAGTGAAAAGGTAGACTCAAAAATTATCTCTGTCACACCGCAGCTCGTATTGAGATGCTTGGTTCTGGTATCTCCACATTCTTTAGTTGCCAAGAAAGGATCTCAACTATCTTCACCATCTCAAAAATGGCTGAAGCCAAAACTACATGGGAGAAAATACAGATAATGTGCAGTTGCTAAGTCAGCCTTCAATATAGTGCATACTAAATTGATTTAATGTATGCTTAAAGTGATTAAGAATCTGCTCCATACCCAAATAATAAGTGAGCAAACAAGTAGGACTACACACAGGGAATCAGAACAGAGGTGTTAGATCTCACATAAAAAGATGCTCGCTGTATTTTATCTTAAATGATAGCTGAGGAAAAATGTGGGACTTTGGCAGGTTTCATTTCTTTCAACAGGTGCCAAAGTTCCTACAATTGAACTACGGCTGTGAAAAATCATGTCACCAAAGCTGTTGCCCTAGTTACAGTTTCTGCCTCTGTCCAGATGAACAGCCTGATCCCAGGCGAGGTACTGGTTCAGTGTACAAGATGCCTACAAGTTGAATCCCTCATGAAACAAGCAGAGAACTGAGAATAAGTGGTAAAAGCTGAGAAGCATACCATGACAGCAAGAACTACATTGATGAAATGCTTCTTGAAGCATCCAAGATTTCCAATATAGGTGAAGATGGTACGTTATAAGCAAGAAAAGAGCAGGGGACAGGTCACCCAAGTCTGCAGAACAGATCCTTCAACACCACCATCCCTTTAACTGAAGAATCAGTAAAGAGCCCTGGAAACGGAGGACGTGTGAACATCTCAGGAACAGGAGGAACCGGAGCTCAAAAACCACCAAGTTGGCGAATCAGTGACCACAAGGAAGTGAAGGGTAGTCATGTGGGCAACTCTATTCTGAGGGGCACTGCCAACCAACTTGATGTCCCAGGAGGTGTGCTATCTGCCAGGTGCCAAAATATAAGACGTTAGGGAGAGTTTGCAGAGACTCATCAAGCCTATTGACTATTATCCAATGCTATTCAGCCATGTTGGCATAAATAATACTGCTAGGTATCCCTCTGAATGTATCAAGAGTGACTTCATGGCTCTGGGAGAGAAGGTGAAGCAGATAAGCGTGTAGATGATATTCTCCTCAATCTTCCCTGTGGAGGGTAAAGGCTGAGGCAGAAAAGTTTACATCCTAGAAATGAATGCATGCCTGCATGGATGGTGTCAGAAAGAGTGTTTGGGTTTCCTGGGCCATGAGATGATTTTCCAAGGGCTGCTGAGAAAAGATGGTGTTCACCTATGCAAGAAGGCTCAAAGTGCCTTCTGCAGCAGAATGGCTAAAACTAATGAGTGTTTAAACTAGATTCATTGCGAATGGGTCTAGAAAGCCCCCAGGTAAGTAAAACATTAAATCTCTTCTTCTTAAGTGCCTTCGAGTCAGTCCTGACTCCTGGCGACCCCCATTAAATACCGCTGTATAAATAGGAAAAAGGGGCAACATCTGGAAAGTGGTGTATATTAATGCCTGTAGTATGAGAAATAAGATTCTGGATTTTGAGGCTTTAATGAAACAGGCAGACTTGGAATTAGCGGCGGTCACAGAGACATGGTTCACAAAGAACTATGCCTGGGATAAATTATACCCAACTATAATTTATTCAGGAAGGACAAGGTAGGAAGAAAGGGAGGAAGAGTGGCACTATATGTAAAAAATAATATTAATGCAACAGAAATGCAGAGCTTGCAAGGGAAGGAGGCAGCATTGTGGGTTAAACTGGAAGGCAAGAATGGAGTATTCATTTGCATTGGTAGGATATACAGACCTTTTTCACAAGCAGAAGTAGACAGATTTAAATTGAAGACATTCACAGTACTGCTGTGAAAGAAGCGCTACTGACAGGCGATTTCAATATGTTAGATGTTGATTGTGCCAACCATGCTGTAGATGTAAGGAGATCCTGGATTCTCCACAAGGAGAACTATTCTAGCAATTGTTAACGGAATCCACATGGGAAGGGGCCATACTGTATATGGTGCTTACAAATGGGGAGAGCGTTTCTAATATTACAGTGGGTGAACATTTCTTATCTAGTGATTACTGGATGGTGTGGTAGGACAAGGACTGATAGTTCAATCAAAATGGAGGGTTCTAGACTTCAGGAAAAGTAACTGTCAAGATGGTATAATCCCTCAAGGAGCTTTTAGCTGGATGGAAACAGCTAGGGGATGCAGAAAAGCAGTGGGCAAAACTGAAAGGAGATTTTTTCAGGACAATGAACCTTTGTGTTAGGAAATTAAATAAATGTAAAAGAAAAGAAAGCCATTATGGTTCTCAAAAGAAGTAGCTGAAAAGGTGAGAAAAATGAAAAACATCAATAGTGGGAAAGGTAAGAGAAGTTAGGAAAGCAAAGATATAAATGGAAGAAAAAAAAAACAGCCAATGCAGTAAAATGGAGGGACAAAACATTTTTCAGATTATCTTAATGACAGGAGGAAGTGCAAAAGTGGTGTTGTCAGACTCAAGGGTAAAGGTGAGGAATATGTAGAAGATTAGAAACAATTCAGTTTTTAACACATTTCTGTTCTGTGTTCACAGATAAGGGCCAGGAGTAGGATCTCAGAAAAAACACAAAAAGAACAGGAGAGGGGCAAATCTTGGGACAAAATTCATATTACTGTGTTCTAACTAAACTAAAAGTAAACAAATCAAATGGGGTCAGATGGGATACATCAGAGTACTGAAGGAACTTAGGAAGGATCTGGCGGCTCCACTGTCTGACCTGTTCGGGAGTGGCCCCAGAGGACTGGAGAACAGCACCTGTGGTCTTGCTACACAAAAGTGGAAGCAAGGACAAGGTTAGGAACTACAACAAAATTAGTCTGTGGCGAGTAAATTAATGGAAATGTTGCTAAAAACAGATAAGTGAGATTTCTGGAAGCCAACAGATTGCACAATCAGAGGCAGCATGGTTTTACTAAAAGCTGGTCATGTTAGACAAATCTCATTAATTTGACTGGGTGACCAGACAGTTGGACTGAGGGAAAGCACTAGATGAAGTATATTTAGATTTCAGTAAAGCACAGTTACTTACCTGTAACAGGTGATCTCTGGGAACAGCAGGAATAAGTCTTCACATATGGGTACGTCGGTACCAACGGAGCCTGCGCGGGAACGCTCCCCAGCTTCCCAAAAAGGAAAGCTTTTGGGAGCATCCCACAGCGCCTGCGCGCTGCCTTCCCGCCTTTCCTAACCGCCTCTCCCCAGTTCAAGTTTTAAAGCTGAGACAAAGAGAGAGAGGAAAGGAAAAATAGATAGAGAGATACAACTCCTAGGGGAGGTGGGTGGGCTGTGAAGACTTATTCCTGCTGTTCCCAGAGATCACCTGTTACAGTTAAGTAACTGTGCTATCTCCAGGAACAAGCAGGAATGAGTCTTCATATATGGGGACTCCCTAGCTAGAGATGCCTGGGAGATCCCCAAGGTTATGAGACCCTGTGAAGGGCTCTATCTGCTCCTATGGATCTCAGGCATCCATTCAGGGAAGGAGGGCAGGAGTTGATTAAGCATGGCACAGGTGTTTGAGAACAGCCTGACCAAACAAGGGATCCCAGCGGGAGTCCTTGTCCAAACAGTAATGGGCTGTGAAGGTATGAACCGAGGCCCAGGTGGCCGCTCGACAGATCTGGTCGATGGACACAGAATTTAGATGAGCCATAGAGGTGGCCATGGCCCTCACATTATGACCTGTGACATGGCCTTCCAGAGAAAGGTTCTTACTCTGGTAGGCGAAAGAAATACACTGAGCAATCCAATTGGACAGTGTCCTCTTAGAGACTGGAAGTCCCAAATGAGAGGGATCAAAGGCAACAAAGAGTTGAGAAGACTTTCTATGTTGCTGTGTCCTTTGTAAGTAAAAGTCAAGAGCTCTCTTACAATCCAGGGTATGAAGATTCCTCTCTGCACTTGATGCATGAGGAGCTGGAAAAAAGACAGGTAAATACACCTCTTGATTAAGATGAAAAGGTGAAACCACTTAAGGCATAAAGTGTGGATTGGTCCTAAGGACTACCTTATCATGATGGAACCTTGTATAAGGTGGATTAGCCACTAAGGCCTGCAGTTCACTGATGCGGCGAGCTGAGGTGACTGCAATGAGGAAAATAACCTTCCAAGAAAGAAATTTCAAGGAGGTGGTGGCTAAGGGTTCAAAAGGTGTCTTCATAAGCTGACCAAGAACCAGATTTAAATCCCATGCCACCGGAGGAGGCCTAATGGGAGGTTTAGTTAAAGTTAGGCCTCTCATGAATCTTGCAATAAGAGGATGAGAGGAAATAGGCTGTCCATTAATAGGCTTAAGGGATGCTGCAACAGCACTCAAATGGACCCTTACTGAATTCGTCTTAAGGCCTGCATTGGAGAGATGCAGGAGATATTCCAATAGAGAATTCAAAGGTAGTGCTAGAGGGTCAAGACCCTTCTCAGCACACCAAATGGAAAACCTTTTCCATTTAAAAGCATAGGAACGTCTAGTAGAAGGTTTTCTGGAAGCATGGAGGATATCCTTCACCTGCTGAGAAAGATTCCAACCTGGAACGTCTAGGCCTTCAGCAACCAAGCTCTGAGGTGAAGGGACTTGGGGTTTGGGTGCCACAAAGTACCCTCCTCCTGGGACAGAAGGTCTGGAGCAGCTCCCAAGTCTAGGGAGGGAGCTTGAGAGAGCTGCAGAAGTAGAGGGTACCACACTTGGCGTGGCCAGCGTGGAGCTATGAGGATCATGGATCCTTGATCCCTCTGGAGCTTGAACAGAGTCTTAGGAATTAAAGGAATTGGTGGAAAGGCATACAGGAAGTCTTGACCCCAGTGAAGGAGGAAGGCAACCTTGGCCTGAACTCCCTGACACGGAATTCTGGAACAGAACCGGGGAAGTTTGGCATTCCATGGACTTGCAAAGAGGTCTATGTCCGGGGTTCCCCTATCTTGAAAGATTCTGAGTACTTGGTCCATGTGCAGGGACCATTCGTGTGGAAGCAGAACTCGACTGAGTCTGTCTGCCCAAGAGTTTTGGATTCCTGGGAGGTATACGGCCAGGAGATGGATTTGATGCTCTCTGGCGAAGGCCCACAATCTTAAAGCTTCGTTGCAAAGCGACAGAGAGCCAGTTCCTCCTTGCTTGTTTATGTAAAACATGGCTACCTGATTGTCCGTATGAATGAGGACTGTCTTGTAGCTGAGCAGGGTATGAAAGACCTTGAGAGCTAGAAAAACTGCTCGGAGCTCCAAGTGGTTGATATGTAGAGAGGTCTCCTGGGGAGACCAAGTGCCCTGAGTGGAGAGGTCTTGTAGATGAGCTCCCCAACCTGTTTGGGAGGCATCTGTTGTGAGGGTTGCCTGGGGCAACAACTGTTGGAAGGGGGACCCCAGCAACAGAATTTGGGTGGACATCCACCACTGGAGAGACCAAAAGAGGCGTTTGGAGGTTGCTATTTGGTCTGAGAGAGCTCCTGATGCTTGAGTCCACTGGGTGGACAAAGTCCATTGAGCTGCTCTCATGTGAAGGCAAGCATAGGGTACCACATGCACTGTGAATGCCATGTGGCCTAACAGTTGTAGATCTCCCGGGCAGTTAAATGGCTCTTTGACTGAATTTGGGAGGCTAACTGCACTAGGCGTAGGCAACGGGCCTGAGGAAGATAGGCCCTTGCAGTGGTAGTATCCAGCCAGGCCCCTATGAACTCTAGGGACTGAGTAGGGGTGAGCTGGGACTTTGGGAGGTTTACCACAAGTCCCAGATACTGCAGAATGTGCCTTGTGCAGTCCAGGGAAGTCTGGGCCTCTGACTGAGATGGAGCTCGGATGAGCCAGTCATCCAGGTATGGGAATACAAATATTCCCAGAGTGCGTAGAAATGCAGCTACTACTGCCATGCATTTGGTGAACACTCTTGGAGCAGAGGCCAGACCGAAAGGAAGCACCCTGTATTGGTAATGCTTTCCTTGGAAAAAAAACCGGAGGAACCTTCTGTGATATGGATGGATGAGGACATGTGTGTACGCATCCTTGAGATCTAGAGAACAAAGCCAATCCTGACTCTGAAGGTATGGAAGGAGAGTGCCTAGAGAAAGCATCTTGAATTTCTCCTTGCATAGAAATTTGTTCAATTCTCTGAGATCTAAAATGGGTCTGTAGCCCCCCGTTTTCTTTGGGATCAGAAAGTAGGGGGAGTAAAACCCTGACCCTTGTTGAAGAAGAGGCACTTCTTCTATTGTCCCTTGGACAAGAAAGGCAGCCACCTCCTGACCTAGAAGGTCGAGGAGGGATGTTGGAGAATTGAAATGTCTCACCATAGTGTGAGGAGGAAGGTTTGAGAAATGAAGCTTGTAGCCCTCCCTTATGATGGAGAGGGTCCACTGCTCTGCTGTAATTTGCTCCCATCTGGGAGCAAAATGAGCTAACCTTCCTGGAATGGTGAGAGGCTCTGGCTGTTTCAGAGCCAGAAAGACTAAGTTCTCTAGCATCAAGTCAAAAACCCTGAGGAGGCTGGGTCTGCTGAGTTGCAGCAGCCCCTGTAGGCTTAGGCCTGGCCTGTTTAGGTTGCTGACGCTTAGCAGCAAAACGACCTGTAGATGATTGTTGGCCAGAAGTAGGATGGAATCTGCCTTTCTTGAAAAAAGACTTCTTGAAAGTTTTTTTCTTGGCAGGGATGGAGGCTGACTTGGAAAGTCTATCCAAAGCAGAATTTTCTGCATCCATTTGAGTGGCTTTTATTTGCCAATCTTTGCCAAACAAGATTTCTCCTGTACAGGGAAGATTTCCCAAGCCATCCTGGACCCAAGATTCCAGATCAGAAGCTTGGAGCCAAGCAATTCTGCGTGCAGCTATGGCAATGGCCGAAGCTCTGCTGGCACCCTCAAAGGAGTCAAAAGCTGCACGGTTGGAAAACTTTGAAATATCTTGAGTATGCTTAATCCAAATAAGAAATTCTTCCCTTTTATCCTCTGGAAGGAAAGGGAGGAAAGTGTGCAGCTTATCTGCAACTTCTTTCAGAAACATACCCATATAAAGACTATAGGAGTTGATTCTGGCAATGAGCATACTGGCTTGGAAGATTTTCCTACCAAAAGCATCCAAGGTCCTGCATTCTCTTCCTGGAGGAGCAGAGGAGTGTCTTTTTGCACTCTTTATCTTTTTCATAGCTGACTCCACCACAATAGAATGGTGAGGAAGCTGTGTTTTATGAAATCCAGGACAAGGAGGGACACGGTACATAGTGTCCAACCTACAAGAATGAGGAGAGATAGTGAGAGGAGTCTCCCATAAGTCAATCATGTGATCATAAAGAATCTCATGAATTGGCAAGGTGACTGCCTCCTTAGGAGCCTTAGAATAACCTAAAATATCCAATTTTTTAGCTCTAGGCTCTGATTCAGAGGTTACTGAAATAGAAAGCCCTTTAGCCACTTCTCTGATGAAGTCTTGAAAGGACAAATCCTCTGGAGGAGACATTCTTCTTTTTGGAGAAGAAGGCTCTTCAGGAAGAACTATAGACACTTCAGCAGACTCCTCCGATGTATCAGAGTCTTCGGAGGAATCAAAGTATCGACTGTCAGGGTGCTCTTCCAAAGCTCGATATGCGTATCGAGCGTTATCGACATCGGGCGTCATCGGGACCGGTACGGTACCGATGGGCATCCCTGGACAGGGAACTGCTGCAGTCGGCATCCTGGTCGATGTCGATGCAGTCGGTACCGGTACCGACACTGGTGCCGGTACCGGAGCCGATACCGACAACGGAGTTTGTTGTGGTATCAGCGGCGTCGCAGCTTGAATGAAGGCCGTGATAGCATGCTGCAAGGATAGAACATTCTGATCCATCGACGCCATGAATGCCTGGAATTCGGTACCGGAAGGTTGCGCCGGTACCCCAGAACATTCTAACAGGTGATCGGTCGAGGCCGTGCCGTCGATGTCAACCTGTAACCCCATAGGAGGAGCTTTGGAAGCCGGAGCTTCCCGCCGGGGTTGTTTTGCCGGTACGGAATCCTCGAGGGCAAGCCCGGAGGCATCTCGATGCTTGGAAGGAGATCTACCCTTCGAGGACCGGCTGGATTTATGTTTGGTTACCTGAGATCCATGGGAGGAAGTAGAGGCCCTGGAAGACGTCGATGCCACTGAAGCTGCATCAGAGGGAAACAGCACATGGAGCTTAGCTGCTCGGTTCTGTAAACCTCGTTTAGACATCAAGGAGCAGGACGGACACTCCAAAATAGAGTGGTCAGGACCCAAACATTTAAGACACCATTCATGGGTGTCGGTGACAGAAATAGTACCGCTGCACTTAGTGCATTTTTTAAACCCGGAGACTGGTTTTTCCATGAGGAAAATTTCTCGTGAGGCCTAAGGCCCAAAGAGGAAAAACACACTAAGTGAGGGAAAAAATATGTTCTTTTTTTTTTTTTTTAATAAGAAAAGAAAGACCGGCGGTACCGGTCCGACATCGGGGAAGGCAGACGCGCGACCAAAGAAATAAAATAAAATAAAGAACTTCTTCAGCGGTGACAGGAACACGATCTGCTGGTTCCGCGGAAAAGAAGAACTGGGGAGAGGCGGTTAGGAAAGGCGGGAAGGCAGCGCGCAGGCGCTGTGGGATGCTCCCAAAAGCTTTCCTTTTTGGGAAGCTGGGGAGCGTTCCCGCGCAGGCTCCGTCGGTACCGATGTACCCATATGTGAAGACTCATTCCTGCTTGTTCCTGGAGATAGCCTTTGCCACTGTTCCACCCTAGGGAAGGACACTAAAGTGACCAGCTGGGTTAGAAACTGGTTGAGTTGAAGGAAACAGAGGGCATAGGTAAATGGAGTTCACACTGAGGAGAAAGATATTAATCAGTGAATGTGCCACAGGGATCTGTCCTTGGTCAGGTTCTTTAACGCTTTTGTAAGTGATATTGTGAAGGGCTATTGGGTAAAGTTTGCCTCTTTGCGGATGATACCAAAATCTGCATTAGGATAGACATCCATAAAGGTGTAGAAAACATGAGGAGAGATCTAGCAAAGCTTTTAGAATGGTTGAAAATTGGCAGCTGAGATTTAATGCTAAAAAATACAGGATCGTGCATTTGGGCCACGAAAATCCAAGGGAGCAGTACAATATGGGGGGTAAAATACTTTTGTCCATGAAAGAACGGAATCTGGGGGTGATTGTTTCTGATTTTAAGAAAGCTAAACAGGTAGAAAAAACGACAGTAAAAGCCAGAAGGATGCTTGGGTGCATAGGAAGAGGAATAGCCAGTAGGAAGGAGGAGGAGATAGTTTTTGTGTCTTCATTTGGTGATAGGAGATGATAGTGTTTCTGACTTCATTTGGGGAACTGTGTGCAATTCTGGAGACTAAGCCTTCAGTATGAACAGGATGGATTTGGCAACTACTATAAGTATGCATGCTTTGTAAAGAAAGATGTGAGAGGGGAATATGATAGAGACATTTAAATGCCTCCATGGTATAAATGCACAGGAGGAGAGCCTCTTTCAAACTGAAATGGAGCTCTGCAACAAGGTCATAAGATGGTGAAAGGGGATAGATTCAGAAGTAATTTGAGGAAATATTTATTTATGAAAAGAATGGTGTATGCGTGGAATAGCCTCTGAGTGGAGGTAGCGGAGACAAGGACTATATCTGTATTCAAGAAAGCATAGGACAAAGAGGATCTCTAAGGGGGAAAAAATAAAAAAAAGACTGTAAAGCTTAGTAGTTGGTACAGAAGGGCAGATTGGAAAGGTAGCATCTGCTGTCATTTTTCTGTTTCTATGTTAATTAATAGATTAACAACATATTTTTTCATTTTTTATATTTTATCTTAACTGTTACATTGGAAAATAACTACTAAGACACTGCAAACAAATGGCAAAAAAGCAGATATAAACTCCAAAGTATACAGTCAAGCTACCTTGGAATTATATTGCTCAATAGAAAACCCTCCACCCATCCTCCCCTCCCCTCCAGCTCCCCCCCCCCTCCCTGCCACCAACCCAGCACATCAGAACTTGCTGCACATGACTAGGCACTACCATCCCTTCACTCAATCACTGCACAAACGCGCTCTCACACCTATCCCTGTCTTATAGCCCTAAGCCATTCCCAATATGGCTTCTATATCTCCTCAGCTGCCTTAGCTTTCCCCTTCTGAATGATAATGAGTGTAAATATCGTATAGGGATGGCTTATTCTCTTACAGTAGCCATCAACAACTGGCAGAGGTAAAATATTTGATTAAACAAATGAGTGAAATGAACCACAAAGAAGTCCAAATTTCATAAAATAGGCCAAATAAACCAAAACCTAATCAAAAAATGTTTTCCCTGTGCGCATTCCCCTAGATTAGTGGAAACAAAGAACCAATGAAAAGGTCGGGTTTAAAGGACATCACTCTCATGCCTCTATTTGCCTCAGCCACCAGAGGTCCCTTCAGTATTTATCCTAAAGAATATGGGAGAAACATGTCAAGCCTCACACAACCTCAACCGTGGGCAAAAATGAGTGATCAACAGTAGAGAACTGTGTACAGGAAAGCATAAATATAAGACTGTCAGTAAACAATGAATCTGCAGCACCAAGTATAAAAATCAGAGATGACTTAAGGGTACTGCAGGAGAAGAACAGAGCAATACAGTTGCAGGGGTGGGCCCTGGACTGGTCTAGCAGGACTCAAGGAAAGGTCATTAAATGGCAAGTAAAATGTCACCTTCATATAGTCCTGCTAGACCAGTCCAGACAAGTGGGATGTACCAAAGCCACAACTCCACTGAGTGGGAAAAGGACACATTAGCCAGTAAAACTTTTGAGCCAAAGGCTGTGACCGCCCTTGCGTGGACAACCAAGCAGTAATGCTTGACAAAAGTGGAAAGTGATGCATGCGTTGCTGCCCAACAAATGTCTGCAGGGGCTATCAAGCTCCGCTCAACCCATGAGGATTCCTGCACTTGGGTAGAATGGATGCACAAACTCTCCAGAAATGGCTGGTTCCATAACATATACGCCGAAGCAAAGACCTCCTTAATCCAGAGATTCAAGGTAGAGTAGATACTCACCTGTAACAGATGTTCTCCGTGGACAGCAGGAATCAGTCCTCACATATGGGTGATGTCGATGCCAATGCAACCCTGCGCAGAAGATTCTCCCCAGCTTTCAAGAAAGCCTTTGGGAGATGCACCATGCATGCATGGTCCCCTTCCTGCCCAAGGGTGCCATCTTGCCTCAGTCAAATGACATAGCTAAAGACAGCAAAAAGTAAAAAAAAGCAACTCCATGAGGAGGAGGGAGGGTTGTGAGGACTGATTCCTGCTGTCCATGGAGAATACCTGTTATAGGTGAGTTAATACGCTTTCTCCGGGATCAAGCAGGAAGTCAGTCCTCACATATGGGATTCCCTAGCTACAGGCTACCGAGAACCTGTAAAAATGCCATGAGCCGTGAGCAACAGCAGTTACATCTTAAGGTAACATAGTAAATGACGGCAGATAAAGACCAGTATGGTCCATCTAGTCTGCCCATTAGATAGTTAAGATAGTAACAGACTCTCGAGACACCCAAGTGTCCAGTAAGAACCAGCACTCCGGGTAGCCTGGACACATAAGGGTCGGAGGGCAGGAGTTGCCTACACCCCGAACAGATGTACTCACAGCCTGGCTGAAGGTGCTGTTCCATTGGGACTCCCTCTCCAGGCAGTAATGAGCTGCGAAGGTATGGACCCAAGACCAGGTGGCGGCTCGGCAGATTTCCATCACAGGAATGGAATGCAGGTTTGCTACATATGTCATCATGGCCCCAATGCTATGCGCCATGACCCAGCGCTCCAGCAAGAGCCCAGTCTTCTCATAGACAAGGGCAATGCAGTCCGCCACCCAAGTGGACAGAGTTCGCTTAGTCACCGCCTCCTCCATCTGACTGGGTCACAGAAGACAAAAAACTGAGAGGCTTTGCGGTGGCCCAGGGTACGATGAGGGTAGAAGGACAGGGCCCTCCTACAACCCAGAGTATGCAATACAGTCTCCACCTGGCTGGCGTGAGGCCGCGAAAAGAAGGTGGGAAGCACCATCTCCTGATTGAGGTGGAAGGGGAACACCACCTTCAGAAGAAACTTGGGGTGTGTGTGCAGCATCATCCTGTTCTTATAGAACCTTGTGTACGGTAGATCCGCCATCAATGCCTGAAGCTCGCTGACTCTGCGGGTGGACCTTCCATGGGAGGAATTGCAGGTGGCAGGTAGCCAGGGCCTCGAACGGCGACCCAGTGAGTTTGGATAGCACTACATTGAGGTCCCATTCTGCCGCTGGAGGGCAGATGAGGGGCTTAGATAACAGAGACCCTGTAAGAAATGGGTCACAAGGGGCTGGACAGAAAGCAGCTTGTCCTCAATACGGTGGTGCTGCGCCGCCAGAGCACTCAGGTGCACCCTGACAGAGTTGGACTTTAGCCCTACCTGTGACGGGTGGAGCAAATATTGCAATACAAGCTGCACAGAGCACAAGACCGAGTTAACTTGCCATTCTGTGCACCACACTGAGAATCTGCACCATTTGAAGGCATAGGCCAGTCTCGTAGAAACCCTACGGGAGACCAGAACCTCCACTACCACCCCTGAGAGGTTGAATGGGGCCAAGGCTATCCTTTCAGCAACCATGTCGTTAGCGACAGGGACCCCAGGTTTGGGGGTAGGAGGGAGCCCTCCTCCTGCGACAACCCCAGGGCACTCCCCAGAGTGACCAGGGGCACCGAGAACAAGCGGAGGAACAGCAGAAACCACAGTTTCCTGGGCCACCAGGGGTCAAACAGCATCAGTGACACCCCGTTGTGCTGAGCCTTGAAAAGGGTCTTGGAAATCAGCAGCATGGGCAGGAAGGAATAGAGAAGGCCCTCCGTCCACAGGATGAGGAACACATCTGCTGCCATCTCTGAGGGGTGGGTTGGCGGGAGCAGAAATGGGGCAGCTGAATGTTGGTCGGGCTCGCGAAGAGGTCCATCATTGGAACTTCCCAGAGCTGGAAGAAATGAAGGACCACTCTGGGGTCCTGTCACCACGCATGTGGCTGGAGGACCCTGCTCAGCTTGTCTGCTAGGGCATTGAGCTGGCCCGGCAGATACACCACCCTGTCCTCGAGAAGGCCTGTGAGCTCCTACCGTAGCTAGGTCTAGTTGAGGGGAGTCCTGGTGGGCTCTCTCGGGAAGAATGAAGGGGGAGTCTGTTCCAAATGGAGGAGGTAGCCCTTCTTGACCACCTGGAGTGCCCAGGTGACAGTGGTGATGGCTGGCCACCGGTAGGCAAACACAATCAGACATCCTCCTGTGAACTGCTGGGGTGGGCTTCCTAGGGGTGGAGAGGCTATGCCCGAGGAGTCAAAAGCTCCCACCAGGCTGTGCCGGAGCCAGTGCTTGGGTTTTGGGCGTCTTCGGCTTACGAAGGCCATGCCCTTGTCCCTTGGTCCGATGACCCTGTGGGGAGGCCTGATACTGAGGGTAGTTTCCGTAAGCCCCTCCCTTTCTTGAGTAAAGCACAGTTACTTACCTGTAACAGGTGATCTCTGGGAACAGCAGGAATAAGTCTTCACATATGGGTACGTCGGTACCGACGGAGTCTGCGCGGGAATGCTCTCCAGCATCCAATTAGAACGCTTTTGGGAGCATCCCACCACGCCTGCGTGCTGCCTTCCCGCCTTTCCCAACTGCCTCTCCTCAGTTAAGCTTTAAAGCTGAGACAAAGAGAGAGAGAGAGAGGAAAGATAGAGATAGAGATATACAACTCCTAGGGGAGGTGGGTGGGTTGTGAAGACTTATTCCTGCTGTTCCCAGAGATCACCTGTTACAGGTAAGTAACTGTGCTATCTCCAGAAACAAGCAGGAATGAGTCTTCACATATGGGGACTCCCAAGCTAAGATGCCCGGAGGGAGTCCTAGCATGTTGCCAATCTAGAATGAAAGCGTAGTTACTCACCTGTAACAGGTGTTCTCCAGGAGCAGCAGGAATCAGTCCTCACATATGGGTGACGTTGGCGCCGACGGAGCCCTCGCGGAGCAATTTTCCCCAGCTTTCAAAGAAAGCCTTTGGGAATTGCAGTGCGCATGCGCGGTCCTCTTCCCGCCCAAGGGTGCCATCTTGCTCAGTCAGATGACATAGCTAAAAGACAACAAAAAAATTAGCAAAAACGAAAGCATAGAACTGCAACTCCAAGGGGAGGAGGGAGGGTTGTGAGGACTGATTCCTGCTGCTCCTGGAGAACACCTGTTACAGGTGAGTAACTACGCTTTCTCCAGGACCAAGCAGGAAGCCAGTCCTCACATATGGGACTCCCAAGCTTAAGGCTACCGGAGACCCTAAGCACAAAAATGAGCTCCCTCAAGCTCAGTAGCACAGAAGGAAGGAATCTTCTCTGAATATGTCTCCAACCGGTAGCCCAACATCCGGGATGGAGGGTAGGAGTTGCCTAGACCTCAAAGAGGTTACGGAGGATTGCCTGTCCGAAAGCACTGTCCCTGCGGGATTCCCTCTCCAGGCAGTAATGGGCTGCAAAAGTCTGGCTTGAAGACCAAGTAGCGGCCCGGCAGATGTCTGCCAATGGAACAGAGCGGAGGTAAGCCACAGACGTAGCCTTCGCCAGAACACGATGAGCTGTGACTCTACCTTCTAACACGAGGCCGGCTGCCTCGTAAGCCCAAGCGATACAGTCAGCAATCCAGATGGACAGAGTACGCTTGGAGACAGGGAGCCCCAACTTGTTGGGGTCATAAGACACGAAGAGCTGAACAGTCCTTCGGTGCTCCCACGTACGGTCAAGGTAGAAGGTCAACGCCCTTCTACAGTCCAGGGTATGCAGGACCATTTCAGCTCGGCTGGAGTGTGGCCTGGGAAAGTAGGTCGGAAGTACCACCTCCTGGTTGATGTGAAAAAGGGATACCACTTTGGGAAGAAACTTAGGGTGAGTCCGTAGGACTACCCGGTTCTTGTAGAACCTAGTGTAAGGAGGATCAGACACTAGGGCCTGCAACTCACTAACGCGTCTAGCAGAAGTGAGGGCTACCAAGAACAAGGTTTTCCACGAAAGAAAACGAAGTGGACAGGTAGCCAGAGGCTCAAAAGGCGGACAGGTAATCCGCTGCAAAACCACATTGAGATCCCAGTCCGGGGCTGGCGGGCGCAAAGGGGGCTTAAGGAGAAGTAGACCTCTGAGAAAACGAGCCACCAGAGGGTGGCTGGAAAGAGGTCTACCATCCACCGGCATGTGATGCGCAGAAAGAGCACTGAGGTGGACCTTGACCGAGTTGGACTTAAGTCCAAGGTTAGAGAGAGAGAGCAAGTACTGCAAGACCACTGATGTTGAACAGTAGAAGGGATCTTGAGACTGCTGAGTACACCAGACGGAGAACCGACGCCACTTTAGAGCGTAGGACTTCCGGGTGGAGGGCCTCCTGGAGGCCAAGACGACCTCCTCCACATCTGGAGGTAGCTGCAGAGGAGCAAGGACTACCCTTTCAGCAGCCAGGCCATCATATGAAGGGACCGGAGGTTGGGGTGTAGGAGAGTCCCCTGATCCTGCGACAGGAGGTCGGGCTGAAACCCCAGTGGGAGAGGAGTGTCCACCGCTAGCTGCATCAGAAGCGGGAACCAAGGTTGTCTCGGCCACCGGGGAGCCACTAGGATCATCGATGCTTTGTCTCTGAGAACCTTGAAGGGAGTCCGAGACACCAGTGGCATGGGAGGAAAGGCATACAAGAGGCCGGTGGACCATGGAATCAGAAAAGCATCCGCCGCTACTCAGAGGATGCGGCTGTCGAGAGCAGAACCTGGGCAGCTGCCGGTTCAGAGGACTGGCAAACAGATCCATGGTGGGGAGACCCCACTTGAGAAAGATTTGCTGAACCACCATCGGATCCAGCCTCCACTCGTGTGGCTGGAGGATCCTGCTGAGCTTGTCGGCCAGGTAATTTTCTTGACCTGGGAGATAGACAGCCCTGAGGAGGATGCCGTGGAGGACTGCCCAAGAGCATAGCTGTTGCGCCTCCTGACAGAGGAGGAAGGAGCCTGTTCCGCCTTGTTCGTTTACGTAGAACATGGCCACCTGGTTGTCCGTCTGTATCAGCAGCAACTGGTGGGACACCAGGTGAGAAAAGGCTCTGAGCGCTAGGCGGATGGCTCTGAGCTCCAGGAAGTTTATCTGTTGAGCAGACTCCCAAGGATTCCAGAGGCCTTGAGTACATGACCCTTGGCAATATGCTCCCCAACCCAGGAGGGAAGCATCGGTCGTTAGGACCTGAGAATGCGGAGGGGGCTGAAAAGCCACCCCCAGCACTAGGTTTGGTAGATGAAGCCACCATTGCAGAGATGAGACCAGCTGGTCGGAGATCTGTACGGAGTCCGCTAGGCTCCCCGTGGCCTGATGCCATTGAGTGCAAAGGCACCACTGAGCAGGAGGCATGTTCAGTCGGGCATTGGGGGTCACATGGACCGTGGAAGCCATATGACCGAGCAGTCGCAGAAAATGCCTGGCGGAGACCAGCGCATTGCTGTGAAAGTGGCTGGCGAGATCCATGAGCCGCTTGGCCCTGTCCAGAGGGAGGAAGGCCCGCGCCTGAAGTGTGTCCAACCTGGCGCCTATGAACTCGAGATTTTGAGAGGGGAGCAAAGTGGACTTTGCGAAGTTTATGACAAAACCCAAGTGCTGGAGCAGAGCCACAGTGCGATGAGTGGCCTGAGCGGCCTCTGTTGAAGATGGGGCTCTGATGAGCCAGTCGTCCAGGTATGGGAACACAAAAAGACCTTGAAGTCTTAGATAGGCCGCCACCACTGCTAGGCATTTGGTGAACACCCTGGGGGCGGAGGATAGGCCAAAGGGCAGTACTCTGTACTGGTAATGATTTCCTCCCACAACAAATCTGAGATATTGTCTGTGGTCTGGATGAATGAGGATATGAGTATACGCATCTTTCAGATCCAAGGAGTATAGCCAGTCTCCCTGCTGGAGGTAGGGCAGCAGGATTCCAAGGGTAAGCATCTTGAACTTTTCCTTTGCAAGGAACTTGTTGAGGTTTCGCAAGTCCAGGATGGGTCTGAGGCCTCCTGTTCTTTTTGGAATCAGGAAGTACCTGGAGTAAAACCCTTGACCCTTCAGGTGGTGGGGCACCGGTTCCACGGCTTGCTCCTGAACGAGACTTGCTAACTCCTGAAGGAGTAAGTCCCTGTGCAAAGGGAGTCTGGGAGGCTCCCCTGGAAAGTAGGAGGGAGGTACCTGGTGAAAGTGAAGAAGATAGCCCTTTTGAACTATGTGAAGTACCCAGGTATCTGTGGTGATGTTGGACCACCTGTGGGCAAAGTGGACCAGCCGGCCTCCTGTGCTGAGAGAAACCAGCTGAGGGGGAGAGACTATGCTGAGGAAGTCAAAAACCCCCACCCTGCTGAGCAGGGGCCGGTGGTGCAGGCTTGGGGGCTTGCTGCCTACGGGACCCATTACCCCGGTCCCTTGGCCTGCTTTCCCTGTGGGGGAGCTGCTGAGGCCTGATACTGAGGGTAGTATTTATAGGCAGCCGCCTTCCTCGGGTAAAAGGGCTTTTTCCCCGAGCCCTTCTTCTTTTGAGAAGGGGCAGAGGTCTTCCTTGAGAGACGAGTCCTGGTGAGAGTCTCTGTCTCGATTTGTGCAGCCTTCTCATCCATGGGCTTGCCAAAGAGGTTATTCACCTCGGCAGGGGACATCGACCAACTTGTCCTGCACCCAGGGCTCGAGGTCGGACGTCTGAAGCCAAGCCTGGCGGCGTACACCGATGCCGGCTGCAGCTACTCGAGCCGAAGCCTCAAAACCATCATAGGCTGCTCGAGATATAAACTTGGAGCACTCTCGAATACCAGTTGACAAGGTTTGGAACCTCTGCAAAGGTTTGTCGGAGAGACCAGCAGAGAACCCGGCTATTTCTTTAGCCAGGTCTCGGAGATACATGCCCATGTAGAGCTGGTAGGTCTGGACTCGACAAGCAAGCATAGAGCCCTGGAAGCACTTCCTACCGAGGGCATCCAGGCTTCGGGCTTCCCTACCAGGGGGCACCGAGGAGTGCATTTTTTGACTCTTAAGTCTATGCATGGCCGATTCCACCACCATGGAATGGTGCGGTAGTTGTGCCTTTTGGAACCCGGGGCTCTTGCGGACTCGATAAATGGAATCGACCCGCTTGCTTAACACCGGCGACGACGCCGGGCTCTCCCACATGCGGAAGAGAAGTCGTTCCAGCATCGGAGGAACCGGTACAATAAAGGCCTCCTTCGGGGGAGAGTCATATTGGAGGGCATCGAGTTCTTCGACTCGAGGTTCCTCCTCGGGATCCGCGGGGAAGGCCAAAGCCTTCGCCATATCCCTCACGAAGTCCGAGAACCAGGTATCCTCAGGGGGGGGGACCGTCTCCGAGGTTCGGACTCGGGGGAGTCCGAAGGGACACACCGAGTCCGAAAGGAAGCAGGTGACTCTTCGTCCTCGGATTCCCAGGCCGACTCCTCGGAGGAGGAATCGAGCGGCTCCGGTCAGGCGGGCACCGATGCTATCCGCTCCGACGCCGAGGGAGTCGGCGTCGACGACCTCGGTCCCGAACGGGAGGCCGAAGGAGACCTCGACCAAGGATCGACTCGAGCCCTCATGGACTCGAGGATCGGCTCGGTCTCCGGGGTCGACTTGGAGGTCGACGTCCCGGCGGTCAGGGCAGAAACACCGGCGAGGCCAGCGATCAATACCCGCTGCTGGTCCATGAAGGCAGTCAGACTGCTCTCCAAGGCCGTCAACCTGAGTCCGAGCTCAGGAGACCCAGCAGCCCCCGACTCGAGCCCCGACGGCGTCGGGCCCGATGTCGGGTCCTTCGGAGGCGAGTCAACGAGGACAACAGTACTTACGTGAGCGGGCAAGTCCACCTCGAGTCGAGGATGTTTTGACGGCCTCTCCACCTCCGAGGACCCGGGACGGGAATCGGGGCTATGCGACCTGGCCCTCGAGGGACCAGGAGCGTCCACCGATCCCGCCCTCGCGGGTTTCTTCTTCTGATGATGTTCCCGGGTAGGAGACCCCCTTTCAGAGGAACTTCGACGGTGCTCAGGACCAGAGTCCCGAGACGTCGAAGCCTCTGACGAGGTCCGAGCCCGGCCGGAGTCAGAGAAGATACGCTCCCGCTGATGCTGCCGACTCAACGCTTTAGAGGACATTTTGCCACACGGACCACAGATCATGGAGTCATGATCGGGTCCGAGGCAGCGGAGGCAAAAGTCATGAGTGTCTGTAAGAGACATGAGTTTCTTACAGAGGTCACACTTTTTAAAGCCGCTGGCAGCCATCGGGGGAAAAAGGGCCCCTGCGAGGTCGAAAGACCGGGCTGCCAGGGAAAAAGGCGCGAAATCTGTCACGAAGGACAAAAAACCGAAAAATAAGGAATGGGCTCGCAACCGGCGTCGCGAGTCCGGGCGGGAAAAGAACCGGCGTCGAACCGAAGAAAAAAGAGAAATAAAGAGAAAAAATCAACTTTTCGGCGGGGATTCACAGACAACGTCTGTAGGGCTCCGCGGAAAAAAGAAGACTGAGCAAGATGGCACCCTTGGGCGGGAAGAGGACCGCGCATTCCCAAAGGCTTTCTTTGAAAGCTGGGGAAAATTGCTCCGCGAGGGCTCCGTCGGCGCCGACGTCACCCATATGTGAGGACTGACTTCCTGCTTGGTCCTGGAGAATCATGCTACTCCTTAGAAACTCAGGCATCCTAGGGACGGAGGGTAGGAGTTGAATAATAGAGAGGTGCTGTGGAACAGCTGGACTAGAACAGGACTTCTATAGAGGAAGACCCTGTATGGAGGACATTTGGTAGTAAAATATTGAGTGCAATATTCTAATATAGGCCTCCCTTGGTGGTATTACAAAAAGTCTATTGAGGTTCAAATGGATCTGTTAGAAGAGCCAGTAGAAGATCCTCCAGAAGTACCTCACTGTGAAGTTGAGGTAATAACTGTAGAAAAAA
This sequence comes from Ichthyophis bannanicus, assembly GCA_033557465.1. Taxonomy (NCBI): domain Eukaryota; kingdom Metazoa; phylum Chordata; class Amphibia; order Gymnophiona; family Ichthyophiidae; genus Ichthyophis; species Ichthyophis bannanicus. Next base: position 450,619,518 of record CM066037.1, read on the forward strand.
CAAGTGGAGGTGAGAACCCTTCTGGGTGAGAAATAGCCCCAGGGGAACTGGGGTAGTATAAAAAGGTAGGGCTTCAGCGGAAAACGCAGAAGGTACTATTAGACAAAGCTCAAGCTCCTTTGGCCCAAGAACAGTAAAATCCTAGGACCAAAAGGAAAAAGAGTCTGCTCCATGTGGACTAACGATGGAATTAGTCCACGTAGGAGAGAAGGGGTATGGAGAACCCCTGTATCTGATAAGAAAGTAAGGACAGACTTAAGAAGCGTTGGAGCTTCTGATTAACTGAAGATCCGCAATGTCTTTCCTAAATGGGCTCAATTAGGAAAGAAAAAAGGTACATGGAGAGCTTCAGAGGTACCTAACCCTGAAAGGTTATGGTAGGGAAAACATTTGCCAATTACCACAGGGAGTGGTTGTATGTGTAGAACCCTAAGCATGCTGGCACAGCATTGATAGGGGTAGTGCCCATCTGTCAGGGTCATAGGGGAAAGCACAGTTACTTACCTGTAACAGGTGATCTCTGGGAACAGCAGGAATTAGTCCTCACATATGGGTACGTCGGTACCGACGGAGCCTGCGCGGGAAAGCTCCCCAGCTTCCTAGAATGGAAGCTTTTGGGACCTCCCACTGCACATGCGCACTGCCTTCCCGCCTTCCTGAACAGCTCTCCTCAGTTTCGAGTTTATAGCTGAGTCAATAGAGAGAGGACAGGAAGATAGATAGATAAAAGATACAACTCCTAGGGGAGGTGGGTGGGTTGTGAGGACTAATTCCTGCTGTTCCCAGAGATCACCTGTTACAGGTAAGTAACTGTGCTATCTCCAGGAACAAGCAGGAATAAGTCCTCACATATGGGGACTCCCTAGCTGAGATGCGTGGGATCCCCTGTCAAGGTTCGCCATCTTCGTATGGATCTCAGGCATCCATCCTGGGAAGGTGGGCAGGAGTTGTCTAAGAATGGAACAGGTGTTTGAGGACAGCCTGGCCAAACAAGGCATCCCGGCGGGAGTCCTTGTCCAAACAGTAATGGGCTGTGAAGGTATGAACCGAGGCCCAGGTAGCGGCTCGACAGATCTGATCAATGGAAACAGAGTGCAGATGAGCCATAGAAGTTGCCATGGCTCTCACATTGTGAGCTGTGACATGGCCTTCCAGAGGAATGTTTTTACTCTGGTAAGCAAAGGAAATACACTGAGCAATCCAATTGGAAAGTGTACGCTTGGAGACTGGAAGTCCCAAATGTGAAGGATCAAAAGCCACGAAAAGTTGAGAAGACTTTCGATGTGGCTGAGTCCTATTAAGGTAAAAGGCTAGAGCTCTTTTACAATCCAGAGTATGAAGGTTCCTCTCTGCACTGGAGGCATGAGGAGCCGGAAAAAATACAGGTAGATATACCTCTTGATTAAGATGAAAGGGGGAGACCACTTTAGGCATAAAGTGGGGATTCGTCCTAAGGACCACCTTGTCATGATGAAATCTCGTATAAGGTGGATTAGCCACTAGAGCTTGCAGTTCGCTGATGCGACGAGCGGAAGTGACTGCAATTAGGAATAGTACCTTCCAGGAAAGAAATTTCAAGGAGGTAGAAAATAACGGCTCAAAAGGTGGCTTCATAAGCTGACCAAGCACTAGATTCAAATCCCATGCGACCGGGGGGGGGGGTCTGATGGGAGGTTTAGTGAGGGTCAGGCCTCTCATGAATCTTGCAACAAGAGGGTGAGAGGAGATAGGTTGTCCATTTACAGGTTTCAGGGATGCTGAAATAGCACTTAAATGGACTCTTACAGAATTCGTCTTAAGGCCTGCATTGGAAAGATGCAGGAGATAGTCTAAGAGGGAATTCAAAGGAAGTGCCAGAGGGTCAAGGCCCTGCTGAGCACACCAAATGGAAAAACGTTTCCATTTGAAAGCATAAGACCGCCTCGTGGAAGGTTTCCTAGAGGCATGAAGGATATCTTTCACAGGTTGAGAAAGATTAAAGTCTTGAAGACTTAAGCCTTCAGTAACCAAGCTCGGAGATGTAGGGATTTGGGGTTTGGGTGCCACAAAGTCCCGTCCTCCTGAGACAGAAGGTCTGGTGCAGCTCCTAAGTCCAGGGAGGATCCCTGGGAGAGCTGTAGAAGCAGAGGGAACCACACTTGGCGTGGCCAGCGTGGAGCTATGAGGATCATAGAGCCGTGATCTCTCTGGAGTTTGAACAGAGTCTTGGGAATCAGCGGAATGGGTGGAAAGGCATATAGGAACGCCTGACCCCAATGGAGGAGAAAGGCGTCCGTGGCCTGAGCTTCCTGACACGGAGTCCTGGAACAGAACCGGGGAAGTTTGGCATTCCACGGACTTGCAAAGAGGTCTATGTCCGGGGTCCCCCATTCCTGAAAGATTCTGGTTATCTGGTCCACATGTAGGGACCACTCGTGTGGCAGCAGAACACGACTGAGTCTGTCTGCTCGAGAGTTTTGAACTCCTGGAAGGTACACTGCTAGCAGATGAATTTGGTGCTCTCTGGCGAAGGCCCATAATCTGAGAGCTTCGTTGCAAAGCGACAGAGAGCCCGTCCCTCCTTGTTTGTTTATGTAAAACATGGCCACCTGATTGTCTGTCTGAACCAGGACAGTCAGGTTGGCAAGGAGGGTATGGAAGACCTTGAGGGCAAGGTAAATTGCTCGCAGTTCCAGGAGGTTGATATGAAGGGTGGCCTCCTGTGGAGACCAAGTGCCCTGAGTGGAGAGAGTTAGCAGATGGGCTCCCCACCCCAATTGGGAGGCATCTGTTGTGAGGGTTGCTTGGGGTAGCAAGGGCTGAAAGGGAGCCCCCAACAACAGATTCTTGGTGGATATCCACCAATGGAGGGACCAAGACAGACGGTTTGAGGTTTGTATTTGGTCTGAGAGTGCTCCCGACGCCTGAGTCCACTGGGTGGCCAGGGTCCATTGAGCTGCTCTCATATGAAGACGAGCGTAGGGCACCACATGTACTGTGGAGGCCATATGGCCCAGGAGGCGTAGCATTTCCCTGGCTGTCAAGTGAGTACTGGACTGGGCTTGGGAGGCCAAGCTCAGCAGACGCTGACCCCGAACCAGTGGAAGGTAGGCTCTTGCAGTGGTGGTGTCCAACTGGGCCCCTATGAATTCTAGAGACTGAGTAGGGCTGAGTTGAGACTTGGGGAGGTTTATTACCAGTCCCAAATACTGCAGAAGGCTCCTTGTGCGGTCTAGGGAAATCTGGGCCTGCGACTGAGTTGGAGCTCGAATGAGCCAGTCGTCCAGATATGGGAATACGAAAATCCCCATGCTTCTGAGAAATGCGGCTACGACTGCCATGCATTTGGTAAAGACTCTTGGGGCAGAGGCGAGACCGAAGGGAAGTACTCTGTATTGGTAATGACTTCCCCTGAACAGAAAGCGAAGATATTTTCTGTGGGATGGATGGATGAGTAGATGTGTATACGCATCCTGTAGGTCTAGAGAACAAAGCCAGTCCTGACTCTGAAGGTATGGAAGGAGAATGCCCAAAGAGAGCATTTTGAATTTCTCCTTGTACAGAAATTTGTTCAATTCTCTCAGATCTAGGATTGGTCTGAATCCCCCTGTTTTCTTTGGAATGAGAAAATAGGGGGAGTAGAAACCTGACCCCTGTTGATGAAGAGGAACCTCTTCTATGGCCCCTTGGGCAAGCAGAGAAGAGATCTCCTGATCCAACAGGGCTAGGAGAGGAGATGGAGAATTGAAGGGTCTCACCATGTGATGAGGAGGAAGGCTGGAGAAATGAAGTTTGTAACCCTCTCGGATGATAGAGAGGGTCCATTGCTCTGTTGTGATCTGTTCCCATCTGGGAGCAAAGTGAGCTAACCTTCCAGGTATGGTGAGAGGTTCTGGTTGGTCCAGAACCAGGAATGGCAAGTTCTCTAGGGGCAAATCAAAACCCCTGAGGGGGTGGAGCCTGTTGAGCTGTAGTAGCTGCTGCAGGCTTTGCTCTTGCTTGTTTCGTTTGCTGACGTTTAGCCGCAAAACGAGGTTGAGAAGATTGCTGGCCAGTATTGGAAGCATATCTGGCCTTCTTATAATAAGGCCTCTTGAAAGACTTCTTCTTAGTGGGAGTAGAAGTGGACTTAGAAAGTCTCTCTAAGGTGGCATTTTCAGCATCCATTTGAGTGGCCTTAACTTGCCACTCTGCACCGAATAAGTTCTCACCTGTACAGGGCAGATTCCGTAAGCCATCTAGAACCCAGGGTTCCAGATCAGAAGCCTGGAGCCAAGCCAGACGTCTGGCTGCAATAGCAATGCCAGAAGCTCTGCTGGCTCCTTCGAAGGAATCAAAGGCAGCTCTGTTGGAGAACTTAGAAACATCTAAAAGTTGTTTCACAACAGAAAGGAAGTCCTCCTGTTTATCCTCAGGGATAAGGGAGGCAAAATGCCGTACTTTCTTGGCAAGTTCCCCTAGGAACATGCCCATATAGAGGCTGTAGGAATTAATCCGGGCTATAAGCATACTAGCCTGGAAGATTTTCCTACCAAAAGAGTCCAGTGTCTTACATTCCCTTCCTGGAGGTGTAGAAGAGTGCCTTTTAGTACTCTTGATCTTTTTCATTGCAGACTTTACCACAATGGAGCGGTGAGGCAATTGAGTTTTCTGAAAACCAGGAGACGGAGGGACCCGATACATGGTGTCCAACCTACGGGAATAAGGAGACAGAGTTAAAGGGTTCTCCCAGAAATCCATCAATTGTTCTTGAAGGATTTCATGGATAGGCAGAGTAACTGCTTCTTTAGGAGACTTGGAGTATCCTAAAATATCCAATCTTTTTGACCTTGGTTCCCTTTCAGAGGAAGTAGTGATAGAAAGGCCTTTAGCCATTTCTAAAATAAAGTCCTGAAAGGACAAATCCTCTGGAGGAGACATTCTCCTTTTTGGAGAAGAAGGTTCCTCAGGAAGGTCAAGGGAGAGCTCTGCAGACTCATCAGAGGAGACAAAATCCTCAGAGGAATCGGTGTATTGTCTAGTTTCCTCTAACGCACGATACGCATACCGATCGGTATCGACATCGGGCGTACCGGGTATGGAAGCGGTATGGAGCGAAAGCCCATACGGTACCGATTTGCGTTTAGAAGAGGAAGGCCTGGGTTCCGGCATGGCGGACGATACCGGAACCGGGCCCGGAACCGCTGGAAGCGGTACCGATGGCGTTGCAGCTTTAATGAAAGCCATGACGGCCTGCTGCATGGATTGGACAGTATTGCCCATAGACGCCACGGCTGCCTGGATGTCGGTACCGGTATGGGCCGGTACCCCAGAGCAGTCCAACAGGTGATCTGTCGAGGCCGTGCCATCGATGTCAACCTGTAGCCCCTGTATTGGCGTTTTGGAAGGTAGGACCTCCCGCCGGGGCTGTTTGGCTGGGGCAGGGTCCTCAAAACTAAGAGCCTCTCGATGCTTTGAAGGAGATTTGCTCTTTGAGGACTTGCCCACAGAAGGTTTGGTTACCTGAGATCCATCCGGGGATGATGACCGGGATGACTGTGATGTTGGATTCTCTGAAGCAAACAGCACATGGAATTTGTTGGCCCGGTTCTGCAGCCCACGCTTAGACATTTGGGAGCAGGAAGGGCAGTCCGGAATGGAGTGGTCAGGCCCCAAACATTTAAGACACCATTCATGGGTGTCTGTGACTGATATTACAGCCGTACACTTGGTACACTTCTTAAATCCAGGGGCTGGCTTCTCCATGTGGAGAATCCAAGTAGGCCTGAAGGCCTAACTGAAGTGACCAAGTGCTGAAAAATAATAAAAAGAAAAGAAAATAATTTTTCAAGAAAGAAAAAGGAAGACCGGCGATACCGGTATCGGTATGGGAAGGCAGGTACGCGGTCTAAAGAAACAAAACAAAAAACTACAATTTCTTCAGCGGTGACAGGATACACGACCTGCTGGCTCCGCGGAAAAAGAGAAACTGAGGAGAGCTGTTCAGGAAGGCGGGAAGGCAGTGCGCATGTGCAGTGGGAGGTCCCAAAAGCTTCCATTCTAGGAAGCTGGGGAGCTTTCCCGCGCAGGCTCCGTCGGTACCGACGTACCCATATGTGAGGACTTATTCCTGCTTGTTCCTGGAGATTATACGGATATCTGAACCTGACAGATAGATAGATAAGTATGTGGATACATATGTACCTAAAAGATATATCTCAAGAGACATACATATATATAAATATATATATATATATAAAAAAAATTATATATATATATTCCTAAATATATACACATATATGGTATATATGCATATAAATATAGAGAGATATACATGGGCAGAAGATACACATATATATATATATATATCCCAATATATGTAGGCATATAGACACATGTCTCCAGGAGTGTGGATGGAGAGATGGCCATATAACTAGATCCCTCTAGGATATGGGGAGAGAGAAAGATTCATCTAGTAGCAAGAAGGGTGATACTTGCTTGAATAGATGCATAGAGAATCTTCTTTCCCTGGTTATGATTGGCAGAGTCAGAAGATTGGTCTCCCTGAGAAGGAGTCTAGATTCTCCTCAGAATTCGAGCTCTTGAATAACCAGGAAGGCCTACGTGAAAAATGCAGAGGATAACTTCAGTCTGCAGGCAGCAAGTCCAGATCTTTCCAGAACTGTAGTATGGTAAATGGATAGAGGACGCCACTGGAATAAGATACCAAGTGACCCGGCTTCAGGGGCAAGATTGGTATCCGGCGTCCTTGAGCTGCCAGTGAAAGAAAAGTATCTCTGGCGAAAAGTCCAAAGGAGATATGGGCCAAGCCAGGGAATTGGCCATTCTTTAGGTTTTCACGTGATGAAAGGCCTGTGTCTTATATCTCAAAAGAGATTTTAGATGCGATGGTAAGGGTAGGGAACACCTACCAGTCATGGGAACATGACTGGGTGAACCTCTCCTAACCATCTGGGGTTATCTGCCAGGCAAGATACTAATGCTCTCTAGCAAGGGCCCATAGTGCAAAGCTACTCTGTAGAGTTGCAGAGAGCATGCTGCAGGTTGGTTAGAAGAAGAAGCTGACTGCAGAAAGTCAGTGGGTAACTTAACTATTCTGCCAGGGACAAGGGGGCGAAGAATAGAAGTTAACCAACCAGTCTGTGATAATAGGGCTACCAAAAAAGGTTGATAACCTGTTTGGGGTTTAGCACTGAGGCTAGCAGGATTGCTGGTGGAGGAGAAACCCTGGTTGTGTGGTAAACAGAACCAGTGGGTTAACCACTAGAAATTGCTGCATTTGCAGCAACTATCAGGTCAGCGGAAAAAAAATTCTTTTCCCCCCTTTTTTTTTTTTTTTTTTACTGGGAAAAAGCAGCAACAGACATAGTAGGAGTGGTAAGACTTCCCTATTGTCTGATGAGCTGCCCTAAGGTAAGAAAAAAAGGGGAGACAACTCTGGAAGGGAGAATCCCCTTGTGGAATAGGTAGAAGACCATAGGGGCTTACCAATGTAATAGAACCACTCTTACAAACCGAATATTGTAGTAAGAGGGAGGTAAGATAGAGTTGAAGGAGACTGACTATGTAGTCAGTTTCTGAAATGTAAAATGATACATGCTAGTACAGGGCAAAAACTATCCCATTGATAGTTGGCACTTCTCTTTTCCTGGAAGAGGAAGAGAGCCCTGTGAAGTATGGGCATGATCATCATAAAGACTCTTAGAGTAAATGAAAAGGATGTCTCGAGAAGAGAGATGCAGGAAAAGTTAGGATGAAATTAGTGCAGATGCTTCAGTGAAAAGAAACAGACTGCAACTCTAACCACCAACCAGAAGAGGTAATGATAATTTATCTGAAAATCTGCTATTGCTGGGTTTGTTGAACCTGTTGAGGTTGTGGTTTCTTTAGACCAGTGCGATGTTTCCCTTGTTTGGGAACATCTGTATGATGGGCAGAGGAAGGATAAAACTTTTTCCCCCTACGGGAAGAAAGTTTGGTAGGACATTTCCTACCAACTGGGAAAGAGGAAGGCGTAGAACAGCCTCTGAAAACAGGAATGTCAGAGGTTAACTGAGCAACTTGGAGTAAAGACTCTCTGTTAAAGAGATTTTCTCCACTGCAAGGAGTATTTCCCAGTCTTACTTGTGCCCATTTGTCCAAGTCTGAAACTTGGAGCCAGGCCTTACGTCGTGCCCCTATAGCTATAGCAGATGTTCTGCTAACAGACTCAAAAGAGTCTAGGGAAGCACGAGTAAGGAACCTAGAGATATTATGAGCATGACTAACCAGTAAGGAATAGTCTGCTCTTTTAGGCTCTTGAAGAAAAGGAGTCAAAAACAGTAGTTTCTTTGTGACCTCTTCAAGAGATAATCCCATATAGAAAATATATGAGAGAATTATTGCTGAAAGCATGGATGCCTGGAAAGTTTGACGTCCAAAGGCATCTAAAGTCTTAGACTCACGACCTGGCGGATAAGAAGAGTGCTTTTTAGTACTCTTAATACGCCTCATTGCTGATTCTACAACAATGGAATGATGAGGAAGTTGAGTCTTTTGAAAACTTGGAGAGGGGGGCACCTGATATAGGAGATCAGTTGCCCTAGAAGGTGGGGGTACCGTTAAAGGGGTTTCCCCACATTCGAAGGAGGAGATCCTGCAGGGTCTGATGCAAAAGAAGCATGATGTTCTCCTTTGGGCTCGAGGGAACATACAGGGATTCTGTATTCCCTGGTGTAGGATTCTGACCTGGTACAGAAATGGCAAGTGACTTTGCCATATCAAGCAGGAATGCTTGAAAAGAAGAATCCCCAGAGGGAAATCCTCTAGAAAGAGGAGGACAAGCTAGATCTGTTGAAGAACTAGCATTGGCACCCAGGGATCTATCCAAATTTAGAGGAATAGAAGACCCTACAGGGTGAAGTATGGGATCCTTAGAGGATGGTCGCCGTTACCGCAGGAGGTCGGGACCAGCAACAGTTGGTAGCACATCATCCATGTTAGGGATCGATTCCAAACTTGGTGCCGAGGGAAGTGAGCCTGATGAGAGAAGCATGGAAGGCACCGACAGCAATGGTAATGTGGATACCGGTACCGACTCCGGTACCGTATCCGATACGGGTGGATGAAGGCCAGCCGGTGACAGCTCTAACGGTATCGAAGAAACCGAGAGTGCCGGACATGGATCATCGGAACCGTGCCTTCGGTACAGTCTGGTATCGGTACCAAGGCGAGTCGGTACCCAGTCATCCAGACTGGAGATCGATTCCAGACTCGGCATCGAGGGAAGTGAGTCTATCGATGCACATCTGGAGGGTACAAGCGTCGATACCAGTACCGGTACCGGGATCGATACCGATACTGCAAGATCGGTCTGTAGCGTATCCAACGGGTCCGCAGCCGAGGACGCCAGACTATGATCTTTGGTGAGGAGTGTTTCATCCAACACCATTGCCAATGCCGGGGTATCGGTACCGCTCGAAGCGGATGCCACCACCAAGCATGGCTCAGGTATGTTCGGAGAGGGGTGAACCTCAAACCCCACTAAGGATTTGGAGGCCGAAGACTCCCACCGGGGTTTTAAAGCCAGTGAGTCCTCGAGGGCAAGGCCAGAGGCTTTTCTATGCTGTGCATGAGATCTACCACTCGAGGGCTGGCTAGTCTTAACAGACTGTTTTTGGGTTACCTGATCCTGTGAAGAAGAAACGGTGGTCGGTGCCCTGAAATTAAATGGGGACCGGGTATCGAGGTGGACTCGATGCTGAAGACTTCTTCCGACTATACTGTAACAGGAGGGACACTCCGGCGGATAGTGGTCAGGACTCAAGCAGGTTAGACACCAATTATGAGTGTCTAAAATTAATTTTGTACCGCCACAGTTTGTACATTTCTTAGGGACAGTGGCTGGCGGTTCCATGAAGGAAAGCGAATAGGCCTAGCATGCCGAAAAATCCTTGAGGCACTAACCAGGAAAAAAGTATTCCTTAAAAAGGAAATTTTATAAGAAAAGAGAAAAGAAACACCGGCGGTACCGGTGGCATCGGGGAAGGCAGACGCGACTACAAGAAAACTAAAAAATAAAAGAAGAATTTTCTGCGGTGACAGGAGGACGTCCTGCCAGCTCCGCGGAAAAACGAAAACTGAGGAGAGGCAGTTGGGAAAGGCGGGAAGGCAGCACGCAGGCATGGTGGGATGCTCCCAAAAGCATTCTAATTGGACGCTGGGGAGCATTCCCGCGCAGACTCCGTCGGTACCGACGTACCCATATGTGAAGACTCATTCCTGCTTGTTCCTGGAGATGGGGGCTTTATACTCTGTCCCTTCTGTTGGGGAAGGGTAGCAGTCTTCTTGGAGACCCTAGTCCTCATCAGGAACTCTGGCTCCAACTCTGCAGACTTATCAGTCATGGTTTGCCAAAGAGGTTCTCTCCTTGGCAGGGGACTTCGACCAATTTGTCCTGAACCCACTGCTGCAGGTTGGAAGACTGTAGCCAAACCAGGCGTCCGGCACCAATGCCCACAACGGCTACTCTAGCCACGGACTCTAAGCTGTCAAAAGCTGCCCAAGTCATAAATTTGGAGCACTCTCTGATGGCAGAGGACAGACTCCGGAACCACTGGAGGGGTTCCTAGGAGAGGCCAGCTGAGAACCCGGTGAGTTCCTCCACCAGGTCCCTCAAGTACATATCCATGTACAGCTGGTATGCCTGGATCCAGACAATGAGCATCGAGCCCTGGTAGCACTTTCTGCCAAGGGCCCCTACCCAGGGGCACCAAGGAATGTGACTTCTGGCTCTTGAGCCGATGCATGGCAGACTCCACCACTATGGAGTTGTGTGGCAGTTGTGCTTTCTGGAAGCCTGGCATCTGGTGGACCCAATACATAGAGTCCAGCAATTGGCTCAAGATGGGTACCGATGCCGGCGTTTCCCCACATGCAGAGAAGCAGCTGTTCCAGGATCAGAGGAATGGGCACTGTAAGTGCCTCTTTCAGAGGGGCCTCATACTGGAGGATCTCAAGCTCCTCCATGCGAAGGTCCTCCTTCAACTCCATATCGAACACCAATGCCTTTTGACATGTCCCACACGAAGTCCAGGAAGGCCGTATCATCAGGCGGGGGACTTGCGCCAGGTCTCGGAGGGAGATGGGTCCGAGGGCACGTTGTGCTCGGTGCCTGGGGATTCTTAGTCCTCGGTCTCCCAGTACGACTCAGTCTGTGGATCATTGAGGGTGGGCTAGGTTACGAGGTCAGGCCCTGAGCCCGACAGTCCGTGTCCTTCGGGAGCTCTGCACACAGAGCCATGGGCACTTATCGGGGAGGGCCTCGGTCCTGAGGATCGAGACTAGAATAGAGACCAATGTCAAGGATCAACTAGAGGCCAATGGCGCTTGAGGATCAGCTCGACATCCGGGGATGTCCTCGAGGTCGAGAGCCTGGTGGTCTGGGCAGATGACCTGGTAGAACTGGGCAATATAGCCTTGCTGCTGGGCCATGAAGGCAGATCAGCTGTGCTCCAAGGTCGCCATTCTGATTTCCAGTCCAGATGGCTCCACAGCCTTCAAAGTGGGCACCGAGGATCACAGGCCACCAGAAGCCTATGATTCTCTGTGGGTGACCTTGGTCAGCCACTCCCGCTCTGACCCTTCGGGTTCATAGCATGGACTGTGGGACCGGGCGCGGGACTTACCTGCCTTCCCCGACTCATCCACGACACAGCCTTCAAGGATTTCTTCTTTTTCTTGTGTTCCACCTCTAAGGTGCTCAGCTTGGAGGACCCCTGGCCTCGGTCGGAGGCAGCGGGGTCACCTGGCGGCTCTAGGGTCCCAGATGGGGCCTTGGAGCATGGCTTCACTGTAGACTCTGGGGCAGAATCTGACTTTTGGAAAAACTTCTTATGCTGTTGCTGACGACTCTTAATGGCCTTGGAGGACATCTTCTTACAGAAGCCACAATCCAAGGGATCGTGGTCCAGTCTGAGGCAACCGAGGCAGCAGTCATGTATGTTGGTGAGGAACATGGTCCATGAACACCGATCACCTTGAAGCTGCTGGCAGAGGCCATGGGGGGAAAAAGGGCCCCAGCGAGCTCAAAGACCCAGGGCTCTGCCAGTGAAAAGGGCACAAAACTGTGCCAATCAAGAACAAGAAAAAAGAAAAGAAAAACACTGACCTGAGACGCGATGCATAGGCAAGAAAGCTCATGGGCGGGAAAAGGAACCAGTATGCGACCAGAGAAAAGAAAAATTCAAAAGGAAACTAACACTTTTTTTCAGGGGAAACAGACACGTCCAGTGGGCTTTGCAGAAAAAAGAAGACTGAGGCAAGAAGGCACCCTTGGGCGAGAAGGGGACCAAGCATGCATGGTGCATCTCCCAAAGGCTTTCTTGAAAGCTGAGGAAGACTTTCGCGCAGGGCTCCATCAGCATTGACGTCACCCATATGCGAGGACTGACTTCCTGTTTGTTCCCGGAGAATGACTTGGTCGTCACATCATCATTGCGCAGGCCAGCGAACAGCACAAAAAAGATAATCAAACTTATGAAAGAAATTTGTAAACTCCAAGTACCGAAGAAGCACCCTCCGGATAACCACAAGGCAAAGATCCTTATTCTTCCCCTGACACCACTCCTTAGAGAAGGAGAGCAGGCATACCACCTGGTTCACGTAAAAGGGAGAACATTTTAGGCAAGAAGGAAGGCACAGGCCAAATGGAAACAGCTTCCTTGAAAAAGACAGATAAGGATCTCGGCAAGACTGAGCCTGCAGCTCAGAAATTCGTCTTGCAGAAAAAAACACGACCAAGATGACAATCTTGAGAATCAAATCCTTTAAAGTAGCATGCTTCAACAGCTCAAAAGGCACCACTATCAGGGCCCTGAGCACCAAAGGCTTTGGATGCTGAATTCCCTGGAGGAAGTGCAAGACGTTCAAGTGCAAAATGTTCAAGTGCAAAATGTTCAAGTGCAAGGCTAGAGAGAAACTTACCAGCCCCTTGACCTCAGAAACAGGCCAAAGCTGCTACTTGAACTTTCAGGGAGCTAAGGGAAAAGCCTTTCTGCAGGCCATCCTGTAAAAAGGCCAACAAAGATGGCAGTTTGATCACCTCAGGAGCCAACTACTGGACGCCACACCTTCGCTCAAAAGAGGCACCAGATCTCCACGTATGCTAGCTTGGTAGATCTCCTCTGGGCTCTGAGCAGAGTGGAGATCACTGCTGGAGAAGCAAGAAGGGAACCAGGTCCTCCAGGATGATGGGTCCCTGCCACAACAGGCCCCAAGATGGAAGCAACCAAAGAGGAGAAACCTGCAGGAGCCGCATCATGTCTCTGAGCCATGCTCTCCTTGGCAAAACCGGCTCCACCAGAACCATCCTGCCCGGGTGGTGCTCTATACACCAAATCACATGCCATCCCCACCAAGGGCCATGTAGGAAACACATACAGCTGGTGCTGACTTGGCCAAGGCTGGGTCACGGCATCAACACCCTCTGACCCCATCTTCATGTGAGAAAGTGGCAAACTTTGACATTGGAACGAGTCGCAATCAGATCCATTTTGGAGTGACCCTGGTGGTGCTGCATCAGCTGAAATGCCTCTCGACTCCCACTCTCCAGGATCCAGACAGTGACGACTGAGGAAGTCTGCTTCCACATTGTTCACTCAGCAATGTGTTGAGCTGACAAGGCTAGGAGGTGGTTCTCTGCCCAGGCAAACAGGAAAGCCCAACTGCAGAGCTACCTCAGCACTCCTTGTGTCGCCTTGCTGATTGACATAAGCCACTGCCGTGGCGTTGTCCGAGAACACTCAAACCACACAGTCCTCAATCAATCAGAGGCCGGGAATGCAGCAGATCCAACCTGATGGCCCTCACTGCTTCCTCAAGGCAGGTAATGAACCTCACTGCTTCCAGGTGATTCCAACTCTAGGCTGTATGATTTTGGCAATGGGCTCCCCAGACCGAGAGACTGGCATCCGTCATCAGAAGGATCCAGGAAAATCGTCCAGTGGCATGCTCTTCCTCTGGTGAAGTCTGACCTGTCGTGGGGGCAGCAATAGCCATGTCATCTATCAATAGGAGTGGGAGCCTGTGCTCAAACTCCTAAGAACTCGAGGACAGAGTCTACACGGATGACTCTAGGGGTCGCCTGTGAGCACGCACCCAGACCATCTCTATGGTTGCTGCCATCAATCCAAGGAGCTAAAGAGTCGCAGACTCAGAGTCTGCTGTGCACAGAACAGCGCTAGGCAATCCAACAGACTTTGACGTACTCCTCTGGCTGGAAAACTCTGCCCACTTGAGAGTCGAAACGTGCTCCCAGAAACTCCAGGGACTAGGAAGGTAACAGCTGGCTCTTCCCCGACTGATCACCCAGCCAAGGCTTTATAAGGAAGACACAGATCCCTTGGTACCCACGGTGCCCCAGCAGCCACTAACACATACATCTTCGGGACAGTGGAAAGCCTGAAAGGGAGAGTAACGAACTGATAGTGAAAGGCAAGCACAGCAAACTGCTAAACAACATCTCTCCCTCATCCCTATCCACACTAATTCTCCCCCTCCACAGAATCCAGAACCAAAAGAGAATGCTACATGAACACCATTAAAATCCCTCAGGACTACCGTAAAACCAAGCAAAGAACCAGTAACAAAGCATTCTCATACATAGCCCCTACATTATGGAATTCCCTCCCCGACACATTGAGATCCATTAAAAGTCTCCAAATATTTAGGAAACACATCAAGACACACCTTTTCATAGAACATTTTGGCAATGACTACAACAATCACGCTACATACCCACCTTAACATTCCACTATAATCAATCCAAACTTCCCCTTCCCCCTCTTTCCCTCCCTCACTCCTCTACGTACACGCTCCCTTGTAACAATACAGATGAGCTATATAGAAATTAGATTGCATCATGTACATAGTTACATGTAAAACACAGTTACTTATCTGTAACAGGTGATCTCTGGGAACAGCAGGAATAAGTCTTCACATATGGATATCGTCGGTACCGACGGAGCCTGCGCAGGAACGCTCCCCAGCGTCCAAAAGGAAAGCTTTTGGGAGCATCCCACAGCGCCTGCGTGCTGCCTTCCCGCCTTTCCTAACCGCCTCTCTCCAGTTCGAGTCTTAAAGCTGAGAAAAAGAGAGAGTGAGGAAAGGAAAGAAAGATAGAGAGATACAACTCCTAGGGGAGGTGGGTGGGTTGTGAAGACTTATTCCTGCTGTTCCCAGAGATCACCTGTTACAGGTAAGTAACTGTGCTATCTCCAGGAACAAGCAGGAATGAGTCTTCACAAATGGGGACTCCCCAGCTAGAGATGCCTGGGAGATCACCCAGGTTGTGAGTCCCTGGGAAGGGCTCTACCTCCACCCATGAATCTCAGGCATCCAGCCAGGGATGGAGGGTAGGAGTTGGTTAGGTATGGAACAGGTGTTTGAGAACAGCCTGACCAAACAAGGCATCCCGACGGGAGTCCTTGTCCAAGCAGTAATGGGCTGTGAAGGTATGAACCAGGCCCAAGTGGCCGCTCGACAGATCTGGTCGATGGACACAGAGTTTAGATGAGCCATAGAGGTTGCCATGGCCCTCACATTGTGAGCTCTGACATGGCCCTCCAGAGAAAGGCTCTTACTCTGGTAGGCGAAAGAAATACACTGAGCAATCCAATTGGACAGAGTTCTCTTAGAGACTGGAAGTCCTAAATGAGAGGGATCAAAAGCAACAGAGTTGAAAGGACTTTCTATGTTGCTGTGTCCTTTATAAGTAAAAAGCAAGAGCTCTTTTACAATCCAGGGTATGAAGATTCCTCTCTGCACTTGAAGCATGAGGTCCTGGAAAAAAGACAGGTAAATAAACCTCTTGGTTCAGATGAAAAGGTGAGACCACTTTAGGCATAAAGTGTGGATTAGTCCTGAGGACTACCTTGTCATGATGGAACCTTGTATAAGGAGGATTAGCCACCAAGGCTTGCAGCTCACTGATGCGGCGAGCTGAAGTGACTGCAATGAGAAAAATAACCTTCCAGGAAAGGAATTTCAAGGAGGTAGTGGCTAAGGGTTCAAAGGGTGGCTGCATAAGCTGTCCAAGAACCAGATTCAAGTCCCATGCCACTGGAGGTGGTCTGATGGGAGGTTTAGTCAAAAGAAGGCCTCTCATGAATCTTGCTATAAGAGGATGAGAGGAAATAAGCTGTCCATTGAGAGGTTTAAGGGATGCTGCAATAGCACTCAAATGGACTCTTACTGAATTCGTTTTAAGGCCTGCATGGGATAAATGCAGCAAATACTCTAGTAAAGAATTCAGAGATATTGCAGAAGGGTTAAGACCCTTTTCTGCACACCAAATGGTAAACCTTTTCCATTTAAAAGCATAGGAACGTCTGGTGGAAGGCTTTCTGGAAGCATGAAGGATATCCTTCACTTGCTGAGAAAGATGAAAATCTTGAAGGTCTAGGCCTTCAGCAACCAGACTCTGAGGTGAAGAGACTGGAGATTTGGGTGCCACAACGTTCCTTCCTCCTGGGACAGGAGGTCTGGAGTAGATCCCAAGTCCAGGGAGGGAGCTTGAGAGAGATGCAGAAGTAGAGGGTACCACACTTGGCGTGGCCAATGTGGTGCTATGAGGATCATAGACCCCTTGTCTCTCTGAAGTTTGAAGAGTGTCTTGGGAATTAGGAGAATGGGTGGAAAGGCATAGAGGAAGTCTTGCCCCCAATGGAGGAGGAAGGCATCCCTGGCCTGAACTCCCTGACACGGAAGTCTGGAACAGAACCGGGGAAGTTTGACATTCCACGGACTTGCAAACAAGTCTATGTCTGGGGTTCCCCAAATTCGAAAGATCCTGGCTATCTGGTTCCCATGGAGGGACCATTCGTGTGGAAGCAGAACTCGACTGAGTCTGTCTGCCCAAGAGTTTTGAACCCCTGGAAGATATACTGCCATGAGATGAATTTGATGCTCTCTGGCGAAGGCCCACAATCTCAGAGCTTCGTTGCAAAGCGACAGAGAGCCAGTCCCGCCCTGCTTGTTCACATAGAACATGGCTACTTGGTTGTCCGTGTGGATGAGGACTGTCTTGTAGCTGAGCAGGGTGTGGAAGACTCTGAGAGCTAGAAAAATTGCTCTGAGCTCTAAGAGGTTGATATGTAGAGATGTCTCTTCTAGAGACCAGATACCCTGAGTGGAGAGATCTTGAAGAGGCATCTGTTGTAAGGGTTACTTGGGGTAACATCTGTTGAAAGGGGGACCCCAACAACAGATTTTGAGTGGACTTCCACCAGTGAAGGGACCAAAAGAGGCGACTGGAGGTTGCTATTTTGTCTGACAGGCAACCTGATGCCTGGGTCCATTGGGTGGATAGAGTCCACTGAGCTGCCCTCATGTGAAGGCGAGCGTAAGGAACCACATGCACAGTGGATGCCATGTGGCCTAACAGTTGTAACATCTCTCGAGCAGTTAAATGGGATTTTAACTGGATTTGTGAGGCTAATTGCAACGGGCCTGGGGAAGATAGGTCCTTGCAGTTGTGGTATCCAGCAAGGCCCCTATGAATTCTAGAGATTGAGTAGGGGTCAGATGGGATTTTGGAAAGTTTACTACAAGTCCCAGATACTGAAGGATACGGCTTGTGCAGGTTAGAGAAATCTGGGCCTCTGACTGGGTTGGAGCTCGGATGAGCCAGTCGTCCAGATATGGGAATACGAATATCCCCAGAGTGCGTAGAAATGCAGCTACTACTGCCAGGCATTTTGTGAACACCCTTGGTGCAGAGGCCAGACCGAAGGGAAGCACTCTGTATTGATAGTGCTTCCCCTGATAAAGGAACCGAAGGAACCTTCTGTGTGTTGGATGGATGAGGACATGGGTGTACGCATCCTTGAGATCTAGAGAGCAAAGCCAATCCTGACTCTGAAGGTATGGAAGGAGAGTACCGAGAGAAATCATCTTGAATTTCTCCTTGCATAGAAACTTGTTCAATTCTCTGAGATCTAATATGGGTCTGTAGCCCCCTTTTTTCTTTGGGATAAGAAAGTAGGGGGAGTAGAACCCTGAACCCTGTTGAAGAAGGGGTACTTCTTCTATTGCCCCTTGGGCAAGAAGGGTAGTAATCTCCTGGCCCAAAAGGTCGAGGAGAGATGTCTGAGAATTGAACTGTCTCATCATGGTGTGAGGAGGAAGGTTTAAGAAATGAAACTTGTACCCCCTCCCTTATGATGGAGAGGGTCCACTGCTCTGCTGTGATTTAAGGTTTAAGTTTTAAGGTTTAATTATTTGATAAAAACCGCCTTTCAAAACAATCAAGGCGGTGTACAATAATAAAATACATAAAAGTATGGGAGCAAAGTAAGCCATCTGGGAGCAAAGTAAGCCAACCTTCCTGGAATGGTGAGAGGCTCTGGATGTTCTAAAGCCAGAAAGGCTAAGCTCTCTAGTTGTAAGTCAAAGGCCCTGAGGAGGCTGAGGCTGTTGGGCCGTAGTAGTCCTAGCAGCCTTAGGCTTGGCCTGGCCTGTTTCGGTTGTTGCTGTCTCTTTGTAGCAAAACGACCTGCAGAAGATGATGGCTGACCATAAGCAGAATAATAGTTCCCTTTTTTGGGAAAAAATCCCTTTTTGAACAACCTTTTCTTAAAGGGAGCAGAAGTAGACTTTGAAAGTCTATCTAAAGCAGAATTTTCAGCATCCATTTGGGTGGCCTTTGCTTGCCAATCTTTGCCAAAAAGGTTTTCACCTGTACAAGGAAGATTTCCTAGTCCATCTTGAACCCAAGGTTCCAAATCAGAAGCTTGTAACCAAGCAACTCTGCGTGCACCTATGGCAACGGCCGAGGCTCTGCTGGCACCTTCAAAGGAGTCAAAGGCTGCACGGTTGGAGAACTTGGAAATATCCTGGGCATGTTTGAGCCAGGTGAGGAACTCTTCCATTTTATCTTCTGCAATAAAAGGAGATAAAGATTGCAGTTGATCTTTAACTTCTTTTAGAAACATCCCCATATAGAGACTATAGGAGTTGATTCTGGCAACAAGCATGCTAGCCTGGAAAATTCTCCTGCCAAAGGCATCTAGGGTTCTGCATTCCCTCCCTGGAGGAGCAGAAGAGTGCTTTTTGTACTCTTTATCTTCTTCATAGCAGACTCCACCACAATGGAGTGGTGAGGAAGCTGAGTCTTATGGAAGCCAGGACAAGGAGAAACACGATACATGGTGTCCAACCTGCGAGAATGAGGGGAAGTGGTGAGAGGAGTCTCCCATATGCCCAACATGTCATCATAAAGAATCTCATGTATTGGTAAAGTGGCTGCCTCTTTAGGAGCCTTAGGATATTGTAAAATATCTAATTTTTTGGCTCTAGGCTCTGTCTCAGGGGGCCACTGAGATAGAGAGGCCCCTGGCCACTTCCCTAATGAAGTCTTGAAAAGACAAGTCTTCTGGAGGAGACATTCTCCTTTTTGGAGAAGAGGGCTCCTGAGGATGAATCACCGATGCTTCAACAGAGACCTCTGATTCATCAGAGTCTTCAGAGGAATCAAAGTATCGCCTGTCTGGATGCTCCTGCAGAGCCCGATACGCGTACCGGGTGGTATCAACATCGGGAGTGATCGGTACCAGTTCGGTACCGATGGGCATCACAGGACAGAGTACCGATGCAGCAGACATCGAAGCGGATGTCGATGCAATCGGTGCCGGCACCGGAACCGATGTCAGTACCGGTGCTAGAATCGGTACCGGCAACGGTGTTTGTTGCGGTACCGAAGGTGTCGCAGCTTGTATGAATGCCGTGATGGCACGCTGCATGGTCAGGATATTCTGATCCATTGACGCAACCAATGTCTGGATGTCGGTACCAGTGGGAACCACCGGTACCCCAGAACATGGCAACAGGTGATCGGTCGAGGCCGTGCCATCGATGTCAACCTGTGACCCCATAGATAAAGCTTTGGAAGCCAGAGCCTCCCGCCGGGGTAATTTTGCCGGTGCAGGTTCCTCGAGGGCAAGCCCGGAGGCATCTCGATACTTAGAGGGAGATCTACCCTTCGAGGACTGGCTGGATTTAAGTTTGGTTATCTGAGATCCATGTGAGGAAGAAGAATCCCTGGAAGACATTGATGCAACCGAAGCTGCATCCGAGGGAAACAGGGTACTGAGCTTAGCTGCTCGATTCTGTAAACCTCTTTTAGATATCATGGAGCAGGACTCACAATCCGCAATGGAGTGGTCAGGACCTAAACATTTCAGACACCATTCATGGGTGTCAGTGACAGAAATAGTGCCGCTGCACTTCGTCATTTTTTAAACCCAGAGGCGGGCTTTTCCATGTGGAAAAAATTTCTTAGACCTAAGGCCAAAGAAGAAAAAGCACTGAAGTGAGAAAAAACAGCAGGTTTTTTTTTTGTTTGTTTAAATAAAGAAAGAAAAGACCGGCGGTACCGGTCCAGCGTCGAGAAGGCAGACGCGCGACCAAAGAAATAAAATAAAATAAAGAAATTCTTCAGCGGTGACAGGAACACGACCTGCTGGCTCCGCGGAAAAGAAGAACTGGAGAGAGGCGGTTAGGAAAGGCGGGAAGGCAGCGCGCAGGCGCTGTGGGATGCTCCCAAAAGCTTTCCTTTTGGACGCTGGGGAGCGTTCCCGCGCAGGCTCTGTCGGTACCGACGATACCCATATGTGAAGACTCATTCCTGCTTGTTCTTGGAGATATAATGCTCATCATATTATACTTTTTCCCCCAGTTTGATGTAACCCCAATGTTTAATATATACTGTTGAGTTCATTGTAAACTGCCCCTGATCTCAGGAAGGGGCGGTATATAAAAACTTTGAAATAAATAAAAAATAAACATACAGATACTTTTACTTAGCTGCCTGGATCGGAATATGAAAAAACACCTCAGCCAAATCTAGAGAAGCCAAGAAATCCCCAAATGAATCACGGAGCACAAGTTTTCCATTCAGATGTATAGGGCACGCAAGTTCTAGTCGACGCCTTGAGGTCCAGAATGGGCTAAAAACATCATTTTGGGCACCACAAAATAGATGGGGTATCTGCTCTAGCCCCACTCATCCAGTGGGAAGGCCATCAATGCCTTTAGGCGCAGCCACTTGTACAAAATGATCCCCACAGTGGCACTTTTGATCACAGACCCAAAAGGGGAGAGGATGAAGAAATCCAGAAACAGCTCTTTGCAATCCAGGACATAGCTTAACTGAATGGTGTGTCTAGCACCCAGCAATCCTTGATAACCTGGGCCTAATTCCTTAAAGAAAAGGTGAAGCCTGCATCAAACTGGATGAACAAGGGAATGGACCCTAAACCTTCATTGCACAGTCCGGGAGGGTCTTCTTCTGGAAAGGACAGTCTTTGGGCCCATGAGCTCCATGAAAAGATTGAAATCGAACCTGAAGTCCAGAAGCCTACGGGGAAAAAAAGGTTTTCCAGATTGGAAACAAGAGTTCAGAGGGCCCCAGAAATCCAGCCAGCATGCCCTTGGTGGACAGGCAGAGGCTGACGAGAAGGGGCACCAGCCCACTTCACAGGCTCCTTGGATTCGTCTCCCAAAAGGTGGTAGATTGCATCTCGCCCAGGTCATTCAGCACACTCTCCTAATCAGCTCCAAACCAAAAGCATCCTCTTAAAAATCAGTTGGGCCAACCAGGCTTTGGAAGATGTGTCTGCTGCCCAGTGCCGGAGCCAAATCCAAAGCCATGACACCATTCCTGGTTGCCAAATGTACCAGATCATATATGGCTCAGAAAGGAAGGCTGTAGCAGACTCCAAAAGAGGGGTAGTATCATCTGGCAGAAGAGACTGAATCCAATGGAGAAGAGCGCAGGACGTCAGGCTGGTACATACTGCCAGCTGCAGAATAGCTGCTGCTATTGCAAAACTGGCTCCTCAACCTCGAATCCATCTAATGGTCCAGAAAATGCTTTAAGGCCGAACCGCCTTCCACAGGAATGGTGGTCCATCTGGTAACCGCCATGACATACACTTCCACCATGGAAATATCAAACCGCTCAATGCATTCCTCCTCTGGGAAAGCATAGTTACTCACCTGTAACAGGTGATCTCCGGGAACAGCAGGAATTTAGTCCTCACATATGGGTATCGTCGGTACCAACGGAGCCTGCGCGGGAACGCTCCCCAGCATCCAATTAGAACGCTTTTGGAAGCATCCCACGGCACCTGTGTGCTGCCTTCCCGCCTTTCCCAACTGCCTCTCTCCAGTTGAGTTTTAGAGCTGAGACAAAAAGAGAGAGCGAGGGAAAGGAAAAGAGAGCGAGGGAAAGGAAAAGAGATAGATAGAGAGATACAACTCCTAGGGGAGGTGGGTGGGTTGTGAGGACTAAATTCCTGCTGTTCCCAGAGATCACCTGTTACAGGTGAGTAACTATGCTATCTCCAGGAACAAGCAGGAATGTAGTCATCACATATGGGGACTCCCTAGCTTTAATGCCAGGGAGAGACCCCAGAAGTTGTGTGTCCCTGAGAAGGGCTCCACTTCCCCACATGGATCTCTGGCATCCTACCAGGGATGGTGGGTAGGAGTTGATTAGGTATGGAACAGATGTTTGAGAACAGCCTGACCAAACAAGGCATCCCGGCGGGAGTCCTTGTCCAAGCAGTAATGGGCTGTGAAGGTATGAACCGAGGCCCAAGTGGCTGCTCGACAGATGTCGTCAATAGACACAGAGTTCAGATGAGCCATTGAGGCTGCCATGGCTCTCACATTGTGAGCTGTGACATGGCCCTCCAGAGAAAGGTTCTTACTCTGATAGGCGAAAGAAATACACTGAGCAATCCAGTTAGATAGTGTTCTCTTGGAGACTGGAAATCCAAAATGAGAAGGATCAAAAGCAACAAAGAGTTGAGAGGACTTTCTATGTTGCTGTGTTCTTTGTAAGTAAAAAGCTTGAGCTCTTTTACAGTCCAAGGTATGAAGATTCCTCTCTGCATTTGATGCATGAGGTCCTAGAAAAAAAGACAGGTAGGTAGACCTCTTGGTTGAGATGAAAAGGCGAGACCACCTTAGGCATAAAGTGTGGATGAGTCCTAAGGACTACCTTGTCATAATGGAACCTTGTATAAGGTGGATTAGCTACTAGCACTTGCAATTCACTAATGAGGAGTGCTGATGTGATTGCAATGAGAAAGATAACCTTTCAAGAAAGAAATTTCAAGGAGGTGGTAGCTAAAGGTTCGAAAGGTGGCTTCATGAGCTGCCCAAGAACCAGGTTCAAGTCCCATGCCACCGGAGGTAGTCTAATGGGAGGCTTAGTTAGAAGGAGGCCTCTCATAAATCTTGCTATGAGAGGATGAGAGGAAATAGGTTGTCCATTTAGAGGTTTAAGAGAAGCTGCAATAGCACTCAAATGGACTCTTACTGAATTTGTCTTAAGGCCTCCATTAGATAAATGGAGGAGATACTCCAGCAAAGATTGCAGAGGTATCGCAAGGGGGTTAAGACCCTTTTCCGAACACCAAATAGTAAACCTTTTCCACTTGAAAGCATAACAGCGTCTAGTGGAAGGTTTTCTGGAAGCATAAAGAACATCTTTCACTTGTTGAGAAAGATTAAGGTCTTGGAGATCTAGGCCTTCAGTAACCAAGCCCTGAGATGCAGAGACTGGGGATTGGGATGCCATAACATTCCGTTCTCCTGAGATAGGAGATCTGGAGCAGACCCTAACTCCAGGGAGGGAGCTTGAGAGAGATGTAGAAGCAGAGGGTACCACACTTGCCGTGGCCAATGTGGGGCTATGAGAATCATGTGGCCTCTGTCTCTCTGAAGCTTGAATAGGGTTTTGGGAATTAGGGGAATGGGTGGAAAGGCATATAGGAAGTCTTGACCCCAGTAAAGGAGGAAAGCATCCCTGGCCTGAGCCCCCTGAGCCGGAATTCTGGAACAGAACCGGGGAAGTTTGGCATTCCACGGACTTGCAAAGAGGTCTATGTCCGGGGTTCCCCAAAGTTGAAATATCCTGGTCACCTGGTCTGCATGCAGAGACCACTCATGTGGAAGCAGAACTCGACTGAGTCTGTCCGCCCAAGAGTTTTGAATGCCTGGAAGATATACTGCCAGCAGATGAATCTGATGCTCTCTGGCGAGGGCCCATAGTCGCAAAGTTTTGTTGCAAAGCGACAGAGAACCTGTTTTCCCCTGCTTGTTCACATATAACATGGCTACTTGATTGTCCGTATGAATGAGGACTGTCTTGTAGCTGAGCAGGGAGTGGAACACTCACAGAGCCAGGAAAATTGCTCTGAGTTCCAAGAGATTGATATGCAGACAACTCTCTTGAGGAGACCAGGTGCCCTGGGTGGAGTAGTCTTGCAGATGAGCTCCCCAACCCTTTGGAGAAGCATCTGTTGTGAGAGTTGCTTGGGGGTAAGGGCTGTTGAAAAGGGGACCACAACAACAGGTTTTGAGTGGACCTCCACCATTGGAGAGACAAAATGAGGCGACTTGTGTTTGCTATTTTGTCTGACAGACACCCTGATGCCTGGGTCCATTGGGTGGATAAAGTCCACTGAGCTGCCCTCATGTGGAGGCGAGCATATGGAACCAAATGCATGGTGGATGCCATGTGGCCCAGCAACTGCAACATTTCTCGAGCAGTAAGATGAGGCTTTAGCACCGCTTGAGAAGCTAACTGCACCAAGCGAAGGCAACGGGCCTGGGGAAGATAGGCCCTTGCCCTTGTGGTATCCAGAAGAGCTCCTATGAACTCTAAAGACTGAGTGGGAGTCAGACTTGATTTTGGGATGTTTATTACCAGCCCTAAATACTGAAGGATACGCATTGTGCAGGATAGAGAAGTCTTGGCCTCTGACTGTGTTGGAGCTCGAATGAGCCAGTCGTCCAAGTAGGGGACGACGAATATTCCTAGAGTGCGGAGAAATGCTGCTACCACAGCCATGCATTTCGTGAACACCCTTGGTGCTGAGGGCAGACCAAAAGGAAGCACCCTGTATTGGTAGTGCTTTCCTTGAAAAAGGAACCTTCTATGGGTTGGATGGATGAGGACATGGGTGTACGCATCCTTGAGATCTAGAGAACAAAGTCAATTTTGATTCTGAAGGTATGGAAGCAGAGCTCTGAGAGAAATCATCTTGAATTTCTCCTAGACAAGGAATTTGTTCAATTCTCTGAGATCTAAGATAGGTCTGTATCCCCCTGTTTTCTTTGGGATAAGAAAGTAAGGGGAATAGAACCCTGTGCCCTGTTGATGAAGAGGCACTTCTTCTATTGCCCCTTGGACAAGAAGGATGGCAACCTCCTGACTTAACAGGTCGATGAGAGAGGTCGGAGAATTGAACTGCTTCACTATTGTGTGAGGGGGCATGCTTGAAAAATGAAGTTTGTACCCCTCCTTTATGATGGAGAGTGTCCAATGCTCTGCTGTTATTTGCCCCCATCTGGGGGCAAAATTACATAACCTTCCTGGAATGGTGGAAGGTACTGGTCCCTCCAGAATCAGAAAGGCTAAGTTCTCTAGCTGAAAGTCAAAGGCCCTGAGGAGGCTGAGGCTGCTGGGCCGGTGGAGGCCTAGCAGCCTTTGCTTTCTTCTGTTTGGGTGGTTGCTGACGTTTGTTTGAAAACTGACCTGCAGAAGAGGCCTGCTGACCATAAGCAGGATAAAATCTTTTCTTTTTAGAAAAAGATGTTTTCTTGAACAACTTCTTTCTAACAGGATCAGCAGTGGACTTGGATAGTCTATCCAAGGTGGAATTTTCAGCATCCATTTCATTGGCTTTTTCCTGCCAATCTTTACCAAACAGGGTCTCACCAGTACAAGGGATATTTCCCAATTTATCTTGTACCCAGAGCTCTAAATCAGATGCCTGGAGCCAAGCAATGCTACATGCACCTATGGCAATAGCCGAAGTTCTGCTTATACACTCAAAGCAGTCAAAGGCTGCACGGTTGGAGAACTTAGACACATCTTAAGCATGTTTGACCCAAGTGAGAAAATCCTGTCTTTTATCCTCAGAAATGAAAGGACTTAAAGTCTGTAAATTATCTGTGACCTCCTTTAGGAACATTCCCATGTAGAGACTATAGGAACTGATTCTTGCAGCAAGCATGGAAGCTTGGAAGACTCTATGTCCAAAAGCATCCAGGGTTCTGCACTCACATCCTGGAGGATTAGAGGCATGTCTTTTTGCACTTCTGATCCTTCTCATAGCTGACTCCACCACAATGGAGTGGTGAGGAAGTTGAGTCTTATGGAACCCAGGACAAGGAGGGACTCGATACATAGTATCTAATCTACGAGAATGAGAAGAGGTGGTAAGAGGCGTTTCCCACATCCTCAACATGAGATCATATAGAAACTCATGAATGGGTAAGGTAGCTGCCTCTTTAGTTTTGGGATATTGTAAAATTTCCAACTCCTTGGCCCTTGGCTCTGTTTCAGGGGCCACAGCAATGGACAGACCCCGAGCCACCTCTCTGATGAAGTCTTGGAAAGACATGTCCTCTGGAGGAGACATCCTGCGTTTAGGGGAGGAGGACTCCGCAGGAAGAAGCATCGCTGCATCGACAGAACTTTCAGAATCCTCAGATTCTTCTGAGGACTCGAAGTATCATCTGTCCGGATGCTCCTGTAGAGACCGATACCCGTACCGACCAAGGTCGGTACCGGGAGTAACCGGTACCGGGGAATCGGTACCGGCGGGCATTGGAGAACAGGGTACCGGCAGCGCCGACACCGATGCCGATGCTATTGGTACCAATACCGATAATGGTGGAGTTGTCTGTCACGGGACCAAGGGCGTCGATGCCGCAAGGAAAGCCGCCAGACTGTGTTGAATGGTTAGAATTCTCTGGTCCATGGACGCCGCCAATGCCTGGATGTCGGTACCGGTGGAAGCCACCGGTACCCCAGAGCATGGCACCAGGAGATCTGTCAAGGCCAAGCCATCTAGAACATCCTGGAACCCCGATAATGCTTTGGAAGCCGAAGCCTCCCACGGGGTAATTTTGCCGGTGTAGAATCCTCGAGGGCAACGCCAGAGGCATCTCGATGCTTAGAAGGAGATCTACCCTTCGAGGACCGGCTGCATTTATGTTTAGTTACCTGAGAACCACAGGAGGAAGAAGCAGCCCTGGAAGACGTCAATTCCACCGAAGCTGCATCAGAGGGAAACAGGGTACTGAGCTTGGCAGCTCAGTTCTGCCGACCTCTTTTAGACATCATGGCACAGGACACACAATCCGTGATGGAGTGGTCAGAACCTAAACATTTTAAACACCATTCATGGGTGTCGGTGACGGAAATGGTACCGCCACACTTGGTGCACTTTTTAAAACCTGAGGCAGGTTTTTCCATGTTAAGGAAAGTTTTTGGGCCTAAGGCCCAAAAAGGCGGGTGCACCTGAAGAAAATGGAAAAAAACAGATATATAAATATTTTTTTTTAGAAATAGGAAAAGAAAGACCGGCGGTACCGGTAGAGCGTCGAAGAAGGCAGACGCGACCACAAAAAGAAATAAAGAAAATTCTTCTGCGGTGACAGGAACACGACCTGCTGGCTCCGCGGAAAAAGAAGAACTGGAGAGAGGCAGTTGGGAAAGGCGGGAAGGCAGCACGCAGGCGCTGTGGGATGCTCCCAAAAGCGTTCTAATTCGACGCTGGGGAGCATTCCCGCGCAGGCTCCGTCGGTACCGACGATAACCATATGTGATGACTACATTCCTGCTTGTTCCTGGAGATAGCAGATATCTTCTTACACACCCTTAACCCTTTATTTATTTATTTAGACAGATTTGTATGCCACCTTATCCTTCAATCAAGGGGGTCACGTCACATCACAATTGGAAGGTTACATTTAACATTAGGGTACGTATAAACATTTAGATAGTACAGTTACTTAAGAGTAGTTACTCCCCTGTAACAGGTGTTCTCCAGGAGCAGCAGGAATCAGTCCTCACTTATGGGTGACATCGGCGCCGATGGAGCCGTCGTGCGGAGCATTTCCCCAGCTTTCTATGAAAGCCTTTGGGAATACTACACGCATGCGCGGTCCCCTTCCCGCCTAAAGGTGTCATCTTGCTCAGTCACATGACATAGCTAAAAAACAGCACATAAAAATGAAAAAATTAACTATGTACAACTGCAACTCCCAGGGGAGGAGGGAGGGTTGTGAGGACTGATTCCTGCTGCTCCTGGAGAACACCTGTTACAGGTGAGTAACTACTCTTTCTCCAGGACCAGGCAGGAAGTCAGTCCTCACTTATGGGACTCCCCAGCTTCAGGATACCGGGGACCCAGAGCTGAAAAATGAGCTCCCTCTAGCCTCAGCATCAGAGAAAGGATTTCACAGAAAACATACCTCCACCGGTAGCCCAACCAGAGGGCTGGAGGGTAGGAGTTGCCTAAACATCAAAGAGATTCTGGAGCACTGCCTGACCAAAAGCACTGTCCCTGCGGGACTCCCTCTCCAGGCAGGATTGGGCCGCAAAAGTCTGGCTTGAGGACCAAGTTGCAGCCCTGCAGATGTCTGCCAATGGTACAGAGCGGAGATGAGCTACTGAGGCAGCCATTGCCCTGACACAGTGGGCCGTGACCCGACCCTACAAAGGAAGGTCAGCTGCCCTGTAAGCCTAGGTGATACAGTAAGCCACCCAGATGGACAAGATACGCTTGGACACAGGTACCCCCAAGTTATTGGGGTCAAAAGATACGAAGAGCTGAGTAGCCCTTCTATGTCCCTGTGTACACTCAAGGTAGAAGGACAAGGCCCTCCTACAGTCCAGGGTATGCAGGACTGTCTCAGCCCGGCTTGCATGGGGCCTAGGGAAGAATGTTGGAAGAACCACCTCATGGTTGAGATGGAAAGAGGAGACAACCTTGGGGAGGAACTTAGGATGAGTCCTAAGGACTACCCTGTTCCTATAGAAGTGAGTGTATGGCCTGTCACAGACCAGGGATTGAAGTTCACTCACTCGCCTGGCCGAGGTCAAAGCCACTAGGAATAGAGTCTTCCAGGATAGGAAGCGTAAAGGACATGTAGCCATGGGCTCAAAAGGTGGGCGAGTAAGTTGCTGCAAGACAACATTCAACTCAGGGGCCGGTGGACGGAGAGGAGGCTTGAGCAATAGTAAGCCTCTGAGAAATCTGGACACCAAGGAGTGAACTGACAAAGAGTGTCCCTCCACCAGAGAGTGATGAGCTGCCAGAGCAGAGAGGTGGACCCGAACAGAATTGGACAAGGCCCTGATTTGACAAGTGCAGTAGGTCCTGGAGCACTACTGGCACAGTGCAGGTGAAAGGATCTTCCTTGCATTGCTGACACCACAAGGAGAACCTTCTCCACTTTAGGGCATATGTTTTCCTGGTGGATTGCTTTCTAGAGGCCAAGACAGCACAGTTACTTACCTGTAACAGGTGATCTCTGGGAACAGCAGGAATAAGTCTTCACATATGGGTACATCGGTACCGACGGAGCCTGCGTGGGAACGCTCCCAGCTTCCCAAAAAGGAAAGCTTTTGGGAGCATCCCACAGCGCCTGCGCGCTGCATTCCCGCCTTTCCTAACCATCTCTCCTCAGTTCGAGTTTAAAGCTGAGACAATAGAGAGAGAGGAAAGGAAAGATAGAAAAAGAGACAACTCCTAGGGGAGGTGGGAGGGTTGTGAAGACTTATTCCTGCTGTTCCCAGAGATCACCTGTTACAGGTAAGTAACTGTGCTATCTCCAGGAACAAGCAGGAATGAGTCTTCACATATGGGGACTCCCTAGCTAAGATGCCTGGGAGATCCCCAAGGATATGAGACCCTGGAGAGGGGTCTACTTCCTCTTATGGATCTCAGGCATCCATCCAGGGAAAGGAGGGTAGGAGTTGTTTAAGAATGGAACAGGTGTTTGAGGACAGCCTGACCAAATAAGGCATCCCGGCGGGAGTCCTTGTCCAAGCAGTAATGGGCTGTGAAGGTATGAACCGAGGCCCAGGTGGCTGCTCGATAGATCTGGTCGATGGACACAGAATTTAGATGAGCCACAGAGGTGGCCATGGCCCTCACATTATGAGCTGTGACATGGCTCTCCAGAGAAAGGTTCTTACTCTGGTAGGCGAAAGAAATACACTGAGCAATCCAATTGGACAGTGTTCACTTAGAGATTGGAAGTCCCAAATGAGAAGGATCAAAAGCAACAAAAAGCTGGGAAGACTTTCTATGTTGCTGTGTCCTATGTAAGTAAAAAGCAAGAGCTCTTTTACAATCCAGAGTATGAGGATTCCTCTCTGCACTGGATGAATGAGGAGCTGGAAAAAAGACAGGTAAATATACCTCTTGATTAAGATGAAAAGGTGAGACCACTTTAGGCATAAAGTGTGGATTTGTCCTAAGGACTACCTTATCATGATGGAACCTTGTATAAGGTGGATTAGCCACTAATGCCTGCAGTTCACTGATGCGGCGAGCTGAAGTAACTGCAATGAGGAAAATAACCTTCCATGAAAGAAACTTCAAGGAGGTAGTGGCTAAGGGTTCAAAAGGTGGCTTCATGAGCTGACCAAGAACCAAATTTAAGTCCCATGCCACCGGAGGAGGCCTAATGGGAGGTTTAGTTAAAGTTAGGCCTCTCATGAATCTTGCAAAGAGAAGATGAGAGGAAATAGGTTGTCCATTGAGGGGCTTAAGGGATGCTGCAATAGCACTCAAATGGACTCTTACTGAATTTGTTTTAAGGCCTGCATTGGAAAGATGCAGGAGATAGTCTAACAGAGAATTTAAAGGTAGTGCTAGAGGGTCAAGACCCTTTTCAGCACACCAAATGGAAAACCTTTTCCATTTAAAAGCATAAGAACGCCTGGTGGAAGGTTTTCTGGAAGCATGGAGGATATCCTTCACTTGTTGAGAAAGATTCCAGTCTTGAAGGTCTAGGCCTTCAGTAACCAAGCTCTGAGGTGTAGGGACTTGGGGTTTGGGTGCCACAAAGTCCCTTCCTCCTGGGACAGAAGGTCTGGAGCAGCTCCCAAGTCCAGAGAGGGGGCTTGGGAGAGATGTAGAAGTAGAGGGTACCACACTTGGCGTGGCCAGCGTGGAGCTATGAGGATCATAGATCCTTGATCCCTCTGGAGTTTGAACAGAGTCTTGGGAATCAAGGGAATGGGTGGAAATGCATACAGGAAGCCCTGACCCCAATGGAGGAGGAAGGCATCCTTGGCCTGAACTCCCTGACACGGAATTCTGGAACAGAACCGGGGAAGTTTGGCATTCCACGGACTTGCAAAGAGGTCTATGTCCGGGGTTCCCCATTCTTGGAAGATTCTGAGTACCTGATCCATGTGCAGGGACCATTCGTGTGGAAGCAGAACTCGACTGAGTCTGTCTGCCCAAGAGTTTTGGACTCCTGGGAGGTATACTGCTAGGAGATGGATTTGATGCTCTCTGGCGAAGGCCCACAATCTTAAAGCTTCGTTGCAAAGCGACAGAGAGCCAGTTCCTCCTTGCTTGTTTATGTAAAACATGGCTACTTGATTGTCCGTATGAATGAGGACTGTCTTGTAGCTGAGGAGTGTATGAAAGACCTTGAGAGCTAGAAAAAGTGCTCGAAGCTCCAAGTGGTTGATAAGAAGGGAGGTCTCCTGTGGGGACCAAGTGCCTTGAGTGGAGAGGTCCTGTAGATGGGCTCCCCAACCTGTTTGGGAGGCATCTGTTGTGAGGGTTGCTTGGGGCAACAACTGTTGGAAGGGGGACCCCAGCAACAAATTTCAAGTGCACATCCACCATTGGAGAGACCAAAAGAGACGTTTGGTGGTTGCTATTTGGTCTGAGAGAGATCCTGAAGCTTGAGTCCACTGGGTGGACAAAGTCCATTGAGCTGCTCTCATGTGTAGGCGAGCATAGGGTACCACATGCACTGTGGAAGCCATGTGGCCTAGCAGTTGTAGCATCTCCCGGGCAGTTAAGTGGCTCTTTGACTGAATCTGGGAGGCTAACTGCACTAGATGTTGGCAACGGGCCTGAGGAAGGTAAGCCCTTGCAGTAGTGGTATCCAACCAGGCCCCTATGAATTCTAGGGACTGAGTAGGGGTGAGCTGAGACTTTGGGAGGTTTACCACAAGTCCCAGATACTGCAGAATGCACCTTGTGCGGTCCAAGGAATTCTGGGCCTCTGACTGAGATGGAGCTCAAATGAGCCAGTTGTCCAGGTATGGGAAGACAAATATTCCCAGAGTTCGTAGAAATGCAGCAACTATTGCCATGCATTTGGTGAACACTCTTGGAGCAGAGGCCAGACCGAAAGGAAGAACTCTGTATTGGTAATGTTTTCCTTGGAAAAGAAACCGTAGGAATCTTCTGTGAGAGGGATGGATGAGGACATGGGTGTATGCATCCTTGAGATCTAGAGAACAAAGCCAATCCTGACTTTGAAGGTATGGAAGGAGAGTGCCCAGAGAAAACATCTTGAACTTCTCCTTGCATAGAAATTTGTTCAATTCTCTGAGATCTAAGATGGGTCTGTATCCCCCTGTCTTCTTTGGAATGAGAAAATAGGGGGAGTAGAACCCTGACCCTTGATGAAGAAGAGGAACTTCTTCTATTGCCCCTTGGGCAAGAAGGGTAGCAACCTCTTGACCTAGAAGGTCGAGAAGAGATGTGGGAGAATTGAAGTGTCTCACCATGGTGTGGGGAGGAAGGTCTGAAAAATGAAGCTTATAGCCCTCTCTTATGATGGAGAGGGTCCACTGCTCTGATGTTATTTGCTCCCATCTGGGAGCAAAATGAGCCAACCTTCCTGGAATGGTGAGAGGCTCTGGCTGCTTTAGAGCCAGAAAGGCTAAGTTCTCTAGCATCAAGTCAAAAACCCTGAGGAGGTTGGGCCTGCTGAGTTGCAGCAGCCCCTGTAGGTTTAGGCCTGGCCTGTTTAGGTTGCTGACGCTTAGTGGCAAAGCGAACTGTAGAAGATTGTTGGCCAGAAGTAGAAGGAAATCTGCCCTTTTTAAAGAAAGACTTTTTAAAAGGCTTTTTCTTGGCAGGAATGGAGGTTGACTTTGAAAGTCTATCCAGAGCAGAGTTTTCTGCATCCATTTGAGTGGCTTTTATTTGCCATTCTTTGCCAAATAGGTTTTTCACCTGTACAGGGAAGATTTCCTAAGCCATCTTGAACCCAGGGCTCTAAATCAGAAGCCTGGAGCCAAGCAATTCTGCGAGCAGCTATGGCAATGCCTGAGGCTCTGCTGGCACCTTCAAAGGAGTCAAAGGCTGCCCTGTTGGAAAACTTTGAAATGTCTTGGGTATGCTTAAGCCAAATGAGGAATTCCTCCCTTTTATCCTCTGGAAGAAAAGGGAGGAAAGTGTGCAGTTTTGTGCAACTTCCTTTAGAAACATACCCATGTAAAGGCTATATGAGTTGATTCTGGCAATAAGCATACTGGCTTGGAAGATTTTCCTACCAAAGGCATCCAAGGTCCTGCATTCTCTTCCTGGAGGTGCAGAAGAGTGTCTCTTTGTACTCTTTATCCTCTTCATAGCTGACTGCACCACAATGGAATGGTGAGGAAGCTGAGTTTTCTGAACTGAAATAGAAAGTCCTTTAGCTACTTCTCTTATGAAGTCTTGAAAGGACAAGTCTTCTGGAAGAGACATTCTTCTTTTTGGAGAAGAAGGCTCTTCAGGAAGGGCTATGGATACTTCAGGAGACTCGTCTGATGTATCAGAATCATCAGAGGAATCGAAGTATCGCCTGTCAGGGTGCTCTTCCAACGCTCGATACGCGTATCGAGCAGTATCGACATCGGGCGTCCCCGGTACTGGATCTGTACCGGTAAGCAGCCCTGGACAAGGAACCACTGCATCCGGTATCCTGGTCGATGTCTATGCAGTCGGTACCGGTATCGGTGCTGGTGCCGGTACCGGAGCCGATACCGAGAACGGAGTTTGTTTCGGTACCAGCAGCGTCGCAGCTTGAATGAAGGCCATAATAGCCTGCTGCATGGACAGAGCAAACACAACAAAGAGCAGCGCTCTTGCAGAACCAGCGGATGCACAAGGAGCAAGAGACGAGTAGTAAAGGATGGTACACAATGTTTACTGAACAAACCCCGACGCGTTTCGGCGTGACCGCCTTCCTCAGGGGGTATACAGCTAAAAACATATAAACAAATAAAATAAAATGCAATTCAATAATTAATTAAAAGCCCCAGGAGAAATAGGACCATAAATGATACATCATAATAAAAAAGACATGAAAGACAAATTACCTAGTTAAAGCATAATATGTATATAGGCACAGGAACAAAGGCAAGACATGAAAACAAATATGAACCAGACCAATAATCACATAACACAACACATATTTATGCCATAATAACAAGGGACTCTACGATCGCCCATTGAACAGGATGGTAAAAATCATATCTATAATCAAATTACTATGCAGAGACCAAAAGATAACACAGCTTAAAAACACATACATAAGTGATATACTCACAGAGAACTATGTATCTGAAGGCCAACCCAGTGGAATCAAAGCTGCATAAGTATCTGGAATTTTAAGGCACTAGAGCAGTAAAACAGGCTACCAGAGGGCAACTGAATAACAAGGAAAATTAGAAAAAAGGGGGGAAATAAATGTGATAGAGATCGTGAATAAAAAACTGTGAATAAAGAACTACCTGCAAGTATCATATATAAGCCTAATAACAAATAAACAACCAGACGGGAAGATCCATGTGAATAAGTGAAATCGCATATAAAATTGTAAACGCTGACAGTTCAACCTATAGTGAAGAATGCATGTATTATCAAACAGATTCCAACACACCACAAGGATAAACAAAATCATCTATACATAAAGACCACTAATGCAAACTAAAAGGGGACCCCATGTTATTCGTAAGTAGAAACCATCCACCCAATTGATAAAACCGCATGAACAGCTAATACAAAAGCTACTATAACAATGAGACTCGTTATGCAGAAGTACTACAAGTAGAAAGTGGAAGAAATAGGTAAATCCCTCCTAGTGCCGGGACATGCCTGGTGAAAAGTGAAGATCAAGAGAAAACCGAAAGAATAGCATGCCATCCATGAGACAGAGCTTTCGGCGAAATCATTGTGCAAAAACAAGCAAAACAAGCATTGTGAATGCACCATGAAGAAGTGACAGTATCATGTATCTACAGAACCATGTAAAAATATTAAAAATAGAACCTATCAGTAAATAAGCCAGTAAAAGTGACATAATAACTGCACGAGCGTGGCCGGCATGAATACCTCACCTCGAAGCTGCAGTAAGTGAAAATCAAGAAAGGAATGAAGAAAGGGCTCGCGGCGAAAACATTGTGCAAAAGCAAGCAAAACCAGGCAATGTGAGTACACTAAGAAGCCGTGACAATATCCTGTATATACAAAACCATTTAAAAATAGAACCTATCAGTAAATAAGCAAGTGAAAGTGACATAGTTACTGCACGATCGTGGCCGGCATGAATAACTCACCTCAAGGCTGTAGTCAGATACAAAACCGATACAATTTCCCTTGACGCGTACACTCCGGGAGAAGCAGGCATCAGTGAAAAACGGAAGCATGAACACTACAGGAATGCTTAAATCGCCGCCAAAAATCAGACCGAGGCATAGGGGGCGGGGCTAAAAAGTATATCAAACCACTGTAGTGTAGTGAAATAAAAGGACCGGGCTCTGGGAAAAATATATATTAAATAAATAAATAAATAGAATAGGATGAAGAACTAGATATAAACTAGGAGTAGCCTAGTGGTTGGGGCAAGGTATAGGAGTAGCCTAGTGGTTGGGGCAAGGTACTTCAGGCCAGAAGGTCGGGAGTTCAAATCCCACTAGAGGACAGCAACCTTGGGCCGGAAGGACTGGGGTTTCTAGTCCCACAGATGCTCCTTGTGGTCTTGGGCAAGCCACTTAACCCTCCATTGCCCACGTTCCCTGTAAGTATTAGTGTATGTGTCTCATATCCCCGCGTGTTAAATGTATCCCCCAACTGTGTTGTGACCACTTTGATTGAAGGATAAGGCGGAATACAAAACTGTCTAAATAAATAAATAAATAAATAAATAAAATACTCTGGTCCCAAAAAGTAATTAAACCCTTGAGTGGCAAGGGGAAATACAATAAAATAATAGGTCATGTATAGCATAAGGCAACAATCTACTTCCGGTGACACTGCCAAGAAAACCCAGGAGCTTCTGGGTCGCCAGGAGTCAGGACTGACTCGAAGGCACACATTGCATTGCATTGCAATAAGGGAATGACCTACAGCAGGCTTTGACAAATGTTCTTGGAATCTAGGAGCCGGCCTAAAAACCTAGGACATGGCGCATGTCCCTGTCCCCCAGAAAGATGTATTGCAGTTACTTTTTTAGGTTTTAGGGCCTGATTTACTAAGACTGTTTTACCATTTTCTATAGGAAAAAGGTCAATAAATCAGGCTCTTAATGGGCCACTGCACAGTGCCAACAAAAGGCAGTAGCCCTAGTCCTCATCTTCCCTCTCCCACCACCCCCCACTGACCCATTAACCTACACCTGTATCTGTGTGTTTGTGGAGATGGGGTGCCTGCATGTGTGTGACAGGAGAAGGATGCACCTTCTGCACATACACATTATGCACTTTAATTCCCATGCATTCATCTCTAACACGCCAATCCCTTGCACTCCTCCCTTCCCACCCCACACTCCAACCCCTCTCCTGCTGTCTGTCCCCCACCCTCTAACTCTGTATTCCTTCCCAGACCCTCCCTTTCAACCTTCCCCTTTGCATTCACCCCCTGCCCTCCATTAGTTACTATAAAAGGTTCTGCCCTTTAATATATTCAACCATCTGTGCAGCAAACTAGCATTTTTTTCACAGGCTGTTTAGACACTTGCTGTCCCTAAAAGCACTTCTGCCTGTGGGAAGATACTGGCTCCCCCGACTGCTTCTGCTCGCAGGCTTGGGATCCACATGAGCAGACAAGGGCTCTCCCTGCCACGAACACGGCCCTTTTTCTACACATCTGCCCATGGAGATTGGGATCCCCACAGACAGACAAGGGCTAGCACTTCTACCCATGTGCTCTGAGCTCCAGATACCAGGTCTGACCTTTTGGTCACTATGGTGACCTGGCACCTGGGATTTGTCGAGCCCTGACCTACAGCACTCATTTGAAAAAACGGAAAATAATTTCACAAGCTAGTTCTATGGCCCAATGGCAATGGATGGGAAAAGTCCAATCTTGAGTCCTGGCTCTTACTCTTGAAGCCAGTAGAGGCTGTGATGTAGATGCTACAGAGAATATTTAGTCCTTACAATCTCTCTAGTACATTCTTAACCAAAATTAACTATACTTTGATATGAGAGTCAAAAGCCGAAATCCTATCACATTAGCATTCTGAATATATAAGCAATCATTTTAATAAAACAAAAGTGACCACTAAAAACTCACATGCACAGGCATGTTGAAGTAGTCTGATTTGAAGTTATCTGCCATTTCACCGAAGCTCTGGAGGGTATATTCTCGCACAGCCTGTTCAAATCCAAATGCTTCTCGTGGCTTATTACACTCCTATAAAAAGCAATACAAAATACTGTATGCATGTAGCTTATTTCTAAAACATTTATAAGACAGAATTAGTAGTACATTATGTTCCCCTTCACCCCAATGTACTTAATTTTATGTAATTTATTTTCTATATAATCTAATAACAAGACTTTAAAAGAACATTTAAACAAAAGACAGCAGAGGCAAATATGAGCATGTATCTCTACCCTTTATAGTCTGTTGCCTACTGTAAATGAAGTAATGGTACATTAACAAAGTTTACTTAATTAAAATAAGATTTTCAGCTGCCATCATGAGGATGCTATGTGATATACAGGTCATATCTCCCTGCACAGTTTATAAAGAAAAGGGCAATGAGTTGACTTTCCAGTGCCAACAGACAAGGTTTTTAATGTTGGGAAGAATTAAATAAATGGGATCAATGTCAGCGAGGCTGTCCATTCACACACATAATAATGCTTCACAAAAGAAACGTTTACCATATTTGACATACAGGAAGAAAATGCAATATCTTGGATAAGCGCAAAAACCAGAAACTTAGTCAGTATTCTTGGAAAACAAAGTCTTTCACCAAAAAATAACTTTTCTATAGAATTGGATTCTTTTCTATAGAATTGGATACAGAATCTTGACCAGCACTCCACTCCAGAAAACCCATCATCCTTCCTGCACAGAAACAGGCAGAAAGAAGAGACAGAGGACAGGCAGCTGAAGTATCTCTCACCATACTTCCAAAGTCAAGCACACATCCTTAGATTCCCCTCCTAACACATTCCTGCACATCTACACCCTATATAATTACACATGCAAAGTATGAATTCTTCCTGTGCAAATGTGACCCAAAAAGAAAATGCTGTAAATTCTCACACCAACACACAGCCATACCTCATATGCCACCCCACCCCAACAACTTGCCTCCCACTCCCACACACAACCACTATAATAATTTACATATGCTTTTAACCCCATTCTGACCTAGGTCAATCAATGGGGGTGTACAACATATAAAAATCACAATAAGATACATACATAAAACCCCCAACCCAGCTCCCCAGCAATAACCCATCAACTCACTCCTTCAAACAAATTTGTTTTCAAGAGTTTACGAAATCCCAATAAACTATCCACCGAGCGTAACACAGACAGCAGCACGTTCCACCGCTCCATCCCTACCACTCGAAGACCCGGGATCTCCCCTATACCGACTGCACCACCTCCAGTCCTGGAACATCCAGTATATCAATAAACTATTATTACACCCTCAGCCATACTCCCCCATAGCTCCAGGGCACATAAACTCTTATCATGCACACATTCCATATATCATATACCCATATCTACAACTAGCACAATCCATACATAATCTCATATATTCCAACACTCAGCTACCTACACACACAACATATATGCATGTGATGGTCAAGTACAGCAAGCAGAGGAGTATCATCTCATCCCAACAACAATGAAAAAATGGTTTCCATAGCTGGGCAGAAAGTGTGAGTTAGAATACTAGAACAAAGCTAGACTCTACTGCCCCGAGTGATAAAGTCAGGCTGTAAACAGAAGCACACGCTCTTATCCTGTAGTAGGCACTATAAGTATGACATATCAGAAGGAAAAATAACTGACATGTCCAATGAAAGGATGCAACCAGTCAGAAGCCTTGGGGAAATACAAGCAGACAATATATTCATAAATAAGAAATATTATTAGATCTCTATATTGCCACCATGCAGAGGTATTCAGTCTGATCTATTTGGTCACCACATCATAAAAAAGATGGGGCAGAGTTAGAAAAGGGGCAGAGAAGGGGGACCAAAATGATAAAGAGTAAAAGGAAGCTTGTCTGTACAGGGCTGTGTATACTGTGAGGGTACTTTATAATACTATATTACTGAATTACTGAAAGCCCTCAGAAAGAGTTAACACCACAGAATCAGTAGCTCAGACATTCCAGGGCCTATTACTTAGCTAACGATCTTGAGAGATTCTACTGAAAAACTATGCTGAACTTTCACATAACAGAGAAACTAGGTTTGTTTATAATTCAGAAAGTGCAGGGAGGAACTTTCTCTTCAGTCTTGAAACATATATGTGAAAACTGCTTGTGTTAGAATTATTGTTTAAGAAGTTATGTTGGGAATACATGTATGTCTGCTCCTGATGACCTATACTAATAAGATCTGACCTATACTCCTGTACTCCTCTTTATTTAGCAGACTGCATTTCACTATACTCTCCCCATCGTCAACTCCGCTCAATTCATACCAACCGTCTATCCCTTCCTTCACCCTCCCAAGCCCGTTTAGAACAGACACGGCATTCTGCTTGGTTCTTCCTCGGACCATTGTTATGGAATATGCTGCCTACTTCTCTTCGGTTAGAATCATCCTACCCCCAGTTCAAGTCGTTGCTTAAGACTTATTTATTCCAGAAAGCTTTTGACCTCCCCCCTGAAGCCCCCCCCCCCTGACTGTCCGTTGTTTTTGTCTGGTGTCCCATGAATCGTCCTTGTCTGTCTTCCTTCTGTCCTTATGGTTTATTATGCTTTGGCATTAATGTGTGATGTGTTTGCCCTTTTCTGTACCCTTCTTTCCTATCTATTTTTGGCGTTCCGTTTCCTGGTTTGCAGTGTTTAATCAGTTTTTATTGTACACCGCTTAATGCTTCTGCCATAGCGGTATATCAAATACTGAATAAAGATAAAGATAAAGATGCACATATGAATATATGTGACGTTTGACATAGATTAATAAGGTGGAAATTATGCTGTGAGATGGAATTTTGACCAATAAAAACAGTGACCAAAGTAGCTGCGGTCAGAGAGACAAGGTGCAAGCTTTACTCACTCTCCCAAAGCTTTGTTTTTTTAAATACAATTGTGTGTGAATTGTGTTACTAATGGTTATTACTTCCTTCTCATTGCTCTGAGTGTGGAATTCAGTTACCCAAGAGCCCAGGTGCTGTTACCGGTGAGGGGAGGAGCAGAGTACACTTTCAAAGAGGATGGAACTTCTCTCATATGAGGATTATT
Organism: Ichthyophis bannanicus; assembly: GCA_033557465.1. NCBI lineage: Eukaryota > Metazoa > Chordata > Amphibia > Gymnophiona > Ichthyophiidae > Ichthyophis > Ichthyophis bannanicus. Next base: position 450,660,036 of record CM066037.1, read on the forward strand.
TATTTATTTAAACATTTTTTCTATACCGCTTTGTCCTTCAATCAGAGCGGTTTACATTGTAACATTTTACATAGAACAGTTGAACAGTAAACAGTATTAAATTATAGTCTACAAAGAACAAGGAAGAATTGGCTCTTATCTAGGGGCAAGATAGTCTGAGAACTATTTACATGGTCATGAGGATATGACAACTATTCACAATTTTAAGCATCATATTTTATGTTTATTAGTCCATTGCTTTGGGTCAACAGTCGGTAACTTGGATCATGTAGTTGTTTATGTGGTTAGGTTATAACTCCTTATTAAGTTGAGAAGAGGTGAGTTTTTAGTTTTTTTTCAAAAGTCTTTGATGTCTGATGTTGCCCTCAAGTCATCCGGGAAAGAGTTCCAAAGTGATGGAGCATAGAATGATAGTGCTCTTTCAGATGTGTTTTGTAAGGTCTTTTGGTATCCAAGGGGTGTGGTAATCATATTCTTTTTGTTATGCCTTCTAGGCGGGTACTTGTGTCTCTTGCTATAGTGTCTTGTAAGGTGTATGCTGATAGTTGGTGAATGATCTTGAATATGATTAAGGTTGATTTGTATCTAATACGGGATTGGATTGGAAGCCAGTGTAATTTATTAAGTATTGGTGTGATGTGGTCATGTATATCTGTTCCTGTGATTAGGCGTGCTGCAGTGTTCTGCACCAGTTGGAGTGGTAGTGTAGTTTGCTTTGGGAGACCTTGATATAATGAATTGCAATAGTCGAGCGTTGGAGTGATTATTGCTTGGCAGATGGTCGGGAAGTGATCATGGTCTAGAAATGGTTTTAGTCTTCTTATTGTCTTCATCTTGGATTAGGCTAAAGAGGTTAGAGCTCTTCAGTTTGGAGAAGAGACAGCTGAGGACAGATATGATAGGGCTTCTGCCATCACTGCAGGCTGGGCTTCACCATCATTGGGAGAGGAAGCCTATGCTCAAACTCCTGAGAACTCAGGAACCACCGAGTCCACAAGGACTACTGGAGAGGCCACATGCGAGCATGCTCCCACAGCACAATGTCTATGGTCACCGCCATCAAGCTCAGCAGTGAAGATAATCACAGACTCTAAGAGCCTGCTGCACACAGAACAGCACCAGACAATCTAACAGTCTGTTGATGTTCTCTGGTGGAAAAAAACCATCTTGCCTACTCGAGGTGAAACGTACTCCCAGGAACTCCAGGGACTGGGAAGGTAATAGTTGGCTCTTTCCCCGTTTGATCACCCAGCCAAGGCTTTCCAAAAAGGACACCACTCAGGATACCACCCAAGATACCCATGAAAAGGCAACAGGCCTGGAAGAGCCAGTCATCCAGATATGGATGAGCACAGATCCCTCGGCACCACAGCCACCACCACCATGACCTTGGAGAACATCCTTGGGATGGTGGAGAGCCCAAAAGGGAGGGCGGCAAACTGATAGCGACAGCCAAGCATGGAAAAACACAGATACATTTGATCTGCCTAGATTAGGATATGAAAATACGTCTTAGCCAGATCCAGAGAAGCCAAGAATTCCCCTCAGCGCACTGCTTGAATCACAGAGTGCAAGGTTTCCATTTGGAAGCACAGGATGCGCAAGTACTCGCTGACCTTCTTGAGGTACAGAATGAGCTGGAAGGAACATGCCCTTTTTTTTGTACACCACAAAATAGATGGAGTATCTGCCCTAGCCCCACTTGCCCAGGGAGATAGGCACTGCCGCCTTTAGGCACCGCAACTTGTCCAAGGTAGTCCGCACAGCGGTACTTTTGACCACAGACCAACAAGGGGAAAGAATGAAAGCATCTGGAATATACTCTTTGCATTCCAGGACATAGCTGAACTGAAAGGTGTCTAGCATCCACAATCCTTGGTAACCCAGATCCATTCCTGAAAGAAAAGGTGAAACCTGACTCCAACCAGAGGAATCAGGGAATAGGCCCCCAAACCCTCATTGTGAAGCCCATAGAAAGTTTACGAAAGGGCTGAGAATGAGTCCAAAGTCCATAAGGGGAAGAAGGGCTCTTCAAAGCTGGTAGCAATGGAATTCCCAAGACCCCCGGGAGTCCGACCAGTGCTCCCATGAGGAGCAGGTGGAGGCTGCTCACTACACAGATCCCTGGGCCTGTCCTCCAGAAGGCAGTAGATTCTCTCTCACTCAGGTCCTTTGCCTGCTTCTCCCAATCAGACCCAACGGAAGTGCCACTCTAAGGCCAGATGGGCAACTGGACTTTGTAAGAGGAGTCCGCTGCCCTATGTCAGAGGCAAGCCAAAACCATGTCACCGTCAACAGGGCACAATCCATTGCCACTAGACATACCAGGTCGCACATGGCATCAAAAAGGAAGGTCATCGCAGACTCAAAAAGAGGGGTAGAACCATCCGGCAGAAGAGACTGAATCCACTGGGCAGGGCTTGAAATGCCAGATCTGCACTTACTACAAACTGAAGAATACCAGCCACAGTGGCAAACTGGTTCGTCAACACAAATCCATCTTTAAGTTCAGAATATCTTTCAATGTCAATCCACCTTCCACAGAAATGGTGGTCCGTCTGGTAACCATCGTGACCTGCGCATCCACCTTGGAAATATCAACACCACACAACACACTCCCTTCTCAGGGAGAGCGTGCATCTTCTTATACACCCTTAGCCGGGGAGCTGGGGGGGAACCTCACTCCGACCAGAACAGACACTTGAGCACCTCCGGGAAGGTGAGACTGTAGTGGATTTATGCACCCCTTGGAGAGATGCTCTTCAGTTCCTGCTCCTTGTCTGGAGCATCTGTCAAGCTCAAGGTAGATAAGACCCTGGGATCAATGCTTCAAGTTTTTGCTCCCGGAACAAGTGGATAACATTGGCCTCTTCAGAAGCCTCTGAAGGAGAGAGTACTTCATCCACATCAAACATCTCAAGCCAAGTCAAAGTCCAAATCTCAAACAGATCCCAGCCAATCACCATCTCCAGAGGGGCCCTTTGCCAGAGACACTTATCTCGTCCTGCGACCAGCTGCCCTGGGTGCGGAGTTCCTAGCAGTGGGCTCCCCAGCTAAGCAGGGAGGCGTTCTTGAAGGGCTTGGGGCTTGAAAAGGCATCCCCGCCTTGAGGTATTGTGGCCTTGGGCAAGCCATTTAACTCTCCATTGCCTCAGGTACACTTAGATTGTGAACCCTTTGGGGACAAGGGAATAAAAATTACCTGTTAGTATATACATACATGTAAACCGCTCTGATGCGTAAGCAAAGGGCAGTATATCAAGTGCCTAAACCATAACCATATTGGGGAGTCTGCCACCAGATCAAGGAATGTGCCAACTGGTGGGTTACTGAGACTTTGTCCCGGAGGCTCCTGTGACCTGTGTCCACGAGTCCCGAAGGCACCACTGCATAGCCCTCGCGTGGAGGTGGGCCTCTGGGGTGACATGGACTGTGGAGGCCATGTGCCCAAGTAGGCACATGAGGAGCCAAGTGGGTACCAAGGGGCAGTGCTGTATGTCCAGGGCCAGGGCCCGGGCCCTGAGACGGTCAGCTCGGTCTCCAGGCAGGAAGGCCTTTGCCTGGAGGGTGTCCAGTCTTGCCCCAATGAACTCCAGATACTGTGTTGGAAGAAAGTGGGACTTGGGATAGTTTATCACAAACCCCAAGTGTTGCAGAAGTTGGATGGTGTGTGCAGTTGTCTGCTGTACCTCTGAGGCCATGCCTCCTTTTATAAGCTAGTCGTCCAGGTAAGGGACGACAAAGAACCCCTGGAGGAGGAGGAAGGCAGCTACAACTACCAGGCATTTTGCAAAGACTCTTGGGGCAGAGGCCAAGCCGAAAGGCAGTACCCTGTATTGGTAGTGGGCCCCACCCCCCCACCATGAACCACAGGTACTGCCTTGTGGATGGGGTGAATGAGGATGTAGGTAAAAGCATCCTTCAGATTCAAGGAGCATAGCCAATCTCCCTGCTGGAAATAAAGCAGCAATGTTCCAAGGGAGAGCATTTTGAACTTCTCCCTCACCAGGAACTTGTTCAGGTTGGGCAGGTCAAGGATGGGCCTTAGGCCTCCTGTCCTTTTTGGCCCGAGGAAGTACCTGGAGTAGAACCCCTTGCCCCTGAGATGGTGGGGTACTGGTTCTAATACTTTGTCCTCGATAAAAACCTGTGATTTCCTTCAGTAGAAGGTCCCGGTGAAGGGGACACCTGAGGGGCTCTCAGAATGTAAGGGGGAGGTGTCTGAGTCAGATGGAGAAGGTAGCCCTCCCTGACCACCCGAAGTGCCCATGAATTGGTGGTAATAGTTAGACACCTTTGGGCACAGTGAATCAGACATCCCCCTGTGGGCTGCTGACTTCCTTGGAGGGAGAGGCTATGACCCAGGAGTCAAAAGCTCCGGCCTGGCTGGGCTGGGGCCAATGTCAGGGGCTTGGAAGCCTTCTGCTTACGAGGGCCACGCCTATGGCCCATGGCCTGTTGAGGAGCTGGGGAGGCCTGAAAAGGTGGGTAGTTTCTGTAAGCAGCCCCTTTTCTTGGGGTAGAAGGGCTTTTTACCCGAGCCCTTCCATTGGGGAGGGGCAGTGGTCTTTTTAGAGAGCTTGGTCCTTGTCTTGAACTTGGTCTTCAGCTCGGCAGCCTTGTCAGTCATGGGCTTGCCAAAGAGGTTTTCTCCTTGGCATGGGACAACCACCAATTTATCCTGAACCCATTGCTCGAAACTGGACGACTGTAGCCAAGCCTGGTGTCAGGCACCAATGCCTGCTGCCGACTTGAAGCCGTCATAGACTGCCCAAAACAAACTTGCAGCATTCGCGGACAGCATTGGCCAGGATCTTGAACCACTGCAGGAGTTCCTCGGACAGACCAGCTGAGAACCCAGCAATTTCCTTTGCCAGGTCTCTCAAGTACATGCCCATATACTGCTGATGGGCCTGAAAGAGGCTGATGAGCATAGAGCCCTGGTAACACTTTCCGCCAAAGGCATCCAAGGTACATGCTTCCCTTCTGGGAGGCACTGAGGAGTGCGTTTTCTGACTCTTCAGTCGACGCATGGCCAACTCCACAACCATGGAGTTGTGTGGCAGCTGTGATTTCTGGAAGGCCAGGCTCCAGCGGACTTGATACATCGAGACGAACCCTTGCTCACCACTGGCACTGAATGCCAGTGTCTCCCACATTCAGAGCATTAGCCGTTCCAGGATAGGAGGGGATGGGCACTGTAAGCGATTCCCTCGGAGGGGCTTTGTACTGAAGGATTTCTGGCTCCTCTGCCCCAGGAGTCTCCTCTGATTCCATCAGGAATGCTAGGGCCTTAGACATATCCCTGACAAAGTCAAGGAACGCCATGTCCTCTGGTGGGGACCACCGCCGGGGCTCTAAAGTGGGAGAGTCCAAGGGGATGTCCCGATGGAAATGGGTGTCTGGCGACTCCTCGTCCTCCATCTCCCACTCAGAGCAGTCCATCGAGGACTCTATGAAAGGATGGTCCACAGGCCCCAGGGATGACTTCAGCCCATGGTCCTCAGAAGCCCTGCGGCTGGCACCAAGCACACTGGCTGAAGACGATCACGGCCCTGTCAAGTGGGAACTGGATCGAGAGCTTTGCCGAGGATAGACTCGAGGCCGAAGGGTCTTGAGGATCAGCTCAGCCTCCAGGGACGTCTGACAGAGGGCCCGGTGGTCGGGGTGGAGGAACCAGTCATACCGGACAACACCACCTGCTACTGGTCCACGAAGGCAAACTGCACTCCAGGGCCAGTATTCTGGACTCCAGGCCAAAAGGCTCCACAGCCATCGGCACGGGCATCGAAGGAATCGGGCCCAATGCCGGTTCCCCCGAAGAGGAATCAACTTCTCCAGCCCTTGAATTGGAGAACCATTATGCAGCCCTGGAAGTGGAGGAGGAGAAAGTATCCCTGGAAAGGGAAGAACCAGAGCTCAAGTACCCCAAAGTTGCAGAATCAGTGACCACAAGGAAGCGAAGGGTAGTGGTGGTTGGTGACTTTCTTATGAGGGGTACTGAGGCGTCCATCTGCCGACCAGACTTGATGTCCAGAGAGGTATGCTGTCTGCCTAGTGCCAAAATACAAGATGTTACGGAGAGTTTGCCGAAACTCATCAAGCCTACTGACTATTACTCAATGTTGCTAATCCATGTCGGAACAAATGATACTGCCAAGTATCCCTCTGAGCGTATCAAAAGTGACTTCATGGTTCTGGGACAGAGGGTGAAGCAGTTAGGTGCACAGGTGGTATTCTCTTCAATCCTCCCTGTTGAGGGTAAAGGCCAAGGCAGAGAGGCTCGCATCCTGGAGATGAATGCATGGCTGCATGGATGGTGTCATTGAGAGCATTTTGGTTTCCTAGACCATGGGATGCTGTTCCAAGGGTTGCAGAGCAGAGATGGCATCCATCTGTCCAAGAAAGGTCAACGCGTCTTCAGTAGTAGACTGGCTAATCTACTGAAGAGGGCTGTAAACTAGATTCATTGGGGATGGGTGAAAAAAGCCCCCAGGTAAGTGAAAGCCCCATGGTATACGTGATGCATTAAATACCTTCATGGAAATGGGTAACAGGGGGTAACATATGGAAAGCAGTGTGTATAAATGCCCGTAGCATGGGGAATAAGATCTCTGATGTTGAAGCTTTGGTGGGAGTGGCCGACTTGGATTTAGTGGCAGTTACAGAAACATGGTTCACAGAAAACCATGACTGGGATGTAACTATACCTGGCAATATTTTATTCAGAAAGGACAGGGTAGGAAGTAGGGGAGGAGGAGTGGTACTATATGTAAAAAATACTATTAAAGCTTTGGAATTACAGAGCTTAAAAGGGAGAGAGGAGGCATTGTGGGTTAAACTAGAAAGAGGAAAAGAAATCTATTTGCATAGGTGTGATATACAGACCTCCCTCACAAGAGGAAGAGGTAGACAGAGTTAATTGACGACATATGCAGCATTGCTAGGAAAGGGGAAGTGCTACTGATAGGGGATTTCAATATGCCAGATGTTGATTGGTACATTCCTGCTGCAGTATCATCTAGAAGTAAAGAGATCCTGGATTCTCTACAGGGAGAACTATTCAAGCAACTGGTAACAGACCCCACACGTGAAGGGGCCATACTGGACTTTGTGCTTACCAATGGTGAAAGTGTTTGACGTTATAGTGGGAGATCATTTTGCATCCAGTGATCACCAGATGGTGTGGTTCAGTATTAGGACTAGGGCTGTTAGAATCCATTCAAAGGTGAGGGTCTTAGACTTTAGGAAAACTAACTTTGCCAAGATGGGCCAATACCTCAGGGAGTTGTTAGCGGAATGGGAACAGCTGGGGGATGTAGAAAAACAGTGGGCAAAACTGAAAGGGGATATTTTAAGGGCAACCAACCTTTTTGTTAAAATGGTAAATAAAGGTAAAAGAAAAAGAAGACCGCTATGGCTTTCGAAAGTAGCTGAAAAAGTGAAGAAAAAGAGGGAGGCCTTCATGAAATACAAGAGATCACAGAGAGAGGAAGAGAGGAAGACAGGCATCTATATTTGGAAAAACTTAAGAGAAGCTAGCAAAGTAGTCAGGAAAGCAAAGATTCAAAAAGAGGAGGAAATAGCCAATGCAATAAAATGGGGAGGATAAGACATTTTTCAGATATGTTAGTGAGAAGAGGAAGGGCAAAAGTGGTATTGTCAGACTCAAGGGTGAAGGGGAGGAATATGTAGAAGCTGATGAAGATAAAGCGGAATTGCTTAACAAATATTTCTGTTCTGTGTTCAGTGGCCTAGTGGTTGGGGCAAGGTACTTCAGGCCGGAAGGTCGGGGGTTCAAATCCCACTAGAGGACAGAAACCTTGGGCTGGAAGGACTGGGGCTGCTAGTCCCACAGGTGCTCCTTGTGGTCTTGGGCAAGCCACTTAAGCCTCCATAACCCATGTTCCCTGTAAAATAGTTATCTCCAAATTATAATGCCCTGTTCAATGTAATTTCAGTTTGTTCAATGTAAACCGCACTGATGCAGAATAGTGCGGTATATAAGAGAATGTAAATAAATAAATAAATAAATAAAACCGGGAGCAGGACCTCAGAAAACACCCACAAACAGGAACAGAAGCGAGGGACATCTTGAACAATTTTCAGAAGACTGTGTTCGTGAGAAACTAGCTCAACTTAAAGAAGACAACGCGATGGGACTGGATGGGATATACCCTAGAATACTGAGGGAACTTGGGGACGTTCTAGCAGCTCCACTGACTGACCTTTTCAATGCATCGTTGGAGTCGGGAGTGGTGCCAAAGGACTGGAGAGAGGCTCATGTGGTGCCTTTACACAAAAGCGGAAGTAAGGATGTGGTTGAAAACTACAGGCCGGTTAGTTTAACTTCGGTGATGAGTAAATTATTAGAAATGCTGCTAAAAGAGAAAATAGTGAGGTTTCTGGAATCCAGCAGATTACAGGATCCGAGGCAGCATGGATTCACCAGAGGCAGGTCTTGTCAGACAAATATGATTGATTTCTTTGACTGGGTGACCATGGAGTTGGACCGAGGGACAGCCCTAGATGTGGTATATTTAGATTTCAGTAAAGCCTTTGACACTGTTCCTCACAGGCGACTTATAAACAAACTGAGCACCCTAGGGATGGAACCTAAAGTTACTGCTTGGGTTAGAAATTGGTTGGGTGGGAGGCGACAAAGAGTATAGGTAAATGGGGCTCACTCTGAGGAGAAGGATGTTACCAGTGGTGTGCCCCAGGGATCTGTCCTTGGTCCAGTTCTTTTTAACATCTTTGCTAGTGATATAGCAGAAGGGCTGTCGGGTAAGGTTTGCCTTTTTGCGGATGATACCAAAATCTGCAATAGAGTAGACACCCAGGAAGATGTAGAAAACATGAGAAGGGATCTAGATAAGCTTGAAGAATGGTCTAGAATCTGGCAACTGGGATTTAATGTTAAAAAATGTAAGGTCATGCATTTGGGCTGCAGCAATCCAAGGGAGCAATATAGTATAGGGAGTGAAGTACTTTTGTCCACTAAAGAAGAGCGGGACCTAGGCGTGGTTGTGTCTGATGATCTTAAAGTAGCTAAGCAGGTAGAAAAGGCGATGGCAAAAGCTAGGATGCTTGGGTGCATACGGAGAGGAATGGCTAGCAGAAAAAAGGAGATGATAGTGCCCCTGTATAAGTCTTTGGTGCGACCTCATTTGGAGTATAGTGTGCAATTCTGGAGACTGCACCTTCAAAAGGATGTGAACAGGATGGAGTCGGTGCAGAGGGTGGCTACTAAAATGGTTAGTGGTCTTCATTATAAAGCATATGAGGACAGACTTAAGGATCTTAATATGTACACCTTAGAGGAAAGGCGGGATAGAGGTGATATGATTGAGATGTTTAAATACCTTCGTGGCATAAATGTTCAGGGGGAGAGCCTCTTTCAATTGAAAGCAAGTTCTGCTATGAGGGGACATGGAATGAGGGTGAAGGGGGATAGATTCAGGAGTGATTTGTGGAAATATTTCTTTACGGAAAGAGTGGTGGATCCGTGGAATAGTCTCCCAGTGGAGGTGGTAGAAATGCGGACAGTAACTGAATTCAAAAAAGCATGGGAGAAACACAGAGGATCTCTAAAGGAAAAAAGGGGACTGTTGTAGTTGTTGATATGGAAGGACAGACTAGATAGGCCATGTGGTCTTTTTCTGTCGTCATGTTTCTATGATGTCTGGCGTCCAAGGTCGCGTCCTTTCGGGGGACCTTTGCAGGCTGCTCCCTCTCCGATCCCTCGGACAACTGTCTCAGACTGCGAGACCTGGCTCAGGACGTACCTGGCCTGAAGGATCTGTCCAGGGACGCCACCCTCGAGGTCTTCTTTGCTTGGGTTCCCTCGAAGGAGACCAGCTCTCTGAAGAACCACAGTGCCGATCGGGTTCCACAGAGCCGCCCCGAGATGCCGTGGCTTCAGATGAGGCCCTGGCCTTTGGAGGTACCGGGAACTCAGGGAAAAAACAAACAAAAAAAAAAAAAAACTTACCATGCTGCTGCTGGCAGCTCTTGAGAGTTTATTGGACATCTTTTTGCAGTGGGGTCGTGGTCCAACCTAAGACAGCAAAGGCAGCAGTCGTGTGTGTCGGACAAAGACATAATTTTGACATACCGATCACACACTTTAAAACCACTGGTAGCCATGGGGGGAAAAATTACCCCAGCGAGGTTGAAGACCCGCCAAACTGCCAGTTGTAAAAAAAGCATGAAGACACCAAAAAGGAAAAAACTACAAAAGGACCTGAACTTGATGCCGAGACAGTGAGGTATGGTGGCAGTACCGGAGGTGAGTATGAAACTGAAACTGAAAAATCAATTGTTCCGGGGACAAGCCAGACAGATGTCTGAAGGGCTCTGCGGAATAAAGGAGGCTGAGCATGCCTGGTGGCATCTCCCAAATGCTTTCTTTGATCTCTGGGGGGAAGCTTCCGCGAGGGCTCCGTCGGTGCCGACGTCACCCATATGTGAGGACTTACTTCCTGCTTGTTCCCAGAGAATACGTTGAAACCCAGCAGCCAAGAAAGCAAAATAGTAATTACACTTACCTGGTAATTGTAGTTCCTTGAGTGACGACAGCTTAGTCCTCTACGTATGGGTAGTGCACCTCCTCCTGCAGCATGAAGACTGGACCAATCAAATTTCAGCATCACAGGATCCAGCATCCTGGCTTTCCCTTGTACTCCAGTGAACTACTGTCAAAGCAAACTCAAAGAGATAGCTAACCTTTAAGAAAAAATGCAAGAATTTAGTATGCCGCGTAAGTTGCGAAACTTCCTTTTTTGGTTTTTTTTGTTTTGTTCTTTTTTTTGGTAAGTGAGACCTACAGAAATCACATTAGACTGCATCCATCCCTACAAAAGGGGAAGGAAAAAACAAAAAACAGCCAACCGAGGGTCCCGCGCCTGCCGCACCAGAAGCAGTCAGCGAGAGCAAAAAAGTCAAAGAAGAAACACCTGAAAGACTCACCTGTAAATACTGACTCCCGTACCAAATGCGTGCCGAGGCAAAACAGTGTCCCAAGGGAGGGAAGGAGGACTAAGCTGTCGTCACTCAAGGAACTACAATTACCAGGTAAGTGTAATTACTATTTCCTTATCGTTCCTCCAGCTTAGTCCTCTACATATGGGATATAACAGAGCAGCCTTAACGGGAGGGATTCCGCCAACCGGCACGCAAGACCGCGGAACCAAAACAGGCATCACGTGCCGCCAAGACATCAAGACGATAGTGCTTACTGAAAGTGTGGAGGGACGACCACGTCGCCGCTTTACAAATCTCCTCCGGCGAAACCAAGCTATATTCCGCCCAGGACGCCGCTTGAGCTCTTGTAGAATGAGCCCTCAATCCTAGCGGCGCAACACGCCACTGCAACAGATAAGCTGAAGCAATCGCCTCTTTAATCCACCGAGAAATAGAGGCTTTCGCTGCCGCCTCACCTTTCCTGGAACCGCCGAACAGGACAAACGATCCGACTTGCGGAAGGCTTCGGTGACCTTTAAATACCGACGCAAAACTCTCTTAAGGTCCAAACGACTAAGACCGCGATCAGAGGCCTGCTCCCCCGACGCATGCAACACCGGGAGCGACACCACCTGATTCAAGTGAAAAGGAGAAGACACTTTAGGTAAAAAGGAAGGTACTGGCCGTAGAACCACCTTCTGATCCGAGAAAGACAGGAAAGGTTCCCTGCAAGAAAGAGCTTGAAGCTCAGAAATGCGCCGCGCCGAACAAATCGCCACAAGAAACACCGTCTTAAGGGTCAAATCCTTTACCGAAATTCGAGAGAGAGGCTCAAACCGCGCGGCGGAAAGCACGCGCAAGACCAAGTTGAGATCCCACGGAGGGACGGAAACGCGGCGGGGTGGGCGCAGCCGAGAAACCGCCTTCAGGAAACGGATCACATCAGCATGGGTGCCCAGCGCGACCCCCTGTATTTTACCTCTGTAACAGGAAAGAGCCGCGAGTTGCACCCGCAAGGAACTGGCAGCCAAACCTTTATCAAAACCGTCCTGCAAAAAATCCAACACCACCGGAAGAGGGGCCGTAGCTGCCCGAACCTGACGCCTGGAACACCAATCCTCAAAAATACGCCAAACTCAGACATAAGCCAGCGAAGTGGACCTCTTTCGGGCTTGAAGCAAAGTCGCCACAACAGACTTCGAATAACCTTTCTTCCTCAGCCGTGACCTTTCAATAGCCAGGCCATAAGAGAGAATCTCTCCACTTGCGGCATGCGAAGAGGACCCTGACACAACAGATCCAGAGCAAGGGGAAGCCGCCACGGAGAATCGCTTAACAACCGTACCAGGTCGGCATACCAGGGACGACGGGGCCAATCCGGAGCTATTAACAATACCCGTCCCCTGTGAGACTCGATCCGCTGAATCATCCGCCCCAGAAGGGGCCACGGGGGAAACACATAAAGAAGGCCGGTGGAGGGCCAGGTCTGCAAAAGAGCATCGATGCCCTCGGACATGGGCTCTCGCCGACGGCTGTAAAAACGAGGCGCCATCGCGGATCGAAAGGTGGCCATCAGGTCCATTACAGGCTGACCCCAACGACGCATTAACTGTTGGAATACCGCAGGATTCAGCTCCCATTCGCCGGCATCCACGTGAACTCGACTGAGATAATCCGCCGTGACATTGTCCTTCCCGGCAATGTGTGCCACCAATATCGTCTGCAACCGGGGCTCTATCCACGCGAACAGCAACTGGGCTTCTGCTTCCAAGCCCACGCTTCCGGTACCGCCCTGTCGATTTATGTAAGCCACGGTCGCGGCATTGTCTGAGAGAACTCGAACCGCTCGGTGCGTTACCTGGAGTTCGAAGCTTTGCAGCGCCAACCGAACGGCTCTCAGCTCTAAACGATTGATCGACCAACCGCTCTCCTGCTGGGACCAGCGACCCTGCGCCACTAGCTCCCCGCAGTGCGCACCCCAGCCCGTGAGACAGGCATCCGTCAACAGCGGAACCCAGTCCGGCTGTTCCAAGGGCATCCCCGCTTGGAGCGAGGATGGGCGCAACCACCACTTCAGATCCTGGCAAACCGTCCGCAGGCAGGGAAGACACTTGTTCAACGAATCGTTCTGATTGGACCAGCGACGGAGCAAAGCCCTCTGCAAGGATCACATGTGGAAGCGAGCCCAAGGCACACTTCCAAGGATGCCGCCATCGTCCCCAACAGTTGCAGATAGTGCCAAGCTGAGGGAGCCGCAGCCCTCCGAAAGCGGCGCACGAGAGACTGGAGAGCTAGCACTCTCCGTTCTGGGAGAAACATGGCACCCCTGCAAGTATCGAATAGTACCCCCAGGTACTCGAGCGACTGAGTCGGATCCAAGTGACTCTTGTCCGGGTTGACTACCCAGCCGAGAGACCACAGAAACCCGACGACCCTCGCCGTGGCTGTCTCGCTCTCCGAGCGAGTTTTTCCGCGTATCAACCAATCGTCCAGATAGGGATGAACCAGTACCCCCTCCTGACGTAAGGCAGCTGCCACCACCACCATGACTTTGGTGAACACCCGAGGAGCGGTGGCCAGCCCGAATGGCAACGCCTGGAACTGGAAGTGACCCCACGGAAGTGCGAACCGGAGATACTTTTGATGGGACTCCCGGATAGGTATATGGGTACTCCGCCGGCGGAACGGGAACGACGGCCCCTAACCGGAGCAAGCGATCGAGGGTTTGCCGAACATGAGCGATCTTTACAGGGCCCCGGCAGGGAGACGCCACGAAGGAATCGAGAAAGGGTCTGGCGAGATCTAAGGCGTACCCGTCCCGAATAATCTCCAAAACCCAGCGATCGGACGTGATACGGGTCCAAGCAGAGAGAAACTGCTGAAGGCGACCCCCAATCGCAGCTAACCCCGCCTGGACCCGCAGCCCTTCATTGGGGCTTGCGAGCGGCTGACGGAGCCGCGGCATCGAATCCTCTAGAGGCCCCTCGGAAGCCTTGAAAGCTGGGAGATCTTGAGAGATACCTGCCTCGCTGCGACCCCACGAAACGGGGCGACCGAAATCTATGAAAGTCCCGAAACTGACCCCGAGGGGAAGGAAGGGACCTCCCTCTCTTCGGGCGATCCTCCGGCAGGTGACCGCTCTTGGATTCACCCAACTCCTTGACCAACTTATCAAGATCCTCTCCAAAGAGCAGCTTGCCTTTAAAAGGCAACTTGCCCAGGCGAGACTTAGAAGAAGCATCCGCCGCCCAACTCTTTAACCAAAGGGCTCGGCGAGTCGCTACCAAAGAACCCATACTATTAGAAAGCGCCCGGATAAGGTCATAATGGACATCCGCCAGATACGCCGAACCAGACTCCAAGCGCTGAAGCTCAGCCAAGTCCTCGGCTTCCGCAGATGCCACCTGTCGAAGACGCTGAACCCAGCAAAGGCAGGCGTGAGCAACCCAAGCGCCACAAATGGAGGCCTGCAACGCTACAGCGTCCGCTTCAAACGATTGTTTCAACAAACCGTCCATTTTCCGGTCCTGAGGCTCCTTTAAGGCCGCGCTACCTTCGACAGGTATCGTGGTCTTCTTAGTAACAGCCGAGACGGCCGCATCCACCTTAGGCAAACGGAACTGGTCGAGATCCTTGTCTGACAACGGATACAGCTTATGCATGATCTTTATCCCCTTGAGACCAGATTTGGGGGCATCCCACTCTGTTTGTATCATCTGGTCAATGACCCGGTGCATGGGAAAAACCACCTGTGTCTGACGGACAGCCTGAATGATGGGGTCCGCACCATCGTTCCTCCTCAGCTGGCGGTGCTGGAACCAGCCCAAGAGTCTGAAGCGCCTCAGAAAGGAGCGCAGGCAACTCCTCTCTGCGAAAGACACCTATGATTTTCGCCTGATCTTCTGACTCAGGGAGCTCGCCCTCTTCTAAGACCTCCTCCTCAATGTCCAACTCCGGATCTTCTCCCTTTATCCAATCCGAAACGGACAACATGGGCTCCTGTAGGCGCGGCCACTTGGCCGCTCGTACGCCTGAGAAAACACAGTCCTTCGCAGAAGGTTGCGCGGCTGTGACCTGCTCCGAAGGGGAACCCAGCGCAACCCCTTGACGCCTGCGACAAAACGCTTGATGCATCAATAAAATAAAATCGGGAGAAAAGTCTTCCAAGAGGGAAGCACCTCCGAGATCAGCTTGCGCCCCCGTGCCTACAGGAAGAGCGGGGGCCGTCCCCGAGGGACCTTCCAAGGGCGAGTCTGTTACCATAGGCACAGTAGCGGACGGGGAAGAAACCGCCAATGAAGTCTCCAGCCGCTGCTCCATACTAAGGGACACGGAGGCACAATGCTGACAGACGCCCGTCTCTGCAGAAGCGCCCCTCCGCGATCCACAAATGACACACAGGGACCCCGATGGCATGGAAGCCAAAATACCCGGCTCCCCAGGGGGGAAGAAAGAGATCACTTGCGCCCAGGCTATGGAAAGAGGGAACGCTGACTCTCAGAAGAATCAAGCCACTAGCCAGACACTGGGTGGCTGCCAGCAAGGAGAGCTTCTTTTTTTTTTTTTTTTTTTTGTAATAGAAATTGAGCCAAATGCAGGCAGGCTTCTCAGCACGCTAAAAATTAACTCCCAGCAGTCCAAAACACTCCCGCAGAAGGGGAGAGCCCAGAAATAGGGAAAAGAAAGAAAGGCAATAAAAGAAATAAAAGAACAAGGGAGGCACCATAGATAGGGTCTGCGGAGAGACGCCTGTGGCTCCGGGACAGCCTACCGCGGCCGCGTGGACCACGTTGAGGAGAGAACCGCGAGGAACAAAATGGCCACGGTTACTCACCAAGTTGAGGCGCGGGAGAAATTTGGCGCCGAAAAGAGCAGCCCGGTCAAGGCCCCGACGAAATAGCTCGCTTCCGTCCGGAAAACAAAGATTCGGGAAAAAGAAAACCGCTCCGAAAAACAAATGCTAAAGAAAAAAACAAAACAAAGAAAAAACGCGATAGCGGCAAAGGCAGGGGCCGTTGCACAAACCGTGCCTGCTCTTGAGCAGCCCGTCGGCACTTTCAATGCACAGAGCCCTACCTGCCAGGAAATGTGGCGCTGGACAGCCGCCGCAGGAGCTCTGCCCCGAACAGTCTTGGGCACAGAGATCCAAGCCAAGTAAAAGGAAAAAATAAGGTAACTGCAAGCGGCTTTTGGCTGAGCAGGAGAGGGACCTCTGCTGAGCCCCCCCTCCTCCGGAGTGCCGGTTTCCACAGAAATTTAAAGAGACAGGTGCTCCTTTCCTATAGTAAAAAAAAAAATAGAAACCCCAATAGGGACCAAATAAAGTAAAAATAAAAGATTAGCTAGAAACTAAGTCCTAAACAGACTGACTAGTTAGCCCAGCCAGGCTCACAAACATCTTCCTGCTGCATGAAGACTGGACACACTGGAGTACAAGGGAAAGCCAGGATGCTGGATCCAGTGATGCTGAAATTTGATTGGTCCAGTCTTCATGCTGCAGGAGGAGGTGCACTACCCATACGTAGAGGACTAAGCTGGAGGAACGATAAGTAATAGCATTCTAGGAATCGTAAGGAAAGGAATAGAGAATAAAACCAAGGATATTATAATGCCTCTGTATCGTTCCCATGGTGCAACAGCACATTGAAAATTGTGTGCAATTCTGGACACCATATCTTATAAAGGATATAGCAGAATTAGAAAAGGTACAGATGAAGAATACTCCAGAGGAGAGGCTTAAAAGGTTAGGGCTCTTAAACTTGGAAAAGAGATGGCTGAGGGGAGATATGATAGAGGTCTATAAATTAATGAATGGAGTAAAACGAGTAAACATAGATAGGTTGTTTACGTCATCAAAAAGTAGAAACACTAGGGGGACATGCAATGAAGCTACAATATAACCCACCTAAGAGTAATAAGAAAAAATATTTTTTCACTCAATACATAATAAAACTCTGAATTCATTACCAGAGGATATAGTAAAAGCTGTTAGTGTAGCTGGGTTTAAAAAAGGATTGGACAAGTTCCTGGAGGAAAAATCCATTAACCATTATTAAAGAGGACCTGGAAAATCCACTGCTTACCTCGGAACAAGCATTGTGGAACCTATGTACCTTTTTGGGACCCTGCCAGGTACCCGTGACCTGGATTGGCCACGGTTGGAAACAGGATACTGAGCTTCATGGACCTTGGTCTGACTCAGCATGGCATTTCTTATGGTTCTTATGAGGACAATCCAGACTCCGGACGCTCTCCTTATGGAAATGACCCCCCCCCCCTCCCCGCCATGCTAGGGAGGCATAGTCGTCATCTATCCCCTAGAGCATAGGTGTCAAACTCTGGCCCGCGGGCCAAATTTGGCCCGTAGTGTAATTATATTTGGCCCGCGAGGCTATACCAAATGACTACTAGAGCTAGCCCGCCGGTATTATACAGCGCATTCATTCATCGCTAATACTACAAATCCCATAATGCCTTGCTGTTGTTTTGGCGCGTCAATCAGGACAGGTCCCAGAAACGCCCTCTCCTGTGTGACAGAAGTCATAGCGATCTCAAGCTACAACTGTCACTGTGGAACCCCTTCCCAAAAATGGCAAAAAGAAAGGCAGACAACAGGAACTTTCTGGACAGGTGGGAGACAGAATATTTGTTTACATATGTAAAAGGACAGACCTGTTTGTCTGATTTGTGGAGTCAACGTGGCTATAACTAAGGAGTATAACATTCGACGACACTATGAAACAAAACACCATGACAAGTACAAGGACCTGGACATGATTCAAAGGAGCCAGAAAGTGGAGGAGATGAAAAGAAGTTTGGTTTCACAACAGAATATGTTCAAAAAAGCCACATCACAAAGTGAGGCTGCTGTAAAGGCTAGTTATATTGTGGCAGCAGAGATCGCAAAATCAGCCCGGCCCTTTAATGAGGGAGAGTTTGTGAAAAAGTGCATGTTGAAAGTTTGTGACATCGTGTGCCCAGAGAAAAAGCAAGCCTTTTCAAACGTGAGCCTGAGCAGAAACACAGTAGCTGATCGCACATGTGATCTTGCCACCAATCTGTATGACCAGCTTTTGGAAAAGGGAAAAGATTTCGTTGCATTCTCCCTTGCTGTGGATGAGAGCAGCGACGCATCTGATACTGCTCAGCTGTCAGTCTTCATCCGTGGAGTGGACTCAAATATGTGTGTTACGGAGGAGCTATTGGGATTCAAATCAATGCATGGCACAACCACAGGAAAGGAAATTTTTGAGGAGGTTTCCAAATGCGTAACTGAAATAAAGCTGCCGTGGGATAAACTCGTGGGATTAACGACAGATGGTGCGCCAGCGATGTGCGGTAAAACAAGTGGACTGGTGGGCAGGGTCCGGGAGAAGATGCAGGAAGAGAACTGTGCAGGTGAACTAACTGTTTATCACTGCATCATACATCAGGAATCATTGTGTGGCAAAGCCCTAAAGATGGAACATGTTATGACCACAGTAACACAAGTAGTTAACTTTATAAGAGCTAAAGGTCTGAATCACCGCCAGTTTAAGTCTTTTCTGGAGGAGTGTGGTTCGGAATACACAGACGTGCCGTATCACACAGAGGTGAGATGGTTAAGCCGAGGAAAAGTACTGAATAGATGTTTTGAGCTGCATGAGGAAATATGTCAGTTTCTGGAAAGCAAAGGGAAGGACACAGCAGAGCTTCGGGAGAAAAGGTTTCTGTGTGAGCTGGCCTTTCTGTGTGACATCTCGAGCCATCTCGATGCGCTGAACCTGCAGCTTCAGGGGCGGGGCGCATCATCACAGACATGTACGCTGCAGTGAGGGCTTTTAAAACTAAACTGTGCCTGTGGGAGAATCAGATGCTGCAAGGAAACCTTGGCCATTTTCCCTGCTGCCAAACCATGAAAACGCAGTTCTTTACCAACTTGTTCCCATGCGCACAGTTTGCTGAAAAACTCAGTGTACTCGGCGCTGAGTTTAGCCGGCGATTTGCCGACTTTGATGTCCAGAAATGTAGGTTTGAACTGCTCAGTAATCCCTTTGCAGTTAATGTGGAAAACGCACCAACCAACCTCCAAATGGAGCTAATTGAACTCCAGTGTAATGACACGCTGAAGTCAAAGTATGATGCTGTGGGCGCCGCCCAGTTTCCACAGTTCATCCCTGACACAATGCCTCAGCTCTGCACCCAAGCTGCTCAGATGCTCTCCATGTTCGGCAGCACTTATCTATGTGAGCAACTTTTCTCCTCGATGAAGATGACCAAAACATCTCACAGGAGACGTCTGACTGAACACCTTCGCTCGATACTGAGGATTTCCTCAGCTCAAAGCCTGAGCCCAGACATTGATGAACTATCATCCAAGAAGAGATGCCAGGTATCTGGCTTGGGCACATCAGATTAGATCAGTGTGCAGCAAACTGAGCAATAATTAACGTTTTCTTTATGCACTTTTTCTTGCTACTCCAAGACATGGGCTTGAATGGTTGATTAATTTTATTATTGTTATTTTATTTTAAAAATTATTATTTATTATTATTTAAATCTTATTTAATAAATGAATGTCATTGATGTTCTTTTTTATTTGAAATTGGTTTTTGCATATCTGAACTATTAAGTTATAAATTGTATAGTAATAAGTGTTGCTTCATATTCAATGTTAAAGCAAATCTTGTTTGGGTCCATATTAAAAGGTTCATTTGTTCAATGCTGGCCCGCGACTTTGTTCAAGTTTTACATTTTGGCCCACTGTGTATTTGAGTTTGACACCCCTGCCCTAGAGGGTGGGTAGAGGCCCACAGCATGGACAGCAGAGCCTCCAGCCGGTTGAATAACCTTACTCATTTCATACACCACCTCCTTCCCTGAAGCAGGCAAGGTCAGACTAACCACAGCCCTTGGCTGAAAGAGGGGAAGTAGGTCCTCCAGGGATGACTCAGAAGCAGTCATGCAAGAAGGGCAGAGTCCAGATAAGGTGTCTCGCTTGCCACAGGCCAAACACTTCCTGGAAGAAGATAGAGTTAAGGCAAGTTTCACAACAGCAGGGATGTGAAGGCCACGGTGGCCCGAAGGCGCACATTAACTGTGCTTTTATTGCAAAGCACATTACAGACTCTAGAGTAGCAATGCAGCTTGGAGCCGCTTGGGCAGAACATGTGCAAGGACTGCATGATTGCCAGGTGCACATTATAAACGCTACTAGAGCGTGCAGAAAACAGTGGGACACAGTGGAACATAGCAACAGCAGTCACCAGTCTATCCTGTATTGCATCCCACAAAGACTGAATCGTGAGCCCCCAATGAGGACAATGACGAGGTCAAGCCCTGGTATTCATGCCCTGAGAGTTCCAGGAACAGGATCCGTGCCGGGATCAGCTCTACTCTCCTGAATCTCTTTCTCTGGCTTGGTAACACTAAATTTAAAGGGGCTGGCAGGCAGATTCCTCTAAAAGCCTTCTGCAATCTGTGGGAGAGCAGGGGGGGGGGAACAGAGAAGGAAGGGGGGGGGGTATTGAGATTGTGTGAAGCTGCTGAATTCTTCCATCCTTCCAGTATTCTGGCTGCTCAACAGGCTCTTATCCAGGATAAAAACATGGAGCAGAACCAAATTTTCCCCTCCTCCTATGGCTACCAAAAAGACCAGTCTAGTGGAGCCTCCCACGTTGTGTTCAAGTGTGAGAGTCACCCTCAAAGTGATCTGTCATGAGCATTTTATTTTAATCAAGCTGTCCCTCTCAATTCTTCAAGAGAGGAAAAAATCCATCCACTTTCTGCTGGAGACATGAAATACTGAAGGGACCACTGGTGGCTGAGGCAAAGTGGCACGGAAGTAATGTCATTGAAACCTGGGCTTTTTACTGCTTTTGTCTCCACCAGTCTTCTGGTAGGGGAACACAACCCACCTATCTGGACTGGTTTAGCAGGATAATATAGAATCTGCATTGTGTGAAAGTCCCCCAGAAAAGTATTTTCTCTAGAATCCACTAGGTTAGAGGGAAATGTCTTCTTGAAAAAACTAGGCACATACTAAGAGTTAACAGGACAGATAATGATGCAATAATATCCTCTCACATAAATTTAGGATACCATACAGCATAATTTTTCACTTCTAGCAGGTGTTCTCCGGGAACAGCAGTAATCAGTCCTCATATGAGTGATGTCACCGATGGAATCCACGCAGGAAAGTTCTCCAGCTTTCATAGGAAACTTTTGAGAGGTCCACCCATGCATGCATGCCTGTCTTCCCGCCCGAAGAAGCCATCTTACCTCAGTATGATGACATAGCTTAATTAGGCCAAAAGGTAACAATTCCAGAGGGAGAAGGGAGGCTAGTGAGGACTGATTCTTGCAGTTTCTGGAGAACACCTGCTACAGGAGAGTAACTACGCTTTCTCCAGGATCAAGCAGGAAGTCCATCCTCACATATGGACTCCCCAGCTACAGGCTACCAAAAAAACCCTGCAAAAAGCCTAACAGGGAAACCAGAAAAACAAACCGAGAAAAGCAACATGAGAAATCGCTGAAAGGTACAGAGAATCCTAAGGTAAGTTAGCACCACTTCGAGTAGATAAAAGGGTCCAGTGCCTTGTCTGCACACCAGATTGAAAACTGGCATCATTTGAAAGCATAGGAGTGTCACAGAGTCCTTGCGTAATGCGAGAAGCACATCCTCCACTGCCACCAGCAGATGGAGATTTGTGAGAGCTACACGCTCAGAATCCATGTTGTAAGAGCAAGGAATTGGACATTGGGGTGAAGATGGGATCACCCCAATGTCCAATCCCTTGCTGAGGGACTAGATCCAGGGCACAGTTGAAATGAAGAGGCTGCCTCCACGACAACTGAAGTAGAAGAGGAAACCAGGGCCATCTGGGCCAGTGTGGTACTATGAGGATCATAGGGGTACCATCAGCTTGAAGCTTGAACAAGGTTTTGGCCACCAGAGGAATGGGTGGGCAGGCATACAGGAGGCCTTTGCTTCAGTTCAGGAGAAAAGCATCAGAAGTCATCTGATTGCTGCATTGTACCCTGGAGCAAAACCACATCAGCTGGGCATTGTGCAGAGTTGTAAAGAGATTGATGAGTTGCCCCACATACAGAAAACGCGGTTCACCATTGTTTGCTAAGTGTTCACTTGTGTGGCTGAAGAACTCTGCTGAGATCATCTGCTAGGACATTGAGTTCCCCGGGCAGATACACCGCTCTGATGAGCATGCCATGTGAGATGGCAAACTTCCAGAGGCAGAACAGAGGGGAACCACCCCACCTGCAGTTAAAGTCAGCGCAAAAAAGAGCAGGTCACATCATGCCCTGGAGGAACAGGAAGCTCTATTAGTACCTATGAGGTCACACTACATGTGTTTTGGCAGGTGCCTTCTTCAGGGATAACTGACCTCTATAAACAAACCCCCCCCCTAAAATAATAAAAATCATAAAAAAACATAATATATAGAAACATGTAGAACTTATACAGTTAATTAAAGCCAGAGGACCATAAATACAAAATATAAACAATTAAAAACTACACGTTATCAAAATAAATAATTAAAAACAAACTAAATGCATAAAAGTATGTCAAAAGACAGGGAGAGCTGTGAACTTTAAGATCTTCTCGAGCGGCGTGTTGAGCAGGGGCCAACAGCTGAGTGCAGAGTTACCCGCTGCTGGGTGGACTATTTCCCACTTCCCTCTACGTCAGCCGGGTGTTTAAAACACGCATCTGCAACGTGGGACGTGGGACGCGGTCGCGGGTGTTTCCAAAGGGGCGTGTTCAAAGGGGCAGGTTAGGCCCCTTTGCAGCACCTTCAGAGCACTGAGGCAATTGAGGAGCCCATATACACAGAATAGGTAAATGGAAAAAGAAGTCCTGGGCCGTGAGTATGTCAAATCCTTGAAAGACTGTGAAAGCAACCGGCCCTATGGACTGGCATGTGGTAATTCCGGCTAGTGCCTTGGATGATCTTTCGTTGCCATCTTCTGCAAGTTTGAATTCCCCTTTTGGCTCTCTTCTTGGGGTTAACCCAACCTCGCTGTCCAGTGAAGTAGGTTCAGGTTCTGTTGCCCCTCAACCTGAGATGGTGAGGCCCATTGTTTCCACTGAGGACGGGGTTTCTCCTGGCCTGAGGGACCAGGGTGCAGTTCTTCCACTGCCGCAGGTAATTCAGGTACCTGAGTCACCCAAGCCCTTGTTGGATTCTCGTGGTGTAGTTTCAGGAGAACATTTGCAAGATCTCTCTCTGTCTGATATATGGACCCTGCTTAATCAAATTGAATCCTCATTAAATCGTCCTGTATCTCAGTTTTCTGAGTTCACCAAGGAGACTGTGGCAAAGATAGCTCAACATGATTCCTTTTTTTTTTCCCTACTATGAGTGACCCTCGTTTGTGTAAATTAGAATTGCAGGTTGCCATATTGCAGGGTGCTGCCTCCTCCTCAATTAAAAGATAGTCTCATAATGCATCAGCAGTATGAAGCATTAGATAATATGTCCCGGGCAAGGAACCTTCATTGCCTCAACCTTCCTTCAACACATTATATTTCTTCTTTGATATTTTTTCAAAAATATTTGAAGGTGGTGTTAGGGTACCAGAACCCAACTACTGCTTCTATTAATAATTTGTATTATTTGCCTAGGAGAAAGAAACAGAATGATGGGGAGGCGGGTCGAGGCACCCTTTTATCTGTGGGCAGCCTAAATACTTCAGAGTTTATTGAGTACTCTTTAAATGAGATATCTACGAGAACAACTTTGCTGGTCTCATTCAACTCAGAGAGCGATAAGTATATAATTTTGAAACTTCTCTTTCAAAGGAAGACTGTGCTTTTCTGTTGGCAACATATAAATCTATTTCCCGATGTTTCCAGGCAAACTCAGATGAGACGTAAGGCTTTTTTAGCTTTGTGTCCCAGAGTATTGGAAGCTGGTGCTTCTTTTGTTCTCAAATTTCCATGTAAGTGCCTGGTAAAATCAGAGTCAGATAAGTATGGGTTTTTTTGAAGTTGCGCAGTTGGAGGATTTTTTTTGTTGACTCCTAGGGAGTTTGTAGTTTCTTCTGTTCCCTGATTTCTTTACTTTTGTATGTGCTGGATTAGCCAAGTATAATGGGTTTGAAATTAGATTATACCAGATGGTCTTGAATTTTCTCTGATGTATTTCTTTTTTTTTTCTTTAATTGATATTTTCAAATAATGTTTCACACTTTTCTCTAGATGTGAACTTGTGAGTTTTAATTTTGTTACTACCTTTTGAGGTGTTTAGTGGTTTCCTATCTCAATTCTGTGTTTCTTTGTAAACATTTGAATATAGTCAATAAAAAAAGTATGTTAAAAGACACATGAAATAATAAATATATATCAAAATCATATAAACATCATGTATAACCATATAAAGATCTATGAAAAGAAGAAACGGTGCCATTGGGTAATATAAAAAGTACAGAAAACTATTTGATGGTATAAAATTGTATTATAACAGCAATTGCCTAAGCAATGTCATATAAGAAGAAATATCACGTGATCAATAAAGGAAATCCTCAGTGCAAAGGGATAGAGAAGAGGAGAAGAGGACTATCAAGCTGTGCATACCATGGACATTAGCTTACCAATGTATAGGAACCTAAGTCTAAGCTCTCCTAGAGCTTGCCAACCTACAATACTGCTTGCCAACCTACAATAGGCAGAAAGCATAGTTACTCACCTGTAACAGGTGATCTCCGGGAACAGCAGGAATTTAGTCCTCCATTCCTGCTTGTTCCTGGAGATAAAATAATACCAGTTTCTTATCCAGATTATGAATAGTGTATAATATCTACATTCCAGTTCTTTGAGTGGTTTAAAGACTCAATCGTTGTTCTCTAATCTATAAGGCTTCTTGAAAAAAGATAATCTTGTGAGGATAGTACTTGTCTAAGGCTCGTATAATAGATAAATATAATTGATTTATTTAACAAGCTTTTTATACTGCCTTATCTTTAAAATCAAGTGGTTTACAGTATAACTCAAAACAGAACAATTACAGAGAGCTCATGTAATAAACGTAGGTTGGAGGTTAATATAATGTAATTCAATAGATATGCCAAACACCATACAATGAAAAGTATAAATGCAAAATAAAAAAAAAATAGATAACCAAAAAATAAAAATTAAAAAACACTAGCCCATACGTGCTCAGAGATGTTGGTAATGCAAACAGTACTGTTTTAAGTATGTTTCATATCCCTTTATATGGTTTTACATGATGTTCATATGATTTTGATATATATTTATTATTTCATATGTCTTCTATTTTTTTTTTTGCTTTAAATCCTTTTATTCAAGGAAAATAGGCAATACAAACAAAAAACAGTCACAGAAAAGAATACAGCATAAATGCATACAAAAACATAAAATACTACCAGCCTACAATATTGCGAGAACTTCAGTGGAACACAAGGGACGGAAACCACTACACTAACCTAACAATAATCTCCATTTACTTAATAAAGGAGGAATATATAAAAGGATATAAACTATCCCTTACCCTGCAAAAAACCCTCCAATTGCAATGAATTAAAAAAAATGTCCTGCCAAGGTAAAGAATCACACACTTACAAGGATATTTTAGGAGAAAAGAGGTTCCCCAAAGCTACTACACAAAATCTTAGATCCAGAAAAGCCTTCCTTCTCCTTTGTGTAATACGCGAAACATCAAGAAAAACCTGTATAGCCCTGGCCAAAAAACTTCAGACGCTTTGAAAAATATGAACGAAAAACAAGATCTTTATCTCTCACAATCAAGGTCACCAATAAAGTTGCCAGAGTTGAAATTTACTCCAATGATGTCTCTAAAAAAGCTGACAAATTCAGACTCGGAATTGATAAATGATCTACTTCCTGCCCATCCCCCTCCATTTCTCCCCTACCTCCAGAGTTCTCTCTAGTAACCCTAACACCTCGAGGAAGGTAATATATTTTAGACAGTTGTACAGACTCAGATGTTCAAAATATCCTTCAGATATTTAGTAAACAAAATGCAGGGAGAAAGATAGTAAGTAAAGGGGAAATTCAAAAAACAAAGATTTCTCTGGCAATAAGCATTTTCCAAATACTCATAATGATGATGAAGTGCTAATGAGTCTTGTAACGATGAAGCTGTGTCCACTTAAAGGGTCTGGATCGGAGAGTCTCCCTTTAAAACACACAACTCTACATCCTTAAGCCTAGGTTCATGGCCCAACATAACTGACACAGCCCCATGGGTAAAGTGTAGTTACTCACCTGTAACAGGTGTTCTCCAGGAGCAGCAGGAATCAGTCCTCACATATGGGTGACGTCGGCGCCGACGGAGCCCTCGCGGAGCAATTTTCCCCAGCTTTCAAAGAAAGCCTTTGGGAATTGCAGCGCGCATGCGCGGTCGCCTTCCCGCCCAAGGGTGCCATCTTAGCCAGTCTGATGACATAGCTAAAAGACAGCATAAAAATTTGCAAAAAAACTTAAGCAGATGATTGCAACTCCACGGGGAGGAGGGAGGGTTGTGAGGACTGATTCCTGCTGCTCCTGGAGAACACCTGTTACAGGTGAGTAACTACGCTTTCTCCAGGACCAAGCAGGAAGTCAGTCCTCACATATGGGACTCCCAAGCTTAAGGCTACCGGAGACCCTAAGCACAAAAATGAGCTCCCTCTAGCTCAGCGGCACAGAAGGAAGGAATCTTCGCTGAATTATCACCCACCGGTAGCCCCCATCCGGGATGGAGGGTAGGAGTTGCTCAAACCTCGAAGAGATTTCGGAGGACTGCCTGTCCGAAAGCACTGTCCCTGCGGGACTCCCTCTCGAGACAGTAATGGACCGCAAAAGTCTGGCTCGAAGACCAAGTAGCGGCCCGGCAGATGTCTGCCAGCGGAACAGAGCGGAGGTAAGCCACTGACGTAGCCTTCGCCCGAACACAATGAGCCGTGACTCGACTTTCTAAGGAGAGTCCGGCTGCCCCATAAGTCCAAGCGATACAGTCAGCAACCCAGATGGACAGAGTACGCTTGGAGACCGGGAGCCCCAATTTATTGGGGTCAAAAGACACAAAAAGCTGAGCAGCTTTACGGTGCTCCCGCGTACGGTCAAGGTAGAAGTTCAATGCCCTTCTACAGAGTCCAGGGTATGCAGGACTCGTTCAGCTCGGCTGGAGTGAGGCCTGGGAAAGAAGGTTGGAAGTACCACCTCCTGACTGATGTGAAAAGGGGAGACAACTTTTGGAAGAAATTTTGGGTGAGTCCGTAGGACTACCCTATTTTTGTAGAACCGAGTGAAGGGAGGATCAGACACGAGGGCCTGCAATTCACTTACGCGTCTAGCGGAAGTGAGGGCTATCAGGAATAAGGTTTTCCACGAAAGAAAACGCAGAGAACAGGTAGCCATCGGTTCAAAAGGCGGACAGGTGATCCGCTGTAAAACCACATTCAGATCCCAGTCAGGTGCTGGCGGGCGCAGAGGTGGTTTAAGTAGAAGGAGACCTCGGAGAAACCGTGCTACGAGAGGGTCGCTGGAAAGAGGTCTGCCGTCCACCGGCACATGGTGTGCTGAAAGAGCACTGAGGTGGACTTTGACGGAGTTGGACTTAAGTCCCAGATTAGAGAGGTAGAGCAGGTACTGCAAGATCACCGACACCGAGCAGGAGAAGGGATCCTGAGACTGCTGTACACACCAAACGGAAAAGCGACGCCATTTAAGGGCGTAGCATTTGCGGGTAGAAGGTCGCCGAGAAGCTAGGACGACCTCTTCCACCTCTGCCTGGTAGGAGAAGGGGAGCGAGGACTACCCTTTCAGCCGCCAGGCCATTAGGTTGAGAGATCTGAGGTTGGGGTGTAGCAGAGACCCCTGATCCTGTGTTAGGAGATCCGGTTGAAACCCCAGAGGGAACGGATCCTCTGCCGCTAATTGCAACAGGAGTGGGAACCACGGCTGTCTGGGCCAGCGAGGAGCCACCAGGATCATGGACGCTTTGTCCCGGAGGACCTTGAATAGAGTTCGAGAGACTAGCGGGATGGGAGGAAAAGCATAGAGAAGGCTTTCCGACCATGAGAGTAGAAAAGCATCTGCCGCTACCCGAAGGGGATGTGGCTGACGAGAGCAGAAGCGAGGAAGTTTCCGGTTGAGAGGACTGGCAAAGAGATCCATCGTGGGGAGGCCCCACTTCAGAAAGAGTTTCTGAACTACCAAGGGATCCAGACGCCACTCATGCGGCTGGAGTATCCTGCTGAGTTTGTCCGCCAGGCAATTTTCTTGGCCTGGGAGATAAACTGCCTTGAGAAGAATGCCGTGACTGACGGCCCAAGAGCAGAGCTTCTGAGCTTCTCGGCAGAGAAGGAAGGAGCCCGTGCCCCCCTGCTTGTTCACGTAGAACATGGCAACTTGATTGTCCGTCTGGACAAGGACGGACTGGTGAGAAGTCAGGTGGGAGAAAGCCTTGAGCGCCAGACGAATTGCTCTGAGCTCCAGGAAGTTGATCTGTTGAGCAGACTCCCACGCGGTCCAGAGACCTTGAGTACATGCCCCCTGGCAATGTGCTCCCCAACCCAGGAGGGAAGCATCGGTCGTCAGCACTTGAGCCGGCTGAGGCGACTGAAACGGCATTCCAAGCACCAGGTTCGGCCGATGAAGCCACCACTGTAGGGAAGAGGCCAGCGGCCCGGAGAGGCGCACTAAGTCGGCTAGTCCGCCGGTGGCTTGTTGCCACTGCTTGCGAAGGCACCATTGAGCCGGCCGCATATTCAGGCGAGCATTGGGGGTCACGTGGACGGTGGAAGCCATATGGCCGAGTAGTCTCAGGAAGCGCCTGGCGGAGACCAGGGACTGGCTGCGAAAACGGCCGGCTAGGTCCATGAGCCGTTGAGCCCTGTCGAGAGGCAGGAAAGCTCGAGCCTGAGGAGTGTGCAGTCTTGCGCCGATGAACTCGAGGTCCTGTGAGGGGAGCAAAGTGGACTTTGCGAAGTTTATGACAAAGCCCAAGTACTGCAGAAGAGTCACCGTGCGGTGTGTGGCATTGGCGACTGCCGGAGAGGACGACGCTCTGATGAGCCAGTCGTCGAGGTACGGAAAGACAGAGGCCGTGAAGCCTGAGATAGGCCGCCACCACCGCGAGACATTTTGTGAAGACTCGCGGTGCGGAGGATAGGCCAAAGGGCAGTACTCTGTACTGGTAGTGATGTCCTGCCACCACAAACCTTAGGTATTGGCGGTGGCTTGGGTGGATGAGGATGTGCGTGTAGGCATCCTTTAGATCTAAGGAGCATAGCCAATCTCCCTGCTGGAGGTAGGGCAGAAGGATTCCAAGGGTAAGCATCTTGAACTTTTCCCGCACGAGGAACTTGTTGAGGCTGCGCAAGTCCAGGATGGGTCTGAGGCCTCCTGTCCTTTTTGGTATTAGGAAATACCTGGAATAAAAGCCTTGACCTCTCAGGTGGTGGGGCACCGGTTCCACAGCCTGTTCCTGAAGAAGACTTGCTAACTCCTGAAGGAGTAAGTCCCTGTGCAGAGGGAGTCGAGGAGGTTCTCCCGGAAAATAAGAGGGAGGGACCTGATGGAAGTGGAGAAGATATCCTTCTCGCACGACTTGAAGCACCCAGGCATCTGAAGTGATGTTGGACCACCTGTGGGCGAAGTGAACCAGCCGGCCTCCGGTGCTGGGAGGAACCAGCTGAGGGGGAGAGGCTATGCTGAGGAAGTCAAAAACCCCCACCCTGCTGAGCAGGGGCTGGTGGTGCAGGCTTGGGGGCTTGCTGCCTACGGGACCCGTTACCCCGTCCCTTGGCCTGCTGACCCTGTTGGGGAGCTGGAGGGGCCTGATATTGACCGAAAAATAAGAGAAGGACTCGCAACGGCGTCGCGAGTCCAGGCAGGAAAACGACCGGCGCCGAACCGAAGTGAAAAAAGAGAAAAACTCACGAAAATCAACTTTTTTAGCGGGGACACGACGGGTACGTCTGTAGGGCTCCGCGGAAAAAAGAAGACTGGCTAAGATGGCACCCTTGGGCGGGAAGGCGACCGCGCATGCGCGCTGCAATTCCCAAAGGCTTTCTTTGAAAGCTGGGGAAAATTGCTCCGCGAGGGCTCCGTCGGCGCCGACGTCACCCATATGTGAGGACTGACTTCCTGCTTGGTCCTGGAGAAACACCGATAATTTAACCAAAAATTATTGAAGCAATAATTCAGTCCAAGATAAAAATAAATAAATTAATTTTATTTATTTAAAGTCTCTTCTATTCCGCGCTCTTTAAAATCAGCTCGGTTTACAGTCAACAGCAAATTTGTACAGTGCAGGAAGCGCCCGTACTGTACTTACAAAGAACAGGTTTTGCAACTTGCAAATCTGCCATATATCCTGCAAGGTAATGTCCTTAGGAGGCTGAGTCTTTTCTTGAACATGTGTAAAATCAAAACTGAACAGGCAAGACCACCAGTGGAGTATTCAATCTAAGAAAAGCATCAGGGAGGGAGTCTATATTGGAAAAGGTCCCACTCACACACTGAGGAGTGGGGGACCTCCTTCCCCAAACAAACTTCTTTATTGGGTGGAGATAAAAGCCTTTGCAAATCTGGAGACTCATAAAAAGAAACAGTATTCATGGAGGATGAGGAGATCTCCAATGTTGCAACACCAGAAGTCAAACCCATGAGTTTAAGCAACCTGTCCATGGGCCCCATGACCTTTGCTGATTTAATAGCAGGTAAAACTGGCAATGAAGGTCTCTTCTTCAGTTTCCCCACTGAACACTTCACTCCCTCTAAACGCCAAACATGCTCCGAAGGGACTCCAAAGGTGCAAAACCTGCCCCTTTGGACACACCCCTTCGGGGCACGTGTTCATAGTGGAGACAAGAATCTTATAGCCCTTAGCTTCATATGTCCTCCATGCACCAAACGCAGCACAGCAGCTCCCAGTCTAGGAAACATCAGGAAACAAGGCTCACTGAAGAGCAAGAAGGGCAGAATCTTATAGCTCTTAGCTGGTCACGTGTCCTCCACACACCAAATGTGACACAACAGTTCCCAGTTCAGGAAACAAGGCTCATTCTCATGTATCTTTTAACATACCTTTATGCATTTTAGTTTGTTTTTAATTATTTATTTTGATAACATGTAGTTTTTAATTGTTTATATTTTGTATTTATGGTCCTCTGTTTTTGATTAACCATATAGGTTCTACATGTTTTATGTTTATATACGAGGTGTGACAAAAAAGAAACGAGACTGTCCCATAAATGTTTTATTACAAAATCTACAGAGAAATGACGCATTGTCACCTTCAAAGTAATCCTCCCCCCCCCCCCCAAGAGTTAATGCACTTCTGCATTCGCTTCTGCCACGTAAGGAAGCACTCGGTAATGTCCTCCTCCTTGAGGTTACTCAGCAACCTCATCACAGTGGCCTTGATCTCTTCTACAGAGGCGAAACGAGTTCCTTTGAGCACAGTCTTCAGCCTTTGGAAGAGCCAGAAGAGGCATGGTGCGAATTCTGGGGAATAAGGAGGGTTGTCGAGAGCTGTGATCTGCTTGTTGGCCAAGAACTGCCTCACACTGAGCGCGGTGTGTGAGGGCATGTTGTTGTGGTGGAGCAGCCATGACTTGTCTCTCCACAGAGCCCACCTGCTGCATTGAACCCGGTCATGGAGGCAATTGAGGACCTGCTGGTAGAAGTGCTGGTTGACTGTCTGACCCTCGGGCACAAACTCATGATAGACCACTCCCTTCTGGTTGAAGAATGCGATCAGCATGACCTTGATCCTTGATTTGGACATGCGTGCCTTCTAGGGTCTGGATGACAGTCGAGTCTTCCACTGCAGGCTCTGTCTCTTGCTTTTAGGATCATATTGGATGACCGAAGTCTCATCTCTTGTGATGACTCAGCCAACAAACTCTGGATCTTCTCCAATCTTCTCTAGCAAGTCTCAACAAACACTGATCCGGTGCTCCTTCTGGTTGTCCGATAAAAACTTGGGCACCATCTTCGCACACACCTTCCGCATCCCCAGCTCCTGCACCAAGATGGTCCGCACTGACTCCCTGTTCAGGCTGAGCTCCTCAGCTATCATCTGCACCATCAATCTGCGGTCACTCCGCACCAGCTGGTTCACTCTGTCAAGTTCTCAGCCGTCTTTGTCGTGGAAGGCCGTCCTGACTTGGGGTCAATCCTCCACCTCCTTGCGGCCAGTCTTGAAGCCTTTGTGCCACTTGAAGTCTCGCGGCCTTGACATTGCATCTTCTCCATAAGCCATTTGGAGAAGTTGGAGACACTCAGTTGGGCCCTAATCCAACTTAACCAGAAATTTCAAGTTGATTCTTTGCTCCATATTTCTGCCACCTCCAGTTGCGTGACAAAGCGATGGAGCAGTGTGTTAAAAACAAAATCCTGAAAAAGAAAAACAGTGAGAGAGATGAAAAATATTATAGCAGAATAATGGCGAGATATTGCACAACAAAGTGACATAAGCAGTTAGCCAACTAGCATGGAGTCATGGGCGTGGCTGCCACAGTCTAGTTTCTTTTTTGTCACACCTCGTATATTATGGTTTTTATGATTTTTACTTTTTTTTTTTTTTGTTTATAGAGGTCAGTTATCCCTGAAGCAAGCACCTGCTAAAACACGTGTAGGGTGACCTCACAGGCACTAATAAAGCTCCCTGTTCCCTCCAGGATGTGGTGTGACCTGCTCTTTTTTTGCGCAAACTTCAAGAGGCGGACTGCCACCCAACAGAGGAGGTATGAGCCCGTGCCGCCCTGCTTGTTGATGTAGAACATGGCCATCTGATTGTCCATTTGGATGAGGACCACCTAGTTGGGCAGCTGTTGCTGAAATGCTCTGAGCACGTTGTCAGTAGCTCGAAGCTCTGGGAAGTCGATCTGGTGGAGGCTCTCCAGAGCTGTCCAAATCAGTTGTGTACATAGGCTGTCAAGATAAGCTCCACAGCCCATCTTGGAGGCATCAGTCATTAGGATGCACTGATGCAGAAGAGCCTGAAAGGAGAGCTTCGCCAGCAGGTTCGAAGGCTGTAGCCACCAGGAGAGGGACTCCTTTACTGGAGAAGTGACCACAACTTTGTCCCTGAGATGGCTCGTGACTGGACACCACTGTGTGCAGAGTGTCCACTAGGACTCTTCCATCTGGAGCCACGTGGATGGGGTGATATGGACTGTGGAGGCCAGGTGGCACAGGAGGCACAGTAGCTGCCAAGCTGTTATGACCTGGGATTTCCAGACATCATGCGTCAGCGTGACTAAGCACTGGGCCCGATCTAACAGCAGATAGGCTTAAGCTAAAATATTATTGAGGGCGGCTCCAATGAACTCCAGATACTGAGAGGGCTGCAAGAGTGACTTTGGGTAGTTGATTACAAAGCACAGGATGTTGCAGCACCTGAACGGTGAAGCTTGTGGAGCTCCAGACTTCATCCGGCATACCACCCCTTATCAGCCAGTCATCCAGATAAAGGAAGACAAATACCCCCTGGGTCCAGAAAAAGGCAGCGATGACCACTAGACACTTTATGAAGACTCTTGGGGTGAGGCTAGGCCAAAAGGCAGCCCCAGTACTGATAGTGCATTTTGCTGTGTATGAAGTGGAGATACTGCAGATGAAGGGGGTGAATGGGAATGTGGGTGTAGGCATCTTTGAGATGCAAGGAGCATAGCCAGTCTTCCTGTTGAAGGTAGGGCAACAATGTTCCAAAGGAGACTGTTTTGAATTTTTTCCTCACCAGGAACCAGTTGAGGTTCCGAAGATCCAGTATGGGCCTGAATCCACCGGTTTTCTTGGGAAGCAGAAAGTAACAGGAGTAGAACCCTCTTCCGGTCAGAGATGGAATAACCAGCTCAATGGCAAGAGAGCCTGAACCTCCTGTTGTAGGAGTTTTCAGTGAGGGTCGAAGGGTACTCCACCTGGAAAGGAGAGGAAGTTGATCGAAATGCAACAGATACCCATCCTGGACTATCTTAAGGGCCCAGAAGCCTGTTATTATTGGCCACCTGTGGGCAAAGTGGATCAATCTTCCTCCCATCTGCAGGGGAATTATACCCAGTACGGGAAGCAGAACCATGCTCTGGAGGAAGAAGTCAAAGGCTGCCCCCAGTTTGCTGTTGTGGTGCTTGCTGGGGCTTTGGAGGATTCAGCTTGCGCTGTTGGCATTGGCATTGGCCCTGTCCATTCTGTTGCTGCCCCTACAAGGGCCCTGATAGGATTGATATGGTGGATAACTGCCATAATATTTCTTCTTCTTAGAAGGAGGGATAAGATGTTTTCTTGGAGAGTGTTCATAATTAGCTGCTCCCTCTACAGCTTTCCAGCCTTGTCCTTTTATGGGCTTGCCAAAGAGATTCTCACCTTGGCAGGGGACATCTGCTAGCTTGTCTTGCACCCCACTGCTCCAAATCAGATGACTGCAGCCAAGCCAGATGGCAGGCCCTGATGCCCACAGCAACCAACTGGGCCAATGATTTGAACCCATTGTAGGCTGCCTTGGTCATATACTTGGAACATTCGGGGAGGCTGCTCCTGGCCCTTGCCTTCGGAGTCCCATCAAGGGCCGGGAATAGCCTCCTAAGCTGCTTCGGCAGGAGTAGTTGCCTTCCCAGGCCCTCGGCATCGCCCTTCGATGTAGATGAAGCTGACAACCGGTCCTGCTGGAGGCGACCTTCCTTGAAGGATAGCCTCCAATCCAGGGCACCACGGCCTCTATGTTCCAAATGAGCCTGGCCACCGTGCAAAGTCAAAGCCTCAGCGGAGGCTTATGAGGGAGTTTATGTCGATGCTGGTGCTGATGACTGACTCAAAGGAACCAAACAGCGACTCCTGCTATTTAGCATAGTTACTCACCTGTAACAGGTGTTCTCCAGGAGCAGCAGGAATCAGTCCTCACATATGGGTGACGTCGGCGCCGACAGAGCCCTTGTGCGGAGCATTTCCCCAGCTTTCAAAGAAAGCCTTTGGGAATGCAGCGCGCATGCGCGGTCCCCTTCCCGCCCAAGGGTGCCATCTTGCTCAGTCTGATGACATAGCTAAGACAGCAAAAAACAAAAATGATATATATATATGACTGCAACTCCAAGGGGAGGAGGGAGGATCGTGAGGACTAATTCCTGCTGCTCCTGGAGAACACCTCGAGTAACTACACTTTCTCCAGGACCAAGCAGGAAGTCAGTCCTCACATATGGGACTCCCCAGCTTAAGGCTACCAGGACCCGAAGCTGAAAAAATGAGCTCCCTCTAGAGCCCCAGCATGTGAGAAAAGAATCTTCTCTGATATCGCCCCCGTACGGTAGCCCAACACCAGGGCTGGAGGGTAGGAGTTGCCTATACTTCAAAGAGATTCCGGAGTACCGCTTGCCCGAAAGCACTGTCCATGAGGGACTCCCTCTTGAGGCAGTAGTGGGCCGCAAAAGTCTGGCTTGAAGACCAAGTAGCAGCCCGGCAGATGTCTGCCAACGGAACAGAGTGGAGATGAGCCACTAACGCAGCCATCGCCCTGACACGGTGGGCCGTGACTCGACCCTGCAAGGAGAGGCTGGCTGCCCTATACGCCCAGGCGATACAGTCCGCCACCCAGATGGACAAGGTATGCTTAGAGACAGGCAACCCTAGCTTATTAGGGTCAAAAGAGACAAAGAGCTGCACAGCCCTTCGGTGTCCCTGCGTACGGTCTAGGTAGAAAGACAACGCCCTTCTACAGTCCAGGGTATGCAAGACCATCTCAGCCCGGCTGGCATGCGGCCTGGGAAAGAAAGTCAGAAGAACCACCTCCTGATTGAGGTGGAAGGAGGAGACAACCTTCAGAAGGAACTTAGGGCGAGTCCGCAAGACTACTCTGTTCCTATAGAACCTAGTGTACGGTGCATCCGACACCAGGGCTTGAAGCTCGCTCACTCGCCTTGCTGAGGTAAGAGCCACCAAAAACAACACTTTCCAGGAGAGAAAACGCAAAGAGCAAGTAGCCATAGGCTCAAATGGTGGGCAAGTAAGTTGTTGCAACACCACATTCAAATCCTACTCAGGGGCAGGTGGACGAACCAGAGGCTTAAGCAAAAGCAGGCCTCTGAGGAAGAGAGTCACCAAAGGGTGGCTGGAGAGAGACTGGCCCTCCACCGGTGAGTGGTGCGCTGAGAGAGCACCGAGATGGACCCTAACAGAGTTGGATTTAAGGCCCAGGTTGAACAGGTGAAGCAAATATTGCAGCACTATTGGTACCAAGCACGACAAAGGATCCTGCTTGTGTTGAACGCACCAGGTGGAGAACCTACTCCACTTGAAGGCATAAGACCTTCGGGTGAAATGCCTCCTAGAGGCCAAGACCACGTCCTCCACCTCCCTAGGTAGCAGCAAGGGCGCTAAAACTACCCTCTCAGCAGCCAGGCCATCAGTTGGAGGGACTGGAGGTTGGGGTGTAAGAGAGATCCCTGCTCCTGAGACAGGAGATCTGGTTGCAGCCCTAAAGGAAGAGGAGTGTCCACCGCCAGTTGCAAAAGGAGTTTGAACCACGGTTGCCTTGGCCACCTGGGAGCCACCAGGATCACCAAGGCCTTGTCCCGGATCACTATGAACAGTGTCTTGGGCACTAGAGGCATGGGAGGAACCGCATATAGGAGGCCTGTAGACCACGGAATGAGAAACGTATCTGCTGCTACTCTGAGAGGATGCGGTTGTCTGGAGCAGAACCTGGGCAGTTGACGGTTCAGTGGACTGGCAAAGAGATCTATGTTTGGAAGACCCCATCTTAGGAAGATTTGTTGAACCACCAGAGGATTCAACTGCCATTC
Source organism: Ichthyophis bannanicus (assembly GCA_033557465.1). Classification (NCBI taxonomy): domain Eukaryota; kingdom Metazoa; phylum Chordata; class Amphibia; order Gymnophiona; family Ichthyophiidae; genus Ichthyophis; species Ichthyophis bannanicus. Next base: position 450,696,771 of record CM066037.1, read on the forward strand.
GTGTGTCTGGAGGATCCTGCTCAATCTGTCTGCTAGGCAATTCTCCTGCCCAGGGAGATAGATCGCTTTGAGAAGTATGCCATGATTGACTGCCCAGGTGCACAGGTCCTGTGCTTCTTGACAGAGAGGGCGGGATCCTGTGCCCCCGTTTGTTCACATAGAACATAGCAACTTGATTGTCCGTCTGAACTAAGATGGACTGGTGAGAGAGGACATCAGAGAAAGTCCGCAGGGCTAAGCAGATAGCTCTCAGCTCCAATAGATTGATCTGCTGTGCGGCCTCCCATGGAGACCACAGGCCCTGAATGCATGCTCCCTGGCAATGTGCACCCCAACCCTGAAGAGAAGCATCGGTCATGAGCACTTGGGAGTGTGGAGGTGCCTGAAAAGGTACTCCTTGCACCAGATTCGGAAGATGAAGCCACCACTGTAGAGAAGATGCTAGCAGCTGGGACACCCTCACCTTGTCCGTCAGGTTTCCTGTGGCCTGCAGCCACTGAGTCCGGAGGGCCCACTGAGCCGGCCTCATGTGCAGACGGGCATTTGGAGTGACATGGACCGTGGATGCCATGTGGCCTAAGAGCCCCAGGAATTGTCTGGCGGAGACCAGAAAATTGCTGCAGAATCATCTGGCCAAATCCATCAGTCTGTGGGCCTGTCCAAAGGCAAAAAAGCCTTTGCCTGAAGGGTGTCCAGTCTTGCTCCTATGAACTCCAGGCTCTGTGAGGGGCGCAAAGTGGACTTTGCGAAGTTTATGACAAACCCCAGATGCTGGAGAAGAGATAGTGCGGAGGGTGGCTTGATTGGTCTCCTGTGGAGACTGACCCCTGATGAGCCAGTCATCCAGGTATGGAAAGACGAAGATCCCTTGAACCCTGAGGTAGGCCGCCACCACTGCCAGGCACTTGGTGAAAACCTGGGGGCAGAGGTTAGGCCAAAAAGGAGTACTCTGTACTGAAAATGGTTTCCTCCCACCAAAAAATTGAGATATTGTCTGTGGTCTGGATGAATAAGGATGTGAGTATAAGCATCCTTTAGGTCTAAGGAGCATAGCCAATCTCCCTGCTGGAGGTAGGGCAGCAGTATTCCAAGGGTAAGCATCTTGAACTTTTCCCTCTGCAGGAACTTGTTTAGATTTCGCAAGTCTAGGATGGGCCGGAGGCCTCCTGTCCTTTTTGGTACCAGGAAGTACCTGGAATAGAAGCCTTGACCTCTCAGGTGGTGGGGCACCGGTTCCACCGCCTGTTCCTTTAGAAGACTTGCCAACTACTGCAGGAGTAGGTTCCTGTGCAGAGGGAGTCTTGGAGGCTCCCCTGGAAAGTAGGAGGGGGGTACCTGGTGGAAATGGAGCAGATAGCCCCTCTGGACTATGCTTAGCACCCAGGTATCCCTTGTTACGGCCTACCACCTGTGGGCGTACAGGGTCAACCAGCCTCCTGTGCTGAGAGGGGCCAGCTGAGGAGGAGAGGCTATGCCACTGGAGTCAAAACCCCGCTCCCTGCTGTGCGGGAGCCGGAGCTGGTGGCTTGGGGGTTTTCTGCCTACGGGGCCCATGTCCCTGCCCCTTGGCCTGCTGACCCTGTTGGGGAGCTGTGCAGGCCTGGTACTGAGGGTAAGCTTTGTAGGCAGATGACTTTCTCGGGTAAAAGGACTTTTTTCCCCGAGCCCTTCTTCTTTTGAGAAGGGGCAGAGGTCTTCCTGGACAGCCTTGTCCTGGTAAGAGTCTCGGACTCGGGTTCTGCAGCTTTTCAGCCATGGGCTTGCCAAAGAGGTTTTCACCTCAGCAAGGGACATCGACCAACTTGTCCTGCACCCATGACTCGAGGTCCGATGACTGTAGCCAGGCCTGACGGCGTGCACCGATGCCGGCCGTGGCTACTCGGGCCGAAGCCTCAAAGCCATCATAAGCTGCTCGAGACAAACTTCAAGCATTCTCGGATCCCAGTTGACAAGGCTGTGAACCTCTGCAAAGGTTCCTCGGAGAGACCAGCAGAGAACCCGGCAATCTTCTTTGCCAGGTCTCGAAGGTACATGCCCATGTACAGCTGGTAGGTCTGGACACGGCAAGCAAGCATAGAGCCCTGGAAGCACTTTTTACCAAGGGCATCCAGGTTCTGGGCCTCCCGGCCGGTAGGCACTGAGGAGTGCATCTTCTGACTCTTCAGCCGATGCATGGCCGATTCCACAACCATGGAATGGTGCGGTAGCTGTGCCTTCTGGAACCCGGGGCTCTTGCAGACTCGATAGATGGAATCGACCTGCTTGCTCAGAACCGGCGTCGAGGCCGGCGCCTCCCACATGCGGAAGAGCAACTGTTGAAGCATCGGAGGAACCGGTACAGTAAAGGCCTCCTTGGGAGGAGAGTCATACTGCAGGGCCTCGAGTTCCTTGGCTCCTCCGCGGGGAAGGCCAAGGCCTTGGCCATGTCCTGCACGAAGTCCGAGAACCGGGTGTCCTCCGGGGGGAACCGTCTCCAAGGGACACACCGGGTCCGAAAAGTGTCCAGGGACTCCTCGTCCTCCGTTTCCCAGCCCGACCCCTCGGAGGAGGAATTTAGCGGCTCCGGTCAGGCAGGCACTGATGCCATCCGCCCCGACGCCGAGGGTACCGGCGTCAATGACCTCGGTACCGGCGTCAATGACCTCGGCCCCGAATGGGAGGTCGAGGGAGACCTTGGCCGAGGATCGACTCGAGAGCGCATGGACTCGAGGATCGGCTCGCCCTCCGGGGTCGACTTGGACGTCGATGTCCCGGTGGTCGGGACAGATGCACCAATGAGACCGGCGATCAGTGCCCGCTGCTGTTCCATGAAGGCAGCCAAGCTGCTCTCCAAGGCCGTCAACCTGAGTCCGAGCTCAGGAGACTCAGCAGCCCCCGACGGTGTCGGGCCCGACATCGGCTCCCCCGGAGGAGAGTCCACGAGGACTACAGTACTCACATGACTCGGGGACTCCGTCTCCACAGGAGGTTGTTTAGCAGGCCTCTCCGACTCCGAAGAGCCGGGACGGTGTTCAGGGCTATGCGACTTGACCCTCGAGGAGCCAAATGCGTCCACCGACGCCGCCCTCGCGGGTTTCTTCTTTTTGTGGTGCTCCCGTGAGGGAGACCCGCTCTCAGAGAAACCCCGGCGCTGCTCGGGACCGGAGTCCCGAGACGTCGAGGCCTCTGACGAAGTCTGGGCCCGGCCAGATGCGGAGTCAGAGAAGATTCTTTCCTTCTGATGCTGACGGCTCCTCAACGCCTTCGAGGACATTTTCCCACACGGGCCACAGATCAGCAGGTCATGATCAGGCCCGAGGCAGCGGAGGCAGCAGTCATGTGTGTCAGTGAGAGACATCAGTTTCTTATACCGATCACACTTTTTAAGCCCGCTGGCAGCCATCGGGGGAAAAAGGGACCCTGCAAAGTCAAAAGACAGGGCTGCCAGTGAAAAATAGAAAATGGTGCGAACGCTAGTCACAAAGGACAAAAAACGAAAAATGAAGTCCGGGCTCGATACCGGTGTACCGGGCCCAGGCGGGAAAGGGAAACCGGCGTCGAACCGAAGAAAAACACGGATCCACGCAGAAAATCAACTTTTTCTGGGGTGAAAACGAAACACGTCCGTTGGGCTCCGCGGAAAAAAGAAGACTGAGCAAGATGGCACCCTTGGGCGGGAAGGGGACCGCGTATGCGCGCTGCATTCCCAAAGGCTTTCTTTGAAAGCTGGGGAAATGCTCCGCACGAGGGCTCCGTCGGCGCCGACAACACCCATATGTGAGGACTGACTTCCTGCTTGGTCCTGGAGAACTCTCAATTCCTGAGTCCCTTGTGTGTCATCTGCAGGCAGAGAATACAGGTGGAGGGCTCATGGTCAGGCCTGAGGCTCTGAATGCACCAGTTGTAGCAGTCCATTAACAGAGGTGGTCCTACCACAACTGGATGCACTTCTTGAAGCCACTGGCTGGCTTAGACATATTGGGGAAGATGGTTTCTGCCAAGTCAAAGGACTCCAACATAGAAACATGATGACAGAAAAAGACCACATGGCCTATCTAGTCTGTCCTTCCATAACAACAACTACAACAGTCCACTTTTTACCTTTTACCAGCTGAACTGGGAGGCGCGAGAGAAAAAAACCCAAATGCCGAGAAAAAGAACCAGAGAAAAAATATGGCGTCGAGGCTCTGACACTCCTGGAAATGTGCAGGAAGACGAGTGATGAGCACACACACAAAAAACAGTATGAAAAAAAACCCCAAGATATCGTACCACAAGGGTATCTACTACAGCTATGCATCGCTTAATGTCCACGATACATTCTGTGAAAAAGGACTTTAAATGAATTGGACTTTGTGCAATATACTATACTACATACACATTTTAAATGTTTATGTAAACCACTTTATTAGGCTATATCTCACACAATTTAAATAAGAAACACAGGATCATATACATTTCTGTCCTAAGTTTCCTCAGTGTCCCACTGGAAGATTCTCCGGTTGAATAATTTCCATTGATGAACTGTCACCAAAAATGACAGGACATGGTTGATACTCTTCTTGGGGAGGTGGTTGCTTCTTCAGGAACATGTCTAGTGCTTGCCTAGTTTGTTTTTAATTCTCTTCATAAATTTTCTTATAGGCTGCAAAAACTGCATGAGCATTCCTCTCTATCAATGAAAACGGTTCCCTGTTTGGGTCCATCTCTTCAGCATGCTGTTAAGGTCTGCAAAGAATTCTGCTAACCTCTTTCTGAACCTTTTCTTCTCCTTCTGCAGTTTCCTTTTCCCTTGCTTCTTCTTCGGCTATTCTCTCTCGTTCCAGTTCCAATTTGCTTATCTAGGGTTTGGACAAAAATCTTCTGCTGCCTTAGCATCAGCATTCGCAGACTCACCACTCACTTTCACATTATGCAGCGAAAAGCATTGTTTGAAGCCTTGAACCACCCAGAACTAGCACTGAACTCAATACTATACTCTGGTCCTGCTCTTTCCTTGAGCATTTTGAACTAGTTTTGTGCCTCAATGTGCTGAGAGGAATTTGCTTCTGTGTTTGGTCATCAATCCAGGTCATGAGCAATTTTTTCATATTTGATATAGGTCCCTCTTGCATTTTCTTTAGCCTTGTAACGTTTAGTGGAGCCAATCTAACAGCTTGGAGAATCTTTTTTTTGTTCTTAAGGATAATTACTATCATCGAGTGCAACATGCCCAATATCATGAGCTATAGTGTTCACTAGTTTTTCACCATCACACTGTTTAATAACTTTTTCTTTCACTTCCAAATCGATACTCTTCCTTTGCCTCTTGCTGCTGTTATCAGTAGAACTGGTTTTGTATTTGGGAGCCATGATGCATAAATTTTAAACAGAGGCACAAACTTTTTATTAGTAAGTGAACAAGTATGCCCAGCTTTGCAAACGCTTCCGGTTACGCCCACTATACCTGCTACATCCCACTTTCCGATTGCAGACATATATGTGGTCGGATGTTAGACGATGGACGTTATATGGCGCATATTTGTATTTTCCAGGGACAGATATGCATCAGAAGCTCCACGGAAAAAAGAAGATCGAGGTATGATGGCTCCTTCAGACAGGAAGACAGGCATGCATGCATAGTGGGCCTCTCAAAAGCTTCCAATGGAGGCTGGAGATCGTTCCCGCATGCGCTCAATCGATGACATTGCTCATAATTTGAGAACTGGTTTCCTGCTTAGAAACATAGAAACATGATGACAGAAAAAGACCACATGGCCTATCTAGTCTGTCCTTCCATAACAACAACTACAAGAAACTTGGTCCCAGAGGAAGAGAGGACTATTGACTAATCTGCGCTAAGGTTTAGAATGTAATGTATGCTAGAAAGTCAAAATCAAGTCATGTTAGGTGCAAAATTTCTGCATTAACTATTGGGGGCATTCACAGCATTTTGGGGGAAGGCAGCCATACAATTAACACAGAGCACTGATTGGCACAGCACGTTATCAGCATATCAGTCTGCTACACCGCCAATCTGCATCATTACCAGTTAATGTGAGGTAATCATCGCAGCATTAAGTACAAAGTGTAATCCTTATTTATGCCATACCACCTAATAGGAATTGCCAAATTAGATGCCTATCATAGCGATTGGCGTATATTAACAGTTACTGCACTGTGGTAACAATGCACCACACTCTTAGTATGCATTAAAAACCTAACGTGGCTTGGCAATTAGGCCCCAGAAGACACAAAGACTTTATGGTAACAAGGGAAATGAGCCAGAGGCTTTTTCAGTCAAACAATTAAGAAATATTTACCAACTACTAACAAGGTGCATACAGCAAGTGGGATAGTTAACTAGCCAGCCAGCCTGCCTACTCACTCTTGAGAGCACTAATACTTCCAATTAATCCCACAGGTTTCTGCAGAGAATAATGAAACCTTAGAATAGATCAACCTGTTGCTGACAAAGAGGTTAGTGCTGCCATAGAGGCTGCAAAACTGGTCAAGGCACCAGTTGCAGATAAGTTTACAATCAAACTCTAAAGAAAATATATTGTGTGACAACTATATATCATTCCTAGCCCACTAATTTAAGAATCGTCAGGTGGACATTATTTAACAATAATCCTATTATTACAAACAAACTTCTTTCATCTCTATCATGCACTGAGCAAAGCCTATCCTGCAAAGTCGAGCTGAAATCTTTTTGTTGCTATCGCTGGATGCATAAAGAGAGTCAAATGGGATTTCCCCATAAAGCAGAATAGACCTTCCAAGGTTGTGCTGCTCTGTTCTAGAGCTGCTGAGCAGCACAGCTTGTATATGTGCAGATTAGAAATTGGCATAGGCTTCTATAAATGCATAGTTGCTCCTATAAAATTGATAAAGTGGAGGTTTTGATAACCAATACCAAATCAAGACTATTTGAACTACAGGGGGGCACAAGTCAAATTTGCTTTGTATGTTAATAACATGCTATTTTATCTGACAACACATTTTAATTGACACTAATGAATACTGTTTGTCATCAGGCTATAAAATCAATTTATCAAAATATAAAATGCCAACTTTTGTTAAGACCAGAAAACCTATTGCAATAAAATATGGGAATTTGTGCAACACTGATTTGGATGATTTATATACAATTACACAAGTACAAGTTGAAATTGACAGAACATGCAAACAGGATATCCTGATAGTCATAGGTGACTGGAACGCAAAAGTTAGCAACAAAGAAGAAAGCAAAGTGGTTGGAAAATATGGACTTGGCAACAGAAATGAAGCTGGAGAAAAACTGATAGAATTCTGCAAGATCAACAATTTATTCATATCAAATGTCTTCTTCCAGCAACACAAGAAACAACTGTACACATGGACTTCACCCAATGGATTGTACAAAAATCAAATAGACTACATCAAATCGACTACCTGTGGAAGTCAACAATGGAAAAGCTCTATAACATCAACAAAGACAAAATCTGGAGCTGACTGTGGTACAGATCACCAACTACTAGTATGCAAACTCAAGCTAAAGTTGAAAAATAGCAAGCCACTCATGAACGTAGCAAAATATGACCTTGAGAATATACCACTGGAATTTAAAAATTGCCTGCAAAATTGATTTGCTGCTTTAGATACAAATGACAAAACTCAAGAAAAGTTATGGGATGACATCAAGAAAATTGTGCTGGAAGAAAGCGAGAAGTATCTACAAAAGGTGAAAAAGCAAAAATGGCTGACTGAAGAAACTCAGAAAATTGCCCAGAAACACAGAGAAGCTAAAACCAGAGGAGAAAGAGAGGCAATCACACAACTCAACAGATTTCCAACTTGCAGCAAGACTAGACAAGAAGTATTACAATGACATATGCAAGGAAATTGAAGCAGAAACTATTAGAGGAAGAACAAGATCGGCTTTCCTAAAGCTACGAGAGTTAAAGAAAAAATTCCACTCTCAAAATGTAAATGTTACAAGATGCTCAAGGATCCATGTTGAATGATGCTGAGAAGATCAACAAAAGGTGGAAAGAATATACAGAGTTATCAAGTGGAACAACCTATACCTTATGATCAGGAACGAAAGAAGAAGTCAAAGCAACATTAAAAGCCTTATCAAAGAACAAAGCACCAGGCATTGATGGCATTCCCACTGAAGTATTACAGCAAGTTGATGCTGTTGTTACCATACTTACAAGGCTCGGCCATGAAATTTGGAAGAAAACATCATGGCCAACTGACTGGAAAAGATCTGTGTTTATATCAATACTAAAGAAAGGTGATCCAACTGACTGTGGAAATTATTGCACAATCGCTCTGATCCTACATGCCAGCCAGATTCTACTGAAGATTATTCAGTAGGGACTACAACCACACCTGGAATGAGAAATGCCTGAAGTGCAAGCAGGGCTCAGAAAAGGGCAAGGAATGAGAGACATCATCACAGATGGATCCTTGAAAAGACTAAAGAATACTATAAAAGGATATCTATATATATGTTTTATTGACCACAGCAAGGCTTTTGACTGTGTAAACTATGAGAAACTCTGGACCACATTAAGAAAAATGGGTACCAGAACACCTGATTGTTCTCTTCCACAACCTTTACATTGATCAAGAAGCAACAGTTCGAACCGAGAAACAGAATGGTTTAAAATCAGCAAAGGCGTACAAGGCTGCATACTTTACCCCTAATTTATATGCAGATTAAATCAGAGTAGTAGGACTGTATGAGGACAACCGAGGTGTAAAGATTGGTGGGAGGCTCATCAATAACCTTCATTATGCTGTTGATACCACATTACTGGCTGAAAGTGAAGACGATCTGAAACATATGCTTCTCAAGATCAAGGAACACAGACTTAAAATGGGCCTGCACCGTAGAGAAGACGACAAAGATCCCGACAACTGGCAAAATCAATTAGTTCATTGTTGATGGAGAAGAAATGAAATAGTGGACAAATTTAACTTACTTGTATCAACTATCAATAAAGAAGCAACAAACAGTCAAGAAATCAGACACCACATTGCTCTTGGCAGAATGGCTATGAAGTACTGTGATGAAGAAGCCCCATTTTATACCTTAAAAGCACAAGATTCACGGCATTTCAGTCCTGAAGCTGACAGGAAAACAGACCATGTGAGCAGCTGTTGTCAGGGACAACAGAAACAAATGCAGCCACGAGGTCTGAAAAAACACTCAGCTGGGAAACATGCCCTAGTTCCTGATAGCGTACACCTGAGAAGGGGAAGAGCTTACAGCCCTTATAAGGACAGTGCAGGGAACACAGGGTTAGAACAGCATGAAGAAGAGCAGAGAGAATTGGCTAAACGGAGAGAGCTGTTAGAACAAGCTGATTTACCTGAAGCAGCTGGCCGAGAGGAAGCAGGAAGGCTTTCCCACTTTGACCCAGGAAGTGAGTCAGAGCCAGAGGCAGGAAGGATTCACACGAGCAGCTACCCAGAGTCCTACAGGAGGAAGCAGCTAACAGAAGCAGAGAGCAGGTGTGAGTGTTCTCTTGATTACAAACCCTGTGGAACACGAAGGCTACGTTACAACCAGAGTGAATGGAAGCAAAAGGCAAAACCGTATGTATCAGGGAGCTGTGACCTGAGGAGTGATGATATTGGGAAGCTAAGAGTGGTGAATGATAAAAGTTTTGATAGAGTGAATGCTGAGCAGCCTCGTGCAGGAAGTCCAAGGTGGGGGCAGGGTTGTTACTCCCCACAGAAGGATTCAAACAGGGAGCTGAGCAACGGGCAAGTGAAACCTCCAGTGAAAGACAGACATTACCCAGAAGACATATGTATGTCAGAAGAGGACATTATAGAAAGCCCTAAGAGTCAGAGAAAGGCACGCAGGCTAAAACCTGATGTTAGGAAGAGAGTTTATAAGAACCCTGAGGGGCGGCTTCTCTCTCTCCCAGACGCTAAAGAGTACCAGGGCAGTTATTCCAGCCCTAGAGAAAGTGCTGCCAGGAAGTACTGTGACGGCACGGCACAGGGGAATTTGCAAGCAGAGTATAATAAGGAAGGTTCTGAGAGCTTGCAGGAACCGATGATAACTGATGCATTCAGTGACTGTTCTAGCTATGGTGACCCGATGGATTGCACACTGATTTTATCAGATAAAATAGGATCTTTGTGCTAGTCAGAGCTGTATAGTGTGAGAGAAGAAAACACTATATTTCCTGTATTTGAATGCCCAACTTTACTTTGAAGCAAGAAGAAATTGTTCTGTTTATTCCTTTATGTTTTTGCCAGCAAGAATGGCTTATTTATTTTGAGTACTTGTGTTTTGTTATTCTGAATGATCCGACCCCGGGAGGGGAATAAATCCTCATTTGCCTTTACCACTCGAGGCGTGCAACTATATTTCTTGCCACCAGACGCAGGCCTGCTAGCCAGGAGGCAGGCTGCCCACCTGGTGGTGACAGTACCTAGACAAGATTCTCAAGAGCAGAGATGTCTCTCTCCATACAAAGATTCAACTTGTTCAAGTCATGGTATTTTCAATAACATTATATGGATGTGAAAGTTGGACAGTGAAAAAGATACAGGAAGAAAATTGATGCCTTTGAATTATGGTGCTGGCAACCAATACTGTGTATCCCATGGACTGCCCGAAGAACAAAGCAGTCAGTTCTAGAGATGACCAAACCTAAGCTTTCTTTAGAAGCTCAGATGACAACACTTTGACTTTCATATTTTGGACACATCATGCGAAGAGAGAGATTATTAGAGAAAGACATCATGCTTGGCAAGGTAGAAAGTCAACACAGAAGAGGAAGGCCAGCACTGAGATGGATCGATACAATAACGATAGCTATGGGTGCCACTCTGTCAACAATGGGCCACCTAACTGAAGACTGAACACAGTTTAGGACAAGTATCCAGAGGGTCACCATGAGCAGACACCGACTCGACGGCACTTAACACCACCACACAACCACCATTAACTCCCCCATTACCAGGTCTGCTGAACTAAGGCAAAACTAGATTGTGTAATAGAATTGTTATTTGGATAAAAAGAATTAATACAATTAAAAATAGTTCAGTTGTTAATTATTATGAATCTATCCTGAATGCTTCTCAGAATGCTACATCTATTTCTCTTCAGAAAAATGAAATGTATAGTTTAGAGGTAATTTTATAAAGGTTTTTGTTCATGTAAGGTTCATTTTACATGCAAAAGGGGGCTTTTATAGAACTGCATGACAGTATACATGCAGATAATTTTGCACACCAACAAGGAAGTGTACATACTGACATTCCCTTGAGTATGGCTTGGGTGATCAGGGGCACTGTTGCAGTGTAAGCACACATTTTACAGAATATATGAGTACACACAGAGCACATGCACACATTTATACCTGCCTCAGAGCAGGTATAGTGCAGTTACTCACCTGTAACAGGTGATCTCCGGGAACAGCAGGAATTTAGTCTTCACTTATGGGTATTGTCGGTACCGACGGAGCCTGCGCGGGAACGCTCCCCAGTGTCCAATAGGAACGCTTTTGGGAGCATCCCTCAGCACATGCACGCTGCCTTCCCGCCTTTCCAACTGTCCCTCTTCAGTTAAGTTTGTAGCTGAGTGAAAGGATAGAGGGAGAGAGGAAAGAGACAAAGAGATAGAGAGACAGCTCCTAGGGGAGGTGGGTGGGTTGTGAAGACTAAATTCCTGCTGTTCCCGGAGATCATCTGTTACAGGTGAGTAACTACGCTATCTCCAGGAACAAGCAAGAATGTAGTCTTCACATATGGGGACTCCCTAGCCGAAGATGCCAGGGAGACAGCCCCAGGAAGGTGCCACCCTAGGAAAGTATATTGTATACAGGGATTACTCCATACAAACATATATCTGTAAATAGCTGGTGATGATCCACTGCAAATATATCACACCTTCAATTTAACTCACTATTAATTAGATCCACAGGTATAGTCTCAGACTTTAAAAGCGCTTGAAACCATTGAATTTGGTGAGTCAGCGCTAAAATAGCATCAACGACTATTATGGACCACCCTGCGTTTCACTTAAGCTTTTTTTTTTTACTTTTTTGAGTTTCATATGTGAATATCACCAAATGTCCGTCACCACATTTTGGGCTATAAATAGCTATAAAATGGCTTTATCCAGGCAATAGTGGGCTGTGAAGGTGTGTACCGAAGCCCAGGTGGCTGCTCGACAAATGTCATCGATAGAAACGGAGTGGAGATTAGCCATGGAAGCTGCCATGGCCCTCACGTTATGAGCTATGACATAGCCTTGAAGAGGAAGACCCTTACTCTCATAAGTAAAGGATATGCATTGGGCAATCCATTTAGATAAAGTTCTTTTGGAGACTGGAAGTCTCAAATGACTAGAGTAAAAAGCTATAAAAAGTTGTGAGGACTTTCTATGTTGCTGTGTTCTCTGTAGGTAAAAGGCTAAGGCTCTTTTACAATCCAAAGTATGAAGGTTTCTTTCTGCACTAGAGGCGTGAGGCCTCAGAAAAAATACAGGAAGATAGATTGATTGATTCAAATGAAAAGGCGAAACCACCTTTGGCATAAAGTGTGGATGAGTTCTAAGAACAACCTTATCTTGATGAAACCTAGTATAAGGAGGATCAGTCACTAAAGCTTGCAGTTCACTAATGCGACGTGCAGAGGTGATTGCAATTAGGAAGATGACCTTCCAGGTCAAAAACTTAAGTGCTGTAGTGGCCAAAGGCTCAAAAGGCGGCTTCATGAGCTGCCCGAGAACTAGATTTAGATCCCATGCCACCGGTGGTGGCTTAATGGGAGGTTTATTTATTTATTTATTTATTTACATCTCTTATATACCGCACTATTTGCGATCAGCGCGGTTTACATAGAACAAAAAATATCCGACAATAAACAAGAGTCAGGTCATTACAATGAACAGGAGCAGTAAACTTGGATAACAGGGGAAACTATCTACATGTGTGGAACATTGAACAAGGTAACTGTATATATGAGAGATGGAGTTATTGTGTGTCGCTCATACATGGTGGCTGGGGTTCAGGGGAGGCTGAGAGGTATTTAATGAAGAGGAAGTGTTTTAAGGCCTTCCTAAACTGGCTCAAGTTGGGGATAGCTCTGATGTGTGGTGGTAGGGAGTTCCAGAGGCTTGGGGCACTCAGACTGAAGGCTCTGTTTGAAGTTGATATGGCGCATCTTGTCATCACTTTTGGTATTGCTAGCATGTTGGCTGCAGAGGTTCTTCTTATCCTGTTGGGTGTGGGTGGTTGTATGAGGTCACATATTGAAGAGGCGGATAACCCGTTGATGGCTTTGAATGTCATCACTAAGGTCTTGAAGCTAATCCTGGCTTGGATGGGGAGCCAGTGAAGCTGCATCAGGAGGGGTGTGATGTGCTCTCTCCTTGGTGCTCCAAAGAGGATTCGCGCAGCGCAGTTCATGGCAAGTTGTAAGGGATGTAAGGTTGTCTGGGGGAGTCCTTGTTGGATGGCGTTTGCATAGTCAAAATGAGGGATGATGAGGGCTTGGTAGATGGTACGGAAGTCGCTCAGCTCGAGTAGAGGGCGTATGTGTCTGAGGGATCTGATCTTGAAGTAGATTGCTCTTACTATTTTTGCTATGTGCTGCTTCATGTTGAGGTTCTGATCCAATGTGACTCCGAGATACCGTATGGCTGATTTTACTTGTAGTTTGGCGTTGTCTACTTCCAGTTGGTTAGGTGGCGTGAATTCTGGATTTCTAGAGATGAACAGGACCTCAGTTTTCTTATGTTGGATACGCAGATTTTGGGAGAGGAGCCATTCTGATATTGCATTGAAGCAGTTGGTTTGGTCAAGAGAAGACTTCTCATAAATCTGGATATGAGTGGATGAGAGGAAATTGGTTGTCCATTCAGAGGCTTATAAGAAGCTGCAATTGCACTAAGATGGACTCTTACCGAATTGGTCTTTAGACCAGAATTCGATAAGTGAAGGAGATACTCTAGTATCGATTCTAAAGGTATGACAAGGGGGTTTAATCCCTTCTTGGAGCACCATATAGTAAAACGTTTCCACTTGAAGGCATAAGATCTTCTTGTGGAAAGTTTTCTAGAAGCCTGAAGGATATCCTTTACCTGTTGGGACAGGTTGAAATCCTGGAGGTCTAAGCCTTCAGCAACCAGGTCGTGAGATGCAGGGACTGAGGACTCTGGTGCCATAGCGTCCCGTCCTCTTGGGAAAGGAGATCTGAAGCATGCCCTAACTCCAGAGGTTCAGCTTGAGAGAGATGTAGAAGCAGAGGATACCACGCTTGGCATGGCCATCATGGTGCTATGAGAATCATGCGATCTCTGTCTCTCTGAAGCTTGAAGAGTGTCTTGGGGATGAGGGGAATGGGTGGGAAGGCATAAAGGAAGTCCTGACCCCAGTCAAGGAGGAAGGCATCCCTTGCTTGACAATTGTGAGCCGGAATGCTGGAACAGAACCAGGGAAGTTTGGCATTCAGTGGACTTGCAAAGAGGTCTATGTCTGGAGTGCCCCAGAGATGAAAAATCTTTGCCACCTGATCTAGGTGGAGAGACCACTCACGAGGCAGCAGTACTTGACTGAGTTTGTTTGCCCAAAGGTTTTGAATACCTGGAAGATATACCACTAGAAGGTGAATTTGATACTCTCTGGCGAGGGCCCACAGTCGTAAAGCTTTATTGCATAAAGACAGAGAGCCTGTCCCACCCTGTATGTTCACATAGAACAAGGCTACTTGATTGTCTGTCTGGAGTAGGACTGTCTTGTAGCTGAGCTGGGCATGGAATACTCGAAGAGCTAAATAGATTGCTCTTAATTCCAGGAAGTTTATGTGTAGGCCAGCCTCCTGTAGAGTCCAGATGCCCTGGGTAGAGAGATGATTCAGGTGTGCTCCCTAACCCACCTGTGATGCATCTGTTGTTAGGGTGGCCTTAAAAAGGGGTTGATGGAAAGGAGACCCCACTGTCAGATTTTCTAGTGATTGCCACCATTGGAGGGACAAAATTAGTCATTGAGAGTTTACTATTTTGTCTGATAAACGTCCTGTGGCCTGTTGTCCACTGTGTGGATAGGGTCCACTGAGCTGCTCGCATGTGGAGGCGAGCATATGGGACTACATGAACTGTGGATGCCATATGTCCCAGTAACTAGTAGCTCCCAAGCAGTTAGGGAGGATTTCCCTGCTGCTTGAGAAGCTAGTTGCATTATGCAAAGACACCGGGCCTGTGGAAGGAAAGCCCTTGCATGTCTGGTATCTAGACAGGCTCCTATGAATTCCAGGAATTGGGAAGGAACAAGTTGGGATTTTGGGAAGTTTATTATCAACCCAAAGTATTGGAGGATTCGCATTGTGCGAGACAGTGCAGTGCTGGCCTCTGCAACTGTAGGGGCTCGAATGAGCCAGTCGTCTAAGTAAGGGAAGACGAATATCCCCAGGGTTCGCAGAAATGCAGCTACTACTGCCATGCATTTCATGAATACTCTTGGGTGCTGAAGCCAGACCAAAGGGAAGAACCCTGTACTGGAAATGTTTTCTCTTGAAAATGAATCGTAAGAATTTCCTGTGATCTGGATGGATCAGAATGTGAGTGTATGCATCCTTTAAGTCTAGAGAGCAAAGCCAATTCTGGCTTTGAAGGTATGGCAGAAGAGCTCCCAGAGAAATCATTTTGAACTTCTCTCAGAACAGGTTATTTGTTCAATTCTCTGAGGTCCAAAATGGGTCTGTGTCCTCCTGTTTTCTTTGGAATAAGAAAATAGGGGGAGTAGAACCCTGCACTCCGTTGAAGAATGGGTACTGTGACGCCTCGTCTTACCAATTACACCAACTTGTGGCGCAGTTCATTTGGGAGACAGCGTCGTGTATGTTACTTTGTTATCGCTGTTCTCTGGTTGAGCAAAATTGTAGTTGTAGGCCCAGTGATCACAGCCAAAGCAATTTGAAGGTAAACAATAGGTTTATTGTTCCCAGCAGGTTTTCTTCACCCCAGAACAGATATTTAAGGATAACAACATGAATAAAGCAAATAAAGTCCTGTACAAATGTTCCCTGATACTTCTCAGGTTACTGTAGTCCAAAACAACTGTAGACTTTCTTAACAGCGATACTCATTCAAGGCATTCAATAAAGAACTTCCAACAAGCGTGGTTTTCCTGTTCCACCTTCACATGGATAATTCACTTCAAGCCTTAGAATTATGCACTTCACTAGTAGCAGCAGTCAGACAACTTCTAGTCTGTACTTAAACTCTAGTCTCTACATGCTTTTAAAACAGCCTTAAAACATTGCTTCTGTTTAAGCTGTACATTTAAAAGTCACACTGGCAAATCCCGCATTCCATCTCAGAGCTACTGTGATCAGACAATGGAATGTCAGTTTGCATGGACTCTTCGTCGCTGAGTTGAGCTCCTTGGCTATCTGGCCTATGCGAGTCTAGGGCTCTTAAATGGTGGAGGAGATCTTGTATCTGCTTTTCTCCCCTCTCACTGCCTGTCCTGCAGTCTTGTAAGGATATCTGTTTATTCAGCCTCTTAAAGAGCTGGGCATAAGGATTTCTTCCTTCTTCCTTTTTCCTGTACCTTATTCCCTGTTGAGGAACTACGTGTTTCTTGTAACTAGGCTTTTCAGAGACTCTACCTATCTCCCATTCCTCTAGCTCAGTATCTGTGCTTGAATCACGCTGCTGCCAATTATGAGCTAGCTGACGGGCACCTGTGCTGGCTTCTAGCTTACAAGTTCTACCACGTTCACTGCCAATATTGCAAGGTAAACTATCAGAGGAACTACTTCTGTCTCTTTCCGACACAGGCTCTATGTTCTGTTTAAAAGGCTTATAAGTTTTTCTGACCTGGTTCAGCTTTTCTTTAGGGCAATCCCTTCCTGGGAGGATTCTCGGCTGTTTCCCCAGAGACGTGGCTCTCTCTCTGCAAGGTGGCTGGCAATGGTCCAGGTAATTGGATCCCAGCTGGTCCTGCTTGCTCTGAGCTCGGCCCCTTTTGGATAAGGATTCTGTTTCTGTTCCTCTGCCAAGAATGCCTGACTCCAAGGCTGTATCTGCACTCCTGGAGTCCCCTTTTTCTGGCTTTGCCAAAGGTAAGTTCCTATTTTGCCTTTTTCCTTCCTCCTGTAGCTCTCTGCGTTCCTCGTGTGATCTCCTCTCTGATCCAGCTGATCTTGCTGATCCTGCTGATCGGGCTGATCCGGCTCCTCCCCTCCCTGAACCTACCACTTCCTGGTTAAGTGGAGTGGTTTGTCCAATCAGGTGAGAGTCCACCCCTTTCCCTGGTTGGCTAGCTCTCCCTGTCAGCCTAGAGCTAGGGTGTGGCTCCCTTTCTTTTCTCTCCTGCCCTGCAACTCTGTGCGCTGAGGTTTTAACCCTCAGCTGCCCTGTATTCCTGGCAGGTTCAGAGGAAAAAGTTTGTTTAAAAGCCTTTTTCTTGTGCTCTGACAGCTCTGCCTTGTCACAGTACCTCTTCTATTGCCCCTTGGGCAAGAAGTGTCGAGACCTCGTGATCTAGCAGATTGTTTGCGGAGGTTTGAGAATTGAATTGTCTTAGAATTGTAGAAGGGGGCATGCTGTGAAAATGGAGCTTGTACCCCTCTCCTACAATGGACAGAGTCCAATCTTCTGCTGTTATCTGATGCCATCTGTTGGCAAAGTGGCATAACCTGCCTGGGATATTGGGGGGTTGTTATTATGACAAGAAACTAAGCCAACTAAAAATAAATGCCCAATTTTGGTGGCATTGCCAAGAGTGTTCTAGAGACATTGGTTACGATTACATTGGGCATATTGTCTCCTCTGACATCAGTCACTCCCCCTCCTTCCCCCATAAGGGCTGGCATGATTAGGATATTTCTTGTTCAAATATCTTACCAAAAAATATTAGTGTGACATTTCTATCTAGTATTTAGGAGTGGTCTTTGGCTCAGCTCAAACGATAACTTCAGTTACAGCATATGTCATTATTTGTTGGCTTGCAAACCTATAGTGTAAACTACATGTGCATAATTGAGGCAAACATACAAGCTGTGCTTTTCAACAGCTCTAGAACAGAGCAGCACAACTTGGAAGGTCCATTTTGCTTTATGGTGAAAAAAAAAGGACATTCAGTCCAAAGAAAAAAAATGGGACAAATGATGTAAAATATTATTCAGGAGCTGATGCAACAAGGGACATTTTACAAGAATTCAAAGCAACATGGGAGAAAGCATAGTTACTCACCTTTGACAGGTGTTCTAAAGGAACAGCAGGAATCGGTCCTCACATAAGGGCGACATCAGTGCCAACGGAGCCCAAGCGGAAGCATTTCCCCAGCTTGCAAAGAAAGTCTTTGAGATATGCTACCACGCATGCATGGTCCCTTTCCCACCCAAAGGTGCCATCTTGCTCAGTCAGATGACATAGCTAGGACGGTATTAAAAAAAATCTAAAACAAGGTAGGGAGGCAACTACCTGGGGAGGAAGGAGGGTTGTGAGGACTGATTCCTGCTGTCCCTGGAGAACACCTGTTACAGTTGAGTAACTGCACTTTCTCCAGGGCCAAGCAGGCAGTCAGTCCTCAAATATGGTACTCCCAAGCTCCAGGCTGGCGAGGACCAAACCACGACAGCATCAACGGTGGCCAAGTCAGGTAGTCGTAAGTTGCAGAAGATGAGACCCCACTGAGAGACACTGCAAGTCCCTAGCATCCAGCGGCACCATCACTCCAGTAGCCTGAAAACAGAAGGGTTGGAGGGCAGGCATTGCCTACACCCCAAAAAGACTGCAGAGTACCACCTGGCAGAAGGCACTGTCCTGACGGGATTTGCTCTCCAGGCAGTAGTGAGCCACAAATGTGTGAACTGAATACCATGTGGCAGCCTTGTAAATCTCTGTCACCAGCACTGACAGCAGGCTCACCACTGATTTGGCCATCGCTCTCACGTGATGCGCTGTGATCTGGTGTTCCAGAGAGCCCAGCTTGCTCAAAGGCAAGGGCAATACTGTCCACCACCAAGTGGACAGAGTTCACTTAGTCACGGGAAGCTCCAGTCTTCTGGGGTCATATGAAATAAAAAGCTGAGGAGCTTTGAGATGGTCCCGAGTCTGCTGTAGGTAAAAGGACAGGGCCCATTTGCAATCGAGTGTATGGAGTATAATTTCCTCCCGACTGGCTTCAGGCCATGGGAAGAAGGTGGGAAGAACCATCTCCTAGTTCAGGCGGAAAGAAGCTACCACCTTTGGGAGGAATTTCGGGTAGGTGCGGAGCACCACCCTGTTCTTGTAGAATCTTATATATGGTGGCTCTGCCACCAAGGCCTGAAGTTCGCTTATTTATTTAGCTGTATTTATATACCGCCTTTCACAGGGTCAAAGCGATTTACAAAAGCAGGGGTAAAATACAGTGAGACAAAATATAAAATAATTAGGGGGGGGGGGAACACCACCAGGGAGGGGGTTTCAAAAAATAAAGAGTAGTTACTCACTGTAACAGGTGTTCTCCAGGAGCAGCAGGAATCAGTCCTCACATATGGGTGTCATCGACGCCGATGAAGCCCCAGCGGAGCATTTCCCCAGCTTTCTATGAAAGCCTTTGGGAATGCAGGCACAAATGCGCGGTTCCCTTCCCGCCTAAAGGTGCCATCTTACCTCAGTCAAATGACATAGCTAAGAACAGCACACAAAAAAAGTAAAAACAAAGTATGTACAACTGCAACTCCCAGGGGAGGAGGGAGGGTTGTGAGGACTGATTCCTGCTGCTCCTGGACAACACCTGTTACAGGTGAGTAACTACTCTTTCTCCAGGAAGTCAGTCCTCACATATGGGTGACTCCCTAGCTCAGGGCTACCGAGGAACCCAGGCTGAACAAGAGAACTCCCTCTAGTCCCAGCAGCAAAGAAAGGCTTTTCACTGACACAACCTCCACCGGTAGCCCAACAGAGGGCAAGAGGGCAGGAGTTGCCTAAATCTCAAAGAGATTCCGGAGTACTGCTTGGCCAAAAGCACTGTCCCTACGGGACTCCCTCTCCAGACAGTAATGGGTCGCAAAAGTCTGGCTTGAAGACCAAGTTGCAGCCCTGCAGATGTCTACCAAGGGTACAGAGTGGAGATGAGCCACTGAGGCAGCCATTGCCCTGACACGGTGGGCCATGACCCGACCCTGCAAAGGAAGGTCAGCCGCCTTGTAAGCCCAGGTGATACAGTCAGCCACCCAGATGGACAAGGTACGCTTGGACACAGCCAACCCCAACTTATTAGGGTCAAAGGATACAAAGAGCTGAGTAGCCCTTCTATGCCCCTGCGTACGGTCATGGTAGAAGGATAAGACCCTCCTACAGTCCAGGATATGCAGAACTGCTTCAGCCTGGCTTGCATGAGGCCTAGGGAAGAATGTTGGAAGAACCACCTCTTGGTTAAGGTGGAAGGAGGAAACAACTTTGGGGAGGAACTTTGGATGAGTCCTAAGGACTACCCTGTTCCCATGGAAACGAGTGTAAGGCCTATCACAGACCAGGGTCTGAAGCTCACTCACTCGCCTAGCCGAGGTAAGGGCTATCAAGAAGAGTGTCTTCCAGGACAGGAAGCGTAGAGGGCAAGT
Source organism: Ichthyophis bannanicus (assembly GCA_033557465.1). Taxonomy (NCBI): domain Eukaryota; kingdom Metazoa; phylum Chordata; class Amphibia; order Gymnophiona; family Ichthyophiidae; genus Ichthyophis; species Ichthyophis bannanicus. Next base: position 450,717,306 of record CM066037.1, read on the forward strand.
AGCCATCGGCTCAAAGGGTGGGCGAGAAAGCTGCTGCAAGACCACATTCAACTCCCACTCAGGGGCAGGAGGACGGATTGGAGGCTTGAGCAAAAGCAAGCCTCTGAGAAAGTGGGACACCAAGGGGTGAACCGACAGAGAATGTCCTTCCACCAGTGAGTGGTGAGCTGCTAGAGCTGAGAGGTGGACCCGAACAGAATTAGACTTAAGTCCCTGATTGGACAAGTGCAGTAAGTACTGAAGCACCACTGGTACAGTACAGGAGAAAGGATCCTCTGTACGTAGCTGACACCACACGGAAAACATTTTCCATTTGAGAGCATAGGTTTTCCTAGTGGAATGTTTCCTAGAGGCTAGGACAACCTCCTCAACCTTCCTGGGGTAGGCCCCAGGGAGCCAAAACTACCCTTGCAGCCTCCAGGCCATCAAATTGAGAGCTTTGAGATTGGGGTGCAGAAGGGAACCCTGCTCCTGAGAGAGAAGGTCGGGATGCAACCCCAGAGACAGTGGGGGATCCACCGCCAGCTGAAGCAGAAGTGGAAACCAAGGCTGTCTCGGCCACCTGGGAGCCACCAGCAGGACCGAGGCCTTCTCTTGAAGGATCTTGAACAGAGTTCGGGCCACCAAGGGCTTGGGAGGAAACGCATACATGAGGCCCTGAAACCAGGGAATCAGAAAAGCATCCGCTGCTATCTGAAGAGGATGCGGTTGCCTGGAGCACAACTTTGGCAGTTGCTTGTTCAGGGGACTGGCAAACAGATCTATCAAACGGAGACCCCATTTTAGGAAGATCTTCTGAACTACCAAGGTATGCAGCTGCCACTCGTGGGGCTGCAAAACTCTGCTCAACCTGTCGGCCAGGTAGTTTTCCTGGCCTGGAAGGTACACCGCCTTGAGGAGCATGTTGTGCTCGAGGGCAAATGAACAAAGGTCCTGAGCCTCCCGACAAAGGAGTCTGGACCCAGTCCCGCCCTGTTTGTTCAGATAAAACATGGCTACCTGGTTGTCTGTCTGAACCAGGATAGATTGATGAGCCAGGGTAGGAGAGAAAGCTTTGAGTGCTAAGCGAATAGCCCCGAGTTCTAGGAGATTGATCTGCTGTGCAGCCTCCCAAGGAGACCACAGGCCCTGGGTGCACTTGTTCAGATAATGAGCTCCCCAGCCCTGCAGGGAGGTGTCTGTGGTCAGTACCACTGTCTACCCAGGAATTTGAAAGGGCACTCCTTTTAGTAGAATGGGTGGGTGCAGCCACCAGCTGAGGGAGTCCAGAAATGGTCTGGACACCTTTATTTTGTCTCTGAGGCTGCCTGTGGCCTGTGACCACTGACTCCGAAGGCACCACTGTGCAGGACGCATATGGAGCCTGGCATTGGGGGTTACATGAACTGTCGAAGCCATGTGGCCAAGCAGCCTCAGGCAGAGTCTGGCGGAGACCACTGACCCACTGAGAAACTGATTTGCTAAGTCCATCAGTCTTTGGGCCCTGTTTGCTGGCAAGAATGCCTTTGCCAGGACAGAGTCCAGCCTTGCCCCTATGAACTCCAAGTTCTGGGAGGGGAGCAAAGTGGACTTTGCGAAGTTTATGACAAATCCCAAGCTTTGAAGAAGAGCAATAGTTCTGAGGGTGGCCTGTCGGGCCTCCTGGCACGTCTGACCTCTGATGAGCCAGTCGTCCAGATAGGGAAAGACAAAGATGCCTTGATTTCTCAGGTAGGCCGCCACCACTGCCAGAATTTGGTAAAGACTCTGGGAGCGGAGGTGAGGCCAAAAGGCAGTACTCTGTACTGATAATGGTTTCCTCCCACAATGAACCTGAGGTACTTTCTGTGGTCTGGATGAATGAGGATGTGAGTGTACGCATCCTTTAGATCTAAGGAGCATAACCAATCTCCCTGCTGGAGGTAGGGCAGAAGTGTTCCAAGAGTAAGCATCTTGAACTTTTTTCTCTAGGAACTTGTTGAGGTTCCTGAGGTCCAGAATAGGTCGAAGGCCACCGGTTCTTTTGGGTACCAGGAAATACCTGGAGTAGAACCCTCGACCTTGCAAGTGGGAAGGCACAGGCTCCACCGCCCTGTCCACCAACAGACTTTAGAGCTCTTGGAGGAGAAGATGTGTGTGCAGGGGAGGCCTTGGAGGCTCCCCTGGAAAGTATGGCGGAGGCAGTTGGTGAAAATGTAGTGCATAGCCTCTGTGGACTATGTTCAACATCCAACTGTCCCCAGTGATGTGGGGCCACTGGTGGGCAAAGAGGGCGAGGCAACCTCCTGTACAGGGTTGGGAGAGCAGGGACAGAGGCTACGCTCAAGGAGTCAAAAAACCCCACCCTGCTGAGTGGGAGCAGGGGCCGGAGGCTTGGGGGGTCCTCTGCCTATGGGGCCCATTACCCTGCCCCTTGGCTTGCTGACCCTGGGGTGCAGCTTGGGCAGCCTGATACTGAGGGTACTGTTTGTAGGCAGTGCCCTTCCTCGGGTAAAAGGGCTTCTTACCCGAGGCCTTCTTGTGAGAAGGGGCAGAGGTCTTTCTAGACAGCCTTGTCCTTGTAAGGTGCTCAGTCTCGAGCCTTGCGGCCTTCTCGGCCATGGGCTTGCCAAAAAGGTTCTCACCTCAGCAAGGGACATCGACCAACTTGTCCTGAACCCATGGCTCGAGGTCTGAAGACTGCAGCCATGCCTGGCGTCGATCCGCGATGCCGGCTGCCGCAACTCGGGCCGAAGCCTCAAAGCCATCGTAGGCGGCGCGGGACAAACTTCGAGCAGTCCCGAATCCCCGAGGACAAGGACTTGAATCTCTGCAAGGGCTCACAGGAGAGACCAGCGGAGAACCCGGCCAACTCCTTGGCCAGGTCTCGCAAGTACATGCCCATGTACAGCTGGTAAGACTGGACACGGCAAGCAAGCATCGAGCCCTAGAAGCACTTTCTGCCAACACCATCGAGGTTCCGGGCTTCCCTGCCGGGGGGCACCGCAGAGTGCATCTTCTGACTTTTCAGGCGATGCATGGCAGATTCCACCACCATGGAATGGTGTGGTAGCTGCGCCTTTTGAAAACCAGGGCTCTTCCGGAGTTGATAGATCGAATCGACCTGCTTGCTTAGAACCGGCGCCGAGGCCGGTGCCTCCCACATCCAGAAGAGGAGCCGTTCCAGCATCGGAGGAACCGGGACAGTAAAGACCTCCTTCGGAGGAGAGTCGTACTGCGGGGCCTCGAACTCTTTGGCTCGAGGCTCTTCCTCGGGGTCCGCCGGGATAGCCAACGCGGTGGCCATATCCCGGACAAACTCCGAGAATTGGGTATCCTCCGGAGGGGTTCTACTCCGGGGCTCAGACTGCAGTGAGTCCAACGGGACGCACCGAGTCTTGAATGTGTCGGGGGACTCCTCATCCTCCGTCTCCCAGGCAGACTCGTCCGACGAGGAGTCAGGATCTAACCTGGGACCTGGCTCTCTGGGAGGAGAGTCCTCGAGGACCACAGGGCTTACGTGTCCAGCAGACTCCGTAGGGCCCTGGTGCACCCGTCCCGACGCCGGAGGCACCGGCGTCGACACCCTCGGTCCCGAATGGGAGGTCAAGGGAGACCGCGACCGAGGTCGACCTCGAGCCATCATGGACTGGAGTATCGGCTCGGTCTCCGGGGTCGACTTCGATGTCGATGTCCCGGTGGTCGGGGCAGATGCGCCATACAGGCTGCTGGCCATCAGTGCCCGCTGCTGCTCCATGAAGGCAGACAGTCTGCACTCCAAGGCTGTCATCCTGAGACTCAGCTCGGGAGACGCAGCAGCCACCAACTCGGGCCCCGGTGGCACCGGGCCCGACGTCGGCTCTCTGGGAGGAGAGTCCTCGAGGACCACAGGGCTTACGTGTCCAGCAGACTCCGGCTCCACGCAAGGAACTTTGGCAGGCTTCTCTTGTTCCACAGGTCCGGGGCGACGGTCGGCGGTCTTAGACCTGGCCCTCGAGGAGCCAAGGACCTCCTCCGACGACGCCCTCACGAGCCGCTTCTTCTTCTTGCGTTCCCGGTCGGGGGACCCCCTGTCCGAGGAGCCCCGACGGCGCTCGGAATCCGAATCCCGAGATGTCAAGGCCTCAGACGAGGTCCGGGCCCGGCCGGAGGCCGAGTCTGAGAAAAGCCTTTCTTTCTGCTGCTGGCGACTTCGCAGTGCCTTGGAAGACATCTTCCCACATGGTCCACACGTCTTAGGGTCGTGATCAGGACCGAGGCACCGAAGGCAGCAGTCGTGTGTGTCGGTGAGAGACATCAACTTCTTACACCGATCACACTTTTTAAAACCGCTGGAAGCCATCGGGGAAAAAAAAGAGTCCCCGCGAGGTCAAAGGACCGGCCTTCCAGGGAAAAAGCAAAAAAGGGCGCGAACGCCAGCCACGAAGGGCAAAAACCGAAAAAGAAGAATTGGGCTCGATACCGGTGTACCGAACCCGGTGGGAGGGGAACTGGCATCGAATCGGGAAGAAAAAACAGAGAGAATCGCCGAAAAAAATCAAACTTTTATCCGGGATGACAGGCACACGTCCGGTGGGCTTCTCGGAAAAAGAGAGACTGAGGTAAGATGGCACCTTTAGGCGGGAAGGGAACCGCGCATGCGTGCCTGCATTCCCAAAGGCTTTCATAGAAAGCTGGGGAAATGCTCTGCTGGGGCTTCATCGGCGTCTGACACCCATATGTGAGGACTGACTTCCTGCTTGGTCCTGGAGAACATACATTTATGTTGAACAGACTTCGTATTTACAGATTCCAGTTTTGTTCATAGTCTCAGCTAGATCAATGCAGGGGCTGAGCCTGGGGTTAGTTGGTACTTGTCCATTCCTGTCCCAGGTGGATGGTGAATAGGTAGGTCTTTAGCTGTTTCCCGAAGGAAGGGAGGTCCTTGTTCCCTCAGATGATCGATGGAAGGGAGTTCCATAGGGTGGGGGCATACAAGTCAAAAGCACTGTTACAGGACTGTTGGCTGAATTTCGTTCTTTCATATGGTACAGTTAGTAAGTCGGTTGTGGACTGTCGAGTTAGTCTACTGGAGCTTAGTCATGTTAACAGGGTGCTCATGTGTGCGGCTTGGTGTTGCTGGAATGCTTTATCAGGATAAGTGTTTTATATTTGATCCGCGCCTCAAGGGGGAAAAAGTGGAGATCTCTCAATATTGGGGTGAAGTGATCACATCTCTTCCCTTTTTGTATGATCCTTGCTGTTGTGTTGAGGGCTGTCCATAGAGGATTGAGGCTATTGGTGTGAGTCCTTGGTATATCACATTACAATACTCCAGGTGGAGGAGAATCATTGCTTGCATGACTGATCTGAAGTCCAGTGGGTCATGGAATGGTCTGAGGCATTGAAGCAACTTGGCTTTGAAGAATATGTTTTTTGCTGTTCTTGCGATCTGTTGTTTGAGAGACAGTGCTTGGTCCAACACTGATCCCTAGATATTTTATGTGGGGTTGGACCTTAATCTGTGTTGTTCCCAGGGTGAGGTGGGTTGGGAGGTGGGGTGAAGGTCTGGTCCTTTGTGACGAATAGTGCTTCCATTTTCTTGAGGTTTATAGCGAGGCTGTTGTCTTGAAGCCATTTAGAGACATCATTGAAACAATTTGTTACGTCCAGGTTTGTTGTATTTATTTAGACCGTTTTGTATACCACCTTATCCTTCAATCAAAGTGGTCACAACACAATTGGAGGATACATTTAACACGAGGGGATGAGACACACACACATACGCTAATACATACAGGGAACATGGGCAATGGAGGGTTAAGTGGCTTGTCCAAGATCACAAGGAACACCTGTGGGACTAGAAACCCTAGTCCTTCTGGCCCAAGGTTGCTGTCCTCTAGTGGGATTTGAACCCCCAACCTTCCGGCCTGAGGTAACTTGCCCCAATCACTAGGCCACTTGGACAGGGATTATAACCACTAGGCCACCTGGGACTATAACTGAACTGGGACTATAACTGGACTGGACTATAACTATATAACTGGACTATAAACTGGACTGGGACTATAATACATTGCCCTGTTCAATGTAATTTCAGTTTGTTCAATGTAAACCGCACTGATGCAGAATAGCGCGGTATATAAGAGAATGTAAATAAATAAATAAATAAACCACTAGGCCACCTGGACATGGGACTATAAAAGCATAATGTCATCTGCATATATATGGAAATTGACATTATGGGTCCTTATCAGCGAACAGAGTGGTTTGAGGTAGATGTTGAAAAGCATAGCTGAAAGTGCAGAATCCTGTGGTATTCCCCGAGTATGTCGATAAGGGGTGGAGATAGTGGTGCTGGTTTGAATTAGCTGATGTCGGTCCATTAGGTAGGATTAGAACCATTGTAGAACTTTGTCCTTTATGCTAATTTCTCATAGTCTGTGTAGGAGGATGCTGTGGGAGATGGTATCAAATGCAGCAGAGATGTCTAAAAAGATCAAGGCGTATCCGGCGTGTTTGTTCTGGGTTCCTTTGATTAGGATGTTCATAAGAGAGATCATGAGGGTTTCAACCCCATGATGTGGGCTGAATCAGTGTTGCTGCAGGTCTAGAGTGTTTGTGTCTAGGTGATCCTGTGGTGGTTGTTGCACTATCTTCTCAATACGTTTTGCGGTGAATGGGAGGCTTGCTATTTGTCTGTATGAGGCAGGGTCTGCTGGTCCAACTCGGGTGATAATGGATGTCTTGAGGTTGGTAGGCATTAACCCCTGTTTGAGGGATTCATTTACGATGACAGCGAGTGCTGGACTTCGCTCCTCTCTCGTGTTCTTTATCCAGCTTACCGGGCAAGGGTCTAGGAGGAAAGTGGTGGTATTGAGGCCCGATATGGTGGTTTCAATCCTCTCTCTGGAGATTGTCTCAAAGGTGTTCCAGTCAGTGATCAGTGTGGTACTGGTGCTCTCTTAAGATTGTTGGCTTGGTGTTAGGTATCTGCTGGAGCTGTCTGTATTGCTTTGCAAGCTGATGAGGTGGTATATCCAGAAGCTAGTTAGAATGGTTTGGGATTTTGATCAGGTACTTGACGATCTGGAAGAGCTCTCATGGTCTGTTGATTGATGCATTTATCATCTTTGAGTGGTAGGCCTTCCCTGCATTATCAGTCACAGTGTGATAGTGGTTTAGTTCCTCCATGTAACTTCTCCTGTCAGTTTCATTTTTTTTATTTCCACCACTTCCTCTCTGTTCGTCTGAGTTGTGTCTTGAGTTTCCGTAGTGCTGGCGTGAACCATCTGGCTTTAACTGGTCTTAAGTTTTTTCCCCTGCATGGTGTCACTGAGCTTGCTGCTGCAGTTATTATGTTATTCCAGTTGCTGGTTAGTGTTTGAAGGTCAAGTTGATCTGTTTGTATGTGGGGGAGGACTCAGTTGAGGAACTCTTCTTTGTTGAACAACTTGAATCTTCTTACTTGTGGCGTGTCTCCGTTGTTGGATGTGGGCCGAAAAGAGCTGGAAAAGGTGATGATAAAGTTGATCTGACCAAGGGACAGGTGTGATCTTCAGGTTCGTTTGTGGTGGTGTTTTGGTGTTTCTGTAAGAGGACAGAGTATTGCCAGGAAGGCAACCTTCCATGAGAGATACCACAGATGGCAAGTGGCTTGTGGCTCGAATGGCGGTCTAGTGAGCTGTGAGAGCACCATGTTGAGGTCCCACTGCTGCTGGAGGGCAGACAGGAGTTTAGACAACAAGAGGCCTTAGAGGAACCGAGAATAAAGGGCTGACCTGAGAGGGGTTTTCCCCTCGATAGGGTGGTGGTGTGCAACTACTGCACTCATGTGCACTTTCACAGAAGTGGACTTCAGCCCGGTGTGTGACAGAAGCAGTAAGTACTGGAACACTAACTGCACTTGGCAGGAGAATGGGTTCTCCATCTCTCCACACAATATACAGAGAATCTTTGCCATTTAAAGGCATAAGCATGCCTGGTGGAGGGCTTTCGGGAGGCTAGTAGGACGTCCTCGACCTCCCTTGGGAGGTTGAAAGGAGCCAATGCTATCCTTTCAGCAGCCACACTTTTAGCATTAGAGACCCCAGAGAGGTGTGCAGGAGGGAGCCCCCCTCCTGTGTCAGGAGGTTCGGAGCATGGCCCAGTGGGACTGGGAGTGCCGCCAACAGGGAGAGCAGCTATGGTAACCAGGGCTGTCTGGGCCACCTGCAGGCGATTAGTATTAGAGATGCCCCCTCACACTGGACATTGAAGAGGGTCTTGGCGAACAGATGGATCGGCGGAAAAGCATAGAGGCGGCCTTCCGTCAATGGGATCAGGAAGGCAAACGCCGCCACCCTCTCTGGAAGTGGCTGCTGCGAACAGAAGCAGGGCAGCTGGGTGTTGCCAGGGTGGCAAAAAGGTCCATCATGGGCCTGCCCCAGAGGCAGAAGGGCAGAAGAGCCAAGCACTAGTCCGCAAGCATGCATTAACTGTGCTTTTACATAATGCGCAGTAAAGGCACTAGGGAAGAAGCGCATTTTGGAGCTTGGTTTTCATTGGTTCTTTGTCTCTACTAATCTGCTGGTAGGGGAACACAACCCACTTGTCTGGACTGGTCTAGCAGGACGATATGGAATAGAGACTTTCCTCTAGATGTTAGAAGGAATGTATACCTGATATGGAAGAAGCAAGGCATATCACAGGTAGAGTTGGTAACAGAAGAGGATGTCCTCAGGAGATCTGAAGACATAAAAAATAGGCATCAGCTTACTAATCAGGATACCTTTGCTTGTTTGCAACGTTGAAATTATTTCGGAGTCTTCAGAAGGAAAACTTGTCGAGCAGGAGAGATGTTCATAGTTGGAAGAGCTAATGATATGATATGGAATAGGGAATTAAACCATAAACCATTATTAGAAAGGGACCCAGGATATCAATGCTTGAACCAATACAAGCATTGTGGAACATGTGTCTTTTGGGGATACTGCTAGGTACGTATGACCTAGATTGGCCACTGTTAGAAACAGGATACTGGGCTTGATGGACATTGGTCTGACCCAGTATGGCATATCTTATGTTCTTATGGAAGAGGGTCAAGTGTCTACGAGGGGGTACCCAAAAAAAACAGGAATAACATTGCCGTGGGCGGAGCTTGTGTAGTACGCACTTCTGCCGCTAGGCGTGTATAGTGCAACTCATTGTCAGTTCAGTGCCGCCTGTGTTGTCGACCTGGCTTGTTCTGTTCATCTGCAGTGATTGTTTTTGCTAGCGCTGTTTTGTTCTTGTTTCTTTTTTTATGATGACAAGTTTAAGTGAACAACGTGCAGCTGTGAAATTTTGTTTTCTACTCATCAAGATGACGCTGTGGGAAAAAGTCAAGTGTACCAGTGGTTTGCTCAGTTTAAAAATGGCGACATGTCGATTGATGACAAACCTCGTTCTGGGCGTCCATCAACTGCCCGAATCGACGAAAATATTGAAAAAATTAGAGAGCTTGTGCTCACAGACCGTCGACAGACAATTGATCAACTGTCAGAGATTAGTGGGTTATCTTGGAGCTCGGTTCAGCGAATTTTAACGGAAGATTTGGGAATGAAAAGGGTTGCTGCCGTTTGTTCCTCGGGTTCTGACTGACAATCAAAAGGAACATCGAGTTGAAACATGTCATGTTTTGAAACAACAGCTTGAAACTGATCCAGATTTTCTGTCAAAGGTCATTACAGGTGATAAGTCATGGTGCTATGGTTACGACCCAGAAACAAAGCAACAGTCAAGCCAATGGAAGACGTCATCGTCACCCCGTCCAAAAAAATGTTGACAAGTCAAATCAAACATCAAAACAATGCTGATTTGCTTTTTTGATGCCAATGGGGTAATTCATTCAGAGTTTGTTCCCCCAGGTCAGACCGTCAATCAAACCTTTTATTTGGAAGTTTTAAGAAGATTGCGCAACAGTGTTCGTCAAAAAAGACCCGATTTGTGGCAGACAGGAGACTGGTTCTTCCACCACGACAACGCACCTGCACACACAGCCATCTCTGTTAGACAGTTTTTGGCTAAAAATGGCATGGTTCCGCTGCCCCACGCACCTTACTCGCCTGACCTGGCTCCGTGCGACTTTTTCTTATTTCCACGCATGAAAAGGGGCATGAAAGGACACCGATTTGACAACATTGAAGAAGTCAAGAAAAAAAGGAAGGAGGAGCTGTCAGCCGTTTCTAAAGAGGACTACAAAAAATGTTTCGAACAGTGGAAGCACCGGTGGGACAAATGTATCAGTTGTAATGGAGAGTATTTTGAAGGGGATAAGGTTGTTTTGTAAAGAATTTGAAATAAATAGCTTTTAAAAAATAATTCCTGTTTTTTTTGAGTACCCCCTCGTATATCAGGTTTGTAGTGGGTGCTCACCGAGCAACTGTTTATGATGATTTGGATAAGTTCATGGAGATATGAAATGGAGACCGAATATAAAAGTAACTGGGGAAGAAAAATATTTAGGCCCTTGTCACAGATACCACAATTGGTAATAAATGCAGAATTGAGAGAGATGAAATATAAGGTAGTGCGCAAAGGCTATGGTTTACTCCAAGTAGGGCATATAAGGTGGACTGCGCACAGTCAGCATAATGCCCAAGATGTACTGATCTCTGAGCTAAATTTCAGTTGCATATTCTGGAAGTGCACTAGGATGGTACAGTTTTGGAAGGAAGTGCAGCAGTTCTTAGAGTTTGTCCTAGGATACCAGTTGGAGGTAACCCCTCAGGTGTTTTTCTTGGATATCTGCACATAGTTAAATGTTCAAGGGCTAGAGAAAGGAATGTGGATTAGGCAAGCATGGATGATAGCGAAGAATATACTGGTTAACTGGCTGGAAGGTACAGGGCTTTCATTTTGACAATGGAGGAATGCACTGCACTGGTTATGTTTTTGGAGCAAGAAGGGGTCAGGGGGCAACAGAAAAGATGGAAGACATTACTGTTATCTTGGGTACCTGTATACAAAATCTGTCACCCAGAGTTCAGAGTCAGGAGACAAACCAGTTATGACAACTAAACCCAGAATGAGAATGTCTAGCGTGCCTCTTCAGCAGTCGATATGTTTTCTAATTTTGAAGAGCTGGTGGAGAAAACATAAGATATGCCATAATGGGTCAGACCAAGGTCCATCAAGCCCAGTATCCTGTTTCCAACAGTGGCCAATCTAGGTCATACGTACTGTCGTGACCCCCTGCCTAAGCCAAAGGCTGATAGGCAAAAGGGCTGCCTTATTTGCCCTTAAGTAATGTCACAAGATGTTTCTTCCAGCAGGGGTTGCTGGGACTTGTAGTTCTTATATTACTTGAAGACAAAGTAGTATGACCACTCGGGGTTTTTAAGGCAAAACAAAGATATTTATTTTTGGGTTTCCCCTCTCGCATCAAAATTCATAACAGCACGCAAAGTAGGATTATTTCTCCAAATGAAAATTACCAGGAACACAAATTGTGGCTGGAACATCAGAACTCAATTAGACTCTTTGCACAGTAGCTGTTCATAGCATTCTCCAGCACAAACAGTTTCACAGCTACTGCTGGTATTTACAACAGGTAAATTCTTTTTCTCTTTTATCCAAGGCTGATGCATTTAGCCCTCAGGTTTCAGTGGAAATTCTTTCTTTCTTTCTCACAGACGCTCTCAGCTCTCCATTAGCTAAACAAATATGCTATGTAAACTTCCTTCCACAGTTCAAGGCTAGCACATGTTTAAGCTTTCTGCTTTACAAAAAGAACAGTCCATCTCTGTTTTGTCACACTCTGGAACTCTCTCATAAACATCAACTTGCATATCTTCATAAGCTGCACTTTGCTTATCTTTCTCCAGGCTTTTGGCAATAGGTTCAAGCTTACTGTTAAACAGAAACTTGTGAAGCTCTCCTAAGAACTGCTCCCTCTGGCCACAACCAGCAGAGCTTTGGGAATGAGCCTTCCTATTCTGAAACAGTTTCTCCAATAAATCAACAGCGTTCAAGTCTGTCTCTCTGCCTTTGCTTGAACTCTGATGACCTTTGTTTGTAACAGCTTTCACTGTCCTCTTGCCTGCACGGTTCCCTTGAGCATTCTGTTTTGCACTTAGTTTCAGTTCTCTAACAACGTCTTCAGGCAAAGTTCTGCTAAGCACTGAAGCAGACATACCTTCCAAGCAAGAGCTGCTTTTCTTGTTGTCAGAACTGTTTCCCACGGTGGAATAAAACATTCCAGATTTCTCCTCTCTGAGCTGCTTTGAACCAGGCTTCACCCTTGAATCCTATGGTTCTAGTGTTCTTCCTGAACTTGAGTCGGCATTCCTCGGCTGCTCTCTCGGCCACGCCTTCAGCTATTCTACCGGCTTCTCTCTCAGCCATGCTCTCTTACAACTCACTGAAGCAGGTTTAAAACAGTGCTTTGCAGCGACCACACCCTGCTTCCTGCACGTGTATCTCATCTCACTAGGGCTCAAGCTTGCTCCAACGTCATGGCTTGGGCGGGGCTCAGCTTCAGCTACTGCATGTTCCTCTAGCTTGTGGTCACTATGGAAACCTTGGCTATCTCTGCTCTTAAAGGTATATTCCTCATTTTCCTCACATTCCATCTCTTCCACACAGCTCTCATTGTCACAGTACCTAGCAGTATCCCCAAGAGACACAGGTTCCACAATGCTTGTATTGGGTCAAGCATTGATATCCTGGGTCCCTTTTTAATAATGGTTTATGGACCTTTCCTCCAGGAACTTATCCAAACCTTTTTTAAACCCAGCTACACTAACAGCTCTTACTACATCCTCCGGTAACAAATTCCAGAGTTTGTTTACACGTTGAGTGAAAGAATATTTTCTCTTATTTGTCTTAAATAGTTTGCCCTGTAGCTTCATATTGGGTGACTTTAATCTACCTGATGTGGATTGGATTACTCCTTCTGCACATCTGGAAAGAAGCAAAAAAATTGTGGATGCTCTCCAAGATGCATTATTTAGACAAATGGTGATGGAACCAACCAGGGAAAGCTCAACGCTGGATGTAATGCTCACCAACAGTGATAGTGTGTCGAATGTATGCATGAGGGCCCCTGTGAGCAACAGCGACCATCACACGGTGTGGTTTGAGATAAAAGCCATGGTACAGGCCAATCATAGCAAGCTCAAAGTTCTAAACTTCAAATACACTGACTTCAATAAAATGGCAGAGTACTTAAAGGAGGAGATGACGGGTTAGAAGGAGATAAAGGAAGTGGAATTGCAATGGGCTAAACTAAAGAAGGCAATAAAAGGGGCAACAGATAAATATGTAAGAAAAGTAAATAAAAACAAGAGGAGAAGGAAACCTATTTGGTTTTCCAAAGAGGTGGCTGCTCAAATAAAGGCAAAAAACACAACTTTCACAAAATTCAAAAGCTTGCAAACAGAACACCACAGAAATGAATACAGGATCCAAACTCAAAGAGTCTAAAAGAGTAATAAGGATAGCAAAATCAAAGGCAGAGGAAAGGATGGCTAAAGATGTTAAGGGTAGCAACAAAACTTTCTTCAGGTATATTCGGGAAAGGAAGAAGATCAGAGTTGGAATTGCAGGACTCAAAAGTGCTGGGAAAGGACTCGTGGAAAGTGACACTGAAAAAGCGAAATTGCTAAACAAATACTTCTGCTCTGTTTTTACTAAAGAAGATCCTGGAGATGGACCAGCTGTGACTCCCAAATATAAAAATGGGAATGAAGTAGATACCACACCATTCACAGAAGACGAGGTGTTAGAACAACTTGCTAAACTGAAAGTGGACAAAGCCATAGGAACGGATGGGATACATCCCAGGATACTGAAAGAGCTCAGAGAGGTTCTTGCAGGGCCGTTAAAGGATGTATTCAACAGATCCTTGGAAACAGGAGAGGTTCCTCAGGACTGGAGAATGGCTGATGTCGTACCTCTACACAAAAGTGGTGATAGGGCAGAAGTGTCAAACTACAGGCCCGTGAGCCTTACCTCGGTGGCGGGAAAAGTAATGGAGGCGCTCCTGAAAGAGCGAATAGTGAACTTTCTCAAAACCAACAGGATGCAAGATCCGAGGCAACATGGTTTTACCGAAGGACGGTCTTGCCAAACAAATCTGATTGAGTGCTTTGACTGGGTGACCAAGGAACTAGATCAGGGGCATGCGATGGATGTCATCTACCTGGATTTCAGCAAAGCCTTTGATACTGTTCCTCATAGGAGGCTTGTCAATAAACTCAGTAGCTTTGGGATGGGTCCCAAAATGGTAAACTGGATTAGAAATTGGTTGACTGACAGACGACAGAAGGTGATTGTGAATGGAGCTCACTCGGATGAGAGGAAGGTGATTAGCGGGGTGCCCCAGGGTTCGGTCCTGGGCCCGGCACTGTTCAATGTATTTGTGAGTGATATTGCTGAAGGACTGAATGGAAGTGTCTGTCCTTTTTGCAGACGACACAAAAATTTGCAACAGAGTGGACTCCCCCGAGGGAGTGGTTAACATGAGGAAAGATCTGCAAAAGCTGGAAGACTGGTCTAAAGCTTGGCAGCTACGATTCAATGCAAAAAAGTGCAGTGTCATGCACTTGGGTAGCAGAAATCCAAGGGAAATGTACGCGATAGGGGGCGAGAGGTTGGTATGCACGGTTCAGGAGAAAGACCTTGGTGTGATTATCTCTGATGATCTCAAGGTGGCAAAACAGTGCGACAAGGCGGTGGCAAAAGCCAGGAGGATGTTGGGCTGCATACAAAGAGGGATTACCAGCAGAAAGGAAGAGGTACTTATGCCACTGTATAAGTCACTGGTGAGGCCTCACTTGGAATACTGTCTTCAGATTTTGAGACCGAATCTTGCAAAAGATGTAAAAAGACTGGAAACTGTTCAGAGGAAAGCGACCAAAATGATTTGGAGCCTGCGTCAGAAGCCTTATGAGAAGAGACTTGAAGACCTAAATATGTACACTTTGGAGGAGAGGAGGGACAGGGGAGATATGATTCAGACCTTTAAATACTTAAAGAGAAATGATGAACAAACAAACTTCTTCCAAAGACGAGGAAGCTGTAAAACCAGAGGGCATAACATGAAACTGCAAGGTGGTAAATTGAAAGGCAATGTCAGGAAATATTTTTTTCACTGAAAGGGTGGCAGATGCTTGGAATGCCCTCCCGATGGAAGTGGTGGGGGAAACATGGTGACGGAATTCAAAAAGGCACAGGACAAACACAGTGGATCCCTTTACAGCAATAGGATAAAAACAAGATAAACGGTACCATCTAACTTCTGAATCATATAATGTCTCAACAAATAGGGGTGCCCTACATGGAGTGGTGGGTTTACCCCTAAACAAAGACATGGGGAGGGGTGGCCTGCACAGAGCGACAGGTGCACCTAATCTTGACATCTTGCTGGGCAGACTAGATGGACCATGCTGGTCTTTATCTGCCGTCATTTACTATGTTACTATGTTCATTACATATCCCCTAGTCTTTCTATATTCTGATAGCGTAAACAGTCGATCCACGTTTACCCGTTCCACTCCATTCATTAATTTATAGACCTCTATCATATCTCCCCCTCAGCAGTCTCTTTTCCAGGTTGAAGAGCCCTAACCTTTGTAGCCTCTCTTCATAGGAGTAGCCTTCCATCCCTTTTACCATTTTGGTGGCTCTTCTCTGTACCTTTTCTAATAACGCTATATCCTTTTTAAGATACAGCGACCAGAATTGCACACAATATTCAAGGTACAATGGAACGATACGGAGCCATTATAATATCCTTTGTTTTATTTTCCATTCCTTTCCTTATGATACCTAGCATTCTATTTGCTTTCTTGGCCGCTGCTGCACACTGGGCGGAGGGTTTTAACATGTTATCCACGATGACTCCTAAATCTTTTTCCTGGGTGGTGGTTCCCAATGTGGAACCTTGCATTGTGTAACCATAGTGTGGGTTGTTCTTTCCTAGGTGCATAACTTTGCACTTGTCCACATTAAATTTCAACTGCCATTCGGATGCCCAGTCTTCCAATTTATCCAGATCCTCCTGCAGTTTTCCACAGTCCTCTTGGGTTTTAACAACTTTAAACAGTTTTGTGTCGTCTGCAAATTTGATAACCTCACTAGTTATTACCTTTGCCAGGTCATTTATGAATATGTCAAAAAATAGCAGACCCAGTACAGATCCCTGGGATACTCCACTAGTCACCTTTTTCCATTGGGAAAATTGGCCATTTAGCCCTACCCTTTGCTTTCTATCTTTTAACCAGTTCCTGATCCACAATAGTACAAAGCCTCCTATCCCATGACTTTTTTGTTTTGACAAAAGTCTCTGATGACGGACCTTGTCAAAGGCTTTCTGAAAGTCCAAATACACTATATTAACCGACTCACCTTTGTCTACCTGTTTATTCACACCTTTAAAAAAACATATCAGATTATTAAGACAAGATCGTCCTTGTCTAAAGCCATGTTGGCTGTCTCCCATTAGGTCATGACTATCTACATGCTGTGTAATTTTGTTCTTTATGATGGTTTCTACCATTTCCCCGGTACTGACGTCAGGCTCACCGGTCTGTAATTTCCCAGATCACCCCTGGAACCCTTTTTAAAAATTGGCGTTACATTGGCGATCCTCCAATCTTTAGGTATTACAGATGATTTTAATGAAAGTTCACAGATTACTAATAGCAGGTCTGCAATCTCATATTTCAGTTTTTTCAACACTCTTGAATGTATACTGTCACCAGTGGCCTACCCTGGGTCCTAGGGCACGCAGAGAGGGTCAGGCTGGTGACTATCCTGAGCCAGGAAGTGGGGGTAGTGCAGGAGTAGTAGTACACACCCTCTGGGTAATGAAGTCCCAAACACTCCCCAAGCAGAGGAATAGAAGTAACAAAAGTGGTAAGGTCAAAAATGAGGTTTTATTTCCCCATCCCGGGGTTTGATAAGCACAAAGAACTTAGGACAAAATAACCATGCTTCTGGTACAAAGAAAAGTAAATCAGGAACTGAAGAAAAATAACTCCTTTTTCTTCCAGCTTTCACTATACAGTCCTTTAACACAGGAATCAATAAACGTTTCTTTTCAAAGGCAGCAATGCTCACTTTGCTTCTCAATGCTGTTCCTACAGCTTTATACATCCAACTCAGCAAAGTGGTTCTACGTTATCTGCTATAGTCAGTGTACAATCCATGGGCTCATCAATTATACATTCCTCTATGGCAGTGTTTTTCAACCTTTTTTGTGCAAAGGCACACTTTTTTCATGAAAAAAATCACGAGGCACACCACAATTAGAAAATGTTAAAAAAATTTACCTCTGTGCCTATATTGACTATATATAAAGTAATTCTCTTGAATAGGAATCAAACACTCACACCAACCCCCCTCCCCTGCTGGTTCACTCACACCCCCCCCCCCCCTCCACTGCTGGTTCACTCACCCACCCCCCTGTCACTTACTCACCCCTCCTGCTGTGTCACTCACTCACTTACCCCCCCTCCTCTGCTGGTTCACTCACACCATCGCCCCCCTCCCTTGCTGGTTCACTCACACCACCCCCCCCTCTACTGCTGGTTCACTCACACTGCCCCCCCTTGCTGGTTCACTCACACTCCCCCCCCTTGCTGGTTCACTCACACACACACACCCCCCCCCCTCTGCCCAAGCGGCTGCTTCTGCTTTGTACAGAGCAGCGGCTGCACTACACTTACATTGAAAAGTAAAGAGAAACTGTGTCAGGAGCCCTCCGGTCATCGCAGAGCCCGAGGAAGTGATGTCATGGGGGCGGGCTCCTCACAGGCTGTCTTTCCTTTTCAAATTAACTTTATTGCAGCTAAAGTTAATTTGAAAAGGAAAGACAGCCTGTGAGGAGCCCGCCCCCATGACATCACTTCCTCGGGCTCTGCATGATCGGAGGGCTCCTGACACAGTTTCTCTTTACTTTTCAATGTAAGTGTAGTGCAGCCGCTGCTCTGTACAAAGCAGAACCAGCGGCTGCACTGCTATAGGGAATCGCGATCGCGTTCGCGCCACAGACTTCGGCACAAAAGCCGGTTTTTTGCTCTGGCCGCTCCCGATCTTGCGGCCAGAGCAAAAAAACGGCTTTTCAATGGCCGGTTTTACAACTCTGCCGGCAGCCGGCCTGGCCATGGAAAAACCAGCCAGGCTGGCTGAAAACCGGCCGGTTGGCAACCCTAATTTGTGAGCTGAGGCCACATGTTATGGATGAAATTGGAATTTTTCCCACAGCACACCAGACAATATCTCACGGCACACTAGTGTGCCGCGGCACAGTGGTTGAAAAACGCTGCTCTATGGATTCAACTTGCATATCTTCCAGCCCTTCCCCCGCTGGATACATGGGAACACATTGACACAGGGATTTAAAACAATTCTCTTTACCTTTAAGAGAGTCCCGGAGAGCTTTACTATCCCAAAGAAAACTAGTATTCTTTGTTTTCTCCCTGTTCCTTTTACAGAGACCACTGTCTGGCTTTTGCCTGTAAAGTTCACTTGGCAATGCTTCTTCAATATCAGCAGAGTCTAGAGATTTGTACCTTCCTCTCACCGGAGCTTCTGGGCACACCCAAACTGACTTTCTGCGTGGCTTTTCTCTCCAGTTACCTTCAACACCAGGCTTTAACTGAGAGTAGCTTTGAAGCTTTTCCTGGTCGGTTCTCAGGGCTGCTTAAATCACTCTCAGCCTCTCTGCTATCAGTCCTTCTAATGGCTTTCCTTCCAGTTCCTGTTTCAGTTCCCCTTTCAGCTCTTCTTCCAGAACTGCTTCCAATTCTCTTTCCAGACCTCCCCCTGCTTTCTAATGAGTGCTTTTTATCAGCCTTAGGGCTTAGCTTCGTTCCTCCCCCACCCAGGTGAATCCTATTACACTCAGGGCACGGGGATTGTTTGCAACTTGGGCAGGGCTGCTGCACTCGTGGCTGGGTTTGTTTATATCTCCCCTGGCAACCTGTAGCCATGTGCTTTACTTGGCTGTCAGAATCTGACGTACTTTCCTCAGTTTCCTCTGACTGCATGGCAAGGGACGGATCTTCCCCATTACAATACCATCCGGTCCAGGTTATTTGCTACTATTCAGTTTATCAAATAGTTGTAATACATCTTCGCGGTGTAGCGATATTTCTCTCAATTCCTCTGCAGTATCACCTTTAAATACCACTTCAGTCTTGGGTAACATCCCTACATCTTTCTCAGTAAAGAACGAAGCAAAGAATTCATTCAGTCTCTCCGTTATCGCCTTGTCTCCTCTTACTACCCCTTTTACCACTCTATCATCTAATGGTGCAATTGACTCTCACAGGCCTTTTGCTACGAATGTACTTGAAAATGTCTTTATTTCGTGTTTTTGCTTCCATAGCAAGTTCCTTCTTAAATTCTCGCTTTGCCTGCCTTATCAATGCTTTGCATTTAACTTGCCAGTACTTGTGCTGTTTCCAGTTTTTGCCGTTTGGCTCTTTTTTCCATTTCCTGAAAGATGCTTTTTTGGCAGCAACAGCCTGTCTGACTTCACCTTTAAACTATGCTGGCAGTTTTTTGGACTTTCTTCCACTTTTCTTAATGCGTGGAATACAGCTGGTCTGGGCTTCCAGGATAGTATTTTTAAACACCCAAGCTTGATGTAAGTCTTTAACCTTTTCAACCGCTCCTTTTAGTTTTTTCTTAACTATATTCCTCATTTTATCATAATCTCCCTTTCGAAAGTTAAAAGGTAGTACTGTGGATTCCTTTACTATCCCTCCTCCACTAATTAAATCAAACACGATCATGCTATGATCATTATTGCCAAGTGGTCCCAACACCCTTATTTCTTGCACCAGATCTGGTGTTCCACTAAGGACTAGGTCCAGTATGGCTTCCCCTCTGGTTGGTTCATGAACCAGCTGCTCCAAGAAGCAGTCATTTATTTCATCTCCCTAGCATGTCCTGCTGTGACACTGACCCAGTCGATACCAGGGTAATTGAAATCACCCATTATTATTACTCTGCTGTGACTTTTGTTAGCTTCCTTGATTTCTTTGAGCATTTCATCATCCATTTGTTCATTCTGGTCAGGCGGTCAATAGTACACCCCCACTGCCATCACCTTCCCCTTCATACATGGAATTTCAATCTATAGAGATTCTACAGCAAATTTTGTTTCCTGCAAAACTTTAATCCTTTCTGACTCAATGCCCTCTCTAACATAGAGCGCAACACCTCCACCAATTTGATCAGTTCTATCATTACGATATAGTTTGTATCCAGGTATCACAGTGTCCCACTGGTTATCCTCCTTCCACCATGTCTCTGAGATTGCAATCATATCTAACCTCTCATTTAGTGCTATATATTCTAAACTCTCCCATCTTATTGTTTAGACTTCTAGCATTTGCATACAAGAATTTTAGAGACTGTATTTTCTTAATATTAATCTGGCTATTGGTAGGCATGGGTAATTTGCAATCTTTACGCTCTGTCTGCACCATACTCAAGGACATTTGGGCTACTTTACTCTTTTTTGGAACCTCACTGCTTTTGGTAGTATCCTTCAAGGATACCTTCTTCCGAACCATGCGCTCTTAGGCGACTGACGGCTTTCCCCTATTTTCTAGTTTAAAAGCTTCTCTATCTCCTTTTTAAAGGTTAAGAGGCAATAGAGCATTAGGGAGAGGCAATAGAGCATTACGAAGGATAGATGAGCTATGTGTGTGTTATCAAACAGAATGCATGGGATTATGAATAAAAAGAGATGATAGGGGAGGAAAAATGGTGATTATTGCAAAAAAGGGGTGACCTCAAATGGGCCATGGATAAATTTTCCCATAGACAGTGTGTGAAGATCCAAAACATTCTTGTTACAATGTTGTACTCTCTCTGAAGAGTGAAGACAGATGTTTAAGGGGTGGAGGAGAGAAGAGGGGGAGAATAATGGGGAAACAATGAATACAAATCTGTAAGTGATAAAGATCAGTGTATATTTAGATTAAGAAGTGATTAAGCACCTGTATAATTCAGTTTTATCTGTTCTATAAAAAAAAGTTATGACATATGACAGACAGGCAAAAAGATTTTTTTCTCACAATGTATAATTAGTCTTTGCAACTCATTGCCAGTGGATGTTGTAAGAGCAGGTGGTATAACTAGGTTTTAAAAAATGTTTGGGAAAATTCTTAGAAGAAAAATCCATAGACTGTTAAGGCAGTCCAAGAGAAAAGCACAGCTTATTCCTGGGGATAAATATCATGAAACAGACTACTTTTGGGATATGTCAGGTACTTGTGACCTGGATTGGCTACTGTTGGAAACAGGACACTGGGCCCGAATGACCTTTGGCCTGATACAGTATGACAGTTCTTATGTTCTTAAATGAAAGCACTCCTTCCCCACAGGGAGGACAAACATTAGCAGATCCAGACTGCATGGGCCTTACACACCTACCATTTGCTTAAGACTGACAATTACTGGCTGGATGTAGACTACACAATACCCTATATAAAGTGATGTGATCAACCCAATGGTTCTCTGTTTCCATCTGCTGTTAGTAGAACATAAACCCATGCATCTGGATTGGTCTGGAGGGATGATGAGGAGGTTGCTTTGAGTGCCTTCCTGTGCGAGATGGCCCAGTTCCACATCCTGATACAGTCTCCCAACACAGAAGGTAGGACCCTCTTCCCACTTGCTTGTTTGATGTGGTATGGCTACATGGCTGAACATCTGGATCAGGATTATTTTGTTGGTCAACCAATCTCTGAAATCTTTTAGAGCATCCCAAACAACTCTTAATTCCAGAAGATAAATCCAATAAAGTTTCTCCTGAAGGCCAAAGGACTTGAGTGTGAAACCCATTTATATAAGCCCCGACCAGCCCAGTCATGATTTCTGATGAGGACAATTTGTACAGGAAAAATTGGAGAAAAGAGGCCTTTCACCGAACTAGAATGATCCATCCACCATGATACCATCACCAGCACACTGTCAAAAGTATCTTTCTCCCAGTTTAAGCTCTTAACTCCAGCCTGTGACAAAGCTTTCTGTAAGGATATGTTGGCTTGGTATTTATTTTATTTATTTAACATTTCTTATATACCGCCTTTCATGATATCAAGGCAGTTTACATTGAACAAACTGAAATTACATTGAACAGGGCATTATAACTTGGAGAAAACTATTTTACAGGGAATATGGGCAATCGAGGGTTAAGTGGCTTGCCCAAGACCACAAGGAGCACCTGTAGGACTAGAAACCTCAGTCCTTCCGGCCCAAGGTTGCTATCCTCTAGTGGGATTTGAACCCCCGACCTTCCAGCCTGAGGTAACTTGCCCCAACCACTAGGCCACTCCTCCCAAGTATTGGTATTTTTCTCTCCTTACTCAGTCTCAAATATTCCTAAATGGAACATATTTATTTATTTCAAAGTTTTTTATACCGCCTTATCAGGCAATCGAAGCGGTTTACAAGGAACAAAACTTAAATAATCACACCATAACAGGGTTAACTTTATACATCAGAACAGTAATTAACTACAGTATGTACGGTTAACTAGTTGCGTTTATTAACATTCAATGACCACTTACAATGAGGGTGATGACAGATATCTACAGTGCAGATAGCAGGTACATTGGATGTATCAAGTGCATGGTATGTTTATGATGGCTCTGTACTTGAGTCTGCTTGATGTGACCCATAGAGTAAAGAGTAGTGTATTGATTCTTTTTCTGAATTCGGCAAAGTCCCTTATATCCTTATTTTTGGTGAGAGGGCGTTCCATAAGATCGGGGCATAATACGAGAAGGTTCTGTTGCTCGTCAATTTGTTGGTCTTGTGGAAATCAGCTGGGATGAACAAGGAGTTTTGGGTGCATCCCCTTCTCTGTCTAGTGTCTCGAATCCTGTTTATTAGTGTGGTAAGGTTAGAGGGTGATATGTTGGAGTAACTTGAAGATAATGACTAGGTTTTTGTACTTGCTCTTACTGGGGATAGGAAGCCAGTGCAATTTGTATAGGATTGAAGTGATGTGTTCAGATCTCGATGCTCGCATGATTACCCAAGCTACTGTATGCTGTGCCAATTACAACTGTGATAATGCTTGTTTGGATATACCCTGCAATATGCTATTATAATAGTCTATGTAAGGGTTAATCATCGCCTGTATGACCGATCTTAATCTGCTGGGTCCAGCAGGGGTCTTAGCCATTGTATCATCTTAATCTTTCTATAAATGGCCTGAGTGGACCTGTTTATGTGAGATGATAGGCTCAGGGTTTTAGCTAGGATAGTCTAGATATTTTACCTCATCTTTGACTCCTACTGTGGCTTCTCTAAGCTGAATGTGTGGTGGGGGGGGTGAATTCTTTGTCCCTGGTAATGAAAATTGCTTCCGTTTTATTGACATTTACCTTCAGATTGTTTGATGAGAGCCACTGGGAGGCTTCATCGAAGCACGTTACAATTTGTTTGTGATTAGATTTTGCCGTATCAATTGGTAGATAAATTATCTTGTCAGCATAAATGTGATAACTCACTTTATGCTTCCGAAAAATGTTGCAGATTGATTGGAGGAATATGTTGAACAATAAGGCAGATAAAGCGGAGCCTTGAAGAATTTCCTGCTTTTGCCTAAATGGGTTTGATGTGGTTTGGCCAATTTTTACCTGTTGCGTGTGGTCCTACAAGTATGATATGAATCAGTTGAGCGCAGTTCCACAAATTCCAATTTGCTGCATCTTGATAACAGTATATTGTGAATAACCAAGTGGAATGCTGAAGCGAAGTCAAGGAAAAAAAGTATGAATGCTTGCTTAGGGGCTTTGATTCCTTTAATCAGATTATCGAAGAGGACTATGATGAGGGTTTCAACCCCGTGGTGCATTCTGAAGCCATATTGGTGTAGATCCAGTGGGGCATTGGCATCTAAGTGGTCTTGTAGTTCATTTTGCACTATATTTTCTATTACTTTTGCTATGTAGGGGAGGCTCGATATTGGGCAGTAGGAAATTGGCTGTAGTCTGTCCAAAGTCTTACATTTTAGAATTGGGCATATAGAGGCTTATTTCAGTGTTTTGGCATGTAAATTAACTATTTTTAGCTTAACTGGTGGCAATTCTTCATGGGACATTTTTACACAGCTGACCAGGCATGGATCACCTGGAGATGTGGTAGTATTTATTGCTGTGATTATTTGGTCCAGGTGTTCTAAATTGACTGGGGTGAGAGTTTGCCATGCCGGGATGTTAGACAGAGGTTCTGGTTTACCTGTTGGTGAATCGTGAGTGTGGAGACCCATCTTGCTTCTTAGAAGTTGGCTAGCACCTGTGGGCTGATCTAAGTGGAGAGATCCTTTCTGCTTGGTGATTTGGTTAATGATTTCACAATCTCTAATAGCTCTCTTGGTCTAATGAGTAATTTCATTAGTAGCCTGGTGTGGTTTTTCCTCTTAAGGTTGTTGATGGCCTCTCTGTAGGATTGTACTGTATTCATATATTGTGACCTATCATATGGGAGCTTGGATCTCCTCCCTTTTCTTTCTAGTTTGCTTAGGCTATCTTTAGAGTTCTCAGTTCGTTGTTGTACCATAAGTTAGATTTTCTAGTACTTCTTTTGTATGCGTTTGCTGGGGCATCTGCAGCTTTAGATAGTACAGAATTCCAGTTATCCAGTAGGATATTTATATCAGAGGTGTCATGGTTCAGATGTGGAAGTATATCTTGTAAAAATAAGGTCTTTGTTGTATGTTTTAAAGTGTGCGCTAGTAGCAGGCTTGGCATTTTGTCTGCAAGCTGTGTTAGTTTGTGGGATCTTGAAGATGATGCTGAAATGGTCAGACCAGGGTACAGGATGGGTTTGGTAGAAGGGGGTGGAGGTGTTTTTCTAGTAGGATACCTGGGATGAATATTAGATCTAGGGTGTTTCTTTTGTTGTGGGTTGGGGAGTTTATAAATTTGGATGTAGTCCATATCATTCATAGCTCTAAGGAAGGAGCATGCTTGTGTGGTGTGGACTGAGGTAAGATTAAAGTCGCCTAGAAGAATTAATTCTTTGTTAGAGTGTGTGTGTGGATGCATACTGCTTTAAGGATTGTGCTTAGAGCACTGGGGTCCTGAGATGCTATATACCAGACAAAATGTGGCCTCTTTGGTTTCAAGAGAGTGTCCACGCCTTCATAACAATAGATATTAGGGAAGGCTTTAGTTCTTTCTTTGCTAGGATCAGGACTCCGCCTCTGAATTTATCTTTTTTAGGAGTGTGGAAGATCTCAAAATTAGGTTGCATGATTTGATTGAGAAGTACTGTGTCTGTGTCAGCAAGCCATGTCTCAGTGATTAGCATGATATCTGGGTCTTTATCATGTATGTAATCTAGTAGGCTAGGGATTTTCTTAATTAACGTTCACTTAAAAACAAACAACTTAAAGTAGTAGGACTATGGCGATCGGCTATCTTGTTATCAGGGGCATGGCAGGTTGTTCTGTGTATAAGACGCTGGCTTGTGTTGTATCCAGTGATCTATATTCTAATTGCTGCTCCCTTTGAACAGTACTGGTATTGAATTATCGGTATATTATAGTTTTGTTGGGCTGGATCAATTGCATGGTATATAGCAGGAACAGATAGAATAAACAGTGTGGCTATACAGAGAAGTGTCATATATGCCTTCAAATCCATGTCTATTATGCTCTTAAGGGTTGAGATATGTTACACAGGATAATCAAGCTTAGCAGATTTGCACAGAGTAAACAGAGTGTTCAGTTATGTGCTGGACTGAGCCAGAATAATCTGCATTAAGTATGGCTGGTGCTCTATTAGCCTGACAGATTAAACTAACCTGGTGGTTTAGGGAAAGCATATCATGCCGAGTTTACCAGGCTGTGCAGTTGGTGAGTCTGTGGGTTCACTAGTTTGTTCTTTTGTTCGCGGGTCCTCTCATTGTGAATGTTGGCAGATTCGGCTTCGGTCCCTGACTAAGGGCCATGACAAAGGGCCCTCTGACGAGGCCCTCAGGCACGGGCGCGCCTGCTGCTGCTCCTTTTTAAATGCCTGGTGATATGCTCTTCTTTGGCCCAATCAGTCTTGTCGGAGGGGAGAGGGGAGGAGCTTACCTTCCTGCTCTCCCTCAATGATGCCGATCGGGTGCAGGAGGGTGGTGGGAGAAAGGTTGCTTGATTTGACTGAGAAGGACTGTGGCCGTGCCAGCAAGCCATGTTTCAGTGATTAGCATGATATCTGGGTCTTTATCGTGTATGTATGTAATCTAGCAAGTATTTCTCCCTCCTCAAAGGTACAGGAATTGATTGCCCATTATACAGTGCACATCACTTTCCTAACACACGATCCACAAAAGCTTATTGTTTAAATGACATCAGTTACCTTTATCAAAGCAGTGCCACTTTACATAAACCCTATGGAACAGGCATAAGTAAAGCAAGGTAAGCATAAATGATCAAAACCAGCAGTTTTTGTGATCTTATGATCCAGACATGACTGATAGAATTCAGCTCTACAAATAACATGAAAACAAATACTGAGCTAATACAGATGTTCCAGAACCGTATATCTTGTCTCCTCCATTTATTCCTATTTCCATTCAGCATACTGATAATTTTGTTACTGAACAGCTATCTGCAAGCAATGCACTATAGCTCAAGCTGTGTCAGATAAAAACTAAGCTAAAAAAAGCCCCTATCCTTTCAAATCAATAAAATTGTAATCAATTTGCAAATGATTAAAATAAACCATTTTGTATGTTAAATCTTATTCAAGCAAAGGTGAGCTTCTTACAATCTCCTTTTACAGCAGGCAGTTATCTCAGAAAGCCTAAGGGGTATGTTTATTAATAGGCAGTAGCAGCTTCCGTGCAATATCGTGCGATAGTCAAGAGAAAGAAAATAGTAATTAGATCTTACCTACTAATTAGTGTTCCTGAAGGAACGACAGTCCAGTCCCTTTACCTCTGGGTTACGCAACCCTTCCAGCAGCTTGGAGGCTGAGCCCAACCTTTTTGGAGGTGGGGCGGAATAAATACCACTGGGACCACCCACCAACTCCAGTATTCGAATGAAAAAGCAGACCTAACAAAACTTCCATCCAAAAACTACATAACGTAACATAAAAATAATACCACAGAAACCTAACCAAGCAGGCATTTTTTTTTTTTTTGGAAAGTATAGGGGAAGGCGGGGAGGGATGGCAGCGGACGGAGGAGATGGCTACTTCTACCCGAGCCGGCTTTCCCCTGCACCCCTTCCTGCCGAACCGGCCTTACGCTCGGTCCGATGCTCTTCAATGAACCCGAGGGCTTATCGGTTGCCGGAACCGGGTGGGATCAGGGACTGGACTGTCGTTCCTTCAGGAACACTAATTAGCAGGTAAGATCTAATTACTATTTCCTTATCGTCACTCCAGTCCAGTCCCTTTACTTCTGGGATGTACCAGAGCAGTTCAACCCTGGGTGGGATCCGGCATACCGGCCTGAAGAACCGCTAGACCGAACCGAGCGTCCGCTGAACTCTGCACGTCCAGTCTATAGTGTTTGGTGAAGGTATGCAGCGAGGACCAAGTCGCTGCTCTACAAATATCCAGTAGAGGAACGAGGCTGAATTCCGCCCAAGAGGTCGCCTGAGCCCGAGTGGAGTGGGCCCGCAGTCCCACTGGGACCTGCTTCCCCTTCAGGATGTAGGCGGAGGTAATCGCCTCTCTGATCCACCTGGAGATCGAGGCCTTGGCCGCCGCCTCACCTTTGTGCGGACCCCCGAACTGAATGAACAGTCGGTCGGACTTTCGGAATGGCGCTGTGCGAGAGAGGTAACGTTTCAAGGCCCTCTGGACGTCTAGGAGACGAAGCTTGTTATCCCTACCTTCCTGTCCCTTGGCCGAGAAGGCCGGCAGGGTAACTGTCTGGTTCACATGAAAGGGAGAGATAACTTTGGGCAAAAAGGAAGGAACTGTGCGCAGAACCACTTTGTCCTTGAGGAAGGTCAGGAAGGGGGGCTGAGAAGACAGCGCCTGTAATTCCAAAACCCTCCTGGCCGAGCAAATGGCGACCAGAAAAACTGTCTTTAGGGTTAAATCCTTTAAGGAGGCTCTCTTTACTGGCTCAAAGGGTTCCCCGATCAAGGCATTCAGCACTAAGTTAAGGTCCCAAGGAGGGATGACCGACCTCCGTCGAGGACGTAGCCGACTAACCGCTCTTAGGAACCTGGAGACGTCCGGGTGTGCCCCTAAGGGTTTGCCATGGACCTTGCCTCTATAGCAAGCGATCGCCGCCAGCTGGACTCGCAGGGAGCTGTGCGCCAGACCCTTATCAAATCCTGCTTGCAAGAATTCCAGGACCTCCGGGACAGAGGCCGAAAGGGGTTTCCGACGATGCTCTGCACACCAGGCTTCGAAGATGCGCCAAACCCTTACATAAGACAGACAGGTCGAGCGCTTCTTAGCCTTCAATAGCGTCGAGATTACTGCTCCTGAGTAGCCTCGCTTTAGGAGCCGCGCCCTTTCAATAGCCAGGCCGTAAGCGAGAATCGATCCACGTGAGGCATCCGAACCGGGCCTTGCCTCAGCAGGTCCCTTTTGCAAGGTAGCCGCCAAGGTAGGTCGGCGACCATCCTCACCAGATCCGCATACCAGGGGCGGCGAGGCCAATCCGGAGCTATGAGGATTACCAATCCCTGGTGAGACTCCACCCGCTGGAGAACCTTTCCGATCAGGGCCCACGGAGGGAATACATAGAGAAGACCTTCCGAAGGCCATTTCTGTGACAGGGCATCTAAGCCCTCGGACATTCTTTCCTTCCTTCGGCTGAAGAATCTGTCTACCTTGGCTGTAGAGAACCGCGCCATGAGGTCCATGACTGGGAGACCCCAACGGTCCACTATTTGGTCGAAGGTCTCCTGTTCTAGTTCCCACTCTCCGTGGTCTATCTTGTACCTGCTGAGGAAGTCGGCTGTGACGTTGTCCTCGCCCGCCACATGATGTGCTGAAAGTGCCAGCAGCCTGGGCTCCGCCCACAAGAAAAGAGCTTCCGCCTCTTTCTCCAAGGTGGGACTGCTGGTGCCTCCCTGGTGGTTGATGTAGGCCACCGCGGTGACATTGTCGGAGAGGACGCAAATTGCTTTTCCTTGTACTAAGGCCTTGAACGCCTTGAGTGCCAGGGTGACGTCCCTTAATTCCAGTCTGTTGATGGGCCATTGTGATTCCAACGGTGTCCAGCGGCCCTGGACGAACTGGTCCTCGCAGTGCGCTCCCCAGCCTGTCAGACTGGCATCCGTCGTCAATAGTAACCACTGATGAGGTTCGAGAGGCATCCCGCGGTCCAGATTCCTTGGGCATCGCCACCAGTGGAGGGACTGTTTGGTCCGCGGAGCACAAGGTAACTGCATTGACAAAGGCTGATACTGAGGAGACCATCGACGTAATAGTGCCCGCTGCAGCGGACGCATGTGAGCCCTGGCCCATGGAACTACCTCTATCGCCGCCGCCATAGTTCCCAGTACCTGAAGATAATGCCACGCCGAGGGATTTCGTCTGCATAGAAACTGCATGACTAGAAGCCTTAGCTCCCTTGATCTTGACCGAGACAGGAATACCCTGCCCCTGTGGGTGTCGAATCTTGCTCCGAGGTACTCGAGTTCCTGTGAGGGAGTCATCCTGCTCTTTGGGCGATTGATGATCCACCCCAATTCTTCTAGAACCTGGATCACTCTGGCCGTCGCCGAATGACTTTCCTCTTCCGACTTCGCTCGGATCAGCCAGTCGTCCAAGTAGGGATGCACCAATATTCTCTCCTTCCGGAGGAAGGCCGCCACTACCACCATTACCTTGGTGAACGTCCTGGGGGCCATAGCTAGGCCGAAGGGGAGGGCCTGGAACTGAAAGTGGCCTCTTGGCACTGCGAATCTCAGGAATTGTTGATGGGACTTCCTGACCGGGATATGTAAGTAGGCTTCTGTCAAGTCGAGGGACGTTAGGAACTCCCCTTCCCTCACAGCCGCTATGACTGACCTTAGGGTCTCCATTCGGAAGTGTGGTACCCTGAGGCAGCGGTTGACCTGTTTTAGATCTAGGATCGGTCGAAAGGATCCCTCCTTTTTTGGTACTATGAAGTAAATCAAGTACCGACCAGAGCCGCACTGGTCTGGTGGTACTGGGACCACCGCCCCTAGAGCTATTAGACGGGCAAGAGTTGCCTCTATTGCCGCCCTCTTTGCCGAAGAACCGCAGGGAGACTGAACAAATGCTGGAGGTATTTGCTTTGCAAATTCGAGAGCATAACCTTCTCTGATCACCTCTAGGACCCATTGATCGGACGTGACTCGGGACCAGGCGGGAAGAAACAGCCTCAGGCGACCGCCTACCGGCCGTCCTTCCTCCTGGACCCCCGTCATCTCATTGCTGTTTTCTGGGCCCCGAGGAGGAGGAGGATGCACCAAAACCCCGACCTGCCCCTCGAAACCCTCTGAAACCTTGACCCTTCGAGGGGAAACGGCCCCTGGGAAAGGAATTTGACCTAGATGGGCGAAATCTCCGCGGGTCCCTAGGCTGGGTGCGCACTGGGGCAAGGGGGCGCCCTTGTTTTGGTCTATCTTCCGGGAGTCTGCCTCCCTTAGACTCCCCCAGGTCCTTAACTAGCTTCTCTAAATCCTCCCCAAATAAGAGTTTCCCCTTAAAGGGGAGCCGACTCAAACTTGTCTTCGAGGAAGCGTCAGCCGCCCAATTTCGTAGCCAAAGGTACCGTCTAGCCGCCACTACCGAGGCCATGTTCTTGGCTAGGCTTCTGATGAGGTCATACTGACTGTCTGCCAAGTAGGCTACTCCGGATTCCACCCTAGCCGAGTTGGCCTGTATCTCACCCGTTGAGCCCTCTGTCTGGAGCTGCTGGGCCCACCGTAAACAGGCCCGAGCCACCCAAGCTCCCGACATGGAGGCCTGCAAGGCGAGAGCGCTTACATCAAAGGCTTGCTTCAGGAGCGTATCCAACTTCCTGTCTTGCGCGTCTTTTAAAGCCGAACTGCCCTCAACTGGGAATGTCGTCTTCTTAGTAACTGCTGATACGGCTGCGTCTACCCTGGGGGATTTTAGCAGCTCTTTATCTGCCTCTGGCAGAGGGTATAGGCGAGACATGGTCCTGACTCCCCTTAAGCTTGATTCTGGCTGGTCCCATTCTTCTTGGATCATCTGGCGCACGACCCTATGGACAGGGAAAACCTTTTGGGAACTCCTAAAGGCTTGGATTAAGGGATCCTCCAACGCCACTTCCTGTGATGGCATGTCTGAGGCCACATTGAGGACCTTTAGGGACTCATTAATTAATGCAGGAAGCTCCTCTCGGCGAAAGACTCTAACTATCCGTGATTGATCTTCTTCCGGGATCTCTCCTTCTTCCAGCTCCTCCTCATCCTCCTCCAAGTCCTTAACCGAGCTATCCTCCTCCGGAGTATCCTGGGACGGGAATGCTAGGAGCTCTTCGCCACCCAGACGTGGGAGCTTAGAAGGGATACCGGATTCCGGATTGGTAGCCCCGAGGGATCTAGATTTGTCCTCTACTGACGGGGCAATCTCTTCTGTCCCTAGGCCCTGCTTACGTAGGCAGTAGGCCTTGTGAAGTAAGAGGATGAAGTCAGGGGAGAAAAAATCTCCGGCCCCCCCTGCTCTAGAGGGGGGGGGAGGGTAGAATCAGGGGAGGCGTGGGCAAGTCCGAAGGGGTTGAGATAGGTAACTGGGACCCCCCTTCCCCTTCTAGAGGGTCTCCTGATCCCTGGGAGGGCTGTAACATGGCCAAGTTAATTTCCTGTTCCACTGAGGCGGCCTCCGCAGCACAGCTCCTGCAGATTCCTGCCTCTGCGGAGGTGCCCCTGCGAGTTCCACAGGAAGGACAGCGTGGCTTGGATGCCATGGGTTAGAACAGGGGCTTCCCTTTGCGAGCACCCGAACCAAGGCAATAAAAACCGTTTGCAAACCGAAGATAGTTAGCAAATTAAACAAGAATTAAACAAAAATTAAGGAAATTAAAATTAAATTAAAAGGATTGGGAGTTTTCAGCATAGAGAAAGTCCAAGACCACAGTTGCACCCTTCCCTCCCCCACCCTAGCCTGCAAGCTACTACTAGGGAGAGGTAAAGGGAAAAAATCTCTGATTAAAAGTAAAGGAAAAGAAACAAAAAACAGATGCCCCTAACTAATCCCCCGCTGACAAAATGCTCCCCAGTACTTGCGCTTTGCAGGACTTTCACCAACGCGATGCTCCGCGGAAGACCGCTGCGCTCCGGAGGCTCACACGTGGCAGGCCGCGGCCACGTGGAGCTCTATCCGGTCGGCGTGTCAGCCGGAATCTCCTTACCCGCTCGCAAAGCCTGTTCCGGAATGGGCTTTGATGCGGAGAACCACCCCGACGCTCCTGGGCTGCAGGAACAAGCCGGGAGGAGCGGGGGGAACGTCCTGCTGCCGCCTCAAGCGCTCAGCCACCAGAGGGCTTCGGCGCGAGGCAAGGTAGGCCTAAGCTGCAAAGGCCGAGGAAACCGCTAATCCCGCAGGGGAGGAGGAGGATATGCGGTCCCCCTCACTGCTGCCTGGAGATCTTCTGCTGAGGTAAACCTGATTACCGACAGCGATTAAAAGTTTCCTCTCGCTACCGGAGAGAGGGGGGGGGGGAGGGAGATGGGAAGATTTAAAGGAACAGGAATCTCTCTTCTTTCAGCTAAATAGAAACCAAGATAAGATAGATAAATAAGAATAAATTAAAATTAATTAAAAGGAATAGTTAAAGACTCCAGTAAGCCCTAGGCTTACGGAACCCTCCAGCTGCTTGGAGGCTGAGAATACTGGAGTTGGTGGGTGGTCCCAGTGGTATTTATACCGCCCCACCTCCAAAAAGGTTGGGCTCAGCCTCCAAGCTGCTGGAAGGGTTGCGTAACCCAGGAGTAAAGGGACTGGACTGGGAGTGACGATAAGGAAAAACAAAAATATAAGAGTTTCATTTCAGCCCCAGGAATTCAGACACTGCACAGTTCTTCTGCATCAACTCTGCTGGTCTCATTTTGTACAATTATTTGCAGGCTGCAATACATTTTATTTTAAGAATTATCCAAATCACACAGATCCCTTCTTCAAATGTGACTAGATGGGTGCTCATTTTTTCAAGATGTCTATAAATCTTAACTTTACAAATATGCAAAGTGCTGATGAGACAAAATATCTAAGATAAGACATGTCTGCTATTTACATTACAAATTATGTTACTGCTCAGTTTTTTAAAACTACACATAATCAACAATTAACCAAGTACTAAATTTATAAAATGAAGCAGTTAAGCTGTATTTAAATTCCATATTTTCCCAAAAGCCTGAGAGCAGCCATATTAGGAACAATATCCAAAATTACCTCACAAACAGCAGCTACATATATAGAGTTACTAACACATGCAACTGCATTACTGTGCTCACCCACTGACATTATTAATAAGCTAGGTCCTGTTGCATAAAATACAAAGTGTGCACTAATGCACTACAGCAGGCATGTCCAACTTTGAATAGGTCATGATCTACTTTTTCCGGCCAAAAGTGCCAGTGATCTACCACCATGAAAATTAAGTTTCAAATTACTTTCAAATTACATTTTAACCCAATAAAGTTGGAGGATCCCCCCCCCCCCCATTTTTAATGAACATTCTGTCATTTACTGGGATGTGATCAGCTGTTAAGCAAATTAAGCCAAAACAAAACAGAGAGACGAAGATCCAGTAAGAACTGCGAGGGGAAATAGAAGGGGGTGGGGGTGTTTTTCTAGTAGGATACCTGGGATGAATATTAGATCTAGGGTGTTTCTTTTGTTGTGGGTTGGGGAGTTTATAAATTTGGATGTAGTCCATATCATTCATAGCTCTAAGGAAGGCGCATGCTTGTGTGGTGTGGACTGAGGTAAGATTAAAGTCGCCTAGAAGAATTAATTCTTTGTTAGAGTGTGTGTGTGGATGTATACTGCTTTAAGGATTGTGCTTAGAGCACTGGGGTCCTGAGATGGGGGTCTATATACCAGACAAAATGTGGCCGCTTTGGTTTCAACTATGAGTGTCCAGTAAGATCCAGTAAGAACTGCGAGGGGAAATGGAAAGGGGGTGGGGATGTTTTTCTAGTAGGATACCTGGGATGAATATTAGATCTAGGGTGTTTCTTAAAGTTTTATTGAGTAATAACTTTCTTTAACTTTTATTGAGTAATTTGTGTTAAATTTAGGTTGTGTATTGATTCAGGCTGATCTTGCACAATCTTTAATTTCTTGCTCATTAGTGAGACATCTGAGCCAGCATTTCATCCACCAGCTTTTTTGAAGTTGGGTGAATATTGCGTGAGAGCCAGTCTCAGGGAATCCTGGAGATGTTCATCTGTCATGTTAGAATGTTGTGTACTCTGTCATTTTCAGATGGGAAAACGCAGATTCACACAAATAAGTTGAACCGAAACAGGAGTGTACAGCTTCACTGCATCTTCTCAAGTTGGGAAATTTGTCTCTAGGCACTAGCTTCCAAAACGATTCTTGCTCAGCATGGGTCTTGAGAAAAATGTCATTTTTAAGGAGTAATATTTCATTTTCAAGAGATGACTTGTTCAATGAGTAATTTTTACTGATAGCAGCTGCAGTTTCTTTAATGTCCACATCTATTTTGAATGGGTATGACAAGTACTCCACAACTGTTCCAATTTTTTGGAAATCACAGAATCTATTTTTGAATTCTTGGATAACAGAACAGATTTCTGTCACATACTTCTCATTCTGAAAAATGAAATTTGGATATTGTCCCAGATGGTCCTGCATATTAGGAAAATGATCAAAAGTGTTGCTTGCAAGGTCAGTCATCATTAGCTCAAATTTGCTCTTGTAGGATTAAACTGTACTCATCATCTCGCCAACGCATTTGTTTTTACTTTGTAGTTCAAGGTTCATATCACTTAGTTCGCCTGTAAAGTCAGCGAGAAATGCCAGATCACATAACCATACCTCATCTTCCAACTGCTTGGTCATCTCCCCTCTCCTTCAAAAAAACTTATTTCATTCAGCAAATCACAAAATCTTTGCAGAAATCTGTGCCTACTTAGCCACCTTACATCTATGTGCAAAATGATTTCCGCTGCCCCTTCATCAAGAGTAAGATTGAAAAGCAGTCTTTGAAGTGATCTTCCACGAACTGAATTTACAATTTTTATTTATTTAATTTTTCTTCTATACCGCACTATTCAACATCAGCGCGGTGTACATCCAACTGTGGCTTATACAATGCAGTCGTGACTGTATTGTATTTACAATAAAACAGGAAATATAACTTGGCTAGAAAGGGATAA
Source organism: Ichthyophis bannanicus (assembly GCA_033557465.1). Taxonomy (NCBI): domain Eukaryota; kingdom Metazoa; phylum Chordata; class Amphibia; order Gymnophiona; family Ichthyophiidae; genus Ichthyophis; species Ichthyophis bannanicus. The sequence continues at coordinate 450,752,548 of CM066037.1, forward strand.
CTGCCACATACATATTATGAAAGTCATGTCCATGACAGTCTTTGATTGAGTCTCTTGCTTGCCAAAACTTGCTGGTGAATGATGTAGTGGTAAGAAAGGAAATCTGGGAAGTCGTTATGATGTCTACAGAGGGCTAGGAAACCGTTAACCTCACCTGCCATTTCTCTTGCTCCATCAGTAGTGATGGAAACAAGTCTATGCAATGGAAGATTACACTTTGTCACAAAAGAATGGAAAGAACTGAATATTTCCTGACCGGTAGTTATCCCTTTTAAAGAAATCATTCCAAGTAGTTCTTCTTTAAACACTGAAGTCTTCAAAAACCATCTGGATAAAGACTAGTAACTGGGCTATGTCTTATGTATGTAGATTCATCCAGTTGTAGTGAGAAAGCAAATTGAAATTACACTTACCTGGTAATTATAGTTCCTTGAGTGGATCCAGTTTAGTCCTCCACCTCTGGGTAGTGTACCTCCACCTGCAGCTTGGAGACTGGGCATGTCAAAACTCGTGACATCACTGGACATAGCCTGCTGGCACCACCCATCAATCCCAGTGCACTATTGAAAAAGCAGACTCAAAGGAGCAACAAGTAAGTAGCTAAAATTTAAATCCAACAAGAACTACAACTAACTTAAACCTTCAACAAGAAGACCTTGGCCTTTAAACATGGATTCATAATACGATCGGTCTTTAGGGTTTTTTTTTTGTTTTTTAACCATGCTTTCTAGCATCCTTTTACCTTCTCTGCTCCATCCTCTAACCCATTAAAGAGAAAGAAAGGAAAATATGAGAAACAGACATACTCAGATCTATAGAAGCCCCTCAGCCTTCATAACGAATTTTCTTCTCCACCTGTAAATAATCCAAGAACTGATCATCCAAAGGGCAGGATGAGGACTAAACTGGATCCACTCATGAAACTACAATTACCAGGTAAGTGTAATTTCAATTTTCTTATCGTTCCTCCAGTTTAGTCCTCCACCTCTGGGATGTATCAGAGCAGTAATTATTGGGAGGGATCTTTGCACCTGGATCGCAACACCACCGTTCCGAAACAGGCATCGCTCGCCGCCAAAACATCTAGTCGATAGTGCTTACTGAAAGTATGCAGAGACGACCAGGTGGCCGCTCTACAAATTTCCGCTGGTGGAACCAAACTGTGTTCCGCCCAGGAAGTCTCCTGTGCTCTAGTAGAGTGAGCACGTAGCCCCCCTGAAACTGAATGACCCTGCCAAATATATGCTGATGCAACCGTCTCTTTAATCCATCTAGAGACTTCCGGTGGCATGGTGAGCTGAGAGGACGTGTTCGTCTCGGCTCCGGAGCCCGCTCCCTCCCCCCTGCCGTTATTTTGAGCTCGTTTAGTTTCTTTCATTGTAATAGTGGGGGAGCAGTTCCGTGGAGGACCGAAGCGTCTCTTTCCTAATACCTACTACCTGGAGCCCGCTGCATGGCCACAAGAATCCCCCGCCGGACCAGAACACGCGTTGGGGAGGACAAGATGGCGGAAGGCAGGCTGGAGCCCTCGGGTCCGTTGGATACCCCAGCGTTAGTGGCTGAAGTGTCAAGAGCGGTGGTGGGTGCTCTGGAACAAAGACTGGGAGGCTTGTCCAGCCAAATGCAAGAGGTGGCCCAAGCTGTTTCTGATTTCAACAAGAGAGTTGAACTAGCCGAAAATCGCATCGGGTCTTTAGAGGACCAGCACATGCAGGACGTCGCAAAGATTAAAAATCTGGAGGAAACACTGGCGCAACATCGGGACAAGTTGGAGGACCTTGAGAACCGAAGTCGAAGAAATAACCTGCGGTTCATTGGGGTCGCGGAATCTGTTCCCGATAGAGAGCTGCGGCGCCATTGATAATCTACCCCTGCCTGAGGAGGTAGGAAGGGTCGTGCTGGAGAGGGCGCACCGCCTGGGGCCCTCCAGGGCTGATGACCGGCGACCACGAGCAGTGATTGCCCGGTTTCTCAACTCCTCGCACAAGGAGGAAGTGCTACGGGCATCGCGGCAACTGAGGCGGACCGGAGCCTCCAACAACCCACTACTTATCTTTCAAGATTACTCCGCTGGTGTTTCACTGCAACGCAGGGCCTATAGAGACCTCTGTAGCAAACTCATTGAACGGGGTGTTCGATTTACGCTCGCCTATCCGGCGACCCTCAGGATTTATGGTGCCAGTGGGAGTCGAGTGTTCTCCTCCCCGGAAGAAGCCCGTGACTATTGCAACAGTTTGGGCTAGAATCCTACCGTCGGCATGTTGCTGTACCTTCGGGAATGGTCTTGATGCTTTTTGCCTCCCTTGGTTTGGCCGGGTCTGGCCTTGCGCCCAGATAACTCAGCCGAGGAGCGCCGGCGGGTGAACCGGAGATATATTATGCAGAGACTTCAGCCGGACCTACCCTGACATTTAGAACGATGCCTCACCATGTGGGCACATACAGCGGTTCCTCGACACCCAATGAGAGAGTATGCGAATAAGCTGTGGTGGTGGAGAGGATTCTCATCACCTGAGTAACTGTGTATCTCTGTTTGTTACTATCTTATATGTTGCTGTTTGAGTTACTTTTTGCTTGTATTGTACTCTTCAAATGTTATTTTGTTTCTTGTTTCTTAATACCAGGGGTGACTTGATATTAGACACCTTTGTAAAGGTTCCGGTCATTTGGAGGGTTGTGAATACGGTATGCAGGGATTGGGGTGGGGGAAGGGCTCTGATCTGATACGCGGCGGGGAGGGGAGGATGCGGGGCACTTTGAAATTTGGGGTCTGGGGGGTGCGGGCCATTGGGCGTGGGGATCGGTGGGGCAGCGCCCCTGTTAAACGGGGGGGTGAATGGTGGCGGGGTCGCTGCCCTCCCGATGTGCACAGCTACCTGCTTTCGCTTATGGAGGTGTAGATGCTAGGCGCACGTGGGCCTTGTAGGGGGAGTGTTGATAGTTATACTGGATGCTCTGCGGCGAAGTGTTTTAAATATGTTACTGTATGTTCTATCGCCCTGAAAGCGTGTGCAGTGGGGGTGCAGTTTGGCACGAGTTTGATGGGTCACATGTACTCACTCCGGAGATGGGTGGCTCTCTGAGATGGGGGACGGGTTTCAGGGCGTCCCCGGGGCTTTGCATGCTTTTCCAATCAACTGATGTGCTCGGGGGGGGGGTGTTGGGCAGTGTTGGGAGGGTGGCCAACACCCACAATAGCCAGCAGTGAGCAGAGTTGTTTTACCTTGTATTGGCCCCCCCCCTCTTTTTCTGCACCTTATAAATCTGTGGGTTGGGGGGTCCATGCTTGGTTTGGAGGAGGTGGGTGCAATGTGCTGGTGGGGCTGCTGTCCCCCCGATTGATTTATATGTAAATCACGTCAGCCTATGGGTGCACGGACGTTTAGTGCATGTTGCTACAATTGGGGAAATGCGGATGGGAACTTCCGGTGCTCTGTGGCCCTGTGCTTTGATCATGTTAGTACATAATCACTAAACGGTCTTTTTGCAGTAGAAGACAGTGAACCGCGGGATTGAGGGACCCACCCACCACACCCAGTAGGATGGGTGAATCCTTATGTTGGGGCGTTATACCATTTACTTTAGTGAAAAGTTTGGAAGGTAGAGCAAGTAGGGGCGGAGCTGGGAGGGGGGGTTAATATAAGAAGGGCAGCCCTTCGCTGTACGGGCTTCTCTCATGTCTCCCCGGGACTGTGGGGGCTGAATAGGCCGTAGTTGCATCCTGGGAGAGGATAGTTCCTCCCAGTGGGGACACCTCTAGATATGCCTTGGCCGCATCTACCCTACAGCCTCGTGGGACGGGGAGGAGGTGGTGGATGTGAGAGCGTAGAGCGATGAAGCATAATGTGGAGGATGGGGAGGGGCGGGGGAGCCTACATGCCACAGAAGTCAAGGTGGGGCCAGCTCAAGCTGGTGTAGGGTGGGAAGAGGTGAGGGGGGGAGTGGGGGAGGGGGGGCCGGATGGAGGGGGGTGCCTGGGGGGGTGGGAGGAGGGGGGGTCAAAAGTAAAAGTTAGGACACAAGGTATGCCTGGAAGGGAGGGGGGGATTAAGTTGACTGACTGGACTGGGAGTGGGTATGGGAGACTAGTGTGCATTGGATGGTGGGAGTGGAGTTTTTGGGCTTTTAGCAAAGTGGGGTTTGGAGCAATATGGGAGGGGGCTCTGGGCTGGGGGGGCCCCTACTCTGGTGTGCATGTGACGGCCGAGTTCTGGCTCTTTGGCTATCTGAATGGTTATGGATAAAACCACACGAGTGATCTCTTGGAATGTCTGTGGACTGGGCTCTCCGGTAAAACGGTCCAAAGTTCTACAGCATTTGAGGCGTCATCATGCAGATATTGCTTTGCTGCAGGAGACACATCAATCGGTAGTGGAATATCAGAAACTGGGCCTAGGTTTTAAGGCTCAAGTCTATGGGGCTCCTGCGGTTGGGAAGAAACGGGGAGTGGTGATCCTTGTTGCCAAGTCTCTTTCTTGGGAAGAAGAAAAGGTGGTCTCAGACCCTCAGGGCCGTTACGTTGGTGTATGGGGGAGTTTGGCTGGGAGGAAGGTGTTTCTCTGCTCGGTCTATGGCCCTAACATCTACGACGCTCGTTTTTTTCAGGACCTCTCCAAACTGTTGGATGAAGCTAGTGGGTATCAGGTGATTTTAGGCGGTGATTTTAATGTTGCTATGGATAGTGGTCTTGATCGGTCCGGCCCCCTGGGAAGCGGGAGCTCTCGGGCGTGTCGTAAGTTATGGGGCTTGTGCGAAGCGTACAATCTCCTCGACATTTGGCGGGTGTTGCATCCTGGAGACCGCGACTACACACACTTGTCCCGGGCACACGGCACCTGGTCTCGGATAGATTTTTTTCTTGTGACGGAATCGCTTTTTAGCTGGGTCTCCAAGGCGAACATTGGCCCCTTAGTTATCTCGGATCACGCCATGGTTGTTTTGGACCTGCGGGGGAGCTGCTCTCCTTCAAGCAAGATCTGGCGCTATCCCCTGGAACTTTGCGGTGATACGCGGTTTGAAACCTTTCTTCGGGACCGCTGGAAGGAGTATGAACTCTTAAATGCATCGCCGGATATTTCTCCCGCGACCTTTTGGGAAGCCGGTAAGGCGGTACTCAGGGGGGATATTATTAGTCATCAAAGCCATCGGCGTCGGCAGCTGAACCGGCGGATCCTCTTGTTGGAGAAGGAGCTGGGTCAGATGCGCCGGGTGGCGGCGGGTTCCCGAATAGGGGTGCATACGCGTAGGCTCAGGGAAGTACAGACGGAGTTGGAGACGCTTCTTCACCAACGTGTACAGAAATCGATGCTGTACTACCGGTATAAGCTTTATAAGTTTGGAAACAAGGCTGGCAAGCTGATGTCCTCTCTGTTGCGGCCGACGGGCGGCTCCCGTCAGATAGGGGCCATCAGGCAGTCTGATGGAACCGTCACACGTGACTCCGCCACTATTGAGAGGGTTTTCACCGACTTCTTTAGGGAGCTGTATGCCGGAGAGGAGGCTGAAGCCGAGGTGGGGCGTTCCTTCCTTGCGGGCTGTGGGCTCCCTAAACTGGAGGCGGAACACTTGGAGGCCCTCAATAAGCCCCTGTCCGGCTAGGAGGTCCAAGTAGCCATCCGGCATCTGAAGAATGGGCGAGCCCCGGGTGTCGATGGATTCCGGAGCGAATTTTACAAAACTCTGAACGATGCAGTTGTCGCTCCTCTCATAGGGTATTTTGAGGATCTCGTGAGCCGTGGAAGATTTCCATTTGAACCCAATAAAGCCTTGATCACTATTCTGCCCAAGCCAGGGAGGGACCCTCTTCTACCGGGATCTTACCGCCCTATCTCTTTACTCAATGTCGATATCAAGCTTTTGGCTAAGATCATGGCGGATCAACTAGCGCACTTTCTACCCTCCTTAATACACCGGGACCAAGCGGGGTTTGTTCGGGGGCGCCAGGTTGCCTATAACTTACAGCGGATCCTATTGTCCATTGGCGCCGGGAGGTTGGCCGGGGAGACTTCGTTGCTCATTAGTTTCGACGCCGAAAAAGCGTTCGATCGCGTAAGTTGGGGCTTTATGCATCAGACCTTGGCGATGATGGGCTTTGTAGGCTTTTTCGTGGACGTGGTCAAATTGTTATACGCGGACCCCTTAGGGGCAATCATGGTTAATGGAGTCATGTCCCCCGAATTCGCTATTCAAAAGGGGACCCGTCAGGGCTGCCCGTTGTCGCCACTTCTTTTCGTACTCACACTAGAGCCCCTTCTCCTTCGTATTCGGGCTTCCTCTCAGTTTCAGGGCATTCGGCTGGGCCGTGCCGAATTTCGAGTAGCCGCTTTTGCCGATGACTTGCTTGTGCATCTGGGGGACCCATGGACCGGGCTGCCCAATTTGCTGCATCTTATCAAGGAGTATGGTAAATCATCTGGGTTCCGACTGAATCTAGATAAGTCGGAAGCTCTGTATTTGCCCCTGAAGGACAATCGGGTTGGCAGGACCCGTTTCCCTTACGCTGGGCGACGGGCCACTTTAAGTATCTGGGTATTTATTTACCGGCGCGCCTAGAAGATCTCTATCAGCTGAATGTTAATAAAATTCTAGGTGAGGTGTCGGCATGTGTCGACCGTTGGCGAGATTTACCGTCGTCACTGGGGGGCAGGGTAGCCCTGTGTAAGATGGCGCTTTTCCCCAAGATCCTTTATCCGCTCCAGATTCTCCCGCTAGCTCTCCGCCGCGCGGATCTGCGGCAACTGGATCGTTTCTTCAATCGGTTTCTGTGGCGGGGCCGCAGACCTAGAGTTCGCTTGGCTATATTACAACAGCCTTGGGCCCTGGGGGGAATGGGATTCCCCGATATTTGGAGGTACAATATGGCCTGTTTATTAAGATATGTTCGGGATTGGCTGTGGGATCTAACAGAGTGGACCCCGAAGGAGTTATTTGAGGCTGTTTTAGCGCCTCTCCATCCCCGATACCTACTCCATGCTCGAACACTTCGAGAGGTACCGTTGAGTCTCCGGGGTCTTTTCTTAGTCCCCTTTCGGAAGGCGTGGCAGTTTTTCTGTGCGTTGCGCCGGATCTCAGCGAGTCATACCCCCTATCTCCCTATTCGGGGTAATGCTGACTTCGCGGCAGGTATCGGGCGGTCTCGATTCCAGTTCTGGGAGGATCTCGGCTTGGTGAATCTGGAGCATGTGCTGACCCCCAGGGACGAACTGGTGGCCTTTGCCGAGCTCCGCCGGCAATTCTCCTTGGGGCCTTGGGACATATTCCAATACACGCAACTTCGGAGTTATCTCAGCACAATCCCGGACGGGGCATTACAGGGGGAAGTCTGCTCAGAACTTGAATTGACTCTTTTTGGGGGGACAATGGGAACCCGGGTGTCCGTACTTTATAAAATGCTATGGGAGGGGCTGTCGCCCATTGATGTTGGCGTCCTCAATATCGCATTCTGCGTCGTCTCTATTTTGCCCCTGTCAGGGCGTGGAGAGCAGGGTTTGCTACAAGTCCCTGTTGTCCTCGGTGTGGTGCCGATAGGGCGACGTTAGGTCACATGTTTTGGCACTGCCCCAAGGTTCAGCGATTCTGGGAGCGGGTGACAGTGTATCTCCTCCGGTGTGTACCACATTTGGAACCCCTAACTGCTCGTCATCTTGTGTTGGACCTGTGGGAAAACGCGTGGGGGCCTTCCCTGGGTGGTTGGACGTTGCGTTGGTTGCGTCTGCCCGAATGACAGTGTTGCAGCAATGGCTAGACGTAAGGGGCCCGATTATTGGGATTTGGAGGGTCCGATTACATAAACTCCTGATTATGGAACGAATCTCGGCGGCTGGGAACGAGCGTCGATGGGCCCGCTTTCTTCAGGGGTGGGGACCCCACCTCCAATTGTTGCCGGCTGGGGTCCGTCGCCGCATCCAAGGGGGCTCCTGAAGCAGCAGACTTATATGGGAGATATCATAGTTGACCTCTTACTTGCCGCCGGCGTAGTAATAAAATGGGGATCAAGGGGGCGGACCTACTATACGGGGGCAAACGTTTCATAGGCTTGTCCGGAGTCCCTCTGGGCCCAGTATAGTAGTTAGAAGTTAAGGAACTCTAGTTGGTCATAGGTTTCTCCCTCTTCATATTGATATGACTTGGGTGGGAAGGGGGGCGGGAAGGAGGGGGTTGGCTCGGGGGGGGGAAGGAAGGAGGGGGGGTGGGGGGGTTCTGGTTACATGATTTCTACCCTACCACCACTCACCAGCCTCTAGTTTGGGGACAGGTCTGGGAGAAGACACACCTCGGACCTGTTTGAGGTAGAATAGCCCGGTGATGGAGGAGGGGGGTGGCATTTGGGGCTTGCTTAGTGAGAAGTGGGGGGACCAAGGGGGGGTCTCTGGGGTTCCCGGGGGGGGGGGGGTACCCTGGCAACTCAAGGGGGGGGGGTTTGTAATTGGAGATAGGTTAGGGGGGGTACACTTGTGGTGGTTATCAATTGCTGTTCTGTAGAACTGGTGTGGTGGGGATCCCCTCTACAATCTAGTTGCTTCTTATTTACAGGGGCGTACTTTACCTAATGGGGTGGTACACAAGTACGAAAAAAGGGGGGGGGTTATAGTACTCGCCTTAACGTATTCACTAAGGTCGTGGTCTCCCCAATAATTCTATGTATATCTGCTTATTTATTTGTCTATTAGTGGGAGGGGGAGGCTAAGGTCACAGATGTTTATTGATGTCCCAGAAGGATTACTAGTGCTTGAATGAGGCTGGTTCTCTCCTTTTCTAACCCGGGGTAAATATTTCTATCTTTCTGGGAAGTTTATATTACTGATCCTCCCTTTAATGGAATGTACTGTACTGAACATATGCTCTTATTGTGTGAGATATTCTGTTTCCCTCTGTATCATTGGGTTTCGTTGTATGTATTGTTTCCTTTGTTATAAGAATAAAAAGATTCAAACATAATCCATCTAGAGATAGAGGCTTTCGCCACTGCCTCCCCCTCTACGAGGACCCCCGAACAGCACGAAGAGACGGTCCGATCTGCGAAAAGTTTCAGAAACCTTCAAATACTGCAGCAGAACTCTCGATATATCCAAATGACGTAAACTATGGTCCGAGCCGTTCCCCTCCGTAGAACTGAGCGTTGGAAGGGAAACCGTCTGAGATGAAACGGTGACACTATCTTTGGCAAAAAACGATGGTACTAGTCTCAACACCACCTTTTCTCTTGAGAAAGATAGAAACAGCTCTCTACAAGACAATGCCTGCAACTCCGAAATGCGTCTTGCTGAACAAATAGCCACCAAAAATACCATCTTTAAAGTTAAATCTTTGACCGTCGCCTGATGCAACGGTTCAAAAGGCGCCTTAACCAACGTCCCTAATACTAAATTAAGATCCCACGGCGGAACAGTCATTCTCCGAGAGGGACGCAGCCTAGTGACCGCTTTGCAACACATCCGGATGCGCCCCCCAAAGTCACGCCCTGTACTTTGCCTCTATAGCATGCCAGTGCCGCCAATTGAACTCTCAAAGAACTGGCCGCCAGTCCTTTATCGAACCCATCTTGCAGAAAACTCAAACACTACAGGCACGGCTACCGTGGATGCACGCACCTGCCTCCGAGAGCACCAGTCCTCAAAAATACGCCAAATACGCACATAAGCCAACGAAGTGGAACGTTTCCTCGAAGCAAGGTATCAATGACTGCTGCTGAGTAACCTTTCTTCTTTAACCTTGCCCTTTCAATGGCCATACTGTAAGCGAGAACCGATCCAAGACTCTGCAGGAACTTCACCACCTTGGCTGTAACCTGAACACTCTCGGTATGTGACTTTGCTCGAATCAGCCAATTGTCGAGATAAGGGTGGACCAAAATCCCTTCCTTTCGTAGAGCCACCACGACCACTACCATAATCTTGGTAAATGTCCATGGAGCTGTTGCCAGACCAAACGGTAAGGCCTGGAACTGATAATGACCCCAAGGCAGAGCGACCAACCGCAACATTTCCATTCTGAAATGAGGTACTCGCAGACACCAATTTACCCCTTTGAGATCCAGAATAGGGCGGACCGATCTGCCTTTCTTTGGCACCACAAAATAAATGGAGTATCGACCCACACCATGTCACACCGGTGTGACAGCTCCCAACTGTAACAGCCAGTCTAATCTTGGGCAAATTTCCAAAGCTTTCTGTTGTCCTCTGCAGGGGGACATCACAAAAGAGTCTAGAACCGGTTTTGCCAATTCCAGCGCATATCTTTCATGAATGATCTCCAACACCCACTGGTCGGACGTGATTTGGGCTCAGGCAGGAAGAAACTCCCGAAGACGCCCCCCTATCGGTAGGTTTCCCACCGGGGCCTGCCCCCTTTCGTTATGGTTTTCTAAATGTCGCAGAGGATGACGCTGCGAAACCTCTAGCTCCACGAAACCCCTGGGTTCTAGAAGCAAATCTTTCCCTTTGAAAACCACCCAGCCGAGAAGTACGAAATATCCTGAAATCCCTAAACTGCCCCCGAAAGGCCAGCAGGGAATTCCCTTGTTTAGGCTTATCCTCTGGAAGCCTTCCACCTTTGGATTCACCTAAATCCTTGACCAACTTATCGAGGTCTTCGCCAAACAACAACTTCCCTTTAAAAGGTAGCTTACTGAGCTGCGCCTTAGAAGACCCATCGGCCGCCCAGTTTTTCAACCACAGGGATCTGCGAGCGGCCACTAAGGAAGCCATACTATTAGCCAACGCTCTGATCAGATTGTAATGCACATCTGCCAGATACGCTGATCCAGATTCAAGGCGGTCTAGTTGACTGACACTCTCCTGCTCTAACTGCAGAGACTGACGCAAATGTTGCGACCATCGGAGACAAGCTCTCGCCACCCAAGCTCCACAGATGGAAACCTGCAAGGAAAGCGCATCAGCTTCAAACGATTGTTTCAAGAAACCATCTACTTTCCTGTCCTGCGCATCCTTTAAGGCAGCGCTACCTTCCACCAGGATGGTGGTCTTCTTTGTCACTGCTGCGACTGCCGCATCAATCCACAGAGACCGAAAACTCTCCTTGTCCGAATCTGTCAATGGATAGAGCCTGTTCATGATCCTAACCCCTTTCAGACCTGCATCAGGCTGATCCCATTTATCCTGAATCATGCGCTCCACAACGCGATTGACAGGAACCACCACCTGAACCTGTCTCACCGCTTGAATGACAGGATCTTCAACCGCCTCGTCCTCCGCTGATTGCGCTGTAGCAAGTCTCAACGTCTGGAGCGATTCCATGATAAGTGCCGTCAGCTCTTCCTTCCGGAACACCCGAATGATTTTTACCTGATCCTCAGGCTCAGGTATCTCTCCTTCTTCCAAGTCATCCTCGCCAGCTTCGAGCCCCTCCTCCATCTCATCCGGCTCGGCCCACGCCACATCTGAGGGAGAAGGGTCGGAAACCCGAGCTCTTTTAGGGACTTGTGGAGAAGCCCTACTAGGATCTCCAGTTTGGGGTAGTGGCGCAGAGTTTGTCATTTGCAAAGACTCAGGCAACTTCCCTTGATGCTTCATACAGAATGCTTGAAATTTGGACAGAAATCCTCCAGCAGTTGTCCCAAGGACATCATAGACGGCACATACAACGGCCCCGCAAGGCTCTCTGTACTGGGCCCTGGCTGCGTGACCGCAAGCGCCTCCTCTCCGGCTGCCCCCGCAGACTCCGGCACATACAACTGTATCTGAGAGTCCATCTGCTGTTCCACAATGCTGGAGACAGACACGCTGTCCGATAGATGCCTGTGTCAGCCACAGTCCCTCTGCGCGCTCCACAGACTACACACTGTGGTCGCAACGACATCCACTCGAATCCCCAGTAGCCGACCACCCAGTCAGCCACTTGGGTTAACCACAGCCTCTCCTGCCTTTTTGTTCTTTTTTTTTTTTTTTAAACCAAAATTAAAATCAACAGCCCAAAAAGAAAAATAAACTCAATTGCTAAATCCATGGAAAAGAAAAGTAAAGAAAAAAAACTTCCTTCTTTGCAGCGGGCTCTAGAACCGCGGGCCTATGCTACCTCAGCCACGCGGTTTCAGAAAATGGCGCCGCCTCGCTCCGGGCCTATTTGGCGCCAAAAATCCCGCTTTACTAAAAGCTTCTGCAACTGGCCGCAGCCGTCCAACAGGCCCCGGTAGCGTTGCCGGCCTAAAATATGCGTCCCCCGCTCATCGGAGCGCTCCACTCACCCCGGATAGTGAACCAACTGTCTTCCGCGGAGCTGTGGGTGTCCGTTCCAACCTGCCGCCGCAGCTCTGTGCGTCTCATTGGTCCCGGCAGCGCGCTGCAGCTAAGCAGGACCTCCGGCCTTCACACACTTCATGTGCCGTCGAGACTCCCGGGGCTCTCCCCTGTGCAATCCGGGGGGGGGAGAGATCCTGGCGGAGGGCTGCCTCAGCAGAGAGAAATAAAAGAAGAAAAAAGACAGCCAATCTTAAAGACATAGGACCCCAAATAAAAGCAAAAGGATGGAAAATTAATTTAAACTAAAAGAAATCTGAAAGCCACTTAAAGGTAATTTCCAAATAACTGAAAGGTAATTAAATTTAAAAATAATTTTAAAGCAGTTGGATTAAAGTAAATACTAGAGAAACCTAACTAACTGCTCCTTAATTGTTCAAGTGAGCCCAGCACCTAGGCTCACTACGTCCTCCTGCTGCATGGAGACTGGGCGCACTGGGATTGATGGGTGATGCCAGCAGGCTATGTTCAGAGATGTCACGAGTTTTGACATGCCCAGTCTCCAAGCTGCAGGAGGAGGTACACTACCCAGAGGTGGACGACTAAACTGGAGGAACGATAAGGAACACAATTTGAAACATCCTCCAACAATTGTTCAGTTATGTCTCCACACATCTTTTCTATTCACTGCACGACGGGGTTTCTTGACAATTGTACATCTTGAATAGCAGCTATGATCTCTTTCTTATTTGCCAGATACAGAAACAAAAACATGGGGAGGGGTGGCCTGCACAGAGTGACAGGTGCACCTTCTCTTGCCATCTTGCTGGGCAGACTAGATGGACCATGCTGGTCTTTATCTGCCGTCACTTACTATGTTACTATGTATTTTTTAAATCCTTCAAAAAGATTGTCAGCTGCGTCAAGAAAACAATCTTTTACAAATTCCCCTTCAGTGAAAGATCTGCATTGCTTTACGATCAGGTTACTGACCTTGAAGGATGCTATGGTTGCATTTACCGAATGTGACCTTGGCTTCGCCATCAACTGTTGCTGAGCAGCCAATTTCGATTTAAAGTTCTTTGGGTTTCAGTTTACAAATTTCACTTTTGGGTGGAAAATCAGCATCAAACTTATTGCTATGCAGAGCCTTATAATGACGTTCCAGATTACCCTTTTTGGGCAAGGATACTGGGGCGTTACAAATTAGACACCACCACTTGTCTTTCACCATGATGAAGAAATAGTCCATTTCCCATTCATCATGAAAGTGGTAGGTTTTGCCCTTCTTTGGAACACTCATCTTCGTTATACTGGGATGGCTGGATGTAAGAAGGCCAAATCTGCTAAGTTAGTATAAACACTGGCTGAATCTGGTCCAAAACTGTCACTGCCCCAAAGTATTAAAGATCAACAGGAACTGAAGACCTCTGGATGATGTGCAATACAAGGACTGGAGATTTATTTTATTTTATTTATTTATTTAGCATACATTTGTATACCGCTGCTTCCAGCGATCAGTAGTGGTTTGATTACAGATATGAATTTGTCAATCGTGACAGGAATTTTTGCGGTATACACACACTGATTTGAAGGGAGAAGCACAGCACACGGTGAAAGGACTTATGGAGAGAAAACAGAATTTACATATGCACATATTTACATATTTACATAACTGCACCCAAGTTTCATTGGGAGGTATCTTTTTACCCCCGGGACTATATCAGATTGTATTGACACTGGAAAAGATGTGTCTTGAGTTTCTTTCTGAAATCCATAAGGTCTTTGATCGCTCTTAGCTCTGGTGGTAGTTGGTTCCAGAGGGCAGGGGCCGAGTAGGAGTATGCTCGTTGGCTAGTACTGGTTGTTACAGATCTGATATCGGGGGGAACGTGGAGTATGTTTGAGTGGATTGTTCGCCTGCTTCTGTTGGGTGGTTACGTGCTGATAAGGATGGAGAGAAAGGATGGCGCTATGTTATGTATTAAGCTTGAAGGTGGTTATTAGTGTTTTATATTTTACCCAGGCTGCAATGGGGAGCCAATGTAGCTCGATTAATACAGGTGTAATGTGATCAGTAAGGTTTTTTTCATGATGACCCTAGCTGCTACATTTTGGGCCATTTGGAGAATGTTGAGGGTTTTCTTTGGAAGGCCCTGTAAGATGGCGTTGCAGTAGTCGAGGTGTGGCATAATTAGTGCTTGCGCAACAGACCTGAAATCGTGAGGTTCAATGATGTTCCGTAGAGGTTGTAGGACTCTAAGTTTGTGGAAAACGGCCTTGTTGGTTTTGCAGAGGTGCTTTTCCATCTTAAGATTGCTGTCCAGTGTTACACCCAGATATTTTATTTCAGACTTCGTATTGTATGTATTGTTACACAGGGTGACTGACGCAGGAGGGTCAAAGTTTGGTTTTCTGGAGATATACATCACCTCAGTTTTCTTATGGTTGATCGCCATGTTGTTTTGCTGTATCCATTTTAACATCTCGTTTAGGCATGTTTCAAGCTGAGTATAGTTAGGGTTCTCGGTATCCAACTGGGTGTAGAGCATAATATCATCCGCATAAATGTGGTAGTTGATATTGTGTTGTTGGAGAATATTACAGAGGGGTCGCATATAGATGTTGAAAAGGAGTGCCGAGAGAGCGGAGCCCTGAGGTATGCCTTGCGTTTGCGGGAAAGCTTCTGCTTCTTCGCCATTGAAGTGAACCTGTGGCATTCTGTTGGTTATGTAAGAAGAGAACCATTTCAGGGGGATTCCCAATATTCCTATTGATTCAATCCTTTGTAGGGGGATTCCATGATGGACTGTATCAAAAGCAGCAGAGATGTCAATGAAAATGAGTATAAACATTTTCTTTTTGTCTTCGAGGCCCTTGAGGAGGTTGTTAAGCAGTGCTATCAACAGCGTTTCCACCCCATGACGTTGTCGGAAACCGTATTGCTGTTCATCTAGGGTTTCATGTTCATCCAGATGGTCTTGTAGTTGTAATAGGATTGCCTTCTCAATGATCTTTGCCAGGAAAGATATGCTGGAAATGGGGCGGTAGGAGGCTGGGTCATCCTTGTTGAGTGAGTTGTTCTTTAGGATTGGCCTTATTATAGATTTCTTGAGTTGTGTGGGCATGATTCCTTGTTGCAGCGATTGGTTCACAATATGTGAGACTTGGTTCGCAATATCTTGTTTTGCCGCATTAACCCAAGCAGTTGGGCAGGGATCTAGCGGGGAGGTGGTGGTACGGATGTTTGTTATTATGTTGATAATTTGCCAAAACCACACATGCAGTTCTAAAAGTAAAAATAAGAATTCATCATACTGGCACAAATAAATAAATACCACCAAACAATCATCAAAAAAACTCAAATACCTGTCCAGCAAACCAGATAAAATCAAATACCGCCAAACAAGTTCAAATACCACCACACGCAATTTAATAAATTCTGCACACAGTGCAGAATCAACGCAAAGGCAAGGCAAAATAAAATTGCAGAGGCAAGCAAAAGTCACAGTGGTTTAAACCAATTTGAAGGCAAGGCATAGGCAAGTTAGAACAAAATTGGAAAAGCCCGCTAAAATCACCAAATTTTTGACACTTTGTTGTGTCTGCCCGAAAACATTTAATGAAAGCGAACTATAAAGCGACCAACGACAAGCACACGACACAACTAATATGGTAAGTGTAGTCAAGTAAAGCCCGGGAGAATGGATATCGCCCAGTATATAACACACTTCTAAGGGGTGTTGGGGCGGGGGCAGGAATGGGTGATTCTGAGAGGCAGGAGACCAGGTATGATGCCAGGCCTGTGGCGTCTCGTCACAGGGCACGGGCGGCGGCCCCCTGGGGTACCCACAAACTATTGACACGAAAACAACAAGCGCCCCCAATACACCTGCAGGCAAGATTCCTGCAGGCAGGGAAAAAAGACAAAGGATCAGCAGCAGCAGCAAGCCCTCAGCAGATGACCTGCCGGCACGAGCTCTCTCCTAGTGACGGGGCAAGCTGCTGGAGAGATGGAGGCAAGTGGGGCTGGCGATTTACCTCTGATCCCTTCTACGATATACTGGTAGATCACGATCTACCTGTTGGACATGCCTGCACTACAGTATGTTAGTAATTCTAGTCCTTAGTTTATTCAGGCCACATCTCTTTTGTGACATCATAGTCAATATGGCTCAATCAGATCTACTGAGCATAAAGTAATTTACGGCACTCCTGCTGACATTTCTTCCCCCCAAAGGTCCAAGATAATTGCACAGAAGTGGCTTAAAGAACTGACCTAATACTGACCTCAGTTGTGGGACTGGATCATACCTGGGTTCACACCTTTAAAAGCAATATAATGTTCTTCATGGAGATGTTTAGGTTGGGTTTTATTCATTTTTTTATTTTTTAAGTGCCGTCAAGTCAGTGCTGACTCCTGGCGAACCAGCTGCCTCTGGGTTTTCTTGGCAATGTATCAATGGAAGTAGATTGCCAGGCCTTTTCTTCCGAGGCAATAGAGGGTAAAGTGACTTGCCCAAGGTCACAAGAAGTGCCAGTGGGAATCAAAATCTTGATCTTTTCAGTCATGTAGCTGTTTAGGTATACTGTAATTTTATTCTCCTAGTGAAAGTAGGGTGGCTTTTGAGTCTTAGTTCTAGATTATTGATGCATGTTTCATATGGTCTTTTTTATGCTGTATTAACCATTTACTGTGTTATTTTTATTTCTATGATAAAGCAATATAGCAAAAGAACTACAATATTGAAAATCCATTATGTAAACTACATTGAATCAAATTTATTTTGAGAAAGGCAGTATAAAAAAACCCCACAAAAAACACAACATAATGATTACACTGGTGAGGATACAAAGTGAAGAGAAAACAGAAAGAACGTTTTCCATAAGCTTAGAGAAGTATCAGCAAAGATTATTATTTAAAAAAGAAAATATAGGGTCCATCACAAGACTGCAGACCCACAATAGTGGAAGGAGGATGTTGCTGATATGGTATGGTAATCTCTACATGCAGCCCAGCTGCAAAATTATCCAAAAACGTAACGTCTACTATTACATATATGCAGACGATATTATGTTATACACCACATTACCCCATTATACTCTACCAATCCCAATCTGAACAGGATAGTCAAATGCTTCAACTAAGTTGCATCATGGTTAGCTGAACATAACCTGAACATAAACTACAAAAAAACCCAGAGGTCCTTTACATATCAAGAGAAGAAATATTCAACCTCCTACATCCCTGAAAGTAAGAGACACATACCTCAAGGTAAAAAATGAAGTAGCTAGGCATCACAACTGATAGACAACTAAACATGACCACCCATATTAACACTAACACCAGTACAAGAGCAATATACTTCAAGATAAAAACCTTACAGCGCCTACGACCCCTTCGTCAAATTCGTGCGCTCCGCCCTTTCCTTTCTCCTTCCGCTCTCACAACCTTATTATTATCACTTGTCATGTCCCGCGTCGACTTTTCCAACTCTGTTTTCACTGGTCTACCCAAGTCTCAATTAACCAGACTTCAGAGAATTCAAAACACTGCCGCCCGACTCGTCACTCACTCCTCCCCTAGAGACCACATCACCCGCCTTCTCCTTCATCTTCACTGGCTTCCCATTTCTTATCGCATCCAGTTTAAACTACTTACTCTTGTCCACAAAGCACTTCACACTACCACCCCACAATACCTGCCCTCCCTTGCCCACCCTCCAGTCCACTCGCTCCTCTGCTTTCTTTTACATAGGCCCTGCCCTTTGGAACTCTCTTCCCACTTCTCTCCATCTAGAACCCCATCACCGCACTTTTAGACATGATCTAAAGACCTACCTCTTCTCCCTGGCCTTCAACCTTCCCACCCCCTTTCCTTAACCTCCTCCCCTATGTTCTATTGCTCTTCACTAGCCCCTCTTTAATTTAATTTAATTAATTTAATTAACAGATTATTTATATACCGCTCCTTCCATTGATCAGGTGCGGTTTCCATATAACAATAAACAGGGTGATCTGTTTTTACATATAACAATTTGTAGCTAGGTAATTACAGTTAACAAATAACAATTAACAATTAGTGAACTATGTACAGTTGAACAAAATTAAACTATATACATAGTTTTGTTTTTCATTTTTCTTAATCACTTTGTCTTAAGATACAGCGCTTCATTCTTTTGTTGAATAGTGTATTACCTGGGGTAGGATTATCCTTTATCTAGCTGGGGGGTGAGGGATGAGCTGGTCATAGATCCATAATGCTTTGTAAATAAGTGTGTTTTGAGTTTTTTTCTGAACTCCATTATATCAGGTAATTGTCTTAATTCTATTGGGATTGTGTTCCACAAGATGGGGGCTGCATGGGAGAAGGCTTTCTTGTTAGTGGATTTATTGGCCCTAATGAATTCTTTTGGTGGGGTTAGTTTATTTAACTGGTCTCTCCTTTGTAGATTATGGGTAGGTTCTATTTTGATGAGGTTATTTATGGACAGGGGTGCTGTTTTTGTTATGGCTTTGTAGGTGGTTAAGATAGTTTTGTGACTTCCGGTGACGTCACCTACTGGAATGGCGGCGTAGCGGAGGAGCTCCGCCACCAACCCGCAATAATTCATGCTTTTTTAGCCCCCACGGGCAACGGAGCAGCGGTCCGAGGAGCGGCGGTGTAAGCGGAGTGTGCCGGCAAACCGCGGCGGCGGCGAAACAAGCGGGTGCAGCGAATCTGGCGGGAGCCGAACGGGTGAGATAGCCTGACCATCAGGGGGCTTCTTGGCCGGTGGCTGCGCCGAGTAGGCCCTGCTGGGAGAGTATCCACAGGGCCATAAGAGGCTGGCCGGTGAACAGAGGCAGTGAGGGCTCCAGCGGGAAGACACCGCGCCGCCGATCCTCACAGACCACGAGGCTGCAGAAGAGGGTCGCCAGCAGAAAGGTGCATCCGGAGGCAGAGGGGGCCGGGAAGACCTAGCACGTGGCTGGGAGAAGTTGGAGGCAGGGACCTGTGCCAAGTTGCAGCCCACAAGGAGCAGAGTGCAGAAGTAGCCAGCAGTGGTGAGTCTCACACCCCCCCAGCTGCACTAAAAAGAGGAGCAGAGGCAGAGAACTGCCAGCCACGAGAATTGTACCCAGCAGAGGCTGTAGAGCAGTGAGTGGCCGCCCTACCTGATCCACTAGCCGGAGAGATCGGGGAGAAAGGGGCTAATCAGCCCAAAATGGAAAAAAATAATAAAAAAAAGAGACTCTGGCAAAAAAAAAGCTGGCCGAGTTCCGATCCCCATATGCAACTACCAAAGGAGGGAAGGAGGCAGAAAAAGCAGGGAAACCTGTGACAGAGACCCCACAGAGCCCGGAGGGGAGTGAAGGAGGAGAGGAGGGCTTGTCGGCAGCGGAACAGATTAAACAATGGCTCCATGAGTTAAAGGAGGAATTGAAGATGGAGATGTGTGGGTTAAAAATGAAATCAAAGAAGTAATGCAGACCATGCGCCAAGATCTGCTGGAGCTGGGGGGACGTATGGAGGAGGTGGAGACCCGGTTGGAGAGTCAAGAGGAGACCCTGACGCAGGTCCAGAGCAGCTGGGAAGAGCTCCAGAGGGCGCAGGAGACCCTGAAAGCTAAAACAGAAGACCTGGAGGACCGTTCGCGCAGATGTAACCTCCGGGTGAGAGGGGTGCCGGAGGAACCACAATATAAGAACTGTGAGGAAGTAGTCCAGCGGATCTTCCGAGACCTACTAGTAGCAGCTGGCCCAGGAAGACCTGCAGAGGAGACCCGCCTCGAAATAGAAAGGGCGCACAGGGGTCTGGGGCCCATCCGGGACAATAGGCCAAGAGACATTGTGGTATGCCTGCACTCCTTTAAGAGTAAGGAACTCTTGCTGGGTGCTAGCCGCAAACTGAAAAATTTCCGCTGGGAGGGGCATACGGTGGAGCTGTACCAAGATCTGTCCCAAGGTACGCTACAAAGACGGAGGGAGATAAGAGAAGTTACCGCATATCTCAGACATGCCGACCTGCGATACAAGTGGCTCTTCCCCTTCGGTCTCTTTATTACGGTGAAAGGACGTTCGAGGACGGTGAGATCCAGTGTGGAGGCGTGGAGAGCGTTGCGGGAGCTCGGTGCCGAGCATCTACCGGAGCAGGCCGGGGGCTCCTCCACTTCGCCAAGAACGGAATCCAGGACCGGAGGAGCAGCACAGTTGAAATGGCAGAGGGCAAGCGGACGGAGATTGGCAAGAACCACCAAGGACCCGCACCAGAGCCGGACCATAGAACAAGAGACTGGTTGAGCTGAAGCACCTCTCTAAAGGACTGGTATTTCTGAATAAGTTGGGCTGTGGGCGGGGGGGGGGGAAGGAGAGAGGGGTAGTGGGCCAAGGGGAGAGGGAGGGGGGAGGAGGTGGGGACCAGGCTGAGAGGGAGGATGGAGAGGGAAGGGGGTGTAGAGGGGGGAGAGATGGAAGCGGGGGGGGGGTTAGGCAGGGGAGTTGGGGGGGGGGCTAGGGGACGGTTGAGGTGGGTAGGTGGGGAGGGAGAGAAGGTCACCGAGTTGGAAGTCGCATCTCCGCAGAGGAGAGTTACGAGGGGGGGAGAGGGAGGAGGGGAGGGAGCAGCAAGGGGGGGAGAGGGAGGTAGGGTGGGAGCCGCGGGAGGGGGAGGGGGGGTGGGGGGAGGAGGGGGTGGGTAGGGGGGGGAAGAGGGGGGCAAAGTGGGAAGTGGGGGCGGAGGGACTTAGGGGGGCGAGGTAGGGACCTGGGGGAAGGAAAGGAGTTAAAAATTCTCACTTTAAATGTGAAAGGTCTAAATTCACCAATGAAAAGACAGAAATTATATAAGGAGTTAACAAGACATAAAGCGGATATAGTGCTGTTGCAGGAGACACATCTATTGAGACAACATGAGGCATTGGTGCAACCCCGGGGGTATAAGCACCGTATGTTCGCCTCTAATCTTAATGAGAAGAAGAAAGGCGGGGTGGGGGTGTTCATTAGAGAGACAGGCCCCATGGAGGTCCAAGTAGTGTCCCGGGACAGGGGGGGGGAGGTATCTCCTGCTGAGGGTAAAGATAGGTGAGGAGTGGTTCTGCGTGGTAAATGTGTATGCCCCTACGGGTCCGCAAACTGAATTTTGGGACGCATTGAGTGAGCAAGTGGCGGCAATGGGGGATGGGGCCCTAATCTATGGTGGGGATTTCAATGTGGCATGGGAGGTGGGGAGAGACACGACCGGGCGCAGGGAGGGGAGAGGTACGGATAGGAAACACTACCATAGTTTTGTGAGGGAGAACGGCCTGATAGATGTATGGCGGACCCTAAAACCCGGGGCGGAGGCAATTTTCCTTTTATTCTGCAGCACATGGCACCTACTCCCGGTTGGATGCCATATGGGTAGGGAAGGAGATAACAGGACGGCTCCTAGGGGGTGAGATGGAACCCATTACCTGGTCCGACCATGCCCCGGTGGTGGTACGGGTGCGGGTGGAAGGGGAAGATAGGGGCCGTCAGTTCTGGAAGTTGAATGAGGGGCTCCTGGAGGACGAGAGGGTGGTGCGGGAGATCGAAAGGCTCATCCCGGAGTACTTTGACCAAAATGGAGGTGGGGAAGTGAGGGATGGCACAGTCTGGGATGCCTTCAAGGCTGTAATTAGGGGGGTTTTCATTAAGTGGGGAGCCCGTCTAAAGCGAGAGAGGGCGGAGAGGGAGGACCGGTTACGCCGGCAATTGCGGGAGATGGAGGAAAGAGATGGACAGGACAGAACTGGCCAGGTCCGGGGAGAGGTGCTGGCACTACGGGCCCAGGTGAATGCTCTTGAAGCGGAAAAGATACAATTCCGCCTACAGCTGTTAAAACAGAGGTTCTTTGAAGGGGGGAAACAAAGCGGGGAAATTCCTCGCGAGACAACTGAAGAAGCGGAGGGAGTGGAATAGGATTACACAGATTAGGAGTACAGGGGGGGTAGTGCGGGAGGCCCCACGAATAAGGGAGGAATTTGTGGCCTTTTATAGTAACTTGTATGCAGCCCAAGCTGCGAGGTCGGGGGAGGACATTCGGGAATATGTGAGGGAAGCAGGGCTCCCGACTCTGACGGGAGATGAACAAGAGGGGCTCGACAGGGAAATACAAGCTGACGAAGTCAGCCAGGCCATCAGGGGATTGAAAAACGGCAAGGCCCCAGGGCTTGATGGTCTGACGGCAAAGTTTTATAAGCGCTTTGGGAGCCTTTTGCTGAACCCGTTGACCAGGGTATTTAATGGACCGGGGCGGGGGGAGGCCCTGCCTGAATCAATGGGTTGGGCAGGTATTACGCTTATCCACAAAGAGGGGAAAGACCCGCAGGAGTGTGCGTCCTACCGTCCGATCTCGCTGCTGAACTTAGATGCGAAACTGCTGGCGAAAGTACTAGCGGTGCGCCTCAATGGAGTGTTAGGCAAATTGGTGCATGAGGACCAGGCTGGATTTGTGCCAGGCCGGCAAGTGGCGGATCACATCCGCAAAGTGTTAAATGTGATGTGGTCGACACAGCGGCAGGGGGCGGGGGCCTTGTTGGTATCACTGGATGCAGAGAAGGCCTTTGATCAGGTGTCTTGGGACTTTCTGTACACGGTGTTGGAGGCCCAGGGGTTTGGACCTGGGTTTACACAGTGGATAAGGGCTCTTTATGCTAGGCCGAAGGCATGTGTTCGCGTGAATGGGGGGTACTCTGGGTTCTTCCCCTTAGAAAGGGGGACGCGGCAGGGATGCCCACTGTCCCCCCTACTTTTTGTGCTATCCTTAGAGCCGTTGGCAGCTAAGTGGCGCGCCACCCCCGATAGCACGGGGGTTGGGGGGGGAGGACCGGAATGCAGAACGTCCCTCTTTGCAGACGATATACTCCTGACACTTACGAATCCCAGCGAATCTCTGAGGGCTGTGATGAGAGAGATTCAAGACTATGGTGAAAGGGCGGGCTTCCGGATTAATTGGGGGAAATCGGAGATTTTGAGTGTAGGGGGGGAGGGGGAGGAACAGCGTGACTGGCAGCAGAATTTCCCATTCAAATGGGCAAAGACATCGATCCGGTACCTCGGGGTTCACCTCGGTAGAACCTTGGAGGAGTTGTATGATTTAAATTACAAAAAATTGGTGGGGCAGGTAGAGGCGCGGTTACAAGGCTGGAGCAGGGGGTATTACTCGTGGTTTGGACGAATAGCGACGGTTTAAGATGATGCTTCTCCCCCAGTTCCTCTTTCTGTTTCAAGCTTTGCCGATCCCGATCCCCCCGAAAGTGCTGAGAAAGATCCAACAACAGGTCGAGCGGTTTATCTGGGGGTTGAGGCGTCCACGGGTGGCGGCAAGGACGCTGCAAGTCTCGGTACGGGAAGGAGGGATGGGGGTTCCCAACTTCCGACTATATTATGCGGCAGCACAATTGAGAGCAGTCTACGCGTGGTTGCGGGAACCCCAGAAGCAGTGGGTTCAGCTGGAGATGGCCGAATTCAGGCCGGGTGCACTTGAACGGATAGTATGGGAGGGGAAAGGAGAGAAGGGGAGGAATCCCATTGTGGGGCATACTTTGCAAGTGTGGCAGCAGTACAGGAAGCGGCTGGTGGGCGACAAACGATGGTCGGCCACCATGTCACTACAAGCATGCTGTGCTGAGAGAGCGGGGGACCGGGAGCCACAGTGCTCCGTAAATGGGCGGCGTTAGGATTGTCCCAGGTGTCCCAGATTGTGGTAGGGAGACACTGTAGAGGTTTTGAGGGGGTCCGGGACCTTTATCGTTTGGGGGAGGTAGATAGATTCGCGTATAGGCAGCTATGCTCGGTAGTGAGTACAAAGGGAAGGGAGCAAGGGGGATGGGGGGGAGGTGAATGGTTTGAGGGAGCCTGTCTGGGATCCCTGGGACGTCAGGGGATGCTCTCCAGGATTTATAGAGGGTTGACAGCGAGGGGAGAAGGCAAGTTGAAATACATGGAAGCATGGGAGAAGGATTTAGGGGTAAGCTGGGGGGTGGAGGAGTGGGAGACAGTGGCACTAGGAATAGCACGATTCTCCATTGCAACGACACTGCGAGAGAATGGGTTTAAGGTGCTGAGTCGCTGGTATCTCACACCGGAGCGGTTGTGTAAAGCGGGGGTGTTGCAAACGGATGACTGCTGGCGAAAGTGTGGGGAGCGCGGCTCCTGGCTGCATATGTGGTGGACGTGCCCGGTAGTGAGAGAGTACTGGCACCGTATAGGGGAAAACATCAACAAAATGATGGGGGCGAACCTCGAGCTTGGCCCTGAGATGTGTCTCCTGCATAGACCAGATGGAAAATGGGAGGGGGATTGGAAAATTATTTGGTACTGTGTCACAGCGGCCCGCTGCGAAATTGCATGGTATTGGAATAGACCAGCTCTACCCTCCATGGCGAGCTATGCACGCAGGGTGTCGCATCTTTATGCCATGTATAAATTGACCGGGGAGCGGGGAGGGAGAGGGGAGCAAATGGAGAAGCGGTGGGCAGGGGTTTGGAGGTGGTTGAGGGAAGAGGGGTGGAAATAGAGAGGGGGTGGGGGGATGGCAGATAGGAGGAGATATGACTAGGGAAAGCTGACTATTGAGAGGGCCGCATAGGCGGTACGCTGTTGGGCCCTCTCAGTTGGTCGCTACATAGCCTGAGCTAGAGCATTGGGGGAGGGGAGGGGGGGGGGAGATTGGGTTGGGTGGGGGGGGGGGTCAGGGATGGGATTCCGGTATTAGGGACTGTGTGTTAGTTGAAGGGTTGTCTCTTATGTTGTTGTTTGCTGAATCCTTGATGCCTTGGAGCTGTTGAGCACATGCTAATGTAACTGTTACAAAAGTTAATAAAAATTAAAAAAAAAAAAAAAAAAAAGATAGTTTTGTATTCTATACGGCTTTGAATCGGGAGCCAGTGTAGATATTCTAAAATTGGGGCTATGTGTTGGAAAGGTGGGGCTCTCGTAATGGTCCTTGCTGCTGCGTTTTGTGCTAATTGAAGTTTTTTTTAAGGCTTCCTTAGTTACGCCAAGTAGGGTTTGATTTGCGAAGTCAAAATGTGGGGTTATGATTGCTTGTATGACGCGTTGAAAATCCTGTAAGTGCATTAGTGGGCGGAGTTGCTTTAATATTTTTAGTTTAAAGTAAACTTTTTTTGCTATATTTCTTACATGTGTGTCCATGTTGAGATGTTTATCCAGTATCACACCTAAGTAGCGTATTTCAGATTTTAGTATGATATTATTATTTTGCAATGTAATATGGGAGGGAGGAATGAATGTTGTGCATTTAGTTACTATTAGAGCTTCTGTTTTTGAGTGATTGATGTACAGATTGTTTTCATTTAGCCAGGTGTTGATTTCAGTGAGGCAGTCGTTAATGAGTTGTATAGGGATATTTGGGATTTTGAATGGGACATACATCATTATGTCGTCCGCATACAGGTGATAGAGGACATTAAAATTTTAAATATTTTACAGATGTGTTTTAAATATATGTTAAAAAGTAACGCTGACAGTGCTGAGCCTTGTGGGAGGCCTAGTTCTTGTTTGTATGTTTTTGATGTGAGATTTCCGATTTGTACTGTTTGAGATCGGTCTGTTAGATAAGAAGTAAACCATTTTAGAACAGTGGATTTTATACCTATTTGTTTAAGTTTATTAATCATTGTTGAATGGTGAACGCTGTCGAAGACTGCAGAAATATCAATGAATATGAGTAAGAATGCTTGTTTAGGTTTGTCTATTCCCCTCACAAGTGTATCGATTAGCACTGTTAGGAGTGATTCTACTCCGTGTCTGGGGCGAAACCCGTATTGCTGGTCATCAAGTGGGGCTGAGCTATCAATGAACTCTTTGTGTTTGAATTTGTACGGTTTTTTCAATTAATTTGGCCATAAATGGAATACTCGATATGGGTCTGTAAGAATTAGGTGATGATTTGTCAAGGGTAGAGTTTTTTAGGATTGGGCGGATCTGTGCGTGTTTTAGTGTAGAGGGTAGGTATCCGTTTTTTAGGGAGAGGTTTATTATTGGGAGGATGAACTGAGAGAGTACAGGTAGAGAGTTCTTTATCCAGGTTACTGGACAAGGGTCAAGTAGTGAGGTTGTAGTATTAATGTTTGTGATGATGGATTTGAGCTCAACCTTGGTTAAGGGTTGAAATATAGACCATTCGTCTGTGTTAAGTATTTGAGAAGTATCTACTGGTTTAGGTAGTAGGGGATGGTACGTTGTCTTGTTCATGTAGTAATTTGCCAGTGTCTGTGGGGTAATGTCTGTGATTTCATTGCTGGAGTTGTGATTATTATTAATCAGCTTTTGGACTATTGAGAAAAGTTCTCTAGGTCTATTTATTGCGTTGTTTAAGATGGAGGCGTGGTAATTTTTCTTGGCATTGTTTATTGCGTCTTTATACTTGTTAAGTAGCGTGAGGTATGAATCTTTTGTAATTGCGTTTTTATTTTTCCTCCATTTATATTCAGCTTTTCTTAAATTCTTTTTCATTAGATTTAAATCTTTATTGTACCAGGGGGTTTGACCATCTTTAGAGTGCGTGTTTTTCTTAGTTATTTGTTTTTTAGCTGCAGCGTTATTGATGGTTTTGTGCCAGTTCGTTACTGCTGCATCTAGGTTTATTGGTGAGGTTGATAAATTAGGGATTATGAGGTCAAGGAATTCTTCTTCATTGTATTTTTTAAATCTTGAGGTAGGTGCATTAGTTGGTATTCGTTTAACTGTTGTGTTGTTTATTGTGATATTAAAAGTTGATAAGGTAATGATCTGACCATGGGGTTAGTGTGCAATTGAGGGATGTTGGGTTATAGAGTTGGTAGAGTACGTTTGGTAGGAATACCATGTCAAGGATACTACCTTTTTCATGCGTGCTAGTGTTTATTATTTGGTGAAAATCCATGTCTATGAAGAGGGAGGCATATGAGGCTGGTAATGAGGGGATGTTAAAGTCTCCGAGCATTATAATTGGATTTTGCTCAGTGGAGGAACTTAAAAAGTCAATTAGTGGGTCTAGTTTTTCTGTTTGTCTGGTGGCCTGTAAATTAGGCAGATTGTTATGTTGCCAATTTTCACAATGATGGTATCTATGTTGGTGTGTAGGTTCGATGTTAGTTTTTTGGCTTTTAGTTCTTTTTTTGACATTATTAGTACTCCACCACCTTTTTTGTGAGTTCTATGTGTGTAGAAGGTGTCATAGTTATTGTTGCTTAGTTGATTTAGGTAAACGTTGTCTGTGTCTGACAGCCATGTCTCGGTTATACATAGTATATCTGGTTTTTGGTTGTCTAGGATTTCTGTGAATATAGGTAATTTATTTTTCATTGACCTGGCATTAATTAATATTGTTGATAATGATTCTAAGTTTTTGCATATCTTAGTGTTTGTTGACTGAGGGGATGAGGAATATTTTATGTGAATTAATCTATGGTTGTTTGTTTTGGGATGATGTACTATGTGTGGGTGCCATGATGGGGGTTGTTTCGTGTGAAACTGTGTATGATGGGGATATTTTTAACATTATTGTTATGTAAGCTCTGAGCAAGGGTTATTAGCACTGCTAATGTGATACTAATTAGTATAATTTTACATTTGGCAGGGTTAATTAGTTGCATTTTGGGTGAGGTGTTATACTGGTGACAGTTAAATTTAATATCAATGTGAGTGCAGTTACAGTTACAGGTACTGATTACAGTAAAAGGTTGCTATCAATGTGAATGTATGTACAGTTTAGAATACTGACAACAGTACTATGTTACTAACAATGTGATATGCAGGTACAGTTTAAAATACTGACAACAGTACTATGTTACAGTACTATGTAACATAGTACTATGTTACTATGTTATATGCAGGTACAGTTTCTCTTTCCTATTAAGAATTGTAAACTTCCTTTCAATTTTCTGGCCTTGTGCCCTACTGTGTTGATTTATGTATTGTAAACCGCTCTACCACTGAAGAGCGGTCAAGCAAATGAAATAAACAAACATTCTATCCACTAGCGATTTCTGCACAACACTCCAAGCAATAGTGCTTCCCCACCAAGACTTTAATAGCATTCTTATAGGCCTCCCAAAGTGAACCATACAGTGCCTCTAGCAGATGCACTACACAGCTGCCCGAACAATCCCAATAAGAGAACCAATCACATCAATAATACAAAAACTTCATTGGCTTCCAATAAACAGCAGAATAAAATATAAAAACTTACATATCTTCAAAGCCTTGCATTCTCAACCCCCTACCTACTTAAGATCACTCCTACAGACCACCCCAGCAAATAGAGAAAGAAGAACCCTTGTCAGAAACTCTCTGGCCACCCCGGCAGAATTCACCAAAAGTAATGCAGCCAACATGTAGCAGAGCCCTCTCTTTCTCTATGCATCAGGACTATGGAACTCTCTCCCGGAGAAAATATAATCCACAAGAGGCCCTCAAATATTCTGCAAGCTCCAAAAAGCATGGTTATTTCAAGAATCAATCACCTATCACCACATGGAATTCCACAAGTGTCTATTAGCCACCTACCACCCACCTCATTAGCTAGAGAACACCAACCCATACTACCAACAAAATACTTCCATCATTATATATACCCTAAAAACTGCCATGTAAATAGTTACCTGCTATGTAAACATATGGGAATATGGATTCACTTGTTATAAAAGTTACCTATTACTTGTAATAGTAGTTTGTTCTATGTAAACCGCCTTGATTTACTGATGGGGCAGTATATGACACCACATAAAATAAATAAGAAGGGTAATGACTAATGGTGAGAGGAAGGTGCAACCACTAAGAAAAATCACAGGAAAAAATAGGAAGCTTGGTTTTATCCAAATTAAGATCCAGACAGTAGTCAAGAACAGAGATGGTTATGCATCAGCAATTCAGGAGATTTTGGTGCAGCAGAGAGAGAGTTTCAGAGTATCAGCAGAACAGAGGTGACAACAATAAAGTCCTACATGGTAATGATGACCTTGAAGCATACGTGATCTGATTAAAAGGAAAGAAAAGTAGATGAATTTATCTCTTTCCCTTGTAAAGGTGCATACAGAGATAGGGAAGATTTAGTGTTTGCAAGAGAGAGGACAAGGTATAATATTTTACCTCAGCAATACATTTGGGACATCTCCAGTCTCCTTTGGGTACCTCAGAGAGTGGTGGGATGAGACAGAAGGTGTGGTAACTATCATCACACCCATCACACAGCAACAATCTGTCCTCACAATCTCCTCGACCACAGAACAGACAAACATACAAATCAACCTGGAAATAAAATGGAAGAAAACATATTTATAGCCAAAGGATCAGAGTGTAGGTCATTTCTTGACAAGGTAGTTCAAACTGACAAACTGAAACACAGCTCAAATCCAAGTAGGTGATATCAATATGAATTTCTAACATTACTGTCAGACTGATGTGGAAGGGTGACACAACAGCAGAGGACTTGCTCTATCATATCAAAAAAGGTGCTCCTCAAGGTTTCAAGTCCCCTTAGAAGAAATCTCAGACCCAATTCTCTACAGAATGGCAAGAGCAGAAATCATGACAGTCCTGAGGAACATCTTAATACAGCGAGTGGATAATCTTCTAGCTTACTTCAACAAGTTTACCAAAAAAAAACCCCAAACCCCACCCCACACATTTAACAGATTAAATAGGTTTGGTAACAGAACAGAGAAGGTAAAATTAGACCTTACCTACTAATTGTCTTTCCTCGAGTCACTCCAGGCCAGTCCAGTTACGCTTGGGTATTCACCGTCCTCCAGCAGCTGAGGACTGAGCATGTCAGGTTCTGATCCACCAGTATAAGAGTTCCATCTACTGCTCTAGAATCTAGTCTACTGACAAAGCAGACCACATCAACAATGTGAACCCATCTACTTCCTCTAAGCACCAGAGGTCTGCATTCTCAGAAATTCCTCTTTGTTGTTTCCTTCAATTTATTTTTCTTTTTTTCAAAAGCGTCTTGAACGAATCAACAAATGGAAACAGAAAAGGCCTTGTGGCCCCCCCAGTTGGCCTACCAAAACTATTATATAGAGTAAAGGCATGGCGTGTGAACAGGGCAGACTTGCTAAGCCGCCCAGCTTCCCTCCAAGGGGGATCTCTATGTTCGCCATGCTGAAAATCTTTACTATATCCCTCACTGTTTTCTGTATCCTCCCGATGATCCAGACTTACACCCAGCAATCCGAAAACAACAAGGGTAGGTCCTGGACTCACCTGGAGTAACTCAAGGAAAGACAATCAGCGGGTAAGGTCTATTTTTTCCTTCCTTATCATTCCTCCAGGCCAGTCTAGTTATGCTTGGGATGTACCAGAGCAGTGCCTAAAAGTGGGAGGGACCCGAGAGGCTGGCCTGAGGAAGCAACGCCCCAAACTGATCACCAGCTGCCTGAACGTCCAGACGATAATGCCTGCAAAAAGTATGAAGCCACGCTGCTTTGCAAATTTCTACCAACAGCACCAAACCATATTCTGCCCAGGATGCCACCTGAGCTCTCAGAGTGGGTTTCAAAACCTGTTGGGAGGGACTTTGCCATGGACTGTATAGGCAGATACAATTGCTTGCTTCACCGATCCAGCAATGGACACTTTGGAGGCAGCTTCCCTCTTACAAAGGACCTCCTTACAAGATAGATAAACAACTGGTCCAATCTCTGGAAAGACTCTGGTCTCGAGGTATCGACGCAGCACCTTGTGCACATCCAGGAGATGCAGATGGCAGTCCTCCTCCATAACCCGAAGCGCTACAAACACCGGCAAAGAAACCGATTGATTTAGGTGAAAACGGGAAATCACCTTCGGAAGGAAAGAGGGCACAGATCTCAACACTACCTTTTCCTTAGTGATCAAGAGAAAGGGCTCCCTACACGAGAGAAGTTGAAGCTCTGAAATTCTCCTCGTAGAGCACATAGCTATGAAAAACACCATCTTAAAATTAAGATCCTTTAGTAATGGTATCAAGATCGGCTCAAATGGCACCCCCATCAAAACAGCTAGAACCAAATTAAGGTCCCAAGGAGGCACCACCCGCCACAAGGGAAGCCGAACCTGCTGCACAGTCTTGAGGAACCAGACCACTTCTGGGTGGCCCGCCAACGACCTCCCCCACACTCGCCTCCTATAGCAGGAGAGGTCTGCCACTTGCACTTTCAGGGAACTAAGCAACAAGCCTTTCTCAAAGCAGTGCTGCAAAAAAAGAAAGATATGCGGTATGGAACAGGAGAAGGGTGACACATCCTTCGAGGAGCACCAGTCTTCAAATATCCACCAGATCCTCACATAGGTGACAGTAGTTGATCTCTTCCAAGCCTTAAACAAGGTTGCAATGACAGAGGTGGCATAACCCCGTTACTTCAGCCACAACCGCTCAAGAGAAAAGCCTTAGGCGAAAACCGATCCATTTGTGGCATCAGCAGAGGCCCCTGAGTGAGCAGATTCATCCTGTCGGGGAGTCACCAGGGCATGTCCTGTCAGCAGGCATGTCAAGTCCACATACCACGGCCTCTGAGGCCAGTCTGGAGCAATGAGGATCACTAGTGTGGAATCCCTGGCTGCCTACACCTTGCGGGGCAGTGAAGAAAATGCCCAGATCATGATAGAACGTGCACACAGAGTGGAGCCTAAACAACCAAGAGATCAAAGGCCTCGTGTGGTCCTGGCAAAATTCCTGCAGTTCCTGCAGAAAGAAGCCGTGCTGAGGGCGGCTAGACAAAAGGGGGCTATTGTGAAAGATAACATGAAGCTGCGAGTGGTGCACGACTATTCAGTAGCCCTGAATCAGCAGAGAAGGGCATATGCGCCCATTTGTCAGAAGCTTGTAAATGCCAACATCAAATTTACAATGCAGTACCCGGCCAGACTCCACATCACCCATGAGGGACTGCACAGAGTATTGGATTCGGCGGCAGAGGCATCCCAATATGTAGAGGGACTACTGCGGAGCGGTTCAGCAGCTACAGGAGAACCAGCCGGAGTGCCTTGAGAATGGATACTGGCAGAGCGCTAGCAGATGAGCAGACAGATGAGGACTGAGACTGGAGTGGAGATGTTTGCAGGACTGAATATGTTTAAGTAAGCTATGCCTGTATGCAGCTGAAGTAGAGCACAGGGGGAAGGTGGCTTAGGCTTGGTGGCTTAGGCTTCCCAGGAGTGAGTAGAAGGCAGAGGAAGAAATGGAAATGGATCTCCTGATTTTGGGAGGGTGTGGTGGGAGAGGTAATTGAACTGTGTTTTAAAACTGTATAATGATGATCCTTATGTAGGGGTACCAAAATATAGGTTTGACCTGTGCAGCAGCAGGCGGGGTCCCTCCTTTAGAGGGAGGGGTGGAGGGACCGGTTGGGACAGGTCATGGGGAGGGGACAAAGAGAAGAGGGGAGATCGGTGACAGGAATATATTTGGAAAGTTGGGGGTGGTGTAAGTATAGGTGAGGGGAGGGGGGGATCCGTTCACATCCTAGGTGATCAAGTAGAAGAGGAGAGGTCGGGGTTAAAAGAATAGGTTGGGTGGGATAGAGATGAAAGGAAATGGGAGGGGGAGGGATGGGGGGAGGAGAGGGGAGGGGAAGGTTTAGAAGGGGGGGGGGGAAGCAGAGGGAGGTGGGTTGCAGCCAAACGAGGACAATTGGGGTAGAACTAGGGAACTTAGGAGATACTTAAGGGAGGGCCTCAGGCTGGGGAGGTCCTTTCCTATAAAAATTGGTTTGCCGAGAGGTTTGAATCTTATTGTTATCCACTGACCTGAAGATTATTTCATGGAATGTATGCGGAGTAGGCAACCCTATCAAGAGATATAAATTGTTAAGGGCCTTAGCCAGGCAAAATTGTGATATTGCCATGCTACAGGAAACCCACCAGACTGCTGAGGAGCACCTTAAACTGAAGAAGGACTGGGTGGGGCAAGAATGGGGGGCTCCAGCGAAGGGAAAAAAGGGTGGAGTGGTCATTCTGAGACACAAACGGATTAGATTTGTTTTGGAGCATGAATATGTGGACCCCGATGGCAGATATGTGCTACTGTATGGGATGTTGGCGGGACAACCTGTCGTGCTGGGTAACCTGTACAGTCCAAACGTGTTGGACCGCGCACTATATGCCCACTTGGGCTCTCCAGTGGAGCAAAGCCAGACATCCCCTTGATTCTGGCCGGAGATTTTAATGGAGTCTTAGACATTGAGTTGGATACGACTAGGGGGGGAGGAGATGGAGCACAGACACAGACCACTCGAACGCTGCAAGGCCTGCGGCGCAGATTGGGGGTGGTTGATCCCTGGCGCTTGCTACACCCGATGGAAAGGGATTTTACTCATCAGTCACGAGCACATGACTCGAGTGCTCAGATTGACTATGTCTTGGTATCTGAAAGGTAGTTCTCTCGGATAGTAGATGCACAAATTGGTCCTACAGAGATCTCAGATCATGCTTTGGTCTGGGTGGAGTTAGAATGGCATGATGTTACCTCGCAGGCTCGAATCTGGCGATTCCCGGTGGAACTGTATAGAGACCAGGAGCTGTTTAGGGAGACACTAAAGGTGGTCTTGCGCGGAGACATTATTGGCTATGCAGCACGGAAGCGGAAACTATTAACGGAACAGATTCTTAGGTTGGAAAAACAACTGGGCAAAGAGACGGCGACATGCAAACAGCCCATGTGTGGCAAATAGGAAGAGACTGTGGGAGACCCAAACGGCCCTCAATGAACTGATTCACCAGAGGGCTAAGAAATCGTTCATGTACTACCGATATCAGCTTTATCGCTATGGGGATAAGCCTGGGAAACTACTGGCATGCTGCCTTCAGGGCAGTAGAGGCACTCGCACCGTGGCAGCACTGCGGGACGAGCAGGGGAGATTGCATAAGGAAAATCGAGTGATTGCCCAAGTGTTCCAATCTTTTTATCAAAGCTGGTAATCAGGGAGGGAGGGGTCCTTGACTAGCATGGAAAAGTATGTGCGTGAAGTACAGTTACCTAGATTGGCGGCGAACCAGAGAGCACAGTTAGATCAACTGGTAACTACTGAGGAGGTCCAACAGGTCATTCAGAAGGCGAGTTATAGAGCACTGGGCCCATATGGATTCGGGGAAGAATTTTATAAGACACTGGGAGAGACCTGCTATCTCCCTCTCTTGTAGCAGTGTACCATAAAAGGGTAGAGCAGGGGGGGTTTACATGGGGTGCGAATCATGCGCACATTATATAGATACCTAAACCAAGTAAGGATCACATGCAGGCTGCTTCCTATAGATTCATCTCTCTGCTAAACTTTGATCTAAAGATTCTGGCCAAGATATTGGCAGATCGCCTAGCTCAGGTCTTGGGGGAGCTGGTACATGAATCCCAAGTGGGTTTTGTGCAAGGACGTTATGCAGTGCAAAATTTGCGTAAAATACTGGTGTCGTTGGAATTGGTTCAAGAGCGGGAGTTGCAGTCGCTTTTGATCAGTTTTGACACGGAGGTGGCTTTTGATCAGGTGAATTGGGAGTATTTGAAATTCCTTTTGCCACAGTATGGCCTAGGGGCCCCTTTCTGCAACATGGCAGAGCTTCTCTATGCGGAGCCCACAGAGGGAGTGCTGTGCAACGGCATGTCGGACGATTTTTGCCTGAAGAGGGGTACGCGATAGGGGTGCCCGCTTTCCCCCTGCTGTTTGTGCTGTCATTATATCCCTTGGTGCGGAAGATAGGGACGTCTAAGGAAATACGAGGAGTATGCACTGGTCAGCATGGATTTAAGATGGCCGCTTTTTCCGATGATATGTTGGGGCATTTGTCGTCTCCTCAACAGTCGTTGCCTAACTTGCTAGAGGAATTTTCTCGGTTTGGAAGCTTTGCAGGGCTTCGTATCAACATGGAGAAATCTGAGGCGTTAGATGTGACGGGAACGATCAGGGGAAATTGGGGAGGAACCTTCCCACTTAAGTGGGCGGATGATTCCTTTGTATATTTAGGTATTCATTTAACCAGAGAGCCAAAGGAACGGTATAGGAAAAATTTTGAGAGGGTTCTTCTTAAAACTCGTGCACAACTGCAAGCGTGGACCCCCCTTCCGTTGTCTTCGTCAGGTAGAGCAGCGGCGTTGGGGATGGTGATCTTGCCAAGAGTACTTTACTGGATGCAAACCCTCCCAGTGTGGTTAATGAGGCGAGACTTAAAATTGCATAGATCGGGAGATCTGCGGGTTTCTATGGAAAGGGGCAAGAGCACGTATCCCACTAAATCGTTTAAGGAGAGGGTGGAGGGATAGGGGGATAGGAATCACAGACCTGTGGACGTACGCTTTGGCTTGCCATGCGCGGCATATCGGAGACTGCTTAGGGAACACAGAAGTGTATACTCCTAGGGCACTGGAGAAGGCCTTTGTGGCCCCACAGACAATGACGGCGGCATTGCACTTGGAGAGGCCAATACTGTCAAGCAGAGTGACTAGTAGAGTGTTGGTGCTATCTGTGCGCCGCACGTGGCAGCAACTGAATAGATATTGGGGTGAGCCTTCGAAGGTCTCGAGTTGGCTGCCTCTACAAGGAAACGTTCGGTTTACCCTGGAGTCGGATACGCCCATGCTTTAGAGATGGGAAAGGCTAGGGGTACATAATATAGGACATGTGGTGGATCAACAGGGGAAGTTTAAACCATTTGAGAGTCTATGCAGGAAATAGGAATTGAATAACCGACACGGTTTTGCCTATGCCCAGCTCTCCCACTATACTGCCTCTCTTCCGCAGAGTGCGCTACGGGTGGAACGCTCTGCACAGATCTTAGAGGTTTTTGCACTATGAGCAGAATCCCCTCCCACAATTGCAGATTTGAAGAGACTGTTAGATGAGTATGCTATTCCGCAAGACTATTCCGCAGAGGAGGCCTTGTGGGCAAAGGAGTTGAGTCAGGTGGCGGCACCAGGCTCAATTAGTAGAGCCTTAGGTAGGATTATGGGATTATGGGTAGAAGGGGCTAGATGGCGAGAGAAACAGTTCAAGTGTATTATTCGAGCATACCTCTCCCCAAGAAGAGCACTGCGCAGCCACCTTACGTCGGACAGAGGCTGCCCAAAGTGTTCCTGTTCTTTGGCAGACTTAGGGCATATGTGGTGGGGGTGTCAGAAAATCTGCCTTTGCTGGAGGCGGATTGGTAACTATATATGTAGTGTAATACAGCAGAAGGTTTGTTGGACAGGGTCTTTTGTGGTGTTAGATCAACTTGGAACACTCCACCCGAAAGGGAGGTGGGAACGATTATTAGTAAGGAAAGCATGTCTGATGGGTAAGGGCCCCATACTTCATAGGTAGAGGGAGTCCATAGCCCCCATCTTTTGGGAATGGTGTAATAGCTTTCATCAGTTGATGCTCTTGGAGAGGAGGGGAGCTAGAGGAAATGTCCAACAGTGGGCCTCCTTTTGCTGGTCTGGGAGCCCTATATTCAAAAATTAGGACCGCATACGTGCAATGCAGTGTTGCAAGTGGGCTAGGACTGGGCTTTGGTAGGCGGATGGGGGGGGGATCTGATGTGTCGATGTTGTATGGGATAATATGTGGGTAATGCAATAATGTTTGTTCCTAATGAGGGATGTCAGGGGAGGGGCTGCGAGGAAGGAGGGGGCGGGGGGGAAGATAAATAAATAAATAACGATAATTGGTGTAGTCACTGCAATGATCTTTTGACGGGCCCCGGAGTGGTGGACAAGAGACAGCCCCACCCGGGACGCTATGTATGTGTATATATAAAATGTTGTGTGATATGTTGCTGTGAATTAATAAACAGAGTTTCAAAAAAAAAAAAAAAATAAAATCTGGGGAAAAAAACCGACTCCAACAAATCCAGCTGTTCTCCAGCCTCTGACTGTGCAATTCGGTGCCCCTTCGCCTTACCCCCAAGTCTTTGACTTGCCCTTCCCCCCGCTTAAACTGATCTGACAAAAGAACCAGGGCACTTGACAAGATGGCTGCGGATGGCTGTGGTTCCTGCAGAAACTGAAGACCCAGAGGAACTCCCTGCCGAGGCTTACCCGACTCTATTAGTTCGCTGGACCAAGACCATTCAATGAAACACCCTTGTCTACAACAAAAGCAGCAAACCTCTGTCACCGTCAAACTGCGGCTCCCCAAGCAGTCTGCACACACCAAGAACCCTGCCTGCATACACCCATGGTGAGAGGAAGAGAAGAGCCGAGCCCCGGCAAGTGCCGCGAGGGACCAGAGTTGATGCCACAAAGCACCTGCCCCCTCTTCTGCTGCCTTTACCTGCTCACTGCAATTGCTAGCTGCCACCAAGTGCATGCTTCAGAAAGCATCAGCTCTGTAGGCAGACGTTCGCATGCTGAGAAAGAGGGGGGGAAGGGGGGGGATTTTGGAGGCAGAGGAACTCAAGCAGGCCCGCTGCTCACAGCTGCTGGTGTTCCCTGATGGGAGGGGAAAGGGACCTGGGGCACCTAAGGTAGTTTTACCCCTGGCTTGTCCTGATCCCAGCTAGGGACCAGATCCAATGGCCTGACTTGCAAACAGTGCCGCCTCCACTCTGCTCCCCGAACTGAGGGCTAGAGCAATCCCAGCCTACAGAGCTGATGCTTTCTGAAGAGATCGTTCTTCAGGGCTAAATTAGCTCCCTTTACCCGATTATCAAAACTTTTTTTTTTTTTTCATTTTTGCAGAACCTCCTTAACAAGTCATTTGTCCATAGTAGTTCACCATGCAGGGAAACTACCTAGCTGCTAAGGACCGAGAGACAGGATTCTAGAGCAATAGAGGGTGCTCATACTGGTGGATCAGAATCATGACATGTCAGTCCGCAGGTGCTGGAGAAATGTGAATAGCCAAGTGTAACTGGACTGGCCTGGAGGGACAATAAGGAAACTGAAGATATGCAACAAAATTTGAAACGGGTATTTTTTTTTTGTTTGTATTTAACTCATGCTTTTTCATTAGCAGCTCAACTTACATTCAGGGTATGCTAAAGTAATTTCCAGACCCCTAATTTTGGGTCAAAAGCAATGAGGGGTTAAGAGAGTCACCCAAGGTCATAAGCAGCAGCAGCAAGATTTCAGTCCTGTCTCTCCCCCCCCCCCCCCCCGACTGCTACATCAAAACAGCATATGCAGCCCAACAATATCTATAGTTGACTATATCATTTATTAAACAATTAAATGACTTTAATCACTTTTTTGAATCCTTATAATTTTATTCTTATCACTAAAACTATATTTATCGTATTCACCCCAGGCTTCCATGTTATTCATCAGCAAAAATGGTGACATTTTACTTACTGATAAATTTCCTTTCCTGTAATCTTGCTAGATCAGTCCCAGACAAGTGGGTTTAGGCCCCCTGCCAGCAGATAATGAAGATAGAGGGGGGAAAAAACCAGAAGATTCAGTGACATCATTATTCCAGTTTCAAATCTTCCTTTTCTCTTGAAAATTTAGAAAAGCTATCTTTTCACAATTATCACATCACCTGGATTCCATCCATCTCCTGTACCTCTGTCAGTCTGGCTTTCGTCCTGGCCATAGTGTAGAGACTATTATGCTTTCCCTTCTTAATGATGTACACACTGCACACGATAAGGGAGATATTTCTATTGCTGTCTCACTCAACCTTTTTGCTGCTTTCGATCTGGTTGACCACTCAATTCTTCTTTCTCATCTACACGCCGCAGGGATTCGAGGGGCTATTTTCTGTTGGTTCCACTCTTTTCTCTCCTCCCGCTCTTTCTCCGTATCCTCAGGTGGCACCACTTCCAATCCACATCCTCTCTGCTCTGGGGTCCCACAGGGTTCTGTTCTGGCAACTCTCCTTTTTAATATCTTCCTATCTCCGCTCAAGTTGATTATATAGCAATTTGGGGTCTCTGTGTATTATTACACCGATGATATACTGCTGCTCCACCACACCGACCCTCATATACCCAATCTCTCTCCTTTGAACAACTGCCTGGCAAGGGTCTCCGAGTGGCTTACCACTAACTGCTTATTTCCAGACCCTAGCAAACTGGCTCACTTTTGGTGGTCTATGTCCTTCATAAGCACCGGTTCTTTCTACTCACCCACTTCCCCTCGTACCCTCTAT
Organism: Ichthyophis bannanicus; assembly: GCA_033557465.1. NCBI lineage: Eukaryota > Metazoa > Chordata > Amphibia > Gymnophiona > Ichthyophiidae > Ichthyophis > Ichthyophis bannanicus. The sequence goes on from CM066037.1 coordinate 450,791,795, forward strand.
GCGCTATCTTGGCGTGATTCTCGACAATACTCTATCCTTTCATGATCATATTTCTCATCTTTCTCGCTACTCTCTCTTCTACCTCTGGCAGATCCGAGCCATCCGACCCTTCCTGTCTCCTCAAGCTCTGTCTACTCTCCTCCTTTCCCTGGTCATGTCTCAGATAGATTTTTGTAACCTAGTTCTTGCTGGTTCCACTCATTCATAGCTCCACTGCCTACAGTTGATTCAGAATACGGCTGCTCGAATCCTCATTCACACCTCCCACAGGGATCATATCACATCCATTCTGGTACAGCTGCATTAGCTCCCACTGGCTTTCCGCATCCGCTATAAAATTCTTACTACTGTCCATCGCACCATTCACACGTCTATTCCTCAGTACCTGGCTGACCTTTTGCAAGTCCACATTCCCTCCTGCAGTCTTCACTCCTGTCATGTCAATCGCCTGATCCTCCACTCCGTGTCACATGCTTTCTTTTACCTAGGCCCTTCCCTCTGATACTCCCTCCCCCCAGCCCTTTGCCATGAGCCTTCCTTTCCCGCATTTAAGAAGCTTTTGAAGACTTGCCTCCCAGCCTTATCTGATTTCCTTCTGCTATTCTCTCCTCCGATCTTCTCTTCCTTGTGTGATTGGCACTATCACTTTCCTATTAATCATTGTATTTCCTTTCTATTTCTGGCCTTTGGCCATTATTATTATGTTTATATTGTAAACTGCCCTGATGTTGTAAAGGGCGGTGTATCAAATTGCCGAACAAACATCACTAGTACTAAGGCTAGTCCAGCTAGAGGCACCCTCCAGTATTTCCTTAAAACACACTGAAGAACCCCAAGGTCCAATAAACCTATCATCTTCGTTAACTAACTGGATGCTTTGTTTGTTTGTATGTATGTATGTATGTAATAAAACTTGAAAGGGGGCTAAAGTGTGCAACCAGCACTGAACTAGGTAGAGAACTGCAAGGATAGCCCAAAATATGAATTCTGTCTCAACAAGCTGCCTCATTAAAGCATATAGCAAAAGAATGAGCAGATGGTAAGTAAAATTTCATCTCCAGATCATCCTACTATATCCAATCCAAACAAGTGAGAAGTACCAAAGCTAATCTACCTTTGGGTGGAATGAGACTGCCATCCTGAAAACCCTGGCGTTAAAGCAGGCCCCTGCCCTTGCTTGGAGGTCTAGGCGATAATGCCTAATGAAGGTTGACAAAGAAGACCAGGTTGCTGCACAACAGATGTCCAGAGGGAAAACTTTGGATAACTCCTCCAAGGAATCTGCCTAAACCCGTGCAGAGTAAGCCTTAAGCCCTTCCAGAATAGGCTTGCTATGCAACAGAGACACAGAGGCAATAGCCTCCTTAATCCAGCACATATGCATGGTCTTCGAAGTCACCTGACCCTTTTGAGGTCCGGCAAACAAGACAGTCAGCCTACTGAAGAGCTTAAAGGAGTTTGTTACCATCAGGTAACAAAGGAGAACTCTGGGGATGTCAACAAGATAAGATCCTTGTCTTTACCCATGCACTTCTCTGACGAAAAGGACAGGAGCAAAATCACTTTGTGAATATGGAAGATTAACACAACCTTAGGCAGGAAGGATAGAATGGGCCACAGGGAGACTTCTTTAGAGGACGACAAGAAAGGATCCTGGCATGAAAAAGCTTGCAATTCCAAAATGTAGTGTGCTAAGACACTAGCCACCAAAAAGATCACCCTTCAGTGAAAGGTCCTTGAGCACGGCCCTCTTCAAAGGCTGTAAACCGGACCACATGAGCACCCAAGGAATGAGAGCAAGATCTCAAGGCAAAATGAGCAAGAGACACACCTCTCACAGGAAACATGCAACAGCCAGGTGAGAAGTAATCAAGTGACCTGCCACTAGCCCTCAGAAAAAGAACGGGGCTGCAACCTGTACCCTCAGGGAATTTAAAGGCAAGACCCTTCTCAAACCCATCGTGGAGGAACGCCAGTACAGAAGGCACCTGCGCATGTCATTGAGAGGCAATGACAACACTACCACTCTTCAAACATACACCAGATGTGGGGACGTAGGACAACAAAGTAGAACTATACTTTGCTTTTAGTAGCATAGCGACCACGGTCGCCAAATATCACTTACAAGCTAATCAGCTTCTCAAGGGCCAAGTCACAAGCGAGAAGAGAGCTGGGACACACATCAAGATAGGGCCTTGCCCAAACAAATCCCTGTGGCAGCCTAAAGCTAGAGGCCTTGTTACTAGAAACCTCATCAGGTCAGCATACCAGGGGCAATGGGGCCAATCCACTGCTACCAAGATCTCCATCCCTGGATGATCCTCTATTCGACAAAGAACATGACCAATCATGGTCCACAGAGGAAACACAAAGGAGTACACAGCAGGGACATGACTGTATTAAAATATCAACTCCCTGGGGACTTCCCTCTCTCCAGCAGCTAAAGAACGCAGTCATCTTGGCATTCGAGCTAGTCATCAGATGCACACCCAGAGCACTCCGGCAGTTCACTATATGATGGAAGGCACACATTGCAAGTTACCATTCCCTGGGATCAAGAACAAAACGGCTGAGGAAACCTGCATAGACATTCTCCTCCCCCACAATGCATTGGTGCCAAGAGGGCCTGCAAATGGTGCTCAGCCAGGGAAACAAGGGGCTCATCTCCAATGCAACCCCACGCTCTTGATTCCCCCTTGACTATTGACACACACTACAATTGTGGCACTGTCCAACTGCACTTGTGCCACCTGACTGTGGAGCAAGCACAGGAACTTTCAATGCTAACTAAATGGCTCATGTCTTGAGCTGGCTGACTGTCCACTTCACCTCCATACGGAACCAACAACCCTGTACCGTGTAACCCAAACAGCAGGCCCCCAATCTCCTAGGCTCGCATCGGTTATCACCACTACCTAAGATAGAGACTGAAGTGGCAGTCTTCTCAGCATCCTGTTGGGACAGGACCACCAATGGAGGCTGCTCCGCACCTGCAAAGGAAGAGGAAGACAAAATGTTGTAATCCTGTGAACAGGAAGACCACAGAGCAAGCAGTGCCCGCTATAGTGAATGTATGTGCACCAGAACCAGGGAACTAAATCCAAAGTGGCTGCCGAGCAATTGTAGATAATCCCAAACCCTTGGAATCCAGAATTTCTGAAAGGCCAGGAACAGAGTACAGAACATAGCCCAACTCTCCTCAGTGAGAAAAACCTTCCCCACCCAGAGTGTTGAATCTGGCTCAAGAAACTCCCAAGACTGAGATGGGCTCAAACAATTCTTGCTGCAATTCACCACCCAACTGAGGCTCTCCAGAAACTGACCCATACAAGTCATCAACCGTAAAGCCTCTGACTAGGATTTTGCCTGGATGAGCCAGTCGTTCAATTAGGGATGTCCACAAATGCCCTCCTCACAGAGCACCACCACTGTCACTGCCACCATGGCCTTCAAGAAGGTCCTGGGAGCATAGGTCAAACCAAAGGATAGGGCACAGAACTGAAAATGTTATATGGAACAGCAAAAAAGCAGGAAGCGCTGCTGTTCTTCCTTGATGGGAATATGAAAATAGGCTTTGGGGAGGTCTAAGGAGGTGAGAAACTCTCCCTCCCAAACTGCCTAGATGACAGACTTCAACGCCGCCATCCAAAATCAGGTGACCCTCAAACATGTATTTACTCCTTTGAGATAGAGAATAAGTCAGAATGAGCAATCTTTCTTTAGCACCACAAAGTACATGGAATAACCTTCTCGTCCCTCTCTCTGAGGGTGGCACTGGGAGAACCACCTGGAGGAGCAGAAGGCACATGCCAAAATATAGCCTTGACACCATCCTTAGTTTAAAAAAAAAAAAGACTGAGACAGCCCCCCCACATCTATGGCACCCTAAAATGGGCCCCTTGCCCATCAATTAGAAGGGTGGGAAGGAGGGTTTATTGGCAGAGGAGGCTGTGTCCCATGAACTTCAGACCCCGTGAAAGAGCTGTGTATTCAGCCCTGACCTGGGAATGGAACCTGACTGTTTCCCTGGCTGGTACCGCCTGGAGTCATGAAAGCGAGATAGAAAAGAAACAAAGCCAAAGGACAAGGAGCACTTAGCAGGTACTCTGGCCTTGTCTTCTTGGAAACACCGAGACTTGATCTTTCCTAAATCCTTCACCAGCTTCTCAAGGGCTTCTTCAAAAAGAAGCTTGCCTTTGAACAGTAACCTAGACAACAGTCTTGGAGGCCACATAAGCAGCCCAATGCCGCAGCGACAGCCATCAACGTGCAACCGTAGCAGCTGCAACCTCCTTAGTAACCAAGCACAGATCATACATGTCATCCACCAGAAAGGGTGCTACCGACTCCAGTCGATCAAAAGCCGAATCCTCTGGTAAGAGTTGAATCCTTGGCACTAGAATCTACGATAACCAACCAGGATGATGACAAAGTGGCATGAATAGGGCCATGCATCTCCTGGGATCCACCACACCATAATGACCATGCATGCTGAAAAAGAGTATTAAATTCAGCAGCTGACTGTTCCACAACTGCCTGTGCTGCCAGCTCCCTCCATGGGGAAAGCTCAAGAAGTACGACTGGCAATGGTCCCAAGTCCACACTGTCAGACAACATGGTAGCTGCAGAGGCATTTCTCACTATTGGAAGGAGGCATGGGAGAGCATGGAAAGGCAGGCTCAGAGACTGTTGATGGCTGTGGTAGGCTGGGAAAAAAAACATCTGCTGACTGCTGGAACATTTCCCCTGAGTTGGCAGTGCAAGTGCCACACAAAGTTTCCATAAGGAACCAGCGTCACTTACCACAGCCAAGGCAGAGCTGAGAGAAGTCGGCATTGGGAGCAGCACAGACCAACAATGTCCTCAGCAAACCCAACCACAAAATGCCACTACCATGGCAGGAAGGGGCAGACAGCACAGCTTTCAGGAAGCCTCGGAATGCAGCCCTTGTGCTGCGATGGCCCCTTCTGGCGGTCCCAGACAGAACTTCATGACTTCATGCCAAGACAGGACCGCTAAGCCTTAGCATTGGCTTCCCGCAGATGACACGGCATTCCCAACCCCAAGGTAACTCATGGTACACTGGGGGAGCAAGGATACCCACTTTGCTAAACGAGGACGTCATCATCCTGTCAGGGCAGGGGTGCTGCAGCAGCTGATGGGGCGGGGGGGGGGGGAGGAGGAACTCATCCTCTCATGCCCTAGTAGTGCATACTCTCCCTTTACTTTTTTTTTTTTTTAAACAAATAAAGGACTAAAGAATTAAAATAATGGGCACCTCTTGAGAGGACCCACAAGAACTAGGCCACCCCCTCGCTCAAATGGCCCTCCTGACTAGGAGCCAATGCCCCCTATGGAGAGTGAGAAACTCCAGAAGGGTATTCAGAAATATGCCCTAGAGACCTCTGCTATCAGGGCTCAATTGGAAGGCACCCCTCCCTGGGATGGCTGTCAGGAGCTCACGATTTCCACTGCACTAGTCCAGCAACCACCATCTGCTAGAGACAGAAATACTAGAGTGTGTCCCTAGCTGCACTAGCCTTAGTACCAGCGATGTTGTCACTGAAATCTTCTGTTCTTTTTTCTGTCTCCATCATCTGCTGGCAGGGGGGTATAACCCACTTGGGGAACACTGGCATTTTTGCGTCGTGGAGAGTCCAGAGGCCCTTGATATTTGCCTGGAGGCAGCAGCTGTAGCAGTGAGACAACCCGCAGTGAGAGATCTTCCACTGGGCAGGCAACAAGGACATCCTCCCCACGACGTCACTGCGAGGTACCAAGGGTCCATAAGAACCAGCATTGCAGCTACACATGGCCAGGGCCCAAAGAGGCAGATCATGCCCCTTTGGAGCACCTGCGGGGACTCCTGGAACTACCTGTGTCTTGAGGATATTCGAGGCGAGTGGCCTCTTATGGGGAAGAGGAAGGATGAAGTCAGTATTTTACACCGTCTGTAAAGAGTGTTGGACCATTAGATAGACATGTGGTGGTGCTGGCAGCAGCTCAGGATTCTCCAGAGGAAGCGTCTTTAAGTTCCATGGACAGAACCCCTCCCTCCCCACCCTCAGCCCCTTCTTTCATCTATGCTGATAGTGGGTGACTCTTTTGTTGAGAAGCCTGATGAGACTCCGCGTGCATATTAAAGACATGAACACATTTAGGAAGGAACTAAAAACCTCTCTCTTCATTCAGCACTATGGAGACAATACAAGAGACACTACTTCCCCCTTTGAACCATCACAAAATTAACCCTCCTCATAACATCCATCCAATATGTTGTGAAGTATAAGTACCTCACCCACTGTAAAAAGTTCATGTTTACAGTTGTATGTATATAGTTGAGATATTTGTTGAATATACTGACTGTTAAAACCTTGTTCTATGTAAGCGTAGTTACTCACCTGTAACAGGTGTTCTCCAGGAGCAGCAGGAATCAGTCCTCACTTATGGGTGACGTCGGCGCCGACGGAGCCCTCGCGGAGCAATTTTCCCCAGCTTTCAAAGAAAGCCTTTGGGAATTGCAGCGCGCATGCGCGGTCCTCTTCCCACCCAAGGGTGCCATCTTAGCCAGTCAGATGACATAGCAAAAAAAGACAGCATAAAAATTTGCAAAAAAAGTAAAGCAGACGATTGCAACTCCAAGGGGAGGAGGGAGGGTTGTGAGGACTGATTCCTGCTGCTCCTGGAGAACACCTGTTACAGGTGAGTAACTACGCTTTCTCCAGGACCAAGCAGGAAGTCAGTCCTCACTTATGGGACTCCCAAGCTTAAGGCTACCGGAGACCCTAAGCACAAAAATGAGCTCCCTCTAGCTCAGCAGCACAGAAGGAAAGAATCTTCGCTGAATTATTACCCACCGGTAGCCCACATCCGGGATGGAGGGTAGGAGTTGCTCAGACCTCAAAGAGATTACGGAGGACTGCCTGTCCGAAAGCACTGTCCCTGCGGGACTCCCTCTCGAGACAGTAATGGACCGCAAAAGTCTGGCTCGAAGACCAAGTAGCGGCCCGGCAGATGTCTGCCAGCGGAACAGAGCGGAGGTAAGCCACTGACGTGGCCTTTGCCCGAACGCAATGAGCCGTGACTCGACCTACCAAGGAGAGTCCGGCTGCCCCATAAGCCCAAGTGATACAGTCCGCAACCCAGATGGACGGAGTACGCTTGGAGACCGGGAGCCCCAATTTATTGGGGTCAAAAGACACAAAAAGCTGAGCAGCTTTACGGTGCTCCCGCGTACGGTCAAGGTAGAAGTTCAAAGCCCTACTACAGTCCAGGGTATGGAGGACCGTTTCAGCTCGGCTGGAGTGTGGTCTGGGAAAGAAGGTTGGAAGCACCACCTCCTGATTGATATGAAAAGGGGAGACCACTTTTGGAAGAAATTTTGGGTGAGTCCGTAGGACTACCCTATTTTTGTAGAACCGAGTGTAAGGGGGATCAGACACGAGGGCCTGCAATTCACTTACGCGTCTAGCGGAAGTGAGGGCTATCAAGAACAGTGTTTTCCAAGAAAGAAAACGGAGAGAACAGGTAGCCATAGGTTCAAAAGGCGGACAGGTGATCCGCTGTAAAACCACATTCAGGTCCCAGTCAGGCGCTGGCGGGCGCAGAGGTGGTTTAAGTAGAAGGAGACCTCTGAGAAACCTTGCTACGAGAGGGTCGTTGGAGAGAGGTCTGCCGTCCACCGGCACATGATGTGCTGAAAGAGCACTGAGGTGAACCTTGACGGAGTTGGACTTAAGTCCCAGATTAGAGAGGTAAAGCAAGTACTGCAAGACCACCGACACCGGGCAGGAGAAGGGATCCTGAGACTGTCGGGTACACCAAACGGAAAACCGACGCCATTTAAGAGCGTAGCATTTGCGGGTAGAAGGTTGTCGCGAAGCTAGGACGACTTCCTCCACCTCTGCCGGCAGGAGAAGGGGAGCGAGGACTACCCTCTCAGCAGCCAGGCCATGAGGTTGAGAGACCTGAGGTTGGGGTGTAGCAGAGACCCCTGATCCTGAGTGAGGAGATCCGGTTTGTAACCCCAGAGGGAATGGATCCTCCACCGCTAATTGCAGCAGGAGCGGAAACCACGGCTGTCTGGGCCAGCGAGGGGCCACCAGGATCATGAAGGTTTTGTCTCGGAGAACCTTGAAAAGAGTCCGAGAGACTAGCGGGATGGGAGGGAAAGCGTACAGAAGGCTCCCCGACCATGATAGTAGAAAAGCGTCCGCCGCAACCCGAAGGGGGTGTGGCTGACGAGAGCAGAAGCGAGGAAGTTGCCGGTTGTGAGGACTGGCAAAGAGATCCACCGTGGGGAGGCCCCACTTTAGAAAGAGCTTCTGAACTACCAAGGGATCCAGACGCCACTCGTGCGGCTGGAGGATCCTGCTGAGTTTGTCCGCCAGGTAATTCTCTTGGCCTGGGAGATAAACTGCCTTGAGGAGAATGCCGTGACTGACGGCCCAAGAGCAGAGCTTCTGTGCCTCCCGGCAGAGGAGGAAGGAGCCCGTGCCCCCCTGCTTGTTCACGGAGAACATGGCAACTTGATTGTCCGTCTGGACAAGGACGGACTGGTGAGAAGTCAGGTGGGAGAAGGCCTTGAGAGCCAGGCGGATCGCCCTGAGCTCCAGGAAGTTGATCTGCTGAGCAGACTCCCACGTGGTCCAGAGGCCCTGAGTACGTGCCCCTTGGCAATGCGCTCCCCAGCCCAGGAGGGATGCATCCGTTGTCAGCACCCGGGCCGGCTGAGGTGACTGGAAAGGCATTCCGAATATCAGGTTCGGCTGCTGAAGCCACCACCGGAGAGACGAGATCAGCGGCTCGGAGACGCGCACTAGGTCTGCTAGGCCGCCTGTGGCTTGTCGCCACTGCTGGCGGAGACACCATTGAGCAGGCCGCATATTCAGGCGGGCATTGGGGGTCACATGGACGGTGGAAGCCATATGGCCGAGTAGTCTCAGGAAGCGCCTGGCGGAGACCAGGGGCTGGCTGCGAAAACGGTCGGCTAGGTCCATGAGCCGTTGAGCCCTGTCGAGCGGTAGGTACGCTCGTGCCTGAGGAGTGTGCAGCCTTGCGCCGATGAACTCGAGATCCTGTGAAGGGAGCAAAGTGGACTTTGCGAAGTTTATAACAAAGCCCAAGTACTGCAGAAGAGTCACCGTGTGGCGTGTGGCGTTGGTGACCTCCGGAGCGGACGCTGCTCTGATGAGCCAGTCGTCGAGGTACGGAAAGACATATAGGCCGTGAAGCCGGAGATGGGCCGCCACCACCGCGAGACATTTTGTGAAGACTCGCGGTGCGGAGGACAGGCCAAAGGGCAGTACTCTGTACTGGTAATGATTTCCTGCCACCACAAAACCTTAGGTATTGGCGGTGGCTTGGGTGGATGAGGATGTGCGTGTAGGCATCCTTTAGATCCAAGGAGCATAGCCAATCTCCCTGCTGGAGGTAGGGCAGAAGGATTCCAAGGGTAAGCATTTTGAACTTCTCCCGCACAAGGAACTTGTTGAGGTTGCGCAAGTCCAGGATGGGTCTGAGCCTCCTTTTCTCTTTGGTATTAGAAAATACCTGGAATAAAAGCCTTGACCTTTTAGGTGGTGGGGCACCGGTTCCACCGCCCGTTCCTGTAGAAGACCTGCTAACTCCTGAAGGAGTAATTCCCTGTGCAGAGGGGGTCGTGGAGGTTCTCCCAGAAAATAGGAGGGAGGGACCTGGTGGAAGTGGAGAAGATAGCCTTCTCGCACGACTTGAAGCACCCAGGCATCTGAGGTGATGCTGGACCACCTGTGGGCGAAGTGAACCAGCCGGCCTCCGGTGCTCGGAGGAACCAGCGGGGGGGGAGAGGCTATGCTTAAGGAGTCAAAAACCCCCACCCTGCTGAGCAGGGGCTGGTGGTGCAGGCTTGGGGGCTTGCTGCCTACGGGACCCGTTACCCCGTCCCTTGGCCTGCTGGCCCTGTTGGGGAGCTGCAGGGGCCTGATAATGGGGGTATTGTTTGTAGGCAGCCGCCTTCCTCGGGTAAAAGGACTTTTTTCCCGAGCCCTTCTTTTTCTGGGAAGGGGCGGAGGTCTTCCTAGAAATCCTGGTCCTGGTGAGAGTCTCCGTCTCAATTTGTGCAGCCTTTTTAGCCATGGGCTTGCCAAAGAGGTTTTCGCCTCGGCAGGGGACATCGACCAACTTGTCCTGCACCCAGGGCTCAAGGTCAGACGACTGAAGCCAAGCCTGTCGGCGGGCACCGATGCCGGCTGCGGCCACTCGAGCCGATGCCTCAAAGCCATCATAGGCTGCTCGGGATATGAATTTTGAGCATTCCCGAATGCCAGTGGACAAGGCCAGGAACCTCCGCAAGGGTTCCTCGGACAAACCAGCGGAGAATCCGGCTAGCTCTTTAGCCAGGTCTCGGAGATACATGCCCATGTATAGCTGGTAGGTCTGGACACGACACGCAAGCATAGAGCCCTGGAAACACTTCTTACCAAGGCCATCCAGGTTACGGGCCTCCCTGCCAGGAGGCACCGAGGAGTGCATCTTCTGGCTCTTAAGACGATGCATGGCCGATTCCACTACCATGGAATGGTGTGGTAGCTGTGCTTTTTGGAAGCCAGGGCTCTTGCGGACTCGATAGATAGAATCGACCCGCTTGCTCAGGACCGGCGAGGTGGCCGGACTCTCCCACATGCGGAAGAGTAGTCGTTCCAGCATAGGAGGAACCGGTACAGTAAAGTGTTCCCTTGCGGGAGAGTCATACTGGAGGGCGTCGAGCTCTTCGGCTCGAGGCTCCTCCTCGGGGTCCGCAGGGAAGGCCAAAGCCTTGGCCATATCCCTGACGAAGTCCGAGAACCGGGCATCCTCCGGGGGGGACTGCTTCCGAGGTTCGGACTCCGGTGAGTCCGAGGGGACACACCGAGTCCGGAAAGAATCAGGCGACTCTTCCTCTTCAGACTCCCAGACCGACTCCGACGAGGACTCGGTGGGGTCGGCCCGGGCAGGGCGCGGCGCCTGCCGCCCCGACGCCGAGGGAGTCGGCGTCGGCGACCTCGGTCCCGAACGGGAGGCCGAGGGTGACCTCGACCGAGGATCGACTCGAGTTCGCATCGACTCGAGGATCGGCTCGGTCTCCGGGGTCGACTTGGACGTCGACGTCCCGGCGGTCGGGGCAGCGACGCCAGCGAAGCCAGCGAGCAGTGCCCGCTGCTGGTCTATGAAGGCAGACAGTCTGCTCTCCAAGGCCGTCAACCTGAGTCCGAGCTCAGGTGACCCAGCAGCAGCCCCCGACTCGGGCCCCGACGGCGTCGGGCCCGACGTCGGCTGTCGCGGAGGCGAGTCCAGGAGGACCACAGGACTTACCCGAGCAGGCAGCTCCGACTCCAGGCGAGGTCGCTTCGGGAGGTGCTCCTTCTCCAAGGACCCGGGGCGGCTATCGGGGCTATGCGACCCGGCCCTCGCGGAGCCAGGAGCGTCCACCGACACCGCCCTCGCGGGTTTCACCTTACGTCGATGGTCCCCGGAGGGAGAACCCCTGTCGGAGGAACTCCGGCGACGGTCCGAGCTGGAACCTTTGGACGCGGAGGCCTCCGACGAGGTCCGGGTACGGCTGTGGTCAGCGAAGATCCTATCCCGCTGATGCCGTCGACTTCTCAACGCCTTGGAGGACATTTTGCCGCAGGGCCCACAGATCATTTCTTCATGATCCGGGCCCAGGCAGCGGAGACAAAAGTCGTGTGTGTCAGTTAGTGACATATTTCGGTCACACTGACCACACCGCTTGAAACCACTGGCAGCCATCGGGGGAAAAAGGGCCCCGGCGAGGTCAAAGGACCGGGCTGCCAGGGAAAAACCGAAAACGAAAAACTGACTAAGTCAGAAAAACCGAAAAGAAGAAGAGGACTCGTGACCGGCGTCGCGAGTCCGGGCGGGAAAAAGACCGGCGTCGAACCGAAGGAAAAAGAATAAAATTATGAAGAAATATCAACTTTTTCACGGGGACAAGACGGGGACGCCTGTAGGGCTCCGCGGAAAAAAGAAGACTGGCTAAGATGGCACCCTTGGGCGGGAAGAGGACCGCGCATGCGCGCTGCAATTCCCAAAGGCTTTCTTTGAAAGCTGGGGAAAATTGCTCCGCGAGGGCTCCGTCGGCGCCGACGTCACCCATAAGTGAGGACTGACTTCCTGCTTGGTCCTGGAGAAATATTGTTATTCGATTGTAAACCGTCCTTGATCTCAGGAAGGGGGCGATATAAAAAACGCCAAATAAATAAAATAAAATAAATAAACCTGTTTTGCCTTGGGATACCAAGGAGTCTCTACAGTTCCCTCCTACCCCTTCGGGTAGGGAAGTTACTTTAAAGAACGTTTGGGCCTCTGTTAGTTTAAAATGATATTAAATTAACTTCTACCATGATTTCCGTGTTGCTTTACTTAAGAGGCAATGGGTAAGTCCTTACAGTGGACTGATTCTCAGGTGCAGACTTTCCAGCAAGTTAAAGTATCTCATATTAAGGATTCTCTTTTCTTACACCATAAACTGGAAGCACTTGAGAATTCTTTCTTGGTAGGAATTTGAGATTTCTTAAAAATTTCCTTGTGTTCACTTGCTTTCCCCTGAAATACTCCTTAAGAAATATTTTCTTGAAATTTTGAAGCAGGGTTATATGTGCTTAAACCATCAGAGTCAGAACCTAACTGCCTTTCTTGAAGATTCAACAAACACCATTTCTAGGCGTGCTACCTTGTTGGCTACTTTTTCTTCTAATGTAGTTAAATTTAAAATTTTGAAAGCTTACTTTAAGAATAAGGATTTTTTTTTGTGGTCAGAAGTTGCCCATATTTCCTGATGTCACAAGGAGCATGCAACTTCGTAGAAAACAATTTCTTGATTTCAAGTCTCAGGTATTAGATTTGGAGGCCACTTTCTATCTAAGGTTCCCCTTGTAAGTGTATAATTATATTGAAGGTAGACACTTTTGTGTTCCAGGATATATCTCATTTAGAGAAGTTTGTTAGATAGGAAATGATAATTTTGAGGTGGTTAGAATTTGGAGTTCAGTATGATTATACCATGAAGTCATAATGGGCATGTTAGCCGAATTTCTGTTGTGATAGTATTGGTGTTTTTCTCCCTGTAATGAGGACTATATCTTATGTTTTCCCTTAACTTGCGACTATTTTGTCATCTTTGCTTTATACTTTCCTATAAGGTTTTCCTTTATTCAAATGTAAATAGTAATTACGCTTACCTGGTAATTGTAGTTCCTTTAGTTCTGACAGTGCAGTCCTCATACATCTGGGTAGTCAACCTCTTCCCGCAGCTAGGAGACTGGCCTATCAAAATTATGACATCACTGGAGATATATACTGACCCCCTTTGCTCCTCCTCCTTCCAGTGTGAACTATTAACAAAGCAGACTCAAAGGAGCAATAAAGAAATAAGAAGCAATAACCATACAAACGCGTTGAAAAACAAATCTCAGCTTATCAATCACTAAAACATTTTTTTTTTTTTTAAATGTATGATGATACGTTACCGCATGTCCTGCCTGCTACTCGACCCCTGCAGCATCTGAAACAGAGGAACACAGTAAAGCAGAGACTGTAAAACAGAGGAGTCGGCTCACCGCCCACATTCCGTTAGCTCGAACTCCAAGCAGAAACCCTGAAAAGAAAGATCAAGGGTGGGAAGGAGGAGTGCACTGTCAGAACTAAAGGAACTACAATTACCAGGTAAGCGTAATTACTATTTCCTTATCGTTCCTCCAGTGCAGTCCTCATACATCTGGGATGTACCAGAGCAGTATTCACGGGGGGGGGATCTTATCGAGCGACAGATAACACCGCCGCTCCAAAGCGGGCATCAGCAGCAGAAGCCACATCTAGGCGGTAATGTTTACTGAAAGTATGCAACGATGACCAAGTCGCTGCCCGACAAATGTCCGCGGGCGGCACCAAGCGACTCTCCGCCCACGAGCAAGCCTGCGCTCTAGTGGAATGTGCCCGTAACCCGAACGGCACCGAACGTCGCTGAAGCAGGTACGCAGAAGAGATTGCTTCCTTAATCCATCTGGAAATGGAAGCCTTAGTCGCCGCTGCGCCCTTACGCGCTCCTCCAAAGAGAACAAACAACCGATCCGTTTTACGAAAGGGCTCAGTGACCTGTAAATAACGCCGCAAAACCCGTCGCACGTCCAAGCGTCGGAGGACCGGGTCCGACCCTCCCCCATCAAGGTTCCCTAGAACCGGCAGAGACACTACCTGATTGACGTGAAAGGGAGAAACCACTTTCGGCAGAAAGGAAGGAACCGTACACAAGGTTAGCTTATCCTCCGAAAAGATAAGAAACGGTTCGCGACAGGACAAGGCCTGCAATTCAGAGATACGGCGAGCAGAGCAAATCGCTACCAGGAAAACTGCTTTCAAAGTCAAATCTTTCAACGAAGCGCGCTTCAACGGTTCAAAGGGCGAGTTGGACAAGGCAGTAAGCACCAAATTAAGATCCCAAGCTGGGACCCCGGAACGAGAAGCGGGACGCAGCTTAGTCACCGCAGTCAAGAATCTCTGAACATCCGGGTGACAACCCAACGACACGCCGTTGATCTTGCCCAGATAACAAGCCAGCGCCGCGACCTGTACCCGCAGAGAACTGGCTGCCAAGCCCTTGGAAAAACCGTCCTGGAGAAAATCCAGAACTACCGGAACAGCGACTGTGGACGCCCAAATCCAGCACCTTGAACACCAATCCTCAAAGAGTCGCCAGATACGCACATACGCCAGCGACGTAGAGCGACGTCGCGCACTCAGCATGGTGGAGACCACTGCCGCGGAATAACCACGCTTCCGCAACTTCGCCCGTTCAATGGCCAAACCGTAAGCGAGAACCGACTCACTTGAGGCATGAAGAGCGGCCCCTGGATCAGAAGATCCGGGCGCTCCGGAAGCCTCCAGGGCTGACCGTCCAAGAGCCGGACGAGATCCGCGAACCACGGACGACGAGGCCAATCGGGCGCCACCAGGAGAACCCTCCCCGGATGCCGCCCGATTCTTTGTACCACACGGCCTATCATCGCCCACGGTGGAAACACATACAGCAGACCGTCCAACGGCCACTGCTGGAGGAGGGCGTCTATGCCTTCGGACATCCGCTCTCGACATCGACTGAAGAAGCGAGGAACTTGGGCAGACAGGAAAGTCGCCATCAAATCCATCACTGGCGTCCCCCAACGTTGAACAATTTGATAGAACACCTCGGGGTGTAATTGCCACTCTCCGGCATCGACGTGTACTCTGCTGAGAAAGTCGGCCTGCACATTGTCCTTTCCCGCAATATGGGCTGCCGATATCGCTGTCAAACAGGGCTCCACCCACAGGAATAACAGAGACGCTTCCGCCTCCATGGCGGTACTGCCCGTGCCGCCCTGACGATTGATGTATGCAACCGTTGCCGAGTTGTCCGAAAGAACTCGAACCGCTCGGTTGGACACTGTCCGCTCGAAGGCTAGAAGCGCTAACCGAACTGCTCGAAGTTCCAATCGATTGATTGACCACGCCGCCTCCGGGGGAGACCATAGACCCTGCGCAAATAGGCCCTGACAATGCGCTCCCCAGCCACCGAGGCTGGCGTCCGTCAACAAGGGAAGCCACTCCGGCTGTTCCAGAGGCATTCCGGCCGCCAGAGACTGAGGAAGTAACCACCACTGAAGAGACCGGCGAACCGACGGAGGACAGGGCAGCCTGTTTCGGAGAGAATCGTTCTGATGAAATCAACGACGGAGCAGAGCGCGCTGCAAAGGACGCATGTGCACCTTCACCCAAGGCACCGTCTCCAGAGTTGCTGCCATGGTGCCCAGCACGCGTAGATAATCCCAGGCCGAAGGATTTGGCTGCGATCGGAAGGTTCGTAAGAGCAACCGTAAGGCCTCCGCCCGCTCGTGGGGGAGAAACACTTGTCCTGCCTTGGTATCGAATCGGACTCCCAGATACTCGAGATTCTGAGAGGGCTCTAAATGGCTCTTGGTCAGGTTGATCACCCAACCCAGGCTCTGGAGAAAACGGACCACCTTGTCCATCATCCGAAGACTTTCTTGTAGGACTTCGCCCGAATCAACCAATCGTCCAGATACGGGTGGACAAGAATGCCCTCCCGCCTTAATGCCGCCGCTACGACCACCATGATCTTTGTGAACGTACATGGCGCCGTAGCTAGACCGAAGGGAAGAGCTCGAAACTGGAAGTGACCCCACGGAAGGGCGAATCGCAGAAACCTCTGATGGGAATCGAGTATTGGAACGTGCAGATATGCCTCGGAGAGGTCCAGCGATGTCAAGAACTCCCCGGGACACACCGCCATGATGACGGACCGAAGGGTCTCCATCCGGAAATGAGGGACCTTTAGGCAACGATTTACAGCCTTGAGATCCAGAATGGGCCGTGATGTTCCCCCCTTTTTGGGGACGACGAAATAAATGGAGTAACGACCCAACCCGAACTCGGCCTTGGGGACTTCCGTAACCGCGCGCAACTGAAGCAGACGGTTGACGGAAGAGGCCACCGCTGCCGCTTTCGCAAAGCCTTTGCACGGGGAGCGAACAAAGGATTCGCGCACGGGACGGGCAAACTCGAGAGCGTAGCCGTGTTGAATAATGTCTAGAACCCACTGATCTGTCGTAATGAGGGTCCAGGCAGAAAGAAACTCTCGCAGGCGTCCGCCAATGGCAATCTCTTCCGCCGGGACCCGCCTCATTTCATTGCGACTTGCGCGGGGCGGAGGCCGCGGAAGCGGAAAACCCCCTGCCGCCGCTCCGGAAATTCCAAAACCCCTGTCCTCTCGTCGGGAATCGGCCTCTCTGGAAACCGCTATAACGGGAGGATCGAAAGCGACAAAAATCGCGAGAGGAACCGCGATACGCTGTCGCCGACCGAACCGTTTTGGGCTTATCTTCGGGAAGTCGACCAGGCTTAGACTCGCCCAAGTCTTTCACCAACTTATCTAAGTCCTCCCCAAAGAGCAACCTACCTTTAAAGGGAAGCTTAGTGAGCCGGGACTTAGAGGAACCATCAGCCGACCAGTTTCTGAGCCACACTGAACGTCGAGCGGCTACTACCGAAGCCGTACTGTTAGCCAGAACGCGAATGAGATCGTAATGGACATCCGCTAAATAAGCGGCACCAGACTCCAAACGATCTAACTCTTTAAAGTCGTCGTCCTCCAAGCGGGAAGAAAGACGAAGACGTTGAGCCCAGCGCAAACAAGCACGCGCAACCCAAGCTCCACAGACGGAGGCTTGAAGACAAATAGAATTGGCTTCAAAAGTTTGCTTCAAGAGCCCATCCACCTTCCGATCTTGAGCATCCTTTAACGCCGCACCACCTTCCACCGGAATGGTGGTCTTTTTGGTCACCGCAGACACCACCGCGTCCAACCGCGGAGCCCGAAACCGTTCTTTGTCCTTGTCCGCGAGTGGATAAAGCTTATTGAGAGTGCGAACTCCCCGCAACCCGGCTTCGGGCTTGTCCCACTCATCCTGGATCATTTTGGTGACCACCCGGTGTAATGGGAAAACCACCTGTGTCTGACGTTCAGCCTCAATCACAGGGTCTTCTATGGCAGCGTCCGAGACAATCGGAGAGGCCATGTTCAAAACCTGTAACGCCTCGGCCACAAGAGAAGACAACTCTTCCCTCCGAAAAATTTGAATAATTTTGGCCTGGTCCTCGGGCTCCGGTATTTCCCCCCTCCTCCAGGTCTGGAGGAGAACCTTCAGCCTCCCAGGCCGGCTCAGAGTCATCCGGCCATTCGTCATCAGCCGCTGTGTACTCCAGCTTTCGCGCCCGCTTAGCAGCCGGTGGATCTGTACCTGTCGCCGCGACAGAGTCACGCGACGTGTCAGGCACCGCCGAAGTTCCAGAACCGGTAAAGGTACCCTGCTGACGCAGACAAAAAGCTTGATGCATCATTAAAATAAACTCCGGGCAAAACGCCCCAAGTTCCGAAGAAGCACCCGCCTGCGAGACGCCTGAGGGACCCGCAGTGACCTCCGGAACTGGAGAAGGCAGTAGCGTCTGAGAAGCCACCTCCGGGACCAGGGCCGGAGCTCCTGCATCCTCCACGTTGTCTGCTCTCTCAAGCTGCTGCTCCATGGCAGCCGATAGAGTGGCACAGCCACTGCAGACACCTGTGACAGACAAAGACCCTCTCCCGGTACCACAGACCAGGCAGAGAGGCCTTTTGGGCATTTGCCAAAAGAGCTGGAGTCAAAACTCCTGAATCCTAAAAGAACAGGCGCCCAAAAAAAAAACAACCCAAATTTGTAACTTCACCTGAAGCTCCTCTGGGGCCCCTCCCCCTCCCTACACTGAAGCGAACAGGGAAGTAGGGAGTACCTTAGAAAAAATGGCAGAAAATGAAAGAAAATGAATAAACTAAAAGAAAACAGGAAAAGAAACCCGAAAAGTAAAGGGTACTCACAGATTTTGAGGCTTTGCAGAGAATGAAATCAGAGCTGTGCAACACGAGGGTCTGATTCAAAATGGCCGCCGCAACTTAAACTCGAGAAAAGAAGAGGGCGCCAAAAAAATAAATAAAAGCTGCACTGAAGAAATCAAGGTGCTCTGCAGCTGCCTAATCCGGTGAGGTAGACCGACTAGTGCAGCAGGGAAAATTACAAAGCCTCAGCTCAACCGGCAACTCTCCACGAAGAAAAAACAGCCTCAGGGCACAAAGGGAAATCCCCAATTAAGAGAGGAATCCCTGAGCCGGTTTAGCAGCAAAGGGCTCTCTCCCATAGTGTTCAGGGAGAGAGAACTTCTGCTGTGCATGTGCAGCACAGGCACGCATCCAAAACTGCAGAAAAAAGAAAAACTTAAAGAAATGAAAGAAATGAAAGCTTGTAGCTGCTGAGGGAAACAGGCAGAAGGCAGAACTCACTGCAGGATCACTTGCCCCCCCCCCCCCCCCTCCTGAAGGAGCCTGTGTGAAAGAATTAAAGGCACAGGCTCCTGATAAACCAAAACAAAATTTAAATGAGAATTGAAACCCACAAATGCTGACAACACTACCAGCTTCTTATTAGATGATCAGTCCAGAGAGCCCACACTTGGGCTCAACCACCTCCTGCTGCAAGGAGATGGCAACACTGGAAGGAGGAGGAGCAAAGGGGGTCAGTATATATCTCCAGTGATGTCATAATTTTGATATGCCAGTCTCCTAGCTGCGGGAAGAGGTTGACTACCCAGATGTATGAGGACTGCACTGGAGGAACGATAAGGAATATACATTTCAAAATCTTCAATATTAAAAAACACTTGTATGGACTAGTATAGCAGGATCATCTGGAAATGGGAGCTCACAAATCAGCCAGAAAAAAAAACATACTTACTCCAGTAAAGGATTTCATCATCACTCCATTCCCACAAAAACAAAGCCATAATAAAAGTCCCAAAAATTGTAAATAAATTGAGAGTATAATAGTGCAATGAGTATCTTTAAATGCCAATAATATCAATTTTTCTGCATGTGACTTGCTCCTTATATAACTCAGCAAAGCCATAAGTGCCCCCATGCACTCTTGCAGCGCTATTCCTTAACTTCATGCATAAACTAACTTTTAGTCAACTGATTTCACATCACCGGCAAATGCCATTCAATACTGTATCTTACTACCACATTGCTTCATCAAGATTACAACCCTGACCAATGGTTTCCACTCACAAGTTTTCTTCAGGGAATATCCTTAAATTGGCATCATAGAATCCAAGGCGGGGGGAGAGAGGGAGGGGGAGGAAGAAAAGGGTAAGCATACATCACAATATCATGTATGTTAACCAGTGCACTGGTTAACTCACCTTGAGCTACTGCTGAAAAAGTCCTAAGCTAAATCCAAAATCTCTTCTCTTCCCTACTTAGAAGTATTAATGTGAGGGAATAAAACTTACAAAATTGACAGATAGGGTGCCCTTCCGTTGCCTCATCTGTTGCCTCATCTGCATGCCAAAGGTTTCCAGCTTAGGGCTTTTACGCTTTTTAAAGACCTCCTCTGAAAGAAAATAAGTTGAATTTACATTACAAAGTTTCCTTCCAAATTAGAAAATTATTTGTTGCAACAAAAGTGTAATTTTCTGCCTCTTAACTCTATCAGATCAATGCTGAAAAAGCTACAGCAGTATATCATCCTAGCAGGTTTGATGTGATAGAGCAACATAAGAATTTCCCGTCTGAAGTTAAAAGTCAGGAAATGCTTTATTTATATGCTTGGACAGTTCTACTTACAGACTACAGTCTTCATAGCACCATCTTCAGAAGTCATGTGTTGCAAATGTTAAAACTGCAGCCTCCAAGAAAAGCAAACATCTTGGTTTCAGAGCAACCAAAAATAGGTGAACTAAACGTGTTTCTGAGCCAAGTGTAAACAAAGGGAGCTATTTATTAGATAACATTTTTTGCTTTTTAAAGTTGCTGATTTATTTTTTGCAGCAGTTTGCAAAAGGGGATTTTTTTCTATCTTAGGTAAGGCTTTATGTGTGATGGGGTTTTTTTCATTCCTTTAGCCTTCAAATTTAAAGGAGAGAAAGTAGCAAATAATCTTTGAAGACACCACACTGCTAAGATTTAATGCTAAAAAAAAATGCAAAGTCATGAATTTCAGCTGCAAAAATCTAAGGGACCGGTACAGTTTAAGGTATAAAGTACTTCAGTACACGAAAGAAGAGTGGGACCTGGGGTAACTGTGCTGGATGATCTTAAAGTGGCCAAACAAGTAGAAAATGTGATGGCAAAAGTCAGAAGCATGTTTGTGTACATAGGGAGAGGAATGGCCAACAGGAAAAAAGAAAGCAATACTGCTTTTATACAAGTCTCTAGCGAGACCTCATTTGGAATTCTGTGTACAGCTCTGGAGACAGCACCTTCAAACAAACAAGATGGAGGTGGGTCCAGAGGGCAGCTACTAAAATGGTCAGTGACCTTTGTCATAAGGCATACGGGTATAGACTTAAAGAGCTCAAGATGTACACTTCTGGAGGAAAAGTGGGAAAGGGCCGATATGATAAAAGACATTTAAATACCTCGATGGTTATAGATGCACAAGAGATGGCCCTCTTCCGGTCGAAAGGAAGCTCTGGAACAAGTGGTCATAGGAAAACTGTGAAAGGGGATAGACTCAGGAGTAATCTGAAGAAATATTTCTTTATGAAAATAGTGGTAGATGTCTAGAACAGCCTCCCAGTGGAGGTGGTGAAGAAAGCCGTATCTGAATTCAAGGATGAATGGGATGAATGGGACAAATATAGAGGATCTCCACAGGAGAGGAAGGGCATTGTAGAACTCAATAGTTCTCATGAATGGGCAGACTGGATAGGCTGTATGGTCTTTATCTGCCTTCATTTCCTATGTTTCTATCTGATAAATATTCATTAAGCCCCAACGCAACTTAGAAACAAAAACTTGAAAATAACAAACAACTAACTACTGGACAATTCGCCCAGAGAAAAACCTAGCCTCTTGCGGAAAAAGAGAAGGCCATACTATTTGAAAACCCCAGCCAAAAACTCCGTGGTCAATCTTGGAGTATTCACATTATTCTGTCGACTGGTTAATGTCTCTTTCGTTTTTTAACTTTTTTTTTTTTTTCATGAGACAGAATACCAGAACCCCCGGAAGGAAACTCCCGCTACCCCCAAGGCCAGGGAGCCCCCGAATCCATCTCTACAGACTCTCCCGTTATCGCCCCCACGGAAAAACCCGGGAGAAAAAAATGCGCCACACAGACACTCTCCTACTGCAACGCCAAAATCTGAAAACTCGCAGACTACCCGGGCGGGCCCTGGACTGGCCCGGAGAGAACTCAAGGAAAGACAATTAGCAGGTAAGGTCTAATTTCTTCTTCCTATTCGTCTCTCCGGGCCAGTCCATGACCTTTGGGCAGTACCAAAGCAGTACCTAAGTGCGGGAGGGGGCTGTGAGTCCAGCAACAATTGCCGAGGCACCTACACTAGCATCTTCTCGTGCCTGAACATCCAACCGATAATGTTTAGCAAAGGTGTGCAGAGAAGACCATGTCTCCGCCCTACAAATATCAACCGGCGGTACCAACGCATACTCCGCCCAAGATGCAGCTTGCCCTCTAGTATAATGTGCTCCGAGACCCACTGGAATCGGCTTGCCCTTTGCTTCATAGGCGGCTCTTATCGCATGCTTCACCCAGCGAGCGATGGATGCCTTCGTAGCCGCTTTACCCTTTGCCGAGCCCCCGAAGAGAACAAACAAACGGTCAGACTTCCGAAAAGACTCCGTTGCGGCCAGATAACTACGCAACACGCGCCCCAAATCCAGGCGCCGTAACGAGCGATCCACTTTACCACCGCCGGGCTTTGTAAACGTGGGCAGCGATACCTCCTGGTTCACATGAAAACTGGAAATGACCTTAGGCAAGTAGGAGGGCACCGGTCTCAGCACCACTTTTTCGGCCGTAAACTGCAGGTACGGTTCCCTGCACAAAAGAGCTTGCAAATCCGAAATTCTCTGAGCCGAGCACAAGGCCACCAAAAAGGCCGTCTTCCAGGACAACTCCCGAAGACGTCCCGCGGAACCGGACACAAAAGGCGGCTCCGTCAACACCTGTAATACCAAATTTAAATCCCAAGGAGGCACTACTCGCCTCACAGGTCTAATGTTCCGAGCAGCCCGGAAAAAACGTAGCACGTCCGGATGCGAGGAAAGTGGCCTACATTGCACTGGGCCTCTGTAACAGACCAGCGCCGCCAGTTGAACTCTCAGCGTGCTAAGGGCCAACCCTTTCTCGAGGCCCTCCTGAAGAAACGCCAAAAGCTCAGGGAGTTGCGATCTCCCAGGTGAAAGCTGACGATCGGCACACCAGGCTTCAAAAATGCGCCATACTCTAATGTAAGCCAACGAAGTCGAACGCCTGCGGGACTGCAACAAAGTGGCTATCACGGCCGATGAGTAGCCCTTCCGGCTCAAACGGTGCCTTTCAAGAGCCAAGCCGTAAGCGAGAACCGATCCACCTGCGGCATGCGCAGAGGCCCTTGTTTCAACAGATCGAACCGACCGGGCAACCTCCAGGGCGGAGCTACCAGAAGACGAACCAGATCGGCATACCACGGGCGTCGCGGCCAATCCGGCGCCACAAGAATCACCAGCCCCACGTGGTTCGCAATCCTTCGAATGGTCCAACCTAATAGAGGCCACGGAGGAAACATACAGAAGATGATCCGACGGCCAAGGCTGCACCAGGCCGTCTAGCCCCTCCGACATATGCTCCCTGCACCTGCTCAAAAAGCGCGGCGCTTTGGCATTGGCTTGGGTCGCCATGAGATCCATGACCGGCTGACCCCAGCGGAGCGAGATCTCCTGAAACACCGCCCAGTCCAATTCCCATTCCCCCGGGTCTAGGCGATGACGACTGAGATAATCGGCTTGTTTGTTGTCCTTCCCTGCGACATGCGCCGCAGAAATGGCCAAAAGATGGACCTCCACCCATTGAAACAGCTGTTGACTCTCCTCCAGCAGCACTACACTGCCTGTGCCTCCTTGCCTGTTGATGTACGATACTGTCACGTGATTGTCGGAGAACACCCGAACCGCCTGCCCTCTGACCAGGCCGAGAAAGCTGACGAGTGCCAAGCGAACCGCCCGCAACTCCAAGCGATTTATTGACCAACCGCTCTCTTCCTCCGACCAGGCGCCCTGTGCCAGCTGCGACAAACAATGCGTCCCCCAGCCTGACAGACTTGCGTCCGTCGTGAGCAATATCCACTGCGGCAGCTCCAGCGGCACCCCCGCTCGAAGGTGAGCCAGAACCAACCACCACTGAAGACTGACGCGGACGTCTTCCGGACACACCAACCGTTGCGAAAGAGGATGATTTTGCGGAGACCAACGAGATAACAACGCCTGCTGAAGAAGCCGCATATGTGCCCTGGCCCAGGGAACTAGATCTATGCCGCCGCCATCGACCCCAACACCTGTAGGTAACGCCAGGCCGACGGAGACTTGACTCGCAGAAACGCTGACACCTGCCCCAAAAGTTTGTCCACCCTCTCCGCAGGCAGAAACACTGAGCCCACCTCCGTGTCGAAGACGGCTCCCAGATACGTCAACTGCATGGTCGGCTCCAAATGACTCTTCGCCGGGTTGATAACCCAGCCTAACCGCTCGAGGAACTCCACCACTCGAGCGGTGGCCTCGACAGACTCCGCCCGCGACGGAGCCCGAATGAGCCAGTCGTCCAGATAAGGAAGGACCTGAATTCCTTCTTTCCGCCGCTACCACCACCATAACCTTGGTAAAGGTGCGCGGTGCCGTTGCCAGGCCAAAGGGCAAGGCTCGGAACTGAAAATGGCCCATGGGGACTGCAAACCGTAGGAACCTTTTATGTTCGGGCCTGATCGGGATGTGCAAATATGCTTCCGTCAAATCTATGGAGGCCAGCACTTCCCCCGGCTGTACCGACCGGATAACGGACCGCAAGGTTTCCATTCGAAAATGAGGCACTCGCAAACATCGATTGACGTGCTTGAGATCCAACACCGGCCGAAAAGAGCCTTCCTTTTTGGGGACGACAAAATAAATCGAGTATCGACCTAAGCTGTACTGGTCTATAGGCACCGGCACCACCGTCTGAAGCTGCAGCAGCCGTGGCAGCGTCTGGCGGACCGCCTCCATCTTTGCCGTAGAACCGCACGGAGAATGGACAAAAGCGTCTGGCAAAGATTGTGCAAACTCTAGTGCATAGCCGGCTCCGATAATCTCTAGGACCCACTGGTCCGTCGTCACCGTGGCCCAGGCGGAGGGGAAACGTTGCAAGCGCCCCCCTACAGGAACCCCCACCTGGACCGGCCTCACTTCATTGTGGTTTCTTGGCTGAGCTCTGTTGGGAATTAAAGTAGCCCCTGTTGAAGCCTATGGCGCCCCGAAAGAACTGCCCTCTCGCCACAAAACGACCCCGCTGATACGGTGAGAAGCGAGATCCACGAAACCAACGAAAATCCTTACCATGACCTCTCTGAGAAGAACTGACCTTCGTCGCTCTCGGTTGGTCCTCAGGAAGACGACCCCCTTTAGAGTCACCCAAATCCTTAACGATCTTCTCTAACGCTTCCCCAAACAATAACTTGCCCTTGTATGGAAGCTTACTGAGCCGCGCCTTAGAAGACGCATCAGCCGCCCAATTCCTTAGCCAGAGAAAATGGCGAGCCGCAATCAGGGAAGTCATAGACTTTGCGGCAATGCGCACCAAATCATAAAAAGCATCCGCTAAATAGGCTGCCACGGACTCTAGCTTCGCGCCCTCTGCCGGCACCTCCTCCCCCTTTTCCGGGGACTGCTCCCCCTGCAGCCAGCGGATAGACGCGCGAGACACATAGGCCCCACAGACAGACGCCTGTAGGGCCAGTGCACTGGAATCAAAGGCTTGCTTCAAAAGCACTTCCAACCGCCGATCCTGCAGGTCCTTAAGCGCAGCCCCTCCTTCAACGGGGATGGTGGTCTTCTTAGTGACCGCTGACACTAACGCATCCACTTTAGGCATACGGAGTACGTCCTTTCCGTCCTGAGGGACGGGATAGAGCCGAGCCATCACGCGTCCCCCTCGCAATGAGGACTCTGGACATTCCCATTCAGACTCAATCATTTGTTTAATAAACCTATGAATAGGGAAACATCTCTGTTCAGATCTAAACCCCTGTAATAAGGGATCCTCAAGAGGCTCCTGTTGCACCGCCGGCAGCACCATATTTAAAGCAGCGAGGGACTGAGAAATCAAGGCCCCCAGCTCTTCCTTACGAAAGACGCGAAAGACATTGGGATCCTCGCCCGGTCCCAATTCCCCTTCTTCCAACTCGCCCGGCCAGGGGTCCCCAGCTGCCTCTGAGAGAAGCTCACTGTCCTCAGGCACAGGAGAACACACACTATGTGCCCCTAACTGCAAGCCTGCATCTAGCACCATCTCCTTCGAAGAAGTGCCCTCCCCTGGGTCTGCCAGCCCAGTTGCCAACGGCTGAACCCCCTCCAAACTGTCTGAGGCTGCACCGTGAGCCAAATGAGATTTCTTTAAGAGATAAGCGTTGTGCAGTGACAGAATAAATTCCGGGGAGAAAAAAAGAGCCCAATAACTCTGGACAGGCAGGACCAGGCAGCTGCTGGTGCTTCTCTGCCGAAGGAGGCTTGTGCGATTTAGAGCGCTTCTTCTGCGCCTTGCCTGGCAGCGCAGGAGACACGGCCGGCTCCTTCAAAATGGCCGCCGTTCCCGCCTTTTCTAAGGAGCTGGGAGACGGCGCCCGTAACTCTCCTGTTTTCTTACCCTCCATGAGAGCCCAAAAGGAAAAAGTAAGATCTCCAATTGCAAGCGCCCCTGCGCGGAGAACGAGAAAGAAAGTCGCGGAAACGATACACGTGGGCCGCCCCCCTTTTGAAACACTGACCGCCGACGAACAAGACAACTGCCGCCGACACCCGCGGCGGGGAGAGAAACCACGCTGCCTGCTCTACCCGCTTACCTGCGGCCTCTGACAGCAGCAAAAATGTCCGGCCTCCGCTTCACCGCTGCTAGCGGGAAACCGGCGAGGCAGCACCATGGGCGGGAAGGAGGAGGACACTGGGGCTCCCAGGCCTGAATCCTTAGCCCTTGCAGCGAAGCTCTGATGAGGCAGGCTCTGCCTCTAGCAGCCGGAAATCAAGCGGCTGGAGAACCGGAGCGTTAGAGCCCGCGCTCCGCTCCCGTTCGCTGCCTTTAATTGCTTTTCTTGAATGAATTTTGTTTCTTCTGTAATTTCTGTTCGCTCCTACTAATCTAGTTGAGAACTACCCTGCTAGGACAGACCAACCAGGAGCACCAGAGGTAAAGCCTTTATTTCTTCACCTATGCATAGGATAGCCTTTGCATTTTCAATCTAATCAGTATTCCAATGTCTTTGCTTTAGAAATCTACTACTAAGGTGAAATTAGTCTTACCTGCTAATTGTTGTTCCTGGAGTAGACCCAGTCTGGTCCCGGACCTCTGAGTTGTCAACCTTAATCAGCAGCTTGGAGACTGAGGAACCACCTTCTTTTCATGATGTCACTCCTATATAACTCTGGCATCCGCCCCCTCCATCAGTACCCTAATGACAAAGCAGACTCACCAGAGCAACAAATAAGTTAAGACTGCATTTACAAACCGCAAGGTCCAACCCCCTAACTCGGAAACATGAAAAGCAAGTAACTCACGAACTGTGAACACTGAGGGTGCCCCGACTACTCTCTCACCTGTCCGACCACCCTCCAGAAAGATGACATCTAAAGGTTTCTTCTTACCTGTCATCAGAGAATGCACAGAAGATCGTGCTGCAAGCCCCACTGTCTACTCCAGGAACAACAATTAGCAGGTAAGACTAATTTCACCTTCCTGTTCGTAGCCCCAGTCTGGTCCCGGACCTCTGAGTAAGTACCAGAGCAGTAGATCTAACCGGAGGGTCCAGCCGCAACCGCTTGCAGCACCGCCGCCCCGAAACTGGCATCTTGTGCGGACTGAACGTCCAGTCTATAATGCCTAATAAAGGGAGACAAAGACGACCACGTAGCCGCCCTGCAAATCTCCGCTGGCGGTACTGCTTGGAGCTCCGCCCACGACGTAGCCTGGGCCCTGGTAGAATAGGCCCTCAGGCCCTCCGGCACCGAGCTCCCTTTCAGCAAGTAGGCCGACGAAATCGCCTCCCGTATCCACCGGGCGATGGAGGCCTTGGAAGCTGCCTCTCCTCGGCGGGACCCCGCGAACAGGATAAACAATCTCTCCGAGCGGCGGAACTCCGCCGTACGCCGAAGATACCGTTTCAAGGCCCGACGGACATCCAACGTCCTAGAAGCGGAACCCGATGCGTCCGTCCGGAACACCGGCAGGGAGATCTCCTGATTCAAATGGAACGCCGACACTACCTTGGGCAAGAAAGCCGGAACAGGCCGCAAGACCACCTTGGAATCGAAAAAAGACAAGAACGGCTCCTTACAGGACAGCGCCTGCAACTCCGAAATGCGCCTGGCTGAGCAAATAGCCACCAGAAACACGACCTTCAATGTGAGATCCTTCAAGGAAGCCGAGCTCAAGGGCTCGAAAGGCTCCCGCTCCAGTGCCGACAGCACCAGCGGAAGATGCCACTGCGGCACCGGCTGCCTTCTGGGTGGCCGGATTAACATCACCGCGCGCAAAAACCGCTTGACATCCCGATGTTCTCCAAGCGGCCTGCCGGCCACCCGTCCGCGATAGCACGCCAGAGCCGCGACCTGCACTCGAAGTGAAGCCGCCGCCAGACCCTTATCGAAGCCGCACTGCAGAAAGTCCAAGACCTGAGAGAGAGACGCCTTGAGCGCCACCAAGTGCCGCTCGCTGCACCACGCCTCAAACACTCTCCAGACTCGAACATACGCCAACGAAGTGGACCTCTTACGAGCTTTCAACAGGGTGGAAACCACCGCCGGGGAATAGCCCCTGGTTCTCAGCCGAGCCCTTTCAATAGCCAAGCCGTAAGCGAGAACCGATCCACATGAGGCATGAATAGAGGCCCCTGCGACAGCAGGTCCGGGTGCACCGGAAGTCGCCACGGCCGCGCGACCAGAAGCCTCCTCAGGTCTGCATACCAAGGACGACGCGGCCAGTCCGGGGCGATCAGGATCACCATCCCCCCGAAGCTCTCCACCCGCTGGAGCACCCGTCCAATGAGCACCCACGGCGGAAAGACGTACAACAGCTGGCCCTCCGGCCAGGGCTGAATCAGCGCATCGAGACCCTCGGACATCCGCTCCCTTCGCCTGCTGAAGAAGCGGCTGGCTTTCGCCGAGCTGCAAGTGGCCATCAGGTCCATCACCGGGGAGCCCCACCGCCGCGTGATCATCGCGAAGACCTCCAGATGGAGAACCCACTCTCCTGGATCCACACGCACTCGACTGAGGAAGTCTGCTTCCACGTTGTCCACTCCTGCCACATGCGCCGCCAAAAGTGACAGAAGATGCCGCTCGGCCCACGCGAATAGAGTCTCGGCCTCTGCCTCGAGAGCCGCGCTGCTGGTCCCGCCTTGGCGGTTGACATAAGCCACGGCCGTGGCGTTGTCCGAGAATACTCTGACCGCCGACCCCTCGAGGCTCGGCTGGAAGCATTCCAACGCCAGGGACACCGCCCGCAACTCCAGGCGATTGATCGACCATGAGCGCTCCTGAGGGTCCCACAGACCCTGTGCGAATTGGCCCCGACAGTGACCCCCCCAACCCTGGAGGCTGGCATCTGTCGTCAACGCTATCCACTCGGGCACCGCCAGGGGCCTCCCCCTCAGCAAGGAGCGGGGATCTAGCCACCAGCGCAGCCCCGCCCGTGTCTCGTCCGGGCAGACGAGACGCTGAGACAGGGGGTCCCGCTGGTGCGACCAGCGTCGGAGCAGGGCCCTCTGTAAGGGTCGCATGTGGGCCCTCGCCCAAGGCACCAGCTCGAGGGTCGCCGCCATGGTGCCCAGCAGCTGGAGATACTGCCACGCCGTGGACTCCCATCTCTTCAAGAACTTCCGTACCAACAACCTCGACTTCTGCGCTCTCTACCGAGGAAGGAACACCTGCCCAGTTCCCGTGTCGAAGCGCGCTCCTAGGTATTCCATGTCTTGGGAAGGCACCAACTGGCTCTTCGCCCTGTTGACCACCCAGCCGAGGCTTTCCAGGAATCCGACCACCCGGGAGGTGGCCCGCACACTCTCGTCCTTCGACTTCGCCCTGATCAACCAGTCGTCCAGATACGGGTGCACCAGGACGCCTTCCTTGCGTAGAGCCGCCGCCACCACTACCATCACCTTCGTGAAGGTAGGCGGCGCCGGCGCCAGTCCGAACAGCAGCGCTCGGAATTGGAAATGACCGAAGGGCACCGCAAAGCGGAGAAACCGGTGATGCTCTTGCCGAATGGGAATGTGCAGATAGGCCTCGGACAGATCCAGAGCGGTGAGAAATTCGCCCGGCCGGATCGCTGCTATCACGGACCGGAGGGTTTCCATGCGGAAGTGGGTCACCCGAAGGCACCGATTTACCCCTTTGAGGTCCAGGATAGGCCGGAACCCTCCGCCCTTCTTTGGGACCACGAAATAGATGGAGTATCGACCGCAACCGTGCTGGTCTGGCGGCACCGGCCCGATCGCCCGGAGGTCCAGCAGCCTTTGCACGGTCTCCTGCACCACCGCGAACTTGCCGAGCGCCTTGCAGGGGGACCGCATGAAGGCCTCGCGCACTGGACGCTGTAGCTCCAGCGCGTATCCGTCCCTGATGACCTCCAGGACCCACCGGTCTGAAGTCACGTGGACCCAGGTGCCGTAGAACTCCCGCAACCTGCCTCCTACGAGAATCAGCGGCTCCTGGGTCCGCCGTATCTCATTGCGCCTTGCGCAGGGCCGAGGCGGCGGAAGAGGAGGACGAGGCCCCCCCCCCGAAACCTCTGCCCGCTCCCCTGAAACCCCGAAACCCCTGGGTTCGGGCGGGAAACCTGCCCCGCTGCCCGGTAGAGAACCTTGGGAAGCGAGAACGGCGAAAATCCCGCTGTTGGGATCTGCTGGGCACTGCGCCACGGGCTTGTTTGGGTTTGTCCTCCGGCAGTTTACCACCCTTAGACTCGCCCAGGTCCTTGACCAACTTCTCCAGATCCTCTCCAAACAGAAGGCGTCCCTTGAACGGGAGCTTACTCAACCTGGCCTTCGAAGAAGAATCCGCCGCCCAGGAACGGAGCCACAGGTACCGGCGGGCAGCTACCGCCGACGCCATACTGCTGGAGAGACCCCGCATGAGGTCATAGTGAAGATCAGATAAATAGGCCGCCCCCGACTCCAGACGGGCCGCCTCCACGGATTGGCCCTCCGCCTGCCCTGGGCGGACCTGTTGAGACCAGCGAAGACAGGCCCTGGCCACCCAGGCCCCACAAATAGCAGCCTGGAGAGACAGGGCAGTAGTGTCAAACACCTGACGCAGGAGGGCATCCAGCTTCCTGTCCTGGGCATCCTTGAGGGCCGCGCCGCCTTCCACGGGAATAGTGGTCTTCTTTATCACTGCCGCCACTGCCGCATCCACCTTGGGGGACGCGAAGACCTCTCGATCCACCAGAGGATATAACCGTCCCAACACCCGCGAGCCCCTCAGGGCCGCCCCCGGGACATTCCACTCTTCCTGAATCAGCTCTTGGAAGACCCGGTGGACCGGGAAGGCTCGTTGGGACTTACGGAAGACTTGCAACAAAGGGTCCTCCAGAGACTCGTCCTCCGATGGTCCCTGCGCTGGCATATTCAAGGTGCTCAGTGTCTCGGTGATTAGGGCTGGTAGTTCCTCCCTCCGGAAGACCCTGACCACCCGAGCCTGTTCCTCCTTGTCGTCGAGCTCCCCTTCTTCCAAGTCTTCCTCAGGGAGCCCAGCATCGCCTTCGTCCTCCGACAGGCGCCCCTCCGAGGCCAGGGAGGGCTCCACCGATTCCGTATCCAACCGCAGCCTCTTGCCACCGGGCTGGTCCTCCTGGGGAGGAGGCATAGAGCCACGCTTGGTGCGAAGCCCTCCCGAAGCCTCCGAAAGCGGACGAGGCAGGCCACTCACTGCGTGCCGCAGCAGGGCCACGAACTCAGGGGAAAAGATGGACTCCAGTCCGCTCGCCCAGGCTACCTGGGACCCCTGTCCCGTCCCGGCGGTCGATGGCCCCGCCACCGGCTCCGCCCGGGAGGGGCCTGGGGGAGAGGCATCCGAAGGCCCTATCTCCGACCCCGGAAGCTCCCCCACGCTCACCCCGGAGGATCCAGAGTTGCTGCCTCCTTAGCGCAACTTTTACAAACGCCGGAGTCCGACAAGGAGGATCTCTTAGCCCCACAAATTAAGCAATGGGACTTGGGCGACATATCGCTATAGAGCTTTGCTGACCCGGAGCAGGGCACTGCTCCTGCAAGGTCCTCCCAATCCCCAAGGGGACCAGGCCCTCAGAGGGGTGAGCCCGCTACCTAGCTGTGCGGTGGGAGCAAAGCACAGGCAGGCCTCCACTGCCGAAAGGAGACTGAAGATGTCTTATTTTATTATTCTTTTTTTTTTTTTTTTTTTTGTTTGGAGACACCCCTCGATAAATTCAAAACGGCCCAGCCGGCTCCCCGGGGTCACCCGCACAACCGCGCTGAGACTTAGCCGCCCGGAAGGCCCGGGAAATAAACGAGGGATCCAAAGGAGCACTCCCGCGCGAGTGCCACGTGGCCGGGCCTGCACGGCCGCAAGGTGCACTCGTGCCGCGGCAAGGAGAAGAGGCAGCCGCAGAGATTGCGCACCCCCCTCCCGCCTGCCTTACCTGAGCTGCCCTCGCAGCGAAGTAGAATCGGGGAGTGTCAATAAGGCCCTTCCTGCTACTTACGCGCTGCAGACCGGCTTCAGCTGCACCCCTTCCGTCCAGCCAGAGGCGCGCTCACAGGCAGGTCCTCTGTTTGGCGCGTGGCTGGACCCAGATCACACTCTGCCGGCTCAGCTCCCCTGCCCTACACCGGGGGCGAGCCGACCCCCCCGACTCCGCCGAGCCCCGGAAGACTGACAGAGGGAGAGAAGAGTCTAAGGCACCGGCAGGCACAGGTCCTATACCTTAAAGGTACAGAGCACTTGAAGTCTTTTTTTTTTTTTTTTTAATATGGATTAAAGAACTGTAAAGCTACTGAATCAAAATCAGACTAATTCCTACACTGTACTAAGACTTAGTTGTTCCTCCAGTGAGCCCGGACCCCCGGGCTCAACCTAGTCAGCTGCTTGGAGACTGAGGTAACTGATGGAGGGGGCGGATGCCAGAGTTATATAGGAGTGACATCATGAAAAGAAGGTGGTTCCTCAGTCTCCAAGCTGCTGATTAAGGTTGACAACTCAGAGGTCCGGGACCAGACTGGGGCTACGAACAGGAACTAAGGCTTTCCTAAGCGTCTCTCTGGGGAGCTGGGATCCGACGTCCTGTTCAGCTGCTGAGGACTGAAAGACTGATTCTCTGACACCAGGGGGAGCTGGGTAACCTGTCAGGAAAACTCATTTTTACAGTCCTCAGCTGCTGGAACAGATTGATCACCCAAAGGTCATGGACTGGCCCAGAGAGACGAATAGGAAATATAAATCACAATACTAAATACTCATATGCAACATTATTGAAGGTACTGGTGATTGTTTCAGGAACTTTAATTTTTATTTTTATTTATTTATTTTAAAGTGGTGCAAGGGGGAAGTATAAAGAATACACATACAAAATAAAAATGTTTAGGTGTATTCCAATCAAAAATAATAGGAGTACAAAACGAGTACCTCTTCAGCGCCACTCAGTATTCTCCGCCACAAATGCACACATCTCCAAAGTCTGCCCTGCAACTTAATTTATTTATTTATTAACTTTTATATACCGCACTATTTAGTATCAGAGCGGTTTACAGGAAATGTGAACAGTCAAGCAACTTTACATAGAACAGGCATAAAACATCAAAACAAGCAACTTTACATTAACAGGCATAAACGGCAAACCTGGTAAGTGCAAAACATTTACCTGTTCTTTCTCTTATCCCAGCAGCCAGGCCTAGCATCTTGGGGCCTGCTCCGAAAATCTGCAGTTTCTTTAGTTCTGTATTTTTACTCATTTCTCCTGCATCCGCCTGTAAACATAACCAAACAGAATAAATAACTTGTGAGTTTTCTCTACTGAGATCCCCACTTCACTCCCCTCAAGCTGTAGATGACACCAATCACAGTACTGTATCTTTATATAATGAATGAGTGAACCCCAAGAGCCAAAATTAAACGGTCCTACTTCTCTTTCAGTTACTGAATTTCACTCATCCTAATGCATGCAGTATTCAAAGGCTCAAAGCACAAGGCTCACGTAAATAATTTTTTTAATAATTTTTTTAAACACACCATTAAACAAATGCCACATATAACAAACAAAAAATATGGTAACACTATATAAAATTCATTAAACTTCAAAAATGTAAAGGAAAAATCAAACACATATGGCAAAACTACTACTCACTGGAAAACTGAAGGTGAAGAATATTTAGATCTGGTCACAATATTCACCAGTTCACATGCATACCCTATGTACCCCATTTGTTGTCCTGGATTCCTTCTCATCCCAAAATTTCAACCCAAACCTCTGTGCATCCCTGCTTTCCAGCCCTAGGGAGATGCACAAAGTGACTGTCAAAATAAGAACTGAAAGAAAGTAGGCTTAGAACCTGGTGGATACTCAAGCTCAGTGCATCCTGCCTCTATAGTTTACATTCCAGGAATAGGACCAATGAGTCTGAAAACTTTAATCGCTGTAATAAAATAATTGACATGCTCAACTTAGATGAGGCTTTTCTATTTAAAATTCAGTTCCTCTGGATGAGGACTAAAGCAGTGCAAGTGAAATGCGAAAAGGAGGATGATAAAAAAAAGTCACAGAAAGAAAAGCCATCTATAATATAACTGGATGCAAGAAATATTCAGTAAATTGACCAAGATGGGGAACATATTAAAAAGTAAGTGAAGATGGCTACTAGTAGCAGTGCTGGTTAATAGCGCTTACCTTCCTTTCTGATTTCCTACAGTATTACCTGTTCTTTCTTCTGCATTACTGGACATCAACCGGCCACCGTTTTACTTGTGAAGCTTCTACAGGATATCAGGAACTACTTTTCAGTACTTACTTAAGGAGCAGTACACTAAGGACACAAAGTGAAGCCACACATGGCCATAGAGGAAATATCCCTCAGCCCTGAGCAACACACACCTCCAATGCAGCCTGGGGCAAAGGGCCTGTCGAGTTAGCAACAACTTCTGAAGCTAGATACATCTAATGATGAGTCATGGTGAGGGGAAGCGTCAGTGGCTCCGCTTCCAATGGAGGAAGATTCTTTGGTGCCTGTGGTAAGCGTGCCAAGTCCAGAGTCTGCCCACCAACAGGAGGGACAAATGGCAGGAGTGAGGTACTGGGCCTGTCATTACTGTGTCAAACACCAACAAAGGAGGTATGTGGAGATGGTATTTCTCAGCTCAGTAAACCAGATACAGTTAACTTTGTATTCTCTGTGGCATGCAGTGAAGTCAATGGAGAGGTCACTTTCCTCCTGAATTGACCAACCACTGGGGATTAGCTTGAAGCTTAAAGTCTCAGATGAAAGATCACAGTCAACGTTTTGTGTCCCAGTAATCCCGGGATGAATTTGGTTAAATAAATGGAAGTGGTACAAAATGGCTTAAGTGATGTTCTGCAAGATCAATTTATATTGCATAAAAAGTTGGAGATGCTGGAAAACTATAGTATATTTATTTATTTATTTTATTTTATTTATTTATTTATTTACTTCTCTTATATACCGCGCTATTAAAATCAGTGCGGTTTACAATTGAACAAAAAACATACTGCAATGTCACACGACAATTGAGTTTTTACATTGAACATGGACGAGATAACCTGAAGGTAACAGGGGTAACTAATTACAGAGTAATTATTCATGGAGTATGGTGAGAAATTATACATATAGTATGGTGAGAAATTATACATATAGTATAGCTTGGTTTCAACATATTTATAAGAGGTTTAATCAATAAGATGTGTGATCAGTACCAATAATAAATAAGAGAGGGGATATGGTGGTAGAGCTAGTCATTTTCTTCATGGTGTTGGATTTTGGGTGGGGTGGAGTAGGGTGTAGGATGTGAGGATGGGTGGTTGTTTCTGGGATTGGATTCTGGGTAATGGATGAGGAAAAGGTGTTGTTTGAGGGCTTTTCTAAATGACAATAGGTCTGGGATGGAACGGAGCTCAGTGGGGAGGGCATTCCAGGTC
Organism: Ichthyophis bannanicus; assembly: GCA_033557465.1. Classification (NCBI taxonomy): domain Eukaryota; kingdom Metazoa; phylum Chordata; class Amphibia; order Gymnophiona; family Ichthyophiidae; genus Ichthyophis; species Ichthyophis bannanicus. The sequence goes on from CM066037.1 coordinate 450,827,593, forward strand.
ATGGGTGCAAATAGGGAGAAGGCACTATTGGCAGTAGCCTTTTTGCACTTAGTTAGAATGTTGGGGATCTCTAGAGTGTTTGCTTGATTAGATCTCCTGATCCTGTTGAACGGCCGTCTTTGAATGAGTTTGCTGATGGGTGAGGTGATCTGGTTCCTTAGGGCTTTGAATGTTAGTACTAGGGACTTATACTGGATTCTAGCCTGAAGTGGAAGCCAGTGGAGATCCATCATGACTGGGGTTATATGTTTAGCTCTTGATGTACCTGCAAGTACCCTTGCTGCAGCATTCATTGCAAGGCAAAGAGGTCCTAGTGTTGACTGAGGGAGGCCATGAAGGATAATATTTGCAAAGTCTAGATGTGGGAGCACCAAGGCTTGGAAGATAGTTTGGTAGTCATTAAAGTCCAATAGGGGGCGCAGGTGACGTAGTATCCGGACCTTATGGTAAATTGCTTTCGTGATGTTCTTCACATGTGTAAACATGTTGAGTTGTTGGTCAAGCGTGATGCTGAGATAGTGGATAGTTGATTTTGCTATCAACTCAATATTGTTTACTTTTAATGTGGGGGGTGGGGAGAACATCTGGTTCTTGGTGAGGAATAAGACATCTGTTTTACTATGGTTGATCCTTAAATTTTGTGTTGTAAGCCATTGTGATACAGCTTCGAAGCAGCTTGATATAGGTGAAAAGTCAGGTTGATCAATCAGGAATGGTGAGTAGATTAGGACGTCGTCTGCGTAGACTAGGCACTGGATGTTGAAGGAGCGGATTAGGGTACAAATTGGTTGCATATATATGTTGAACATTAATGCAGCTAGGGATGAACCCTGAGGTACACCTTGATTGAGAGGGAATGGGTCAGAAGTCAGAAGTATAAGTATAAGATCTAAGGTGAAATTGTGCTTACCTGCTAAAATTTCCTTCCTACTAGGCCAGTCCAGACCAGACCAGTGAGTTATGCCCCACTGCCTGCAGATGATGGAGAAGAATAAAAGCTTCTAGTGACATCACTGGTAGTAGTGCTGGTGCAGCTAAGGGCACCTTCAGTATTCCATAACCAAGCAATGGCAAAACTAGGCAACCAGGTAACTAGAGAAACTCCAGGACCAAACTCAACCTCCCTGTGGTAGGCTCAGAAGACAAGAGACCTCCGAAAGAGGGCAACCAGTCTATTTACAATATTACAGGCATTTGCCTAACAATTTGCAGGTTATCACTGAAACCAAGCCCAATTCCATAATAACTGAAGTTGCAAAGACAGCCAGAGCACTCTGAGGCGAGTCCTGGACTGGTCTAGCAGGACTCCAGGTAAAAAAAAACAACACATCAGGTAAGTAAAATTTCACCTTCCAGATTGTCCTACTAGACAAGTCCAGACCAGTGGGAGGTGCCAAAGCTACAACTCCACTGGGCAGGAAGACGAAACTACTACATTTAGAACCTCTGCTCCGAACACCACTTCCATCCTGGCGTGAATATCTAACTGGTAATGCTCAATGAAAGTAGAGAAGAAAGATTATGTTGCTGCCCAACAAATATCAAGAAGCACCAAGTCCAGATCATCTTCTATCCAGCAGATAACTCACTCGATGAGCGTTCACGCCTGCCAAAGAATTTCTCCACTATGGCAATGGCCTGGGTCACCATCAGATTCATGCAGGGATAATTTCACTGGTCGAGAATGTGCCGGAAAGCTACCGGCACCAAGCCCCACGCCCTCAGAATGACAGTGTGATGACTGAAATAAACCACCTCACCATTCTCGACTTCCACAATATGATGTGCCAAGAGTGCCTACAGATGGCATGCTGCCCAGGGGAACAGCAAACCTATCTAAAGGGCCATCCTTGCACTTTTAGTGCTCCCCGCCTGTTGACATACACTACCGCAGTTGCATTGTCTGAGCCTAACCCTTAACTAGGTGCCAAAAACTCCAGAGAGCTAGCCAAATGGCTCAAGCTTTGAGGCAATTGACTGGCCAAAATGCCTCACGGTGGGAACACAATTCCTGAGCCATCCACCCCAAGCAATGAGCTCCTGGGCCCAACAAATTGGCACTGGGTGTCATGACCAGCCACTGCAGAGCCTCCAGGGACATGCCCTTCATTGTTGAGAGGCTGGAACCAGCAGACCAGACCAGACTGTAGGCTATCAACAGATGAAGAGGAAACCTGATGTCAAAATCCTGCATGCAAGTGACCAATGTGACTACAGCGACCACTGGAGGGGCTGCATGTGAGCTTTATCGTGTCCACAATGGTGTCCAGCAACTGGAGATAATCCCAGACTCTGGGCAAATGTTGCATATGGAAGTCTGCTAGCTGAGAAAGCAATTTTGTCTTCTGCTACAGTCAAAAAGGCCCTGCCTATATGAGTGTCAAAGTGCTGTTTGAGATATTCTAACAACTGAGAGTGCATAAGATGACTATTCCTGTGGCTGACAACCCAACAGAGAGGAATGAAACCATTCAGGTAGTTGCCTGATTGCCTTGCATCACAACTCAGATCGAATGAGCCAGTCATCGAGATAAAGGTGAACTCAGATGTCTTCTCGACGGAGAGATGCAGCTACAGCACAGTTACTTACCTGTAACAGGTGATCTCTGGGAACAGCAGGAATTAGTCCTCACATATGGGTACGTCGGAACCGACGGAGCCTGCGCGGGAAAGCTCCCCAGCTTCCCAGAAGGAAGCTTTTGGGGCCTCCCACTGCACATGCGCGCTGCCTTCCCGCCTTCCTGACCAGCTCTCCTCAGTTCGAGTTTATAGCTGAGACAATAGAGAGAGGAAAGGAAGATAGATAGAAGATACAACTCCTAGGGGAGGTGGGTGGGTTGTGAGGACTAATTCCTGCTGTTCCCAGAGATCACCTGTTACAGGTAAGTAACTGTGCTATCTCCAGGAACAAGCAGGAATAAGTCCTCACATATGGGGACTCCCTAGTTAAGATGCCTGGGAGATCCCCTTCCAAGGGTTCGCCATCTTCGTATGGATCTCAGGCATCCATCCTGGGAAGGTGGGCAGGAATTGTTCAAGTATGGAACAGGTGTTTGAGGACAGCCTGACCAAACAAGGCATCCCGGCGGGAGTCCTTGTCCAAACAGTAATGGGCTGTGAAGGTATGAACCGAGGCCCATGTGGCGGCTCGACAGATCTGATCTATGGATACAGAGTGAAGATGAGCCATAGAAGTGGCCATGGCTCTCACATTGTGAGCTGTGACATGGCCCTCCAGAGAAATATTTTTACTCTGGTAAGCAAAGGAAATACACTGAGCAATCCAATTGGAAAGTGTACGTTTGGAGACTGGAAGTCCCAAATGAGAAGGATCAAAAGCCACGAAAAGCTGGGAAGACTTCCGATGTGGCTGAGTCCTGTTGAGGTAAAAGGCAAGAGCTCTTTTACAATCTAAAGTATGAAGGTTCCTCTCTGCACTGGATGCATGAGGAGCTGGAAAAAAGACAGGTAGATATACCTCTTGATTAAGATGAAAAGGCGAGACCACTTTGGGCATAAAGTGGGGATTCGTCCTAAGGACCACCTTATCATGATGAAACCTGGTATAAGGTGGATGAGCCACTAAGGCCTGTAGTTCACTGATGCGGCGAGCCGAAGTGACTGCAATAAGGAAAAAGACCTTCCAGGAAAGAAATTTCAAGGAGGTAGAAACCAACGGTTCAAAAGGTGGCTTCATAAGCTGACCCAGAACTAGGTTCAGGTCCCATGCTACCGGAGGAGGTCGGATGGGAGGCTTAGTTAGAGTCAGGCCTCTCATGAACCTTGCAACAAGCGGATGAGAGGAGACAGGTTGTCCATTTATAGGTTTTAAGGATGCTGCAATAGCACTCAAATGGACTCTTACTGAATTCGTCTTAAGGCCTGCATTAGAAAGATGCAGGAGATAGTCTAGTAGAGAATTCAAAGGAAGTGCTAGAGGGTCAAGACCCTGTTGAGCACACCAAATGGAAAAGCGTTTCCATTTGAAAGCATAGGAACGCCTCGTGGAGGGTTTCCTAGAGGAATGAAGGATATCTTTCACTGGTTGAGAAAGATTGAAGTCATGAAGGCTTAGGCCTTCAGTAACCAAGCTCTGAGGTGTAGGGACTTGGGGTTTGGGTGCCACAAAGTCCCTTCCTCCTGAGAGAGAAGGTCTGGCGCAGCTCCCAGGTCCAGGGAGGGTCCCTGGGAGAGATGCAGAAGTAGAGGGAACCACACTTGGCGTGGCCAGCGTGGAGCTATGAGGATCATCGATCCGTGATCCCTCTGGAGTTTGAACAGAGTCTTGGGAATCAAAGGAATGGGTGGAAAGGCATATAGGAATTCCTGACCCCAATGTAGGAGAAAGGCATCGTTGGCCTGAGCTCCCTGACACGGAGTCCTGGAACAGAACCGGGGAAGTTTGGCATTCCACGGACTTGCAAAGAGGTCTATGTCCGGGGTTCCCCATTCCTGAAAGATTCTGCTTATCTGGTCCATATGTAGGGACCATTCGTGTGGAAGCAGAACTCAACTGAGTCTGTCTGCCCAAGAGTTTTGAACCCCTGGAAGATACACTACCAGAAGATGAATTTGATGCTCTCTGGCGAAGGCCCATAATCTGAGAGCTTCGTTGCAAAGCGACAGAGAGCCTGTCCCTCCTTGTTTGTTTATGTAGAACATGGCCACCTGATTGTCTGTATGGACTAGGACGGTCAGGTTGACTAGGAGGGTATGGAAGACTTTGAGGGCAAAGTAGATTGCTCGCAGTTCCAGGAGGTTGATGTGAAGGGTGGTCTCTTGTGGAGACCAAGCACCCTGAGTGGAGAGGTGTTGAAGATGGGCTCCCCACCCTGTTTGGGAGGCATCTGTTGTGAGGGTTGTTTGGGGCAACAAAGGTTGGAAGGGGGCCCCCAACAACAGATTCTTGGTGGACATCCACCATTGGAGGAACCAAAACAGACGCTTTGAGGTGAGTATTTGGTCAGAGAGCGCTCCTGATGCCTGAGTCCACTGGGTGGCCAAGGTCCATTGAGCTGCTCTCATATGAAGACGAGCGTAGGGCACCACGTGTACCATGGAGGCCATGTGGCCCAGAAGTCGCAGCATTTCTCTGGCTGTCAAGTGACTGCTGGACTGAGCTTGGGAGGCCAAGCACACCAGACGTTGGCCCCGGACTTGAGGTAGGTAGGCCCTTGCAGTGGTGGTGTCCAACTGGGCCCCTATGAATTCCAGAGACTGAGTAGGGGTAAGTTGAGACTTGGGAAGGTTTACCACCAGTCCCAGATACTGCAGAAGGTGCCTTGTGCGGTCCAGGGAAATCTGGGCCTCTGACCGAGATGGAGCTCGGATGAGCCAGTCGTCCAGATATGGGAATACAAAAATTCCCAGACCTCTTAGAAATGCGGCAACAACTGCCATGCATTTGGTGAACACTCTTGGAGCAGAGGCTAGACCGAAGGGAAGTACTCTGTACTGGAAATGTTTTCCCTGAAACAGAAATCTTAGATATTTTCTGTGGGATGGGTGGATGAGTATATGTGTGTACGCATCCTTGAGATCTAGAGAACAAAGCCAATCCTGACTCTGAAGGTATGGAAGGAGAATGCCTAGAGAAAGCATTTTGAATTTCTCCTTGTATAGAAATTTGTTCAATTCTCTCAGATCTAGGATAGGTCTGAATCCCCCTGTCTTCTTTGTTATGAGAAAATAAGGGGAGTAGAATCCTGTCCCTTGTTGAAGAAGAGGAACCTCTTCTATTGCCCCTTCGGCAAGGAGAGAAGAGACTTCCTGATCCAACAGGCCCAGGAGAGATGGGGGAGAATTGAAGTGCCTCACCATGGTATATGGAGGAAGGTTGGAAAAATGGTTTGTAGCCCTCTCTGATGATAGAGAGGGTCCAGTGCTCTGATGTAATTTGCCCCCATCTGGGAGCAAAGTGAGCTAACCTTCCGGGAATGGTGAGGGGCTCTGGTTGTTCTAGAGTCAGAAAGGTTAAGTTCTCTAGGGGCAAGTCAAAACCCCTGAGGGGGTTGAGCCTGCTGAGGAGTGGCAGACGCTGCAGGCTTTGACCTTGTCTGTTTAGGTTGCTGACGTTTAGCAGCAAAGCGAGGCTGAGAAGATTGTTGGCCAGTATTTGTGGAAAATCTGGCCTTCTTGTAGTAAGGCCTCTTGAAAGACTTTTCCTTGGCAGGAGTAGAGGTAGACTTAGAAAGTCTATCTAATGTAGCATTTTCTGCGTCCATTTGAGTGGCTTTAATTTGCCAGTCCTTACCAAATAAGTTCTCGCCTGTACAGGGCAGATTCCGTAAGCCATCCAGGACCCAGGGTTCTAGGTCAGAGGCCTGGAGCCAAGCAAGTCGTCGGGCTGCAATAGCAATGCCCGAAGCTCTACCGGCACCCTCAAAGGAATCAAAAGCTGCTCTGTTGGAGAACTTAGAAACATCTAGAAGCTGTTTCACCAGAGAAATGAACTCCTCCTTTCTATCCTCAGGGATAAAGGAGGCAAAATGCCGTACCTTTAGGGCAAGTTCCCTGAGAAACATGCCCATATACAGACTGTAAGAATTAATCCTGGCTATAAGCATACTAGCCTGGAAAAGTTTCCTGCCAAAAGAGTCTAGGGCCTTACATTCTCGCCCTGGAGGGGTAGAAGAGTGCCTTTTGGTGCTCTTAATCTTTTTCAGCGCAGACTTCACCACAATGGAATGGTGAGGCAGCTGAGTCTTTTGAAACCCAGGAGGAGGGAGGGACCCGGTACATGGTGTCCAACCTACGAGAGTAAGGAGACAACGTTAGAGGAGCCTCCCATAAGTCCATCAAGTGTTCTTGAAGGATTTCGTGGATAGGCAGGGTGACTGCCTCTTTAGGAACCTTAGGGTATCCTAAAATATCCAATTTCTTTGACCTAGGTTCTTTTTTAGAGGATGTGGTAATAGAAAGTCCTTTAGCTAGCTCTATAATGAAGTCTTGAAAGGACAAATCCTCTAGTGGAGACATTCTCCTCTTTGGGGAAGAAGGGTCTTCATGAAGAACTAGAGACAGCTCATCAGAGTCCTCAGAGGAGTCAAAATCCTCAGAAGAATCAGAGTATTCTCTATTTGCTTCCAACGCACGATACGCATACCGATCGGTATCGACATCGGGCGTACCGGGTATGGGATCGGTATCGGGTGAAAACCCGGATCCGGCATGCGGAACCGATCTGCGTTTGGAAGTCGATGGTCTCGGTTCCGGTATGGGAGACGATACCGGAACCGGACCCGAGGGCGTCGCAGCTGTAATAAAAGCCAGCATGGCCTGCTGCATGGTCTGAACAGTATTGCTCATAGACGCCACTGCTGCCTGGATGTCGGTACCGGTATGGGCCGGTACCCCAGAGCAGTCTAACAGGTGATCAGTCGAGGCCGTGCCATCGATGTCAACCTGTAACCCCATAGATGGTGCTTTGGAAGCCAGAGCTTCCCGCCGGGGTTGTTTGGCTGGGGCAGGATCCTCAGATTCAAAAGTGAGAGCCTCTCGATGCTTTGAAGGAGATTTGCTCTTTGAGGACCTGCCCGAAGAAGGTTTGGTTACCTGAGATCCATCCGGAGAGGAAGACCTGGATGACTGTGATGCTGGATTATCTGAAGCAAACAGCACATGGAATTTGTTGGCCCGGTTCTGCAAACCACGTTTAGACATCTGGGAGCAGGATGGGCAGTCCGGAATGGAGTGGTCAGGTCCCAAACATTTAAGACACCATTCATGGGTGTCTGTGACAGAAATAACAGCACTACACTTGGTACACTTCTTAAAACCAGGGGCTGGTTTCTCCATGAGGAGAATTTGTGTAGGCCTGAGGCCTAACCGAAGTCACCAAGTTGTGCAAGATAAAGATTTTTTTTTTTTTTAAAGAAAAGAAAAGAGAGACCGGCGGTACCGGTTTCGGTATGGGGAAGGCAGGTACGCGGTCTAAAGAAACAAACTAAAACAATTTCTTCAGCGGTGACAGGAACACGACCTGCTGGCTCCGCGGAAAAAGAGAAACTGAGGAGAGCTGGTCAGGAAGGCGGGAAGGCAGCGCGCATGTGCAGTGGGAGGCCCCAAAAGCTTCCTTCTGGGAAGCTGGGGAGCTTTCCCGCGCAGGCTCCGTCGGTTCCGACGTACCCATATGTGAGGACTTATTCCTGCTTGTTCCTGGAGATCACTATCATCACTTTGGGAGCAACGGTGAGCCTGAAAGAGCACAGAACTGAAAGTGTGCATCTAGCACAGTGAACTGGAGGAAGTGCTGCTGATCTTCCCAAATGAGATATGAAAGTATGCCTCTGCTAGGTCCAATGAAGTGAGATAATCCCCATTGGACCATTTGGAATACTGATTTTAGTCTCCATCCAGAACCATAACACCCTAAGAGTCGTGTTGACCCCTTTCAGATCCAAAATCAGTCTGAAGGGTTCCTTCTTTCTTGGGAATGATGAAATAGATGGAATACCTTCCCCTGCTCTCTTAAAAACCAACCACTGGCACAACAGCTTTGAGGTGTAGTAGCCTCTCAAGGGTAGCCCTGACAGCAGCTTTCTTGGTTTCAGAGCCACAGGTAGAGACCATGAAGGCATCCAAAATAGGCTCCTTGTACTCAAGGATGTAACAATGATGATTGTCATCGAGACCCCAGTGATTGTTGGTAACTTGGGCCCACTCCTGGTGAAACAGGTAGAGACAGCCACCTACTGGAGGAAAGCCAGAATGGGCCCCCTGGCCATCAGTGAGCAGAATAAAACGGGAGTCAGCTGCTCAAGGAGGATGCATCACAAGGCTGGCAGGCATCCCAAAAGTGATGCAGTCTACTTCAAGACTTAATAGAACGGGGCCCGACTGCTTTCCTGGCTGGCAATGTTAAGTGTCCCTAAAACAAGGGTAAGATGAATGGGAGGAGGAGCGACTGAAGGGGGTTTTAAACTTATCCTCCAGGAGCAGCTAAGTAATGGACTCACATAAGTCCTTTGCAGATTTTCCAGGTCTACTCCAAAGAGGATCTTTCCCTTACAGGCAAGTTTAGACAGTTGCATCTTAGAGGCTGGTTCTGCAGCCCAGTGGCAGTGGCAGAGTCTGACTACTGCAGCTGCCACAATATCCTGAGATGCCAGACAAGATCATACATAGAGTCTACTAGGAAGGCAGCCGCCGACTCTAAGCAGGTCCAAGTAAAATCCTCTGACAGTAGCTGAACCCAAGAAAGAAGCAACCATGCCATCAGATCTCCATATTCTGCCATCTGGAGAATAAGAGAGGAGGCATAAAAGACCATCTTCAAAGTGGTCTCCGCCTTACGATCTTGTTTGTCCCTATGGGCCAATCTGTCATTCAGCAGGATGGTAAATGACAGCTGTCATTAGCGTATCTACCTGCAGGAAACTGAGCCATTTGTCCAGATCTGGGCATAAAGCTGAAGAAGGGCATAAAGACTGCTCATGACCTGGAGATCCTTCAATGGAGAGTTTGGCGTATCTCACTCTGCAAGCACCAAACACTGGAAGGCCCAAAGGAATGGAAAGGCCCTGCAGGGCTTGTGCAAGCCCTCCTGGATGGGGTCCCCTTCCTGCTTTTCCTATGCTTCGTTGGAAACTCCTGACAACTGACGTGAAGTCATAACCTGAGAAATCAGGGAGGCAGCTCCTCTCATCGGAACAGGCGGATGATCAGGGAATTTTCTTGTTCGTCCTCTAGAAGGGAGAACTCGCCCTCCTCCAGGTTGGAGTCACTCTCAGAGCATTTGTCAGATGAGAAGTCATCCCGATCAGTGGGCAGGGAATGGTGCCATTGTCCCAAGGTTTCTGGGAAGAGGAGATGTGTACAGCCTGGATCCTTTGGGTCCTATATCATGTCTTCATTCTGCAGCTGCTTTCGCAGTGGAACCCCCCCCCTGTCTCAGAATTTCTGAGGGGCAAGGTCCTGACCCCTGTAGCACAGATGGTTCGCAGGGCTCCTTAGCAGGGGACCTAGGCAGGCTCTGGTCTTCCATGACAAAAACTGCTTGATAGAAGAACTGAAAAACTCCAGAGAAAATCCCTCATGGAAAGCCACAACCTGCACCAGTCGTCATCCCCATACCAGAAGTTCACTCTTCAACCACTCCCCAGAGACTGCCAGCAGCAGCTACAGGTTAGAGTGGGCTAGCCGCAATTCAGGGCTGCGTGATCCAAACAAAATGGTGACCATTTCCGCCTTTATCCCAGCCCCAGAAAGATGAGGGGAAGGCATTCCATGACAAAACAGTTCAGAAGGATACAGCAGAATACTCCCCCAATGACCCCCGGCTACCAGAAGTACACAATGTGACCTCCAGAGCATGAGGCCTACTTACATAGCTCTAAAGCTCGGCCAAAGTGAAAAAGAGAACCATAACAGCTATGGCCATATGTCTCACCTACAGAGCACCCCATGCGCCACCTGAAGAACTAGCATCAACTCTAGAGACAGTCTGCGCAGTGAACTCCAGCCACAAACCCACAATACTCCTAGGAGACTTCAACCTTAAGTCCACCAACAAAAAAGATGCAGAAGCTTTTCTCCAAGCAATGAGTTCACTCCAATTCACGCAAATAATCACAACCCCGACACACAGACATGGATCCTCACCAGACCTTATTTTTGCACCCAACTACCTAACCTCAAGGGGCCTAATATCAACACCCATCACCACACCAGTACCATGGTCTATCACTTAATTGAAGTAAAAATTACACCTAATGAGGAGATACTAAACAAATATCCGGACAACACCCCCACACAAAGAAGATTTAAATGCTTCGACAGAGACCGGTTCCTACAGGATACAATACAAAACCTAAACCATGAAACAGATGACCTAGATGCACTAATCACCAACTGGAACAACGCCATATACAACGCTGCCAAAGCAACAGAATATAGACACAGTACACCTCGCTGCAACTACAACACAAACTGCAACTACAACACAAACCATGGTACTCTAAAACTATAAGAAACGAAAAGAGGAGCCTCAGAAAAATAGAACGGAGATGGAGACAGAACAAGTCACCCGAGAACCAGGAACTATACCTAACAAAGCAAAAACAATACAACAAATGCATCAACCAAACAAAAAGGGAATACCATACAAACCTCATACGCAACTCCAACAACAAACCCAGAGAACTATTTGAAATCGTAAAAGCCCTCACCAAAGACCAGGATACCGAAGACAAAGTGCAACTGAACCCACAAAAAGTTGCGGACCACATCAATGTTCCCTCTAATTTTCTGTAGGCTGTGTGCTGCGACGCCCCTGCCCCGCCTTAGGGCTAAAAGACAGGAGCGGCCTATTGCCTCGTGAGGAATGGAGTTAAAAACTGTTCCCTGGTAATGCTGGGTAATGTAGTTCTTGTGCTCCTTTCACTCCGAAATAAGTGTAGTTGTGCGCCAGAGACGGTAAGGCTTGTTTGCAAGTATTTTATTGTTGTTGGGGAGATTCTTCCAGCGCATCACAAATTCATACACATCAACAAAAACTGGTGCTTTAACATGAACAGAATAAACTTAGGAATAAAGTCAACTAAAGTAGAATTCAGCTTTAACTTCAGCTTTCCTTCTAGGGAGTTTGACTCAGCTCTGCCCCAAGAGGTGATTCCCATTTAATGCAGCCTCTTTACATGCACTGTTACGTTCACAGTGGGAGCTTAATTCAGGTGCAAGTAATTAAGGTTTCCAAAGCATGGCAGTAGAAACAGCTCCGTTGTATTTTACTCATACACGGCACAGCAAGCTTCTTTACTCTGGTATTTCCATACAACACAATGAACAATCCATACTATTACAGTCAGGTAAGTCAGAATCAGTTTGCATTAATTCTTCAGACTGTATAGAATTAGTATCTTCATTCAGTACTGGTTGTCTGCCTGCTTTTAGATCTAGAAACTCTTTAAAGCTTTGGAGAAGCAATTCAGCCTGTTGGTTGCTAGATAAGCAATTGTCAGCAGCTATTAAGCTTCTCTCTTGGTCAGTAATGTTTCCCTTCTCCCCTCTCAGGCTAAATAAGTCAGGGTAACATTTAGGCTCTCTTAGTAAGGCTTCAAACATAGGAGAATTGAGTTTACCTTCACTCTTGTAACTCCTAGGAAAACTGCTTACTTTTTGCCAAGCCCCTCTCGTCCTAGGTGGCTCAGACGTCTTCCAGCTGTGAGGGTTCCTGTGTCTCTCTGGTCCCAACTGTATTCCAAAGAATGAGTTTTCTTTCTCACTTGCCTGCCGTGGAGGCTTCCTCTTCCAGGGCTCTGCCTTCTTCCAGGAGTCTAATCCAGGGCTACGTCCACTTTCCTCAGGACTTTCATTCACAGCCCTTGAAAAGATCCTTGCAAGTCTTCTTTTATTACCAGGGTCAAACGTACTGCCACACTGCTTCCTGGTCTTCCATTCACTCTCTGACTCACTCTCAGCTGACGTACCAAAGGTCTTTCCACAGCTCGTCCTCTCACAGGTCCTTTGCTCTGAGGTCCTCTGCTCAGAGTTCCTTGTGCAGCTCTGTGCACTGCTCTGCCTACTTCGGCTCAGTCCTTTGCTGCTCTCTTTGCTCCTCCTGCACTCTCTGCTCCCTTTGCTCTCCTTAGCAGGGTCATTCTCAGGTTTAAAACGAGGTTCTCTTCCAGGCACGCCCCTTCCAACCACTGGGTGTGCCCAATCAGGACTACTCAACTCCTCCCCTGGGCTGGTATCCATTCTTAGCTCAGCAGAAAGGAGTTTTTCTTTCCTTCCAATATTGTCAATCTGGCGTAAATCCTGTTGCCCTTCAGGATTTTCCTCGGTCTCCATTGCCTCGGGAGGGCGCTCTTCACCACAGTGCGCATAAAATATCAGCTGTGCAGCTTTTGAAGGAAGGTTAAATTTTTGTGCGCCACATAACGACACTCTGAGTTATATACTTTAAAATTTGACTACACGTCAAAATACAGTATGTACACCATATTGATTGCACTAGAAAATATTGTAGAACTTGTGAAAACCGTAAATACACAACTATTTGTAAATTTTAAGACTTCTGTGTTCTTTTCTATCAGAATCAGAACCGTAATTTTTGTGCGCTCTGTTGTAAAGTATGTTCGCTCACTCGGCGAGGTGTGTGCACGCGCACAGCTTAGAGGGAACAGTGGACCACATCCAAGAAAAGTTCCACTCAGCAGAACAAACAAGACCCAGCCCAACCCCAAAGACTATCACACCCTTGAACACCTGGGGAACATTCAACACCACATCCACGGAGCAACTCTCCCACATCTCAGCAATCAAGACAAGCACCGCCCCCACGGATCCCTGCCCAGTGCCCGGGATCAAGGCCACCAAATCAAACTTCATCCAAACCATCCACAAGATAGTACACTCCTCCCTAACCCAAGGGCGCATGCCAAATCAATTGAAGCTCGCAACAATAAGGCCTATCCCGAAGAAATCCACACTTGACAAGAACAATCCAGCAGCATACAGACCCATCTCCAGCATACCACTTTTAGCAAAAATAATCGAAAAAAACTCTACAGCACCAACTACAAGAACACATAGACAACCACGCTCCCCTGGACAACAATCAACACGGGTTCCGCCCCAACCACGGGGTAGAAACTCTTCTGATATACCTCTTTGACAGCGTCCGCCGCATCATAGACAACACCAAGAAAGGCATACTCATGATATTCATTGACATCTCATCTGCATTTGACACAGTTAGCCACAAGACTCTATTGGATAGACTACAGAACATCGGTCTACACGGTGCCACCCTGAATTGGTTCCATTCATACCTAACCGACAGACAAATACAGGTCAAAGTAGGACACAACACATCTCGACCCATAAAGGTCAAACAAGGAGTGCCACAGGGATCGGCCCATTCAGCTCTCCTATTCAACCTATACATCCAGCCAGTATGTGCCATCATGAAAGAGCACCACATACATTATACAATCTACACAGATGACATCATGACCTACACACCCATCTCAGTTGACAACCCGGACTACACCAACATAACAAACTGCCTCACCCAAATGGCAAACTGGCTTCAGGAAAACAACCTATCAACTACAGCAAGACGGAGGCACTGATCATCACGCGAAACCCGGCCTTTATCCCCCCACCCGACATCAAGATAAGAGATGCACTCATACCCATAAAATCAGAAGTTAAGTACCTCGGAGTCATCCTGGACAAAGAACTTAACCTCCAAGCACACATAGGCAGAGCAACCAAAAGTGCATACCTAAGAATGCGACTCATCAGAAGACTCAAGCCCCTCCTCGACCCAGAGCACTTTCGCACCATTTGCCAGGCGCTGATAACCCCTCTACTAGACTTCTGCAATCCAATATTCACCGGGCTACCAAAGCAGACCCTCAGACCACTACAACTGGCCCAAAACACAGCTGCCCGCATAATAGCCGGTACTACAAGACACGATCACATCACACCCATACTGAAAGAACTGCACTGGCTCCCAATCATCTCACGCATCAAATACAAGACTATCATAAACATATTCAAGATCAAACAACACTCCTCCGCCATAAGCCTACACACACTCATACAACCCGACACAAGCACACAGCCAAGAAGAAGAGGCACCTCCAATTGGGTTAACACCCCAAAAGACGTCACCAAAACCCGCAAAGACACCGCACAACGAGCAATCTCCCTGGCTGCTCCATCCATATGGAACTCCCTCCCAGATGATCTGAGACTAACCACAGACATCAAGGACTTCCGAAAACAGCTGAAGACAACCCTGTTCATCGATTACTATGGACATACCCCCTGAACCAGCATACAAGTCAGATAATCAACCCCCCCCCACCCCAAGACTGTATTTAAGACTGTATAATAACTCATGATGTATAATAGCGCACTATGTAGATAAACCAAATCTAATCACATCCCCGCCAAACACATACACACCACTCTGTACACTGCATGAAAACATTTGCCCCCTTGATTGTTTGCCGTGGAAACCGCTTTGATTGAATGATAAGGCGGTATATAAATACCATTAAATAAATAAATAAATGACGGAGCCACAGCAGCAAGCTGAAAGAGCCATGTGATAGGCTGAAGGAGGTAAGGTGGAAGGTTTCCCAGGTCTGTGCCTGACCATGAGCAAGACCGCACTTGCCAGCCTAAGCCCATGTTGAGTCATGCTTGAACATCAGACCACACCTAGAAGTAAAGCCGCTAAGCACCCCTCTTTACTTTCCAGAGCTGCGAGAACCTTGTGGAGTAATTCCCCCTTTCCGAATGGCACTGCAGCCCAGCCTGGCTTGGTCACCTCAGCTCCACATTGAGAGGCAAAGGCAGTCAGTACTTACCCCCTGGGAACCAGGTAAACTCTGGCCCCAGCTGTGCTGAATGAAATTTAACACTTTACTTTCCCCCTTTACTAATTCTCCATTGTCTTAAAAGGATATTCTCAGGGGGGGGGGAGGTAAAGCAAAGAAAGAACTAAAAATAAGAAATAAACAATAACGCAAAGAATCACATAAATATAATTAAAATGTAGAAAAGACAGAGGCTAATCTAGGAACCTTAGCAGCCAAAGGCCCAGAGGCTCAACCAGACAGACAGAGGTCTTGATGGGGAGCCTGGCTTTCCCCCCCCTGCAAGTGGGAAGCTCCAGCAGAGTATCCGTAGAGAATATGCCCTGAAGACATCCACCAGCCGGCTCTACCGGGCACTTTGCAGGATGGCTGTCGAGGAGCATACACTGATCTCAACACTGAACTGCACCATCTGCTGGAGACAGAGAAATACTGAAGGGTATCCCTAGATGTATCAGCACCATTACCTATGTCGTCGTCACTGGAAGCTTCTAGTCTTTCTCCATCTTCACCATCTGTTGGCAGAGGGACATAACCCCACTTGTCTGGGCTGGTCTAGCAGGATGATCTGAAATTTGAGATTTCTGAATATCACCAAAGTCACCTCTTTTTACACCTGATGCAATGCTAAAGATATTTTGAAAATATTCCTGTAGAATATATCCCCAGTAGTTCATGCTTTTTATTTGTCAGCTAATAAGCCTGAGGGAAATGGTAGGGGAATAGAGTTGCAGGAAGAAGAACAGTAGCTCTCTATGACCTTCTTTATCTTTATCCATTTCTTTATATACTGCCCACATCAAGGCATCAGGGTGGTTTACAATATAAATTGACTGCAGGGAAAAGAAACGGAACTCCATTGATGTGACAGGAAAGGGATAGAATCAAAGGTAAAGAAAAGGCGAGAGACAAGCTTGAAATTCAGAGAATGGACAAACAGGGGAAGACAAATCACTCAGAAGACTAAGGGGGGGGCAGGTCAAAGGCGGCACAGAATAGGTGAGTCTTCAGGCCAGCTTTAAATTTGGGGAAGGAGAGTTCAAGGCGGAGGGCAGGGGGGAGCAAATTCCAAAGCTTGGGGCCAAGGAAGAAAAATGCAGCAGAGCCGGTGGATTCTAGGCAGGCAGAGGAACGGGAGGGGAGGAACATGCGGTTGGCGTGAATTGATCTGAGAGAGCGTTGGGAGGTATGAAGGTGAATCAGGTTGGAAAGGTAGCGAGGGACACCAGTGTGGATGACTTTGTGGATGAAAGTGAGAATTTTGAACTGGATCTGAAAGGGCATAGGAAGCCAGTGAAGGTTGATGAGAAGAGAAGCGATATGATCAAAACGAGTAGCTTGAGTGAGGATCCAGGCAGCGGTGTTCTGGATGAGTTGGAGCCTGCGTAATTGGTATTGAGGGAGACCGGCAAAAGAGATGTTACAATAATCCAGGCATGATAGAACAAGGAAAATGGGCAGAGTGGTCAGGGAGGAAACAGGGAGAAAAGAACGGATGGCACGGATTTGTCTCAAGGAGATAAAAAAGCGCTGGACCACGGAGGAGATGTGTTCATGAAATGATAGTGCAGAGTCCAGGGTGATGCCAAGATAACGAAGGGAGGGAACAACTGGGATGGGGGAGGAAGAAAGCAGGGGAGAAGCTGAGGGAATGGGACCATCAAAAGTGAACCAAATAGCCATAGATCTTGGATAGATCCTAGGCGGGAATAATTGAAAGATCTATCTTGATCGTAGTTTTCACACTGGAATTCGATAAGAACAGATTCCTTAAACTAATTTTCCGCTATAAAAATGTTTTTCTTGGTAATAGATCAGGAAACACCCATATCCTATGTCGGACTATACAAAAAAGAAGAAAATTGTTTTGAATATGAGGCAGAGGGTCCTTGACCTTCGTGCAACTTTTCTACTAAGATTTCCCTGTAGATAAGTGGTTAAATTACATGCACATACTTTGAACCCAAGCAGTTAAAACATTTTCTAGATAGTAAACTGTCGTGAATCAGAGTTCTATTGTACTGGTATAAGATCTTGAAGGACTATCAAAAGGGACTGCTACTGCTGGAAAGAAATCTGCACTTGTAAGTATTTAGCTTCTGGGAAATTCTCCAAATCTTGGGGGAAAAGGGAATTCTTTGGGTTAAAGTTGATAAATCCATGTAATTTCGAATTCAGTGTTTTTGTTAAGTCAGTCAGGGCTTAGTACTACCACAGAGCTTTCATTTAAATCAAATCAAAGTATAGCTTAGCATAGAAGGTAGACCAGGATAACTATTCTTTGAGAAGAAAGAAAGAAAGAAATTGTTTCTAGAGACCTTTACAAAGAGGCCTTCTAGTTAGGAGGCAAGAGACCTGTTAAATTTGTTTAAATAGGTGTTAAAGCTAAGTGAGTGGAGGAATGGTCTAGTGGTTAGAGCACCAACCCAGAGCCAGAAAGACGAGGGTTCAAATCCTATTGGCACTTCTTGTGGCCTTGGGCAAACCACTTAACCCTCCATAGACTCAGGTACAGACTTAGATTGGGAGCACTTTGGGACAGAGAAAGGCATACTGTACCTGAATATAACCTTTCTTGATCTCCCTCTAGAAAGGCATGAGCTAAATACTATAAATGGTAAAATAGACAGTAAAATCATTCACATGATCACCACCGAACCAAGATACTGCACGACTACTACCAGAGATCTTTGTGACCTAGAATAAACTCATCTGTATAAATGACAACTCGATGTTAGACCCTACAACTGAGATCATCATAAACAACCCAAACACCTGGACTTCTTTCCACCTAATCTCAGAAGATCTTAGCAATCAAATCTTGAATAAATAGAACACTTCTACCTCTCTACTTGACCCTTGCCCCACCTCTTGGATAAAGATGACTAGACAAGAACGCACACCCATACTCTATAGAATAATAAATCTATCATTATCATATGGAAACATGCCTCCAATCTTAAAAAAAAAAAAAAAAAAAAATCAGACCTCTGCTAAAAAAACAACTCACCTGACTCCAACTTACCCTCCTTTTACTGGCCTATATCCAGCATCCCCTTTCTAGCAAAGCTAATAGAAAAAACAAACAAACAGTACAGCTACACCTGCAAGACCACATTGATTTTGTTGCTCCTTTAGAACCACAACATGGGTTTAGACATCATCATGGGGTTGAAACCTTATTGTCCTCCTTAACACACACATTACTCAAAGGAATTGAGAACACCCAACATGGCTTTATACTCATTTTCACAAATATAGCAGCCGCAATCAGTGACACACCCCTCTCATGGTTCCGTTCCTACCTAACAGATCGCCTGTGTCAAATCAGAATAAAGAACAGAACCTCAAGACCAATTAAACAGCAGCAAGGTATACCACAGGGATCCTCAATCACAGCCCTTCTATTTAAAAACTTATACATACAACCAGTCTGCAAAACTATACAAGGTCATTTACACTATCACCTCTACGCAGACGACCTAATGTTCTATGTGCCATTAAAATCTGGAAAACCAGACTATTCCCCTATAATATTCTGCATGAGAGCAGTCACAAACCGGTTACAAATTCATAATCTTAATCAGAGGCCCTTGCCATCACGAGAGATCCAACTTATACACCACCTGATGTACTCAAAATAGACAACTTTGCCATTCCGGTAAAAAGAGAAGTCAAATATCTGAGAGTAATACTAGACCAGAGGCTCAACTTTCAATCACATATTAAGAAGATGATATCCACAGCATACTACAAAACCTGTGCCCTCTACTAGACCACAACCACTTCTCGCACTTTAACTCAGGCCATAATTACTCCACATCTGGACTATTGCAACTTAATACTGCAAGGTCTCCCCAAACACCCCATCCAAGCTTTACAAATAGCTCAGAACACTGCAGCCTGATTAAATATATCACACCAGTTCTTAAATCCCTACACTGGTTACCTATACAATCCCACATAAAATTCAAAGCTAACACGATGATACACAAAACCATACATGATCAATCGGCTAACTGCCTGCAAGCCCCGATTCGGATGGCCCCAGAATCTCGAACAAAGAGAAGACAGCATCAAAACATCTTTCCCACCCCAGCTCTCAAGACCAGAAGTTCTCAAACAACCTGCCAGAGAGCTTTTCAAATCTATGGACCGACACTCTGAAGCTTGCTTCCACATGAACTAAGATCAATTGATGACACCTATGACTTTAGGAAAAAGTTGAAAATCCACCTTTTTACTAAATATTATGGCCCTCTAATTAAGCATGCATTCATAAATCTAAGTATCCAAGCCCCTCATTAACAGACTATCACTCACATTCTACTTCACTTGAACTGTAAATAAACTTCATCTCGTTAACCTCTACCCCAAATGTCAACCCTCAACACTTAAATGTAAATAGCTGCAAATGTATCATAGTTGTCTCTTTACTGGTTCCATGTATAATTGTTGAGATAAATGCAAACCACTTTGATTAACATTTCTTATATACCGCCTTTCAAGGTTAATAAATAAATAAAATAAATACTATAAATGGGCAATTTGAAAGGCTTCCTCTTTCAAACAAAGGACTGTGTAAACCACCCAGGAAATTGTTAACAGATTACCATAGAAACGCAGGTCAGGGCACTGTGTAACAAGCCAGTTTTATTAAGTGTTCTTACCCACCCCAACTCCCACCTACCCCAGGCATATTCTTAGCTTTATAGGCTCTTAAACCTATTAAAAAGGGAAAGAGGTGGTCAAATTCATTTTCAGGTTCAGATAGTTATCCTCATCAGGAATAGATTAAGGCCCTGAAATTAATTAATCCTGAGGTGAACAAAGTCCCTCAAAACTTATTAGGTATAGTTGTATTAGTACAAGTATCCCTAGGAACTTTAAGTGAAACTTAAATAGCTAAACAAAACCTTAAAACTAAGATGCAGAGAGCAGTCCAGCAGTGAGATGGGGTATCCAGTCTTTTGAATCGAATGTCAGTGCTATCCAGTCTTTTGAATCGAATGTCACATGGACGATTTTCTCCCAGTTGGCGAGGGATCTTACATGTGTACTAGGGCAAGGAGCTCTTTGCTCTCAGGGAACGGAGTCTGATCTCTGGAGGCTAAACAGACTTGGAAGACCTAAAGAAGGCAGAGAGGTATACAGACAAGACCTACAGGGATGTACTACTAAAATCTCTCCTCCATTCTAACAGCCTCTCTGTTGTCATGGAGGAGAGAGGTCACGTGAAAGGAGAGCACCACCTTGGTGTGGTAGAATTAAGCCTGTAACTAGGACCTGTCCTCCAGGTGATGTAAAACCCTCTTGCACAGAGAAGGTTTATCCAGGGACATGTGTCCATGAGGGAAGGGTTAGAATGGCTGATATAATTGGAAATTCAATCATTAGGCATGTAGATAGCTGGGGGGCTGGTGAACGTGAGGATAGCCTGGTAACATGCCTGCCTGGTGTGAAGGTAGCAGACATCATGCACCACCTAGACAAGGTTTTAGATAGTGCTGGGAAGAAGCCTGCTGTTTTGGTACATGTTGGTACCAATGACATAGGAAAATGTGGGAGGGAGGTTCTGGGAGGGTCAAATTTAGACTTTTAGGTAGGAAGTTGAAATCCAGAATTTCCAGGGTAGCATTCTCTGAAATGGACATTAGTTTAAAAAATAAAATAGGTAGGAAGGCAACTCCCAGTGGAGGAGGGAGGGTTGTAAGGACCAATTCCTGCTGTCCCTGGAGAACACCTGTTACAGGTGAGTAAACACACTTTCTCCAGAACAAGCTGAAAGTCATTCCTCACATATGGGACTTCCTAGCTCCAGGCTGCCGAGGACCAAACCACAACAGCACCAACACTGAGCAAGTCTGGTAGCCATGAGTTGCAGAAGATGAGTCCCCACTGAGACACTCTGCAGGACCCTAGCATTCAGTGGCACTATCACTCCGGTAGCCTGAACACAGACGGGTCAGAGGGCAGGAGTTGCTTATACCCTGAGAATATTACGGAGTACTACCTGACCAAACAAACACTCTCCAGGCAGTAGTGAGCTGCCAACATGTGAATCGAAGACCATGTGGTGGCCTTGCATATCTCCGTCACCGAGCGCAGGATGGCCAAGGACATGGCCATTGCCCTCAAACGATGCGATGTGACACAGTGCTCAAGGGAGAGGCCAGCTCACTCAAGTGAGGGCAATATAGTCCATCACCCAAATGGACAGAGTTTGCTTAGTCACAGGGAGTCCCAGTCTGCTGGGGTCATAAGACACAAAAAGCTGAGGAGCTTTGGGTGGGCCTGGGTCCACTGTAAGTGAGAAAAAGGCATCAGCGGATCAGGCACTAGAGTGGTGCAGATCTTACCTGTCAGGAAGATGGCAACATGTTCGCTCAGACGGGGCCACATCCGAACCATTTCCTCAAACTCAAGGAGTGCCTCAAGGATCCTCCATATCATCCTTGATGTTCAACATATACATTCAACCCATCTGCAACATCATCAGATCGTTCAACGTGAGTTGTATGCTATACGCCGACGACGTACTGTTGTACATGCCGATTTCACTTGACTGCCCAAACCTTACCCCTCTGATTGCATGCTTCAACACCATATCCGACTGGCTGCTATCACAAAATTTAAGAATTCAACACAAGAAAACTGAGGTGCTTTTCATCTCGAGAAACCCTAACTTCACTCCACCCAGTTGTTTGAAGGTACACAATGCCGAGCTACAAGTGAAATCAACTATTCGTTACCTTGGGGTGACGTTGGACCAACATCTTGACATGAAGCAACACATAGCTAACACTGTCAGAGTGGTCTACTTTAAAATTCGATCCCTCAGACACTTACGCCCGTTACTCGAACCAGATGATTTCCGCACCATTTACCAAGCCCTCATCATTCCTCATTTCGATTTTGCAAATGCCATCCTTCAAGGACTTCCTCGAGCAACCTTAAACCCCCTGCAAATGGCCATGAACAGTGCAGCACGGATACTATTCGGAGCCTCAAGGAGAGAACACATCACACCTCTCCTGAAACAGCTGCATTGGCTTCCCATTCAAGCCAGGATCAGTTTTAAGACCTTGCTGATGATGTTCAAAGCATTCCCCTCCTAGCAAAAATTTTTGAAAAAGAGGTGCAACGCCAAATTCAAGACCACATAGACTCCACAGCTCCTCTCGACTACTTTCAACATGGCTTCAGAGAACACCATGCAGTTGAAACACTCCTCATCACCCTCCTCAATAACATACTCACCAATATAGACAACATCCGCCAAGGCGTCGTGCTAATCTTCTTAGATATAGCAGCAGCGTTTGATTCGGTAAATCACGAGATACTCATTACACGATTGAAGGAAAAAGGCATCGGTAGTTCAGCGCTGGAATGGTGCAAATCTTACCTGGACACCAGAATGCAATATGTAAAATCTGCAACAGGAGAATCAAACCTTTTCCACCAAAAACAAGGAGTACCGCAAGGGTCATCTCTTTCATCTCTCATGTTTAACATCTACATGCAGCCCATCTGCAATATCATCAGATCTTTCAACGTGGAAGGTATGATATATGCAGATGACATCCTACTTTATATGCCATTTTCTACAATGCAATTGGATCTACTTCCCATAATAAATTGCTTCAATGCCGTATCAGAGTGGCTCCTCTCACAGAACCTCCGCATCCAACATAAGAAAACTGAGGTTCTCTTTGTTACAAGAGACCCTAACTTCATTCCACCAGCACAAATAAGCGTCAAAGGAGCTGATCTATCCACCAAGGAAGCAATAAGATACCTTGGAGTCACACTGGACCACCGTCTCAATATGAAATCACACGTTAACAATATAACAAAGGCTGTATACTTCAAGATACGCACGCTCAGGCATCTACGCTCATTACTGGACCCAGACGATTTTAGAACCATCTTCCAAGCACTCATCCTACCACATTTCGATTTCGCAAATTCAATTCTACAAGGTCTCCCACAATCCACCCTAAGTTCTCTTCAACTTGCCATGAACACTGCTGCAAGGGTTCTACAAGGAGCATCCAGGAGTAATCACGTGACACCAATTCTCAAACATCTTCACTGGCTCCCGATACAAGGCAGAATCATATTCAAAACCCTAACTCTCACATACAAGGCCATACATGGCTTATCTGCAAACTCTCTAACTGATCTCACACAAGTTTTACCTCCAACTAGAACCAGAAGAAAAATAGCGACAAACACCCTAATAATGCCGAAGGCCATAACAACCTGTAGCCAAGCAACAGCGAATAGAGCCTTCATGTTTTGCGCACCAAAACATTGGAACTCCCTACCACCCGAAATTCGTGCCATAACCGGCATAGTCCAATTCAGAAAGGCCCTCAAACATAACTTATTCATCAAATACTACCCCACATAAAGTGCATAATATTCACCACAAACTTAACAGAATCCCCTCCTTTTCCAAACATTATTGATAATATTACATAAATACTTCTCTCATGTGATCGAATTAGCAGATCAATATTCTATGTATATAGTTCAATGTATATAGTTGTACCCCCATATTATCCATGTTTATCTTATCCAAATTTATTTTCCTGTTTTATGTAATACCGAGCAGCCTGTTGTTCTGGTCTTTGGTTCTCTGTAAACCGCGCTGATTGTAAATAGCACGGTATATAAAAAATTGAAATAAATAAATAAATAAATCAAGGGGCTATCATCCCCCTCTCTCTCTGACGTCATACAATCCCCCGCCCCCTGCAGACTAAGAAGAACTGCAGAGACCAATATGTTATCTATACCTAAGGAAACAACAAACTGCACCAAAACAACATCCAACCGAGCCTTCAGTATTTGCGCCCCAAGTCTATGGAACACCCTACCACCACACATCAGAGCAATCCCCAACCTGAGCCAGTTCAGGAAGGCCCTGAAACATTTCCTCTTTATCAAACACCTCACTTACAGCCCTGAACCCCAGCCACTCTCATATAGTTCGTCCCCAAAAATGTAAAACACCAAACAGGAGCCTTTTTCCATTGAACTTCTTATGTAAATAGTTCACCTTTGTTCTCCAAGTTTCTTTATATAGTTGATACTTGTTCTCCAAATCCCACTCCCTGTTCAATGTAATGACCAGACATATGCATTTTGTCGGATGTTTTTTGTTACATGTAAACCGCGCTGATTGCAAATAGTGCGGTATATAAGAATTGTCAAATAAAATAAAATAAAATAAAAAGTAGAAGGGCAGGACCCGTTTGCAATCCACTGTATGAAGCACTAGTTCCTCTCTGCCGGCATGAGGCCACAGGAAGAAGGTGGGGAGGACCACCTTTTGGTTGAGGTGGAAAGGAGATACCCTGTTCTTGTAGAACCTTGTATATGGTGGATCTGCCACCAAAACCTGGAGTTCGCTCACTCTTCGAGCGGACGTGAGGGCCACCAGAAAGGCCACTTTCTAAGGCAGATAACTACTGGTGGCATATGGCTAGGAGCTCAAATGGCAGTATGGTGATCTGTGAGAGCATCACACTGAGGTTCCACTCCACTTCTGGAACATCCATAGGGCTAGAAAGATTGCCCTGGGCTCCAGGAGATAGATCTGTAAGAGCGACTCCTCCTTGGACCAGCTGTCCTGGTGTGTGGTGGTCCCCACAATGCCCCCCACAACCTAGGAGGGAGGCATCTGCTTAAGGTTCTCTGAGGTGCGGGTGTTTGGAAGGACATTCCCGCCTGGAGGTAGCAAAAGGTTTGCCACCAGTTGAAGGATTATGCCAATTGGTGGGTAATCCTGACCCTGTCCCGTAGCTTGCCTGTGGCTTGGGGTCCACTGTGAGCGGAGGCATCACTGGGCAGTCCGCATGTGTAAGCAGGCTGAGGGCATTACATGGACTGTAGAGGCCATATGGCCCAGTAGACAGAGGAGGAGATGAGTTGGCATTGACCGGCAATATTGTACCTCTCCTGTCAGTTGGTTTGAGGTGTCTGTCCTTTCTCTGGGGAGGACCGCCTTGACTTACAGCGTGTCGAGCTGAGCACTTATGAACTCCAGATTTTGTGCTGGGGAAAGTTGGGATTTGGGGTAGCTGATGACGAACCCCAGGTGCTGAAGGAGGAGCGACGCACGCTCCACCACCTGACTGGCCTCAGAGGCTGTGCTGCCCCTGATTAACCAGTCATCCAGGTAGGAGAAGACAAAGGCCCCTTGTAGACACAGGTGGGTGGCCACCACAGCAAGGCATTTGGTAAAGACCCTTGACAAGGAGGCCAGGCCGAAGGGTAGTACCCTGTACTGGTAGTGCCTTCCTCCTACCATGAACCTTAGGTACTGCCTGAGGGAGGGGTGGATTAGGATGTGTGTGTACACATTCTTTAAATCCAAGGAGCACAGCCAGTCTCCCTGGTGGAGGTAAGGCAGCAGTGTTCCAAGGGAGAGCATTTTGAACTTCTCCCTCACTAGAAACTTGTTTAAGTTTCACAGGTTTAGTATGGGCCCGAGGCCCCCAGTTCTCTTTGGGACAAGGAAGTACCTGGAGTAGAAGCCCTTTCCCCATAGGTGTTTGGGCACAGGTTCTACTGCGTTGTTCCTGATCAGACCTGCAAGCTCTGAGCAGAAGTGATTGGTGAAGGAGGGGGAGGGGGGGGGTCGCACCAGCTCTCCTGGGAAGAGCCTGGGTGGTATCTGCTGAGGTGGAGGAGGTATCCTTCTCTTACCACCTGCAGTACTCACTGGTCCAAGGTGATGTTGAGTCATCTGTGGGCAAAGAGAACCAGGGGCCCCCCTGTGGGCTGGTGAAGGACTCCTGGGGGAGGAGAGGCCCTGCCCTGGAGTCAACAGCTCCCCCCAGATTGGATGAGAGCTGGGGCCTGAGGCTTCTGTGTTTTCACCTTCTGAACCACGTGGCCTTACCTCTTAGGGCGAGAACCTTATTGCTGGCCCGAGAAGGGTTGATAGTGGTGACTCTGTGGGGAAAGGGCCCTTTTTCCTCAGGAACAGGGGTCTCTTCCCCACTGGTTTCCTGGGGGGAAAGGGATAAGTTCTTTTTAGAGAGCCTCTGGCAGGTCACCACATTGGCCTCAATCTCAGCCACTTTGTTGGCCATGAGCTTGCCAAATAGGTCCACGACAAGCTGCTTGACATCCCCTGCACTGGGGAGAACCTATCTCTCGAGGTTGGAAGACTGCAGCCAGGTTTGGCATCAGGCACTGATGCCGGCTGCTGCGACTTGAGCCGCCGACTCAAAGCCGTCACAGGTTGCTCGGGAGAGGAACTTTGAGCAGTCCTTGATCCTGGAGGTTAGGGACTGGAACCGTTGGAGGGGTTCCCAGACAAGACCAGTCAAAAACCCTGACAGCTCCTGGGTTAGAGCCTTCAGGTACATACCTATGTATAATTCATAGGCTTGGATCTGGCATCCCTAACCTCGAGCCATAGTAACACTTGTACCCAAGGGAGTCGAGGGCTCTGACTTCCCTTCCAGGGAGAACACAGGAGTGGCTCTTAAGTTTCTGCATGGTTGACTCGACAATCAAGGAGTTATGTGGCAACTGGGGTTTGTGGAACCCCGGGCACTTCTGGACATGGTATATGGTGCTGAGGCGCCGGCACACCACCAGTACCAATGCCGGCATTTCTCCCATTCTGAGCAGTGGCCACTCGAGGATCGGCTGCACGGGCACTGTGAGAGTTTCCTTGGGTGGAGACTCGTATCGGAGGATCTCCAACTTCTCTGTGCGCAGGTCCTCCTCTGCCTCGGTCTGAACCAAGAGGGCTCTGGCCATGTTCTTGACAAAGTCATGGAAGGCTATGTCCTCCATAGGACAGTGGCACCAGGGGAGAGGGATCTGAGGGAATCGCTTGGTGCCAATTAGTTTCCGGGGATGCCTCGTTGTCGGTCTCCCACTCGCAGTTGAGTGGTGACGACTAGTGAAGCCCTGCAACATATTGTCTTGAGGACGGCACCAAGGAATCAGTGGCCTCCGGAGGAACTGGGGTCCAAGTCACGGAAACTAGCTGGGGAGGATCGGATGCTCGAGGACCGGGATCTCAACCGGCGCTGAGGGCTTACCCGAGGCCAGTTGCGCTCGGAGCTCAGCTTGACGACCGGAGATTCCCCCCGCAGTCAGAGGCCCTGTCATCGGGGCAGATAATGCAGACGAACCAGCCATCATTGGCTGCTGCAGGGCCAGGACAGCAATGATGTTCTGCTTCAGGACTGCAGTTCTAGTTTCCAAGCCAGAAGGCTCCGCAGCTTTCAGAACAGGCACAGAGGATATCGGGCCCGACGCCAGCACTCTTGTGAGTGTGTCCTTGGCAAGAACTATGGCCTCAAGGAACCTCACATGGTCTCCGCCGGCCAAGGAATCCTTTTTGAGGACCTTGGTAGGGCGCTTCTTGGAGCCACCTGAGTCCCTCTGGGCGGTTTTACTGGGTTTCTCCAGTGCAACCCTGTCGGACTTCGAGGACTTCTTTTTCCTCAGGGTCCGAGGTCTTCTTGGAGGAGCCATCACCACAGGACTCAAAGGACGCTCGTGTCTCATGGGACATGCTGGGCTTAGAGCTCGGCATCGGAGAGGCCGCAGCAGAGTCGGATCTGGGGAAAAGTTCTTCCTGCAACTCCGACCTCTTTTTTTGGTCTTAAGCGTCATAGCCTGGCACAGGTCATAACAGGTGCTGTCATGGTCCGGTCTCTTGCAGCATTGGCAGCAGTCATGTATGTTGGTCACTGACAGTTTGACTGCAGTGGTCACATTTTTAGAACCCACCGGGATAATGGTGGGGAGCACCCGGGTGGGGTCAAAGACCCCCCCCCCGGGGCAAAAAAAGGCACGAACACCAGTCGAGGCAAGCCTCAATCAAAAAAGGGAAGAAAGGGCCAAGAACAGCACAGGAACCGGTACGCAAACCAGGAAAAGCTAAGTTTAAGGATATTTAGCAAGGCTTATTTTCTGGAGAAACAGAAAAGACATCCATTGGGCTCTGTGGACAAAAGGAGACTGAACAAGATGACACCGTTGGGTGGAAAGGGGACCATGCATGCATGGTAGCATGTCCCAAAGGCTTTCTTTGAAAGCTGGGGAAATACTCCACATGGGCTCCGTCAGCGCCAACGTCACCGACATGTGAGAACTGACTTCCTGCTTGTTTCTGGAGAACCAGATTAATATGAATAAAATACAGCCTCTAAAATGTCTGTGTGCAAATGATAGAAGTCTAAAAAATAAGATCAGAGTTATATCTCTAACCTTTCATTTAGTGCTATAATTGGCATTTTAGAGACTTGGTGGAAAGAAGACAACCAATGGGATACCTGGGTACAAAATATATTGCACTGATAGGGTAGATCAAATTGTTGGAGGGAGTTGTGTTCTATGTTAGAGGGAGGGCATTGACTCACACTGGATTAACATTTTGCAGGGAAAAAAATACACTGTAGAATCTCTATGGAGAGAAATTCCATATAAAAAGGCAATGGCATCAGGGGTGTACAACCGCCCGCCTGACCAGAATGAACAAATGGATGATGAAATGCTAAAAGACATCAACGAAACTAACAAAAGTTACAACACTGTATTAATGGGTGATTTCAATTACCTCAGTATTGACTGGATCAATGTCACTACAGGACATGCTAGGGAGATAAAGTTCCTAGATGAAGTAAAGAGTAGTTACTCACCTGTAACAGGTGTTCTCCAGGAGCAGCAGGAATCAGTCCTCACATATGGGTGACCTCGGCGCCGACAGAGCCCTCGTGCGGAGCATTTCCCCAGCTTTCAAAGAAAGCCTTTGGGAATTGCAGCGCGCATGCGTGGTCCCCTTCCCGCCCAAGGGTGCCATCTTGCTCAGTCTGATGACATAACTAAAAGACAGCAAAAAATTAGCAAAAACAAATCATATGACTGCAACTCCAAGGGGAGGAGGGAGGGTCGTGAGGACTGATTCCTGCTGCTCCTGGAGAACACCTGTTACAGGAGAATAACTACTCTTTCTCCAGGACCAAGCAGGAAGTCAGTCCTCACATATGGGACTCCCCAGCTTAAGGCTACCGGAGACCTCAAGCAGAAAAAATGAGCTCCCTCTAGCTCGTCAGCACGTAAGGAAGGAATCTTCTCTGAGAACGCCCCCGACCGGTAGCCCAACACCAGGGCCGGAGGGAAGGAGTTGCCTAAACCCCAAAGAGATTATGGAGTACTGCCTGTCCGAAAGCACTAACCCTGCGGGACTCCCTCTCAAGGCAGTAATGGGCCGCAAAAGTCTGGCTTGAAGACCAAGTAGCGGCCCGGCAGATGTCTGCCAACGGAACAGAGTGGAGATGAGCCACTGACGCAGCCTTCGCCCTGACACGATGAGCCGTGACTCGACCCTCCAACGAGAGGCCGGCTGCCCCATAAGCCCAGGCGATACAGTCAGCTAACCAGATGGACAAAGTACGCTTGGAGACAGGAAGCCCCAACTTATTGGGGTCAAAAGAAACGAAGAGCTGAACAGCCCTCTAGTGCTCCCGCGTACGGTCAAGATAGAAGGACAACGCCCTCCTACAGTCCAGGATATGCAGGACCATCTCAGCCCGGCTGGCATGCGGCCTGGGAAAGAAGGTCGGAATAACCACCTCCTGATTGAGGTGAAAAGGGGAGACAACCTTAGGAAAAAACTTAGGGTGAGTCCGTAAGACTACCCTATTCCTGTAGAACCTAGTGTAAGGGGGATCAGACACTAGTGCCTGAAGTTCACTTACTCGTCTAGCAGAGGTAAGGGCTACCAGAAATAAGGTTTTCCAGGAGGGAAAACAGAGAGGGCAGGTAGCCACAGGTTCAAAGGGCGGACAAGTAATCCGCTGTAAGACCACATTCAGATCCCACTCAGGGGCCAGTGGACACAAAGGAGGCTTAAGCAGGAGGCGGCCTCTGAGAAAACGAGCCACCAAAGGGTGGTTTGAAAGAGGCCTACCGTCCACCGGCGAGTGGTGCGCTGAGACAGCACTGAGGTGAACTCTGACAGAACATAAGAACATAAGATATGCCATACTGGGTCAGACCAAGGTCCATCAAGCCCAGTATTCTGTTTCCAACAGTGGCCAATCTAGGTCATATGTACCTAGCAGTTTCCCCAAGAGACACAAGTTCCACAATGCTTGTACTGGGTCAAGCATTGATATCTTCGGTCACTTCTTAATAATGGTTTATGGACCTTTTCTCCAGGAACTTGTCCAAACCTTTTTTAAACCCAGCTACACTAACAGCCTTTACTACATCCTCCGGTAACAAATTCCAGAGTTTGATTACACGTTGAGTGAAAAAATATTTTCTTTTATTAGTCTTAAATAGTTTACCCTGTAGCTTCATTGCATGTCCCCTAGTCTTTCTATATTCTGATAAGGTGAACAATCGATCTACGTTTACCCGTTCCACTCCATTCATTAATTTATAGACTTCTATCATATCTCTCCTCAGCCGTCTCTTTTCCAGGTTAAAGAGCCCTAACTTTTTTAGCCTTTCTTCATAGGAGTATCCTTCCATCCCCTTTATCATTTTGGTGGCTCTTCTCTGTACCTTTTCTAAAATTGCTATATCCTTTTTAAGATACGGCGACCAGAATTGCACACAATATTCAAGGTGCGGTCTCACCATGGAACGATATAGAGGCATTATAATATCTTTTGTTTCATTTTCCATTCCTTTCCTTATCATACCTAGCATTCTATTTGCTCTCTTGGCCGCCGCTGCACACTGGGCCAAGGGTTTTAACATGGTATCCACAATGACGCCTAAATCTTTTTCCTGGGTGGTGGTTCCTAATGTGGAACCTTGCATCGTGTAACCATAGTTTGGGTTGTTCTTCCCTAGGTGCATAACCTTGCACTTGTCCACATTAAATTTCATCTGCCATTTTGATGCCCAGTCTTCCAATTTATCAAGATCCTCTTGCAATTTTTCACAATCCTCTTGGGTTTTAACAACTTTAAATAGTTTTATGTCATCTGCAAATTTGATAACCTCACTCGTTATTCCACTTTCCAGGTCATTTATGAATATGTCAAAAAGCAGCGGACCCAGCACAGATCCCTGGAGTACACCACTATTCACCTTTCTCCATTGGGAAAATTGGCCATTTAGCCCTACCCTCTGCTTTCTAACTTTTAACCAGTTCCCGATCCACAACAGTACACTGCCTCCTATCCCATGACTCTTTAGTTTTGCCAAAAGTCTCTGATGAGGGACCTTGTCAAAGGCTTTCTGAAAGTCCAGATACACAATATCAACCGACTCACCTTTGTCCACCTGTTTATTCACTCCTTCAAAAAAACATAACAGATTAGTAAGACAAGATCTTCCTTGTCTAAAGCCATGTTGGCTGTCTCCCATTAGGTTGTGACTATCTACATGCTGAGTAATTTTATTCTTTATGATGGTTTCTACCATTTTTCCCAGTACTGACGTCAGGCTCACCGGTCTGTAGTTTCCCGGATCACCCCTGGAACCCTTTTTAAAAATTGGTGTTACATTGGCGATCCTCCAATCTTCAGGTATTAGAGATGATTTTAATGATAGTTCACAGATTACTGATAGCAGTTCTGCAATCTCATATTTCAGTTCTTTCAACACCCTTGGATGTATACCATCCGGCCCAGGTGATTTGCTACTCTTCAGTTTATCTAATAGTTGTAAGACATCTTCCCGATGTATTGATATTTCCTTCAATTCTTCCGCACCTTTAAATACCACTTCAGCCATGGGTAACATCCCTACATCTTCCTCAGTAAAGACCGAAGCAAAGAATTCATTCAGTCTCTCCGCTATCGCCTTGTCGCCTCTTAGTGCTCCTTTAACCCCTTTATCATCTAATGGACCAACTGACTCTCTCACAGGTTTTTTGCTACAAATGTACTTGAAAAGGTCTTTATTTCGCGTTTTTGCTTCCGCAGCAAGCTTCTTCTCAAATTCTCTCTTTGCCTGCCTTATCAATGCCTTGCATTTGACTTGCCAGTGCTTGTGCTGTTTCCAGGTTTCGTCGTTTGGCTCTTTTTTCCATTTCCTGAAAGATGCTTTTTTGGCAACAGCCTCTCTGACCTCACCTTTAAACCATGCTGGCAGTTTTTTGGACTTCCTTCCACTTTTCTTAAAGCGTGGAATACAGCTGGTCTGGGCTTCCAAGATAGTATTTTTCAACAACACCCAAGCTTGATGTACGTCTTTAACCTTCACAACTGCTCCTTTTAGTTTTTTCTTAACTGTTTTCCTCATTTTATCATAGTCTCCCTTTCGAAAGTTAAAAGGTAGTACTGTGGATTTCCTTACTATCCCTCCTCCACTAATTAAATCAAAGGTGATCATGCTATGATCACTATTGCCAAGTGGCCCCAACACCCTTATCTCTTGCACTAGGATCTGGTGTTCCACTAAGGACTAGGTCTAATATGGCTTCCCCTCTGGTCGGTTCATGAACCAGCTGCTCCAAGAAACAGTCATTTATTTCATCTAGGAACTTTATCTCCCTAGTTAGACTTAAGGCCTAGATTGGAGAGGTAAAGCAAATATTGCAATACTACCACTACCAAGCACGAGAAGGGATTCTCGCTGTGCTGAGCACACCATGCGGAGAATCTACGCCACTTAAGAGCGTAGGAATTCCTGGTGGATTGTCGCCTAGAGGCCAAAACCACATCTTCCACCTCTCGAGGCAGTAGTAGGGGAGCCAGGACTACCCTTTCAGCAGCCAGGCCATCAGATGAAGGGACTGGAGGTTGGGGTGCAAGAGAGTCCCCTGATCCTGAGACAGGAGATTGTGTTGAAACCCCAGAGGAAGAGGGGTGTCCACCGCTAGCTGCAGCAGAAGCGGGAACCACGGCTGCCTCGGCCACTTGGGGGCGATCAGGATCAATAAAGCCCCGTCCTTGAGGACTTTGAACAACGTTCTGGACACTAGTGGCGTGGGAGGAAACGTATACAGTAGGCCTTTGGACCACGAGATCAGAAACGCATCCGCTGCTGCTCTGAGAGGATGCGGTTGTCTGGAGCAAAATCTCGGGAGCTGCCGGTTCAGAGGAATGGCGAAAAGATCCATGGTGGGGAGGCCCCACCTGAGAAAGACCTGCTGAACCACCAACGGGTTCAACCTCCATTCGTGTGGTTGCAGGATCCTGCCCAGTCTGTCCGCCAGGTAATATTCTTGACCTGGGAGGTAGACAGCCTTGAGGAGGATTCCGTGATTGACAGCCCAAGAGCACAGTCGTCGTGCCTCCTGACACAGAAGGAAGGAGCCTGTGTCGCCTTGTTTGTTCACGTAGAACATCGCAAATTGATTGTCCGTCTGGACCAGTACAGACTGGTGAGAGGCGAGGTGGGAGAAGGCTCTCAGAGCTAGGCGTATCGCCCGTAGCTCCAGGAAGTTTATCTGTTGAGCAGTCTCCCAAGGGGTCCAGAGACCCTGAGTACATGTCCCTTGGCAATGTGCTCCCCAACCTAGAAGAGAAGCATCTGTCGTCAGCACTTGAGAATGCGGAGGGGATTGAAAAACCACTCCGAGTACCAGATTCGGAAGATGAAGCCACCATTGCAGAGAGGAGACTAGCAGTTCTGATATTTTTACTGAGTCCGCTAGGTTCCCGTGGCCTGATGCCACTGAGTGCGAAGGCTCCACTGAGTAGGCCGTATGTGCAGGCGGGCATTGGGGGTGACATGAACCGTGGAAGCCATATGGCCGAGTAGTCTCAGGAATTGCCTGGCAGAGACCAGGGAACTGCTGCGAAACTGCCTGGCCAGATCCATCAGCCTGTGGGCTCTGCCCATAGGCAGAAAAGCCTTCGCTTGAAGAGTGTATAGTCTTGCTCCTATGAATTTTAAGTTCTGGGACGGGAGCAAAGTGGACTTTGCGAAGTTTATGACAAACCCCAAGTGCTGAAGCAGAGCCACAGTGCGAAGGGTGGCTTGATTTGCCTCTTGGGAAGATTGGCCCCTTATGAGCCAGTCGTCCAGGTACAGAAACACAAAAAGACCTTGAAGCCTTAGGTAGGCCGCCACCACTGCCAGGCACTTGGTGAACACCCTGGTAGCGGAGGATAGGCCAAAGGGTAGTACTCTGTACTGATAGTGGTTTCCCCCCACAACAAATCTGAGATATTGTCTGTGGTCTGGATGAATAAGGATGTGAGTATAAGCATCCTTTAGATCTAAGGAGCATAGCCAGTCTCCCTGCTGGAGGTAGGGCAGCAGGATTCCAAGGGTAAGCATCTTGAACTTTTCACTCTCCAGGAACTTGTTGAGGTTGCGCAAGTCTAGGATGGGTCTGAGGCCTCCTGTTCTTTTTGGTACCAGAAAGTACCTGGAATAAAAGCCGTGACCTCTCAGGTGGTGGGGCACCGGTTCCACAGCCTGTTCCTTTAGCAGACTTGCTAACTCCTGAAGGAGTAGGTCCCTGTGCATAGGGAGTCTTGGAGGCTCCCCTGGAAAATAGGAGGGAGGTACCTGGTGAAAATGGAGAAGATAGCCCTTTTGGACTATATGGAGCACCCAGGTATCTGATGTGATGGCTGACCACCTGTGGGCAAAGTGGGCCAGCCGGCCTCCTATGCTGAGAGAAGCCAGCTGAGGAGAAGAAGCTATGTTTCTGAGTCAAAAACCCCCAACCTGCTGAGCAGGGGCCGTTGTTGGTGGCTTGGGGGCCTTCTGCCTACGGGGCCCATGACCCTGCCCCTTGGCCTGCTGACCCTGTTGGGGAGCTGCAGAGGCCTGATAATGAGGATATTGTTTATAGGCAGATGACTTCCTCGGGTAAAAGGTCTTTTTTCCCAAGCCCTTCTTCTTCTGAGAAGGGGCAGAGGTTTTTCTGGACAGCCTAGTCCTGGTGAGAGTCTCTGTCTCAAGCTCAGCAGCCTTTTCAGCCATGGGTTTGCCGGAAAGGTTTTCACCCCGGCAGGGGACATCGACCAACTTGTCCTGTACCCATGGCTCGAGGTCGGATGACTGTAGCCAAGCCTGTCGGCAGGCACCGATGCCGGCCCCGGCTACTCGGGCCGAAGTCTCAAAGCCATCGTAGGCTGCTCGAGAAATAAACTTCGAGCACTCCCGAATACCAGTGGACAAGGCCTGGAACCTCTGCAAAGGTTCCTCGGAGAGACCAGCAGAGAACCCGGCAATCTCCTTTGCCAGGTCTCGGAGGTACATGCCCATGTAGAGCTGGTAAGTCTGGACACGGCAAGCAAGCATAGAGCCCTGGAAGCACTTCTTACCGAGGGCATCCAGGTTCCGGGCCTCCCGGCCGGGAGGCACCGAGGAGTGCATCTTCTGACCTTTTAGTCGATGCATGGCCGATTCCACAACCATGGAGTGGTGCGGTAATTATGCCTTTTGGAACCCGGGGCTCTTGCAGACTCGATAGATGGAATCGACCCGCTTGCTTAACACCAGCGTCGAGGCCGGGGTCTCCCACATGCGGAAGAACAGCCGCTCCAGCATCGGAGGAACCGGTACAGTAAAGGCCTCCTTCGGGGGAGAGTCATACTGGAGGGCCTCGAGCTCCTCGGCTCGAGGTTCCTCCTCGGGATCCGCGGAGAGGCCAAGGCCTTGGCCATATCCCGCACAAAGTCCGAGAACCGGGTATCCTCCGGTGGGGATCGTCTCCGAGGCTCAAACTCCGGCGAGTCCGATGGGACACACCGAGTCCGAAGAGTATTGGGTGACTCTTCGTCCTGTGTCTCCCAGCCCGACTCCTCGGAGGAGGAATCGAGCGGCTCCGGTCGGGCGGGCGGGCACCGATGCCCTCCGCCCCAACGCCGAGGGTACCGGCGTCGACGACCTCGGTCCCGAACGGGAGGCCAAGGGAGACCGTGGCTGAGGATCGACTCGAGCCCGCATGGACTCGAGGATCGGCTCGGCCTCCGGGGTCGACTTGGACGTCGAGGTCCCGGTGGTCGGGGCAGATGCACCGGTGAGACCGGCGATCAATGCCCGCTGCTGTTCCATGAAGGCAGCGAAGCTGCTCTCCAAGGCCATCAACCTGAGTCCGAGCTCAGGAGACCCAGCAGCCCCCGACTCTGGCCCCGACGGCATCGGGCCCGACGTCGGCTCCCTTGGAGGAGAGTCCACGAGGACAACAGCACTTACGTGTCCAGGAGACTCCATCTCGACACGAGGATGCTTGGCAGGCCTCTCGGACTTAGAAGACCCGGGACGGCTATCGGGGCTATGCAACCTGGCCCTCGAGGAACCAGGAGCGTCCACCGATGCCTCCCTCGTGGATTTCTTCTTCCTGCGATGTTCCCGCGAAGGAGACCCCCGCTCAGAGGAACCCCGACGCTGCTCGGGGCCGGAGTCCCGAGACGTCGAGGCCTCTGACGAGGTCCGGGCCCGTCCGGACGCGGAGTCAGAAAAGATCCTATCCTTTTGGTGCTGCAGACTCCTCAACGCCGTCGAGGACATTTTGCCACACGGACCACAGATCATCGGGTCATGATCGGGTCCGAGGCAGCGGAGGCAGCAGTCATGTGTGTCGGTAAGAGACATAAGTTTCTTACACCGATCACACTTCTTAAACCCGCTGGTAGCCATCGGGGGAAAAAGGGCCCCTGCGAGGTCAAAAGACCGGGCTGCCAGGGAAAAAAGAAAAAAGGCGCGAAGCTAGTCACAAAGGACAAAAAACGAAAAAGAGAGAAAGGACTCGATACCGGCGTATCGGTCCGAGCGGGAAAAGGATCCGGCGTCGAACCGGAGAAAAAAAGAGAAAAAATAGGGAAAACCAACTTTTTCCTCAGGGAAAAACGAACTAGGTCCGTCGGGCTCCGTGGAAAAAAGAAGACTGAGCAAGATGGCACCCTTGGGCGGGAAGGGGACCGCGCATGCGCGCTGCAATTCCCAAAGGCTTTCTTTGAAAGCTGGGGAAATGCTCCGCACGAGGGCTCCGTCGGTGCCGATGTCACCCATATGTGAGGACTGACTTCCTGCTTGGTCCTGGAGAAATGATTGTTCCTTGGAGAAGATGGTTGATGAACCGAAAAAGGGTAATCAAATTTAGACCTAGTCCTTAGTGGAACACAGGAGCTGGTGCAAGAGATAATGGGGTTGGGGCCACTTGGCAACAGTGATAATAGCATGATCGCATTTGATTTAATAAAGACAGCAAGGAAATCCGCAGTAAATTATCTTTTAACTTTCAAAAGGGAGACAATAATAAAATGAGAAAAATGGTTAAGAAAAAAAACTAAAAGGAGCAGCTGCAAAGGTTAAAGATTTAAATCAAGCCCAGACCAGATGTATTCCATACTTTAAGAAAAGTAAAAGTAAAATAAAAAAAAAACGTCAGCAGGGTTAAAGATTTAAATCAAGCCCAGACCAGATGTATTCCATACTTTAAGAAAAGTAAAAGTAAAATAAAAAAAAAACGTCAGCATGGTTTAAAGGTGAGGTCACAGATGCCATTGAAGCCAAAAAAGTATCTTTCAGGAAATGAAAAAAGGAGCCAAAAGATGAAAACACCGGCAAGGTACTGATAAGGCAGGCAAAGAGAGAATTTGAAAAAAAAATCCTGCAGTGGAGGCAAAAACATGAGATAAAAACTTTCAAGTACATTTGTAGCAAAATACCTGTGAGTGTGCCAGTTGGACCATTAGATGATAGAAGGGTAAAAGGGGCACTAAAGGAAAACAAGGCCATAGTGGAAAGACTGAATGAATTCTTTGCTTGGGTCTTTACTGAAGACGATGTAGGGTTGTTACATCATCTTTATATACCATTTCAGACATGAGTAACAGAAGAACTGAAAGAAATATTGATAAATCAGGAAGATGTATTACAACTATTTGATAAACTGAAGAGTAGTAAATCACCTGGACAGGATGGTACATATCAATGGGTGTTGAAAGAACAGAAATATGAGATTGCAGAAAGCAGTTACTCACCTATAAGAAGTGTTCTCTGG
Organism: Ichthyophis bannanicus; assembly: GCA_033557465.1. Classification (NCBI taxonomy): domain Eukaryota; kingdom Metazoa; phylum Chordata; class Amphibia; order Gymnophiona; family Ichthyophiidae; genus Ichthyophis; species Ichthyophis bannanicus. Next base: position 450,865,849 of record CM066037.1, read on the forward strand.
GGACAGCTGTTAATTCTTCTTTGTACGCTTTGTACGAATGCCACAAATACTTTCATATTACCTAAGGCAAGCACGAAGTGTTCTCAATTCACTAGATCCAGAGCCTTCTCCTTCTTTGCTCCATCCTGCTGGAACGCACTACCAGCAACTATCAGAACCATCAGTGAACTCTCCCAATTTAGGAAGGCACTGAAACGGCACCTCTTTCTTCATCACTACGATGATGCAGTCTTCTCCCCACACTCACCCACTCTCACATCTCAATGCAGCACCTCAAACTCATGCACGTCACATTCCCAGACTGATCACTCGCAATCACACCTTCCCCTCCAACCACCATGAGAAACTTATGCAGTGCCGCATAACTCATTATATTGTTGCATAAAGTAGACTGTATTTATTCATCATGTCTCCTTGTTAAGGGACTGGTTATTTATACCCTATTTTACCTGTTATACCTGCTTAATGCATACCCAAGTTTAATTTTCCTGTTTAATGTATACCCAAGTTATTATACCTGTTTCACTGTAAGCACAAATCACGAAATTGAGATGTGCAACTCTTATGTTCATTGTAAACCGCACTGATGTCGAATAGCGCGGTATAAAAGAGACTGCAAATAAATAAATAAATAAATACCCAACATCCTCCTGGCTTTTGCCACTGCCCTGTCGCACTGTTTTGCCACCTTGAGATCCTAAGAAATAATCACACCAAGGTCCTTCTCCTGGTCCGTGCACACCAATCTCTCGCCCCCTACCGCATACATTTCCCTTGGATTTCTGCTTCCCAAGTGCATGACACTGCACTTCTTTGTATTAAAATCTTAACTGTCAAGCATTAGACCATTCTTTCCAGGTTACCATTTATCTTGCTGTTCTTTTTAGTCTTTCTATTCTTGCTTAATCATTTTCTGAATGTCTCAACGTTGTATTTTACTTTTCCTTATTGGAATGTTTATAAATTTAAAATTTTATAAATGAAAATTAAAAACAAAATAAGGAAAAGTATAAAGTAACACACCTTTGTATGTTCCTGCAAACAATTTTAAGAATGATATGTTGGATGTAGAGGCAGGGTGCTATTGATATTGATTGTTGATTTCAACAGACTGAAGACTGAAAACACAATATAGTCTTGATGAATTGAGAAATACTTTTGGTCTTTGACCAAGATATACCCAGTCAACATGGTCGGTTTGGTAACATTTAATCACGCGGCAGTTAATCACGCGACAGTTAATCACCGACATTTAATCACGCAGACACTTAATCACGCGATACATAAACACACGGACACTTTATCACCAGACGGTTAATCACACACCAGGCATTTGAAGGCTACAGTCAAAGAAACAGAAGTGATAGGTTTATACTGTACGTGTGTGTATTGAACAGTATTGTTTAATATAGTGATTTTAGGCATATGGCTGACAATAAAATAACGTTTGGTGTTACATCAAAAGGCAAGGCGTCTGTCTTACACAAGCAATACAAATTTGTCAAACATCGTGAATATGGGAACGGAAATATTCAATGGCGTTGCAAACGTTACCAGAACAGCAAATGTCAGGCACGTCTAACAACGAAAAACGAAGAAGTAGTGGGCGACTGCGACCCTCAACACAATCATGACGGTAACAAGGAGAATATTTTGGCGCGACAAGCTATTGCTGAAATGAAAGAAAAAATGGGTGAAGTATCTGCTACAACAACTGCCGTCATAGGCTCTATTAGCGTGCAGCTTCAGCCAAGAGTACTGATGGCATTGCCCAAGAAAATTTCTCTGAAAAGGACCTTGCAGCGAAAACGTCGTAAGTTAGAGTCTGAATGGAACTCATCATCCTTACCACCACCGCCAACAGATACGTCATTTGACATTCCAGCTGAATTCCAGCATATGATTTTATATGATTCTGGATCTGGCAACGATCGGCTGGTTATGATGGGCAGTAACGAGCTTCTGGATGGACTGGCCAGAGCAAAACTGTGGTTAGCAGACGGAACATTCAAGGTAGTGCCATCAATATTCTTCCAGTTGTACACAATACATTTTGAACTCGTGCCTGGTATCAACCCTGTAGCCATTTACTGCCTGGTACAAAGCAAAACGCGAGCTCAATATGATCGCATCATGGCAGCAGTCAAGGAGATGATTCCACTGGCTGCACCCGAAAGAATACTGATCGACTTTGAAAGTGCAGCAATAAGTGCTTTTAGCACAGCATTCCCAAGTGCTACTGTCATGGGTTGCTATTTTCATCTTACCCAGAGTCTTATTCGTAAGGTAAACGAAATTGGTATGAAGGTCGACTATGAAAGTAATGATACCTTACGATCAGCTGTTCGTTGCTTACCGGCTTTGGCTATGGTTCCTTCAGCAGATGTCACTGATGCATTTCTGACATTAGCTGACAACATGCCAGACCATGATAAGATGCCAGAGCTTCTGTCGTATTTTGAACACACTTATGTACGAGGAAGACGACGACCAGGACGAGCTGAACATTACGGTCCAGCAATCTTTCCAATAGAAGTTTGGAACCATTATCAAACTGCGTCTGAAGGATTGGCAAGAACTACCAACTCAGTTGAAGGATGGCATTTTGGACTACAAGCACTTTTTCAATGCCATCATCCTACATTATGGACTTTCATGAAGGGAATTGCAAAGGATATGCAGATGCAAAGAACGGCATTTCTATAAGGTATATCGGGTATGCAACCAGCCGCACCCAAGAGATACACGACACTGAAACGGCGAGTGGCAAATGCAGTGGATCGATACTCCTCAAGTGAAATATTAGTTTATTTGCGTGCTATTGCACACTTGTCATATAATTAATATAGTGATTCTTCAATAAAAACAATTTAACTTAAATAGATGTACGTGATTCTTTGCCTGTGATTCTGTGCACGTGATTAAAAGGCGCGTGATTAACTGTCGCGTGATTAAAAGGCACGTGATTAACTGTCGCGTGATTAAAAGGCTAGGTGATTAAACGTCGGGTGATTAAATGTCGGTGATTAACTGTCGCGTGATTAACTGTCACGTGATTAAATGTCCGTACACCAACATGGTCATACTCATTGTTGCAACAAGCTGCACTTAACTATTTTAAAGATTAAGTTATAAAGTATTTTAGTTATAATTCAGCAGATGTAGGAAAGGATATGAAATTTGATTCACAGGTGCTATCTCAACATCCTCAGGCATAGTTACAAGGCTGATATGATCATACTCACCATAGGATTATATTCTGTTTGAGATGCAGATACATATAAATACAATCTAATAATGTGCATTTCTTTGCTGTTGCTGCATTTTTTCATGTGAAATGCTGGCCCAAGCAGCATAGCCTTCATTAAAATGAGCTTAGTACTAGGGAGGTGAGCACCGGGTAACTCTTACCTAGCACCTGCCTTCCCATTACCACTACTGATGTAGCTCTAGGTTCCAAGTATCCTAACTTACATGGTGAAGTCATTTTCAGAAACTGAGAAAAAAAAACATCTGGTGGCAGGATTGCAAACAAAAGTGGCGAAATCTATGAGGAAAAGCCATTTGTGGCAATGATTTTATTATTTTGTCATTAACCGGCACGTTGTTTTATTTTTATTTATTAATATATTATTTATTAATATATATTTTAAAATGTATATTGTGGCGCCCACTACCCCAGGCAGATGCCTAGGGTAGGGACGTACCTTTATTTAGTCCAGAGCCGGGGCTGCTGGGGTTTGTAGTTGTGGGTTTCAAAAGAAATTGAGGCCCGAGGGTTGTAAGGCAAACACAGGAATATTTATTTATTTTGGTTTTCTACTCCTCCAAAAAGAGCCTTTAGAAAGCTCAATGCATGGTAAATTAAACAAAATAGGATTCTTTCTCCCAAACCATATTTTCCATAACTCCCAGGATTCAAACTAAGACTTTCATTGCTTCCTTCAGCATTAAACACACATAGAGGTTTTCGTTTTACAACTTTCAACATTCAGGATAAAGCTTTACTTGCTTCATTCAGCATGAAACATTTTTAAAGGCAAACAGGATTCTTTAAACAATGTCCAGTCTGTTTCCTTTTGCTTTGCCAGAGAAATGAAATTCTTTAAGTTTTTCTCTTTCTACTGCTTAGACATTTATAAGGTCCTATGAGAGAAAGAACAATCCATCACAGACGATTCCGAGTCATGATCAGAACCATAGCCTTCTGCTTGCATTTCTTCTGAAGCTGTGCTTCCAGTATCGTGGTCTAAACCTCCCTGTGTAAACTCAGGCTTTGCACTTTCCAGCAACTCCAATAATTTTCTCCAATAAGACTTGTCCTTATCTAGAGGGCTTTCAGCAGACACTGGCAACCTCTTCTTTCTCATTAAGTGGCTCAGTGCTTCTAGCTGATCTAATCTACTGTTAGTCACCGAGTTACTCACAGTCCTCTTTGTAGCAGGCAAGTTTCCAGCAAGTTCCTGGATTGCTGCTGAAGGGCCTGGCTCCTCGTCAGGGCTTCTCTCAGCTAGCAGTCTCCTATCTCCACTGCCCAAAACAGTTCCTCGGCAACATTGGCTCCTCTCTGGATCATGGCTTTTTCCCCTGAGAGTTCCAATGCATTTCTCAGTGTTCTCTGAGGCTGAGCTTTTCTTATGGCTCTGTCTCCCTGGTTCCTCTTCTCTGGAACCCTCCCTTGGGCTGCCTTTGGAAACTCCTTTTCCTTCTGCTGCTCTGAAGGTCTTCCTTCCTTCCAACTCCTTAGGACTCCTGCTGCGTTCTGCTTCCCTGGTAACTCCTCCCCTTTCTGTTTCCCTCGTGACTCTATTTGAATGTGCCTGAAGTGTAGTCTCGTGCTCCTCCCCCAGCTGGCTCTCATTAGCTTTACAGCTTGCTTCAGAGCTAGGGCGTGGCTTGCAGCTAGGAACTAGATGAGTTTTTTTCTGCTTAGCTGAAGTTTGAGATCTACAAGCCTCCTGCCTGTTTCTCTCCCTACAGGTAAATGTGTGTCTTTCTCCTATTTCCATAGGCTCAGAAACACTTTGGACATCACAATATATATATTTTTTTAATTGTTTTTTTAATATTTAAGAAATTTTCAAAATTACATCAAGAACAATGCTTGTACAGAAATGTGTATCGCCCAAGAATATAGCCATAGAAACATACAAAGTATAGGTAAGGAAAAACAATCCTATTGTCAAGAAGCTAACAAAAGCACCCAACCACTCCAACCAGCTACCAAACATCCCGCCATAACTACTAGCACGCCAATACAAGCAGCTTCAACAACCTCAAATTCTGCAACCGAATGCAGAAACAACAACCCGCCCTACTTCCACAGACACAGATTGGAGCACATTCGAAACAATCACCAAAGAAAAAATAGAATCCACCATCTCCTGCCTAAACACTACCACCTCCCCACTAGATCCATGCTCTGCAGAATGGATAAAGAAATCCAAGGAGGACATAAGCACGCACCTAACCCACATTGTTAATGAATCCCTCAGACAAGGACACATGCCAGACATCCTCAAAACCTCCATCATCCGCCCAACCCTAAAAAAACACAACTTAGACCCCCCTCAACTCCGCCTCCTTCAGGCCCATAGCAAGTCTTCCATTCACCGCCAAAATCAATGAGAAGATATTCAACAACAACTTCAAGACCACCTGGATACCAACAACATACTGGACCCGCAACAACATGGTTTCCGTCCATTCCACGGAGTCGAGACCCTCATGACATCTCTAATGAACACCCTCATCAAGGGCACACAGACCAAGCATTCTGGCTACACTATGATCTTCCTAGACATATACACAGCCTTTGACACCATCTCCAACAACATCCTCCCACACAGACTCCAAAAAAATTGGCATCAATAACGTCGTACTTCAGTGGTTCCACTCCTACCTGACCAATAGACAACAATTGATCCGCACAAGCATAGCAACCTCCCCTCCCTTTCAGCAACACCAAAGAGTACCCCAAGGATCCACACTATCCGCCATGCTCTTTAACATCTACCTGCAACCACTCTGCTCAATCATACGCGCCCATAACAACAACTACCACATCTACACAGATGACATAATGCTCTATGGACCGATCACAAACACCAACCCAACAAACTGCTTCATAGAAGACTCCAGCTGGCTACAAAAGAACAACCTATCCATCAACCTAAAAAAACCAGAAGCCCTCATAGTAAGCAAGGATCCAAACTTTACACCACCACACCTCAACTTAGGAACCACACAAATACAAATACAACCACACATAAAATACTTAGGAATCATCATAGACCAAGCGCTCACACTCAAGCAACAGATCAAAGAGACTACCGGAATAATATTCCGCAAAGCAAAAACAGTACAACGCCTCAGGCTTCTCCTTGATCCACAGGACTTCAGGACAGGAATGCAAGCTATGACGCTCCCCCACCTAGACAACCGCAACATTATCTATCACGGACTACCTGCCACCCACACCAACCCACTACGAACTGCCTTAAATACCACAGCAAGAATTATCCAGAAAGCAAAAAAACAAGATCACATCACCTCAGTCCTGAGAGAACTGCACATACTCCCTCTCGAAGCAAGAATCAAATACAAATCAGCCCTACTTATCTACAAAGCCCTCTATCAAACGCAGACCTCCCAGTTCCAAACTTTACTGCCCCAACCCACCCACAACAGAACAACCAGACAAACCACCAGCAACACCCTCACCATCCCCCATGAACGAACTAAATACAATCAATCAACGGACCTATTTATTTATTTAGCTGTATTTATATCCCGCTTTTCACCGGGTCAAAGCGGTCAATTGGGAGATACATTTAACACGAGGGGATATGACACACATACGCTAATACTTACAGGGAACATGGGCAATGGAGGGTTAAGTGGCTTGCCCAAGACCACAAGGAGTGCCTATAGGACTAGAAATCCCAGTCCCTCCGGCCTGAGATTGCTGTCCCCAGGTGGGACTTGAACCCCCAGCCCTCCGGCCTGAAGTACCTTGTCCTAACCACTAGGCCACTCCTCCCACCTACAACAGAGCCTTCAAACTATACGCGCCATCCCTCTGGAACTCCCTACCAAGTCAAATCAGAAACACCGGAGATCCTTCAGCATTCAGAAAACAACTGAAAACCATCCTGTTCCAGGAATAACTCGGACCAGAAACAAACATCCACCACTGACTCCCTCTCCAGACCCTTTAACATATCCACAGATCTACCTACTAAGAGACTGATGTCCATTGTTTAAGTCCCTAATGTCTGTTTAGATCATTAATGCTGGCCTCCCCGGTGACAGCCCCCCTCCCTAAGAATTGATTACTGTCCCCCCCCCCCCCCTCCTCCTTTTGTTAAACCGCTTTGACCCGGTGAAAAGTGGGATATAAATACAGTTAAATAAATAAAATAAATAAATGACAACATACACCAACAGTCCACAAGAGAAGGCATATTTAATACAAACATACTTAGAGGGTTAAGGGAGCCTCACCAAGAAATATCAAAAAATGAAAAGAGCAAAAGGAGAAAAGAAGGCCGCAGAGTCTCCATGGCTATCTATTAATGACCCATTAACTTATCACCCCAGAAATACCAGAGGGAGAAGCAGCAACAGGGATTCTAGCACTTATAAAAGCAGATAAATCTGAAGGCTGAAAAAAAAAAAAAAAACCTCTGTGATCTATAAACCACAAGGATATCTAAGAAAGAAAGTAGCCCCCAATTCCAAGGCTCCTGGCTTAAGTAAAAGAAACTGTTTACGCCGCTTCTGAGTATCTCTAGAAACATCCGGGAAAATCAGAATTTTTTGCCCATAAAAAGACAGAACGCTTAGCATAATACAAATGAATTAACCAATCTCTATCAGATAATAAGGCAAACTTAACCACCAAAGTAACAGTACATATTATTGTTAACTCAGGAGACTTCAAGATTTCAGAGATATTAATAACATCTAATGGAAATGACTTATCCATATTAGCAGTATCCCTCTTCCCCGTTGGTAAATAAAAAGCTTTCACAATTGGGGGCATTAACTCAGCTGAAACAGCCAAGTTCTCAGACATATACTTCTTAAAAAGGTCTAAGGGCGAAATTCCCGGCAGAACCGGGAAGTTCAAAACCCAAATATTGGATGCCCGGACTGCATTATCCAAAGTTTCCAACTTCATCTGCAACAGGAATCTTCAAGGGCAACCATTTTAGTCTCATGTTCATCAACTTTCTTCTTAATTAAATCTTAAGTTCCCAAACGTACGTCCACCTTTTGTGTAAGAGCATTTACCTGAGAGGAAAAACCCTCAGCTTGCCTAGTCAAAGTCTGCAAAAGTAAAGTAATCACCTCCCAAATGTTCTTCAGTGTAATCTTCTGCGGTCGCTGAAGAAAAAAAGGAGCCGGGACCTCTGAGGAATCGGGGGAAATTTCCAACTGCACCTCTCCTTCCTCCACGGGTGGTACCAAGGCCTCCAAACTACTAGGCAAAGCCCCAGATGGCAAAGGGGTAACCACTGCACCTCCATCAGCAGTGACTCCCTGCGATGACGCGAGGGGGACCTTCCAGGAACTCCACAATCACATCCGCCAACGCGGCAGAGGCAGCAGCCTCAAGTAGCAGAAGAGGCATTCGGGTCTCAGGGGACAAGCTGACATCCAACGCTGGCAGGACTGCCGATCCCTCCAACGGCTCTCCTGCAAGGCCCGCACGTATCCCCCGACGCTGAGCCTCGGACACCGCAACAAACCGATCCATAGGATGAACTGGATGGAGGGGGCTCTGCAAGGTAAGCCCAAACCTTCCCTTTTCGCTTCGGCATAGAGAAAGGAAATGTGACACTCTCCTCAAGCGGCCATCTTGAAAACCTTAATATATTTTATTTTTCTATTTTGGACCGGTTTCACGACAGTGTTCAGTGGTATTTATTGTTTGGTGGTATTCTGTTGTCCGATGCATATTTTGTTTGGTACAACAGGTTCTATGAACAAGGTCTTGCTAGGATTTGGGGGAGAAAGAGATCTTGCATAAAGTACGTATACTTACAAATGCTGCAGCCCATTCCTTTGGTATTTCTAACATAAAAAGGTGTCTGAACATAAAACCAAGCTTTATTAGAAAACATCAGAAAATACATTTAAAAGACTTTCTCAGGTAGTAAGAGAAGACTCAACGGGTTTTATCCTGGGCACCATAATTAAGGGCAAGAAAGCTGCATCAAGTTGCACTTCTCTCCTGAGGCCTTTACTACTTTTTTGATAAAATTCAAACTCCTTGGCGATGTCCTCTGTAATATAAATCAGAGCTGGCGCAAGGATTGGAAGCACCTAGGCAAACTCTCCATCCTGCCATCCCTGTGGCCCCCTGATCCTATTGTCACTGATGCCACCCCTCTATGGGACCTGCAGCAATGGCAAAAGCCCCAAATCGTGAGACAGCACTTGCATAGTCTGCAGAAGGCATTCTCAGGGAAGGTTCTGCAGTTGCCATGGAGACCCCATGTTGCTTGCCTTGGTGGATATTGTGAGAAAAGTCCCACTGTGCCTGCAGAGACTTGTGTCATGGGGTTCCTGTGGTTAATCCACGGGGGAGGGGGGATGGTGGCAATCAGCAGCTCTGTGCCACGATTGCTACCATGCCCCCCCCCTCAATATAATCTGTGCCGTGATCCACAACACCAGCAATATAAAAAAAAAATTTTAAATGTGTGACCCCAGGACCCAAGATGGCAGCCTCATGTTAGCTCACTCCGGCTGTTCTGCTTGTTTCTAGGCTCTGCTGACTGCTTTTCATCGGGATTTTTGCCCATTTTTCCTCATTTTCCTAAAGGAAAGAGAAAGGGAAGGTCAAGATTTACCCAGAGGTCGGACCTTAGCCCATGCAGCAGCCCATTACCAAGTTTTTAACTGCTAGAGCTACAATAGATTCTGCTGGGGTTAATACTGGAGTTGACGTGAAGGCAGTCCTTTCAGCTTCAAACACAAGTGCCTGGAGCAGTGCATCCCTCCAAGAGACTCTCTAGCTACAAGGTACTGTGTCACTCTGGCCCCTCCCCCCTTCCTGTCCAGGTCTGGGGGAGAGTTGCCGACTTCTGGGGAGCAGATAAGTCCAGGCTTGCTGGTTAAATCCCCGGGTGGGTTCGGAGAATCCCAAGGGATCTTCTCTATCTATGATCGGTGCGAGTTTGGTCTTATGGCATCGAGAACAGTGTTGGACCCGGGAGATCTGTTGGCACAACAGCCAGAGGGAAGCTCCTGCTCTCCAGTGGGTACTAGCCTCCTGGTGAAACGTATGTTGGTAATGCCCGATATGACCTGGACCACAATTGTGTTTTCGGAGAAATCGATATCCAGTCATTTGAATGTAGTTGAAGGAGCAACCCAGATGCTTCAGGAGAGAAATGAATTACATGAGCAAGCCTGTTCTTGGACTAGTGCTACAATGGAATCTAGACTTCAAACAAACAATCTTTGTAAATGCAGACTGTCCCCTTTATTCGGGACAGCTATTCAATCCATGTTAAGTTGGAGAAATTGGAGAATTTCTCTAAAAAATTGAACTTAAATTTTGTGTAAAAACACTGGCTTCAGTAAAATGGTCAAGTACCTGAAGGAGGAGTTGGCAGGGTGGGAGGGGATAAGGGAAGTGGAATTGCAATGGGATAATCTAAAGGAGGCAATAAAAGGGGCAACAGATACATATGTAAGGAAAGTAAATAAAAACAAGAGGAAAAGGAAACCTATTTGGTTCTCCAAAGAAGTGGCTGCACAAATAAAGGCAAAAAGCACAGCTTTCACAAAATTCAGAAGTTCGCAAACAGAGGAACACAGAAAAGAATACAGGATCAAACTGAAAGAGACAAAAAGAGAAATAAGGATAGGGAAATCAAAGGCAGAAGAAAGATGGCTAAAGATGTGAAGTGTGGCAACAAACCTTTTTTCAAGTATATTCAGGAGAGGAGGAAAATCAGAAGCGGAATTGCAGGACTCAAAAGTGCCGGGAACGGATTTGTGGAAAGTGACATTGAAAAAGCAAATATGCTGAACAAATACTTTTGATCTGTTTTTACTAAAGAAAATCCTGAAGAAGGACCACCTGTGATTGACAAATATACAAATGGGAATGGAGTAGATACCACACCATTCACAGAAGATGATGTGTTCAAACAGCTTGAAAAACTGAAAGTGGACAAGGCCATGGGATCAGATGGGATACATCCCAGGATAATAAAAGAGCTCAGAGAGGTTCTTGCAGGGCCTTTAAAGGATATTTTTAATAGATCCTTGGAGACAGCAGAAGTTCCACAGGACTGGAGAACAGCCGACATGGTACCCCTTCACAAAAGTAATAGGGAAGAAGTGACAAACTACAGGCCAGTAAGCCTTACCTCGGTGGCAAGAAAAGTAATGGAGGCACTCCTAAAAGAGCAAATAGTGGACTCTCTCAAAACCAACAGGTTGCATGATCCAAGGCAACATGGTTTTACCAAAGGACGAACTTGCCAAACAAATCTGATTGAGTTCTATGACTAGGTGACCAGAGAAATAGATCAAGGACATGTGATGGATGTGATCTACCTAGATTTCAGCAAAGCCTTTGATACTGTCCCTCAGAGGATGCTTATCAATAAACTCAACAGCTTGAGGATGGGTCCCAAGGTAGTGAACTGGATCAGAAATTGGTTGACTGACAGACGACAGAAGGTGATGGTAAATGGAACTCACTCGATTGAAAAGAAAGGGGATTAGCAGTGTGCCTCAGGGTTCAGACCTGGGACTGGTACTGTTCAGTGTATTTGTGAGTGATATTGCTAAAGGACTGAATGGAAAACTTTCTTTTTTGCAGATGACACCAAAATTTGCAACAGTGTGTACTCCCCTGAGGGAGTGGATATCATGAGGAAATATCTACAAAAGCTGGAAGAATAAGCCTTAATTGCCAAGCATTAGACCAATGTGAAGAAGCACACAGTCAGAGAACGTGGTAAAAAACCAAGGACAGGATATATATATATCCTGTCCTTGGTTTTTTACCACGTTCTCTGACTGTGTGCTTGGTTTGACGTGGCTTTTTGCTCTTCGTTGGACGTTAATGTGAAGAAGTGCAGTGTAATCCACTTGGGAAGCAGAAATCCAAGGGAACTGCATGCGATAGGGGGGCGAAAGGTTGGTGTGCACGGACCAGGAGAAGGACCGCGGAGTGATTGTTTCTGAGGACTTCAAGGTGGTGAAACAGTGCGACAAGGCGGTGGCAAAAGTCAGAAGGATGCTTGACGGCATACAAAGAGGAAGTACCAGCAGAAAGGAAGAGGTACTAATGCCACTGTACAAGTCACTGGTGAGGCCTTACGTGGCATATTGTGTTCAGTTTTGGAGACCGTATCTCGCAAAGGATATAAAAAGACTGGAAACTGTTCAGAGGAAGGCGACCAAAATGATTTTGAGCCTGCATCAGAAGACTTACGAGAAGAGACCTGAAGACCTAAATATGTATGCGCTAGAGGAGAGGAGGGACAGGGGAGATATAATGCAGACCTTTAAATACTTAAAGAGTATTAATGAACAAACAAATCTCTTCCAAAGATGGGGAAGCTATAAAACTAGAGGGCATAACATGAAGCTGCAAGGGAGTAAACTGAAAGGCAAGGTCAGGAAACACTTTTTCATTGAAAGGGTGGTGGATGCTTGGAATGCCCTCCCGATGGAAGTGGTGGGGGCAAATACAGTGACAGAATTCAAAATGGCATGGGACAGACACAGTGGATCCCTTTTTAGCAACAGGATAAAAATCAAAAACAAACATAACTATCTCTTATATCTCAACAAATAGGGGTAACCTACATGGAGCAGTGGGTACACCCCTAAACAAAGGCATAGGGAGGGGTGACCTACACGGAGCAGCAGGTGCGCCTACTCTTGCCGCCTTGCTGGGCAGACTAGATGGACCATACTGGTCTTTATCTGCCATCATATAATATGTCACTATGTGAATTTCCCTAAGTCTGCTGTCACCTCTCCTGCTGAACTCTTTAAAAGAAATTTGCTGGATATTCTGGAGATGTCAGATTGCTTTACCCACTACCTCTACGGTTTATCATCTTCCCTCTAAGAAATGGTTTACTAGTCTTACTTCTGATGGGGAGGCAGGGGGCCACTTCTCTTGACACCTTGAATTTGGTGCAAGTGTTGGAAAACCCAACAGCTGAGAGTGTTCAGAGAGCTACACTGTTGGTCACCTTTGTACTTGAACCAGACCAGGATTTGACTCAAACTTTCTTTTTGAAATAAAGAGAAACTTTTTTTTGGACGAAAAGTCTGGGCTTTCCCCAGATATTTCCCTTTATTACAGTCTAAAAGGGGACAGTTCCTTGCAATGCTCCCTGGGATTGTTTCATTAGCCTTTTCTTTTCTGTTCAGGTTTTCTTGTAAATATTTGATTAAATCCTCTTCTGTTAGTCTGAGCCCGGAGCAGCCCACCCCCACAAGAGAATTTCTTTCGCCGGAGGTTCCTGTACCACTTGGGCCCTTCTCTTCTGCCGAAATTGCGAGGGGGGGTTGGAGCCCTGTTCGGGGGAGCGATCTGGTATAGAGGCAATTGGGAAGCCCTGCGGAGGTGTGGGGCAGCCCTTTTTAGGGTTTCCTCAAGTTGTGTCCGGTGCAGTCCCTAGTGTTATGATGTCAGCAATGGCATCTGACCTGGGTGTTTCATCAACGCCACTGACTTTTCACCTCCCAGTGGAAATCAGTGTTTTAACGTAACCTCTGGTTGTTACATTGGACACCATCTGGTCTGCGATTGTGCTGTTGGAGAAGACAGTATCCAGACGTTTGAATGCAGCTGAAAAGACCTCTCAGGATCTACAGACGCGAATGGTATTACAGGAGCAAGCCGTTTCAGATACTGGAGCTAAGGTGGAAAATCTAAACACACATGTACAAGCTTTTCATGTTCAGAGCGCCCTGTTTGTATGGGACAGCTTGGAAACACAATTAAAATTGGAGAAGTTAGAAAATATCTCCAAAAGGTTGAATTTATGTTTTGTGAATTTCTCCAAGTCTGCTGCTGTGTCTCCTGTTGAACTTTTTAAAAAGTACCTTTTGGATATATTGGGGATACCTGAGAATGCGTTGCCACCTACATCCAAAATGTAGTATCTTCCTGCTAAGAAGCGATCAAGTAGTTTGGCTTTGTCTGAGGGGCAAGGCAGTGCGTCTCTGGATACCCTGAATTTAACACAGGTTTTGGAGGATTCAGCAGGAGAGAATATGCAGACAGCTACATTACTGGTCACCTATGTTCTGGAGCCTGATCTTGCTTGGACTCTGAGGATGTATTATCGCAACTCACAGAAGCTCTTTTTTGGTCAGAAAGTCTGGGTCTCCCGAGATGTTTCTTTTAGTACACAGCTCAAATGACATTATCTTCTGTCTATGTGGTCTAAAATGATCTCTTCAGGTTTTTCTTTTTTGCTTAGATTTCCATGTAAATGCTTGGTTAAATCTGGATCTTGTAGGTACATCTTTTATGATTATAAACTCCTCCAAGCTTTTCTGGATACTCAAAAGCCCCTTGGCACGGACCAGGCCTGATTGGGTATCCTGAAAATAGATTCTCTGTAGATGTATAAGTTGTAATTGGGCCATGCAATGTTGTTTTCCTTATGATAATGGTCATCATTTTAAAATTATTATGTGATTATATCTAGCCTTTTTTCCTAATAGCTTCCCCCCCTCCCCCCGTATAGTGGGTTATTAGTATTTAGCACAAAGTGGGAATTCTATTTCTAATTGTTTCTTTTCTTGATCTCTTTGGAATTCTTCATTTGAGCTTTTCCTTTCTTTCGAGTATATGTAAATATTACTCAATGTATTTGTTGTTAAATGAGAAATATATTTTTTTAAATCCTCTTCTGTTAGGTATGCTTTCTATGATCCTAAGCAGTTACATTCGTTCGTGGATTCTCGTAAGACTCCAAGCTCAATGGTGGTTACAGTTTACATCAGCTTGAGATAAACATATTAAGCAATCTAGAGAGAGCTTATTTGGGCCATGTGGCATGTCTTTTCTTTTAAGAATAATATTATTATTTTAATGCATAACTTATGTGATCAAGAATCCTTTCCGGATTCCCTCTCTCTTCGCTTGGGGGCTATTAGTAAGTAGCACAAAGTAGTATATATCTTTTGTTTGATATCATGTATTACTGTACAGTTGGATAATTTCTTTGTGCTACTTTACTTTGTTCAAGTATATGTAAATTGTTTGATGTATTGTTATTGAAATTTAGAAAATAAAAATTTTAAAAATGTGTGACCCTTTCAGCACCGATCCCCCTGGAGAATAAAACCAAGGATATTATAATGCCTCTGTATCATTCCATGATTCGACTGTACCTTGAATATTGTGTGCAATTCTGGTCACCGTATTTTTAAAAGGATATAGCAGAATTAGAAAAGGAACAGAGAAGAGCCACCAAAATGGTAAAAGGGATGGAAGGATACCTCTATAAGGAAAGGCTTAAAAAGTTAGGGCTCTTCAACTTGGAAAAGAGAAGGTTGAGGGGAGATAGGACAGAGGTCTATAAATTAATGAATGGGAATGGAATGGGTTAACGTAGATCATTGTAGCTTCATTGCGTGTCCTCTAGTCTTTCTACTTTTGGATGGTGTGAACAATGTAACCCATTTAAGACTAATAAGAGAAAATATTTTTTCACTCAACACGTAAACAAACTCTGGAATCCATTACCAGGGGATGTAGTAAAAGCTGTTAGTGTAACTGGGTTAAAAAAAGTGTTGGATCCGGGAAATACACTGCTTACCCCAGGACAAGAATTGTGGAAGTTGTGGACTTTGGGTACCTGCCAGGAGAGCAGACAGTCGTCCAAGAGTGCAATGGTTCAGAACAATGTATCCTTGAAGGATACTACCAAAAGAATTAAGTTCGGGCATATCAGCAGAGGTTCCAATAAAGACAAACGTAGTACAAATGCACTAGAGTACGGAGCAGACAAAGCTTAAAGATCCCAAATTACCGCTATCTACCGATAGTCAGATTAATATGAATAAAATACAGTCTTTAAAATACTTGTATGCAAATGCTAGAAGTCTAAAACATAAGATGGGAGAGTTAGAATATATAGCACCAAATGAGAGCTTAGATATGATTGGTATCTCAGAGACATGGTGGAAGGAGGACAACCAGTGGGACACTGATATCTGAGTACAAACTATATTGCAATGATAGAGCTGACTAAATTGGTGGAGGAGTTGCGCTCTATGTTAGAGAGGGCATTGAGTCAGAAAGGATTAAAGGTTTTGCAGGAAACAAAATTTACTGTAGAATCTCTATGGATTCAAATTCCATGTAAAAAGAAGATGATGGCAGTGGGAGTGTACTATTGATCACCTGGCCAGAATGAACAAATGGATGATGAAATGCTCAAAGAAATCAGGGAAGGTAGCAAACGTTACAGCACAGTAATAATAATGGGTGATTTCAATTACCCCAGTGTTGACTGGGTCAGTGTCAAGGTAGGACATGCTAGGGAGACAAAGTTTCTAGATGAAATCAATGACTGCTTCTTGGAGCAGTTGGTTCATGAACAGACCAGAGAGGAAGCTATTTTGGACCTAGTCCTTAGTGGAACACCAGATCTGGTGCAAGAGATAAGGGTGTTGGGGCCACTTGGAAATAGTGATCAAAGCATGATCGAGTTTGATTTAATTAATGGAGGAGGGATGGTAAGGAAATCCACAGTACTACCTTTTAACTTTCGAAAGGGAGACTATAATAAAATGAGGAAAATAGTTAAGAAAAAACTAAAAGGAGCAGTTGCAAAGGTTAAAGACTTACATCAAGCATGGGTGTTTAAAAATACTATCTTGGAAGCCCAGACCAGCTGTTTTCTACACTTTAAGAATAGTGGAAGGAAGTCCAAAAAACTGCCAGCATGGTTTAAAGATGAGGTCAGAGAGGCTGTTGCCCAAAAAGCATCTTTCAGGAAATGGAAAAAGAGAGCCAAATGACGAAAACTGGAAATAGCATAAGCACTGGCAAGTTAAATGCAAGGCACTGATAAGTCAGGCAAAGAGAGAATTTGAGAAGCAGCTTGCTATGGAAGCAAAAACGCATAATAAAGACTTTAAGTACATTCATAGCAAAAAAACTGTGAAAGTGTCAGTTGGACCATTAGATGATAGAGGGGTAAAAGGGGCACTAAGAGGGAACAAGGCCATAGCGGAGAGACTGAATAAATTCTTTGCTTCGGTCTTTACTGAGGAAGATGTAGGGATGTTATCCATAACTGAAGTGGTATTTAAAGGTGATACTGCGGAAGAATTTAAAGAAATATGAATACACCAGGAAGATGTATTACAACTATTTGATAAAATGAAAGGGTAGGAAATCACCTGGACCAGATGGTCTACATCCAGGGGTGTTGAAAGAACTGAAATATGAGATTACAGATTACTAATAGCAGGTCTGCAAACTATCATTAAAATCATCTGTACCTGAAGACTGGAGGATGGCCAATGTAATGCCAATTTTTAAAAAGGGTTCAGGGGTGATCCGGGAAACTACAGAGAATTGAGCCTGACATCAGTACCGGGAAAAATGATAGAAACCATCGTAAAGAACAAAATTACCGAACATGTAGATAGTCACGGCTTAATGGGAGACAGCCAACATGGTTTTAGACAAGGAAGATCTTGTCTTACTAATCTGTTATGTTTTTTTGAAAATTTGAACAAACAGGTAAACAAAATTGAGTTGGTTGATATAGTGAATCTGGACCTTCAGAAAGCCTTTCACAAGGTCCCTCATCAGAGACTTATGGCAAAACTAAAATGTCATGGGACAGGAGGCAGTATACTATTGTTGATCAGGAACTGGTTAAAAGACAGAAAGCAGAGGGTAGGGCTAAATGGCCAATTTTCCCAATGGAGAAAGGTGAATAATGGAGTACCCCAGGGATCTGTGCTGGGTCCACTGCTTTTTGACATATTCATAAATGACCTGGAAAAGGGAATAACGAGTGAGGTTATCAAATTTGCAGATGATATAAAACTATTTAAAGTTATTAAAAACCATGAGGATTGTGGAAAATTGCAAAAGGATCTTGATAAACTGGAAGACTGGGCACCCAAATGGCAGATGAAATTTAATGTTCACAAGTGGAAAGTTATGCATCTAGGAAAGAACCACCCAAACTATGGTTACACGATGCAAGGTTCCACATTAAGAACCACCACCCAGGAAAAAGATTTAGGCGTCATTGTGGATACCTAAATCTTTTTCCTGGGTGGTGGTTCTTAATGTGGAACCTTGCATCGTGTAACCATAGTTTGGGTGGTTCTTTCCTAGATGCATAACTTTGAAAGATTTAGGCGTCATTGTGGATAACATGGAGTGGAGGAGTAGCCTAGTGGTTAGAACACTGGCTTGGTAACCAAGCAACTAGGGTTCGATTCCCACTAGCACTCCTTGTGGCCTTGGGCAAGTCACTTAACCCTCCACTGCCTCGGAAGAAAGGCCTGGCAATCTACTTCTGGTGACACTGCCAAGAAAACCCAGGAGCTTCTGGGTCGCCAGGAGTCAGGACTGACTCGAAGGCACATATTGCATTTTGTGGATAACATGCTAAAACCCTGCCAAGAGAGCAAATAGAATGCTAGGTATCATAAGGAAAAGGAATGGAAAATAAAACAAAGGATATTATAATACCTCTATCGTTCCATGGTGCAACCGCACCTTGAATACTGTGTGCAATTCTGGTCGCCGTATCTTAAAAAGGATTTAGCGCTATTAGAAAATGTACAGAGAAGTGCCGCCAAAATAGTAAAGGGGATGGAAGGATACCCCTATGAAGAGAGGCTAAAATGTTTAGGGCTCACCAACCTGGAAAAGAGACGGCTGAGGGGAGATATGATAGAGGTCTATAAATTAATGAATGTAGTGGAACGGGTTACCGTAGATCGATTGTTTACGTCATCAGAATATAGAAAGACTAGGACATGCAATGAAGCTACAAGGTAACCTATTTAAGACTAATAAGAAATATTTTTTCACTCAATGGTGTAATCAAACTCTGGAATTTGTTACTGGAGGATGTAGTAAAAGCAGTTAGTGTAGCTGAATTTAAAAAAAGGTTTGGACAAGTTCCTGGAGGAAAGGTCCATAAACCGTTATTAAAAGGGACCCAGGATATCACTGCTTGACCCAATACAAGCACTGTGGAACCTGTGTCTTTTGGGGGAAACTGCTAGGTACTTATGACCTAGATTGGCCACTGTTGGAAACAGGATACTGGGTTTGATGGACCTTGGTCTGACCCAGTATTTTATTTATTTGAATAGTTTTTCTATACCGACCTTTCCGAAAGATTAGGTGTGGTTTACATCGAACTAACAAGTTACAAAGAACAGTGTAGTAGATGGGTATACATTTAACTATTTACATGTTGTTGTTGTTGTTGTTGTTAAGTGCCGTCGAGTCGGAGTCGACTCATGGCGACCCTCTGGATAGCTATCCTAAATTGTGTTCGGTCTTCAGTCAGGCGGCTCATTGTTGACAGACTGGTACCCGTAGCTGCTGTTATTGTAGCAATCCATCTCATTGCTGGCCTTCCTCTTTTGCGTTGACCTTCTATCTTGCCAAACATGATGTCTTTCTCTAATGATCTCTCTCTTCGCATGATGTGTCCGAAGTATGAAAGTCGAAGTCTTGTCATCTGAGCTTCTAAAGAAAGCTTAGGTTTGATCTCTTCTAGTACCGACTGGTTTGTTCTTCGGGCAGTCCATGGTATACACAGTATTCGCCGCCAGCACCATAATTCAAAGGCATCAATTTTCTTCCTGTCTGTCTTTTTCACTGTCCAGCTTTCACATCCATATGATGTTATTGAAAATACCATGGCTTGAACAAGTCGAATCTTTGTATGGAGAGAGACATCTCTGCTCTTGAGAATCTTATCTAGATCTTTCATAGCCATTCTGCCAAGAGCAATGCGTCGTCTGATTTCTTGACTGCTTGTTGCTTCTTTATTGATAGTTGATCCAAGTAGGTTAAAGTTGTTCACGATTTCAATTTCTTCTCCTTTTAAGATAAAACATTGTATGAGATGGTTATACAATTAACTATTTACATGGGGACTATTAAATTATATATATATCGCTGGGGGTATTAGCAATTATATTTGCAAAGTTGCTGAATGTGGGGTGAGTAACTGATTCTGATGAGGAGGGAGGGGAGGAGTTAGTTGTGTATTGGTTAGTGATGTAATTAGGCTGTTATAGTGTTCAATGAAGAGAATGGTCTTTAGTTCTTTTCTAAAGGTTTGTAGGTCTTTGATCGATCTGAGGGGGTCTGACGTGAGTTCCATAGTATAGAGGTCATGTGTGTGAAAGCTCTGTTGCTAGATGTTTGTTTAGTCTTGCGGATGGATGTCAAGTACTGAGAGGAGGTTCTGGCTGTTTTTTCTTCTGCTCCTAATATCAGTTTGGGTGTGTATCAGTGATGCAAGACAGGAGGAAGAAATGCTATTGAATAGCTTAAAAGTGGTTACTATTGTTTTATATTTTATTCTACTTGTTATCAGGAGCCAGTGAAGATTATGCAGGATGGGGAAGATATGGTCCGTTAGGAGTGCTTTGGATATGATTCTAGCAGTGACATTTTGAGCAATTTTCAGAATGTTTAGATTCTTTTTGGGTGTTCCCTGCAACAAGTTGTTACAGTAATCAAAATGGGGCACGATTAGTGCTTGGACTACAGTTCTGAAATCATGAGTCTCTAGGAGGGGTCTAAGGTGTTGAATGGTTCTTAACTTGAAGAATATAGTTCTGGCTGTTTGATGTACGATGACATACTTAGGGATTCATCTAGTACGATTCCTAGGTATTTCACTTCTTGTTTTACTAGGAGGGAAGTGTTATGTATGTGTATTGTTTGGGGGGGGGGGGGGGGTAAAGGTTTGATTTCTATTTGTGAATAATATTTCTGGGTTTTTATTTAGTTAATGTTAAGGTTGTTTGCATTTAGCCAGGATTCTACTTCATGGATGCATGCAGTGATATTGTGGTATGTAGGATTTTTTGTGTCTACTGGGGAGTATAACAATGTCATCTGCATAGATGTGATATCTTATTTTATGTTTTTTTGAAAATTGCACAGATTTGCTGAAGGTAAATATTGAAAAGGAGAGCAGATAACGCAGAGCCTTGTGGAATTCCCTGTTCCTGGAATTTCTTATGTTCTTATGGACAGCTCCTGATCCCCGTCAGGATATGCACAGAGGGGATCAGTGCATACCCCCACCCCATGTAAATATTATCCCGGCTAGCCAGTCCAGCTAAGCACCCCTCCCCTCCTCCCTCACGATCCCCACTTTAAAAGGTGGAGGGGCCTGCAGCCCACCTCACAGTACCAAAAAATCCTTCCCAACTAGTCAGTCAGCAAGGAAGGACACCGTGGCACCCCCCCCCCCCAGACTCCCCACCCACATACCTGAAATCCCTGGTGATGTAGTGGAAGAACAGGGCAGGAGCCATCCTATATTGATCCTGTCCCGTCTAGCAGCCCGAACAAAGTTCCTGTGCAAGCAGTCTGTTGATTCTTAAATGTGCAATGGGAGTGCAACGAAGACTTTGCTGCACCTTATGAAAGCTGGGCCACTTTTTTTTTTTTTTTTTTGCAGTACCACAATGAGAAAACGCCATTCGATTCTATCAAAATCTTTTCTGTACCTAAGGCCTAAAAACTAAAATCGGTCATCCACAGACTTGTGAATGCAAAGCGTAGTTACTCACCTGTAACAGGTGTTCTCCAGGAGCAGCAGGAATCAGTCCTCACTTATGGGTGACGTCAGCGCCGACGGAGCCCTCGCGGAGCAATTTTCCCCAGCTTTCAAAGAAAGCCTTTGGGAATTGCAGCGCGCATGCGCGGTCGTCTTCCCGCCCGAAGGTGCCATCTTAGCCAGTCAGATGACATAGCTAAAAAAGACAGCATAAAAATTTGCAAAAAGAACATAAGCAGACGATTGCAACTCCAAGGGGAGGAGGGAGGGTAGTGAGGACTGATTCCTGCTGCTCCTGGAGAACACCTGTTACAGGTGAGTAACTACGCTTTCTCCAGGACCAAGCAGGAAGTCAGTCCTCACTTATGGGACTCCCAAGCTCAAGGCTACCGGAGACCCTAAGCACAAAAATGAGCTCCCTCTAGCTCAGCAGCACAGAAGGATAGAATCTTCGCTGAATTATCACCCACCGGTAGCCCACATCCGGGATGGAGGGTAGGAGTTGCTCAGACCTCAAAGAGATTACGAAGGACTGCCTGTCCGAAAGCACTGTCCCTACGGGACTCCCTCTCGAGACAGTAATGGACCGCAAAAGTCTGGCTCGAAGACCAAGTAGCGGCCCGGCAGATGTCTGCCAGCGGAACAGAGCGGAGGTAAGCCACTGACGTGGCCTTTGCCCGAACGCAATGAGCCGTGACTCGACCTTCCAAGGAGAGTCCGGCTGCCCCATAAGCCCAAGAGATACAGTCCGCAACCCAGATGGACAGAGTACGCTTGGAGACCGGGAGCCCCAATTTATTGGGGTCAAAAGACACAAAAAGCTGAGCAGCTTTACGGTGCTCCCGCGTACGGTCAAGGTAGAAGTTCAAAGCCCTTCTACAGTCCAGGGTATGGAGGACCGTTTCAGCTCGGCTGGAGTGTGGTCTGGGAAAGAAGGTTGGAAGTACCACCTCCTGATTGATGTGAAAAGGGGAGACCACTTTAGGCAGAAATTTCGGGTGAGTCCGTAGGACTACCCTATTCTTGTAGAACCTAGTGTAAGGGGGATCAGACACGAGGGCCTGCAATTCACTTACGCGTCTAGCGGAAGTGAGGGCTATCAAGAACAGTGTTTTCCAAGACAGAAAACGGAGAGAACAGGTAGCCATAGGTTCAAAAGGCGGACAGGTGATCCGCTGCAAAACCACATTTAGGTCCCAGTCAGGCGCTGGCGGGCGCAGAGGTGGTTTAAGTAGAAGAAGACCTCGGAGAAACCTCGCTACAAGAGGGTCGCTGGAAAGAGGTCTGCCGTCCACCGGCACATGATGTGCTGAAAGAGCACTGAGGTGAACTTTGACGGAGTTGGACTTAAGTCCCAGATTAGAGAGGTGTAGCAAGTACTGCAAGATCACCGACACCGGGCAGGAGAAGGGATCCTGAGACTGTTGGGTACACCAGACTGCAAAGCGACGCCATTTAAGGGCGTAGCATTTGCGGGTAGAAGGCCGTCGCGAAGCCAAGACGACCTCCTCCACCTCTGCCGGCAGGAGAAGGGGAGCAAGGACTACCCTCTCAGCAGCCAGGCCATGAGGTTGAGAGACCTGAGGTTGGGGTGCAGTAGGGACCCCTGATCCTGAGTGAGGAGATCCGGTTGTACCCCCAGAGGGAATGGATCCTCCACCGCCAGTTGCAGCAGGAGCGGAAACCACGGCTGCCTGGGCCAGCGAGGGGCCACCAGGATCATGAAGGCTTTGTCTCGGAGAACCTTGAAGAGAGTTCGAGAGACTAGCGGGATGGGAGGGAAAGCGTACAGGAGGCTCCCCGACCATGAGATCAGAAAAGCGTCCGCCGCAACCCGAAGGGGGTGTGGCTGACGAGAGCAGAAGCGAGGAAGCTGCCGGTTGTGAGGACTAGCAAAGAGATCCACCGTGGGGAGGCCCCACTTGAGGAAGAGCTTCTGAACTACCAAGGGATCCAGACGCCACTCGTGCGGCTGGAGGACCCTGCTGAGTTTGTCCGCAAGGCAATTTTTCTTGGCCCGGGAGATAAACTGCCTTGAGGAGAATGCCGTGACTGACGGCCCAAGAGCAGAGCTTCTGTGCCTCCCGGCAGAGGAGGAAGGAGCCCGTGCCCCCCTGCTTGTTCACGTAGAACATGGCAACTTGATTGTCCGTCTGGACAAGGACGGACTGGTGGGAAGTCAGGTGGGAGAAGGCCTTGAGAGCTAGGCGGATCGCCCTGAGCTCCAGGAAGTTGATCTGTTGAGCAGACTCCCACGTGTTCCAGAGGCCCTGAGTGCGTGCCTCTTGGCAATGTGCTCCCCAGCCCAGGAGGGATGCATCGGTGGTCAGCACCCGGGTCGGCTGAGGTGACTGGAAAGGCATTCCGAACATCAGGTTCGGCTGCCGGAGCCACCACCGGAGAGACGAGACCAGCGGCTCGGAGACGCGCACTAGGTCTGCGAGGCCGCCTGTGGCTTGTCGCCACTGCTGGCGGAGACACCATTGAGCAGACCGCATATTCAGGCGGGCATTGGGGGTCACATGGACGGTGGAAGCCATATGGCCGAGCAGTCTCAGGAAGCGCCTGGCGGAGACCAGGGGCTGGCTGCGAAAGCGGTCGGCTAGGTCCATGAGCCGTTGAGCCCTGTCGAGCGGTAGGTATGCTCGCGCCTGAGGAGTGTGCAGCCTCGCGCCGATGAACTCGAGATCCTGTGAGGGGAGCAAAGTGGACTTTGCGAAGTTTATAACAAAGCCCAAGTGCTGCAGCAGAGTCACCGTGCGGCACGTGGCGTTGGTGACCTCCTGAGCGGACGCTGCTCTGATGAGCCAGTCGTCGAGGTACGGAAAGACATAGAGGCCGTGAAGCCGGAGATGGGCCGCCACGACCGCGAGACATTTTGTGAAGACTCGCGGTGCGGAGGACAGGCCAAAGGGCAGTACTCTGTACTGGTAATGATTTCCTGCCACCACAAACCTTAGGTATTGGCGGTGGCTTGGGTGGATGAGGATGTGCGTGTAGGCATCCTTTAGATCCAAGGAGCATAGCCAATCTCCCTGCTGGAGGTAGGGCAGAAGGATTCCAAGGGTAAGCATTTTGAACTTCTCCCGCACAAGGAACTTGTTGAGGTTGCGCAAGTCCAGGATGGGTCTGAGGCCCCCTGTTCTCTTTGGTATCAGAAAATACCTGGAATAAAAGCCTTGACCTCTCAGGTGGTGGGGCACCGGTTCCACCGCCTGTTCCTCCAAAAGACCTGCTAATTCCTGAAGGAGTAACTCCCTGTGCAGAGGGGGTCGCGGAGGTTCTCCCGGAAAATAGGAGGGAGGGACCTGATGGAAGTGGAGAAGATAGCCTTCTCGCACGACTTGAAGCACCCAGGCATCTGCGGTGATGCTGGACCACCTGTGGGCGAAGTGAACCAGCCGGCCTCCGGTGCTGGGAGGGACCAGCGGGGGGGGAGAGGCTATGCTTTGTGAGTCAAAAACCCCCACCCTGCTGAGCAGGGGCTGGTGGTGCAGGCTTGGGGGCTTGCTGCCTACGGGACCCGTTACCCCGTCCCTTGGCCTGCTGGCCCTGTTGGGGAGCTGCAGGGGCCTGATAATGGGGGTATTGTTTGTAGGCAGCCGCCTTCCTCAGGTAAAAGGATTTTTTCCCCGAGCCCTTCTTTTTCTGGGAAGGGGCGGAGGTCTTCCTAGAAAGCCTGGTCCTGGTGAGAGTCTCAGTCTCAATTTGCGCAGCCTTTTCCGCCATGGGCTTGCCAAAGAGGTTTTCGCCTCGGCAGGGGACATCGACCAACTTGTCCTGCACCCAGGGCTCAAGGTCTGACGACTGAAGCCAAGCCTGTCGGCGGGCACCGATGCCGGCTGCGGCCACTCGAGCCGATGCTTCAAAGCCATCATAGGCTGCTCGGGACATGAACTTTGAGCATTCCCGAATGCCAGTGGACAAGGCTAGGAACCTCCGCAAGGGTTCCTCGGACAGACCAGCGGAGAATCCGGCTAGCTCTTTAGCCAGATCCCGGAGATACATGCCCATGTATAGCTGGTAAGTCTGGACACGACATGCGAGCATAGAGCCCTGGAAACACTTCTTGCCAAGGCCATCCAGGTTACGGGCCTCCCTTCCAGGAGGCACCGAGGAGTGCATCTTCTGGCTCTTAAGACGATGCATGGCCGATTCCACTACCATGGAATGGTGTGGCAGCTGTGCCTTTTGAAAGCCAGGGCTCTTGCGGACTCGATAGATAGAATCGACCCGCTTGCTCAGGACCGGCGAGGAGGCCGGACTCTCCCACATGCGGAAGAGTAGTCGTTCCAGCATAGGAGGAACCGGTACAGTAAAGTGTTCCCTCGCGGGAGAGTCATACTGGAGGGCGTCGAGCTCTTCGGCTCGAGGCTCCTCCTCGGGATCCGCAGGGAAGGCCAAAGCCTTGGCCATATCCCTAACGAAGTCCGAGAACCGGGCATCCTCCGGGGGGGGACTGCTTCCGAGGCTCGGACTCCGGTGAGTCCGATGGGACACACCGAGTCCGGAAAGAATCAGGCGACTCTTCCTCCTCAGACTCCCAGACCGACTCCGACGAGGACTCGGTGGGGTCGGCCCGGGCAGGGAGCGGCGCCAGCCGCCCCGACGCCGAGGGAGTCGGCGTCGGCGACCTCGGTCCCGAACGGGAGGCCGAGGGTGACCTCGACCGAGGATCGACTCGAGTTCTCATCGACTCGAGGATCGGCTCGGTCTCCGGGGTCGACTTGGACGTCGACGTCCCGGCGGTCGGGGCAACGGCGCCAGCGAAGCCAGCGAGCAGTGCCCTCTGCTGGTCCATGAAGGCAGACAGTCTGCTCTCCAAGGCCGTCAACCTGAGTCCGAGCTCAGGTGACCCAGCAGCCCCCGACTCGGGCCCCGACGGTGTCGGGCCCGACGTCGGCAGTCGCGGAGGCGAGTCCAGAAGGACCACAGGACTTACCCGGGCAGGCATCTCCGACTCCAGGCGAGGTCGCTTCGGGATGTGTTCCTTCTCCAAGGACCCGGGGCGGCTGTCGGGGCTATGCGACCTGGCCCTCGCGGAACCAGGAGCGTCCACCGACGCCGCCCTCGCGGGTTTCACCTTCCGACGATGGTCCCCGGAGGGAGAACCCCGGTCGGAGGAACTCCGGCGACGGTCCGAGCTGGAGCCTTTCGACGCGGAGGCCTCCGACGAGGTCCGGGTACGGCTGGGGTCAGCGAAGATTCTCTCACGCTGATGCCGCCGACTTCTCAACGCCTTTGAGGACATTTTGCTGCAGGGCCCACAGATCAGTTCTTCATGATCCGGGCCCAGGCAGCGGAGGCAAAAGTCGTGTGTGTCAGTTAGTGACATATTTCGGTCACACCGACCACACCGCTTAAACCCACTGGCAGCCATCGGGGGAAAAAGGGCCCCTGCGAGGTCAAAGGACCGGGCTGCCAGGGAAAAATCGAAAACGAAAGCTGACCAAGTCAGAAAAACCGAAAAAAAGTAAGAGGACTCGTGACCGGCGTCGCGAGTCCGGGCGGGAAAACGATCGGCGCCGAACCGAAGGAAAAAGGATAAAATAATGAATAAAATCGACTTTTTCGCGGGGACAAGACGGGGACGTCTGTAGGGCTCCGCGGAAAAAAGAAGACTGGCTAAGATGGCACCTTCGGGCGGGAAGACGACCGCGCATGCGTGCTGCAATTCCCAAAGGCTTTCTTTGAAAGCTGGGGAAAATTGCTCCGCGAGGGCTCCGTCGGCGCCGACGTCACCCATAAGTGAGGACTGACTTCCTGCTTGGTCCTGGAGAATCTATGCTGTAATATTCAACACACTACTAAAATTATCATACACACTGCAACCCGCTATGAACCCTGTTTGGTCTCTATGAATAATGTCAGCAATAAACCAATTCAACTGTCCCACGAAGATTTTTGTGACAATTTGGGAGGGGGGGGATGTTTACTGAAGGGCATTAGCTGTCATTGTGGCACTAGCGCAGGAAAGACTGCACGGCAGTGACAGCTAAATAGAAATTACACTTACCTGGTAATTGTAGTTCCTGGAGGGTCCAGTTTAGTCCTCCACATCCGGGTAGTGCACCTCCTCCTGCAGCAAGGAGACTGGACCAATCAACTCTTTAGTAATCTAACCTGTATACTGCTGGAACTCCCATCAGCCCTCCAGTGAACTAGTAACAAAGCAGACTCAAGAAAGAACAGATTAAAGAAATAAGCATGTATCAGTATAGATGTCCCCTGAACCAGCTAAGTGACCCCCTCCCCAAACGAGAGGGCTCGAACTCTGCACCTTGCTTCCGTCCCGGGCACTTAAAAGAAACCGGCAGACAGAGCAGCAAGCAGAAGAATAAAAAACTCATCAGAAAACCCGAAGGAACGAAGAAACCCCTAGGAAAAAGGGTTCCCTTTCCTGCGGTTCTTTTTTTTTTTTTTTTTTCTTCTCGAGCAGAGAACATACCGACTCGACAGTATCGCACAACCGACTTAGCGCGCCGCCCAGACAAGAAGTTACGGAAACAACCGGGCGGGAATGAGGACTAAACTGGACCCTCCAGGAACTACAATTACCAGGTAAGTGTAATTTCTATTTCCTGAGCGGGTGTCCAGTTTATTCCTCCACATCCGGGATGTACCAGAGCAGTTAACAACGGGGGGGATCTTGCCAAGCGGCACGCAAGATCGCCGACCCAAAATAAGTATCCCGAGCCACCGCCACATCCAACCGGTAGTGTCTACTGAAGGCATGGAGAGAGGACCATGTAGCCGCCCTGCAAATCTCCAATGGCGGAACAAGACTATGCTCTGCCCAAGACGTTGCTTGCGCTCTAGTAGAATGAGCTCGCAGACCCAATGGAACAGATCTACCCTGCAGAATATAAGCCAAAGCGATAGCCTCCTTAATTCGGACATGCGCTCTCGCCGTCTGCTGAAGAAGCGACCTGTCTTCGCCGACCAAAAGGTCACCATGAGATCCATGATCGGCGGACCCCAACGACGAACTATTTGAGCATATATTTGCGGGTGCAACTCCCACTCTCTGGCGTCCACGTGCACCCGACTGAGAAAATCCGCCATCACATTCTCTTTCCTTGCGATATGCGCTGCCGAGATGGCCAGGAGCCGAACTTCCACCCAGGCGAACAGCGCATCCGCCTCTTCTCCCATGGCTATGCTTCCCGTGCCTCCTTGTTGGTTGATGTACGCTATCGCCGCTGAGTTGTCCGACAGAACTCGCACTGCCCCGACTCCATACAGACGTCTCGAAGACTTGCAATGCTAGCCGCACAGCTCGTAGCTCGAGACGGTTGATTGACCACAAGGCCTCCTGCGGTGATCTCGTCCCCTGCGCGAAACGGCCCCGACAGTGGGCTCCCCAGCCTGTTAGACTCGCATCCGTTATGACCGGTAACCAAACTGGTTGTTCTAATGGGACCCCCGCCCGAAGTGACTTTGGGCACAGCCACCACTGTAATGCCTTCCGAACCCGTCTCGGACACGGCAACCGCTGATTGAGAGAATCCGACTGATTGGACCAACGACGTAGAAGGGCTCGCTGAAGGGGCCACATATGGAACCTGGCCCACAGAACCACCTCCAGAATCAACGCCATGGTCCCCAGCAACCGTAGATACCACCATGCCGATGGAGCGGGAATCGCCAAGAAAAACCGCACCAGACGACGCAACCCTTGAGCGCGCCAGACCGGCAGAGTCACCACGCCTGCTGACGTGTCGAAGCAGACTCCCAGATATTCGAGGACCTGAGTCGGAACCAAGAGACTCTTCTTTACATTGATTACCCAGCCGAGGCTCTGCAGGAGACGCACTACTTTGTCCGTAGCCTGTAAGCACTCCTCCTCTGACTTCGCTCGTATCAACCAGTCGTCAAGATGGTGGTGGTGGCGGCGGCCTTGAGAAGGGAAGGTGTGCTAGTCCACCCCTATAACTTTGGTGAAAGTGCGAGGAGCTGTAGCCAGGCTGAAAGGCAATGCTTGAAACTGAAAGTGACCCCAGGGAAACACGAACCGCAGAAACATTTGATGCACCGCTCTGATTGGAATATGCAGATAGGCCTCGGTGAGGTCCAGAGAAGTCAAAAACTCCCCCTGCCGCACCACTACGATAATGGACCTGAGGGTCTCCATGCGAAAATGAGGAACCCGCAGACAACGATTCACGTCCTTGAGATCTAGAATAGGCTGTAGGGAGCCGTCCTTCTTTGGCACCACGAAATAAATGGAGTAACGACCTAGACCGCGCTCGCTCTCCAGGATGGGAACGACCGCCCCCAGAGTTAGCAGACGCTCCAACGTAGTGCGAATTGCCAGTTCCTTCTGCTGCCCCCTGCTGGGAGACAGAACATAGGAGTCTCACGGCAGAACGGCAAACTCCAACGCATAACCTTCTCTGACTATTTCTAGGACCCACTGATCCGTTGTTATGTGGACCCAAGAGGGAAGAAAGTTCCAAAGTCGACCTCCGATCACTTGGCTTCCCTCCAGGGTCCACCTCACTTCATTGCGGTTTGCGACTAAAGGAAGAGGCTGAGACGGAGGAGCCAGTTGAAAAACCTCTGCCGGCTCCTTGAAAACCTCTAAAGGACTGCGACCTGGCACCAAACCTGCCTCGTTGAGAACTCCAAAGGCGGGAGGATCAAAATCTCCTGAAGTTCCGAAATTGACCCCGGACCACTGGTAAGCCTCTACCGGGCTTAGGCCTGTCCTCCAGTAGTCTCCCACCTTTAGACTCTCCCAGGTCCTTTACCAACTTATCCAAATCGTCCCCGAACAACCACCTGCCTTTGAAGGGGAGTTTGCTAAGACGAGATTTGGAAGAGGGGTCGGCTGCCCAATTTCGCAGCCAAATGGATCTGCGCGCCACCACCAAAGGAAGCCATACTATTAGCCAACGTCCGGATCAAGTCATAATGGACATCCGCCAAATACACCGAACCCGACTCCAACCGCGTGACCTCGAGCAACGCTTGCTGGTTTAAGAGTGGGTTCTGGCGCAATCGCTAAGTCCACCGTAAAGCGGCTCTAGCTACCCAGGCCCCACAAATAGAAGCCTGTAACAACAAAGCATTGGTTTCGAACGCCTGTTTCAACAATCCGTCCACCCTCTCATCCTGTATGTCCTTCAAGGCCGCACTCCCCTCCACCGGGATTGTGGTCTTCTTCATCACTGCTGATACTGCGGCGTCCACCCGAGGCGACTTAAACCTCTCCTTATCCTTGTCCGCCAAAGGATAGAGGCAATTCATAGTCCGGATACCTTTCAAACCCGAGTCCGGCTGGTCCCACTCCGTTTGAATCATTTGAGCCACAACTCTGTGTACTGGGAACACCACCTGGGAATCCCGAACCGCCTGAATAAGGGGATCCTCCAAAGCCTCGCCGTCCCCCGGAGGCGGAGCAGCGAGATTGAGTGTCTGAAGAGCTTCCGTAATAAGAGGAACCAATTCCTCCCTACGAAACACCCGGACAATTCTAGCCTGATCCTCTGGGTCCGGAATCTCCCCTTCTTCAAGATCATCCACACTGCACTCCGGATCTACCTCTACATCCATGTCTTGCCTCTCCAAATCCTCTTGATCTAAGTCTAAGGACCGAGGTCTCTTAGCCGGCTTGGAAACAATACATCCGGCAGACTCCGAACTAGCGGCCGGAGGAGCCGGAGACGTGGCCAAGGACTCAGGCCATTTGCCTAAGCGCCCCAATTTGAAAGCCTGATGCATAATCAGCAAGAAGTCCGGAGAAAAATCCGTAAAGGCAGAAGAGGAGTCCCCTGGTTCTACCGGAAGCCCAGAAACCTGTCCCTTAGAACCAGAAGGAAGAGACGGCAACCGAAGCACCGGAGAAGCATTTCCTTCAGCAGGCAACGTAGATTCCAAGGGCTCTGACTGAGAACTGCCCTCCATCTGTTGATCTATATCAGAGGAGACCACAGCGCAGCTCCCGCAGAACCCCGAAGCTGATACTGAACGCCTGCGCGAACCGCAGACCACACACTGTGGTTGCGAGGACATGAAACACTGCCTATAGCCCCGGCAGACCAAGAAGAGACAGACTGATATAAACAGCCCTGCACGAAGTAAAGTAGGGACCCTAATCAGTTACTCCTATACAACACGTCCTTTTGTCCTCTGGTTTCGTTTTTTTTTAGCTAGAGATACAGACAAGCCAGTGAACCCCCCGAGGCTGTTTTGAACCAAAACGCCACCAAATTAGCAAGACTGTCAGGCTTTCGCCCTCTTTACCGCCAAAAAAGAAAATCCAAAATGGCGAACCGCGCTGGAGGAAAAGGGTGCCAAAAACCCAAAAAAGAAAGAAAAGAAAGGAAAAGAAAAGGGCCGCCGAAACTAACGACTCCTAAAACCCGGAGGGAAGACACTTACCAGGCTACTAGCAAGAAATGAAGGGCCCGCAACGCTGCTCGAATCATGAACGGAACTGTGCAGAGATCCCGGTTGTCTGAGGCAAGCTTAAGCCCCGATTCTCCTGAAGGACTGACTGTTGTCGTGCAATGCGAAAGATAACTATTGCTGAGCCCGGACAAAACGGATCCTACCCCCGAGCCGTCCTGGGGGAGCGATCACAGTCTGCTGCTTACTCTGAACTGCCAGAAGAGTACCGGGTGAGAAGAGGAGTGCCGGCTCGGCTCCTCCGCTGCGCTTGCCCTTGGGTTTTTGTTTTGTTTTGTTTTTTTAAAAGATATAGCGTGCTAATAAAGGGAAAGTAAAGAGGAAATAAAATAGCTAACAAGACCCTAAGTGAGCCTAGTGCCAGGCTCACACCACTTCCTGCTGCAAGGAGACTGGACACACTAGAGGGCTGATGGGAGTTCCAGCAGTATACAGGCTAGATTACTAAAGAGTTGATTGGTCCAGTCTCCTTGCTGCAGGAGGAGGTGTACTACCTGGATGTGGAGGACTAAACTGGACACCCGCTCAGGAACTCAGTTGAAATAGAGCTATTGCAGGCTATTTTCTGCAATAGCTGCATTTCATGTGGTAGATGAGGGGGGGTAGGATCAGGGAGGGGAATGGCATAGTGAAAAGCAGCAGCCATCATGCAAACAACTGTTGCACAATAGCTGTCTAAATCACCGTGAACCGAGCTGCAGATGACACCACCTGAAGAGATGGCATTGTCTACAGCTGATTGGGGCACTTTGCAGCCGCTGCTGTTTGGTAGTAACCACAGCAGCAACCCGCCAATCTTCTCCCCCCCCACTCCATGGCTCTCCTCAGGCCTCCCCCCTTGCTAAAGGCTGCCAGTGGCACAGAGTGCCATGGATCGACAGATGACATCAGATGTGGAGGCCCCCCTATTCAGCAACATCCCCCCCCCCCCTCGGACAGCTCCCAACCCCTAAGATACACTGCCTGGGGGGGCATCTTGGAGCCAATCCCCTGAGTGAAAGAGCCCAGCTAGGCCACCATGCTCAGGTCTCCCAGCTAGCCAGTTGGGCCCCTTCCCTACCCCCCTACAAACTCAAATTATGCCAGTTGTTGATGGTTTATTACTAGGGGTCAGCACCATGAAAATTGTACCAGATAGGAGCGGGGGGGGGGGGGGGGGGAAACCGCTCTTACCCTCGTCTCACTGGACCACCAGGAATTGTTAAGGTAAGGGCTGGGGGAGTTGGAAGGCCAGAGGGGTGCCCGACTAGCTAGCCGGGGGGATTTGGGTTTGGGGGAGGAAGGGGGAAAGGAGTAATAACAAAAGCAAATAAAACTGAGGATATTATAATGCCTCTGTATTGCTCCATAGTGTGAACGCACATTGAATGTGTGCAGCTCTGGTAACTATATTTAAAAAAAAGAATATAGCAGAATTAGAAAAGGTACAGAGAAAAGCGACCAAAATGATGAACGGAAACTCCTACAATGAAAGGTTTAAAGTGATAGGGCTCAGCTTGGAAAAGAGACAGCTGAGAGGAGATATGACAGAGGTCTATAAAATAAATCAGTGGGGTATAGGTCAGTTTAGTCCTTCAAAAAGTAGAAAGACTAGGGGATTTACAATATAGCATGTTTAAGATTAACACTGTTCAACAGCCAAAACCTTCGGCCACGAAAGCAGCTGTTCTAAACTAATTTAATCCACAATCAACCCCACAGTCATCGGTGGTCAATAGTAATCCAAATGTCCAAAAAGCACCGGTAAACCCCTACTTCATTTAATTTTCTTTTTGTTGGGCATAAATTGTGAAAGGGAGATACTTCAAATCCCCCCAATGCCACAATACATGCCCCTTTTATTCAAAATTGCATACAAAATTATTGAAACTGAAATTTTTTAAATTGAGAAAAAGCAGCTTTCTTCCAAATTACTTATCTGAGCCCATGCGTGACGTGCACTTTTCGGGGGAACACCCCCTGCCTCAAGCGCTCCCCAAGAAAAACTTGAATCCAGTGCCGCACAAGCACTATCAAAACCGTTGAAAACCGCCAAAACCTTCAACTGGCAAAAAGAAGATCCAACCTCAGGATTGGCCAACAGAAAACTGCTCATCACATCAAACCACCAATCACAGGGCGGGAATCCCCACTCATCAAGGGAATCCCAACCATGAGAGGTGACGTATCAGCCCGTCCCCCACCAATGTATGTCCCGATTCAGTCCTGCAGGAAAACAGTCCCCAAACGGAAGATCCAACGTTGCTCTAGCCGACGTAATTTACACAGACGGTCCCCTCCTCTAGGGTCCTCCGGAACGTGGTCAATGACAGTCCATTTTAACTGCTCAAAAACATGGTGGAAGTCCAGGCAATGCTGTACCATTGGAGCCGTCAACACGGAATGACGTAAACGAGAGGCATGCTCCCCCCAATCGGACTTTCATCTTCCGGACAGTACTCCCCACATACCGCAAAGGACAATCACATTCCACAAAGTACACCACGTAGGAGGAATCACAAGTGGTACGCCAACGTCGATAAAAAACCCGCCCAATAGTAGGGGCTGTCCAGGAGGAACCCGACAATGTAGTAACACAATATGGACAGCCCTGACAGGGCATGTGCCCGCCATTCCCAAACTGGGGGCGGCCAGGGCGATCCGACAACACTGCAGACCGTACCAACTGATCACGTAGATTAGACCCACGGGAGTAAGCAATCCGCAAAGGTTTATTGAAGCAAAGATGTAGAGATAACAATGTCCAATGTTGCTTCAAAATGTGCATGACCGTAGATGAATTACTCCTGTAGGGTAACGCACCCGTTATTGCATCCTCAGTGTCCATCCCCGAAGGGGGCTCACAATTAAACATCTATTCCCGATGAAAATACAAAGCCCTACGATAAGCTTGGGAGATAACTGATCGAGGGTAACCCTTTAACAGCAATCGGGCACTCAAATCTCGAGCATGATGCCGGTATTGAGAAGTAGATGTGCAGTGACGGCGAATCCGCAGAAATTGCCCATATGGTAAGCCCTTACGCAGAGGTTCAGGGTGAAAACTATGATAGTTCAATAGGCTGTTGCGTTGGACAGGTTTGCGATATAAAATAGTGATCAAAGAGGTGCCTTCCCTCAATATCACCATATCCAGAAACTCCACTCGCTCGGATGCAATATGAGCCGTAAATTTTATGTGAGATTTCAACGTATCCAACCAGGTAATGAAGGCATTTAGAGAAACTAAATCCAAAGTCCATACAAAAGATATGTCATCCAGAAATCGCTTCCATAGCAAGACAGAGGAAAAATACCTTGATGGATAAATGAAGCTTTCTTCCACCGCTGCCATATAGAGAGTAGCAATAGATGGAGCTACCGTAGCCCCCATAGCTATACCAAACTTCTGTTGAAAAAATATCCCCTCAAACAAGAAGTAATTGCGGGTAAAGCACAGTTACTTACCTGTAACAGGTGATCTCTGGGAACAGCAGGAATAAGTCTTCACATATGGGTACGTCGGTACCGACGGAGCCCGCGCGGGAATGCTCCCCAGCGTCCAATCAGAAAGCCTTTGGGAGCATCCCTCAGCGCCTGCATGCTGCCTTCCCGCCTTTCCAACTGTCTCTCCTCAGTTGAGTTTTATAGCTGAGACAAAGAGAGAGAAAGAGGAAAGGAAAGATAGATAGAGAGATACAACTCCTGGGGGAGGTGGGTGGGTTGTGAAGACTTATTCCTGCTGTTCCCAGAGATCACCTGTTACAGGTAAGTAACTGTGCTATCTCCAGGAACAAGCAGGAATGAGTCTTCACATATGGGGACTCCCAAGCTAAGATGCCTGGAGCCCTAGCATGGTGGGGATTGAAACCTGCTACAACTCATATGGCCAGGCATCCTGAGGATGGAGGGTAGGAGTTGAAAAGAGAGGAGCTGTAGAAAAACAGCTAACCTAAAAAAGGACTACAAGTAAGGAGTCCTTGTAGGTATGATAATTATCATGAAAAATATTGAAATGAACAATCACAATATGGACCTCACCTACTGGATTGCAGGAAGTAGAGAGGCTGATGGAGTCTACTGGGGATCCAGTAGAGGAATCTTCAAGGTGACCTCACTGAAGTGAAGGTGAAGATCAAAATCTGGAAGTGACAGGTGACCCAGGTGTCAACTGTGGTAGTACAAAAACGGTAGGTCTGTAGTGGAAAGCTTTATGGAAAAAGCTGGGAACTCTTTTGGCTACAGAGTTACTCACAGTTAGGAGCAAAAGAGGAAGACTGACCGATTTGGACAAACTAGCCCAGTCCTGGAGGGAAGAAGGGGTATGGAAAAAAGCCCGTATTCCCAAGAAGGACAGATGTCTGAAGGGCTGAAACCTCAGATCTACTGAAGATCCACCATGTCTTTCCTAACTGGTGAGAGATAGGAAAGATATTGGAGCATGGAGCTTCAGGGATACCTAAACCTAGGGTTAAGGTAGGAGCTGTCAGTACCACAGGAGTGGTTGTGTGCATAATACCCCACACATACTGTGGGACAGTATGAACATATGCAAGCCCACTGTCTGGAGCCTATAGGAAGGTAAAACCTTTATAAGCATAGACAGAGAGATAAGTATGTAAATACATATCTACCTATAAGGAAGCATCTCAACAGATATATGGGTATATATATATATGTCTATAGTGAGATCTAGAGGGGCATAACATATGCACACGCAGCTTACAGACATATGTATCTATAGAGATGTATATAGATATATATACATACATGAATATATAGGTCTAAAGATAAATGTCTGCAATTAAGCAGATACCCATAAGAGCATTCACATGGGAGATGTGAAGAGGAAAGATTCATCTAATAACAAGAAGGTGGAACCTACTTGAGAAGATATATAGAGAATCTATTCCCCCTGGTTAAGATGGTGCAGGAATGCTATCCAGTGAAATAACCAGGATGGTTGCGTGAAAAAACAGAGGATAATATCAGTCTGTAAACAGCAAGTCCTGAGTCCTGTAGAACTCTCACATGGTAAATGGACAGAAAACGCATAGGATGAGATACCAGGTTGACCCACTGGAGGGACACAAAGGGGTATCATGCGTTTTTAGTTAAATATGTGCTGTCCATGAAGGAGTAGGATACCATGAGGACAAGCTGCAAGGAAAAAGAGAGCATATTCCCTGTAGGAATTGGAGAACTCTTTAGACTTTCACGTAGAAAAGGCTTATGTCCTTTATTATAAAAGGAGATAGTAGGGTGTGGAGAACCCTCACAGTCATGGAAATGACTGAGGAAGCCTTTTCCAACCATATAGGATAGTCATTAGAGACAAAACCCCATGCTCTCTAGCAAGGGCCCATAGTAGAAAGCTTCTCTGTAAGATTGCAGAGAGCATTATGCAGGAGAAGTGGGAAAATAAAACTGGCTGTTGGAAAAAAACAGCTGCCACGTCGACTATGCTGCCAAATCCAAAGGAATTGGAGATGGCAAGAATAGAAGATAGTGTGATAAGCCTGAAGTGATAAGGAGTATCCAAGACAGATGAAGCACTATCCTGGAATCACTACTAAGGCCAGACAGAAAGTAGAGGAAGACAAGACTGGAAACTTGTGGAAAAGTACCAGTAGTCCAATCACTGGAACTCCTGCATGGGCAGCTGCTGAATAAGACAGCAGAGAGAATCTTTCTGTGTAAAACAGAGAGAACAGACAGAACAAAAGGAGAAAATCCTGTCCCTGTCTGATGAGCTGGAAGGAAAAAATTCATGTTGGAACAGAAAACTATCATGGGATAGTTGTTAAACCTCTCTTCTTGGTAGGAAGAAGAGGAGAAACCTGTGACCCATAGACATGAATATCCTGACAGCTCAGCATACCTAGGAGCAACTGGATGTCCTGAGAAAAGGAATCCATGTGTAGAGTTTTGAATGAAAAAACAGTGAAAAAACTTCTACTGAGAAAAAGTCAACTGTAGGTTGTAAACTTCAGGACCCTATGGTTGCTGGGTTTGTGCAGCCTGGCTAGAGTTTGGATTCTTCAGACCAGGGCGAGGTTTCCCCTGCTTGGGAACATCTGTATGATGGGCAGGAGAAGAGTGAAACGTTCTTCTCCTAGGGAAAGAAGGTTTGGTAGGGCATTTCCTACCTACTGGGGAAGGAGAAGGCTTAGAATAGCCTCCAGAAACAGGGAAGTCAGTGGACCACTGAGCAACCTGATGTAAAGACTCCTTATTGAAGAGATTTTCCCCAGTGCAAGGAGTATTACCCAGTCTTTGTTGTGCCCATCTGCTTAAGTCTGAAGCTTGGAGCCAGGCTCTACAACATGCCCCTATGGCTATAGCAGAAGATCTGCTAACAGACTCAAAGGAGTCTAGGGAAGCACGAGTAAGAAACCAAGAGATACTTTGAATATGACTAAGTAGTAAGGAATAGCCTGCAGTCTTGGGCTCTGAAAGAAAAGGAGTCAAAAGATATAATTTCTTTGTGACCTCCTGAAGGGATAGACTCATAAAAAATATATGAGAGAATCCTTGTTGACAGCATGGATGTCTGGAAGATTTGACGTCCAAAGGCATCTAGTGTCCTAGACTCACGACCTGGTGGGTAAGAAGAGTGCTTTTTCTTACTTTTCACCTTCCTCATTGCTGATTCCACCACAATGGAATGATGGGGAAGTTGAGTCTTTTGAAACCCTGGAGAGGGGGGCACCTGATACAGAAGATCAGTTGCTCTAGAAGGTGAGGGCACCTTTAAAGGTGCTTCCCACATTCTTAGAAGAAGATCCTGCAAGGAATGATGTAAAGGAAGCATTATATTTTCCTTTTCTCCAGTAGAAAGAGAGCCTTGTGTAGGATCATAGCCAGGGATAGGAATAGCAAGAGATGTTGCCATATTCAGGAGAAAATTCTGAAAAGAAGGATCTCCAAAGGGAACCGTCCCTGGACAGGCTAGACCTGAAGAACTAGCCCGGGCACCGGAGGATCTACTTGAGAATATAGGAATATAAGATCCTACAGGGTGCAAGAAAGGATCCTTAAAGGATGGATGCTGGTACTGGAGGTCAGGACCTGAGACATTCAGTACTGCATCGTCCATGCCAGGTATCGACTCCAAACTTGGTACAGAAAGGAGCGACCCTGGTGAAAGAAGCATGGAAGGAGCTGGCCCCGATGTTACTGCGGGTACCGGCACCGATACCGATACCGGTAGCTGTGTCGGAATCGAAGGCAACACCGACATCGAAGCAGTCATCGGTGGCTGCTCAATCGGTACCGAGGTAACCAAAGGCCTTTGGTAATCACCCTCGGTACCGAGCATCCGGAACCGGTAAGCGTCGGTACCGAGACGTGTCGGTACCCAGTCTTCCAGACTAGAGATCGATTCCAGACTCGGCATCGAAGGAAGTGAGTCTATCGATGCATGTCTAGAGGGTACCGATGTCGGTAGTAGTATCGGCGTTGATGCCGATACTGGAAAGTCAATCTGGGGTGTATCGACCGGTCCCAAAGGTACCGAGAAAGCCAGATGACGATCCCTGGTGAGGAGTGTATCGCTCAACACTAGTGCCGATGCCGGGGTATCGGTACCGCTCAAAGCAGATGCCACCACCGAGCATGGCTCAGGTATGTTCTGTGAGGGGTGAGCCCCAGGAACAACCTGAAACCCCTGATAGGCTTTGGAGGCCGAAGACTCCCGCCGGGGTTTTGAAGCCAATGGACCCTCGAGGGCAAGGCTGGAGCCGTCATCATGCTGTGCATGAGACGTACCACTCAAGGGTTGGCTAGTCTTAACAGACTGTTTGTGGGTTACCTGATCTTGTGGAGAAGAAGAAATGGTCGGTGCCCTGACACTGGAAGGGAACTCGGTATCGAGGGAAACTCGAAATGGAAAATCTCTTCTCACAATATTGTAGCCTAATGGCTCCGGAGGAAAATGGTCAGGACCCAAACAGGTTAGACACCAGTTCTTGGAGTCTAAAAACAAAACTGTACCGCCACAGCTTAGACACTTCTTAGGAAAAGAAGGTGGCGGCTCCATGATGGAGAGGCCTAGAAGGCCCAAAAAGTTTAAGACAGAAACTGAGGGAAAAAAATTCCCTGAAATTAAGAAAAAGAAAAAGAAAACACACCGGCGGTACCGGTGGAGTCGGGGAGACAGCCGCGACCACAAGAAAACAAAGAATTAAAGAAAAGATTTTCTGCGGTGACAGGAGGACGTCCTGCCGGCTCCGCGGAAAAACGAAGACTGAGGAGAGACAGTTGGAAAGGTGGGAAGGCAGCACGCAGGCGCTGAGGGATGCTCCCAAAGGCTTTCTGATTGGACGCTGGGGAGCGTTCCCGCGCGGGCTCTGTCGGTACCGACGTACCCATATGTGAAGACTCATTCCTGCTTGTTCCTGGAGATGCACCAAAGAGATCAAATCCACCAAAAAGGACCGTGGAATACGTGAGGGAGCTTCAACAAAAGAATCACGAAGCAGTCCCAAGGCCTCGTCCTGATCCACATTGGTGTATAAGGCCACAACATCTAAGGTGACCAAATAAACCAGGGAAGACACCACCACCTGATAGAGAAATCCCAAAAAATGAGTA
Source organism: Ichthyophis bannanicus (assembly GCA_033557465.1). Lineage (NCBI taxonomy): Eukaryota > Metazoa > Chordata > Amphibia > Gymnophiona > Ichthyophiidae > Ichthyophis > Ichthyophis bannanicus. The sequence goes on from CM066037.1 coordinate 450,906,639, forward strand.
GAATCACGGATGTCGGCTATAGCAACGTTGGATCTTCCGTTTGGGGACTGTTTTTCCTGCAGGACTGAAATCGGGACATTGATTGGTGGGGGACGGGCTGATACGTCACCTCTCATGATTGGGATTCCCTTGATGAGTGGGGATTCCCGCCCCGTGATTGGAGGTTTGATGTGATGAGCAGTTTTCTGTTGGCCAATCCTGAGGTTGGATCTTCTTTTTACCAGTTGAAGGTTTTTGCGGTTTTCAACGGTTTTGGTAGTGCTTGTGCGGCACTGGATTCAAGTTTTTCTTGGGGAGCTCTTGAGGCAGGGGGTGTTCCCCCGAAACGTGCACGTCGCGCATGGGCTCAGATAAGTGATTTGGAAGAAAGCTGCTTTTCTCAATTTAAAAATTTCAGTTTCAATAATTTTGTATGCAATTTTGAATAAAAGGGGCATGTATTGTGGCATTGGGGGGGATTTGAAGTATCTCCCTTTCACAATTTATGCCCGACAAAAAGAAAACTAAATGAAGTAGGGGTTTACCGGTGCTTTTAGGACATTTGGCTAGACTAATTTAAGGCTGCTGAACACAGAAATCATAATGAAAATGGCTGATTAGGTCTAGTTGCTAAGATATATGCAATTAATGAGTCATTAGGGGCCATTAACTGTGTATTACGCAACATTTGCATGAGATTGTGTAATCTCTACTTGCAACCAATAGAAATATCTGCCCAAAACCAGATGATGCAATCAGTATTTAAATTTGCATCACTTGACAGTATAAATCTTAAGGTGTATTAGTCACAGAAAAATTAAAAATTAATTATTTTGCATTATTTTATGCCGAAAGGTCAATCCCAGCGTATTCAGCAATACATCGTAGTTGTGTTAATAATGCAGATAATTTCTGCTATATTTGTGGTGAAGTGACTTTTACATCACAGAAACGGAATATGACTGTGGCGGTTAAGAAAGCCTACAACTTATATTTTGGCTGCAGAATAGGAGATCAGGATAAGAGTTGGGCGCCACATATATGCTGCAATACATGTGCAACCATTCTCAGGTAATGGATGAATGGGAAAAGGCAATCAATGCCTTTTGCAGTTCCAATGATCTGGAGAGAGCCCACGGATCACGTCAGCAATTGCTACTTCTGCATGGTTCCTCCAATTCAGAAAGGCATATCCAGAAAGAGTAAGTGGACTGTGCAATATCCAAACATTCCATCTGCAATACGTCCAGTGCCACATGGAGAATGGTTGCCGATTCCCAAAATGTCAGAATCATTATCATTAGAATCAAGTGAGGAAGAGGAAGAAGTTTGTAGTCATGAACTGTCAACCTCTCGTGACCCAGAGTTTCTTCTGGCCACTGCTAATGAGCCACACCTCATAACGCAAGGTGAATTGAACGACCTTGTCAGGGATTTAGATCTCCCGAAGAATAAAACTGAGCTTTTGGGTTCCAGACTACAGCAATGGAATCTTATGGCTGGTGACGTTCGAATTTCTTTTTTCCGGGACCGTCAGAAAGACTTGGTATCATTCGTTTTCAAAGAAGGTGATCTTGCTGCATGCAACAACGTAAAAGGTTTAATGGCAGCTCTCAATATCAATTACAATGCAGATGATTGGAGGCTCTTCATTGATTCATCCAAAGCAAGTCTTAAAGCTGTATTGCTGCATAATGGCAACTTGCTACCATCAATTCCTATTGGCCATGCAGCTTTTATGAAAGAGACTTATGACGACAATATGAAACAACTTTTGAAATGTATAAACTATGATCAACATCTATGGTCAATCTGTGGTGACTTCAAAGTAGTCGCCCTCTTGCTTGGTCTTCAGGGTGGATACACCAAGTACTGCTGCTTCCTGTGTGTATGGGATAGTCGTGCTAGAGATTGTCATTTCATCAAAAGGGACTGGCCACTCCGTCAATCACTGGATCCTGGAAGCAAAAATGTTCTGTTTCCAGCACTTGTAGACAGCAATAAAATTTTGATGCCTTCCTTGCACATCAAGTTGGGACTAATGAAAAACTTTGTCAAGGTGATGGATAAAACTAAACATGCTTTCAGGTATCTTAGTGGTAAATTTCCTAGACTGAGTGATGCCATAGTTAAGGGAGGAGTTTTTGTTGGCCCTCAGATTCGTGCACTTCTTCAAGATGACAAATTTCTTCATTTATTGCATGGAAAGGAAAAGGCTGCATGGATAGCATTTGAATCAGTGACACAAAATTTTCTTGGAAACAATAAAGCAAATAATTACCAAGAGATTGTTCAAGATCTTCTCAAGGCATACAAAAACCTTGGTTGCAACATGTCCTTAAAGATTCATTTTCTACACTCTCATCTAGATTTTTTCCCACAAAATTGCAGAGCAGTAAGTGATGAACATGGAGAACGATTTCACCAAGACATTGCAGCCATGGAAAAGAGGTATCAGGGTAAATGGAGTCCATCAATGCTTGCAGACTACTGCTGGACAGTGACAAGGGATATTCCATTGCTTCAGTACAAGAAACAGATCAGGAAGAATCGTGAAGCCACTGAATGAGAACAAAACTTGCTATAATGTACTTACAAATGTTCTTAATGAAAGTTAAATTGCAGACATAATTACTCCTCTGTTTCTTCTAAGTACGTTTATGAACTTTATTTTATAAAAACATGCTCGTTATTATGCAAAGTTTCATTTGTAATAAGATTTTGATTTACATCTAAGGATTTAGGCTCGATTTTCACCATACAGTGGTAAAATGTAAATTCTTCAACATATCATAGAAACAGGAGCTAATTGACCAATTTCACTATCATATTTGAATTCAGCGTATCAAATTCATTAAGAAATAGCACATTTAATTTCTGAAGCAAACAATTTTTTGAAAATTTGTAGAACAGTGTAATCAGAGAAAATACTTTTTGCCAAACGTGCAAACTCTAAAAATGTTTGCCGGAGGATGTAGTAAAAGCTGCTCGTGTACTGGGTTTAGAAGAGGTTTGGAGAAGTTTCTGGAGGATAAGTCCATAAACCATCATTAAACTGGACTGGGGAAATCCACTGCTAACCCTTAGGATAAGCAGCATGGAATCAGTCTACCCTTTGGGAATCTGATGGATACTTGTTACCTGGATTGGCCACTGCTGGGTCTTGGAGCTATAGTAGGGTTCAGAGAGCTTTTTTTGGGGGGAGGTTTTTGTCTTACTTTACAAGTGTTGACAGTGGAGACAGTTTGTGTTGATCTTACCAAGGTGACACTAGATCTTAAATAAAATTTAATGTAAGTTGGATTGTTAGGGAACAACTGTAAGGAAAACCAAAGTTATAAAAAACTAAATTTAGGACATCTAATGTTTTGAATCCTCATACAACAATTGAGGATTAGAACCTTGTGCAAAGAAAGGCATTTATTTTTCATAAAACAAAACTGAAGGGTTTATGTTAAATTATGGCAATTATTTTGTAACATCAGGTGGCGTTTTAGAACACTTTGCAGGATATGTTTTACATAAATTATGATGTTTGTCTTTACAGCTGGGTGAGCTTTTATAGTGAGTCTAGATTGTTGTATGCTTACCAGGCCCATAAGCATGGCCACACAGCTGTACTCTTTCAGCATCACTGGCTGCTGGTAAAATTTCATGTCCAAACAAGATCCTTCTTCTCACCTTCAAAGCCCTATTCCAAATGGTCCCAGAATACCTATCGTCACTAATCATCCCCTACTGTCCAGCCCATTCTCTCCAATCTTTGTACGGAAACAGGTTCTGTTTACCCTCACCTATCTAGGCAAATTTTGAGGTTACCAGGTGCTCGGCGTTATTTTCTTTCTTGACCCATCACTGTGGAACATTCGTCTGGCTGACCTCAGTCTTCAATCTTCCCTCAACCATTTTAAGGCCGATCTAAAAAATCGTACCTGTTTAGGCAGGCATTTGACCTCCATGGGTAACCATGCTCGTGGTGGGGGCAGAGTCAAGGGTGGCCCCTCACCTGGAAGGCCTTTTGATTGTGAATGGTTCATTTGTGTGAACGTTAATCTCTGATGGTTGCTTCTGCTAAACTGTCTCCCTCCCTTTGTGTTTTCCTGTCCCTACGATCCTATCAATTCAGTATAGTTCCTGTTCCTTCTTTGTTCCCATTACTTTTATTTTACTGTAAACTGTTTTGTACACCAGGAAAAAAAATCTGTATAGAATTTTCAATAAAACAAACATGAAATCATTTGTATTAGCTTCCTAATGTATCTTGTCCTATGATACTTGGGCATAAATCAAGGACTGGGGTTTTTTTGTGATTTTGCTCCCCTATATTTAAAACAGATCTCATTGTAAACCACCTCGCTGTTCTAATGGAATGAGAGGGGGTATATCAAATTTATTAAACCTAAAATCTTACTAACACTCTGGTGCTACATCGCAGTTTCCTCCAGTTCACAATGTGCCTTTTCTGCCCGCACCCCCCAACACTTCTTCCAGTTTAGAGGGGAGGGGGCCGGAAATGGCACCTTATGAACAGAAGGAAACTGCAACACAGCAGAGTGTTAGAAAAGCGCCGTGTTGTGATTTGGCGGCAATGGGTACCTTCGGAGGGCCGGCACCCCAGATGACCATCTAGTTTGTCTAGTGGCGGCACCAACCCTGTCTAATCCATTTGAGGGGATCACTTATTGTAAGGCAAGAATCAATCAGCTGAATAAGATTACACTTAGGCCAGTGGTTCCTAATCCACAATGAATATGCAAGAGATATATCTGGATACAGTGCAAGCAAATCTGTTACGCATGTTCATTGTGTATATCCTGAAAACTTGACTCGCTGAGTAACTGAGGATCTGTACTGATGAAAAAGCCTGGGGAGCAGAAGTGGCAGACAGGGCTTTAATAACAAGGGAGCAAGGTCAGGGCCTGGGAGGAAAGTGAGAGAAAATAAGAATTCGGGGGGTGGGGAGGAGGGAGGAAACAGCATAAGAGCGCTATATAGCAGGGAGGGGCTCAAGAAGAATGAAACAGATGAGTCGGGTGTATCTTTCTTCTCGTGCAGATGCACACCACCATTACTCCCGACACATTCTAAAAAAAATTATGGAAGGGGCCAAAGAAAGACAGAAGATGAGAGTGTATGTCAAGTGCATTGTCCCAAGAGATCAAGTCCTGAAGGAGTTTTAGAATCTCTGTAAATTAATCTTGTGTGACACCATTAAAAAGCAGAAAAACTAGGGGACATGCAACGAAGAAAAAATGTAACCCATTTAAGACTAATAAGAGAAAATATTTTTTCACTCAATGCAGAATCAAAGTCTGGAATTCGTTACCGGTGGATGTAGTAAAAGCTGCTAATGTAAAAAGGTTTGGATAAGTCCCTGGAGGAAAGGTCCATAGACCATTATTAAAAAGAGGATCCGTAAAATCCACTGCTTACCCTGGGACAAGTACTGTGGAACCTGACAGGTACTTGTGACCTGGATTGGCCATTGTTAGAAATTGGATAATGGCCTTGATGAACCTTGGTCTGATCCAGTATGGCATTTATGTACACTCATAAGCAGCATTTACCTGTAGCAAAATGGGGCCCACTTAGTACAAACTGGCTACTGATATCCCCAATGGTTCAAAGGAAATAATATACAGAATTCAGCACAAGCACATTAATAGCTGTTTAACTAGAAAACAGCAACAACACTATAAAGCTCTGAAATGCCTTGTGGCACATAACAGTTCCTGGATCTCAGAAACATTAGATGGTTCCATAACCACTGTTCTAGTGAAACAATTCCAGTTGTTGGGCTGCTTCATTCTAAATGCACGATATGCATACCTCTGACTTGATACGCCTGGTTCTTTTCAGTGGGATGTTCATTCGCATACCCTGCTCTGGGGAAACCTGGATGTCAGAGCATGGCTCCTTCACCTCCACTGTTTCCTCAAGTTTCAAGCTTGGCTTCTGGACACCCTACAGGATCAAAGCACAGAAGGACATCAAGCTCAGTGACGAAGGGGCCTTGATATTAAAGCCACAGCTACAGATCATTCCTTTTACTGAACTTTGTAATATCTGATCTACTCTCCCTGCAACTCAGAAGGAACCCACTTATGTTCTAAGCGTAGTAATGTATGTATGAGCAAGATCAGAAATTGTGGATAGTCAAACAGAAAGAAATCAGTTTAGATTTGCTACTACCTCCAAGAAAGAACATATATTCAATAAACATGCACTCTAGTCTACTTCAGACACCCAAAGTGAAATTCCAGTTCCAGTGAAATTCCAGTTCCATCAAGGTCAATAATAACACAGGTACACTACCAAAAAACTGCCTCCAGTTTTGCAACTGATTCCTATAGATTTTGGGGTGCTGAATCCAGGAAAAATAGCCAAAATGTTCCATCACGTCACGTTTTCTTGCAAAATTAGATTTCTTACCCATATAAGGAATGTTCACATAATTTCTTTTTAGCTGACTGCAGTTTATTTTCTTGGCCCAAAATAGAGGTTGTAATGGTTAACTAACTAGAAACACTCCCTCATGATATTTTAGAGTGTTTTGTATTCATTTTATACATTAACAGGACAATTGGGAGGCGGGGGGCTAAATCTAGTACTCGCGCTGGCGCATGTTCTTTCCTGTTCGCCTCGCCTCGTTCGCTCGCTCGCTCAAACACGGTGGTTGCGACATGAACATTCCTGTCAAATTTCAGTTTCTTGCAAGTTCATTATTACCTTTTGTTTGCTCAGTCGTAATCCAGCTTTATTCCGAAGTGGTTCACTACAGTTGTAGTTTGCAGTGCTGTGTATTTGTGATGGCTCACAGAGCCAGAGGTTGCGTCAACTCTCCGGACAGTTTTTGTTTTATTTGTGGGGAATATACCGTGAAAAAGCGGCAGAGGAACATTTCTGCATTTATTAAAAAAGTATATTTCGCCTATTTCGGTTTGAAGTTAGGCGATCAAGACAAACCGTGGGCTCCTCACAAAGTGTGCAAGACATGTGAGGAAGATCTACGCTTATGGATGAAAGGTAAAAAACAAGCATTTCGTTTCGGAATACCTATGATGTGGCGTGAACAAAGAGACCACAGCAGTGACTGCTATTTTTGCTCTTGCATTGTGAAGGGATACAACTTAAAAAATAAGAACGTAATAAGTTACCCCAACCTTCCCTCAGCAATTAGGCCTATGCCTCATAGCAACGAAGTACCTGTGCCTGAACCATCAAAATCTTTGGATCATATTTGTGTGGACGGTTCTGATCATGATGAGACTCATCAGATGGCTTTTCCCGATGAGTCCAGTACTTCCGAGTTTGAAACTGAACCAGATCCAAAACCTGAACTTTTCTCTCAAGCTGAATTGAATGATTTAGTCCGGGATTTAGGACTCCCAAAAGATGCTGCCCAACTGCTAGGTTCTCGGCTTAAACAGAAAAATCTATTGTCACCAGGAACAACTTTTTATTGGTACCGCAACCGCGAGACACAATTTTTGAAGTATTTCAGCAAAGAGGAAGATTTGGTATTTTGCAACGATATATACGGAGTGATGGAAAAGTTTAAACTCAAGTATGATCCTGCTGAATGGCGGCTGTTCATTGATTCGTCAAAAGACAGCATAAAAGGTGTTCTTCTTCATAATGGCAACACATTCGCTTCAGTTCCTATTGCTCACTTTGTTATTCTCCAAGAAAAATACGAGAATTTGGCCCTGATTCTTCAGAAGATTCGTTATGATGAGCATAAGTGGATGATTTGTGGAGACTTTAAAATTCTATCCATGCTATTAGGGCAGCAATCCGGTTTCACCAAATATCCCTGCTTCCTTTGCTTGTGGGATAGCCGGGCCCGCAACCTACACTGGGAGAAAAAAGACTGGCCAATTCGGGAGTATTTGAGACCCGGTGAGAAAAATGTTCTTCATGAGAGCTTGGTACCTCGTGATAAAATTCTATTACCACCTCTCCACATTAAGTTGGGTCTCATTAAGCAATTCATCAAGTCCCTTCCAAAAGATGGTGAGTGCTTTCGGTATCTTTGCTCAAAGTTCCCCCGACTTTCTGAAGCAAAGCTAAAGGAAGGAGTGTTTGTTGGCCCTGATATAAGGAAACTTATTTCAGATGGAGCATTCGCTGAAACGATGTCTGAGAAGGAAAAAGAAGCCTGGGATTCCTTCAAGGATGTTGTTCTCAAATTCTTGGGGAACAGGCGGGATGAGAACTATAAGGATATTGTTGCCAGGATGCTCAATGCCTTCAAAGAACAAGGCTGTAACATGAGCCTGAAAGTCCATTTCTTGCACTCCCATGTGAACTACTTTCCCGAAAACTTGGGGGCGTACAGTGAAGAACAAGGTGAAAGGTTTCACCAGGACATCAAGGACACAGAGAGAAGGTACCAAGGAAGATGGAACACCACTATGATGGCTTATTTCTGCTGGTTGCTGCTGCGGGAAACCCCAGATGAAAAATACGCCAAGCAGCGCACCAAGAGAAGCATTCGGGGGAAGAAGAAACGGGCCCACCAGGAGATTGATTGACCCAAGAATGACTTTAAAATCTAAACTGTGTTGACAAATATCGTGTTTTTACTAAACTTTGAAATAAAAATTTGCTAGTTATTACCACAGTGTCGGATCTCATTTATTAGAATTTTATTTTCACACCATCGGGTGTTTGTCTTCATGTATTGCAATGGTGCGGTTTGTGTTTTCTATTCTTACATACATACCTGTACAACATTTTTTGCACATTTCTTTGCTTTGCTTTGTGTCTAACCTCGCTCTTATATGCTCAATGTTTGTGCACATGTATGTGGCTGTTTTAAGTGCAGACAATTTTGCTACCATCACAGTGTGTTTTGTTGACATTACTCTATTCTTATGTGCTGCCTTGTTACAATTTTCTTTATTTTTATTTGAATAACTACTAAACAATTAGTATAAAGAATTCATCCAAGAAACTTTTATCTCGATCGCACTCAATCTGAAACGTTCACCTCAAACTGCTAACCCAATGTAGCAAAAAATCTGTACGTGATGGAGCAAATTGGTTACCAGATTTGGATTCAGCGCACCAAAAAACGTAAAAATCAATCGAAACAGAGGCAGTTTAAAAAAAAATTTTTTTTAGTGTACCTGTGTAATCAATTGGTATTCTACCAGCAAAAATTACAGGAGCACCTGCTCTGATTCAATGAATTGTAATAAGACATTCCTTTCCCTCCATTTCAGAAAAACAATGGCTGACCAAAACCAGAAACTGTCAAATCTATTTATTTTTTACAGAAGTTTAACCTGAAGTTGCATAAAACCTTCTCCCATAGGGCTTACATGCCCTAGTTGTAGACTAAATCACTGTTCTCTGCAGTCAGTTTAGTGAATTTGACACACAATGCATGTATGCAAGCTCAGAACAGTAGAATCTAGTAGCGAAGTTTTAAACCAACTGCCTATTACCAAAGACCGCTTTCTTTCAACCCTGGGTGACGCTAAACTTAGAGTGTGTGACTTCTGAAGGCAAGATAGGAAGGATGTGTCAGGACAGGAAACTACCATGTTTGGAGAACAATTACAAGTATATAACTACCCCTCTGTAAAAATAAATAAAATTTTCAATAGAGTCACACTCATGGAATGGGGGATTAACAAGCTCAAAGCTTTGAACTCACCTGTTCATTTCCTTTCCTTGACTCTTATACAACCAGATGAGTGGATTATATCCTCCTGCCAGCAGATGGAGATAAAGCTTTTGAGCTGCCTCCTCCCTTTCTCTATAAGGCTGTGCAGCCGAGGGTCCCATCAGCATACCAGCCACCATAGTTTCATATCTGGTTTTCCAAACAATGGTCCAATTAAACCCCTAAATAAATAAATAAAAAATGAAACTATAAGGCTAACAAGACAGCACCTCACCAAGAAGACCCCGACACCATTATCTCAACTAAGGTCTAGCCAAACTAGATCACGTTATACAAATATGTCTTCATCTTTTTTTTTTCTAAAGATTTTTTGCAGAGTCACTGACAGAGAAGATTCTGGACTTGCCTGGTACGACTCAAGGAATGGAAGTTAACAGGTAAATTCAAATTTCACTTTCCTTATCATTGTTACCAGACCAATCCAGATGAGCAGAATGTATCCAAGCCCCCACCCCCTTGTACTACTCGGAGAGAGAATGCAATGGCTGCCCAGAGGACCCCTCTTACAAAGGGTGCATGTCCCCTTATCTGGGCATCCAGCTTATACCTAACAGAATGCCCAGACTGAGTTGAGTGAATCCATAAACCTTCTGACACTTGTCTCACCTTACAGATGTAGGCCAAAGCAATGGCCTTCTTAAGCCATCTTGTAATGGTTGCCTTAAATGCAGCTTCACCCTACCTTCAAATCAGAACTAAAAACTTATCTATCTTCTGAAAGGGTTTAGAAATCTTAAGGCATCTCAACACGCCATTTTTGATCCACAATGTATGCAAGAAACTGATAGCTCAATCACTTGATTCAAATGAAACAAGATACTGCCTTTGGCAAGAAGGTCGGCACCAGACAGATCAACCCCTTCTCCCTGACAAATTACCAAAAAAGCGATCCCTACACAAGAGGGCCTGTAGTTTGTAAATTCTGTAAGCTGAACAAATGGCTACCTAAAAGGCTGCCTTCAATGCCAAATCTTTGACACTCACCAACCTAATAGGCTCAGAGCCCTGAGCACCAAACTGATGTCCCAGGCTAAAAGAGGAGACTTAAAGGGTGACTTAACATGTCTAACCTCCTTAGGGAACCTACTACTACTACAGTTGTGGTCAACATTATTGGCACCCTTGAGGTTCAACCCCTTAATGTCCAGTATCTCCTAAAAATTAAAAGTGGCCAGTGAAATGGCTTTGGACTAAATATGCACACATATCTGACACATAAAAGAATCAAACAAGACCAATTAAAAAAAGGAAATAGTAGGAAATCGTATAAAAAAACTTGGACATTGCCAGGGCATGATTATTGGCACCCTTATGAACAATTCAAATTAGTTTGAACAGAAGCAGCACATTCCCAATGCAGTAAGTGGAATCCTGGAAACATTCATGAGCTGGAACAAACTGCAGTTGAACAGTGGGAAAAACTACCAGCAGACAGATGTACGAAACTTATAGATGGCTACAAGAAATGTTTGGAGGCCGTCATCACTGCCAAGTGTTGTGCAACCAAATATTAGTGAAGGGTGCCATTAATCCTGTCCAGGTCATATTTTATTTTTTTCTCATAAATTACTATGTCTAAGTTGCACAGACATCTTTATTTTTTGTTGTATACCTTTGAACATACTATTAAAATATTACACAGTTGGAATATTTCTAATTATTTCTCAAGATATGGTACACAACATACCTAAAATGCAAGAGTGCCAATAATGTTGATCACAACTGCACTACTGCTGACATCCTTGTGCATGGACAAGGTATGCCTCGGAATCCACCACCTGAAACACAAGAGGGATGCAACCTGTACCTTGACAGGGCTCAGACACAGGCCCCCATATCCAAGCCCAAGTTGAAGAAAGGCGAGAGTGTCCGATATCGCACTTCTTCTGGGATCAACACTGTCTTCTCCTCTGACAGATACTTTCCATAATCTCCCATAAGTCACGGAGGTAAATGGTCTTCTAGCTCTTAGCAGAGCAGAGATAACAGTGAGCAAATATCCCCTCTGTTGCAAACTCCACCTTGCAAAAGCCAAACTAAGATAAAAACAGAGCCAGTCTGCCTACATACAGAGAGAAATGCAATGACTTGTCTGCCAGAATCAGATGAGATTGGCCCAGAAGTCCATGGTATGCCAATTTATTTGCTCTGAACATTATCAACCCTGGATGATCTACCATCTGTTGAAGCACTATGTCGAGCAAAGGTGATGGTGGAAAGACACAGTGATACATCTGTGGAAAATCTCTGCACCAGGGTATCTAGCCCCTCTGCCCTGGCCTCCCATCAGCACTATAAAGCAGGCCACCTTGGCATTCCTGTAACAGACCATAAGATCCACACTCAGTCTCTCCTACCTTAAGGATACTCCAGGATTCATTCTCCTTCACCTGAAGATTACTCCAGGACCCAGTGTATTCCTGCTCAAAAAATCCTCCTACACATTGTCCACACCTGCTATGTGAGCTGCTGACAGGGTCTGCGTGCTGCTCCACCTACCAGAGGCACTCAACTTCTTGGGCTACTAGAGGGTTCCTGGTGTCCCCTTGCCAATTCTCTTAGGTCACTATGGTTATTATGGTTTATGGTTGTCCAAATGAATCCTGATCAGCAGCCGATGGCACCTGAGGAGAATGCCTGTGTGAAAGCTCACCAGTCTAACAATTTACATACCTGCCCTCCATGGGGAGGAAGTCCCTGTGTGGCCAGCCCTGATTAAGAACTCAGGCAAATGCTTGAGGAGTATGGAGACTGGCTTTCACAGTAGTGGGAGATCCTGCAGGCCAGATTGCTCTTCAAGGCTAAGTGATGCACCTTCTGCAAACAGCCCACTATGCTCCTTCTGCAGTCCTCAATGCAACAGTGAATCTAAGTGCTGGAGCCTGCAAAATGATCTGCAGATTGGAGGGGCATCCCATTGCAAGTTTCTTTCCTGCGGAGCATGGAAAGAAACAGGAGAAATGTACTGGTGATGGGGTATTTATGCCAGGAAGAGACCAAGGCTTTACAACAGAGTCTCATGGGTGTTTGGTCAAACTGGCTGTTGCACTTATGAATTCCTTCTGGGATGCTCTGAACAACTTGATTCCTCCTTAATGGTGATGGTGGGGAAATTTAAGGATGACGCAGATATAGTATGTGCTGCTTCCCAGACCCGGAAACAACCATTGGATCAGTTTGAGGCCAGACTGGGCAATGTAGAGACACAGCAAGCTGAGATGAAAAAAATGTGAGAATGGTCCAATTTAAAGAGAGAGAGAGAGAGAGGGTGGAATATCTTGAGATTTAATAACAAAAGTAATTCAAGATTTTTTTAATTTTCCTAAGTGTCCACTGATATCACCTGTGGGCATAGTGCACAACTACAAGAAGGATATATTTAAAACATCTGATAATCGCCTTCCAATCTCTCTAGCATATTATTTTTCTCTGCCTACAAAAGGTAAATGTGTTACCTTAAATGATAACGAAAATAGATTGGTGGGAGCCGTGAGTGATCAGTTTTTTTGAAAAAGCGCTAGAAGCTGTGACAGAGAACATCACTGGTAGCCTTTTATGCCCCTTCACCTGACTGGGACATGGTATAACTATTATTCTTCAAAATCTTGACTTTATGGCTAAGGGTTCTGGCTCTGGGTCCTAGTTTTATGTTGAACTGTCATCATATTCTTACTTTGGGAGATAATTATTTTGTTTCCTTTGACCCCAGTCAACTCAAAATAAATTTTCTAGAAGCTAGGAGGAACCTAAAGTCGTATTGGGTGCTACTCCAAAAGACAGCATGAACGAGCTGCATTAACTCTCTCTCAAAATTTTGTAGTCTAAATGTAAAATAAAGTTACTGTTCGTTTTTATTTCCTTTTTAATAAACTTTCATATTTCCTTTATTCAATATATGACTTGAATGTAAATTAGCATAAGTATTACAAATAAAATTAAACCTCACAACCCCAATCACTCTGTCCTTTACTACTGACTGCAAATACTGCAGTGCCAACCACATGGCTCTTGTTTCTAGATGACTTATGGGCATTTCACCTCTTAGCACCTGAACTGCTCTGCAAGAGGCTCCAGCTCCATACCCCAGATCAGGAACCCTGTGTTCAACATACACTTGGTCTTGTTGAACTGAGACGGGAAACATTTTCTGCCTGGCACAGTCCTGAGTCTGCGGCAACCACTGGGAGAGAAGTGCTCTCTGCAGGGATTGCATATATTTACCCCACATCAACATTGCACTGCTCAAATGGGAGTAAATACATTTCTGGGGCATTTCTATATGAATGCATATACATTTTTTCTTTATGCAGACCCGAGGCAGCCTAGTTTGCAAAAGAACCATTGCACTTATCTGAAAAGACTCAATGCTCATTGAACCGGGAGCTTCATAACCATTAGAATTGTGTTTAAGCCAGTAACAGAGTGCGGGAGCCCTCATTTCACCTAAACTAGGCTGCCTCAGGGGTCTACATAAAGAAAAAAAAGTTGTGCTTAGAATAGTTATAATCAAGAATTAAGGTTGAAGGCAGTTTCAAAATATCGCAGAGTATCTTCCATTTTGCTTTTAATCATGTCCTAATTTTTGTGGCAGTTAAACTGAAAACGTTTTTGCAAATATTTACAATATATCAAAAAGCAGTTTGAGTTTGAAAATCACAGTAGCATATTATTTAATGAACAGATATTCATTTTAATTTTAATATAACATTTTAAAAAAATTGAGTCTCTTTTTTTTTTTAATACTTATGGTTTCGAAAATTAGCCAATAAGAATATGAATGATTCAAAAGGATAGACCTTCACAAATGTTTTGATGTAGGAGCCAGGAGCTGTGACCTCCTTGTGCCTCCCCATCCCCCCCCCCCCAGGGCAGGTGTGTGTGTATCTGTGGTGTGGAGGTGAGGTACCTATTGTGTACTGGGTTGTCGGGGAGAATGCATATATATATATTGTGCCATATATATATATTGTGTGAATGAGAGAGAGAGAGAGACATCCCCCTTTTGTCCACAACATGTATTCATCCCTTCAACCTCAGACACCTTGCACTCTCTCCCCCCAACACCCCAACTCTGTTCTTCAAAAAGCTTTCTCCCCCAGCACTCCCAAACCCTGCTCTCCATCCCCCCCCCCCCCACCATCCTCCTCCTTTTCACTGCCCCTTTAAATATTTGCATCTTTTTGTACTTCACTCTCCCTCAATATTTTTCTTATGTAGGCTGCGATCACAGCCTTCCCTTCTGTTCTGCCCATGTGAGATCAGATCCCCCTGGCAGACAGAAGGGGTCATTGCCATCCAGGGGGAGGGAGGGTATCAAAACAATCTCAGGCACCAGATGCAAAGTTCTGTTCCCCATGGCAATCTGGCACCTGGGAATTTTCAAGCACTACAAAAGACATTAATATCAGAGGTCTTTTCCTCCTAAATATGGCACCTCCACCAACGACAATCAGTCTCGAAACACCTCATCTTCCCTAACAGGATCTATTCCCTCTATAACCCCTCTACACTCTCCATCCCTTCCTTCCTTGCACCAACACATATTCAATACTTTATCTGACATTTATATATAGTTACTTTAATTGTTCATTGCTTTTGCCTTGTAAATAAGTTTTTCCAATGTTATAATATAAAAGTTCCCATTTGTTCTATTTAAATCGCCACTGATCTTTGGAAGCGGCGGTATATAAGTTCTAAAATAAAAACATAAATAATTACAAGTGTTTTTGTCCAATTTATTCCATTGATTTTTAAGTGTTTTGTTGTTTTCAACTGGAGTCCCTTGGGTGTCTTATAAATGCAAAAAAAAAAAAATGAAAAAAAAGCATTAAAAAATTACTAATGTGTGGTGATATTCTTAGGATGCCACAGTGCCACGACACACTTGAGACATTGCAGCATTTGTGAACTGCTGCACAGTAACTTTCTACAGCAATCCTCCTCAAACCTGATCTCAAGGCACCACAGTCAGTCAGGTTTTCAGGATATTCACAATGATTACAGAAGAGAATTTTATATGTACTCTCTCAATTGTATGCACATACCTCAAGCATATTCACTATGGATATCCAAAAAAGCCAGTTGGCCACGAGCTCCCTGAAATAGGTTTGGGAGACAGTGGTCTAAAGCACCCTGACAAGGCAAAGTACGTAAAGCAAAAATGGCATCAAGATACCTACATGAGTGTGGCAGACAAAAGCCACCAATATGACAGGAACTTATTCCTTCATGAATACTTGAATGGTCGGAGACAGATGACAGAAAGCTTCATAGGCATGGTCAAGGTCTAAAAGAACTAATGCTAAGGGGACAGCTGCATAAGCAAAGCACATAGCCAAGACAGTAAATTCTTAAAGAACATAATGCACAGAATGTCAAATGCCTACCAGACAAGAGAAAAAAATAATTTTATTATAAGCTGAGGAAAAATAAGCAGGTTAATTGAGAAAAGCTCTTCATTCATCTATGGAACAAAAATAAATCAATTGTTGGAAAGAATAGGCAATTAGTTTGAAACATTTCTAAAACTATGACATTCTCTTTTCGCGAAACCTTGCACTCACAGGGAGGGTCAGCTGATTTCCAAGATGGCGGATTGAGCGTTGAGAGCCGGACATGCCTAAGCGTAAGGGCAAACAGAAGGCTTCTCCCGCGGAGCCCCTACCTGCCGTTCCTGCGATTATTTCCTCTGGTCCTATGGATCGCTTTGTCCGGCTGACGGAGGAACAGAAGGGGGAGATTCGAGCGGGCGCTGTAGTGTCAGATGGAGTGGTCTCGGCACTGCCTGCCCTAGAGGTGTCTCTCTCCCCCGATGAGCGATCGCCACCGGTGCAAGGGAACCTCCCGGTGTCTCTTCTCGCGGGAGGAGACCCAGCCCCGCCCGGAGTTGGTGGCGTTGCGTCGACTGTGCGGGCCACGCTGGTCGAGTACCCCGGAGAGAAGCTCTCAGTGTTGGGAGCTGTTGATATGGTTCCCTCTTTGATATCTGAGGCGGCTGAACCTGTATCCTCAGGAGGAGTTGAAGGAGCAAAGGTACTGTCTTTGGGCTCAGATTTTTCCCGCGGTATCCATTTGAAACGTCCTGAAGAAATCTCCCTGGGTACTATTTGGGAAGCGATTTCTCAACTTTCTTCAGCAGTTAGCAAGCAGGTGGAGCTGACAATTTCACGTTTGGAAACTTTGGAGAGTGGTGCATCGGGCATGCGGGAGGAGTTGGTTAATCTCCGTTCAAGAGTTGAAGTTGGGGAACAAAAAGTGAATCAGAACTCTTTATTAACAGAGACTTTTGTGAAAGATAATCTTTATATAAGAATGAAATTGGAGAACTTAGAGAATGCAGTTAGGGCAGCTAATATAAGATTGTTGAATTTTCCTATTTTAGTTGGTTTATCCCCGATTGAAATGTTTAAGAAATATGTGCAGGAAGTCTTAAATGTCTCTTCTGATTTGATTCCTCCAGTAGTAAAAGCTTATTTTTTGCCTAAAGCTAAGAAAGAGGGAAATGTAATACAGGATGGAGTTGATATGAATGTTTTGGATGTATCCGCTCTTCTACAATCTCCTAAGGAGGCTGAATTGTCAGTTTCCACAATGTTGGTGACTTTTGCCCTACCATCGGATAGGGATTGGATATTGAAAATGTATTTTAGGAGAAGATCTGTTATGTACTTGGGTAAGAAGGTAAGCGCCGTAGGGCTTTTCTTTTGCTTAGACCTGGTATTGTTCAACTAGGTGGTTCCTTTATATTACGCTTTCCCTGTAAATGTATTATTTCCTTTAGGGCTCACAAATATGTATTTTTTCAGCCTGAAGATTTATCCTCATTTATCAGTTCACAGATTGTTGTTACTTCTTCTTCCCCTAAGTGAATGCTATCATAGGTGGTCTCATCAGTTGGTTTTTCCTCTGTCCTCTCTTGTCATCTTGTAATTTCCATAAGAGAAGTTTCTTATATTTCTCAGGGAGTCACTGTCCTTGAGTTTTGCTTTCCTTGCTGACTCTCTCTTTATAGTGGGCTAATTATACTCTTGTAATTGTTTATTTCCTGATTTTTATTATATTACATTATTTTGTTACAAGTTGTTGTTTGCTGTACAAGCATTTGCTTGATTAATTTTGTAAAATTGCATTAAATAAAAATTTAAAAAAAAAACAAAACTATGACATTCTTTAGCTTGGTAAGTTTTGCAGGACAGCATGAAATCAATTACGCGACCTAACCATATAAGTCCATTCACAAACATACACCAGGTATTTGAACATTAGCACACAGAAGTGGCTTAGTCAAAAGCAGACCCTAACCTTAACACTTTAGACCAAACCTCATCTGCATGTGTAGAACTGGCATGCCAGTATCGGACCTAGAAGATCTTGCTAGAATAGAATATATATATATATATATATATCCAGCATTTTAAATAGTGGTGGGGCTTTTTTGTTTTTGCATTGTTGCAGAAATTGAACCATATTGATCAAGTACTAACAGAAGAAATACAAATTCCTAAATCACCTTTACCTTGCACCCTCCTGTGTACTAGACAGAAATAAAAGAAAAAAGAAAAGACTCAGCATTGTCCGCATCATATTGAACCATTACATCCTTCATTTCACTCACCATGAGACTAACTCCTGACTGGAACAGTTCATATGGATAAAGAATTCGGTCGTAATGTGTCTTCAGCAGAGAACCTGTTCCCTTCCCTGGCAGATAACCTAGGCGACTACCAATTTTTGACCACTTTTTCTCTTTGGTGACAATCTCAAATCCTCCTTCGCTGGCAACAACCTTAAACAAAATTGATATGATTTCAGCATATGACAGAAATATTAAAAAAACATTGCATCTTTTCAACCATTTTCCTATTCATACAAAGGCTACACCGCTCTAATTAAAGCTGAAAACTAGACACCTATTAGTTAAGGAAGAAAGAAAATGATTCTACTTAAAGATGAAATGGCAAAAAAAACAAAAACAAAACCTACCTCCTATAACTAATAGCAGGTTTACAACAAAATTTAAAAGAAGTGGGCTTTTTCAGTTAATGTACAATTATGCTGTGCAATTTTTTGCCAAAGTGTGATCAAATTTAATAGTACAGCTGAGTATAAGATGACATTTTACTTACAGAATAATTTCATTTCCTGGAATGTTGCTAGTCCAGTCCAGACAACTGGGTTAAGCCACCCTGCCAGAGGATGGTGGAGAGAGAAAGGCTAGAAAGCTTTCAAAGGCATCACCACTGGTACTAGGATTGGTGCAGGTAGGAGCATCCTTCAGTATTCATTTAACAAGCCCCATGCCAAAAACCAAACAAATTGAACAAATTAAAACTATAAAACACCACCCAAGGGCTCTACCCCGGAAGGACAAAAATCACATTTTCAACACAAAGCCTGGATGATACCAAAATCTGCAATAGAGTAGATATCCAGGAAAATATAGATAACATTAGGAGGGATCTAAGGAAACTTGAAAAATGGTCAATAATTTGGCAGCTGAGATTTAATGCTAAAAAATGTGTAGTCATGCATTTGGGCTGCAAAATGCCAAGGGAGTGGTACAATACAGGGAGTGAAGTGCTTCTGCCCATGAAAGAAAGACAGGACCTTGAGGTGATCGTTTCCGATGATCTTAAGGTAGAAAAGGCGATGGTAAAAGCCAGAAGGATGCTTGGGTACATAGGGAGAGGAATGGCCAGCAGGAAGAAGGTGGTGATAGTGTCTCTGTATAAGTCTTTGGTGAGACCTAATTTAGAGTATTCTGTGCAATTCTGGAGACCACACTTTCTAAAGGATATAAACAGGATGGAGTCTGTGCAAAGAGTGGCTACCAAAATGGTCAGCAAACTTCATCATAAAGGCAAATGGGGTCAGACTTAAAGATCTCAATATGTATACTTTGAAAGAAAGAAGGGTTAGGGGAGATATGATAGAGGCGTTTATATACCTCGTGGCATAAATGCACAGAAGGAGAGCCTCTTTCAATTGAAAGAAAGCTCTGCAATGAGGGAGCATAGGATGAAGGTGAACTCAGGAGCTATTTGCAGAAACATTCTTTATGGAAAGAGTGGTAGATGTGTGCAATAGTCTCCCAGTGGAGGTAGTAGAAGAAAAGACTGCATCTGAATTCAAGAAAGCATGGGACAAACACAGAAGATCTCTAAAGGAAAAAAAAAGGGACTGCAGAGTTTAGCAGTTGGCAGACTAGATAGGCCATATGGTCTTTATCTACTGTCATGTGTCTAGAAAGTCTGAGGGAATGACCTTCCATGCAGCAAAACTGAAAGGGCAAACAGTCCAGAGGAAGCAGTGACCTTCCCCAGGGCAAGTCCTGTCTAGCACAGTGGTTCCAAACCCAATCCTTGGGTACCCCCAGGCCAGTCAGATTTTCATGATATCCACAATGAATATGCATGAGATAGATCTGCATACAATAGAAGCAGTGCATGCAGATCTCTCTCATGCATATTCATTGTGGATACCCTGAAAACCTGACTGGCCTGGTGGTACCCAAGGACTGGGTTGGGGACCACTGATCTAGCAGGATGCTAAAAAGGGAAACCATCAAGTAAGTAAACTTTTTCACCTTCCAGTTCATCCTGCTAGACCCGTCCAGACAAGTGGGAAGTACCAAAGCTACAACTGGGCAGGAGGAAGAAACAGCTGATCTGAGAACCTCCACTCCAAAGGCCATCCACTCAATCCTGAAGATCTAACAAACAGTGCCATACAAAGGTATCTAGGGAAGACCAAGTAGCTGTTCAACAAACATCAAATGGAGCTACTGTCCTAGCCTCTGCCCAAAAGGATGCTTGCCCTTCAACACATAGGCAGAAGCAACCACCTCTTTGATCCACCAGCCCTCCTTTGCATAGGCCCCCCAAATAAGAGAAAGTCTATCCATCTTGTGGAAGCAATTAGACATCTGCAGATAGCGGAGCAACACTTTGCAAACATCAACCAGGTGCAAGTCCTTGTCTCTACCCTGACACTGGTTGGACAAAAAAACTTGAAAAGAGAAAACTACCTGGTTGACATGAAAGACTGAAGCTACCCTGGGCAAGAATGAAGAAATGTGATGAAAGGTCACTGCCGCTGGGCAGAAGGCCAAAATATGGATCCTGACAGGACAAAGCCGGCAGCTCCAAAATACAAGGGGCTGAACAAATGGCCACCAAGAAAATAATCTTGAGGGATAAATCCTTCAGAGTGGCCCATTTCAAAGGCTCAAAGGAAGAATCCCTCAATGCCTGCAATACAACCAATGCTAACCCCCCCCCTCCCCGCCCCGAAGAAATAGATACATCAGGGTGAGATGCTAAGGTTCCACTAGCCACCGGCCCCAGAAAACATATCAAGACTGCCACCTGCACTCAGAGAGCTCAGCAAGAACCCACTGGCCAAACCAGCCTGAAGAACCACTAGAAGACATGGCAATTCAGCATAGCTAGTGGACACTTTCTGCTCTAAACACCACACCTCAAAACAGACGCTAAACCTAGGCATATACAAGACAGAGTTGCATCTAGCTTTAAGAAGGGTAGAAATCACCACTGAAGAATATCCTTTACACTTCAGACAGTGCTTCTCAAGGGCCAAGCTAAAAGCGAGAACAGAATCCAAGGCAAGTCCAGCATTACCAAGATTACCAACCCCAAATAATCATCTATCCTCCACAACTGATAAAGGCCACAGCGGAAACATACAGGAGAGACTTCCACGGCTATAGATGTACCAGCACACCCATGCCACCGAAGCCCAACTCCTTTTACTAGCTGAATGCAGCCATCACCTCGGCATTCATCCATGTCATCATCATTTCCATCGCCAGAAGACCCCATCACTTTGCTATTATAAGAAAGGCCTGTGAGCCCAGCTCCCACTCTCCAGATCGAGAGTGTGATGACTGAGGGAGTCTGCTTTGATGTTTGACAGCCATGATGGCCACTCAAGAGAAAAATGGCTCATCTCCCAAGAGAACATCTAGATCACTCATCCCTGCAACAGAAGCTGGAAGTGAGCAATATTAGCTTACTGGCCCGGGTTTCCAGCTTGTTGATAAGCCAAGTCATCTCATGGAGAGATCACAGTTCTGGTGCTGTCTGGCCCATGCACTAGTACCCCCACCACTACCACATGTTTGAAAAGCATTGTAACTTGCATGGACTTATTCAAGTTTAGTTGTAAACTGCAGGTAACAAATGTTTTCTTTAATACTCTCAATCTAATATCTGTTATTTGAAACATACTGGCTCCCTCTGGGTCCTTTAGACCCTATTATTCATGTTTTCAATATTCAGGCGTTATCAGAGATATTGAAATAGAAGAAAGTTGTAATAAATACTTTGACAACTTGACACATGATGAGAGAAAAGCTATTAAGAACCTGAAAAGCAAGTCAAACAGTGGTCAAGCCAGCAGATAAGGGTGGGTGCATTGTCCTCTTGGAGAGAAATTATTATAACAATGAGGTGAATCTACAGCTAAGGGACACTAATTTTTACTGTCCACTTGAGGATGACCCCACACCAATATTTAAACAAAAGGCTGATTCATTGATACAAGTGGGTTTTGAGGCAGGATTTCTCACCAGTCAAGAAAAGGATTTTCGGTCAGTTTCATCTCCTATGATACCTATCATATACATTATGTCCAAAATCCACGAATCTAAGACCTTGCAACCATGAAGACCCATCATCTCTGGGATTGGCTCCTTGCTGGAGCTCCTATATATGTTCATAGCTGTTTTTCTCAGGCCTTTTGTTCCTTTAGATTAGCAGTTACATCAGAGGGGTCACACATATTAACATTCTTAATGATTTTGATGGCGATATGGCAGGCCTCCTTTTAGTGACTTCTAACGCTGAATGTGCCTCAGGATGAAGCCCTGAATGGTATTAGAAAATATCTTACCCAAAGAGCGAGCTCAAAAAATTCCTACAGAATATCTGGTGGAACTGGCAAGAATAGCACTCACCAAAAACTGTTACTTCTTCCATGGAAAATTTTACCAACAAATTAAGAGAACAACTATGGGCGCATCTACGGCACCAAACATTGCTAATCTTTATGTAGCTGAATTTGAATTGTTTTGCCTACAAGATTTTCCTTTCTTCCTGAAAGTTATCCTGTGGAAGTACTACATTGATGATATTTTGGTGCTATGTAGAGGGTAGTGAACATCGTCTGTATCAATTTTGTGACTGACTGAATACCAGAGATATTAACCTAAAATTCCAAATGCAGTTTCATACAAATACTAATCTCTTAGATATTTTGATCACCAAGTCTGCATATGGTTTTAATACATCCATACACTGAAAACTGACAGACAAGAATAAACTGCTGAGATAGCACAGTTACTTACCTGTAACAGGTGATCTCTGGGAACAACAGAAATTAGTCCTCACATATGGGTACGTCGGAACCGACGGAGCCTGCGCGGGAAAGCTCCCCAGCTTCCCAGAAAGGAAGCTTTTGGGGCCTCCCACAGCGCATGCGCACTGCCTTCCCGCCTTCCTGACCAACTCTCCTCAGTTCGAGTTTAAAGCTGAGACAATAGAGAGAGGAAAGGAAAGAGAGAGAGAGAGAGATACAACTCCTAGGGGAGGTGGGTGGGTTATGAGGACTAATTCCTGCTGTTCCCAGAGATCACCTGTTACAGGTAAGTAACTGTGCTATCTCCAGGAACAAGCAGGAATGAGTCCTCACATATGGGGACTCCCTAGCTAAGATGCCGGGGAGATCCCCCTGCAAGAATTCCTCATGTCCCTATGGATCTCAGGCATCCATTCAGGGAAGGTGGGCAGGAGTTGTTTAAGAATGGAACAGGTGTCCGAGGACAGCTTGACCAAACAAGGCATCCCGGAGGGAGTCCTTGTCCAAGCAGTAATGGGCTGTGAAGGTATGAACCGAGGCCCAAGTGGCTGCTCGACAGATCTGATCGATGGATACAGAATGAAGATGAGCCATAGAAGTGGCCATGGCTCTCACGTTGTTAGCTGTGACATGGCCCTCCATAGAAAGGTTCTTACTCTGGTAAGCAAAAAGAAATACACTGAGCAATCCAATTGGACAGTGTTCTTTTTGAGACTGGAAGTCCTAAATGAGACGGATCAAAAGCAACAAAATGTTGAGAAGACTTTCTATGTTGCTGTGTCCTTTGTAAGTAAAAGGCAAGAGCTCTCTTACAATCCAGGGTATGAAGATTCCTCTCTGCACTTGATGCACGAGGACCAGGAAAAAAGACAGGTAGATATATCTCTTGATTAAGATGAAAAGGCGAGACCACTTTAGGCATAAAGCGGGGATTTGTCCTAAGGACTACCTTATCATGATGGAACCTTGTATAAGGTGAATTAGCCACTAAAGCCTGCAGTTCACTGATGAGGCGAGCAGAAGTGATTGCAATAAGGAAAATGACTTTCCAGGAAAGAAATTTCAAGGAGGTAGTGGCTAAGGGTTCAAAGGGTGGCTTCATAAGCTGACCAAGAACCACATTTAAGTCCCATGCCACCGGAGGAGGTCGAATGGGAGGTTTAGTTATGGTTAGGCCTCTCATGAATCTCGCAATAAGAGGATGAGAGGAAACAGGTTGTCCATTGATAGGCTGAAGAGATGCTGCAATAGTACTCAAATGGACCCTTACAGAATTGGTTTTAAGTCCTGCATTGGAAAGATGCAGGAGATATTCGAGTAAAGAATTCAAAGGTAGTGCTAGAGGGTTAAGACCTTTGTCAGCACACCAAATTGAAAATCTTTTCCATTTAAAAGCATAAGAACGCCTGGTGGAAGGTTTCCTAGATGCATGGAGGACATTCTTCACTTGCTGAGAAAGATTCAAGTCTTGAAGGTCTAGGCCTTCAGTAACCAAGCTCTGAGGTGAAGGGACTTGGGGTTTGGGTGCCACAAAGTCCCCTCCTCCTGAGATAGAAGGTCTGGAGCTGCTCCCAAGTCCAGGGAGGGGGCTTGGGAGAGATGCAGAAGTAGAGGGTACCACACTTGGCGTGGCCAGCGTGGAGCTATGAGGATCATAGATCCTTGATCCCTCTGAAGTTTGAACAGAGTCTAGGGAATCAAAGGAATGGGTGGAAAGGCATACAGGAAGGCCTGACCCCAATGAAGGAGGAAGGCATCCTCGGCCTGAGCTCCCTGACACGGAATCCTGGAACAGAACCGGGGAAGTTTGGCATTGCACGGGCTTGCAAAGAGGTCTATGTCCGGGGTTCCCCATTTCTGAAAGATTCTGAGTATCTGATCCATGTGCAGGGACCATTCGTGTGGAAGCAGAACTTGACTGAGTCTGTCTGCCCAAGAGTTTTGGACTCCTGGGAGGTACACTGCCAGGAGATGGATCTGATGCTCTCTGGCGAAGGCCCACAATTTTAGAGCTTCGTTGCAAAGCGACAGAGAGCCAGTCCCTCCTTGTTTGTTTATGTAGAACATGGCTACTTGATTGTCGGTATGAACAAGGACTGTCATGTTGATGAGGAGGGTATGAAAGACCTTGAGAGCAAGGAAAATTACTCACAGCTCCAAAAGGTTGATATGAAGGGTGGTCTCCTGTGGAGACCAAGTGCCCTGAGTGGAGAGGTCTTGGAGATGAGCTCCCCAACCTGTTTGGGAGGCATCTGTAGTGAGAGTTGCTTGGGGTAACAAAGGTTGGAAGGGGGCCCCCAACAACAGATTTTGAGTGGATATCCACCATTGGAGAGACCAAAAAAGACGTTTTGAGGTTGCTATTTGGTCTGAGAGAGCTCCTGATGCTTGGGTCCACTGGGTGGACAAAGTCCATTGAGCTGCTCTCCTATGTAGGCGTGCATAAGGCACCACATGATCTGTGGATGCCATGTGGCCTAGCAGTTGTAGCATCTCCCTGGCAGTCAAGTGGCTTCTGGACTGAATTTGCGAGGCCAAGTGCACTAGACGGTGGCAATGGGTCTGAGGAAGATAGGCCCTTGCAGTGGTGGTATCTAGCCAGGCCCCTATGAATTCGAGGGACTGAGTAGGGGTGAGTTGAGACTTTGGCAGATTGATGACAAGTCCCAGATACTTCAGTATGCGTCTGGTGTGGTCCAGGGAAGTCTGAGCCTCGGACCGAGATGGAGCTCGGATGAGCCAGTCGTCCAGGTATGGGAAGACAAAGATTCCCAGAGTGCGTAGAAATGCAGCTACTATTGCCATGCATTTGGTAAATACCCTTGGAGCAGAGGCTAGTCCGAAGGGAAGTACTCTGTATTGGAAATGTTTTCCCTGGAACAGAAATCGTAGGAATTTTCTGTGGGATGGATGGATGAGTACATGTGTGTACGCATCCTTGAGATCAAGAGAACAAAGCCAGTCCTGACTCTGTAGGTATGGAAGGAGAGTGCCTAGAGAAAGCATCTTGAATTTCTCCTTGTATAGGAATTTGTTCAATTCTCTGAGATCCAGAATGGGTCTGTACCCTCCTGTTTTCTTGGGAATGAGAAAATAAGGGGAGTAAAAACCTGACCCTTGTTGAGGAAGAGGAACCTCTTCTATTGCCTTTTGGGCGAGAAGAGTGGTCACCTCCTGGCCCAACAGGTACAGGAGAGAAGGGGGAGAATTGAATTGTCTCACCATGGAATGGGGAGGAAGGCTGGAGAAATGTAGTTTGTAGCCCTCTTTGATAATAGAGAGGGTCCACGGTTCTGATGTGATTTGTTCCCATCTGGGAGCAAAATGAGTTAACCTTCCTGGAATGGTGAGGGGTTCTGGTTGTTGCAGAGCCAGAAAGGTTAAGTTCTCTAGAATCAAGTCAAAAACCCTGAGGGGGTTGGGACTGCTGGATTGTAGCAGCCCCTGTAGACTTCGTTCTGGCCTGTTTAGTTTGCTGACGCTTAGGAGCAAAGCGAACTTGGGAAGATTGCTGGCCAGTATTTGTGGAAAATCTGGTCTTTTTATAGAAAGGTTTCTTAAAAGGTTTTTTCTTGGCAGGGGTAGAGGTAGACTTAGAAAGTCTATCTAAAGCAGCATTCTCTGCATCCATTTGAGTGGCTTTGATTTGCCACTCCTTGCCAAACAGATTTTCACCTGTACAGGGCAGATTGCCCAAGCCTTCTTGCACCCAGGGTTCCAAATCAGAGGCCTGGAGCCAAGCCAGTCTGCAAGCAGCTATGGCAATGCCAGAGGCTCTGCTTGCCCCCTCAAAAGAGTCAAAGGCTGCTCTGTTGGAGAACTTTGAAACATTTTGAGTTTGCTTTAGCAAAAGAAGGAACTCCTCCTTCTGATCCTCTGGGATAAAGGGGAGAAACTGACGTATCTTTAATGCAATCTCTTTCAAAAACATGCCCATATAGAGGCTGTATGAATTGATTCTGGCAATAAGCATGCTAGCTTGGAAGATCTTTCTCCCAAAAGCATCCAGAGTCCTACATTCTCTTCCTGGAGGGGTAGAAGAGTGCCTTTTGGTACTCTATCTTTTTCATAGCAGACTTCACCACAATAGAGTGGTGAGGAAGCTGAGTTTTTTGAAAACCAGGAGAAGGAGGAACCCGATACATGGTGTCCAAACGTCGAGAATGTGGAGATAGGGTGAGAGGAGCCTCCCACAAGTCCATCATGTGTTCTTGAAGAATTTCATGTATGGATAAGGTGGCTGCCTCTTTGGGAACCTTAGAGTATCCTAAAATATCCAATTTTTTTGCTCTAGGTTCCTTTTCAGAGGATACAGATATGGAAAGTCCTTTAGCTACTTCAATAATGAAGTCTTGAAAGGACAAATCCTCTGGAGGAGACATTCTCCTTTTTGGAGAAGAGGGCTCCTCAGGAAGAGTAAAAGAGACATCAGCAGAATCATCTGATGTATCAGAATCTTCAGAGGATTCAAAGTATCGCCTATTTGCTTCCAGAGATCGATACGCGTACCGACCGGTATCGACATCGGGCGTACCGGGAATCGGAGCGGTATCGAGGAAATCTCCGGAACCGGAGACCGGAACCGGCATGCTACTGGAAGTAGATGCTCTGGGTACCGGTATCGGTTGCGGTACCGGAATCGGAGTCGGAACCGATTGTCGCGGTACCGATGGCGTTGCAGCATTAATGAAAGCCAATAAGGCCTGCTGCATGGATTGTACCGTAGTACCCATAGTCGCCACAACTGCCTGGATGTCGGTACCGGTGTTAGCCGGTACCCCAGAGCAGTCTAACAGGAGATCGGTCGAGGCCGTGCCATCGATGTCTACCTGTAACCCCATAGGAGGAGCTTTGGAAGCCGGAGCTTCCCGCCGGGGTTGTTTGGCTGGGGCAGGGTCCTCAGGGTCAAATGCAAGGGCCTCTCGCTGCTTAGAGGGAGATTTGCCTTTTGAGGACCTGCCTGAAGAATGTTTGGTTACCTGAGATCCATCAGGAGAAGAAGACCTGGAGGATGTTGATGCTGGAGTATCGGTAGAAAACAGCATATGAAACTTAGCTGCTCTGTTCTGTAAGCCCCGTTTGGACATCAGAGAGCAGGATGGACAATCCGGAATGGAATGGTCAGGTCCCAAACATTTAAGACACCACTCATGGGTATCTGTGACTGAAATAGTACTGGTACACTTGGTGTATTTTTTAAAACCAGAAGCTGGTTTTTCCATGAGGGAGAACCTGAGAAGGCCTAGAGGCCTCACAGAAAAAATACACCAAGTGAGGAAAAAGTAATTTTTTTTTTTTAAAGAAATAAACGAAAAAAGACCGGCGGTACCGGTCCAGAATCGGGGAAGGCAGACACGCGGTCAAAGAAACAAATTAAAACAACAATTTCTTCAGCGGTGACAGGAACACGACCTGCTGGCTCCGCGGAAAAAGAAGAACTGAGGAAAGTTGGTCAGGAAGGCGGGAAGGCAGCGCGCATGCGCTGTGGGAGGCCCCAAAAGCTTCCTTTCTGGGAAGCTGGGGAGCTTTCCCGCGCAGGCTCCGTCGGTTCCGACGTACCCATATGTGAGGGCTCATTCCTGCTTGTTCCTGGAGATATGATAGTTTTCAAACTAGGATTCGCAAACACAATCTTCCCTATTCACAATTTTTGAGACTTAGGAGATTCTGTTCACAGCCAGCAGAATATGAACGCCAATCCAAAAGCATGACCGACAGGTTTATTAACAGAGGATACTCCATAAAAAATGGAGTGGAGGAGTAGCCTAGTGGTTAGAGCAACTGTCCAGTACCCAGAAGATCAATTGTTCAATTCCCACTGGCACTCCTTGTGACCTTGGGTGCAAGTCAATTTACCCGCCATTGCCTCAGAAGAAAAGGCTTGCAATTACCTTCCGGAGATACATTGCCAAGAAAACCCAGAGGTAGCTGGGTCGCTATGAGTCAACACTGACTTAATGACACTAAAAAATAAAAAAATAAAAACCTCTGTAAAATGTATTAAGGAGGGTTACATCAAAGCACACACAGCCAACAGAGATGAGTTATTACAAGGTAGCTATAAAGATCAAGATTTTAAATTTGTTTGCATTTTGAAATATTCACATTTAGCTTCTCAGATTCAAAAAGTGTTTAGGAAAAACAGTGGTATATTTTACAGAGTCTGGACTGTTGTAAAAACCAACAAGGACTACAAAAGGGGACTACTACTTCTGGAGAGAGATCTGCAATAGTGAGTATATACTTCTGGGAATTTTTCTGAAGGGAATTCTTAGAATTAAAGCTGATTAATCTGTGAACCCAGTGTATTTGTTAAATCAGTCAGAGCCTAGTAGCAGCAGATTAAGTTTAATTTAAAACACAGAGAGCTTTCAGGTTAAATTTAAAACCCAGCAGAGAGCTTCTATTTTAAATTTCATACTAGGTCAGAGCCTAGCAGCAGCAAAGAGCTTTAATTTAAATCAAATCAGAATATAATTTAGCATAAAAGGCAAAACAGGGTCAGTATTCTTTGAACAATAAATAAAAAGTCTTCTAGAGACCTTTACAAAGAACCCTTCTTCCTAGGGGGCAAGAGACCTGTGAAACTTTTTAAATAGGTGTTAAAGCCAGGGAGCAAGTCAAAAGGCCATTTTGAAAGACTCCTTCTATCCAAGCAAGGACTGTTAATCGCCCAGGAAGTTGGTCAAAGCTTACCTTAGAAACACAGGACAGGGTACTGTGTAGCAGCCCTCTTTAAATAAGTCTTATTTTCCTCCCTCCCTCTCCAAAACCCACCCACCCCTGGGATAGCTTTATAGGTACTTACACATCTTAAAGGAAAGGAGCTGCTCTCAGGTGCAACTCTTTATCCAAATCAATCATACATTAAGGACATGAGATTAATTAAGCTTCAGGTGAACAAGGAATATTAAACGTATTAGATACACTTATTAGTATAAGCATCCACACCAACCATTAGTAAGTAAAAGAACTTAAAGATCTAAACACAAGCTTAAAACTAAAATCAGACTCCAGTCCAGCAGCGAGATGGGAGCTTTCCAGTCTTTTGCAATGAGTGTCACATGTATGATTTTCTCCCAGTTGGTGAGAGGTCTTACGTGTGCACTAGGTGCAAGGAGCTCTTTGCTCTCAGGGAATGAGTGCGATCTCTAGAGGCTAGAGTAGGAGACTTGGAAGACATAAGAAAGACAGACAGGTACACAGACGAGATCTACAGGGATATAGTCCTGAAGTCCCACCTCCAGACTGGCAGCATCCCTGTTGCCATGGAGGAGAGAGGTCACGTGACAGGAGAGAATCACCTTGGTGTGGCAGAAAGTGATCGTGTAACTAGGACCTGTCCTCCAGGTGATGTAAAACCCTCTTGCACCGAGGAGGCTTCTCCAGGGCCATGTGCCCATGAGGGAAGGGTTAGGACAGCCATTATAGTTGATGATTCCATCATTAGGCATGTAGATAGCTGGGTGGCTGGTGGGCGTAAGGATCGCCTGGTAACATGCCTGCCTTGTGCTTAGGTAGCGGACCTCATGCGCCACCTAGATAAGGTCTTAGATAGTGCTGGGGAGGAGTCTGCTGTCTTGGTACATGTCGGTACCAATGACATAGGAAAATGTGGTAGGGAGGTTCTGGAGGCTAAATTTAGACTTTTAGGTAGGAAGTTGAAATCCAGAATTTCCAGGGTAGCGTTCTCTGAAATGCTTCCTGTTCCGCGCGCAGGACCCAAAAGGCAGGCAGAGCTCCGGAGTCTCAATGCGTGGATGAGACAATGGTGCAGAGATGAGGGTTTTGCATTTGTTAGGAACTGGGGAACATTCTGGGGAAAGGAGGGGCTCTTCCGAAGGGATGGGCTTCACCTTAACCGGGATGGAACCAGGCTGCTGGCATTAACCTTTAAAAAGGAGATAGAGCAGCTTTTAAACTAGATATTAGGGGAAAGCCGACAGTCGCCCAAGAGCGGATGGTTCGGAAGAATGTATTCTTGAATGATACTACCAAAAGCAGAGAGGTTCCACAAAAGAGTAAAGTAGCCCAAATGCCCTCAAGTATGGAGCAGACAGAGCTTAAAGATCCCAATTTACCCATGTCTAACAATAGCCAAATTAACATGAACAAAATACATTCTCTAAAATGCTTGTATGCAAATGCTAGAAGTCTAAACAATAAGATGGGAGAGTTAGAATATATAGCACTAAATGAAATGTTAGATATGATTGGAATATCAGAGACATGGTGGAAGGAGGACAACCAGTGGGACACTGTGATACCTGGGTACAAACTATATCGTAATGATAGAGCTGATCAAATTGGTGGAGGGGTTGCGCTCTATGTTAGAGAGGGCATTGACTCAGAAAGGATTAAAGTTTTGCAGGAAACAAAATCTGCTGTAGAATCTGTATGGATTGAAATTCCATATAAAAGGGGGAAGGCAATGGCAGTGGGGGTGTACTATCGAGCGCCTGGCCAGAATGACCAAATGGATGATGAAATGCTTAAAGAAATCAAGGAAGCTAACAAACGTTACAGTGCAGTAATAATAATGGGTGATTTCAATTACCCTGGTATCCACTGGGTCAGTGTCACGTCAGGACATGCTAGGGAGATAAAGTTCCTGGATGAAATAAATGACTGCTTCTTGGAGCAGCTGGTTCAAGAACCGACGAGAGGGGAAGCCATATTATACCTCGTCCTTAGTGGAACACCAGATCTAGTGCAAGAGATAAGGGTGTTGGGGCCACTTGGCAATAGTGATCATAGCATGATCGCCTTTGATTTAATTAGTGGAGGAGGGATAGTAAGGAAATCCACAGTACTACCTTTTAACTTTCGAAAGGGAGACTATGATAAAATGAGGAAAACAGTTAAGAAAAAACTAAAAGGAGCAGTTGCAAAGGTTAAAGACGTACATCAAGCTTGGGTGTTGTTGAAAAATACTATCTTGGAAGCCCAGAGCAGCTGTATTCCACGCTTTAAGAAAAGTGGAAGGAAGTCCAAAAAACTGCCAGCATGGTTTAAAGGTGAGGTCAGAGAGGCTGTTGTTGCCAAAAAAGCATCTTTCAGTAAATGGAAAGAAGAGCCAAACGACGAAACCTGGAAACAGCACAAGCACTGGCAAGTCAAATGCAAGGCATTGATAAGGCAGGCAAAGAGAGAATTTGAGAAGAAGCTTGCTGCGGAAGCAAAAACGCGAAATAAAGACCTTTTCAAGTACATTCGTAGCAAAAAACCTGTGAGAGAGTCAGTTGGTCCATTAGACGATAAAGGGGTTAAAGGAGCACTAAGAGGCGACAAGGCGATAGCGGAGAGACTGAATGAATTCTTTGCTTCGGTCTTTACTGAGGAAGATGTAGGGATGTTACCCATGACTGAAGTGGTATTT
The DNA here is from genome assembly GCA_033557465.1 of Ichthyophis bannanicus. Taxonomy (NCBI): domain Eukaryota; kingdom Metazoa; phylum Chordata; class Amphibia; order Gymnophiona; family Ichthyophiidae; genus Ichthyophis; species Ichthyophis bannanicus. Next base: position 450,939,071 of record CM066037.1, read on the forward strand.
AAAGGTGTGGAAGAATTGAAGGAAATATCGATACATCGGGAAGATGTCTTACAACTATTAGATAAACTGAAGAGTAGCAAATCACCTGGGCCGGATGGTATACATCCAAGGGTGTTGAAAGAACTGAAATATGAGATTGCAGACCTGCTATCAGTAATCTGTGAACTATCATTAAAATCATCTCTAATACCTGAAGATTGGAGGATCGCCAATGTAACGCCAATTTTTAAAAAGGGTTCCAGGGGTGATCCGGGAAACTACAGACCGGTGAGCCTGACGTCAGTACCGGGAAAAATGGTAGAAACCATCATAAAGAATAAAATTACTCAGCATGTAGATAGTCACAACCTAATGGGAGACAGCCAACATGGCTTTAGACAAGGAAGATATTGTCTTACTAATCTGTTATGTTTTTTTTGAAGGAGTGAATAAACAGTTGGACCAAGGTGAGTCGGTTGATATTGTGTATCTGGACTTTCAGAAAGCCTTTGACAAGGTCCCTCATCAGAGACTTTTGGCAAAACTAAAGAGTCATGGGATAGGAGGCAGTGTACTATTGTGGATCAGGAACTCGTTAAAAGAGAGAAAGCAGAGGGTAGGGCTAAATGGCCAATTTTCCCAATGGAGAAAGGTGAATAGTGGTGTACCCCAGGGATCTGTGCTGGGTCCGCTGCTTTTTGACATATTCATAAATGACCTGGAAAGTGGAATAACGAGTGAGGTTATCAAATTTGCAGATGACACAAAACTATTTAAAGTTGTTAAAACCCAAGAGGATTGTGAAAAATTGCAAGAGGATCTTGATAAATTGGAAGACTGGGCATCAAAATGGCAGATGAAATTTAATGTGGACAAGTGCAAGGTTATGCACCTAGGGAAGAACAACCCAAACTATGGTTACACGATGCAAGGTTCCACATTAGGAACCACCACCCAGGAAAAAGATTTAGGCGTCATTGTGGATACCATGTTAAAACCCTCGGCCCAGTGTGCAGCGGCAGCCAAGAGAGCAAACAGAATGCTAGGTATGATAAGGAAAGGAATGGAAAATAAAACAAAAGATATTATAATGCCTCTATATCGTTCCATGGTGAGACCGCACCTTGAATATTGTGTGCAATTCTGGTCGCCGTATCTTAAAAAGGATATAGCGATTTTAGAAAAGGTTCAGAGAAGAGCCACCAAAATGGTGAAGGGGATGGAAGGATACTCCTATGAAGAAAGGCTAAAAAGGTTAGGGCTCTTTAAACTGGAAAAGAGACGGCTGAGGGGAGATATGATAGAAGTCTATAAATTAATGAACGGAATGGAACGGGTAAACGTAGATCGATTGTTTACATTATCAGAATATAGAAAGACTAGAGGACATGCAATGAAGCTACAGGGTAAACTATTTAAGACCAATAAAAGAAAATATTTTTTCACTCAACGTGTAATCAAACTCTGGAATTTGTTACCGGAGGATGTAGTAAAGGCTGTTAGTGTAGCTGGGTTTAAAAAAGGTTTGGACAAGTTCCTGGAGGAAAGGTCCATAAACCATTATTACAAGGGACCCAGGATATCACTGCTTGACCCAATATAAGCATTGCGGAACCTGCATCTTTTGGGGAAACTGCTAGATACTTATGACCTAGATTGGCCACTGTTATAAATAGGATAGTGGGCTTGATGGACCTTGGTCTGACCCAGTATGGCATCTCTTATGTTCTTATGTAAGACTTACGAAAGGAATTCGTAACCTCCAAATAGTGGAAAAGCACTCTCTGGACATCCACAAGGTGAATATCCTTATCCTTCCACCGATACTACTTCTTAAGAGAAGGAGGGCAGGCAAACCACCTGGTTCACATGAAAGGAAGACAGCACTTAGGCAAGAAATGCGGCACAGGCCAAATGGAAACGTCCTCAGTTGAAAAGGACAGATAAGGATCTCGGCAAGACAGCACCTGAAGCTCGGAGATCCTCCTTGCGAAACAAATCATGATCAAGAAGACAGTATTGAGCATCAAATCAAGTTAGCGTGCTTCAATGGCTTAGCAGGGGCCACCAACAGGGCCCTCAGCACCAGAGACAGATCCGAGGAAGGGATCACAGACCAAAAGAGGAGGACATAGCCATTGAACCCCTTGGAAAAAAACAAGAGACATCTGGGAGCAAGGCCAAGGACTTGCCCACCACCGGACCAAGGAAACAGGCCAAAACTGCCACCTGAACCTTCAGGGAGCTAAGAGAGAGGCCCTTCTCTAGGCCATCCTGCAGAAAGGCCAACAAAGCCTACTCCTTTGCCGCCTCAGGAGTCAAGTGCAGCATGCCACATCAGTGCTCAAAGAGGCAGCATATCCGTATGTATGCCAGCTTGGTAGACCTCCTCCAGGTACCTAGTAGATTACAGTTGGAGAGTAGCTCTTATGCACTAGCAGTCAGCCATGCTGTAAGCGAGAAGGGAGTCGGGTCCCTGCTGCAATAGCCCCTGAGATGGAGGGGAAGTGCTTTTAAGAGCTGCATCAGGTCTCTGAACCATGCTCTCTGTGGACAATCTGGCCCCAAAAGAAAAAATCCTGCCCGAGTGGTGCTCTATACGTCAAAACACATGCCCCACCAGGGGCCACAGAGGAAACACATACAACAGCCGCTGACTGGATCAAGGCTAGGTCAAGGCATCGACACCCTCAGACCCTATTTCCATTCGGTAAATAAAGCGGCAGCACACTTTGGTGCTGGAGCGGGTCATCAGATTAATTTCAGGACGACTCCAATAGTGCAGTATCAACTGAAAAGCTTCTTGACTCAACTGCCACTCTCCGGGATTCAGGGAGTGCTGGCTAAGGAAGTCCTCTTCCACATTGTCCACTCCAGAAGTGTGCTGAGCCAACAAGGCTAGGAGGTTCTTCTCCACCCAGGCAAACAGGATATCTATCTCCAGGGCCACTCCAGCGCTTCTTGTGCCGCCCTGCCGATTGACATAAGCCACCGTTCTCTGAAAATACTCAAACTTCCCAGCCCACGATCAGGGGCCCGGAAATGCAACAGAGCCAACCTGATGGCGCTCGCCTCAAGGCAGTTAATGGACCACACCACTTCCCTGCGATTCCAACATCCTGGGCTGTATGGTCTCAGCAATGTCTACCCCAGCCCAAGAGACTAGCATTCATCGTCTGTAGGATCCAGGAGAAATTATCCAGCAGAATACCCTTCTTCAGATGACAGGGTTGCCGCAGCCGCCACAGACTGGATGGACTTCACCATCCACAGAAGTGGGAGCCTGCGCTCAAACTCCTTAGAACTCAGGAACCATTGAGTCAATAAGGACTGCTGGAGTGACCGCATGCCCACAGGACCATCCCTATGGTTGCCGCCATCAATTTGAGGAGCTTTAGATAGTACCAGACTCTGGGGGTCTGCTGCATGCAGATCACCACCAGGAAATTCAACCGTCTCCTGACTTTCTCCTCTGGCAGGGAAACTGCCCACTCAAGTGTCATAACGTGCTCCCAAAAACTCTAAGGACTGGGAAGGCAACAGCTGGTTCTTTTCCTGATTGATCATCCTGCCGAGGCTTTCCAAAAAAAAAAGGAACGGGCCCAGATAGGAATGGACACAGATCCCTTGGCGGCACAGCCACCACCACCACCATGGCCTTTGAGAACATCCTTGGGGCGATGGAGAGCCCGAAAGGAAGGGCGGTGAACTAAAAGCAACAGCCAAGCATGGCAAAGCATAGTTACTCACCTATAACAGGTGTTCTCCAGGGACAGCAGGAATCAGTCCTCACTTATGGATGACATCGACGGACCCCGTGCGAAGCAATTCCCCAGCTTTTAAAGAAAGCCTTTGGGATTGTTGCCACGCATGCGTGGTCCTCTTCCCACCCAAGGGTGCCATCTTGCTCAGTCAGGTCCCATAGCTAGAGCCCTACTAAGCAACTGGCAAGGGAAGAAAAAAATGGCAACTCTTAAGGGGAGGTGGGAGGGTAGTGAGGACTGATTCCTGCTGTCCCTGCAGAACAGCTGTTATTGGTGAATAACTACGCTTTCTCCAAGAACAAGCAGCAAGTCAGTCCTCACTTAAGAGGCTCCCAAGCTACAGGCTACCGAAACCCATAAGCAAAGCGCCTCAGCGAAGCCGTGAGCAGATACCGACGATCCAAAGGAAGCCTGAGTCCTCGGGGGCCAAGCTCCCGGTAGCTTCAAAAGGAGGTCGGAGGGCAGGAGTTGCTTATACCCCGAACAGATTACGGCGTACAGCCTGGCCAAAGGCTCTGTCCTGGCGGGACTACCTCTCCAGGCAGTAGTGTGAAGCGAAGGTGTACGCTGAAGACCAGATCGCAGCCCGGCAGATGTCCATCAGAGACAGTGAGCGCAGCGAAGCCACCGACGCTGCCTTAGCACAGACGCCATGCGCAGTGACTCATCAATCCAGCGGGGCCCCAGTCTTCACCTGGGCAAAGGCTATGCAGTCTGCCACCCAGATGGAGAGGGTGTGCTTGGTGACTGCAAGCCCAAGACAGTTGGGATCGTAGGCGATGAAGAGCCGGTCGGACTTGCAATGACCCTGGGTGCGCTGCAGGTAGAAGGCGAGATCCCTCTTGCAGTCGAGGGAATGCAAAACCGCCGATGCCCGGTCGACGTGAGGTCCTGGGAAGAAAGTCGGTAAGGCTATCTCTTGGTTGAGATGGAAATCAGAGACAACTTTTAGCAGGAACTTGGGGTGGGTGCCAAAGACCACCCTGTTCCCGTAGAACCTGGTGTGGGGGGCCGCGGCCATGAGGGCTTGAAGTTTGCCAACTCACCAAGCCCAACGCCACCAGGAAGACTACCTTCCAGGGGAGGTGCCGAAGCGAGCATGTCGCCATCGGCTCAAAGGGCAGCTGCGTCAGCTGCATGAGCATGATTTTCAGGTCCCACTCCATCGGCGGAGGACAGATGGGTAACTTGGAGAGTAAAAGGCCCCGCATGAAGCGGGAGACCATTGGCTGGCCTGAGAGGTGTTTACCCTCGATGGGAAAGCGGTTGACTTAAATGGCGCTCAGGTGAACCCTGACTGAATTGGATTTCAATCCCACCTGCGAAAGGTGGAGGAGGAACTGGAGAACCCACCAAGTGGAACAGGAGAACGGATCGATCTGAAGCCCGGAGCACCAGAACGAGAAGCGCTGCCACTTGAGAGCATAAGCCCATCTCATTGAGTCTTTCCTCAATGCGAGCAGGACTTCCTCAATCTCCTCTGGGAGGTGCAGTGAGGCTAAATAAACCCATTCAGCCAACAGGCTGCTAGGGATAGCAAGTCTAGGTTCGGGTGAAACACCCTCCTCCTGCATCAGCAGACCCAGAACACTGCCCAGGGGGACCTGGGGCTCCAACGAGAACAGGAGTAGAAGCAGGAACCAGGGCTGTCAAAGGCCACGAGAATCACCAATGCTCACTCCCGCTGAATCTTTTGAAGGGTCCTCGCTATGAGGGGAGTGGGGGGAAACGCATACAAAAGCCCAGAGGTCCAGCTCAGGAGGAACGCGTCCGGGGCTACCCTGCTCGGGTGTGGTATCAGCACGCAAAAGCGGTGAGCTGTGCGTTCGCTGGGCTGGCGAACAGGTCAATGGACTGAATCCTCCAGTGGCAAAAAATAGGTGGAGAGCCACCTATGGACTCAGGTGCCACTCGTGCAGGTGGAGAAAGCACAGTTACTTACCTGTAACAGGTGATCTCTGGGAACAGCAGGAATTAGTCCTCACATATGGGTACGTCGGTACCGACTGAGCCTGAGCGGGAAAGCTCCCCAGCTTCCCAGAAGGAAAGCTTTTGGGGCCTCCCACTGCGCATGCACGCTGCCTTCCCGCCTTCCTGACCAACTCTCCTCAGTTCGAGTTTATAGCTGAGACAATAGAGAGAGGAAAGGAAGAGAGAGAGATACAACTCCTAGGGGAGGTGGGTGGGTTGTGAGGACCAATTCCTGCTGTTCCCAGAGATCACCTGTTACAGGTAAGTAACTGTGCTATCTCCAGGAACAAGCAGGAATAAGTCCTCACATATGCGGACTCCCTAGCTAAGATGCCGGGGAGATCCCCTCAAGGGTGTGAGACCCTGAAAGGTTCCTCATCTTCCTATGGATCTCAGGCATCCATTCAAGGAAGGTGGGTGGAGTTGTTTAAGAATGAAACAGGAGTCTGAGGACATCCTGACCAAACAAGGCATCCCGGCGGGAGTCCTTGTCCAAACAGTAATGGGCTGTAAAGGTATGAACCGAGGCCCAGGTGGCTGCTCGACAGATCTGGTCAATGGACACAGAGTACAGATGAGCCATAGAGGTGGCCATGGCCCTCACATTGTGAGCGGTGACATGGCCCTCCAGAGAAAGGTTCTTAATCTGGTAAGCAAAAGAGATACACTGAGCAATCCAATTGGAGAGTGTTCTTTTAGAGACTGGAAGTCCCAAATGAGAAAGATCAAAAGCAACAAAAAGCTGAGAAGACTTTCAATGTTGCTGTGTCCTGTGGAGGTAAAAGGCAAGAGCTCTTTTACAATCTAGAGTATGAAGGTTCCTCTCTGCAGTGGATGCATGAGGAGCTGGAAAAAAGACAGGTAAATATACCTCTTGATTAAGATGAAAAGGGGAGACCACTTTAGGCATAAAGTGGGGATTGGTCCTAAGGACCACCTTATCATGATGGAACCTTGTATAAGGTGGATTAGCCACTAGAGCTTGCAGTTCACTGATTCGGCGAGCTGAGGTGACTGCAATAAGAAAAATAACCTTCCAGGAAAGAAATTTCAAGGAGGTAGTGGCTAAGGGTTCAAAGGGTGGCTTCATAAGCTGACCAAGAACCAAGTTTAAGTCCCATGCCACCGGAGGAGGTTGAATGGGAGGTTTAGTTAAGGTTAGGCCTCCCATGAATCTTGCAATAAGAGGATGAGAGGAAACAGGTTGTCCATTGATGGGCTTAAGGGATGCTGCAATAGCACTCAAATGGACTCTTACTGAATTCGTTTTGAGTCCTGCATTGGAGAGATGCAGGAGATATTCCAAAAGAGAATTCAAAGGGAGTGCTAGAGGGTTAAGACCCTTTTGAGCACACCAAATTGAAAATGTTTTCCATTTAAAAGCGTAAGAACGCCTAGTGGAAGGTTTCCTAGAAGCATGGAGGATATCCTTCACTTGCTGCGAAAGATTGAAGTGTTGAAGGTCTAGGCCTTCAGTAACCAAGCTCTGAGGTGAAGGGACTTGGGGTTTGGGTGCCACAAAGTCCCCTCCTCCTGAGATAGAAGGTCTGGAGCTGCTCCCAAGTCCAGGGAGGGGGCTTGGGAGAGATGCAGAAGTAGAGGGTACCACACTTGGCGTGGCCAGCGTGGAGCTATGAGGATCATGGACCCTTGATCCCTTTGAAGTTTGAACAGAGTCTTGGGAATCAAAGGAATGGGTGGAAAGGCATATAGGAAGCCCCGACCCCAATGAAGGAGGAAGGCATCCTTGGCCTGTACTCCCTGACACGGAATTCTGGAACAGAACCGGGGAAGTTTGGCATTCCACAGACTTGCAAAGAGGTCTATGTCTGGGGTTCCCCATTTCTGGAAGATTCTGAGTACCTGATCCAGGTGCAGGGACCATTCGTGTGGAAGCAGAACTCGACTGAGTCTGTCTTCCCAAGAGTTTTGGATTCCTGGAAGATATACTGCCAGGAGATGGATTTGATGCTCTCTGGCGAAGGCCCATAATCTTAGAGCTTCGTTGCAAAGCAACAGAGAGCCAGTCCCTCCTTGTTTGTTTATGTAAAACATGGCTACTTGATTGTCCGTATGAATAAGGACTGTCATGTTGCTGAGGAGGGTATGAAAAACTCTGAGAGCTAGAAAGATTGCTCGGAGTTCCAAGTGGTTGATATGAAGGGTGGTCTCCTGTGGAGACCAAGTGCCCTGAATGGAGAGATCCTGAAGATGAGCTCCCCAACCTGTTTGGGAGGCATCTGTTGTGAGGGTTGCTTGGGGTAACAATGGTTGAAAGGGGGCCCCCCAACAACAGATTTTGGGTGGACATCCACCACTAGAGAGACCAAAAGAGACGTTTGGAGTTTGCTCTTTGGTCTGAGAGAGCTCCTGATGCTTGAGTCCACTGGGTGGACAAAGTCCATTGAGCTGCTCTCATATGTAGGCGAGCATAAGGCACCACATGTACTGTGGAGGCCATGTGGCCTAATAGTTGTAGCATCTCCCTGGCAGTCAAGTGGTTTCGGGACTGAGCCTGGGAGGCCAAGTGCACTAGACGTTGGCAACGGCCCTGAGGAAGATAGGCCCTTGCAGTGGTGGTATCCAACCAGGCCCCTATGAATTCCAGGGACTGAGTAGGGTTGAGCTGAGACTTTGGCAGATTGATGACAAGTCCCAGATACTGCAGGATTCGCCTGGTGCGATCCAGGGAAGTCTGAGCCTCGGACTGAGATGGTGCTCGGATGAGCCAGTCGTCCAGGTATGGGAAGACAAAAATTCCCAGGGCACGTAGGAATGCAGCCACTATTGCCATGCATTTGGTAAATACTCTTGGAGCAGAGGCTAGACCGAAGGGAAGTACTCTGTATTGGAAATGTTTTCCCTGGAACAGAAACCGTAGGTATTTTCTGTGGGATGGATGGATGAGTATATGTGTGTACGCATCCTTGAGATCTAGAGAACAAAGCCAATCCTGACTCTGTAGGTATGGAAGGAGAGTACCTAGAGAAAGCATCTTGAATTTCTCCTTGCATAGGAATTTGTTCAATTCTCTCAGATCTAGAATGGGTCTGTACCCCCGTTTTCTTGGGAATGAGAAAATAAGGGGAGTAAAAACCTGACCCCTGTTGAAGAAGAGGAACCTCTTCTATTGCCCTTTGGGCGAGAAGAGTGGTCACTTCCTGACCTAACAGGTCTAGGAGAGATGGGGGAGAATTGAAACATCTCACCATAGTATGGGGAGGAAGGCAGGAGAAATGGAGTTTGTAGCCCTCTCTGATGATAGAGAGGGTCCACTGTTCTGATGTGATTTGCTCCCATCTGGGGGCAAAATGAGTTAGCCTTCCTGGAATGGTGAGGGGCTCTGGATGTTTTAGAGCCAGAAAGGTTAAGTTCTCTAGTGTTAAGTCAAAAACCCTGAGGGGGTTGGGACTGCTGGGCTGCAACAGCCCCTGCAGGTTTTGCCCTGGCCTGTTTAGGCTGCTGACGCTTAGGAGCAAAGCGAGCTGCAGAAGACTGTTGGCCAGTATTTGTAGCAAATCTGGTATTCTTATAGAAAGGCTTCTTGAAAGATTTTTTCTTGGCAGGGGCAGAGGTAGACTTAGAAAGTCTATCTAAAGCAGCATTCTCTGCATCCATTTGAGTGGCTTTGATTTGCCACTCCTTACCAAACAGATTCTCACCTGTACAGGGCAGATTTCCCAACCCATCCTGGACCCAGGGTTCTAGGTCAGAGGCCTGGAGCCAAGCAATTCTGCGAGCCGCTATGGCAATACCTGAGGCTCTGCTAGCACCCTCAAAGGAGTCAAAGGCTGCTCTGTTGGAGAACTTTGAAATATCTTGGGTATGCTTTAGCAAAAGAAGGAACTCCTTCTTTCTATCCTCTGGGATAAAGGGGAGAAAATGGCGTATTTTTAATGCAATCTCCTTCAGAAACATGCCCATATAGAGGCTGTATGAATTAATTCTAGCAATAAGCATACTTGCTTGGAAGATTTTTCTACCAAAAGCATCCAAAGTCCTACATTCTCTTCCTGGAGGAATAGAAGAGTGTCTTTTGATACTCTTAATTCTTTTCATAGCTGACTGCACCACAATAGAGTGGTGAGGGAGCTGAGTTTTTTGAAAACCAGGAGAAGGAGGGACACGATACATGGTGTCTAAACGACGAGAATGTGGAGATAGGGTGAGAGGAGTCTCCCATAAGTCCATCATGTGTTCTTGAAGAATTTCATGAATGGGCAAGGTGACTGCCTCTTTGGGAACCTTAGAGTATCCTAAAATGTCTAATTTTTTTGCTCTAGGTTCTTTTTCAGAGGTTACTGAAATAGAGAGACCTTTAGCTACTTCAATGATGAAGTCTTGAAAGGACAAATCTTCTGGAGGAGACATTCTCCTCTTAGGTAGAGTAAGGGATACTTCAGCAGAGTAATCTGATGAATCAGAATCATCAGAAGACTCGAAGTATCGTCTATTTGCTTCCAGGGATCGATAAGCATATCGACCGGTATCGACATCAGGGGTACCCGGTACCGGATCGGTATCGGGAAAAACCCCGGAATCGGGAACTGGAATCGGTATCCTGGTCGATGTGGAAGTCCTGGGTACCGGTATCGGTTGTGGTACCGGAACCGGAGTCGGTACCGTTGGGTGCGGTACCGAGGGCGTCGCAGCTTTAATAAAAGCCAAAATGGCCTGCTGCATGGATTGAACTGTATGATCCATAGACGCCATGACTGTCTGGATGTCGGTACCGGAAGAATGGGCCGGTACCCCAGAGCAGTCTAACAGGTGATCGGTCGAGGCCGTGCCATCGATGTCAACCTGTAACCCCATAGGAGGAGCTTTGGAAGCCGGAGCTTCCCGCCAGGGTTGTTTGGCTGGGGCAGGGTCCTCAGGGTCTAGCCCGGGGGCATCTCGATACTTAGAGGGAGATTTGCCCTTTGAGGACCTGCCAGAGGAATGTTTGGTTACCTGAGATCCATCAGGAGAGGAAGACCTGGAAGATGTCGATGCTGGAGTATCTGTAGAAAACAGCATATGAAACTTGGCTGCCCGGTTTTGTAAGCCACGTTTAGACATCAAAGAACAGGATGGGCAATCCGGAATGGAATGGTTAGGCCCCAAACATTTAAGACACCATTCATGGGTGTCTGTGACTGAAATAGTACCGCTACACTTGGTGCATTTTTTAAAACCAGAGGCTGGTTTGTCCATGAGGGAGAATTCTGTGAAGGCCTAGAGGCCTCACAGGAGAAACACACCAAGTGGGGAAAAATAGAATTTTTTTTTTTTTTTTAAAGAAATAAAAGAAAAAAAGACCGGCGGTACCGGTCCGGAATCGGGGAAGGCAGATACGTGGCCAAAGGAACAAATTAAAATAAGAACTTCTTCAGCGGTGACAGGAACACGACCTGCTGGCTCCGCGGAAAAAGAAGAACTGAGGAGAGTTGGTCAGGAAGGCGGGAAGGCAGCGCGCATGCACAGTGGGAGGCCCCAAAAGCTTTCCTTCTGGGAAGCTGGGGAGCTTTCCCGCTCAGGCTCCGTCGGTACCGACGTACCCATATGTGAGGACTTATTCCTGCTTGTTCCTGGAGATGCCTGCTGAGCCTGTCCGCGAGGGCATAGTCTTGGCCTAGGAGGAAGACAGTTTTCAGGGTCATGCTCCGGCACACTGCGAAGGAGCAGAGGACTGCCTCCTGGCAGAGGAGGCAGGAGCCCATACCTCCTTCCTTGTTTATGTAGAACATCACGACCTTATTGTAGGTCTGCATGAGTACCGACTTGCCTCGCAAGTGGTGCTCGAAGATCCTCAAGGCCAACCGGACCGCTCAAAAGTTAGAGCACGTTGATCTGCTGCCGGGATTTGTCGGGTAACCACCGTCCCTGGGTACGGAGGTTGTCGTAGTGGGCTCCCCAGCCCGACAGCAAAGCATCAATCATCAAGATGAGCTTGTGTTGCAGAGCCTGGAAGGGCATGCCCTGAAGTAAGCTTCGGAGACTCTTCCACCAATCCAGGGAACTGGATAGGCTGCCCAAGAAAGATGGGATCCCGAAGCCGGCCCGAAGCTTGGGACCACTGCGCTCTGAGGCACCATTAGGCTGCATGCATATGCATGCGAGCGTTGGGAATGACGTGTACGGTCAAAGCCATGTGCCCCATGTCGGCGAGGAACGGGCAAACACCTTCCTCCCTCAAGAACACGCGGTCCAGCTCCGCGCTCTAGCTACAGAGGTCCAAAGCCAAACCAGGGTCTCGGTGCGAGTCATGTTGCGCCTTCTGGTCCATGACGGCAATGGACCTGACACAAATCATACAAGAACCAACACACGAAAAAGGAAACACACTTGACCTCATATTTCTAAACTCCCAAACCGCCTCCTCATACAGAAGACCAACAATCTCACCAGTACCATGGTCAGACTACTACATCATCAACATATCCCACACCTATCAACTCAAAAATAACAGAGAAGACGAACACCACGCAAGGAGATTCAAAGCATTCAGCAAGGAAGACTTCCTAACGCAAACCCTGCCTAACCTACACACAAATTCCAACAACCTTGATGACCTGATCCACAACTGGAATACCACAATCTCCTCAGCAGCCAGCACAACTAGAAACAAAACCAATACCAGACCCATCTCCTCAAAAGCCCGATGGTTCACCCCCAGCCTCCGAAAACTGAAGACCAGACTTAGAAGAACCGAAAGGAAATGGCGAAAAACCAAAAGCGAAAAAGACAAAACAAAATACCTTTACGAACTCAATGCATACCACTCAGAAACTGACAACGCCAGAAAAACCTACCACACCAAAATCATAACAGCCATAAACAAACCTCGAGAGCTCTTCCAAATTGTCAAAAAACTAACAAGGACACCCAGTAACTCCGACCAGCTGCCAGATATCCCCCCTGACCTTCTAGCCCGACAATACAAACAGCTTCAGCAACCGCAAAGCTCACATCACTATGCTGAAACAACTAAGACAAATTCATGCCCCATCCTGAACAGAGACTAGAATACATTCGACACAACCTCAAAAGAAGAAATATCTTCCACCATCTCCTGCTTGAACACCACCACCTTCCCGCTGGACCCCTGCCCCACCGACTGGATAAAGAAAACCAAAGAAGACCTGAGCGCACCATTAACCCACATCGTAAATGAATCCTTTACCCAAGGACACATGCCAGACGCCCTCAAGACCACAATCATTCGACCAACCCTAAAAAAGCACAACCTAGATCCCCTAGACCCCACATCCTACAGACCAGTAGCGAGCCTCCCACTCACCGCGAAGATAATCGAGAAGATAGTCCAACGTCAGCTTCAAGAACACCTAGACGTCAACAACATACTGGACCCGCAGCAACACGGATTCCGACCATTACATGGAGTCGAGACCCTCATGACCACAATGATGAACACCCTCATCATAGGAACCCAAGAGAAACACTCCGGGTACATCCTGATCTTTCTGGATATATCAGCGGACTTTGACACCATCTCCCATAACACCTTCATCCACAGACTCCAAACAATTGGGATCAAAGACACTGTACTCCAATGGTTCAGGTCCTATCTAACCAACTGACAGCAACTGATCCGCACCAAAACCTCCACCTCACCCCCCTTCCAGCAACATCAAGGAGTACCTCAAGGATCCACATTATCAGCCATGCTTTTCAACATCTACCTCTGCCCACTCTGTTCAGTCATACGCACCCACAACGTCAACTTCCACATATACGCCGACGACATAATGCTCTACGCCCCAATTACAACCACAGACCCAACAAACGACCAGCTATCAGCCTGCTTCACCGACGTATCCAACTGGCTACAAGACAACAACTTATCCATTAACATAAAGACCGAAGCTCTTATAGTGACAAAAGACCCAGACTTCAAACCACCCACTCACCTCACCATGGGAACCACCCAAATCCAAATACAACCACACATAAGATACCTTGGCATTATCATTGACCAAGCCCTAACCCTTAATCAGCAAATCAACAAGACCACTGGAACTGTATTCCACAAAGCAAAAACAGCACAACGTCTCCGACCTCTCCTCGAACCGCAGGACTTCAGGACAGTAATGCAGGCTCTGACACTCCCTCATCTAGACTACTGCAACATAATCTACCATGGACTACCTGCCACACAAACCAATCCCCTCCGAACTGCCCTAAACACCACGGCGAGAATAATTCACAAAGCAAAGAAACGGGACCACATCACACCAATTCTGAGAGACCTTCATATTCTCCCCATCGAAGCAAGAATCAAGTACAAAGCTCTTCTACTCACCCACAAATCCATTCACCAAACTCAAGGCACCCCACTCCATACCCTACTGCCTCGTCCAACCCACAACAGAACAACCAGACAATCCTCCAACGGCTCCATTGCCGTCCCCCACAAAAGAACCAAGGCAACACAACGGACCTGCAACAGAGCCTTTGAACTCTATGCCCCATCCCTCTGGAACTCCCTGCCAAACCACATCAGGAACAACGATGATCTCCCATCATTCAAAAAGCAGCTAAAAACTGTCCTATTCCAAGAACATCTCTGAATAGGAACCCCCCCTATTTCTCTTCAAGAACTTCAGACCAGTAACTGTGCTACCCTGTCAGTCTCTATGTTCATCCCAAAATCATCAATGTTGAGCCCCCGGTGTTGCCCCCCCCCCCCTATTCACCCCCCCCCCCCCCCCTGTTCTGTGTCCCACCGCTTTGACCCGGTGAAAAGCGGGATATAAATGCAGTTAAATAAATAAATTAATTAATTAATTAATTAATTAATTCTGGGGCACATAGCCTCGACCGTACACGTCATTTGAGGTGAGGCGAACGTGCACAACGCCAAGAGGCATGCCTCCAGGGCCGATGCGCCCGTGATGAGCCAATTGTCTAGGTAGGGGAAGACAGTATGCCCTGCAGCCGAAAGTAGGCCGCAGCCGTCAACAGGCATTTGGTGAAAACTCACGGGGCAGACACGAGCCCAAAGGGGAGCACTCTGTACTGATAGTGCTCCCCCTGCACCCTGAAACGCAGGCACTTCCTGTGCTTGGGGTGAACAGGGATGTGGGCATAAGCGTCTCTGAAATTCAAGGAGCATAGCCAATCGCCCTGCCAGAAGAAGGGCAGCAGGACACCAAGCAATAGCATTCATAACTTCTCCCTCACCAGAAATCTGTTCAGGTTCCTGAGACTGAGGATGGGGAGCAGGCCCCCTGTCCTCTTCAGAAAGAGGAAGTAATGAGAGTAGAACCCCAAACCTCAGAGATGCGGCGGGACCCTTTCAGCCACCCGTTTAAGCAAGCCTGGTGTGAGGGAAGCCGAGTAGGCTCCGCTCTGGAGAAAGGAGGGGGAAGCCTGTTCAGATGGAGAAGGTAACCTTCCCGGACGATCTGGAAGACCCAGTTGTCCAATGTGATGGCCTCCCACTCAGGGGCGAAACGGGACAGACGCTCTCCTACTGGCGGGAGCACTGCCAGAAGATGAAAGACTCTGCATTTGGCATCAAAACCTTAGAGCTGGCTGGGGTGGCACCAGTGGTTGGGTCTTGGGCCCCTTAGGTTTCCGGTGGTCCTGAACTCCACCCTTGCCTTGGCCGCTGGCCATCGGTGCTGGGGCGGGCAGATAGGGTGGATAACCCCAGTAAGGAAGCCCCTTCCTCTGAAGGAAGAGCTTCTTGCAGTGCTGTTTCTTCTGAGGAAGGGGCGCGGTTTTCTGAGAGAGACGGGTGCAGGTTACGAACTCCGTCTCGATCTCAGCTGCCTTGTCCTCCATGGGCTTGCCAAAGTTGTTTGTCGAGGCAGGGAACATCCAAGAGTTTCTCCTGGACCCACTGTTCCAGGTCTGAGGACTGGAGCCATGCTTGACAGTGGGCTCCGATGCCAGCTGCTGCCCCATACGCAGAAGACTCAAACCCATCATATGCGGCGCAAGAAAAGTATTTCGAGCAGTCCGCAACCGATCTCAGGGGGGTCTGAAATCTGAGAAGGTAGTCACCTTTAAGGCCCATGGAGAAATCGCCGAGCTCTTTAGCAAGGTCGCGAAGGAACATACCCATATATAGTTGGTATGCCTGGATGCGGCATGCCAGCATGGATCTCTGGTAAGCCTTACGCCCGAGGGCACAGGATTCTCTGCCAGGCAGAACTAAAGAATGTGACTTTGGGCTCTTCTGTTTCCGCATCGCAGATTCCACTACCATGGAGGTATGAGGAAGATGGGCCTTTTGAAACCCAGGGCCGCGGCTGGACTCTGTATATGGCATCAAGTCTTTTACTGATGATAGGGACTGAGGCGGGTGTTTCCCCACATACAGAGGAGCAGCTGGGTCAGGATGGATGGCACAGGGACTGTGAGAGACTCCCTTGGAGCAGACTCATATTGCAAAATGTCGAGTTCCTCCGCCCTTGGCTTTTCCTCAGTCTGCGTGGGCAGACTGAGGGCCCGAGCAATATCCCGCACGAATATCAAGAAGAAGGTATCTTCGGGGGAGTGACCGCCTTCGCGAGGCGGGTTGGGATAGGTCAGAAGAAAAGGTCCCAATGGACACAGGTTTCAGGGGACATGTCCCTGTCTGATTCCCAGCCGAAGAAGTCCGAGAAAGACTCTGAATTGGGCTGATCCCCACGTCGGGTGGCCGAGGCCTTTCTGGAGCTGGAGGCACTAACTAACTATGGAAGACCTCGCCCCCGAGGAATGGGGCGTCGAGTGAGACCGGCGCTGAGGACCCTCTCAGGGGTTTCCAAGGCAGTTTTTGGGACCACAGTCAAGGGACCCTCAGTCTCGAGGCAAAAGCCAGAAGTGCTGGACAAGAGCGCCTGCTGGGCAGCTAGAAAGGCAGAAATGCTGTGCTTTAGTGCCAGCATACAGGACTCCTACTCAGGAGTGAGTCCCTGGGATGTCGACGCCAGGGTTACCAGGTCTGGCATGGAGGAGGAGAGGGGTCCTCACTGGGACGATCCTCAGGAGACCGGGCACCATCACCAGAGGCCTCTATGTCTGTATGAGGTACCTTTCGAGGCCGCTCCTTGTCAGACTCTCAGGAACACCGGGGAGGGCTAAGGGAATGAGCATGAGACCGCTCACGCTTATCCGGAGCCCCCGACAGCATCTTCGAGGTCTTCTTTTTTGCAGTGCCACCTCGAGCAATCCCTGGTCAGAGTGATGCCTGAGACGCAGAGTCACTGCGGGGGACCCCACAAGTGGTGGATTGGTGGAACGGGGTGCCACCAGGGACTCCGGTGCTGACTTACGGAAAATGTCATCTGACTTCTGCTTACGGCTTTGTAAGGCCTTAGCGGACATTTTCTTGCAAAGCAAGCAGAGCTCCGGGTTGCGGTCAGCCCCCAGGCACCGTAGACAACAGTCGTGGGTGTCTGTCAGCGACATGTTTTTGGAGCATCTGTCACATCTTTTGAAGACTGTGGCCATGGGGGCAAAAAGAGCCCCTGCAAGGTCGAATACCTTCGAGGCCAGCAATTAGAAAAAAGGCACGAAAAGGGCTTGAAGTAAGAAAAAACTGAAGAAGGGAAAATTAGGGATCCCCTGGCCCACAGCCGAAGCAAGGGTGTCAGGGAGGACGCGAGAGGACTGGTGCTACCGGAAAAAAGGCCAAAGGCGAAAAACGTTTGCCGAGGGACAAGAATGTGCGTCCAAAGGGCTCCGCAGAAAAAGGAGATTGAGCAAGATGGCACCCTTGGGCAGAGAGAGAACCACGCATGCATGGCAGCAATCCCAAAGGCTTTCTTTGAAAGCTGGGGCATTGCTCCGCAGGGGCTCTGGTGTCAATGTCACCCATAAGTGAGGACCGACTTCCTGCTTGTTCCTGGAGAAAACGCAGATACCTCTACTGATCCACCTGGATTAGAATAAGAAAATACGCCTCGGCCAGATCCAGAGAAACCTAACATTCTCCTTGGTGCACTGCCTGAATCAGAGTGCAAGGTTTCCATCCGAAACTGCAGGATGAACAAGTGCTCGTTGACCCTTTTGAGGTACAGAATGGGCTGGAAAGAACAGTCCTCTTTGGCACTACAAAGTAGATAGAGTATCTGCCCTTGCCCTGCTCACTTGGGAGGACAGGCACCACAGTTTTCAAGCGAAGCAACTTGTCTAAGGTGGACTGCACCACTGCACCTTTGATCGCAGACCAACAGGGGAAGATGATGAAGGCAATGGGAATTGGCTCCTTGCATTCTATGACATAGTTGAATTAAATGGTGTCTAGCACCCAGCAATCCTTGGTAACCCAGGCAAATTCCTGAAAGAAAAGGGCAAAGCCTACTACCCACTGGAGGTACCAGGGAATGGGCCCCAAAACCTTCATTGTGTGGCCTGGAGGGGACCACATACCTGGGCAACGTACTCCAAGAAAGAACAAGCCTAGGGCCCTGAAGCAGAGGAGAAAGAAGGGACTATTGTCACTACCATCCTAGAAAACCTGAGGACTCCCAAGATTCCAGCCAATGCATCTTCACGGGCCCCCTGGACCTCTCTTCTGGGAGGCAATAAGATTTTGTCTTGCCTAGGTCCCTCACCAGTTTCTCCAAATCTGTTCCAAACAAGAGCTTCCCTTTAAAGGCCAGTTGAACCAACTGGGCTTTGGAGGATGTGTCCACTGCCCAGTGACAGAGCCAAATCCAACGCTATGACACAGTAGTCAGGTCACCATGTCTGGCTGCCAGGTACACCAAGTCATATATGACATCAGAAAGGAAGGCCATAGCAGACTCCAAGAGAGCAGCAGTATCATCAGGCAGAATGAATCCACTAAAGCAGGGCTTGAGAAGTCAAACTGTTGCATAACCCCAGCTGTCGAATAGCCGCCAACATGGCAAACTGGCACTTCAGCAAGTAATCAACCTTGCGGTCCAGGACATCTTTTAAGACCGATCCACCTTCCACAGGAACGGTGGTCCTTTTGGTAACCACCATGACCTGTGCATCCACCTTTGGAATGTCAAACCACTCACTGCATTCCTCTTCCGGGAAAGTGTCGAGTTTCTTATAGACCTTTAACCCATTAGGCAGTTAGTCAGGTGAATCCAACTCATGCTGGATGATATCTTTGATCACCTCTGGGAATAGGAAGACAGTAGTGAGTTTTGGTACCCCTTTGAAGAAAGGGATATACTTTTGGCTCCTGCTCCATGCCGGAAGCATCTGCCAAGTTCAAGGTGGATAAGACACTGAAAATCAATGCTGGAAATCAGCACTGCAAGCTTCTTCCTGAGCAGGCAGATCACGCCAGCCTCTTCATAGTCTTCTGAAGATAATAGGAGGTTCTCCTCCAAATCAGAGCCCAATACGGATTCATCTGGATCAGAGGCATAGTCAACATCTCGGACAGCTCCCGAGTGTCCCTCACCTTCAGGGAATGTCCCGCGCAAGAGATGTTATACCAAAGGCAGCCTGTTCGGTACAAGACTGCATCCAGAGGCCACAAGGTCTGAATTTCAGACGGACCAGGCCTGTTGCAAAAAAGAAAAAATTCCAGGGATGACAATCCAGATTGCAGAAGCTCCCCCCCTCAGAAACCAGGGGGCATAGCTGCCACAGACCTCCTTGAGGATGAAGAGCTGCTCACAGCATGGTCACCGGAGCTTCCAGCCAGATTAGCATCATTACCCTTAGTGCCATCCTACACCTCCCATCCTGAGGCAGAGAAGGGCTCCCCTAGCTGAGAGGGGGAAAGCATGCACTCCAGGAGCGACTCAGAAGCTGCCACACAGGAAAGGCAAAGTCCAGAATCTAAGTATGCGGCTCCTTGCTTGCCCTCATGTCAAACAATATTTCCTGGAAGAAGACAGGGTAAATGTCACCACAGTGCATGTTAAAGGCTGTGTCAACCCGTAAGCGCACATTAACTGCGCTTTTACAGAACGCATGTTAAAGGGACTAGGGAAGGAGCATGCTATCTAGGAACCTCCACATCAAACCTTTTTCCACTGGAAAATCATGCAGCTCTTAGACTGGGAGCCCAGGAGAAAAGTCAACAGCATCAGAATACCAGCTGCAACAGTCCAACAAACACTATCTGCTGGAGACAGAAATAACTGGTGGGTGCCCCTAGCTGCCCCAATCCAACTACCAGTAATGCCGCCACTGGAAATTTCTAGTCTCTTCTCTGTCTCAATCATCTGGTAGCAGGGAGGCATAATCCACTTGTCTGGACTGGTCTAGCAGGATCAATTGGAAGAAAGGTTTAGAAAAGCTTCTGGAGATCAGGTTCGTTCATAATTATTACTGAGAAAAACTTTAGGAATTGCAACAAGGAAAGACTGTCCTATTTGGATCTGATAAATACTTAAAGATGATCGGGACTTGCAAAATTAGAGACCGATCGATGACCCATCAAGTGCAGGACCCTAACTAAAAATTGCACACTATATTCTTAGGCATGTGGGAAATCAGGATATAAACAAAACTGTTCATAAAGCGTAGTTACTCACCTGTAACAGGTGTTCTCCAGGAGCAGCAGGAATCAGTCCTCACATATGGGTGACGTCGGCGCCGACGGAGCCCTCGCGGAGCAATTTTCCCCAGCTTTCAAAGAAAGCCTTTGGGAATTGCAGCGCGCATGCGCGGTCCCCTTCCCGCCCAAGGGTGCCATCTTAGCCAGTCAGATGACATAGCTAAAAGACAGCATAAAAATTTGCAAAAAAACTAAAGCAGATGATTGCAACTCCAAGGGGAGGAGGGAGGGTTGTGAGGACTGATTCCTGCTGCTCCTGGAGAACACCTGTTACAGGTGAGTAACTACACTTTCTCCAGGACCAAGCAGGAAGTCAGTCCTCACATATGGGACTCCCAAGCTTAAGGCTACCGGAGACCCTAAGCACAAAAATGAGCTCCCTCTAGCTCAGCAGCACAGAAGGAAGGAATCTTCACTGAATTATTACCCACCGGTAGCCCCCATCCGGGATGGAGGGTAGGAGTTGCTCAAACCTCGAAGAGATTTTGGAGGACTGCCTGTCCGAAAGCACTGTCCCTGCGGGACTCCCTCTCGAGGCAGTAATGGACCGCAAAAGTCTGGCTCGAAGACCAAGTAGCGGCCCAGCAGATGTCTGCCAATGGAACAGAGCGGAGGTAAGCCACTGACGTAGCTTTCGCCCGAACACAATGAGCCATGACCCGACTTTCTAACGAGAGTCCGGCTGCCCCATAAGCCCAAGCGATACAGTCAGCAACCCAGATGGACAGAGTACGCTTGGAGACAGGGAGCCCCAATTTATTGGGGTCAAAAGACACAAAAAGCTGAGCAGCTTTACGGTGCTCCCGCGTACGGTCAAGGTAGAAGTTCAACGCCCTTCTACAGTCCAGGGTATGCAGGACCATTTCAGCTCGGCTGGAGTGTGGCCTGGGAAAGAAGGTCGGAAGTACCACCTCCTGATTGATGTGAAAAGGGGAGACCATTTTTGGAAGAAATTTAGGATGAGTCCGTAGGACTACCCTATTTTTGTAGAACCGAGTGTAAGGGGGATCAGACACGAGGGCCTGCAATTCACTTACGCGTCTAGCGGAAGTGAGGGCTATCAAGAATAAGGTTTTCCCAAGAAAGAAAACGGAGAGAACAGGTAGCCATAGGTTCAAAAGGCGGACAGGTGATCCGCTGTAAAACCACATTCAGATCCCAGTCAGGTGCTGGCGGGCGCAGAGGTGGTTTAAGTAGAAGGAGACCTCGGAGAAACCTTGCCACGAGAGGGTCGTTGGAAAGAGGTCTGCCGTCCACCGGCACATGATGTGCTGAAAGAGCACTGAGGTGAACTTTGACGGAGTTGGACTTAAGTCCCAGATTAGAGAGATAGAGCAAGTACTGCAAGATCACCGACACCGAGCAGGAGAAGGGATCCTGAGACTGCTGGGTACACCAAATGGAAAAACGACGCCATTTAAGGGCGTAGCATTTGCGGGTAGAAGGTCGCCGGGAAGCTAGGACGACCTCTTCCACTTCTGCCGGCAGCAGAAGGGGAGCCAGGACTACCCTTTCAGCAGCCAGGCCATCAGATGTAAAGATCTGAGGTTGGGGTGTAGCAGGGACCCTTGATCCTGTGTTAGGAGGTCTGGTTGAAACCCCAGAGGGAACGGAGCCTCCACCACCAGTTGCAGCAGGAGTGGAAACCACGGCTGTCTGGGCCACCGAGGAGCTATCAGGATGATGGAAGCTTTGTCTCGGAGAGCCTTGAAAAGAGTACGAGAGATTAGCGGTATGGGAGGAAAGGCATACAGAAGGCTTTTCGACCATGAGAGTAGAAAAGCATCCGCCGCTACTCGAAGGGGATGCGGCTGCCGAGAGCAGAAGCGAGGAAGTTGCCGGTTGAAGGGACTGGCAAAGAGATCCATCGTGGGGAGGCCCCACTTCAGAAAAATTTTCTGAACTACCAAGGGATCCAGTCGCCACTCGTGCGGCTGGAGGATTCTGCTGAGTTTCTCCGCCAGGCAATTTTCTTGGCCTGGGAGATAAACTGCCTTGAGAAGAATGCCGTGGCTGACGGCCCAAGAGCAGAGCCTCTGCGCTTCTCGACAGAGAAGGAAGGAGCCCGTGCCCCCCTGTTTGTTCACGTAGAACATGGCAACTTGATTGTCCGTCTGGACAAGGACTGACCGGTGAGAAGTCAGGTGGGAGAAAGCCTTGAGAGCCAGACGAATTGCTCTGAGCTCTAGGAAGTTGATCTGCTGCACTCCCACGTGGTCCAGAGACCTTGAGTACATGCCCCTTGGCAATGCGCTCCCCATCCCAGTAGAGAAGCATCGGTCGTCAGTACTTGTGCAGGCGGAGGAGATTGAAAAGGCATTCCGAGTACCAGGTTCGGCTGATGAAGCCACCACTGTAGAGAAGAGGCCAGCGGGTCGGAGATCTGCACTAAGTCGGCTAGGCCGCCCGTGGCCTGTTGCCACTGCTTGCGAAGGCACCACTGAGCAGGCCTCATATTCAGGCGGGCATTGAGGGTCACGTGGACGGTGGAAGCCATATGGCCGAGTAGTCTCAGGAAGCGCCTGGCCGAGACCAGGGACTGGCTGTGAAAACGGCTGGCTAGGTCCATGAGCCGTTGAGCCCTGTCGAGAGGCAGGAAAGCTCTCGCCTGAAGAGTGTGCAATCTTGCGCCGATGAACTCGAGATCTTGCGAGGGGAGCAAAGTGGACTTTGCGAAGTTTATGACAAAGCCCAAGTACTGGAGAAGAGTCACAGTGCGGTGTGTGGCTTTTGTGACTTCCGGAGAGGACGATGCTCTGATGAGCCAGTCGTCTAGGTAAGGAAAGACAGAGGCCCTGAAGCCGGAGATAAGCCGCCACCACCGCGAGACATTTTGTGAAGACTCGTGGTGCGGAGGATAGGCCAAAGGGCAGTACTCTGTACTGGTAATGATTTCCTGCCACCACAAACCTTAGGTATTGGCGGTGGCTTGGGTGGATGAGGATGTGCGTGTAGGCATCCTTTAGATCCAAGGAGCATAGCCAATCTCCCTGCTGGAGGTAGGGCAGAAGGATTCCAAGGGTAAGCATTTTGAACTTCTCCCGCACGAGGAACTTGTTGAGGTTGCGCAAGTCCAGGATGGGTCTGAGGCCTCCTGTTCTTTTTGGTATTAGGAAATACCTGGAATAAAAGCCTTGACATCTCAGGTGGTGGGGCACCGGTTCCACAGCCTGTTCCTGAAGAAGACTTGCTAACTCCTGAAGGAGTAAGTCCCTGTGCAGAGGGAGTCGTGGAGGCTCTCCCGGGAAATAGGAGGGAGGGACCTGGTGGAAGTGGAGAAGATAGCCTTCTCTCACAACATGAAGCACCCAGGCATCTGATGTGATGTTGGACCACCTGTGGGCAAAGTGGACCAGCCGGCCTCCTGTGCTGGGAGAAACCAGCTGAGGGGGAGAGGCTATGCCGATGAAGTCAAAAAACCCCACCCTGCTGAGCAGGGGCCGGTGGTGCAGGCTTGGGGGCTTGCTGCCTACGGGACCCGTTACCCCGTCCCTTGGCCTGCTGACCCTGTTGGGGAGCTGCGGAGGCCTGATATTGAGGGTAGTGTTTATAGGCAGCCGCCTTTCTCGGGTAAAAGGACTTCTTTCCCGAGCCCTTCTTCTTCTGGGAAGGGGCAGAGGTCTTCCTAGAGAGCCTAGTTCTGGTGAGAGTCTCCGTCTCGATTTGCGCAGCCTTCTCAGCAATGGGCTTGCCAAAGAGGTTCTCACCTCGGCAGGGGACATCGACCAACTTGTCCTGCACCCAGGGTTCAAAGTCAGACGACTGAAGCCAAGCCTGTCGGCGGGCACCAATGCCGGCTGCGGCCACTCGAGCCGATGCTTCAAAGCCATCATAGGCTGCTCGAGAAATGAATTTGGAGCATTCTCGAATTCCAGTGGACAAGGCTAGGAACCTCCGCAAAGGTTCCTCGGACAGCCCAGCAGAGAATCCGGCTATCTCTTTAGCCAGGTCTCTAAGGTACATGCCCATGTAGAGCTGGTAGGTCTGGACCCGACAAGCAAGCATAGAGCCTTGGAAACACTTCTTACCGAGGCCATCCAGGTTGCGGGCCTCCCTGCCGGGAGGCACCGAGGAGTGCATCTTCTGGCTCTTGAGCCTATGCATGGCCGATTCCACCACCATGGAATGGTGCGGTAGCTGTGCTTTCTGGAAGCCAGGGCTCTTGCGGACTCGATAGATGGAATCGACCCGCTTGCTTAATACCGGCGACGATGCCGGACTCTCCCACATACGGAAGAGTAGTCGTTCCAGCATGGGAGGAACCGGTACAGTAAAGTGCTCCTTTGCTGGAGAGTCGTACTGAAGGGCGTCGAGCTCTTCGGCTCGAGGCTCCTCCTCGGGATCCGCAGGGAAGGCCAAAGCCTTGGCCATATCCCTGACGAAGTCCGAGAACCGGGCATCCTCCGGGGGGGACTGTTTCCGAGGTTCGGACTCAGGGGAGTCCGAGGGGACACACCGAGTCCGAAAAGAATCAGGTGACTCTTCCACTTCAGATTCCCAGGCCGACTCCGAGGAGGAATCGGTGGGGTCGGTTCGGGCGGGCGGAGGCGTCGGCCGCCCCGACGCCGAGGGAGTCGGCGTCGACGACCTCGGTCCCGAACGGGAGGCCGAGGGAGACCTCGACTGAGGATCGACTCGAGCCCGCATGGACTCGAGGATCGGCTCGGTCTCCGGGGTCGACTTAGACGTCGACGTCCCGGCGGCCAGGGCAGAGGCGCCAGCGAGGCTAGCGATCAGTGCCCGCTGCTGGTCCATGAAGGCAGCCAGGCTGCTCTCCAAGGCCGTCAACCTGCGTCCGACCTCAGGTGACCCAGCAGTCCCCGACTCGGGCCCCGACGGCGTCGGGCCCGACGTCGGACCCCTCGGAGGCGAGTACAGGAGGACTACAGGACTTACCCGAGCAGGCAATTCCGATTCCAAACGAGGTCGCTTCGTGAGACGTTCCTGCTCCAAAGACCCGGGACGGCTATCGGGGCTATGCGACCTGGCCCTCGCGGAACCAGGAGCATCCACCGACGCCGCCCTCGCGGGTTTCGCCTTCCGATGATGATCCCCGGAGGGAGAACCTCTGTCGGAGGAACTCCGGCGATGCTCAGAGCTGGAGCCTCTGGACGCCGAGGCCTCCGACGAGGTCCGGGTACGGGTGGGATCTGCGAAGATTCTTTCCCGCTGATGCCACCGACTCCATAAAGCTTTGGAGGACATTTTGCTGCAGGCCCCACAGATCAGTTCCTCGTGATCTGGGCCGAGGCAGCGGAGGCAATGATCGTGTGTGTCAGTGAGCGACATATTTCTGTCACACTGAATACACCTTTTGAAGCCACTGGCAGCCATCGGGGGAAAAAGGGCCCCTGCAAGGTCAAAGGACCGGGCTGCCAGCGAAAAACCGAAAAACGAAACTGACAAGAAAAATCAGAAAAACCGAAAAATAAGAGAAGGACTCGCAACGGCGTCGCGAGTCCGGCAGGAAAGAGACCGGCGTCGAACCGAAGAAAAAAGAGAAAATAAATGACGAAAATCAACTTTTTCTGCGGGGACAAGACCACCACGTCTGTAGGGCTCCGCGGAAAAAAGAAGACTGGCTAAGATGGCACCCTTGGGCGGGAAGGGGACCGCGCATGCGCGCTGCAATTCCCAAAGGCTTTCTTTGAAAGCTGGGGAAAATTGCTCTGCGAGGGCTCCGTCGGCGCCGACGTCACCCATTTGTGAGGACTGACTTCCTGCTTGGTCCTGGAGAAAAGATATTTAGTTAGTTAATGAGTGCATTAGCACATGTTGACAACAGAGATGTGGTAATAGTAAGAAACAGAGGTGTTATTCTGTACTACACCTGAAAATGTTCCTTACCCAAAAAACAATAAAAATATATAATTTTAAAAAGGTTAATGTAGTGGTTGGACACATAGCACATATTAATTCCTGCATTAACTGCACAGCATGGAAAAGAGCGGGAATGGATGTAGGTTGCACTTTGCACTTAGTGCAGTAGCTTACAACATATTAACTGACCTGCATTACCTTCTGTGGTTATAATTAACACCATCTTAATAGGTGGCATAAAGTGCATCCATGTTTGTCATGTACTGTAAATATTTTTTCTCTGGATTAATTGCATGGGAAGATTTGGGAACACCCCCCAACAGTTACCATGTATTAACTTCAGATATTAAAATGCAGTAACTGCAAGTTTTTAGCCTTAGTTGGAAATAAGTTATGGGTAATTTCATAACACCAATTGCAATAATAGTCTATTTTTTAATTTTATTTATTTATTAGTATTTAGCTCACACCTTTCCAATGGTAGTTCAAAGCGATGATGCTTGGGACACACAAACTGACAATCAAATAAAATTAAAATATTTGCAACATAACAACATTACCTCCCTTTATAGAGCTTGACCATTGTACACACACGGGATAATTTCTCTTGCAAATCAAGCCAACAAATCATATACTTTTCTCCCAGCGCACATTTTTCCAGTAATTCCTTCCCTCTCCAATATACCTACCTTGCTTAACGCGTATATATCTAAGAGTTTCCTCTCCAATACAGGGATTTTCAAAGTAGATCCTTGAAGTTCCCAAAATTTTGCTAACTGATCCAAAAAGTCCAGTTTCACTCTAGTCATTGCCTAAAAGAAAAAAAAATTGATACATACTTAGTTTCTTAAGTCAAACCTATATGAAAAGTATACAGCAGAACAGCATGGATATTATTCATCAAAATTATCTCCTGTGACCTCAATTTCATAAGAGCCTCAACAAGTTAAACCCATGAAGGAAAGGAGATGTTTTCTTATGGAATTCAGTATTAATAAAATAGTGACCGATAGCACTGAAAATTCATCCTTTCTGCTTAAGATCCATGTAAACAGTTAAGACCAGCAACAGGCACAATTGAACTAATAAAGAATGGTCAAACTTCCACAGAGCTAATATTGTCAAAAAATGAGTGAAAAAACTCTGTATTAAAACATGAAAGTAAAAGTATCACCAGAGGCCACTTAAGTAATCCACAGAAATCAGCATTTGCATAGCTAAAACAACCATATACAGAAGCAACCAGAGGTCTCAGTCTTCCTGGGCAAAAACAAAACCCGCCAGATATATTCCGGCAAGGTAAAGCCCTGATAACATCAGTGACCCATAAACTAAGGTTGCTCTGAGATGGATATCAACCAACTCTTTCGCTTGTAAAAAATCAATAATGAAGCATTAGAAATTCCACAGTGTTAATAACAAAAGAGTGGTATGGTAACTTAGCTTTGCAGTCTGTAGCAATGCTCGTGAAGTGGTGCTAAGCCAGTAGTAAAATCCCCAACGCTCCTACACGCGCTTGATATGCGTTTCACCTGAATGGTTTCTTCAGGGGGTGGCTAGAAAGCACTTAAAGTTCATGAGATGAGAAACACGAGCAGAATCCACCAACCGATACTACCAACCTCTGGTTGCTTCTGTATATGGTTGTTTTAGCTATGCAAATGCTGATTTCTGTGGATTACTTAAGTGGCCTCTGGTGATACTTTTACTTTCATGTTTTAATACAGAGTTTTTTCACTCATTTTTTGACACTTGAACTAATGCCAATGTTCTTACCAAGTTCCTTGCACATACCAGCAACTTGGCGGTAACATTGAGAGAGTTACTCAGAATAGAAGTGAGGCATATTATAGGCTAGTTATCTCCTTAATTATTTCATTCATTGCCTTCATGAGACTGCTAACTGGTATGGAAATATTACCTTATTAACCCAATTCACTTCACATGAGCCAATGAAAGTCCATAACTTGCAATAGACATTGACTGTTAATGTGCAAGATGAAACAAACTAAGCATGGACTAGCTTGTATTACTGGACAATAAGCCATAAATTAAAAAATATCTGTCCCCACAGCTTGTTTCTGCTCCTCATTTCTTTTTGCAAGTCTGTTGCAGCTTATTCTTTACCTGATGCTGACCTGCTTCCATCATATTCCTTTCCTTAGCTTAAGAGGTTTAAGCAAAGAATTAACAGATCTTTTGACAGGTGTTCAGTGAAAATATTGTCACTGCACAACCAGTAGTGGTCATTTTATATCTAATCAGATTAAAGCATGCTTATAACCAGCTACAAAGAACATTAATTTTGCATTTGTACTGTCAACTCTCCTCATGGCCCTAAAGGTTTCAGATGTATTTCTTCTTAATTTTGTTGCACACATTCAATCATCATTTAGATGTTAACATACTGTAACTGAATACAATTAACCAATAAAGATGCAGGAATTTATATGTACAGTCCAGTTAATGAAATGCACATGAGAAATTTAGAGCACTGCTCTTGGAAGTCATTAATTCTGGTGACCCGAGTCTTGCTGCTTTTCCAGAGTTCGGTTAAAAACATGAGTATAAAAATTAGATGTTCCAACTTTGAAAATGTTTTTTGCACTTATTCTAGGACATTCCTGTGCAACATTAAGGCTAGCATCTTAGAAAGAAGGCTTAAACGAGAGTGGCGTCCCCTTCTACAGCCTCACAGTATGCTACCAATGAACGTGTTCTGTCTCCATCAGCAGTGCACTATTTCTTTCTTCAAGCGTGGTCTTATATTGCCTCCACGCTCTAGGGCCTGCAGCAGTGGCAATGACATTAAACAGCAAGGCAGCTCTTACCAAAACCTCCAGCACTGCGCGCTGTTTGTGCTTCCACCTCCTCCGACAGACTTTGGTCCCCTTGTAAACAGGAAGTTAGAGTCGGGGAGGGGGGGTCAAAGCATGAACAGCACACACGGCCAAAGCTTTTGGCAAGTGCTGTATTGCGGTTTAAAGTCATTGCCGCAGGTCCTGGAAAGGGGCAGCAGTGGTGGAGGCGGGAGTAAGAGGGTGCAGCAAAAATGAGGTTGGTCTAGAGCACCTTACATCCTTGCATTAGCCCTACATACTTTGTTATGGACTAATCCACTTCTGTGCATTTAATAAAATACTAAATACTAATGAAAAAAAACCTACCCCATTTTCCTTGCAAGAAGAATGAGGCCATTAACGCTTTTCTTACCTCTAGTTCATTTAAGCGCTGGACTCGTGGGGTGAACCGAAAACTTTTGACTTCACATGCAAATGGAGGTTGCCAGTCCTGGAAAGCATGAAAGAAAAAGAAAACAAAGTTTTACTGTCATGACAGAAAAAAAAAAGAGATGATTAAACAGATATCTGCAGCATTTGCTCATCTTTCAAAGTTAAAGCCACCTCAGTTTGGTTTCAGATATTAAGCTATTGTTGTTTTTAATAAAAAAAAAAAAAAAACCCACACAACTTCTTAGAAACATAGAAATATGACGACAGAAAAAGACCACATGGCCTATCTAGTCTGTCCTTCCATAACAACTACAACAGTCCACTTTTTGCCTTTAGAGATCCTCTGTGTTGGTCACATGCTTTCTTGAATTCAGTTACTGTCCTCATCTCTACCACCTCCACTGGGAGACTATTCCACGGATCCACTACTCTTTCCGTAAAGAAATATTTCCGCATATCACTCCTGAATCTATCTCCCTTCACCCTCATCCCATGTCCCCTCGTAGCAGAACTTGCTTTCAATTGAAAGAGGCTCTCTCCCTGAACATTTATGCCACGGAGGTATTTAAACATCTCAATCATATCACCTCTATCCCGCCTTTCCTCTAAGGTGTACATATTAAGATCCTTAAGTCTGTCCTCATATGCTTTATAATGAACCCCATTAATCATTTTGGTAGCAACCCTCTGCACCGACTCCATCCTGTTCACATCCTTTTGAAGGTGCGGTCTCCAGAATTGCACACCATACTCCAAATGAGGTCGCACCAAAGACTTATACAGAGGCATTATCACCTCCTTTTTTCTGCTAGCCATTCCTCTCCATATGCACCCAAGCATCCTTCTAGCTTTTGCTGTCGCCTTTTCTACCTGTTTAGCTACTTTAAGATCATCAGACACAACCACGCCTAGGTCCCGCTCTTCTTTAGTGGACAAAAGTACTTCACCTCCTATACTGTATTGCTCCCTTGGATTGCTGCAGCCCAAATGCATGACCTTACATTTTTTAACATTAAATCCCAGCTGCCAAATTCTAGACCATTCTTCAAGCTTAGCTAGATCCCTCCTCATGTTATCTACCCCTTCCTGGGTGTCTACTCTATTGCAGATTTTGGTATCATCCGCAAAGAGGCAAACCTTACCCGACAGCCCTTCCGCTATATCACTAACAAAGATGTTAAAAAGAATTGGACCAAGGACAGATCCCTGGGGCACACCACTGGTAACATCCTTCTCCTCAGAGTGAGCTCCATTTACTTGTACTCTTTGTCGCCTCCCACCCAACCAATTTCTAACCCAAGCAGTAACTTTAGGGTCCATCCCTAGGGTGCTCAGTTTGTTTATCAGTCGCCTGTGAGGAACAGTGTCAAAGGCTTTACGGAAATCTAAATACACCACATCTAGAGCTCTCCCTCGGTCCAACTCCCTGGTCACCCAGTCAAAAAAATCAATCAGATTTGTCTGACAAGACCTGCCTCTGGTGAATCCATGCTGCCTCGGATCCTGTAATCCGCTGGACTACAGAAACCTCACTATTTTCTTTCGCTTTAAAAGTTTAATACTTATCTTTGAAATGGAAGCTTGAAAAAGTCCTCATTTTAACACAGATGTGCCAAATGGCTAGGCTATTGCTCTTATTTTGGGGATGTTCCCTCAGATAGATGTAAGTAAAAGCGTTTTAAAAATATTCAATACAGATAGATGGATTATTAAATATATTTAACCAAAAAATTCAATTTGCTGAGTGGAACAATAGCAAGACACCACTGTTAAATTCAGATCTGCAAACAACTGGTATAGCTAGCGTGGTTTTAGTTATAGCTTTTCCCACAATTATAAAGAACTGTTTGGTTTGCCAGACATGTCCTGACATTAGTAGTCTGGTACTAAAACTTGGTCAAGTTGGGCCTTCGATGTTATTACGAGGGGGGGGTTTGATAAGTCTCTGGCCTTGTAGCTACAAGCACACTTCAGTTCTGGTAGTCTGAATGATCTCTGTGCAGTTTTGTTTTATTTAATAAAACAAAATTTATTTAATAAAACAAAATTGCAGAGAAATCATTCGGACTACCAAGACACTTATCCACTCCTTAATCACCACCCCCTTGACTACTGTAACCTATTCCTTGCTGGTCTCCCTTTGACTCATCTTTCTCACCATCAATCTGTTCAACACTCTAGCCACACAGCAATCTTCCGCCAGCCTCGTCATGCCCATATTACCTCTCTTCTCAAGTCACTTCACTGGCTCCCTATCCATTTCAAACATCTCCTGCTGACCTATAAGTGCATTCACTCTGCAGCTTTCTTCTCTTATCTCTCCATACACACACACACACCCCCTCGGGAACTCCGCTCTTCTGGCAAATTGCTTCTATCTGTGCCCTTCTCTTCTATTGCTAACTCCAGACTTTGCTCCTTTCACCTTGCAGCACCTTACGCCTGGAACAAACTACCTGTGTCTGTACGCCAGGCGCCTTCTCTGACCCTTTTCAAATCCAGGCTGAAAACTCACCTCTTCTGCTGCTTTTGGATCTTGACTCACCTGATCTCCTTGTTTCTTTACCATCCCCTCTAGATGTATCCCTGTCTACACCTTCTGTGTTGTCTGTCTTGACTAGATTGTAAGCTCCGATGAGCAGAGACCGTCTCTTACATGTCAGTGCAGCGCTGCACACGTCTTGTAGTGCTATACAAATGCTGAGTAGTAGCAGTAGTAGAAGAAGCAATCTCTGAAACTCTGGCCCTTTGAATGTTTAGAATGGATTTTGTGCAACCATAGAATGGCTTACGTCAATATGTGCTGAAGTTAAGTACTTTCTTATTCTTTTTGAATACCCATGTGTTTTTATTGGATATTTAAAAACTTACATTTATCTGAGGCAACTTCCCCAAAAGTGAGAACCATGCCGAATCAGAAATAAAACAAGAAAGCTATTTTCTAGTTAAAAGCAAACAAGTGGGGAAAGCATGCAGAGCAAAACTCATGGAACTCTTTCTAACTCCTCTGCATTTGTTTGTGACTAAGGGGTATGTTTACTAAATGGCGGTAGCGGCCTCCGTGCGATATCGGAGCCACAGCCTCATTGATTTCAATGGGGCCGCGGCTCCGATATCGTACGGAAGCCTCTACCGTCATTTAGTAAACATACCCCTAAGAAAGGAGAAGGAGGTTAGAAAGAACTAATTTCCTAACTGCAATTTATTAAAGGGTCATGTTTACTAAACATTAGCAAATGCTATCTGCAACTGTGCCCATAACATGTGTGCTATTGTTTGATAAACATAACCCAATGTGTTTTAACCCCCTTTGTATAAATTTCTTTCCAGCATTCCATTAAGTTGGAATGAATACAAATTTAGAAATACCTTTAGCTGCAGAAATGTACAGTACTACCACCATTCCCTTTTCTGAATCCAAATATACCCAAGCATATCTACTCCCCATGGCTCAGTGCACAGTAAGGCAGGCTAGAGCATAGGTGATCCAGGTTTAAAACCCCAGCTGTGACCAGAGAGTGAAAACAGCTGCTGCTATCACTATGGGAGCTCTGCCAGCCAAAGAAAGAAGTGTTGCATGTACATTACTCTTGCACTTGGGGTGAGATTGCTCAGAATTTCAGCTGGGGAGAGACCAAAGATGGAGGATGGAAAAAAAAAAAAAAAGCACAACAAAAGTGTTCATACTTTTTCCCAGGTGCCAACCACAGATAAACAACTCAGTTTATCTACAAATAGGCATTCTATGGTCACAGTAATCCACTAGTCACTTGATGGAGCCTACAACCAGATGGAGAATAAAAATCGTTCATTGCTTGTGCATGGCAGTTCTCACACTATCGCAGTTCCACTGCTCTATATACAATAGCTTTGACTGGGGTTCTCAACTTAGTCCTCGGGCACACCCATCCAGTCGGATTTTCAGAATATCTGCAATGAATATGTTTGAGAGAAATTGTCATGCACTGCCTCCTTGGTATACAAATCTGTCTCATGCATATTCATTGTGGAAATCCTGAAAGTCCAACAGGATGGGTGCACCCCAAGGAATTGGTTGAGAACCCCTGTCCTATACGACACAATAAGATTATCACCTTAGAACAGGTGTTCTCAACTTAGTCTATGGGACACACCTAGCCAATCAGATTTTCAGGATAGCCACAATCAATATGCACAAGAGAGATTTGCATGCACCGTTTCCATTGTATGAAAACCTATCATATGCTTATTCATTGTGGTTATCCTGAAAACTTGATTGGCTAAGTGTGTCCCAAGGACTGAGTTGAAAACCCCTGCCTTAAAGATAAGCACTCCATTCTGAAGTCTCGGACTATATCAAGTTGTTAGGGTATCCCACCACTGTATTATAGAAAGGATGAACCACTCCCCCCCACCAAAAAAAACCCCACACACACAAAACATGGACCAGCTCAGTAAGACAACGAAAGAAAAAGCTTTTTGGCATTTACAAGTTTTAACTAGAGCAAACTAAGAAAATTTTATGCCAAAAGGCTTTTTTCCCCCTTTTTCAAAAACAGCTTACAGTACTGCAGAGCTGAAAAAAGCCATACAAATGTCGAATGGTCTCAGCAGACAAGAGCCAATTGAGAGGCGCATCATTAATGCAGATACTACCATGCATGCATGAGTCAAGCTGGTGAACCTGCTCATTGTCAAACAATAGCTTATTAACTTTCTGAACAATGAATACCAACTTCTTTTAATAACAATTGGAAGTGAGTTTGACAAACTAACGAAACAGACCTTGTGCAAAAAGCTTAGAAAATCACAAATATAAAACTTGAAAATACCGACACCGATTAGATAATTGAATTCCTAACAAAGTACATGGCTGCTGATGAAACAGACAGAAAGGAGCATCCCATTAAAACAGGCCATAATTCCAATATGGCAGGACCTGACAAATTTTCTTGGAATCTAGGAGCCAGCCTAAAAATCCAGGTCACACTGCACACCTGCGCCTCCCAAGAAAGGTGTTTCAGTGTTACATTTTAGGTTTTAGGGCCTGATTGTATTAAGACTGTTTTCCCATTGTCTATGGGAAAAAGCTTAATAAATCAGGCATAGAGCTGCTGTACAGTGCCAACAGAAGGCAGTGGCCCCACTCCTCCTTCTCCTACCACCCTCAATGACCCTTTAAGCTACATCTGTGTGTGTGCACATGTGGTACAGAGGCAGGGTGCCTGCATGTGTGTGGTAAGAGCGGAGTGCATTGGTAAG
Source organism: Ichthyophis bannanicus (assembly GCA_033557465.1). NCBI lineage: Eukaryota > Metazoa > Chordata > Amphibia > Gymnophiona > Ichthyophiidae > Ichthyophis > Ichthyophis bannanicus. Next base: position 450,973,570 of record CM066037.1, read on the forward strand.
GATGCTTTGCAGAAAGCTGATACCTCTCAGGCAGAGGTGTCTGACTCCTTGCACTTGGGGAACCTGTCTGAGTTGCTAGAGCAGTCTACCAAGGTGGTTGAAACCCAGGCTACTTCATTGGTATCTTTTGTATTTCTTCAGGATAAGGAAGTGCTATTCCGAATGTATTTAAAAAAAAATCTGATGTTTCTTTTTTAGGGGGTAGGGTACAGATCTTCCCAGATGTGTCTAGGTGGACTCAATCTAGAAGGAAAATATTTCTGGAATTCCACACTGAGGTTTAAGCTTTGGGTGCAAGTTTTCAGTTGAGATTTCCTTGTTAATGTGTTTTTGAGTACGAGTATCAGAATAAGAATTTTCATTTCTTCAAGTCATTTCAACTGCGTTTTTTCTTAGATGTTCTAAGCAATTGTGAATTTGCCTTATGGTAGTATTGTGGACTTTATAAGTTGCATTTGCTTTGCATCCTGCTATTTCTTTTTAATATTTTTGTTTGTAACTGTTCTCCTGCGGTGTATATTGTTCTTGAATCCTTCCTCTTCTTTATAGTTCTATGGTGGACTGCTATCATAAAGCAACCAGTGGCATGCAGTATGTTCTTTTGTGCTTATTTTTTGCATGTGTATGATGGATTGTGATATTCTTTATCCAAAGTTCTTGATTTATTGTAAAATTTAATTAAAATAAAATAAAAAAGAAAAAGAAAAAAAAAGAAAAGTGCGCCTTTTGCACACACACATTGCGCTCTATTTTCTATGCATTCATCTCTTCCCTCCCTCCCCTCTTCCCCCAATTCAACCCTTCTCCTGCTGTCCCTTCCCCACCCCCAACTCTTTTTTTTCTTCCCGGCCTCTCTCCGCTTCTCCTTCCCCCCTTGCACTCGTCCCCTGCCCACTATCCCTCCCAGCATTTCTTATTATTTACTAACATACTGTCTACTGTCTCATCCATGTTGGAACAAATGATACTGCCAGAAATACCTCGGAACGTATCAAAAGTGACTTCATGGCTCTGGGACAGAGGGTGAAGCAGTTAGGTGCACAGGTGGTGTTCTCTTCAATCCTCCCTGTTGAGGGTAAAGGCCAAGGCAGAGGAGCTCGCATCATGGAGATGAATGCATGGCTGCGTGGATGGTGTCATTGAGAGCATTTTGGTTTCCTAGACCATGGGATGCTGTTCCAAGGGTTGCAGAGCACAGATGGCATCCATCTGTCCAAGAAAGGTCAATGCGTCTTCAGTAGTAGACTCGCTAATCTACTGAAGAGGGCTTTAAACTAGATTCGTTGGGGATGGGTGAAAAAAGCCCCCAGGTAAGTAAAAGCCCCCAGGTAGGTGATACATTAAATAACTTTATGGAAATGGGTAACAGGAAAGCAGTGTGTATAAATGCCCGTAGCATGGGAAATAAGATCCCTGATGTTGATACTTTGGTGGGAGTGGCTGACTTGGATTTAGTGGCAGTTACAGAAACATGGTTCACAGAAGACCATGATTGGGATGTAACTATACCTGACTATACTTTATTCAGAAAGGACAGGGTAGGAAGTAGGGGAGGAGGAGTGGCACTATATGTAAAAACTACTATTAAAGCTTTGGAATTACAGAGCTTAAAAGGGAGAGGGGAGGCATTGTGGGTTAAACTAGAAAGAGGGAAAGAGAAATCTATTTACATTGGTGTGATATACAGACCTCCCTCACAAGAGGAAGAGGTGGACAGAGAGTTAATTGAAGACATGCACAGCATTGCTAGGAAAGCGGAAGTGCTATTCATAGGAGATTTCAATAAGCCAGATGTTGATTGGCACATTCCTGCTGCAGTATCATCTAGAAGTAAGGAGATCCTGGATTCTCTACAGGGAGAACTATTCAGGCAATTGGAAACAGACCCCACACGTGAAGGGGCCATACTGGACTTGGTGCTTACCAATGGTGAAAGTGTTTCTGATGTTGTAGTGGGAGATCATTTTGCATCCAGTGATCACCAGATGGTGTGGTTCAGTATTAGGACTAGGACTGTTAGAATCCATTCAAAGGCGAGGATCTTAGACTTTAGGAAGACTAACTTTGCGAAGATGGGCCAATAACTCAAGGAGTCGTTAGTTGGATGGGAACAGCTGAGGGATGTAGAAAAACAGTGGGAAAAACTGAAAGGGGATATTTTAAGGGCAACCAACCTTTTTGTTAAAATGGTAAATAAAGGTAAAAGGAAAAGGAGACCGCTATGGTTTTCGAAAGTAGCTGAAAAAGTGAAGAAAAAGAGGGAGGCCTTCATGAAACACAAGAGATCACAGAGAGAGGAAGACAGGCATCTGTATTTTGAAAAACTTAGAGAAGCTAGCAAAGTAGTCAAGAAGGCAAAGATTCAAAAGGAGGAGGAAATAGCCAATGCAATAAAATGGAGGGATAAGACATTTTTCAGATATATTAGTGAGAAGAGGAAGGGCAAGAGTGGTATTGTCAGACTCAAGGGTGCAGGGAAGGAATATGTAGAAGCTGATAAGTATAAAGCGGAATTGCTTAATATTTTTGTTCTGTGTTCACAGATGAAGTACCAGGAGCAGGACCTCAGAAAACAGAAGCAAAGGACATCGAACAATTTTCAAAAGACTGTGTTAGAACATAAGAATATAAGATATGCCATACTGGGTCAGACCAAGGTCCATCAAGCCCAGTATTCTGTTTCCAACAGTGGCCAATCTAGGTCATATGTACCTAGCAGTTTCCCCAAGAGACACAAGTTCCACAATGCTTGTACTGGGTCAAGCATTGATATCTTCGGTCACTTCTTAATAATGGTTTATGGACCTTTCCTCCAGGAACTTGTCCAAACCTTTTTTAAACCCAGCTACACTAACAGCCTTTACTACATCCTCCGGTAACAAATTCCAGAGTTTGATTACACGTTGAGTAAAAAATATTTTCATTAGTCTTAAATAGTTTACCCTGTAGCTTCATTGCATGTCCCCTAGTCTTTCTATATTCTGATAAGGTAAACAATCGATCTACGTTTACCCGTTCCACTCCGTTCATTAATTTATAGACTTCTATCATATCTCCCCTCAGCTGTCTCTTTTCCAGGTTAAAAAGTCCTAACCTTTTTAGCCTTTCTTCATAGGAGTATCCTTCCATCCCCTTTACCATTTTGGTGGCTCTTCTCTGTACCTTTTCTAAAATCGCTATATCCTTTTTAAGATACGGCGACCAGAATTGCACACACAATATTCAAGGTGCGGTCTCACCATGGAACGATATATAGAGGCATTATAATATCTTTTGTTTTATTTTCCATTCCTTTCCTTATCATACCTAGCATTCTATTTGCTCTCTTGGCCGCCGCTGCACACTGGGCCGAGGGTTTTAACATGGTATCCACAATGACGCCTAAATCTTTTTCCTGGGTGGTGGTTCCTAATGTGGAACCTTGCATCGTGTAACCATAGTTTGGGTTGTTCTTCCCTAGGTGCATAACCTTGCACTTGTCCACATTAAATTTCATCTGCCATTTTGATGCCCAGTCTTCCAATTTATCAAGATCCTCTTGCAATTTTTCACAATCCTCTTGGGTTTTAACAACTTTAAATAGTTTTGTGTCATCTGCAAATTTGATAACCTCACTCGTTATTCCATTTTCCAGGTCATTTATGAATATGTCAAAAAGCAGCGGACCCAGCACAGATCCCTGGGGTACACCACTATTCACCTTTCTCCATTGGGAAAATTGGCCATTTAGCCCTACCCTCTGCTTTCTAATCTTTTAACCAGTTCCTGATCCACAATAGTACACTGCCTCCTATCCCATGACTCTTTAGTTTTGCCAAAAGTCTCTGATGAGGGACCTTGTCAAAGGCTTTCTGAAAGTCCAGATACACAATATCAACCGACTCACCTTTGTCCACCTGTTTATTCACTCCTTCAAAAAAACATAACGGATTAGTAAGACAAGATCTTCCTTGTTTAAAGCCATGTTGGCTGTCTCCCATTAAGTTGTGACTATCTACATGCTGAGTAATTTTATTCTTTATGATGGTTTCTACCATTTTTCCCGGTACTGACGTCAGGCTCACCGGTCTGTAGTTTCCCAGATCACCCCTGGAACCCTTTTTAAAAATTGGTGTTACATTGGCGATCCTCCAATCTTCAGGTATTAGAGATGATTTTAATGATAGTTCACAGATTACTGATAGCAGGTCTGCAATCTCATATTTCAGTTCTTTCAACACCCTTGGATGTATACCATCCGGCCCAAGTGATTTGCTACCCTTCAGTTTATCTAATAGTTGTAAGACATCTTCCCGATGTATCGATATTTCCTTCAATTCTTCCGCACCTTTAAATACCACTTCAGTCATGGGTAACATCCCTACATCTTCCTCAGTAAAGACCAAAGCAAAGAATTCATTCAGTCTCTCCGCTATCGCCTTGTCGCCTCTTAGTGCTCCTTTAACCCCTTTATCATCTAATGGACCAACTGACTCTCTCACAGGTTTTTTGCTACGAATGTACTTGAAAAGGTCTTTATTTCGCGTTTTTGCTTCCGCAGCAAGCTTCTTCTCAAATTCTCTCTTTGCCTGCCTTATCAATGCCTTGCATTTGACTTGCCAATGCTTGTGCTGTTTCCAGGTTTCGTCGTTTGGCTCTTTTTTCCATTTACTGAAAGATGCTTTTTTGGCAACAACAGCCTCTCTGACCTCACCTTTAAACCATGCTGGCAGTTTTTTGGACTTCCTTCCACTTTTCTTAAAAGCGTGGAATACAGCTGGTCTGGGCTTCCAAGATAGTATTTTTCAACAACACTCAAGCTTGATGTACGTCTTTAACCTTCGCAACTGCTCCTTTTAGTTTTTTCTTAACTGTTTTCCTCATTTTATCATAGTCTCCCTTTCGAAAGTTAAAAGGTAGTACTGTGGATTTCCTTACTATCCCTCCTCCACTAACTAAATCAAAGGCGATCATGTTATGATCACTATTGCCAAGTGGCCCCAACACCCTTATCTCTTGCACTAGATCTGGTGTTCCACTAAGGACTAGGTCTAGACAAAGCGATGGGACCGGATGGGATACACCCGAGAATACTGAGGGAACTTGGGGACGTGCTAACAGCTCCACTGACTGACCTTTTCAATGCCTTGTTGGAGTCGGGAGTGGTGCCAAAGGACTGGAGTGAGGCTCATGTGGTGCCTTTACACAAAAGCGGAAGTAAGGATGTGGTTGAAAACTACAGGCCGGTTAGTTTAACTTCGGTGGTGAGTAAATTATTGGAAACGCTGCTGAAAGAAAAATAGTGAGGTTTCTGGAGTCCAGCGGATTACAGGATCCAAGGCAGCATGGATTCACCAGAGGCAGGTCTTGTCAGACAAATCTGATTGATTTCTTTGACTGGGTGACCAGGGAGTTGGACAGAGGGAGAGCCCTAGATGTGGTGTATTTAGATTTCAGTAAAGCCTTTGACACTGTTCCTCACAGGCGACTTATAAACAAACTGAGTATCCTAGGGATGGACCCTAAAGTTACTGCTTGGGTTAGAAATTGGTTGGGTGGGAGGCGACAAAGAGTACAAGTAAAGGGAGCTCACTCTGAGGAGAAGGATGTTATTGGTGGTATGCCCCAGGGATCTGTCCTTGGTCCGATTCTTTTTAACATCTTTGTTAGTGATATTGCGGAAGGGCTTTCAGGTAAGGTTTGCCTCTTTGCAGATGATACCAAAATTTGCAATAGAGTAGACACCCAGGAAGGGGTAGATAACATGAGGAGGGATCTAGCTAAGCTTGAAGAATGGTCTAGAATTTGGCAGCTGGGATTTAATGTTAAAAAATGTAAGGTCATGCATTTGGGCTGCAGCAATCCAAGGGAGCAATATAGTATAGTGGGTGAAGCACTTTTGTCCACTAAAGAAGAGCGGGACCTAGGCGTGGTTGTGTCTGATGATCTTAAAGTAGCTAAACAGGTAGAAAAGGCGACGGCAAAAGCTAGACGGATCTTGGGTGCATTCGGAGAGGAATGGCTAGCAGAAAAAAGGAGGTGATAATGCCTCTGTATAAGTCTTTGGTGCGACCTCATTTGGAGTATAGTGTGCAATTCTGGAGACCGCACCTTCAAAAGGATGTGAACAAGATGGAGTTGGTGCAGAGGGTGGCTACTAAAATGATTAGTGGTCTTCATTATAAAGCATACGAGGACAGACTGAAGGATCTTAATATGTACACCTTAAAGGAAAGGCGGGATAGAGGTGATATGATTGAGATATTTAAATACCTCCGTGGCATAAATGTTCAGGGAGAGAGCCTCTCAAGCAAGTTCTGCTACGAGGGGACATGGGATGAGGGTGAAGGGAGATAGATTCAGGAGTGATATGCGGAAATATTTCTTTACGGAAAGAGTAGTGGATCCGTGGAATAGTCTCCCAGTGGAGGTGGTAGAGATGAGGACAGTAACTGAATTCAAAAAAGCATGGGACAAACACAGAGAATCTCTAAAGTTAAAAAGGGGACTGTTGTAGTTGTTATGGAAGGACAGACTAGATAGGCCGTGTGGTCTTTTCTGTCATCATATTTCTATGTTTCTATGTCCCTTTAAATTTATTCAGCTGTCTATTGCCCTCTCCCTGTCTCTTAGCTTTTCTTTTCAGGCTCAGCAGACACCACAGGGGATCCCATCTCCTGTGGGTAGATACCGCCTGTCCTGGCCACAATTGTGGCCTTCTGCAGCACTTCTTTTAGTCATAGCTATGTGCTCAAGAGTCCCAAGCACCAGGTATGATTTTTTAGTTGCGATGGTGACCTGATGTCTGGGGTTTGTCGAGCCCTGCAAAATGGCATCCAACCATCGAGCTCTCCACAAGGCAAGCGCTCCAAATGGGTTAGTTTCACTGTCATGGTATGTGCGATGAACCTCTCTCCTAAGACATGGTTTATTGGATATAATCTTAAAGGTCTCAACTTACTGCTAATACACACCATTATGCTAGAATTACACTAAACAGTTTCCTTCTGGAGTTCATAAATTTAATTTGTATACCTAACTTAAAAATGTGTTTGGAAATTGCTTTTTAATCACACCCACTGTGCTGAACATGATGGGAAATATTTCTGAGTCTTTCCACTACATTTTCTTGGTCTCTGTCTCCCTTTCTTGGTACTTGAAGATCTACTGTCTCTCCACACGACATATAGAAAAATCACTTGGCACAGACAAATCTATTAGTACAGAGTTTGACAAATCCTAGGTAACAGGTTGCAGTGCCGAACAGAAATTTGTTGCTGGAGCCTGGGATTTTTTTTATACCCTATAAAAACACCTACGACTTTTTTTTTCTAATTGCAGCGATTCCACCAGAGCGAGAACATTCTTCTCCCTGCCTGTGTGACTCTGAGCCAAATGGTGCAGGAACTCCTGTGCCGGTCTCACAAGATTTAAACTGGAGACCAATGCAAGAGTCCCTGTACCATGCAACTCAGATATAAAGAGAGTTGCACTTAGATGGAGATGTTCCTGCTCTGATAACCACAGAGAGCAGTGATGAGTTTGCGCTGAAGACTAGTTAGGGAGGAGGAGGGAGGCTAAATGTAATATGGTTTGCAGGGATTAAGGACTAGTGGTGGGGGAGCAAGTGGTTGACTAGCTTACTTACTGTGGGGGGGCTGTGGGGGGGAGGAGTAGCTGACTAGTTTGCTTGCTGAGGATGGGTAGGGGGCAGAAGTGGATGAAAGGCTTGCTTGTTGGGACAGGGTAGGGACTAGGGGGTGGCAGACTGGCCTGCTTGTTAGGGCAGGATAGGGGCTGGGGTGGTGGACTGTCTTGCAGGGGGTAAGGACAGGTGGGGAGGGTGGCAGACTAGAATGTTGGGGCAAGATAAGGACTGGGGAGCAGACTGGCTAGCTGAAGGGTTGCTGGGTGGCAAAGGCTGGCCAACAAGGGAAGGGAGACTGGTAGGGAGGAACAGGATGCAAGAAAGAGACAAGCTTATGAGGGGGAACTTCTGGCTGCGCACGTTTGCCAATGGCCTGCACAGGTATCCGATTTTACTAAGCTGTCTTTTCCCTTAGAGATAGAAGGGCAAAACATCCTCAGTAAATCATACCCTAAAGGAGCTGTGTAGAATCCCTAACCTCCCCCCGTCGTGCTTTTTAAGAGGAAACAAAATGTATGGATGGGGGGAGGAAAGTCTCAGTTACCGACTCCTAAGTTTTAGGGCTGGCTCCTAAAATCAAAGAAAACGTTGAAGCCTGCATTAATCAATGTAGTTTTCGTGTTCTTCTTTTACCACTATAGTTTTTTTGCATCAAGCAAGCCACATTTAGTGGGGAAAAATGTTGTGACACAAAAGTACAGATCTTCAAAGAAAATATAACATAAGCAGCAGCAACAACAACAAAAAATGGCAAAATGCAAGGTGCATTGTTTCAATCTTAAAATTTAGCCATTCCAGACAAGTTTTCTGTTGTATGAATCTTTCCTAGTGGAATTATTTATGCTTGAGCAAAAGACGTTATGTCAGAATTGCGAAGAAAAAGTTCTTTACAAAGATTTTACTTACACTATTTCTGCAGTGCTACTTTAGCCAAAAACATATTTATCAAAGTTTGACTGCTTTCTAGAGAACTCTGTTTCACGAAACACCAACATCCAAGAGAACTAAATATTTCTGCAATATAAATCCTATTTATTCACAATATACTGCATTTACAACCTTTTCATATCTCTAAAGGAAAAAAGGGGACCATTGTAGTTGATAAGGAAGGGCAGACTAGATAGAAACATGATGGCAGAAAAAAGACCACATGGCTTAAGTTTCTATATTCAAGAAAGCATGGGGCAAACATAAATGATCTCTATGTTTCTGTACATTGCTTTTGGAGAGCATTTGTCATGCACAGAGTTAGAACATTTTGCTATCACTTGACCTCTATTATAGGAAGAATGGCAGAGCTGGTAAAACAGAAGCCATCATTTGTTTACAACCATAATTAAAGAAAACTTCAGAAGCACCTCATCAGAAGCTGAATCACAAGAATGGCCCTCCCTGTAACTCTGACTCATATGCTTTACTGCTACTTGATAATGAAAACATACCTAACCCACCCCCCACCCCCCCAAAAAAAAAAACAACCCAAGAGATTGAAGCAGAGATGTGTTTACTGAAGTATGGTAAGTTTTCGCACTTACCATGTGTTTGGTGCAAAAATCAACCTGCAGTAAGTGCAAAGCCTGTATGCTGTTGAGTGGTCAGCAAATGCCCTGCAGATAGCAAAAGTGCACTTTTGCTATCTGCCAATGCATTTAACACAGGTCCTAATGCTATAATGATCATTAGAGATGCATCACAAACCCTCCAAAACCCTCCCACCTCTCATGAGCATCACTTGATGCTCCCCTGCAACTCCAATATTTCACTACACCACCATCAGCACTTGCTGGGGCTATCTCTGGTGGTATGGTGGTGGGACAGGAGCAATACTCCTATACTGCTCCATTCACATCAAGATTGAATATGGTGGCTTTGATGCCTAGCAGTAGTCTTGCGGCATATACTACCACTAAGCCAGGCTGCCAAATAAGGGCTCCTGTCCCAACATCTTACTACCAGGGATACCTCCAGTAGGTCCCCGGGTATGGGGGGGGGGGGGGAGGGGGGGAAATCTTGAGTATGCTTAGAGGTTTGTGATGCTTTATCAGTCAATGCGTTTGGTTGGCAGTGACCATGCCAACTGCTTGCCAGGGTAACACAGGTACATTTAATGCCAACTCTTAAGGAGACATTAAGTGCACTCATGCTATCAGCAGCTGTGACAGCATGCGGTAACATACCACGCACTGTGATCTTAAGCAGTTAGCATTGATTTTTAATGCACTGCTCTTTTGACCGCTACCACGTCTCAATGCGGGCCTATACTAACAGCGTACATTAACATGCATTAAATCCTTAATGCACGGCGCAACAAAGCCCAGGTGCCAGATTGCCATGGTGACCAGAAATTTTCACCTGGCATTTACTCCAATTCCACCCCCCCTCCATTTTTTTAAATACAATTGCAGCAAGGATACCTCCTGTTCTGTGGTGGGAGATCAGATCTCTGAGGACAAAACAGGAGAGAAAGCATAAAGCAGCAGAGAGTCTGTGAGGATCAGAGCCTTGAGAAAGAAAGAAAAGGGGAAAAATAAAATAAAGGAGTGAGGCAGCAAAAATGTAAAGAGGTGGTTGTGTCTGATAATCTTAAAGTAGCTAAACAGGTAGAAAAGACGACAGCAAAAGCTAGAAGGATGCTTGGGTGCATAGGGAGAGGAATGGCTAGCAGAAAAAAGGAGGCGATAGTGCCTCTGAATAAGTCTTTGGTGCAACCTCATTTGGAGTATTGTGTGCAATTCTGGAGACCACACCTTCAAAAGGATATAAAACAGGATGGAGTCAGTACAGAGGGTGGCTATTAATATGGTTAGTGGTCTTCATTATAAAGCATGAGGACAGACTTAAGAATCTTAATATGTACACCTTAGAGGAAAGGCGGGATAGAGATGTTTAAAATACCTCCATGGCATAAATGCACAGGAGAGTCTCTTTAGACTGAAAGCAAGTTCTGCTATGAGTGGACATGGGATGAGAGTGAAAGGGGATAGATTCAGGAGTGATATGCGGAAATGTTTCTTTATGGAAAGAGTGGTAGATCCGTGGAATAGTCTTCCAATGGAGGCGGTAAAGATGAGGACAGTATCTGAATTCAAAAAAGCATAGGACAAATACAGAGGATCTCTAAAGGAAAAAAGGGGACTGTTGTACGAGGGTTATTTTTAAAGTAAGGTCCGATTGGCTGTAGCTTTGTAAATTTTTTCCCCCTGTAGAAACAAGTATGCGTGCCGGCTCCTGGCAATCCTTGTGCAAAAGCAGATGCCATTTGCAGTCGTAGCATCACTTTGTATGGTTTATACTGAGACGTTAAAATGTTTAAGACAATTGAGCGGCCCTCTGACTGTGAAATACGGTTTGTGATTCGGTTTTTGACAGCATGGACCGTATCAGCTGACATTCATCACCAGATATGTGAGGTGTACGGCCCCAATGCGATGAGTGACAGCAAAGTGCGTAAATAGGTGAGATTGTTCAAGGATGGGCGGGACAAACTGTGCTCACGATCGGTTCCCAGGCTGCTTTCCGAGGAACACCAAAAAAGGAGAATGGCTAGTGCTTTGACATTTTTGATCCGATACAATGAGGAAGGAGATGAACTTTTGGACCACAATGTCACAGGGGACGAGACATGGGTTTCTCACATGACTCCAGAATCAAAGCGGCAGTCGATGGAATGGAGACACACGTCATCTCCAGTCAAAGTGAAAGCTAAACAGACAGACAATCTCAACAAGCAAGATTATGGCAACTGTGTTCCTCGGAAAGCAGCCTGGGAACCCATCGCAAGCACAGTTTTCTGAACTGCAATTTTTCAGAAACAATTTTGTATAGCTTGAAACTTGTGGAAATTTCAGTGACAAAGTGGAAATCGTGAATCGCCGTTCTTCATGAATTTTTGCGTCAACTGTGCACACCAAATCTTCTGTGATTACTGAAGGTCGACCCCATCGCGGTTCATCATGGACATTGTCCCGCCCGTCCTTGAACAATCTCACGCATTTACGCACTTTGCTGTCACTCATCGCATTGGGGCCATACACCTCACATATCTGGTGAAGAATGTCCGCTGATGATACGGTCCATGCTGTCAAAAACCGAATCACAGACCGTATTTCACAGTCAGAGGGCCGCTCAATTGTCTTAAACATTTTAACGTCTCAGTATAAACCATACAAAGTGACACTATGACTGCAAATGGCATCTGCTTTTGCACAAGGCATGCCGGGAGCCGGCATGCTTGTTTCTACAGGGGGGAAAAAATTTACAAAGCTAGAGCCAATCGGACCTTAATTTAAAAATAACCCTTGTAGTTGTTGATATGGAAGGACAGACTAGATAGAAAAATGACGACAGAAAAAGACCATATGGCCTGTTTCTACCTTAAAATAAAAATTAAAAAAAAGTAAGGATGATGGAGGACAGGGAGTAGGGGTGCTGGGAGAAGGGAATAGAGTCGGGAAGGGAAACCGAGCAGAGGGGGAAGAGTACAAGGTGGGGGGACAAAAATGACAGAGTGCACTTCCCCCCCCCCCGAGCACACACAAACACCCCACACTAGATCCCATCTTTGCATGACAGACACACACACAAACACCTCACCTCTGCACCAAACTCCCACCTCCCACACACAGATAGACACACATCATTGCACTACACACACACACAGAGACACTTGTGTTTATCTAAAAATGATGCATGGTGTAGAACTTTTGAGAACTTTTGAGAACATGAGACCAGCGCGAGAGAACCGGCAGGGAGGGGAGTAAAGATGTCACAAGCACTGGCTCCTAAGATTTCAGCTTGGCTCTTAAATACGCACAAAATTTATCAAGGCCTGGATTAATGCACTTTAGTAAACATGCTTGCATAGAAATGTATTCAAAATTTCTAAATTACATTTTTTAACTGTACAAATTTCATTTTTGTATCTTCCTTATGTTCATACAGTATCAAAGTTTATGCAAAACTGAAGCAACTGCACTGGTCTATCCTGCAGATAGTCAGTAATGCTAAATCAATCAAATATCAGCTGCTGAAATGAAACACACAAAGGAAGTGATACTCTAAAAAATTATATAAAAGCTAATGAAAAACAAAATTAGCACACAGCTACAAAAAAAATGTAAGGCTTCATTAACGCTTAAAAGATAAAAGAAAAAAACTCCAAGATAAGCAGCTCTCTTTCAAAAAATCTATTTTTACTCAAACATTCTAATATAGGCTGTCTTGGCCCTGTATCTGCCCTCAATTACTTATCTTGTTTACCCAGTAAGATGGTTAGAGTTGTAACTGCCACTCCATGCAATTTACCCCCTCTATGCTTTTGTTTAGGGTTATAAGTGCCAAAAGTTTCACCAAGAGCTAAAAGAGACTACTTTCTAGGTAATGCATATACATGGAACCAAACAAAAATATATATCTCTGTCAAAAGTCCTTGACATATCCTCAAAATCTGGTGTGGAGAGACTAAACAAAAAAAAGTTATTAGGTGGACACAGACACAGCCAGCTCATAAAGTCTTCATTTACTTCAGAGAATATCCTAACTTCTTATGGTGTCTGTTAAAAAATGATCCTGGTGAAAGCAAAAAAACACAACACAACACACACACACACACCCACACAACCAAAAACAGAAGTTCCATTGCAACAACAAAAAAAAGCATAAAAAACACCACAACATACCATAACCAAACATTGCTGTATCTGAATAAAACACTGAATAAAACTGAAACAGAGTAGGTTAATGGTTAGAGCAGCAGACTAAGAACCAGAGAAGCCCAGTTTGAACCCCACTGCCACACCTTGTGATCTTGGGCAAGTCACTTAAACCCTCCATTGCCTCAGTTATAAAAACGTAGACAATAAGCCCTCTGAGGACAGGAAAAATACCTACTATACCTCAGTGTAACTTGCCTTGAACTTCTGAGAAAAGGTGCAAGCTAAAAATCTAATTGAATGCCCTCTACAATAAGCAACAGTAATTAAGGAATCATCATTATTATGACAGCTCTGAGAATACCATTTATGTTAGAGAAAAACAAGAGTCTAAATTAATGTATTCAAACTGAAAAGCTAAACATGATACACTCAAGAGTAAAGAATCCTAGCGTAATAAAGGCCAACAAGCCTTCTCTGGAAAGAGAAGGGAGGGGGGGGGCAGAGAGATTGTCAATGTGAATCCATGCAGGCTTCAAAATTATAATCCTGACACAGACAAAAATCAGAACATTTAGGCATAGCCAACAACATAGTAAACATTTGAATTCTATATCCTGTTAAAAATGGAATCTACTAGATCAGTGGCTCGGGACATACTAGTGGTGTCACCAAAATTTGACAAACAGCAAGCTCATGCTTTCTCCAGCAACCACATGTGCCTGAACTGCATTGGGAAGAAGCAAAACAAGGACAAGTACTCAAAATCCCTATAACCACTCCTTAATTCTGTCTGACCCTCCCCTCCAATGATCACTGTTGTCACCAACCCAAGCATTATTTTTAACTAAAATAAAATATCTGGGCTCTTTTTTTGTTCATCTGCAGAGAGTAGTGTTCATTGTGTCACGCACATGAATACCATCTGTCAGGTGTGTCACAACAGAAAAAAAAAAAGATTGAGAACCACTGTACTAGACTAATATTGAAAGCAGAGAGAAAGGCAAGGTAAGGAGATTAAGGGGCATGTGCTAACTCTATTAGACAGCGTTTATATTCCTATGGGCATAGTAGTAGAGAACACATACTAAACATTAGTAACAGGGGCCCTAAATTCTAAAGGAATTTAAATGTATGTTTCTCACATCCACTCTGCTATGCTAGTTTCAAATGTTTGCCTCAAAACTCTGCAGAATCTAGAAAGTTTGGCCAGAACCTAAACTAAAACTAAAATTGTTCCACACACAAAGCTATTTCAACCCCACCACACATGCAGCTACTTATTTATAAACTGGCTTCTATTCATTCAACATAATTGATCCTGCAGCCTGCAACTGTTGCTGCACTGTCACAAGCTGGTAGCTGGACTGCAGCAGCAGCAGCAGCAGCAGCAGCAGCAAACTCCCTCTACCCCTCTCATAGGAATTGCAGCCACAACCTTCCATTTGGTTTAATCGGGACTGTTCCACAAAGGAATAGAACGGCTGCTCTTAAAGCAAAGAGGTCTGTCCATCTGGCAGAAAGTCTTATTTAAAATTACATTATTTCAAACTGATTTTTAATTTTATTCCAAAAGAGATATTAGAATTTGAGAAATCTGACAGCATTTCCTACCTTACTAAGTGATTCATTAGGATACCATATTATTCTTTAGAGAGTTTTGGGCTAACATAAAAAGGGAATTTAAAAAAAAGGTGCGCCCGTAATTTACAAAAATACATTCTAAAATCTCCTGAAATGTTAAGACAAAAAAAAATCCAAGACCTCAAAAAAGTGACAAGAGCATAAGAACAAATAAGTTAACATTTTTAAGATTAGCTGGCCCTGTTGCTTTAAGTCCGTCGGATTCGAATAAAAATGTGACAGGATGCTCACATTTCTGGAGCACACACGTTCATCTCCTCCTCACTTGAACCCACTCAAGTATCACGTTAGGGGAGTAAAAAGGAGGAGCACAACTGGTCTACTTTCTTCAGCCACCCATCTCCCCTCTCTTAGTCCAGCGATTCCATCTCCTCCACCCCCACCCAAATCTATCCTTTCACACACATCTTTAGTCCGCAGTCTCCTCCTTTTAACGCTTTCACAATCCTCCCTCCGGTAATACCAGTCATCGTGACCGACGCTGTACCTTAGGAGGGCGAATTTTGCAGATTCCTGTTTTCTCAGCGATGGGGCGGATCCGCCCGATGAAGCCTAGCGGATCGGAGAACTCCTCCCAGGTGGGCTCAAAGACTGGGCACTCGGGCGGAGGCACGAACTCTGTGTAAGCAGACATATTGGGGGGTATAAGCAAAGGGAAGCCCCAAGGGGCAGCACAGAAGAAACGACGCCAGGAGCCACCGTCAGCTCAGCACCAGCCCCCGCAGCACCTGCCCAGACATCCAACCGAGCGGGGAGGGTAAAAGAGCCGAGCTTCTCCTACCACCGAGGCCCAACACGCCTCTTCTCCGCGTTCTTCCGCCCCAGGAGCATCCTCATCACCTTCGGTCAGACGCAGTTCTGCTCCTCCTTCAGAGCAGCTCCCGACTACCGCCAGCTGGAAGTTTCTAAGCGGCTCCGAAGGTCCCAGCCAGCTATAAGTGTAAAGAGAAAAAAAGTGGTTGCTATATTCCCAGTGCTAGCTTCAGACTGTCCTGCGGTTTCAGCTCCTGGATGTAGCCTCGAAAAGCGCGACTATTGTTCTTTTTGATGTTGTTGTTTTCAAACCGGAATTATTTACAATCCTGCTCCCTTAATTTGGCCTCCAGCCTCTGTCTCCAGGTTCTTACCGGAAGTACACAACGCAAATGTAAAATCCTTCCGCCGCCTCGACTTTGCTGGTTGAGTTAAGCTCCGCCCTCGGCCTCTATGAAACTGAGACGGAGGGGTGTGGCCAGGACTGAGCACAGGCCTGATTGCGCTGGTGGAAGACTGGAAGTGGCGACTTCTGCGGGAAGTTGTCTATTCTCACAAGCTGCCAGTTGAAGGTTGCCTATTATATCTCATTTCTCTATCTCTTGTCTGCATCAGAACCACAACCTATTCTTCTCTTCGTCCTGGGGAGCTCTCCACCTCTGGTCAGATGCCGATCTGCTGCACTATTCCCCCCGAGGAGATCCCGACAATTGTGAGATAAAAGTTTTAAAGTTCCCGTCAGCTGTAGCTCTGAAGAAAGAGAGAAAAAAAAGAGCCCGCTGTATTCTTAGTTCTAGCTTTGGGCTGACCTGATGCTTGAGTTCCTGAACGTAACCTTGGTGATCGCGGTCGTTTTCATACAGCCAGAATTATTAACGGTCGTTCTGCCTTAATTAAGACTCCCACCTCTGTCTACAGGTGCTTACCGGAAGTGCACAATACTAATGCGGAGTTCTACCGCCACCTCGGCTTTGCGGGCAGCGTTAGGCTCCGCCTCCGGTATCCATAGAACAGAAGCAGTGAGTATGGCTGCCACATCCTGGGCCTCTTTCTGAACTCGGCCCCGGTGCCTTCTGCAGAAAGTTGTCTGTTCTCGGCATGTGGAGAAATGTCTGCTTTGGGAGTGGGGTGAAAGTTTTCTCTTCCTGGGTCCAGCTTCTATTTCCTTTAGTTTCGAAGCTCCAACCTTAGAGCAGGCTTCCTAAAGGAAAAAGCTGTTTCGACAGTGACTGTTTTTGTTAAGATTAGACTTTGTCATATTTCACCCTTTTTAGTGGTGTGCAGTAAGTAGTATGGCTACCTTGTTGGTTCACTTGCAGCCCAGAAGAAAATGTCGACATAAACAGTCTGACACAGGAATCACCTTAAATTCATTTTCTTGACTTTTACTCCCGCACAATTCAGCATGCATCTGGTCCCACTCCCATATTTTTTAATTCAACCCCTTCCCTCCTTGAGAGGGTATCGGCCTCTCTCATCATTCACCCCCTGCCCTGACTATCCCAACGCCCTAACCCAACATGAAAACAGTTAGCCGCCCCTCCCCCTATGGCTGTATCCTGTCCCCTACCCGACCTAGCTATGATCACATGAAGAGTTTAAGTATTAGTTGTATATAACTCTATGTAAATTTTATGTGTATATATCTTATAAATAGTTTCCCCCGTTCTCCCCTTATGATTGTACCCCTGTTCTTTGTAAGCACATCGTGTTATGTAATACATTGTTGCATTGTTCAGTTATAATGTAAACCGCACTGATCTTAATAGCGTGGTATATAAGAAAAATAAATAAATAAATCATTCACCTCCATCAACTGCCGAGGCATCAAAGGTAATATTAAATAATTAGTCCACGTACCAAAATTGAGGATAAATTAACTGAATGTCTGTTGGAACTAATGGTGTCAGGAAAAAATAGATGTCTTTTTGAAGGAATCCATGCTAATTGCGGCTAAGATAAAGGGCACATACATTAGATGATTACCCAATACCTTGACACTTAAAGTGGAATGGCAGCTGTTTTCTAAGGCATGATACTAGTAGGATGGGAGATGGAAGAAACAGACATAGCTTCAACCTGACCTTTTGTTTAATCATCATGTGATCCAAGCCCCTTCTGCTCTTGTCTCCTCTAAATGTACAAAAACAATCACTCAACCACCCTGGTAACTGAAAAACAAAAGAAGTTGTAAAGTGCACACCTGGCATGCAAAAAAAATGGCATTGTTCACCTGTCCAATTTGCAAATATGCATAAGTGAGTGTATGTATGCATGGATGTGGGGTGCTCCAACTACCTCGCCCTTCTGCTTCTGTTCTCCGGAGCTCATTTTATTTAAACTTTAGCTGCAAGGCTCTTTGGAAGAAAACTGCTTTCCTAAACTCTTCCACTTTCCTACTCTTTTGGGTACTAACTTTATTAGTTATTTCTATCTCTCCAGCAGAGTCCTGACTAAACAGTCACCCAAACTGCTTGAATACTGAGCTTTGAGGGGAGGTGTCAGTATCCTAAGTAGGTGACATCATCAAAACTTGGCATGTCTGTCTCTAAGCTGCGAGTGGGGGTGACAACTATATGGTCTGGAGGAATAAGGAATTTGCAAATATGCATAAGTGAATGTGTGTGTATGTGGGGGGGTGTGCACAAAGACATGTCTGCTTAAGGTAGCAAGGCCTCTGGGGTATAAGGCATTTCTTGTGAGGTTTTGTATATAGTTGTGGCTATCTGTATGTGTGTAGTGGAGAATGTAGCAAGAGTGGTGTGCGATTTATATGGGTGTAGCAGAGGGTCTGTGGAAGAGATATGTGTGTCTGTGCATTGGAGGTAGGGTGCTTGTTTGGGCATGTACGTATAAGTTCATGTGTTGCCTCCCCTCCCTCACCATGTAACCTTTCTTCTTGGCCTCAGAATGCAGCTAGGGCTTGCAGCATTGTTCCCAGGGATTGTGCTGCAGTGGCCCTTCCACCGGTGGAAGCTAGGGTCCTTGCTGGCAGTCAGTACTGGTCTTCATGATGGATGGAGTCCCCAGCTCCTCCCCAGCCAGCAGATGGGGAGTCCTTGCTGTTCTGTGTCTCTTTAGTGGAACACATACGCTTGTTTATGCAACAGCAAACAAACCTATGCATACATACCTTCCAACAGCTGTTACTTTTAAGGTAAAACACAGCTGCTAAATATTTTTTTTTAGGTATGTAAATCTTACATGCATTCGTAAGTGCCTACATTGCTTTATATATGAATGTACTTTAAAGGAATAGAGGGGCCTCTTTTACAAAAGCACATTAAGCAGGAACTGCTTGTTTTAAACACAGAGTGACCATTAGCAGAGGCTGACAGTAATGGTTACTACACATTCAAAGCAGCTAGTGCAGCAAAAATTCCATATTAATTGCTTAGCACACAACGAGGTGGGGACTACTCACTGCAGTTAGTGCACAGTAATTACCACACATAAACCAGGCTAATGGTTAACCCAGGCTGTCTGCAACTAGGTCCCATTGAATAACATACGACCTAGTTTAAGACAGCCCAGATCAACTGTTAGCCTGGTTTAGTAAACATACCCCTAACTATCAGTTTTGTAGTTAGCATAGGTACACTTACTACATCACCCATCCCCAAACTAGATTCATTGGGGATGGGTGAAGAAAGCCCCCAGGTAAGTGATACATTAAATACCTTTATGGAAATGGGTAACGGGTAACATATGGAAAGCAGTGTGTATAAATGCCCATAGCATGGAAATAAGATCCCTGATATTGAAGCTTTGGTGGGAGTGGCTGACTTGGATTTAGTGGCAGTTACAGAAACATGGTTCACAGAAAACCATGATTGGGATGTAACTATACCTGGCTATACTTCCTTCAGAAAGGACAGGGTAGGAAGAAGGGGAGGAGGAGTGGCACTATATGTAAAAACTACTATTAAAGCTTTGGAATTACAGAGCTTAAAAGGGAGAGAGGAGGCATTGTGGGTTAAACTAGAAAGAGGGAAAGAGAAATCTATTTGCATTGGTGTGATATACAGACCTCCCTCACAAGAGGAAGAGGTGGACAGAGTTAATTGAAGACATACACAGCATTGCTAGGAAAGGGGAAGTGCTACTGATGGGGAATTTCAATATGCCAGATGTTGATTGGCACATTCCTGCTGAAGTATCATCTAGAAGTAAGGAGATCCTGGATTCTCTACAGGGAGAACTATTCAGGCAATTGGTAACAGACCCCACACATGAAGGGGCCATACTGGACTTGGCGCTTACGAATGGTGAAAATGTTTTATGTTGTAGTGGGAGATCATTTTGCATCCAGTGATCACCAGATGGTGTGGTTCAGTATTAGGACTAGGGCTGTTAGAATCCATTCCAAGGTGAGGATCTTAGACTTTAGGAAGACTAACTTTGCGAAGATAGCACAGTTACTTAACTGTAACAGGTGATCTCTGGGAACAGCAGGAATTAGTCTTCACATATGGGTATGTCGGTACCGACGGAGCCTGCACGGGAATGCTCCCCAGCATCCAATCAGAAAGCTTTTGGGAGCATCCCTCGCGCCTGCGTGCTGACTTCCCGCTTTTCCCATTGCCTCTCCTCAGTTGAGTTTCATAGCTGAGACAGGAGAGAAAGAGGAAAGGAAAGATAGATAGAGATACAACTCCTGGGGAGGTGGGTGGGTTGTGAAGACTTATTCCTGCTGTTCCCAGAGATCACCTGTTACAGGTAAGTAACTGTGCTATCTCCAGGAACAAGCAGGAATGAGTCTTCACATATGGGGACTCCCTAGCTGTGAGTGCCAGGGGAGATCCCATACGATGCGTAGCCCTGGAACAGGACGGCATTTTCCCAAACCTGGATCCCCGGCATCCCCTGAGGGATGGGGGGTAGGAGTTGAATAGAGAAGAGCTGTAGAGGAACAGCAAATCTAAAGACTACAGAGAAAGAGTCTTTAGAATGTATGTCAAGTATCATTAAAATATTTAATGAACTAGTACAATATAGAGCTTACCTACTGGATTGTAGGAAGTAGAACTGTGATGGAGTGTACTGTAGATGCAGTAGCGGAATCCTCAAGGTAACTTCACAGCAGTGAGGATGAAGTTCCAAACCTGGAATGGGCAGGTGACCCAGGTGTCAACTGGGGTAGGAGAAGAACGGCAGGTCTTCAATGGAAAGCTTTATGGAAAAAGCTGAAAAGTCTTTTAGGTACAGAGTTAACATTGAGGACTAAAAGAAGAAGAGTGACCGATCTGGAGAATTAGCCCAGTCCTGAAGGGAAGAGGGGGTATGGAAAAAAGCCCCTATTCCCAAGGAGAACAGAAATGTACTCAGAAATACTGAAGATGTACACTGTCTTTCCTAGCTGGTAAGAGATAGGAAGACATTGAAGTTTGATACTTCATAGACAGGGAGATCTATAACAAAAATAGAAGCTGTTGACATCACAGCAATAATTGTGTGTATAACCGCTCCCACTTACTGAGCCATATGAGAATAGGCGAGTGGACTGTCTGGACCCTTTTAAGAAGGGAAAAGCTTTATAGCACAGACAGTTAGGGAGATAGCAGGTAATACTTAGCATCCTATGGACATCTCCCAATGGGCATATATATATATAGATATAGATGTCTAGATATGTGTAATATATATAGAGACATACATATCTATATCTATCTATATATATCTATATCTATATCTATGTGTAATATATACAGATGGGCATGACTTATGCCCACACAGACTACAGAAATATGTATGTATAGGACATATACATACATGAATATAAGTCTGAGGATACATGCCTGCAACTGAGCCCCACAAAAACATTCACATGGGGAATGTGATGGGAAAAGATTCATCTAATAATGAGGGGGTAAAAACCACCTGAAGAGATATAGAGAATCTATTTCTGCGGTGCAGGAATGTAGTTCAGTGGAATAACCAGCATGGTTGTGTGAAAAAACAGAGGATAATAGCAGTCTGGCAAGAGCACGTCAGGAGTACTTTAGGACTCTGACATGTCCAAAGGACAAAAAACGCATAGACTAAGACACCAGGATGACCCAGCCAAGGGACACAGGGGTATCATGTACACTAAAAGAGTATGCGTTGTCCAAGTGGAGCAAAAAAGCATAATGCCAAGCTGTAAGGAAAAAAGGGGTAAATTCCTGCAAGAATGGGAAGTCCTTGGACATTCACGCCATGGAATGATTATGTAAGCTTTTTCTACTATATGGGAAAAACCTTCAGAGACAGTTCAATGCTCTGTGCAAGGGCCCATAGTAGAAAGCTTCTCTGAAGATTGCAGAGAGCATAGTGCAGGAGGATTATAAGATAAAACTGACAGAAGTCAGGTGTGTTGCCACATCCCAGGGAAGGATATGGCTAGAAGAAGAGAACCTGCAGTGAATAGAATTATGCAAGATAGTTGAAAGTAGCTTGCAATGAGCATTAAATTAATCACTGGAACTCCTTCATATACAGCAACTGAACAAAACAGCAGAGGGGATTCTCCTGTATGAAAACAGAGAGAAAACAGACAAAGGGAGCGGAGAGATTCCCGTCCCTGTCTGAGTTGTTCAGAGTATGCATTGAAGGATAACAAGTCTACACTGGAAGAAAAATAAGTGTTTCAGTATGGTACCAGCTCAAGCAGGGGAACCCTGGAAGAGAGGGGGTTGGAAAGTGACTTATAAGTCAGCTGAAGGAAAAGATGTCCATATGGGGACAGAAACTATCATGGGATAGTTGTAACTTCCCTTCGTGGTAGTAAGAAGGGGAGAATTCTGTAACCCATGGATAAAAGTATCCTAACAGCTTAGCATACTGAAAAAGATAGAACCAGTGTAGAGTTTGAATAATAAACTTCTGCTAACAAGAAGTTAACTGTAGATTGCAATACACAGGAACCTATGGTTGCTGGTTATGATTAGACTGGCTAGAGTCTGGAGATTTCAGGCTAGGATGAGATGTCCCTTGCTTGGGTACATCTGGAGGATGGGCAGGAGAAGGGTGAAACCTTCTTTTCTTAGGGAAAGAAGGTTTGTTAGGACATTTCCTAAGTCCTGGGGAAAAAGAAGGCTTAGGATGGTTTCCAGAACCAGGGAAGTCAGTGGAGCAATGAGCAACCTGACGTAAAGCCTCTTTATTGAAGAGATTTTCTCCAGTACAAGGAGAGTTACCCAGTGTATGTTGTGCCCATCTGCTCAAGTCTGAAGCTTGCAGCCAGGCTGTACGATGTGCTCCAATGGCAATAGCAGAGGCTCTGCTAACAGACTCAAGAGTCTAGAGAAGCACGAGAAAGTTGAAATCCAGAACTTCCAGGGTAGCATTCTCCGAAATGCTTCCTGTTCCGCGCGCAGGACCCAAAAGGCAGGCAGAGCTCCGGAGTCTCAATGCATGGATGAGACAATGGTGCAGAGATGAGGGTTTTGCATTTGTTAGGAACTGGGGAACATTCTGGGGAAAGGAGGGGCTCTTCCGAAGGGATGGGCTTCACCTTAACCGGGATGGAACCAGGCTGCTGGCATTAACCTTTAAAAAGGAGATAGAGCAGCTTTTAAACTAGATATTAGGGGAAAGCCGACAGTCGCCCAAGAGCAGATGGTTTGGAAGAATGTATCCTTGAAGGATACTACCAAAAGCAGAGAGGTTCCACAAAAGAGTAAAGTAGCCCAAATGCCCTCAAGTATGGAGCAGACAGAGCTTAAAGATCTCAATTTACCCATGTCTAACAATAGCCAAATTAACATGAACAAAATACATTCTCTAAAATGCTTGTATGCAAATGCTAGAAGTCTAAACAATAAGATGGGAGAGTTAGAATATATAGCACTAAATGAAATGTTAGATATGATTGGAATATCAGAGACATGGTGGAAGGAGGACAACCAGTGGGACACTGATACCTGGGTACAAATTATATCGTAATGATAGAGCTGATCAAATTGGTGGAGGGGTTGCGCTCTATGTTAGAGAGGGCATTGACTCAGAAAGGATTAAACTTTTGCAGGAAACAAAATCTGCTGTAGAATCTGTATGGATTGAAATTCCATATAAAAGGGGGAAGGCAATGGCAGTGGGGGTGTACTATCAAGCGCCTGGCCAGAATGACCAAATAGATGATGAAATGCTCAAAGAAATCAAGGAAGCTAACAAACGTTACAGTGCAGTAATAATAATGGGTGATTTCAATTACCCTGGTATCGACTGGGTCAGTGTCACGTCAGGACATGCTAGGGAGATAAAGTTCCTGGATGAAATAAATGACTGCTTCTTGGAGCAGCTGGTTCATGAACCAACCAGAGGGAAAGCCATATTAGACCTAGTCCTTAGTGGAACACCAGATCTAGTGGAAGAGATAAGGGTGTTGGGGCCACTTGGCAATAGTGATCATAGCATGATCGCCTTTGATTTAATTAGTGGAGGAGGGATAGTAAGGAAATCCACAGTACTACCTTTTAACTTTCGAAAAGGAGACTATGATAAAATGAGGAAAACAGTTAAGAAAAAACTAAAAGGAGCAGCTGCAAAGGTTAAAGACGTACATCAAGCTTGGGTGTTGTTGAAAAATACTATCTTGGAAGCCCAGACCAGCTGTATTCCACGCTTTAAGAAAAGTGGAAGGAAGTCCAAAAAACTGCCAGCATGGTTTAAAGGTGAGGTCAGAGAGGCTGTTGCCAAAAAAGCAACTTTCAGGAAATGGAAAAAAGAGCCAAACGACGAAACCTGGAAACAGCACAAGCACTGGCAAGTCAAATGCAAGGCATTGATAAAGCAGGCAAAGAGAGAATTTGAGAAGAAGCTTGCTGCGGAAGCAAAAACGCGAAATAAAGACCTTTTCAAGTACATTCGTAGCAAAAAACCTGTGAGTCAGTTGGCCCATTAGATGATAAAGGGGTTAAAGGAGTACTAAGAGGCTACAAGGCGATAGCGGAGAGACTGAATGAATTCTTTGCTTCGGTCTTTACTGAGGAAGATGTAGGGATGTTACCCATGACGGAAGTGGTATTTAAAGGTGTGGAAGAATTGAAGGAAATATCGATACATCGGGAAGATGTCTTACAACTATTAGATAAACTGAAGAGTAGCAAATCACCTGGGCCGGATGGTATACATCCAAGGGTGTTGAAAGAACTGAAATATGAGATTGCAGACCTGCTATCAGTAATCTGTGAACAATCATTAAAATCATCTCTAATACCTGAAGAATGGAGGATCGCCAATGTAACACCAATTTTTAAAAAGGGTTCCAGGGGTGATCCGGGAAACTACAGACCAGTGAGCCTGACGTCAGTACCGGGAAAAATGGTAGAAACCATCATAAAGAATAAAATTACTCAGCATGTAGTCGCAACCTAATGGGAGACAGCCAACATGGCTTTAGACAAGGAAGATCTTGTCTTACTAATCCGTTATGTTTTTTTGAAGGAGTGAATAAACAGGTGGACAAAGGTGAGTCGGTTGATATTGTGTATCTGGACTTTCAGAAAGCCTTTGACAAGGTTCCTCATCAGTGACTTTTGGCAAAACTAAAGAGTCATGGGATAGGAGGCAGTGTACTATTGTGGATCAGGAACTGGTTAAAAGATAGAAAGCAGAGGGTAGGGCTAAATGGCCAATTTTCCCAATGGAGAAAGGTGAATAGTGGTGTACCCCAGGGATCTGTGCTGGGTCCGCTGCTTTTTGACATATTCATAAATGACCTGGAAAGTGGAATAACGAGTGAGGTTATCAAATTTGCAGCTGACACAAAACTATTTAAAGTTGTTAAAACCGAAGAGGATTGTGAAAAATTGCAAGAGGATCTTGATAAATTGGAAGACTGGGCATCAAAATGGCAGATGAAATTTCATGTGGACAAGTGCAAGGTTATGCACCTAGGGAAGAACAACCCAAACTATGGTTACATGATGCAAGGTTCCACATTAGGAACCACCACCCAGGAAAAAGATTTAGGCGTCATTGTGGATACCATGATAAAACCCTCGGCCCAGTGTGCAGCGGCGGCCAAGAGAGCAAATAGAATGCTAGGTATGATAAGGAAAGGAATGGAAAATAAAACAAAAGATATTATAATGCCTCTATATCGTTCCATGGTGAGACCGCACCTTGAATATTGTGTGCAATTCTGGTCGCCGTATCTTAAAAAGGATATAGCGATTTTAGAAAAGGTTCAGAGAACAGCCACCAAAATGGTAAAGGGGATGGAAGGATACTCCTATGAAGAAAGGCTAAAAATGTTAGGGCTCTTTAAACTGGAAAAGAGACGGCTGAGGGGAGATATGATAGAAGTCTAAAAATTAATGAACGGAATGGAACGGGTAAACGTAGATCGATTGTTTACGTTATCAGAATATAGAAAGACTAGGGGACATGCAATGAAGCTACAGGGTAAACTATTTATTTAAGACCAACAAAAGAAAATATTTTTTCACTCAACGTGTAATCAAACTCTGGAATTTGTTACCAGAGGATGTAGTAAAGGCTGTTAGTGTAGCTGGGTTTAAAAAAGGTTTGGACAAGTTCCTGGAGGAAAGGTCCATAAACCATTATTAAGAAGTGACCGAAGATATCAATGCTTGACCCAGTACAAGCATTGTGGAACTTGTGTCTCTTGGGGAAACTGCTAGGTACATATGACCTAGTTTGGCCACTGTTGGAAACAGAATACTGGGCTTGATGGACCTTGGTCTGACCCAGTATGGCATATCTTATGTTCTTATGAGAAAGAAACCAAGAGTTCCTGAGCGGTCCTCCAGTTTAGTCCTCCACATCCGGGTAGTGCACCTCTTCCTGCAGCATGGAGACTGGACCAATCAGAATCTTCAATACCCCAGGGTATATGCTGCTGGATCTCCCATCAGCCCCCAGTGTGTCCAGTCTCCAGCAGCAGGAAGATGTGTGAGCCCGCCTGGCTCACTTAGGGACTTCTTAGCAACACTAGTTAGCTTTTCTTTGGAGTTGTTTGTTTGCTTTCCTTTCATTTACTTTCTTTTACTTTGTGCGGCCTGTCACTTTTTTTTTTTTTTTTAAAACAACCCCGAGCCGAGCAGTCACTGCCCTTCTCTCTCCTTTACCAGGGGCAATTATTCAGCAGTGCTTAGATCGCTCCCCCTTGACAGTACGGGGGAAAGATCTCTTCTCCAGGCAGCACCTTCTTTATGGTTAAGAGGGTCTGCTCCGGAGTTTTCAGTGGCAGCGCACAGCTCTGCGGGGTGCTCGGCTCTCTGGTTTTATTTCTTGTGCCAGCCGGGTTCTCAGCCTTACTCCGCTCTAGATTCGAGCGGTTTTTTGCGATCCCGGTCACTTCTTTCAGCTGCGGCAAGTGGGGGTTGCCCTACCATCAGTTTAATTTATTTCTTTAGTTTCTTTAATTTTGGTTTCGTGGTGTTTTTTCGCCGGCCCGGCAGCCATTTTTTTTTTCAGCTCTTTTTGCCGCGGGCTGTTTCTTCTCCTTCGGGGTTTTCAGTTTCACTCCTTAGCGTTTTGGGAGGCATTTTCCTTTTGTTCTTTTGTACTTTGCCTAAAAAAAAAAAAAGGGGGGGCCGAAAGACAGTTCTAGGCATTTTCCCCCTCCTTAGGGTGGTGTTAGATGTCCTCAAGGCCCCAGTGCGTGGTCTGTGGATCCCGCAGAGGCACTGTATCAGACTCGGGCATCTGCAGGGGCTGTGCTGCTGTGTCTGCAGATATGGAGCAGCAGTTAGAAGGCAGATCTGTGGCAGATTCCGTGGACCCTTCCCTGCTGCCGGAGGGGGAGACTTCGCTTGGTTCTATTGTTCCCCAGGCGCCAGTTGTTCCTAGGGCGCAGGGGTCGTCCTTGCCGGGGACAGAGACAGAGTCCTCTTCTTCCTTGGCGGCTTTCTCCCCAGACTTCGTCCTTCTTATGCATCAAGCTTTCCAATTGGGACGTTCAGGTAGGCTGCCAGACGCTTTCGCGGTGCCACCCCCTTTGCCGCCTCTTAAAGCGGAAGGGGCCGGTCGGGGTTTCCCTAGACCTACGAAACGTCCTCGGTCCTCAGACGTCGAACAGGAGGATTTGGAGTGGCAAGATGTGGAATATGAGATGGAGTCTGAGGATGTCTTTGAGGATCTCGAGGAAGGGGAGATCCCGAGGATCAGGCCCGTATCATTAGTCTTTCGTAAGGAGGAACTGGTTCCTCTTATCACGGAAGCCCTTCAGACTCTCAATCTCGCAACTGCTCCTCTGACTGAGGAACAGGGATTAGAAGATCCCCTCATTCAAGCGGTCCGGGATTCTAAGGTAGTCTTTCCGGTACATCGGGTTGTAGATCAGATGATTCAAGCAGAGTGGGATCAGCCTGAGGTGGGTCTGAAGGGTATTCGGACTATGCTCCGTCTCTACCCCTTAGCAGACAAGGACAAAGAGAAATTCAAGTCGCCTAGGATTGACGCGGAGGTGTCGGCAGTGACCAAGAAAACCACCATTCCTGTTGAAGGCAGTGCTGCCTTAAAGTACACTCAAGACAGGAAGGTCGATGGCTTATTGAAGCAGGCTTTTGAGACCAATGCCTTGTCTTTGCAGGCATCTATTTGTGGGGCCTGGGTGGATAGAGCCTGCTTAAGGTGGGCTCAGCATTTGCGTCAGGATTCCCGTTTAGACCAGCAAGGTTTGCTCGAGGTCACGAGGTTGGAGTCTGGTTCCGCTTATTTGGTGGACGTTCATTATGATTTAATCCGGACGTTGGCTAACAGTATGGCTTCCTTAGTGGCAGCCCGCAGGTCCATCTGGCTGCGTAATTGGGCGGTCGACGGGTCTTCCAAGTCTCGGCTCAGTAAACTCCCTTTTAAGGGCAGATTGTTGTTTGGTGACGATCTGGACAAGTTGGTAAAGGATCTTGGTGAGTCCAAAGGCGGGCGACTACCGGAGGATAAACCTAAGTTAGGAAAAGGTTTGCTGGTTTCTCGAGGTCCATTTCGGGACTTTCGAAGATTTCAGTCCTCTCGTCTTTGGAGTTCTCAGCGTGGTAGGTTTGGATCCAAGTCTCCGACTTTTTTCGAGGATTCTGAGGTGCGGGCAGAGGTTTCTCGGCTGCGTCCTCATCCTCTTCCTCTTCCTTTGGTCGCAAACCGCAATGAAGCGCGGTGGGCCCAGGAGGGAAACCTGGTGATCGGAGGACGTCTTCGAGACTTTCTTCCTTGTTGGGTCCACATTACTTCGGATCAGTGGGTGCTCAAGATTATCAGAGACGGTTATGCGCTGGAGTTTGCATCCCCGCTCCAGGACTCCTTTGTACTTTCTCCCAGCAAGGGTCATCTGAAGGACTCGGCGATTCGTTTAACATTGAATCGTCTGCTGGAATTGGGAGCGGTCATTCCCATTCCGGAGTCCGAGCGCGGGGAAGGTCGTTACTCCATTTATTTCGTGGTGCCAAAGAAGGATGGGTCTCTACGTCCTATCTTAGACCTCAAAGGTGTGAATCGGTGTCTCCGGGTGCCTCATTTCCGCATGGAAACTCTAAAATCCGTCATGGTGGCGGTTCGTCTAGGAGAGTTTTTGACATCTCTGGACCTCTCGGAAGCCTATCTGCATATTCCGATCAGACCGGTGCATCAGAAATTTCTACGCTTCGCCTTTCCATGGGGTCACTTCCAGTTTCAGGCCCTACCGTTCGGGCTCGCTACCGCTCCACACACCTTCACCAAGGTCATGGTGGTGGTGGTGGTGGTGGCAGCAGCCTTAAGGAGAGAAGGTGTTTTAGTTCACCCTTATCTCGACGACTGGTTGATTCGAGCAGTCCGAAGTGGAGAGCTTACAGGCCACAGACCGGGTCGTTCGTCTACTTCAGAGTCTCGGCTGGATAGTCAATGCGAAGAAGAGTCACTTGGTTCCCTCGCAGTCCCTCGAGTACCTTGGAGTGGTTTTCGACACGGCGCGGGGGTTGGTGTTCTTGCCGGTACGCCGTGCCCAAGCCTTACG
Organism: Ichthyophis bannanicus; assembly: GCA_033557465.1. Lineage (NCBI taxonomy): Eukaryota > Metazoa > Chordata > Amphibia > Gymnophiona > Ichthyophiidae > Ichthyophis > Ichthyophis bannanicus. The sequence goes on from CM066037.1 coordinate 451,003,181, forward strand.
CCGCCTGGTGGGCACATTCTTGGGGATTCCCTCTCCATCCGCGTGGTGGTACCTGCGGCTCTTGGGAACCATGGCGTCAACGTTGGAGGTGGTTCCGTGGGCCCGGTTTCACATGCGTCCGCTTCAGAGAGTCCTGCTACGTCGCTGGTCGAACCAGTCCGATTCCTTAAACCGCCGGTTGCCTTGCCCGAAGCGAGTTCGGGTGTCATTGCAGTGGTGGCTACGTGCAAAGTCCCTGCAGACGGGGATGCCCTTGGAGCAGCCGGTGTGGCTTCCGTTGTTAACAGATGCGAGTCTGTCGGGCTGGGGGGCCCACTGCCAGGACAACTTTGCGCAGGGGACATGGTCAGCCCGGGAGTCCTCGTGGTCGATCAACCGCCTCGAGCTCCAAGCGGTGCGGCTTGCGCTGCAGGCCTTCGAGGTGTCTGTTCGGGGAAAAGCAGTGCGGGTTCTGTCGGACAACTCTGCGATGGTGGCGTATATCAACCGTCAGGGCGGCAAGGGCAGCGCGGCCATGGAGGAGGAGGCACTCTTCGTCTGGGTGGAAGTACGCCTTCTCGCCATTTCGGCTGCGCACATCGCCGGAAAAGACAATGTGATGGCGGACTTTCTCAGCAGAGTGCAGGTAGACTCCGGAGAGTGGGAACTGCACCCGCAAGTATTTGCTCAAATAGTTCGTCGCTGGGGGCCTCCGCTCATGGATCTCATGGCGACCTTCCAGTCGGCAAAGACGAGTCGGTTTTTCAGCAGGAGAAGAGAACGCATGTCCGAAGGGATCGACGCTCTCATCCCTCCGTGGGCTTTGATCGGCAGGGTGGTCCAGCGTATCGAGGCGCACCGCGGAAAGGTTTTGCTGGTGGCTCCAGACTGGCCCCAACGACCTTGGTACGCGGATCTGATCAGGCTTCTCGACAGGGTTCCCTGGAAACTTCCTCCCCTGGTAGATCTGTTAGTCCAGGGTCCGCTGTGCATGCCTCAGGTGGATCGATTCTCGCTTACGGTATGGCCATTGAAAGGGCTCGGCTAAAGAAACGGGGCTATTCGCCGGCGGTCATTGCCACCCTCCTTCGAGCTCGAAAGCCTTCTACCTCGCTGGCGTATGTCCGGGTTTGGCGCATTTTTGAAGATTGGTGCTCCAGGCATCAAGTTCGGGCGTCGACAGCTTCGATCGCTGTTCTCAATTTCTTGCAGGATGGTTTCGACAAAGGTTTGGCTGCCAGTTCTCTGAAGGTTCAACTAGCAGCTATCGCTTTTTACCGAGGGAAAATTCACGATGTTCCTCTTGGAGCAAACTCTGATGTACGGTGTTTTTTCTTAAGGCAGTTTTTCGATTGCGACCATCGCGTAAAGTATCCATTCCCTCCTGGGATTTGAATCTGGTTTTGCAAGCGCTAGTTCAGAAGCTTTTTGAGCCTCTTCGTCAGGCGTCGGTTAAGGATTTAACTTTGAAGACCATATTTCTGGTGGCTATTTGTTCGGCGAGGCGCATTTCAGAGCTGCAGGCTTTGTCTTGCAGACCTCCGTTCCTCTCTTTTTCTGCGGATAAGGTCGTTCTGCGGCCGGTTCCTTCCTTTCTGCCTAAAGTGGTGTCTCCTTTTCACGTAAATCAATCTGTCATTTTGCCTACGTTTTCTGCTGAGTCAGCCACTTCGCCCGGCGACGGTTTGCGTCGTCTTGATGTCCACCGAGTGTTGCGTCAGTATCTCAGTGACCGCCACGTTTCGTAAATCAGATCGTCTCTTCGTGCTTTTCGGTGGAATTCGAAAGGGAGAAGCGGCTGCGAAGTCGTCTATCGCTAGATGGATTAAAGAAGCGATTGCGTCAGCGTACATTTTGCAGGGCCGTTCGCTGCCATTGGGTTTGCGTGCCCACTCTACTAGGGCGCAGGCGGCATCTTGGGCGGAACATAGCCTTGTTCCTCCCGTGGAAATTTGCAGAGCGGCTACTTGGTCGTCGCTTCATGCTTTCAGTAGGCATTATCGGTTAGATATTGCAGCGACTCGGGATTCTTGTTTTGGTTCAGCGGTGTTGCGCGCCGGTTGGCAAGGTCCCCCCTGTTGTTGACTGCTCTGTTACATCCCGGATGTGGAGGACTAAACTGGAGGACCGCTCAGGAAATGGAAATTACACGTACCTGGTAATTGTAGTTCCTGGAGGGTCCAGTTTAGTCCTTCGTCCCGCCCAAGAGACTTCTTTATGTGATTTCGGTTCGGCGTGCTTACACCGGTGAGCGCGAGTCGCAGGAGTTCATTTCTTTCCTTTTTTCGTGTCTCTTAGCTGTGGAGGAGAATTTTTCTTATGTTGCTTGCTAAGTCTGCCTTTTGCGTCAGGTAAAGGGGGCAGAAGCAAGGTGCGCACTTCAGGCTCTCTCGTTTGGGGAGGGAGTCCACTTACAGTTAAGCGGGGAGTACACCTGTTTTTTCTAGTTTTACTGTTTTTCATTACTGTGTTGCTTCTTTGAGTCTGCTTTAATAGTTCACTGGGGGCTGATGGGAGATCCAGCAGCATATACCCTGGGGTATTGAAGATTCTGATTGGTCCAGTCTCCATGCTGCAGGAAGAGGTGCACTACCCGGATGTGGAGGACTAAACTGGACCCTCCAGGAACTACAATTACCAGGTACGTGTAATTTCCATATATTCCTGCTATGATTAAGAAGCAAGGAATAGTCAGTGGCCTTAGGCTCTGACAAAAAAGGGGACAAAAGAGAATTTCTCTGACTTCCTGAAGTGTCAGGCTCATATAAAAAAATATATGAGATAATCCTTGAAGCCAGCATAGAAGTTTGGAAGGTTTGACGTCCAAAGGCATCAAGTGCTTTAGATGCACGACCAGGCGGATAAGAAGAGTGCTGCTTCTTGCTTCTTACCTTCCTCATTGCTGATTCCACTACAAGGGAATGATGTGGAAGTTGGTTTTTCTGAAAGCCCGGAGAGGGAGGTACCTGATAGAGAACATGCATGGCTGTAGAAGGCGAAGGAACCCTTAAAGGTGATTCCCAAATCCTCAGAAGAAGGTCCTGCAAAGAATGATGTAAAGGAAGCATTATATTTTCCTTTTCTGCAGGATCTTGGTTAAGAGTAGAGCCAGGAATAGGAATGGCAAGAAAGGTTGCCATGTCGAGGAGAAATTTCTGAAAAGAAGGATCTCCAACAGGAACTATTCCTGGGTAGGCTGAGGTTGAAGAAGCAGCTTGAGCACCAGAAGACATACTGGACTGGTGCAGAAAAAGAATCCTGCTAGATGGAGAACGATGCTGACAGTTCTGATTCGAGGCAATTAGTACTGCATCATCGGTTCCCGGTATCGATTCCAAGCTAGGCATAGAAAGGATCGATGGCACCGATGGAACTGCAGGAATCTACATCGATACCGATAGCGGTATTGGACACCGTAATACCATCGAAGCAGGTATCGGAGGCTGCTGAAGCGGTACCGAGGTAACCCGAGAGGCTTGGTAAATATCCTCGGTACTGCATAATCGGGAACGATATGGGTCGGTTCCCAAACGCGTCGGTACCAAGTCATCTAGACTGGATAGCGATTCCAGACTGGGCATCGAGGGGAGCAGGTCTATCGATGCATGCCTAGAAGGTACCGACATCGGTGGTGGTATCGGCGATGACTTTCCTGTATCGGCAATCAGTGTTATCGATCGGTACCGAAGGTACCGAGGATGTCTGACAATTCCTGGTGAAGAGAGGAATACTCGATGCCGATGTATCGGTACCGCTTGAAGCCGATACCAACCCCGAGCATGGCGAAGATAGAGGAAAGTCAATCTGGGTGGTATTGCTCGGTCCCGAAGGTACCGAGGATAGCAGATGACGATCCCTGGTGAAGAGTGCAGCACTCGACGCCGGTGCCGGGTTATCGGTACAGCTCGAAGCGGATACCATCCCCTGGCACGGCTCAGGTATGTTCTGTGAGGGGTGAGCCCCAGGAACAACCTGAAACCCCGTGAATGCTTTGGAGCCCGAAGACTCCCGCCGGGGTTTTATTGCCAATGGGATCTTGAGGGCAAGGCCGGAGCCGTCATCATGCTGTGCATGAGACTTACCCTTCAAGAATTGGCTAGTCTTAACAGACTGTGGGTTACCTGATCCTGGAGAGAGGAAAAAACCGGTGTCCTCACCTCAGGAGGAAAAACGGCATCGAGGGAAACTCGAAAAAGGGAAGGTCTTCTCCCAACAGAACAGCCTGATGGTTCGGGGGGAAAAAGGGTCAGGACCCAAACAGGTTAGACACCAAGGGGTATGTTTACTAAACTGCGTTAGTGCAATTCGCGTTAGGAGCCGCGGTAGTGACAGAAACCCCAAATAAGGACATGGGTGGTACATTGTCACCACTAACGCGCGTTCAAAAAATTAACGAGCGTTACCGGGCGCCGTGGCGCGTTACTGCGCGTTAATCGTAAGAAGACGTACAGACACAAAGCACTGAAACAGAGCTGTAGCACAATGGTTACGGTACTGACCGCTGTTACAGGCAGCATGGGTTCGAGTCCCCAGTGTGCCTAACGCAGAAGGCTGTCCCAGGCATCACCCTGTACATTACAGAGGGAATGAGGAGGCATGTTTTTCGTTACGTTGAGTATTGGTGTCAGAAACACACCCTCGGAGTGTGCCTAGCCACGTACGTTGGTGCGTGCGAGGTTGCGTGCGTTGGTATGGGCGTAGCACCGTGCGTGGCTGCGCGCGTACAATCATGCGTGGGTACGTGTGGTTTTACGTGCGTGGACACGTGTGTTTTTACCAGTGTGGGCATCTTATATTACAGACTCTGTAGGGTGTCTTGCACCTATGCATTATGCTAGCAGATGTACGTGTGATGGCCTATGGTTTATCAGAGCCTGTGAGCAGGTGCTGGAGTTTCACAGGGTTGGATTGTGCCAGTCACACCCATGATGCACTGCACATGCAAATCAGCTGTCCACAGATACACACCATGGGGAATGCACCCCCACAGCACCTCGGCCTGGTAGGGGGAACTGACCATGTGCACCCCCACAGCACCTCGGCCTGATAGGGGGTACTGACCGTGTGTTGTACTGGCACAGAGTAGCTACACACCCTCACATTGTGCGGGTACTGTGCTCACCCTGAGGGTGCAGTGAGGCGCCCAGCACTAGGTCCACAGCACCATCCATGGCTGAAAGAGGCCATGGCGCAGGTCCAAAGCAGTGTTACTGTGTGAGATAGGTAGTTTCTGCAGGACCACCTTGGACATCTCTGTTTCAGTCAGGTGTAACCCCCATGCACCACCACCACCCCCCTCCCCCAGGGCTGAGGGTGGCAAACAAGGTTTCCTATCAAAAGATCCACAGCCTACCTCCCTGCAAAGGTGGCAGTAGAGGGGAACATTAACCCTAGTCTTGCTGAGGAACAGACACCCCACAGGGCAGTCAATGCAGCTCTGTACACAGCCATAACACAATAGCAAACAGACATTAGGCCTGGATATGGTATGCTGCACCCCACCACTATCTGATATTCCCCTGGTGCAAGCCATCAGCCACTGCACCCTGCAAGCCACTCCATCACAACACCTACCAGCTGCAAACAGTCTGCTAGTGCCCAGTGGAGATGCCTGCACCCAGAACTGGGATGTCAGCATACACAGCAAGCAGATACATCAGTGAGTGGGCCCCAAAAGGAAACCCATATTTATCACATGAGAGAAATACTAGATAGCACCATGGGAGTGCCTAGCCATGCTGTGGTCACTGCACAGTCAGGGTGAGAGTGATCTCTCAGCAGGATATACTGAGGTCACCCTGTCTGTGTAGGTGGTGGCCGGGCACTACAATGTGCCTGTCACTGCCCTATGCCCTGTGCAGATGCACCCTGGCCAGGCCACCCTGTCCGGCCTATACCCATGGTACCTTGCTCCTCATTATGCACATTGGCAGCCCAATACTGGCAACATTGCTGGCAGTGTGGACTGTGGAAGGTGTTTGCAGCCACCACACACTGGATAGACAGACAGCCACCCCCACACCTATGCCAGCATTGTGCTACTATAGAGGTGGTCAGCAGCCATACCCACCACACCAGTCATGGGCATAGTACAGGCATAGATATGGTACACAAGGCTGTTGGGGGGTCACTCCCCAGGGTGGTGAACACTGTCAGAGACCAGACCTGCAGCACACACCGCAGACATCAGAATGATTGTTATGGTGGAGCTCAATGAGCAAAATGTGCTTAACGTAGGAATTGATATCTGCCAGTTATCATAGGGAACGTTTGATAGCCCTGTACCATATACCCAGGTGTAGGGTGGCATTGCTAAGGTATGCAACTGCTAGTATTGGGAGATACAGGCAGGGCCCAATGTCTTGCCTCTCCAGGAGGCATTGGCCAATGGGGCCTGTGGGTGGGTGTGTGGCCCTGTTGGCTGCTGCTTTACGGCAGAGTTCCCCAACTCCAGTCCTGGTGTTCCAAACACTGTTCGGGTTTTCATGCTGTCCCTCATAAATATGCATGAGCTACATCTGCATACCATGGGGGTGGTGCATAGCTATGCAGCATAGGCATCTTTATTAGAGGCAGCATGAAGCCGGAATGGTGTGTGGCCCTCCAGGACTGCATTTGCGGGACTCTGCTTTAGATAATGTGCCTGTTTCTGGTGTCTGTATTTGGTGTGGTAAAATATAGGCCATGCGTATGTTCTCTGCAATAAAGGAGTGTCTTTACTATCACTGTTTAGTGGTGGGTAAAACTATGGGGACTGGGTTGTCAGGAGCCCCAGCTGGGATTTGAACCTGTGACCCTCTGGTCTTACAGGCACTGGCTGTGTCTGTTGCACCACACTGTGGCCACAGAGACAGTGCAGTCCCTGGAGTGAGTTAAACCGGCCTGACGAGTCAGAAACCCTGCTCTGCAACAGGTTTACTGTGGCCTCATTTACCTTGTATGCAGACAAAGGTGCACATAAACCTCAGAAAAGGGGCACACACCCATAACCAAGCTGGGCAACAATGATATCATTGGGCAACATTACACAACACTCCCAGGACAGCTCCATTACAATGAAATGATCTTTGAAAGGGTCTGCGGAGCGTAGACCCTTCCACACATTTCTTTTTTATTTGGTGCTTTCCAGGGAGTGGTGTTCCTTGTTGCCCATTGCTATCACTGTTGCCCAGCTGAATTATGCTTTTTAAAATGTTTCTTGTGGTCATTTTTAACGTTTTATGTGAAATTTTGTTCTGTGCACATGTATCACACTGCTCACGTTTTGTAGGTTTCCCTGGTTTTTCTGTACATTGCTGACGGAAATGGTTTCTCTTCCCTTTAAATGCCTTTAACGACAGGTTTTCATTCGCGTTGGAATTGAGCTCAGAAATTCAGCGCGTTAGTATGAGGGGAGCCTCTCCCCGCCCATTCTCCGCCCATTGACCCCCTTCTCTCCGCCCACTCTCCACCTTCTGCGCTGTTTTAACGCACCGCGGAGGTTTACGATCGTTAACTGCGGTTAACGCGCGTAAAGTACATTTAACGATCGTTAGCACGTCAGAACGCGCGTTCGGACGTGCTAACGATCGTTAAACGTACTTTACACGCGTTAATCACGATTACCGCACTTTTAGTAAACATCCCCCCAAGCCTTGGAGTCTAAAAAGGAAAATTGTTTCCACAATGAAGGCACTTCTTAGAAGAAGGCTCTATGTTGGAGAGGCCTGGTAGGCCCAAAAAGTTAAGACAAAAAACTGAGGAGAAAAAATGTTTCTAATTTTAGAAAAGAAAAGAATAAAGCACCGGCGGTACCGGTATCGGCGGGAAGAACAGCCGCGACCACAAGAAAACAAGAAATAAGAATTTTAAAGAGAGAAGTTTGTCAGACGGCTGCCTAGGGTGAGAACTTACACAATCTTGACGATGCATATATTCATATGATTCTTGCAAGGTATTGTGGGTATTGTAGTTTATTCACTCCCAAACACAGCTGATGACAATAATTTGAGTTGTGAAACCAAGTGGTAAGATCAATAAAATACTTCTTTTATTGATGGGGTTTAATTCACCCAGCACATGTATGCTTGATAGCACTATAAATGAGGTTACTTGCTTGCAGTGTTTAAAATGGATAACAAAACGTCACAAAGTAAACCAGAAACAACCTTCAGCTTGTCAGGCAATTAGCTAATGTTTTCTTAGCAAATAATTACCAAATACAAAGGCACAAAGTAAAGAATAAACTTTGCTGGTTAGGTTAACTTCTGCTTATTTTCCACGCCGATCTCAGCAGTGATTCTCCCTTGCTCACACACACAATCAGGTGCAGCCCTAATTACTATCAATGGACCAGCTGAAAGCCTTTAGCTGGCTGGCTGCTACTGTGTGAGCCCAAATCCTGCTTTAAGAGCTGTTTGCAGTGGAAATAAAGAACAAAGTTAGGTTTCTTTGTGATGGCTGATGTGTTTGCTCATAGAAAACTAGCAATAGCATTTAGATAAAGAACAGTCCATGTAAATAGTTTCATCTGCTGTATTTCCCCCTGCATCAACAATCATAGGGTCAATATCATACATTGGCACAGATGAGTCTTTCATTAAGGCACTATCATGAGAATGCTTATTCCCTTGCTGCCATTCTCTATTATAGATAGGGTCTGGATCAGTGTTCATACCTGAGCCTCTCCTGCCATCATTATTCCTCTCTGTAAAGCCTGGCCAATATGTAATCCAATTCTGATGTCCAGCCTTCCAATCTTGATCCCTGGACACTGGATCTCCTCTCACATACCTTTTGGCCTTGGTCTGAAAGTCCCTTCCACATGCAGTCTTCTCTCTTCCAGGTAGCCACTGGTGATTCCTATCTCTGCCACTCCATTCCTCTGGCTGAATCCAGTCCAATGGACTCTGCTGGCTTTTGGAATACCTCCCAGTATGAGTACTGCCTTGGAATCTCCCAGACCTTCCAATGGCCTTTCTTCTCTTCCTTCCAGAGAGTTTCCTTCTCTCTCTATCTGCTTGGCTTGGCTTCTGTTTCTCCAGGTGATACTGGTGCTTGTAGCCGTTGCTGAAGCTCTCCCTCAAGCTCTTTCTGTGGCTTTTGCTGAAGCTGTTCTTGAAGTTCTCCCTGAAGCTGTTCTTGAAACTGTTTCCGGAAGAATAAGCTCTATTCTTATTCTGTTCTAATGTGTGCTGCTCCCTAACATAGCGCAGCTGTCTTGAATCAGGCCCTGCCCTTTGAGATGAGTGCTTAGGGATTACCTCATAGCTCTCTTGATTGCACACACATTTTCTTACTTCAGCCTCCCTCATGGCTGCTGGAAACCTGGTGCATTCTGGGACTGGTAGTCTTTTATGTGAAAACTCTGTTTTCTTGCTTCTACCAGAACTGACAGGTTGCTTGTTCAGAGTCACATCATCTTTTCTATAGCTCCTACCTGAGCTATGATAAGCTTCCTTATCACAAGTTTCTGCGGTGACAGGAGGACGTCCTGTCGGCTCCGCGGAAAAACGAAAACTGAGGAAAGGCAGTGGGAAAGGTGGGAAGTCAGCGCGCAGGCGCGAGGGATGCTCCCAAAAGCTTTCTGATTGGATGTTGGGGAGCATTCCCATGCAGGCTCCGTCGGTACCGACGTACCCATATGTAAAGACTCATTCCTGCTTGTTCCTGGAGATGGGCCAATACCTCAGGGAGTTGTTAGTGGGATGGGAACAGCTGGGGGATGTAGAAAAAAACAGTGGGCAAAACTGAAAGGGGGTATTTTAAGGGCAACCAACCTTTTTATTAAAACGGTAAATAAAGGCAAAAGGAAAAGGAGACGGCTATGGTTTTCGAAGGAAGTAGCTGAAAAAGTGAAGAAAAAGAGGGAGGCCTTCATGAAATACAGGAGATCACAGAGAGAGGAAGACAGGCATCTGTATTTGGAAAAACTTAGAGAAACTAGCAAAGTAGTCAAGAAGGCAAAGATTCAAAAGGAGGAGGAAATAGCCAATGCAATAAAATGGGGGGGATAAGACATTTTTCAGATATATTAGAAGAGGAAGGGCAAAAGTGGTATTGTCAGACTCAAGGGTGCAGGGGGGGAATATGTAGAAGCTGATAAGGATAAAGCGGAATTGCTTAACAAAAATATTTTTGTTCTGTGTTCACAGATGAAGAACCAGGAGCAGGACCTCAGAAAACACCCACAAATAGGAACAGAAGCGAGGGACATCTTGAACAATTCTCAGAAGACTGTGTTCGTGAGAAACTAGCTCAACTTAAAGTAGACAAAGCGATGGGACCGGATGGGATACACCCTAGAATAGAGGGAACTTGAGGACGTTCTAGCAACTCCACTGACTGACCTTTTCAATGCCTTGTTGGAGTCTGGAGTGGTGCCAAAGGACTGGAGAGAGGCTCATGTGGTGCCTTTACACAAAAGCGGAAGTAAGGATGTGGTTGAAAACTACAGGCCAGTTAGTTTAACTTCGGTGGTGAGTAAATTATTGGAAACGCTGCTGAAAGAGAAAATAGTGAGGTTTCTGGAGTCCAGCGGATTACAGGATCTGAGGCAGCATGGATTCACCAGAGGCAGGTCTTGTCAGACAAATCTGATTGATTTCTTTGACTGGGTGACCAGGGAGTTGGACCGAGGGAGAGCTCTAGATGTGGTGTATTTAGATTTCAGTAAAGCCTTTGACACTGTTCCTCACAGGCGACTTATAAACAAACTGAGCACCCTAGGGATGGACCCTAATGTTACTGCTTGGGTTAGAAATTGGTTGGGTGGGAGGCGACAGAGTACAAGTAAATGGAGCTCACTCTGAGGAGAAGGATGTTACCAGTGGTGTGCCCCAGAGATCTGTCCTTGGTCCGATTCTTTTTAACATCTTTGTTAGTGATATAGCGGAAGGGCTGTCGGGTAAGGTTTGCCTCTTTGCAGATGTTACCAAAATCTGCAATAGAGTAGACACCCAGGAAGGTGTAGATAACATGAGGAGGAATCTAGCTAAGCTTGAAGAATGGTCTAGAATTTGGCAGCAGGGATTTAATGTTAAAAAATGTAAGGTCATGCATTTGGGCTGCAGCAATCCAAGGGAGCAATACAGTATAGGAGATGAAGTACTTTTGTCCACTAAAGAAGAGCGGGATCTAGGCGTGGTTGTCTGATGATCTTAAAGTAGCTAAACAGGTAGAAAAGGCGATGGCAAAAGCTAGAAGGATGCTTGGGTGCATACGGAGAGGAATGGCTAGCAGAAAAAAGGAGGTGATAATGCCTCTGTATAAGTCTTTGGTGCAACCTCATTTGGAGTACAGTGTGCAATTCTGGAAACCGCACCTTCAAAAGGATATGAACAGGATGGAGTCGGTGCAGAGGGTGGCTACTAAAATGGTTAGTGGGCTTCATTATAAAGCATATGAGGACAGACTTAAGGATCTTAATATGTACACCTTAGAGGAAAGGCGGGATAGAGGTGATATGATTGAGATGTTGAAATACCTCCATGGCATAAATGTTCAGGGAGAGAGCCTCTTTCAATTGAAAGCATGTTCTGCTACGAGGGGACATGGGATGAGGGTGAAGGGAGATAGTTTCAGGAGTGATATGCGGAAATATTTCTTTACGGAAAGAGTAGTGGATCCGTGGCATAGTTTCCCAGTGGAGGTGGTAGAGATGACAGTAACTGAATTCAAAAAAGCATGGGACCAACACAGAGGATCTCTAAAGGTAAAAAGTGGACTGTTGTAGTTTTTGTTATGGAAGGACAGACTAGATAGGCCATGTGGTCTTTTTCTGTTGTCATGTTTCTATGTTTCTATCAAGTGGAGGCATTTAGTGCATTCGCACTAATCCTGAATAAACTGAATGCATGCTAAGGGACTTTTCCATATGGTAAATGCAGGGGGACACATCCTAGACAGTTACCACATGGCTTATTGGGCCTTACGAGCAAAACCCAATATGCAGAAAGTGCAAAAAAAGTCTCATTATGGAAAGAGAAATTAGACTTACCTGCTAATTGTTGTTCCTTGAGGAACTCCAGTCCAGTCCCGCACCTCTGGGTAGTGTACTTCTTCCAGCAGCTTGTAGGCTGAGCTTGTCATCTTTTTGATGACACTAGTGTACATATGCAGCTGGCACCGCCCACCAGCCCCAGTACCTATTGACAAAGCAGACGCCAAGGAGCAACAACCATTCCCTGGGAAGGATACCCCGTCTCGCACTCCAGGATGAAGAGGCCTACCTGTTGAGCGCCTGAGCAACTCCAACCAGCAGGAAGCGAGCAACCAACAGCTCTTCTGGTCCGCCCCCTCCCCCAAACAGTGATTACACACCCCTCCCTGGCTCATCCTGGCCACTTCCTCCACCAAGGTAACCAGCTTCAGGACCGGGGTGTGCACAGATCATCATAAGAAGCACTCAGGGAGGGTTCCAGGACTGGACTGGAGTTCCTCAAAGAACAACAATTAGCAGGTAAGTCTCTAATTTCTCTTTCCTTATCGTCTCTCCAGTCCAGTCCCGCATCTCTGGGATGTATCAGAGCAGTTAAACTAATGGGAGGGATCCGCCCAACCAGCCTGAAGCACTGCTGATCCTAAACAAGCATCCCCTGCCGCTTGGACATCCAGGCAAAAATGTTCAGAGAAGTATGCCACCCTACAGATCTCCACCGGCGGAACTAAAGTATACTCTGCCCATGAGGCTGCCTGAACCCTCATGGAATGTGTCTGCAACCCCACCGGCACTGTTCGACCCTTCAAGATGTATGCTGACATGATTGCCTCACTGATCCATCTGGAAATGGATGCATGACCTGCCAAACAGAACCAACAGACGATCCGATCTCCGAAAGGACAATGCCCTTTTCACATACCTACGCAGGACTCTTACCATCCAGGTGGTACAGCTGTGGAGTGGCATGGCCCATACCCGTTCTCGCCCACATCTGCACTTGCCAGAGCTGGTAAGGAAATGGCCTGATCTACATGAAATGCTGACACCACCACAAAATGAAGGTACTGGGCGCCAGACCACTTTCTCCTTAGAGAAGGAAAGGAATGGCTTCTGGCATGACAGGGTCCAAAGCTCTGAAATCCTGCATGCTGAGCAACTGGCCACCAGGAATACCATTTTCAGAGCCAAATCCTGCAGGAAAGCTCGACTCAATGGGTTCCCCAGACAGCACCAGATTGAGATTCCAAGGCGGTACCACTAGCCCCTTTGGCAGACGGAGGTGGGTCACTCCTCCTAGAAAGCTCAGCACGTCTGGGTGTGTACCCAGCAGCACCCCATGGACTTTCCCGCGTTAACCGGAAAAACACCACTAGTTGCATCCTCAAGGAACTGGCAGCTAGACCCTTATCAAAACCGGATTTCATGCATTTCAAGATGTCCAGGATGGTGGCAGTAGAAGGGTGCGGCTGCCTCTCTCCGCACCATGATTCAAAGATGCGTCCTACGCAGATGCACGACAGGTTCATAGACCACCTCTAGGCCTGTAGCAAGGTCGCTATCCCCAAGCCTGATTATCCTTTCTTCAACCTCGCCCTTTTCATTAGCCATTCCGTAAGCGAATTGATCCACCTGGGGCATGCAAAGCAACTGCTACATCAAGAGGTCCTTCCAAACTGGAAGCCACCACAGTCAATCCGCCAGTATCCAAATCAGGTCAGCATACCACGGGAACCTCAGCCAGTCTGGTGCCACCAGAATCACAAATCCCCGGTGTGCCTCTAGCCACTGCACTAACCGGCCTATGAGCATCCACAGGGAAAAACAGAGAAGACCCTCTTCGAGCCACTGCTGAATTAGAGCATCCAGGCCCTTGGACTTCTACTGAAAAACCAGCAGGCCTTAGCTGACTTGAACATTGCCACTAGGTCCACAACCAGTGTGCCTCATCGGCGGACCACCTTTTCAAAATTGAAATTACACTTACCTGGTAATTGTAGTTCCTTGAGTTACGACAGTTTAGTCCTCAACTCATGGGTAGTGCACCTCCTCCTGCAGCTTGGAGACTGGACCAATCAGAAACTTCCTCTCACTGGTTGTAGCTAGCTGGAACTTCCATCATCCCCCAGTGAACTATTGACAAAGCAGACTCTCACAAGAGGAACAAATAAGTAGCCTCCAACAAAAATTTTTTTTTTTTACACAAACGGAGCCAGAAACAAGAAGAGAACTGAACCCCCCTTCACAGACGAAGAGGTGAGATACTCCATAGCGATACTCTACTCCCCTACAAAGTGCAGAAAAAATAGAGAGGAGGAATGTACAAGGGAACAGGAAGGTATTCATATGCACTCACCTGCCACAAAATTCTTGTTGACTGAAAACACGTGCCGAGCTAGTGCCAAAGACCGCGGGTGGGATGGAGGACTAAACTGTCGTAACTCAAGGAACTACAATTACCAGGTAAGTGTAATTTCAATTTCCTTTTCGTTCCTTCAGTTTAGTCCTCAACTCCTGGGATGTAACAGCAGTACTAACGGGGGGGACCCTGCCAGCCGGCACGCAATACCGCCGACCCAAAACAGGCATCCTGAGACGCTAGCACATCCAGCCGGTAACGTTTACTGAATGTATGCAGTGACGCCCAGGTAGCCGCCTTACAAATCTCCAGCGGCGGAACCAAACCATGCTCTGCCCAGGAAGCCGCCTGCGCTCTCATGGAATGCGCGCGAAGACCGACGGAAACTACACGCCCCTGCAACAAATACGCTGATGCAATGGCCTCCTTAACCCACCTGGAAAGGGATGCTTTTGAAGCCGCCTCCCCCTTTCTGGGGCCACCAAACAGCACAAACAGACGATCCGACTTGCAAAAGGAAGCAGAGACGGACAAATAATGACGCAACACGCGTTTGACATCCAAGCGACTCAAACCGCGATCAGAAGATTGCCCTGCATCCACTTTCAGAACCGGGAGCGTTACCGTCTGACATGAAAAGGTGAAGGCACTTTGGGCAAGAAGGAGGGCACCGGTCTAAGCACCACCTTGTCACGTGAGAAGGGCTCTCTGCACAAAAGAGCTTGCAACTCGGAAATGCGTCTAGCTGAACAAATGGCCACCAGAAAGACCACCTTAAGGGTCAAATCTTTGATCGAACTCTGGGACAATGGCTCGAACGGGGGCCTAGTCAGGGCCCGCAATACCAAATTGAGGTCCCACGCCAGAACGGAAACACGACGCGCTGGACGAATCCTGGAAACCGCTTTCAGAAAACGCACAACGTCGCTATGCGTGCCAAGAGACACGCCCTGTATCTTACCTCTATAGCAGGCCAAGGCCGCCAATTGCAGCCGTAGAGAACTGGCGGCAAGGCCCTTTTCGAAGCCATCCTGCAAAAAAGCCAGCACTACAGCTACAGATGCTCTGGCCGCGCGAACCTGATGTCTGGAACACCAGTCTTCAAAGATGCGCACATAAGCGAGCGATGTGGACCGCTTGCGGACCTGAAGTAAAGTAGACACGACCGCTCTAGAGTAGCCCCTCTTTCTTAGCCGCGCCCTTTCAATGGCCAAGCCGTAAGCGAAAATCGATCCACTTGCAGCATCCGAAGGGGTCCCTGAATCAGGAGCTCCTGAGATAACGGGAGCCGCCATGGCAGTCCGTCTAAGAGATGGACTAGATCTGCGTACCAAGGGTGCCGAGGCCAATCCGGCGCAATCAGCAATACTCTTCCCCGATGAGCCTCGATACGCTGAATCACACGACCGACCAGAGCCCACGGAGGAAACACATAGAGTAGACCCGACGTCGGCCACGGCTGAATTAAGGCGTCGATCCCCTCCGACATGGGTTCCCATCGCCTGCTGAAGAAACGAGGCGCCTTTGCCGAATGACATGTCGCCATCAAGTCCATCACTGGCACGGACCACCGGCGAGTCACCTGATTGAACACCTCCGGATGCAACTCCCATTCTCTGGCATCCACCTGAACTCTGCTGAGAAAATCCACTGTCGCGTTTTCCCTTCCGGCAATGTGAGCCGCCGAAATGGCCTGTAAGTGCATCTCTGCCCAGGCAAACAGCAACTCGGCCTCCTTTTCTATGGCTGCACTCCCTGTGCCGCCCTGCCGGTTGATGTACGCTACCGTGGCTGCATTGTCTGACAACACTCGTATCGCTCGGTGGGAAACGAGACCCTCGAACCGCTGAAGAGCCCGCAACACGGCTCTCGGCTCCAGGCGCCCAGGAGCTCTCCTCCGCCGACCACCGCCCCTGGGCGAACTGTATTCTGCAGTGCGCCCCCCAGCCTGTGAGACTCGAATCCGTAAATAGAGGGAGCCACTCTGGCTGCTCCAACGGCACTCCCGCTTGCAAGGTTGCAGAGCACAACCACCAGCGCAGGGCCTGCCGAACGCTCAGCGAGCAGGGAAGACGCTTGGTCAGGGACTCGGACTGATTGGACCAACGTCGAAGTAAGGCTCGTTGCAACGGCCGCATGTGAAACCGAGCCCAAGGAAAAACCTCCAGAGACGCCGCCATGGTCCCCAACACCTGAAGGTAATTCCATGCTGATGGCGCCGACAGCTTCCTGAAGTTCTGCACCAACCTTTGAAGAACTTGTGCTCTGCGTACGGTGAGAAAGACGGACCCTATCCGGGTATCGAACCGCACTCCGAGATATTCGAGGACTTGAGTCGGAGTCAAATGGCTTTCGAGCGGGTTGACTACCCAACCTAAGCTCTGCAGAAACTCCACCACTCTGCGCGTGACCCGTCTGCTCTCTTCTAGGGACTTGGCCTGTATCAGCCAATCGTCGAGATAGGGATGCACCAGAATACCTTGCTTGTGTAATGCCGCTGCCACGACGACCATTATCTTTGTGAAGATGCGAGGAGCCGTCGCCAAGCCGAAGGGCAGCGCCTGAAATTGAAAATGACCCCAGGACAGGGCGAATCGAAGAAACTTCTGATTCGACGCTCTGATGGGCACATGGAGATATGCTTCGGAGAGATCGAGAGAGGAGAGATATTCCCCTTGATGAACCGTGACAATGACAGACTGGAGAGTTTCCATCTGGAAATGAGGAACCCGGAGACAGCGATTCACCCCTTTGAGGTCCAGGATAGGACGAACCGAACCGTCCTCCTTTGGCACCATGAAATAAATGGAGTAGCGTCCCAGTCCGCACTCCTCAGGAGGAACAGGGACGACGGCTCCCAGCTGAAGAAGACGATCCAAGGTTTGCCGAATCTGTAAGGACTTTCGAGGACCTCTGCAGGGGGACTGAACGAAGGAGTCCCTTACCGGAGCCGCCAGATCCAGGGCATAGCCGTTGCGGATAATTTCCAAGACCCACTGGTCTGATGTAATATGGGTCCAGGCGGAAAGAGAACCCCTCAGACGTCCTCCGATAGACAGACCATCCGCTGGGACCCGCTGCCCTTCATTGCGGCTTTTAAGCGGCACCGGGAGCAGGTGCTGTGAAACCTCGGCTTGTTCCTCGGAACCCTTGGGAACGGGAAAGGAAATGACCCCGCTGGAAGCCCGCAAAACAGGGAGTGCGAAATCTGCGGAAGTCTCTAGTCTGTCCCCGAAAGGACTGGGAAAATAGGCCCAAGCAGGGACGATCTTTCGGGAGTCTACCACCCTTGGACTCCCCTAAATCCTTGACCAGCCTATCAAGGTCCTCACTAAACAATAACTTCCCTTTGAACGGAAGCTTGCCAAGACGGGACTTAGAGGACCCGTCGGCTGCCCAGTTCTTCAACCACAGGGCTCTGCGCACTGCTACTAGGGACACCATACTATTCGATAAGGCTCGAATCAGATCATAGTGCACGTCTGCTAAATAAGCCGAACCGGATTCCAACCATTGGAGTTCCCGCATCTTGTCCTAGTAAAAGTAAAATTAAAGAGCCTGCTCCTTATTGGTTTCTCCAGTGAGCCCAACCTAGGCTCACAAGGTCCTTCTGCTGCGTGGAGACTGGACACACTGGGGGATGATGGAAGTTCCAGCTAGCTACATCCCAGTGAGAGGAAGTTTCTGATTGGTCCAGTCTCCAAGCTGTAGGAGGAGGTGCACTACCCAGGAGTTGAGGACTAAACTGGAGGAACGAAAAGGAACTCCTCCTGATTGAGCTGCCACTCTCTGGGATCCATATGCACTCTGCTGAGGTAGTAGCAGGCATTGACAGCGTGATGGCAGACGTGTACCGCTCATAATGCCCAGAGATGAATTGTTGCCCATCTGAACAGACTTGTGGCCTTCTCCTCCAGGGCTGCACTGCCCATGCTTCCTTGCCGGTTGATGTAAGCCACCATGGTCACATTGTCTGAGAGGACTTGGACCACCTTCCCCTGCAACCATGGCTCGACACTTTCTAGCGCCAAGGTCACTACTCGCATCTCGAGCCTGTTGATCGACCACAGGGCCTCCTGCAGACTCTTGTCCCTAAACAAAGTGTCCTTCGCAATGGGCTTTCCAACCTGACAGGCTGGTCATCTGAGGAACCCACACCAGGGACTCCTCCCACATGCGACCACCAACTGAGGACTCTCCTGGTGCTCCGTGGGCAGGGGAGTACTTGAGACAGGGGTTGACTGATGGGACTATCGACAGAGCAGAGCCCTCTACAGCAATTACATATGCGCCTTTGCCAATGGGACTAGCCCGGGAGTGGCCGCCATGGTCCCCAGAACCTGCAGATAATGTCACGCTGATGGTCTTGCCCTCTTCAGGACCTGCCGCATCAACTGTTGTAGCTCCTACACCTGGCGAACTGGCAGGAAATTCCTACCCACGCAGGTATCAACGTACGCTCTCAAATACTCTAGCTCCTGGACTGGCCATAACTGGTTCTTGGCCAGGTTGACCCCAACCGAGACTTTGAAGGAACTCTCCCACCTGCACTATTGCTCTTTTCGCTATCATCCCTGGACTTTGCCTGGATCATCCAATCGTCTAAGTATGGGTGGACGAGAACCCCTTCCTTATGGAGAGCTGCCGCCATCACCACCATGACTTTGGTGAAGGTGGGGTTGCCAGACCGAAGGGCAATGCTCGAAACTGCAAATAGCCCCTTGGCACCGCAAAGCGGAGAAACTGCTGATGTTCTGGATGGAAGGGAACATGCAGATACGCCTCTGTGAGATCGAGAGTCACCAAAAATCTCTGTTTCCTACCACCATTACTACTGTGAAAATGTATCTGGAGACCGTAGTTCATGCCCTCAAAGTTGAGAATTAGGCGAAAGGAACCTTCCTTTTGGACAAAATGAAATACATGAAGCATCGACCGCAGATGTACTGGTCTCGCAGAACAAGTTTCACAGCTCTCAGCTGCAGGAGACAAGTCAAGGTCTCTTCTACTGCTGCCAACATTGCTGCGCCCACTTTGGGCAATCAAAGGAGCTCATTCTTGCTCCGGCAGCGGGTATAAGTGTGTCATGCATTGCACACCTTTAAGGCCAACCTCTGGCAGATCCCACACATCCTGGATCATCTGTCCTACTACTCCATGTACTGGTAAGACTTTCTGCGATTTCTATATCGCCTGGAACAGCAGATCCTACAGCGCCTCTTCCTCTGCCGGGAAGTTAACAGGCATATTCAGGGCTTTGAGGGTCACCAAGGTACACACAGAATGTGAGCCCTTTGGGGATGAGGAACTGTATAAGTACCTGCTTGTAGTGATTGTAAACTACCCTGATGGCCTTCGGCCTAGGCGGTATATCGAGAAATTGCACAAACATAAGCATAAAGATGAGTGCTGGTAGCTCTTCCCAGCAGAAAATCTGAACAATTCAGGCCTGATCCTCCTGTTCTGGGCTCTCTCCTTCTTCCAACTCCTGCAGATCTAGCTCTATGTCAAGGTCTTCCCCATCCAGCCCCCCTGACAACAGCAATTGCTGCCACTCCTCTAAGCCTCTAGTCCGCTTAGATGCCACTGCTCCTGATTCGTGCTCTTTTGCTTCCGACATCCTCTTAGCCCTCCTAAAATGAAAAAGAAACTGCAAATGGGCCCCCTAGGAAGAGGCTGCTCTGTCCTGCTTTATTCTCCGGTGGCTGCCTCTCCCAGGCACCCAAAACACAGCAGGGGGTTAAACACATGCGGGCCTGAATAACAACTCGTGCCTAAATACAGCTGGGGGAGTTTCCCACACTGCTGCAGGCTCCAAAACATGCGGCTTCAGGCCGCTGTCTGTTTCCTCATGTTCTGGCGGTTGCTAGAGGTTTCTGCTGTCCTCCCCTCCCCCCCGCCACTCTTACCTTGGAGCATCTTTGTCGCATGGCTTTTCTACCCCTCGTGCTCAGCATTCCTTCCTGGCTTCGGTGCTGAAGAGGGGGGGGGGGCGGTGACTTGGGGCTGCCAGCTTTCACTCCAGTCAAGCAACTGCAGTGGTTCCTCACCAGATAAGCGGGTTCGGGAGCAGCCAGAAGTCTCGGACTGAGGAAGGCCCCTACAGAACCCTCCCCCTAAAATCCTGGGGGGAGAGGGGGAAGATGCAGTATCCTCCCCTCAGCCCTGTTGTCTCTGTTCTGTTTTTGTTTTTTACTTCTGCCTTTAAAAACAAAGAAACCTGCACCCTATGGCCCTGTGAGTCCAGCACACTGGCTCACAACCTCCTCCAGCTGCTTGGAGGCTCAGCATACTGGGGCTGGTCGGTGGTGCCAGCTGCATATGTACACTAGTGTCATCAAAAAGATGACAGGCTCAGCCTCCAAGCTGCTGGAAGAGGTACACTACCCGGAGGTGTGGGACTGGACTGGAGGGACGATAGGGAACCTTTTTATTAAAGTGCAGTATTGGTTAGAGCAGGGGTCACCAACCTGCGGGCCGCATGCGGCCCACGAGGTCCCTTCGTGCAGCCCGCAAGGCTCTACCCCAGTTAACATTACGTGCGGCCCGCCAAGGATTCCCGCCATTGTATCCACGTGCTCGCAGCTCACCGACGACCACCTGCAAGCATCCCTTCTCCTCTCAGTGTCATCTGTGAAGCCGGACTTTAAGCGTTTGTCTGCTAGCATGAATCATCAGCCATCTCATTAAATTCAATAAAGGTGATCAGCCATTGTTTTCATAATTTTGCGTTTGTTGGTTTTTTTCGCGGGGGCGGGGAGAAGGGGGGTGCGGCCCGCGAGGCTCCCGGTAGTCGGCTGTGCGGCCCGCGGCCCTCTGGAGGTCGGTGACCCCAGGGTTAGAGCAATGGGCTGAGAACCAAGCCAGTCAGGTTCAAATCCCTCTGCTGCAATTTGTGATCTTGGGCAAGTCGCTTACCCTCCCAAATGCCTCGGGTACACGCTTACATTGCAAGCCCTCTAGGGACTGCAAAAATACATATTGTATCTGAATGTAACTCGCCTTCAGCTTCCAAGAAAAGGTGTAAGCTAAATCCAATTTCCATATTAATATGTTATCTATAAATGTTATCTGAGGGAGGCGTGGCCTAGTGGTTAGGGCAAGTTACCTCAGGCCTGTGAAGGTCAGGGGTTCAAATCCCACTAGAGGACAGCACCCTTGGGCCAGAAGGACTGGGGTTTCTAGTCCCACCTTGTGGTCTTGGGCAAGCCACTTAACTATTTTACAGGGAACATGGGCAATGGAGGGTTATCTCTAAGTTATAATGCCCTGTTCAATGTAAACTGCCTTTATCATGAAAAGGTGTTATATAAGAAATGTAAAATAAAATAAATAGAGCTGAACATCTTTCAAGAAAACTCCATATGAAGAGGAGGGAGGTACTTAAAACATGTAGATATGCTTACATTTCATATATATATATTATTATGTTAATAGCACCCAAATGGCATGTATAACAAGGATCACATAGCTATTTGCTTTAAAATAATTTTATTCTAGTAACATTTCAGTATACAAATATGAATGTTTTCCACAAAACAAAATTACAGTAATTTTATACACATGTAACTGCAGTAGAGAACCTTTTGGGTCATTTGAAAATCAAATGTGTCTCTTCCTTTACCGTTAAGGCATTGTCGCTCTAATCATTTGTTGAATTATTAATATATTATAGGTCTTTGCAATATGTTGTTTATAAAATTTACTTATTTAAACCACAACAACAAGTAATGATATATGATTTCAAAATTATGATGATTTTGTAGTCAAATCACTAATATGAAATAAAATTATTTTTTCTACCTTTGTTGTCTGACCAATTTATTCTCTGATCATGCTGGTCCCGATCTGAGGCTTCTGCTTTCCTGTCTTCTCTTAGCTCTCTTTCTGTGGTCTATGGTCCATCTGCCATTTCTTATCTCTTCTTTCGTTTTCTTCACTTCTTTCCATCAGCCTATTTCCAGTCCTAGTAACAGCCCCCTTTCCAGTCCTCAGTACCTTCCAATGTCAACTTGCATTCCCAAGTCGGTCACTGGTGTCCCAGTCCCTTCTAGTACAAATACCACGGCAGCCCCTCTCAGATCCACTCTCTTCCAGTTCCATTCTCCCATACCCTCGTATCAGCCCATTTGTAGCCTTAGCCCTCAGTTTTCTTCCAGGGCCAGCAGCTCTATCCTCCCCTCCCCACAATCAGCCCATTACCAGTCCTACCCCTCCCCCCCCATCAGCCCATTTCCAGTCCTAACCTCCCCAATCTGCTCATTTCCAGTGCTAGCCCCCCATCAGTCCATTACCAGTGCTACCCTCCTATTAGCACATTACCAGTCCCAACCCCCCCCCCTTGATCAGTCCAATCCTAGCCTTTCCTAATCAACCCATTACCAGTCCTAGCCCCCCCCCCATCTGCCCATTATAATCCTAACCCGCACTGTCTCTCCCCTCTGTCCAGCATGTATTGCCCGTCTGTACAGTATGTCCCCCTGTCTTGTCCCTTTGTCCATATCAGCCACCCCTCCCTCCTTCCATCCATGTCAGCCACCCCTCCCTCCTTCCCTCCATCCAGGTCAGCCCTGTTGCAGGTTCCCTGCCCCCTCCTCCCCTCTCTCTGTCTGCCTGCTGCTGCCCTACAGCCGCGGCTCCCTTTCTCTTAGGGAATCGTGGTTATACCTGTAAAACCGTTGTGGAGCCTTCCTGTCTCTCGACAGGCTCTTTGCAGCATTGTCCTGCCTACAAAGGAAGTGGTAAACAACTTCCTTTGGAGGCGGGACAATGCTGCATGGAGCCTGGTAAGAGACGGGAGGCTCCGTAATGGTTTTACTGGCACAGCCGCAGTTCCCTAAGAGGCAGGGAGCTGTGGCTGCATTAGAAGGGACTGGGAGGCGGTGAGTTTGCTGCTGCCGAGAAGCGGACTCGGCAGCGGCAGCAACTTGGGTGCTTTTTTTTTTTTTTTAACAGCGGAGTGAGATGAGGCGACCCGACCCTCATGGGGTTCACAACCCACAGGTTGAGAACCACTGGCCTAGATGGAGATCTGATGCAAAAAACTGTTTCAATTAGGTGGCTAGGTCCATAGAGCTACACCACAATAGTGATTGGATCCCACCACATTAAGATCAGACATAGCCAAGATATGAAAAACTTCCAGTGCTAAAGATCGATAGCAGGAAAATTATGCTGCTGAATGCTAACCACCTTTCTTCCATATAAAATTATTTTCCCCATATTTGAAACAGTACACATTCACATTTTGAACTGTCACAAATAGCATATCCGTTACAAAAATACACCTGTTTCACCATGACAGTGCTGTTTACTTTTGTACTTTCCTCAAAACAAGTTTGATCCAAGGCAGTTTACCTAAAACAAATACATCCACACCTCTGTTCATTAGAAGCACTTCTGCTGCTAGACAGAAGTCTTAAGATGTATTTTCTTTATTCCAGCATTTCCTATACCATCCTATCGCTCAAAAAAGATTATCTAGGTGGTTTACAATATAATAAGAACAGAAAGTGGGAGAAAGAGCATGGACATTATTTCCAACTCTTTTTTTTTTTTTTTTTTGGTTTTTATTACTTTGTACAGATAATTACTCATATCACGTCACCCACTCCTACTCACGTTTTGGATTTCCCCCCCCCCTCCCCTGTTAGAGGAGCATTTAACCGCTGTAGATCTTCCTCCTGTAATTTGGGGAGTGCCAGGGCACTCAAACTCCCTGCTACGCTCATAGTCTCTCTCCTCCTCTGTGTACAATTGGGCATAAAATTTCTGGAGGATGTCTGCTATTTGAAGTGGCTGATGCTGTAGGACACTGCCCTCATTTCTAAGAACGGGGACGAAGCGCGCACCCCCTGGATCTCTGACCAACTTAGCAAGCAGTCTCCCCGTCCTATTGCCATATTTATAGAGCTGGTGTTTGTAATATTGCAGGGACATCGTAGCCCGTCTCTGGAGTAATTCATTAAGAGCCGCTTGGGACCTAGTATATTCCTGTTGTATGGCCCTATCCTCTGCCTTGCTAAGTTTCCTTTGTAGGTCCTGCACGGTTTGTTCTAAGACTAACAAACTATGATCCAGATATATACCATACAGAGACGTAGACGTTATGATAGCCCCCCTCATTACGGCCTTACTAGCCTCCTAGAACAAAAGGGGTGAGCATTGGGAGGTATCATTGAACAAGGTGTACTCATCCCACTGTTCCTCTAAGTACTTTCTAAACTCTTTATCTTCCCACAGATATGTAGGAAACCTCCATCCCGTTGTCTGTGGGCTGTGACTATCCCAGGTCACCCATACCATACCATACCATCCCATGGTCCAACACCACCACAGGTTCAATGCCTGCCTGCACCATCTGTGAAAGTCCTCCTTCGCTCACCAAGATATAGTCAATTCTTGACCAAGTCAGATGGGCTCTAGACTGGTGTGTGTATTCATGCATTCCAGGATGCAAGGTATGCCACACATCCACCATGTCCCCCAGCCTACAAAGGAATCCAACACCTTTTTTGGACCATGCTCCTTTCCCACTATTCCCTGATTTATCCAATTTTGGATCATGCGGGCAGTTAAAGTCTCCTGCCATAATCAGTTTTCTCCTCCACACCTTCTTAATAAACCCCAGCAGAGATTTAAAAACCCCATGGTCTTCCCTGTAAATGTGTGATATTATATCAGGGTACAAGATATGTCTTCTTTGAATCTGTTCAGTTGTCAAATTTCCTAGATAGTAAGGGAGTATAAGTATTGTTCCAGGGATCGATGGTAGTTTGATTGTACTATATTTTCTATTTCTTTTATGCTTTTTGATTTTAGATTTCCTGTTTTAATGTGAACGCACCCCCCTTGATGTGGTTGCTCACTGTATTTCCTTTGGTGTTTGAAGGGTGGATGGGAATTGAGTTATTTTGTTTCCTGTAATGTATAAAAAAAAATTTATAAATAAAAAATTAAAAAACCAAAAACCATGGTCATATACATTCGGGGCATAGACATTATCTATCCAAATTTCCTCATTATATAAAACTTTGCATGCAATAAGATATATCTCCCCTGAGGGTCAACCTCACATTTGCTCACACTCAGCAGCATGCCTTTTTTTACCAACATCGCTACCCCTGCCCTCTTGGCACCTGATGTTGCCCTATATGTGCTCGCTACCCAATCTCTTGCAAGTTTCTCATGCTCGGCAGCGCTCAGATGGGTCTCCTGCAGCAACGCTATATGTACCCCTTTCCTTTTAAGTGCTTGTAGGATTTTGGTGCGTTTAACTGGTGATCCAATCCCCCCCCCCCCCTTCCAGGAAATTATCTTTACATTATGTAGCCTTCCTTTTTAAAGCATCCACAACTCGCATATGTGGCATCTCATTGTGCTCTAGAAGTCGCCCAGCCCCGACTTCAGAGCAATGCTCACAGTCCAAGCGCAAAATATTTCCTCTGAAATTGCCCTGTCTCATTCCTTGACCTAATCTCTCTCCCACTGTTTCCTTCCCCCCATCCATTTTTCCATCCCCTCCCTCCCCCTTCTTCCCCTCCCTCCCCCATCCCTATTGATCCCATCAGATCTCACATATATAACCAGAAACCTCATAATTGTCACACACATAAAAAACCGCATTTCCCTCGATTCTTCCCCCCCACCCCTCCTTCCTCCCCTTTCTTATTATCAGTCCGTCTTGCCATGGCAAGAACCCCCAAACGCTGCGGATAGATCACTGTCCACACCTCCGGGCCACCCTGCCCCCAAGACTCTGGCGTGCCTATGGAAGGGAGGTCATCCTCGTTTTCCGGTGGTGGGTCTTTCTTCACCCCCGCTCTTCCCCTTTTCCACCATCCAGGAAGCCTTGGCCATATTTAGGTCTCCAGAGTGCTAAACCAACAACATGTATGTCAAGGCTAAACTCTATCAGGTGTCTTTTCCAGTTGCAATGTGGCCGTAAGTTTCCTCGCCGCCGCCTGTTCAAAAGCATGCATCGTTCCCTTGTGGTATATTCTCAAAGTGGCTGGGTAGCTCAGTGCAAAGCATATGCCTCCTCATGCCAGCTCGCTACAGATAGTAGAGAATTCTTTCCTCTTTGCAGCAAGCACTGCCGAGTAATCCTGGAACATGAGTATAGGCTTGTTGTTCAACTTTAGATTTCATTGCTTCCGGTAGGCCTGTAATAGAAGGGTTTTGTGCTGGAAGTTTAGTATCCGCGCCAGCACCAGTCTTGGTCTCTCTCTGCCTTCCATCCTTTGACCAAGCCGATGCACTCTTTCCACTTTTATCTTGCCTTGTATGTCCTCTAAGCCCAGTTCTTTCGGCAGCCACACCTCAAACAAGTCTGATAGCTGCTGTTCTGACCAGCTCTCCGGTACTCTCACAAGGCGCAAGTTGTTTCTCCTAGATCTATTCTCAAGATCATCTACTTTTAGCATCAGCGCTTCAATCTGTTTCTGATGTTTTTGGGTGTCTCACTCCAATGTTAGTTCGCTGTTTTCCAACGCCGTCACACGCTGTTCAACCTCCTCTACGTGTTCTCTCAGCGAAAGTCTCACCCATTTGCTCCAACTTTTTCATCACATTGTCAAACTTAGGCTCCAAGTAGCTTGACTACCTCTTGTGCTGTTTCCTCTGGGCCCAATTCTACACTCTCCTTCCCCAGGGAATCCAGCATGCTGCTAGTTCTCGTCGGAGTTGCCATCTTGTTTTCCCGTGAAGTCACGGCTTTCTCCTTTTTCGCTGCTGACCGCATTGTGTCTGCTACAACATGCCGCTCAGACACTTTCCACTTCTGAGTCTTCTCTTGATTGCTTTCGCCACCCATTCTCCCAACTTACAGCCTTTTCCATCCGATTTTTACTTAGCTTCAGCAGGGTGGCCCGGGAGCGCAGCGAGGAATCTCCTCACCTGCTTATGCGCTCACGTGATCCTTCGAGCATAGACATTAAAAGGAAAGGAGCTAACAATCACTGGGGGGGGGGGGGGCGGCAGCAGCAGCAGCAGCAGCTAGTCACTTTCAGGCCGATGCAGAAAGCTGGCACTGAAGTCACACGCTATCAACTCTGTATGCCTCTTTACAGTGCAGCAATAGCACACAACTTCAGCGCCGGCATGCAGAAAGGGGCCTATATTTAAATTAGCTGTACATTTAAACTGTGAGAACAAGCCAAACATAAACACAGAAGTCCACGCAAGTCTGGCATGTTCTCTCAAAGAAACGGGCACCACGTGGCTAGTTTGCATATGCAATGCCTGGATCATCTGAGGGGGAAGTGTCAAAAATGGCAGTGTCTGGCCCCATCTGGTGCAGGGATGCACTGCAAGGGGCCAGGTGCCACCATTTTTTCAAGATGGCACCACGGGAGCACGTGGGCAGCGTTCTCACTCCTTTGTAAAGGTACCGGGTGGGGGGGGGGGGGGGGGGGATTGGGGCTGCGGGGCCACAAGGGATTTTCTCTCTGTAGGGGGCATTGGCCCCCTCCATCAGTATTTTGATGGCATTGGGGGATTTTCCCAATGTCTGTATCATCTGAGGAAGTTTGACACTACTCCTCAGATGATCCAGACATTGGGGGGGAAGCCCCCGAAGCCATCAAAATACTGTCAGGGGCATGCGCTGGATGGTTAAGTCATCTGAAGACCAGACATAGAAGTACTGTCACAAAGGCTGGTTATGAAATCCTATACCTGTTTTTCTGCATCAGGCACAGACAATATTAGCATGCCATTTCAATACGTGCAACTCATTTGCCTATAATTTAAATACTCTGCGTTAATTGTGCGCTAGCTTTTCCTTTGCTGTTTACGCACATGTCCATTTCTTTTCTGCATTTGGCTGTGACAGTAATTGTGCTTAAAAGTTGTGTTATCTACACATAAAGGCTGCGCTAGTTTTCTGTATCAGCCTGTTTGTCTTGTCACATACTGAGCTCAATATGTCTTTGGGTAAATTACACATTTCACAAAAAAACAAGAGAAAGTGTTATCTGCAAAGTGGCTAATAAATATTTAAGAAACTGCATGTAGAAGTTCAGTCTAAAACTAAACTGAAATGTGCCAATATTAAAAATACACCTGTGGCTCAAAACTTTATATTACAGCAGCACTAGCGATATAAATTATAAGGGGGGGAGAGAGACATTTTATATGCCAGGATAATTATACCCCCCCCCCCCCTTTATAACCATAATTTATTACGGCACAATATACTCTTTCCAAATTAAGCAATAAAAATAACCATTAAGCTCTTTTAAGGAAATATTCTCAGCATCCAGGGCACAGCCACTGAGGAAGGTCATGTATGCCCGAACATGGCCATATCAGGTCTGTTTTACTTAGTTTGGGTTTATATACTTATTAATAAAAAAAAAAGGTATACATTTTTCGTTGCGTTTCGCTGTTTCGTTCAGCATCTTTGATTATGCAGAATAAGTCCCTCTCTCCTTTCGTCTGGCCGGGAATGTAGGTCAACGAAATATATACTCTTGCGTTAAACCGTTTATTGATGCCATTTTTTCTTGGTACTCAGACCAACACAGTAACCTCACTATTTCACACTACAAAATATTGACGTATTGAAAAAAAAAGCCCGAACTTAAAGTATCACAGTACATAAATAACCAATATTAAAGAAGTTGTCAGTTTCTAGGGGGGAGTTGCCTTTAGAAAGTCAGAACTAAGGTTGGAACTTGGGGGGAAGAAGGGGGAAGCGGCAGCTGAGTTTGAGAAAGAAAAACTTTCGCCCCAACGTGGACATTCGTCCGCGCTACCGAGAGTAGACAGCTTTCTGCAGAAGTCGCCAGCAGCCACTTCCACCAGCACAATCCGGCCGGTGTTCAGCTCCATCCGTAGAAAACAGGGGCCCAAGATGTTCCGGCCCTACCCCTCCGCCACAGTTTCATAGAGGCCGAGGGCGGAGCTTAACTCAACCGGCAAAGTCGAGGCGGCGGAAAGATTTTACATTAGCTTTGTGTACTTCCGGTAAGAACCTGGAGACGGAGACGGAGACGGAGGCTGAAGGCTGAATTAAGGGACAGGATTGTAAGTATTTTCGGTTTGAAAACAACAACATCAAAAAGAACAGTCGCGCTTTTCGAGGATACGTCCAGGAGCTGAAACCTCAGGACAGTCTGAAGGTAGAACTGGGAATATAGTAACCACTTTTTTCTTCCCTTTACATTTATAAGCCTGATAAGGTAGATCAGTAGAGAGAAGGGATTCATTCTGTTGTCCTGAATTAAATAAGAAGCCACGGTTCATGTATTTTCAAGCAACATATAAATGCAGCAGTATAGTAACTCTGCCTTTCTAAACCCCAGATCAGTGTAAATCTTAAGACTGTAATTTTAGTAAAACAGAAATAGGATTCATAAAATATAGAATCCAGCAATTGCATTGCTGAATTTTACATTACCTTACCTTTTCATTTTTTAAGTAGCTTTCAACCAAAGTCTTATGTTTACTAGTTTTAAGAACTCATGTGGACCATTCATTTCATTGTTAATAATAAGACAATGAATAGTTTTAAGTGTTCTACCCATCCGTTCATATGTTTGTGTAACTAAGTTGGTATTCATATATGCTTATTCCTTTTCGTCCCTCCAGTTCAGTCCCGCACCGCTGGGTAGTGCACCTCTTCCTGCAGCATGGAGATTGGAGACTGAACAAATCAGAAGTCTGGTACATATACCGGTGGCACCTCCCACCAATTTCCAGTGTGTCCAGTCTTCATGCAGCAGGAGGTTGTGAGCCTATGGTTTAGGCTCAGAAGAAGGAGCAGATAGGTGGTGTTAGGTTTTAGATTTTGGTGTTTTCTTTTTTTTTGGGGGGGGGGTACACTGTACCTTTAATTTATTTGGTAGTGTGATAAAAAAAAGATGACATAATAAGTCTGTAATTTTGATCGGAGCCATACAGGGCAGGGAAGGGGAACAGGTAGAGTGGATTCCTGTTTCCCCCTTCCAGCTACGTTTCTTTCTTAAGCCCTCCTGCACTCCCTGCCTTGTTGGCACGGTGGAGAGCTGCTTTTCGTCGGAGTCTGCCTGCCATTCCAGCTGAGTTGGCTGTCAGTCAGCAGGAATGTCAGCAGTGATTTTTTTCAGCCTCAGGAGCTGCAGGCTCGTGTGCAGAGAGCTGGGCTGTTTAGTTAAGCATTTTTTCACAGCCTTTGTGCTCCGGATCGGGAGGTAAACATTTGGAAAGAAGGTGAGTGCAAATTTCAAGTTTTGCAGTATCAAGGCCTGTCCCCTCGTGGAGAGCCAGCTGCTCAATTTATCAACACCATTTTCCTTCCTCTGCTGTTTTTCCCCTTGTTTTTTTTTGAGGGGCTTAATTTTCTTTTAATCATTTACTGAGCGATTTTGGGCAGAGTGGGATAGGAAAATTAACATTTTTTGTTGGCTGTTGCATGGTCCTGTGCTGACTAAGAGACAACCTCCCCCCCCCCCCCCCCAACAAAAAAAGGGATTTTTAAAGGAGTCTTTTAACATTGAATCTCCTCTGCTAATTTTTATTTCTAAATGGGTAGCCCTAAGGAGCCTGCCTGGAGATTGCGGCGGTGCCGGGGTTACTTGGAAATCACTCTAGTTCTTGGTGAGGCTATGCAGGGGCTGCTGCCTTTGCGTCTTCAGTGCTTCGTGTGTGGTACCCTTCGGGGGTGGTTTTCGTCGACGGTGTCTGCTGTGGTTGTGCTGCAGAGGTCCTCTCTATGGAGCCGGAGTTGCAGGACAAACTTAAGGGTGGGCCCCCCTCCAAGGTCCTTGTGGTGGGGGGGCCTTCGGGGGAAGTGGAGCTGCTGGGGGCTCCTTCTTCTCCACAGGTCTCAATCGTGTCACGGCCCGGTCAGGGGGCCTCTACTTCTTTGGTGTAGCATTTTCCCCCAAGAATTTGTGTTATTATTGCATCACACTTTCTGTCTTCATAAGCAGGGAGCCACTCCGGACTCCTTGAGTTTCCCTACTGGGGTGCCTCAGCCAGTAGCAGAGGCGACAGTTGGGGGCTCAAAGCCTGTCAGCTAAAGGTCCGCGCGTGATGGTGGACTGTGCGTTGGTTCCAGATTGGGTAGAATGGAGATGGAGTTCGAAGGTCCGGCGGAAGAGCTGGAGAGATCCACGAGCTGGAGGATCAAGCTCGAATTCTACATGTGTTTCAGTTAGAGGAGCAGACAGCCTTGATCGAGGAACGTGGCAGGTGCTTACCCTCGTGTTAGCCTCTTCGGAGGAGGACGGGAGTGTGGAGGATCCCCCTCATCCAGGCTGCTCGAACGTCTCAGGCAGTTTTTTCGGTATACAAGGTAATTAAGTGAATGATTCAGGATGAGGAGAGCTTGCTGGAGGCAGTTTTCAGAGGAGTGAGTTCTATGCCTCACCTCTATCCCTTAACTGTTCAGAAACGGAAAATGTTTTGGTCGCCTCGCATAGATGTTGCCGGGTCGGCAGTGTGGGGGGGGGGGGGGGGGAAACTAGGCTACTATTCCAATGGAAGGTAGCGCGACGCTAAAAGATAACGCAAGACAAAGATCGATTCTTTGGCGAGGCAGGCCTTCGAGGCCAATACGATTTCATTGCAGATTTCAGTTTCTGGTGCCTGGGTAGCAAGAGCTTGCCTTCGTTGGTTACAACGTTTGCAGCAGGCTTCAGGGCCATCGCTGGAGCAGGTGTAGTGCTTGTCCAGGCTGGAATAAGCGGCGGCTTGCTTGGCAGCTGCCCATTATGGTTTGGTTTGGAGTTTGGTCAATAGCGTATCTTTTTTGTTGGCGGCTCGTCGCTGCATTTGCTTGCGAAATTAGGCAGCGGATAACTCTGAGTCTTGGTTCACTAAGTTTCATTGTAAAGGAAAGCTGCTCTTGCAGAGGATCTTTACAAGCTTGTTCGGGTCTTGGGAGAGTCCAAGGGTGGCCCCTTGCAGGAGGTCAAGCCGAGACCAGGGAAAGTCTGGCCCGGTGAGGAGGGGTCAACCTCAGGACTCTCGATGGTTCCAGACTTCCCGTATGGGGTCCTTTCAGAAGGGAAGGGGTCCTTTTCGGGTGCTAGGATGTAGAGGTTTCAGAGGGGCAGGTAGGGGGTTCACAAACCCTCTGCCGGCCGGTTAAAAAAAAAATAAAAATAAGGCGCTGCATCCCGTAGGGGGGCAGCTTTGGCCTTTTGGCCTGCCTGGGCTCAGTTAACATCCGATCAGTGGGTGTTGGAGGGTATTTGAGGGGTTACGCCCTCGAGTTGCCCGACTGGTTCAAGGCTTCTTGGTTCTTTCCCCCTGCAGAGGACAGAACCTGGGGTTGGCAGTTCGGTCGACGTTGTCACCTACAGCAGCTAGGTGCTGTGGTTCCGGTGCCTTCACAGCAATGCAAGTTAGGACGTTACTCGCTTTATTTCGTGATTTCTTAGAAGGCTGGGACTTTCGTCCACTTCTAGACCTCAAAGGTGTCATCCGCTGTCTGCGGGTGGCTGATTTCCGTATGGAAATGCTAAGGTCAGTGATGATGGCGGAGCGACAGGGGGCATTCCTGACGTCGCTCGATCTCACCGTGGCTTATTTGCATATTCCAATCAGGCCAGGGCACCAAAGGTGCTTGAGGTTTGTGGTTCTGTGGGGTCATTTTGGTTCCAAGCCTTACCATTCGGGTTGGCAGCGGCTCCACAGACGCTCACCATGATAATGGTGGTAGTGGCAGCGTTTTTTGCGCAAGGAAGGGATTCTTGTTCCCTTACCTTGAGGTTCGGCTAATTCATGCACTGAGTTCCGGTGTTATCAGACGCCAGACTAGTAGGTTGGGGGGCTCATTGCGAAGGGCTTTGCGTGCAAGGGGTTTGGAGCGTGTTGGCAGCTCAGTGGTCCCTCAACCGGCTGGAGTGAAGAGCAGTGGCTCTGGCACTGTGGGCATTCGAGGCAGTGTTTCGAGGGCGCGCATTTTGAGTGTTCTCAGACAGCACTTCAGCAGTAGCGTATCTCAATCGCCAAGGTGGCACGGGCCGTGTGGCACTGGTATAGGATGCGGAAGCTCTATTCCACTGGGTGAAGCTTCGGCTATTGGTGGTGTCAGCGGTTTACATTGCGGGAGTAGACAACGTGATGGCGGATTATCTGAGTCGAGTTCATTTTTCAGCAGAAGGCGAGAAAGGGTGTTCGATGGAATCGATGCTTTGTACGTCTCTCCGACCTGGGCGATCATAGGCAGAGTGATTCAGTGCATTGAGGCGCATCAGGGGCCTGTGCTTTGATAGCTCCGGTTTGGCTGTGTCATCCGTGGAATGCGGATCTGGTGAAACTTCTCGATGGGTGACCCTGGCAGCTGCCGGAGGATCTACTCCTGCAGGGACCTCGTTGCAGGTCGCATGTAGCTTGGTTCTCGCTTATGGTTTGGCCATTGAGAGGGCGCGGTTGCGAAAGATAGGTTATGCTTTGGCAGTAGGCGCTACCTGACTTTTGGCAGGAGGTCGTTCTACTTCTTTGGCTTTGGTTAAGATCTGGCATATCTTTTTGAGGTCGAGTGTAGGGCTAGACGGCTGCATCCATCCGCAGTGTCAGTCCCAGAGGTGTTGAGTTTCCTTCCGGATGGTTTTGATGATGGCTTGGCGCCCAGCTCGTTGAGGGTACAAATGGCAGCGATTGCCTGTTACTGTGGTAAGATTCAGGAGTGGGCTGTGGGAGCTCATCCTGATGGCTTGCTTTTTATGAGAGCTGTCTCTCGCTTGTGGCCTCCGCGCAGATTTGTGGTTCCTCCTTGGGACCTCCATTTGGTGTTGGGGACTTTGATGGGGCTCCCTTTCAGGCCACTCACTGCAGCATCTGACGGATCTCACATAGACGACCGTGTTTCTGGTGGCCATTTATTCAGCGCGCAGAGTATCCGAGTGACAGGCGTTGTCTTGTCGAGAGCCTTTTTGTCATTCTTCAAGGAAAGGGTGGTGTTGCAGTCGGTACCATCCTTTCTTCCACAGGTAGTTCCCTGTTCCAGGTGAATCAGTCTGTTTCCTTACCAGGGGTGAAATCAGAGGATGACGGCGTAGCGGTTCGTAGTTTGCGGTTGCTGGAGGTGAAGAGAACGCTATGTTATGGTTGAAGGTGTCGAGATCGTTTCGTAGATTGGAATGTTTGTCTCTGCCTTTTGAGGTCCGCGGACAGGGGAGGCAGCGTCCAAGGCTTCTATTTCAGGGTTTGTTAGAGAAGCGATTGCCTCAGCTTATATGTTGCGGGAGCGGCAGGTGCCTCTAGGTGTGCGAGTTCTTTCGGCTACGGTTCAGACTGCATCTTGGGCGGAGCATAGTGTGATTCAGTCAGTGGAATTTTGTAAGGGGGCCATTTGGTCTTCCTTGCACACTTTCAGTAGTCATTACCGGTTGGATGTTCAGGCGGCAGGGGATGCCTGTTTCGGGTCGGCGGTTTTGCGGTCCGGTTTGGCGTGTCCCTCCCAATGGTGTACTGCTCTGATACATCCCAGCGGTGGGGGACTGAACTGGAGGGACGAAAAGGAAAGGGAAATTACACTTATCTGCTAATTGTTGTTCCTTGAGGAACTCCAGTTCAGTCCTGATTCCCACCCAATTCATATTGGGAGGTCAGTTACTGGTGGGTATTAGAGCAAACCGGCCGGATAAAGAAATAACTCTTGGTGAGTATGATTCTTTCCGAAGGGTAAGTGGCTGATTTCTCTCTATACTTTGTTCTCTTTCACATCTTTGTGATGTTCTTTCCTTGGAAGGGAGGATGGGAAGTTATTCTCGTCTTTCAGGGGGCTCTAGAGCCTTTAGTTTATATTTGTGCTAATGGTTATAACTTCTTATGTATTGCTCCTTAGAGTCTGCTTTGTCAGTAGGTCACTGGAAGCTGGTGGGAGGTGCCACCGGTATATGTACCAGACTTCTGATTTGTCCAGTCTCCATGCTGCAGGAAGAGGTGCACTACCCAGCGGTGCGGGACTGAACTGGAGTTCCTCAAGGAACAACAATTAGCAGGTAAGTCTAATTTCCCTTTGTCCCTTGATTCTTCTTTGTATGAGGAAAACAAGAGAGGAAAAGGACCTCAGCTTAAATGTGAAGGGCTATTATAAAACTGGCCTATACATTTCAAGCCATTCAATTCATGTCCTTTGTAATGCCATCATTGGTCTGTAAAAAACTCGTCTGAGTTCAGTTAGAAACACAGTTATCTTTTATTCACTGTGTCATCAGTTTTCCAAAATGTCTGGTGCAGACAGCATTTCGCTTGACGCTGCTTCAGGAAGCACTGCAGGGGACTTTACTTAGGACAAATTACTGTTTCAAAGATCAAACGCTCTTATGGGCCATTGGTCTCAAGCCAATTTTCTCTGCCAATAGCACTAATGCATCCCATTGAGGTATTCACTGTGTCTGAGCTGCGATAGTTTATCTTTTTCTTATTGGGTGACTCTAATGGGTATATCTATACCAGTGGTTCTCCAGTCCTCTGGGACCCCTAGTTCAGTAGAGTTTTCAGGGTATCCACAATGAATATACATGAAATAGATCAGCATACAATGGAAGCAGTGCATGCAGATCTATTTCATGCATATTCATTGTGGATATCCTGAAAACCTGACTGGCTTAGGGGTCCCAGAGGACTGGAATGAGAGCCCACTGATCTACACAGACCTGATTTCTCAAATGCTGATTGACCGTTCATAGAGTATTTATGGTTAACCAAAATGATTTTGAAGGGCAGTTTTATTAGTTACAGTGTTTTCTACAATCAAATTTATTTTTTATTTGAAGCATTTATATACCACCCATTTGCAATAATGTATTCTAGGCGGTTTACATTCAGGTACTACGTATATATGGTCCCTTATCCACAAAAGACTTGCAATCTATGTGTACCTGAGGCAACAGAGGGATAAGTGGCTTGCCCAAGGCCACAACTAGCACCTATAGGACTACAGACCCCAGTCCCTCAAGCCCAAGGTTGCTGTTCCTAAGTAGGAATCAAACCCCCAAGGTAATTAGCCCCAACCACTAGGCCATTCTTCCCTTCCTTTTTAATAAGAATAATTATTCCCTCTCCATAGCATATGTCGTCTTCTTTCTTTCCCCGTTAGAGTTAAGCACTACATTGTTTGATAGCGTCCTCTTCTTTTAGCATTGGTTTTGAAATTATTGACCTATTGCCTACTGTTCCACATAATAAGTGTCTCCACTTGTAGGTAATATGAAAGCATCAGATTGTTTGTTTGTTTTTGTAATATGACACATGCGTTTACTTTTTTAGTCAGTCATTATTTTATGTGTTTAATCCCTTGTATATTTGCACTGAGTTCCTCTTAATGTTACTATTAAATGTTAATATTTATGATTGATTATGTCATGTTTTATTGGACCCTTTATCCATGTCTTATGTATTGATTTTAATTGTTTATTCTTTGTGGATATTTTTGGACCCCACAGTTTTATACATGTGTTTTCCTCTACTCGTATTGTATTTTTTTTAATCAGTGCTGACTTCTGGCAACCCAGCTGTGTCTGGGTTTTCTTGGCAATATATCACTGGAAGTAGATTGCGAGGTCTTTTCTTTCCAAGGCAAAGGAGGGTAAAGTGACTTGCCCAAGGTCACAAGGAGGGCTAGTGGGAATTGAACCCTTGATCTTCTAGATACTAGGCAGTTGCTCTAACCACTAGGCTACTCCTCCTCCCACTCCACTCCACTCCTTGATTTTAATTATTGTTTATACTTTGTGGCTATTTTTGGATCCCACTGTTTTATGCATGCATTTTCCTCTTCTCTTATTGTATTACTCACTCTTTTTATGTTTCATGTTGAGGCTTAAGCCCCTGAAGAAGGCTTTTAGCTGAAACGCATGTAGGGTTGACCTGCTGGACATTTGAATAAAGGAATTGCTGTTCTCCATAGTGTGTCGTGGTACCTGCTCTCTCTTGTTCTTTTGACACTGCAGATTTGTGTGCTCCTTGTTGCTGTCTTCAGCATCGGGATAGTGGGACATTTTGATTGATGATACCATGAATAAAATATAGCTGTGTTTTATAATTGAGTTCAAAGATGAGAGGTTTTTACAGACCAATGATGGCATTACAAAGGGCATGAACTGAATGGCTTGAAATGTATGGTCCATTTTTATAAAAGCCCTTTGCCATTATGCTGAGATCATTTTCCTCTCTATTTTTTCTCATACAAAGAAGAATCAAGGGACAATAAGCATATATGAAGTAATAACAGTTTTTTATTTATACATTCGGAATACTGAACTGCTGTTCTTGAGGTTGCTATATTTGTGTGTAACTTAAGTTGAAAGCCATTTTTTTTTTCTTTTTTAGTTAAGTGACATTTTCATTCTATTAAGTGAAGCATGGATTACCCACAAAATTCATTCTCCAAAAGGTAAGGTCGTTATTATCAGATTAAAAATCCACATCTAACCTTAAGATTGGACAAAAAAAACAGTAAAACTATGGAGTATGTCTGCTAAGCCGGGCTAATAGTTAACCTGGGTTATCTGCAACTAGGTCCCATGTTATTCAGTGAGACCTAGGAGCAGATAGCCTGGGCTAACCGTTAGCCTGGTTTAGTAGACATAACCCTAAGTTTGATATTTTAAAAACTAATACTTTAGAAAGAGTAAACATACCCCTAATTGTTTAACCAAGTCGGGCTAATGATTAACGCGTGCTATTTGTAACTAAGTCCCATTGAATAAGATTGGCCTGGTTACAAATAGCGTGTTAACTGTTAGCTCGGTTTAGTGAACATATTTATTTATTTATTTACATTCTCTTATATACCGCGCTATTCTGCATCAGTGCGGTTTACATTGAACAAACTGAAATTACATTGAACGGGGCATTATAACTTGGAGATAACTATTTTACAGGGAACATGGGCTATGGAGGGTTAAGTGGCTTGCCCAAGACCACAAGGAGCACCTGTGGGACTAGAAACCCCAGTCCTTCCGGCCCAAGGTTGCTGTCCTCTAGTGGGATTTGAACCCCCGACCTTCCGGCCTGAAGTACCTTGCCCCAACCACTAGGCCACTCCTCCACTCCATATCCTTTAATGACTCCT
Organism: Ichthyophis bannanicus; assembly: GCA_033557465.1. Lineage (NCBI taxonomy): Eukaryota > Metazoa > Chordata > Amphibia > Gymnophiona > Ichthyophiidae > Ichthyophis > Ichthyophis bannanicus. The sequence goes on from CM066037.1 coordinate 451,041,452, forward strand.
GGGAGACATGAACATGAATAATGTGTGGCGTTATAAATGAACTATGGTTTCCATATTATCTGTTGCTAGAGAATTATACATCAGTGACTCCCACAAAATCCTTCTAGAAAGAACTGCTCACATTTACAAAAATTCCTTTTTGTTGGACCAAAATAATCCAAAAAGCCGCTAGCTATCAGCTGCTCTTCCTTGTATTAGTCCATTTTTTTTTCTTTTAAAATGATTAGGAAATACCTAACATTTAAAAATGTATCATGTTCAATCCAATAGAGATTTCTTTAAAGGGGTTCATCCATACAATGCCAACTACAACTGTTTGAGACAGTTGTACTTATTTCTGCATCAGGACATGGAATGACCATAATTAAGTACTAACTTTATTTTTTATCTCAAACACATTTTATCAAGCTGACAAACTTCCTTCAGCCGTTATTACTTGAATTCATGTTTTAGAGACGTATTCTTAGTGAGCTTTCCTGAATAATGGTTTTCTGCATGCCTTTATATTCTAATAGGACACCAGAACTTTCAGTCCTCATTGGATAAATTCATACTCAAAATATCCAATAGAGTTGTCAAAACAACGTACTCCATTCAATCTGTCGATTTAAGACAAGAAGGGTTAATTGAATTCAACTTAAAAATCCACCATTGTTCTTTATAATTTCAATGAACTTCTCGATCCCCCTCCTCGTCAACATTGTGGCAGATGATCAATAATTCTCCATCGTAAATTGGGGAATAACTGATTACAAAATGAACAATGTTCCACTAACTGTGTTGTCATTGTCTTAGTTTGTATCCTAGACCGATGTTCTCTTAACTTATGAAGCCTTGAACGCTTGGTTCGCCCAATGTAAACTTTCATGCATGGACACAAAATTGCATAAACCACAAAAGTGGTTATGCAAGTGGTGGTCTATTTAGAATATAAAATGGACTTCCATGGGGTAAGCCTCCATTCGACTCCCTCAATGGTAAGGGAACAAAGTTTACACCATTTGCATGCATAATGACCTACTTCTGTAGCGACTGTGATATCACTAGATTTCCAAGTAATCAATCTGCACACATAATTGGCTATATTCCATCCTCGTCGATATGAAATTACTTGAAACTCCACCAAACGCACATGAGTGGAGTATTTGGCAATGTTTGTAGATGTAAGAAGCCACTATAGGAGCTTTCACTGAAAAGGGCAGAACACCTTATTAGTGGTGCTGTACTTACAGTAGAATCTTCTGATGGTTGAAGCAGCAACGCTCGCTGAGCATATAACCCTTGCTTAAAAGCTGCTGATACAGTGGCTTTGGGATATCTATGATCTAAATACCATTTCATTAAAAATTTGTCTTGAGTTTTATATTCCATCTGATTGTGACAGATTCAACGCAGTCTTAAAAATTGGCTCACTGGTAGCCCATTTTGAAGCTTAACCGGATGATGACTTGAATAATGTAACAAATTATTCCGTGATACTAGTTTTTGATACAAAATATTTTTTAAACTTGTTCCTGATTTAAATATCAGGAAATCCAGACAAGCAATCTGACAACTATCCACAGAATGATCAAATTTCAGATTTACTTTTCATGAATTCAGCCATATCAGAAATACTTCCATAACATCAGCAGAGCCACTCCAAAGACAAAACACATCATCCAAGTACCACTTCCATACTTTAATATACTGTATCCAGTAAGATACATATAAGATTTCTTCTTCAAAAGCGGCAACATTAAGGGTGGTTACTGTAGGAGCAACAGTAGCCCCCCATTGCAAAGCCAAATACTTGGTGACAGTAAACGTCAAAACAAAAATAGTTTTCACTTAAAACCAGATGTAACATGCATAACACAAAGGACTTAGGCAGTCAAGGAGACAAACAGCTACCCCAATCCAAAGTTGATATTGCAGCCAAGCTTCATTTTGATCCACATTAGTATATAAGGCACTGATATCAAAAGAAGCTGTATAAGACCAATCTCGTATCAAAAGCCATATATGGCTTCTTTTGTAAAATTGTGATTAGATTATACAATTCTTTAAATTTGATCCTGGAATTATATATCTCCTTGTTAGTTTTACCATCGAAATGGGCCCCTCGGGGGCTGATGGATCCTTTGATTGCAGCATTTCAGAGATTGTTTCTTCAAGATGTAGATGTGTTGGATAAGAGGTTTTTGCCTACACAATATAATACTACTATTCAACAATATAATCAGGTACAAGTCTAAAAATTACTTTGTATCAAATCGCTATTGGGGGGGCGGAGCCTAACTTCGGGCAAGATGGACATGTGAGAGCTAAGCTCCGGAGAGTAAGGTCAAGAATCCTAACTTGCGCAACTTTTAATTGAGCGGATCCTACCTATTTTAGAAGCAGTCAACTCCAGATATGTCTGGCCCAAAACTAATGCATCTGGATTGCCAAGGAACACAAAACGTCAGTGCAAAGCGAACTAAAACGGAGCCTTTCTCACCTCACAAAATGACGGTCATCCGAGATTGTCCTGAGGCCTTGCAGGAACTTCTCTCTGAGATCCGTGCTGTTAAAAACATGGTTAAATCAAACGGTGACTCGCTGAACACAATGCAGGAAGATATTAATGCTTTAAAAAACAGTTTGGAGTCAATTACAGTGAGATTGGAGAACGTGGTGGCAACACAAGAGCGGTTCAGGGCCATTGAGAAGCAAACAAAGCTGATCGGTCACTGCGAAGAGATTTGGAAGATGGTAACAACCGTGCTCGGAGAAATAACATTAGAATCCTGGGTGTTCCCGAAGGAGCTGAAGGAACGGATATGTTGGCCTTTTTGCAGTAAGTGATCCCGGGTGTGCTGAAGGTGAAGTTTGCTATGCCTTTTCAGATAGAGTATGCTCATCGGGTGCCTACTCAGTCCGTGGTATCAGGCAAGCATCCACGCCCAATCATTCTGAAGGTCTTGCGATTTGAACAGGTCACGCAGATTATGGAAGTAGCCAGAATGCACTCTTCATTGGAATTTCAAGGACATAAACTCCTCTGTTTTCCAGATTTCACGAAAGCAACGGTAGATCGGAGGAAACGTTTCTTGGCGCTACGTCCACGACTGTTGCAGCTGCAGCCCCGTTTCGGGCTGCTTTATCCTGCCCGCAAGAGAGTCATGCTGCATAACCAAACTAAGACTTTTGACGATCCAGGGGAGTTGCACGCTTTCTTGGAAGATAAAGAACTGGCGCTGATGCTGTGAAAACCTTGCCTTGCAATCAGCGGTGGACATAAGCTTTCAGAGTTCTCTAATGCTCTTTTATATGGGCGCTTTGACTGAATCTGAGGTCGTGAAGTTGTGATTTGAATCATGCAGAGTTGACATTCAATGTGGCGCTCTCAGGGTAACTCCAAGGTATTACTCTGGTCACACTGTCCCTCTCTTTTGTTCTTTTCTTTTTTTTTCTTTTATGTTTCTTTTTTTCTGTGTGTTTGGGTTGGGTTGGAGGGTGTCATGGCATGGTCAGTCATTATGGCTGTTATATGTTTACATAAAGCCTTAGTGGTGTTAGAATTTATGGGGAGGGGTTGTTTTGTTCTCATTTTAGAGTCTCGGCGTTTGGGGACGTTATTCTAGTTGTGGGTAGTGGTCTGCACAAGAAGCCTTACTTAGCAGAGGAGTTGAAATAAATTAGCTAGTTATACCCACCGTGCCTGTCTTGTCCCTTTGGGCTCACCCGCTAAGTTCAGAGTTGGTATAGCCCCCAGGGTTTAGGTGGCTTTTGGTGTTTAGAATCATGTGGGGGTTTTTTGGGCGATCTTCTACAAGGGCTATGGCCAAGGGGTGGTATCTCTGCTTGTGTTCTTTTCCTTGGGCTACAAACGCTGCTTCAATTCTGGGTGCTTTAAAGATATGGGTTAACAATGTGGAATCATATGTTACAACCTGGTATGTTTCTGTAACAATTGTTTATCACAGTGTGCTATATTGTCACTATGTCTTCCTTTAAGATAGTTTCACTGAAGGTTAAGGGCATTAACAATCCCATTAAGAGGAAAAAGATATTTTTATATGGGCGCAAGGAGTGTGCGGACATCCTATATTTACAGGAGACACATTTGAATGTAATGGAGTCTTTAAAATTAGATATGAAACCCTTTTCACTTGTGGCTTTCTCAGCTGCTAATCATTAAAAAAAAAAAATGGGGTAGCCATTCTAGTAAGGAAATCTTTATCCCCTACTGTGCTGCAAACCAGATCTGATATAGAAGGGCGCTGGGCAATGGATCCACTGAACTGGCCTTAATCAATATCTATGCCCCTAACATAGACTGCCCTACTTTGTTTGGATCCATAGTGGCTTGGTGCAAGAGGTGTCCAGATACTCGACTATTATGGGTGGAGACTTCAACCTCACGCTACATCCTTTGTTGGACAGGAGTCCTGTAAGAACTAATAAGGTCGCCAGAGCACACCCTGTTCTTTTGTCATTAATGCAAGAATTAGGCCTGGTAGACATATGGCGGTTGCAGCATCCCGTTGATAAAGAGTACACTTTTTTCTCTCCCCCTCATAACTCGGTATCGCGCATAGATTTTTTCCTAGTTTCTAAGGGACTATGTTCCAGAATTGGTGAATCCAATATTCATGTGGCTCATGTTTCTGATCATGCCGCAATCTCATTCTCCCTATTAAACTCAACGAGCTGCCCACCTCGTACACAGCATTTTGACAGAACTCTTCTTAGCAATCAGGAGTTTTGTGAAGCCATTCTAGTGGCTATAGAGGAGTATTTTCAGTTTAACGTACCCCAGGACACCTCAGGTTCGGCGTGGTGGGAGAGTTTCATAGCTAACATACGGGCCACCATAACCAGCTTTGCCATACGGCAAGCCAAACAACGTAGAGCAGAACTAGAAGCTTTGGATAGGCAGATTAAAGCGGGAGAACACATCATAGGTCAGAAATCTGATCCTAATATTCTGATACGTTTGCGATGTCTTAGATTTAGATATAACTCGATCCTGACCACTGAAGCTTCACAGAATATTCAGGCGCAAAAAGGACGGTATTATTTGGAAGGCAATAGGGCCGGACGGTTGTTAGCTAACTCGTTAAGTCACAAAGAAGCTTCTCACATTGCTGCTTTAAGGGATCCTAAGGTGCAACAATTGATGGTCACTGACACTGAAATTGCAGAAACCTTTCATCAATTTTACGCTCAGCTTTACTCCCCAGAAATAGACTTCTCTGAGGAAGCTTTTGAGAAGTTACTGGTCAATATACAAAGGCCTGTTTTGAATCAGGAAACGGCTGCAGTTCTGGATAGGCAGATCACGGTCATGGAAATTACCCAGGCTATAGACTCTATACAAATGGGCAAGGCTACCGGACCAGATGGCTTTCCGGTTGAATTTTATAAAACCTTTTCCAAAGTACTGGGTCCATATCTTCAACAATACTATAAGCTTCTGTTAGAAACGGATGTCCAGACGGAGCGTTTGCCTCTGCGAATATTATAGTTTTTGAAAAACCTGGGAGAGACCCTCAACTGGTCAGTAACTATCGCCCAATTTTGCTACTAAACGCAGATTATAAAATATTTGCTGCCACCTTAGCCAGTCGTCTTTCCAAATTAATTCCATCTTTGATCCATCTGGATCAATGTGGCTTCACTGAGGGACGCTCTACAGCTGACAGTGCCAGAGTGTTTTGCCATGTCTTGGAAGGTGCGGAAGGAATAGAGGGCCCGTTGGTGGGATTATCGTTGGATGCAGAGAAAGCGTTAGATTGACTGGAGTGGCCTTTTTTTATTTGCCGTCTTGAGGTGGTTTGGTTTTGGTAAGGGATTCCTTAAACTAGTTAAACTTATGTATGCAAGACCAAGTGCTAATATTGCTGTGAATTTCACTCAGTCTAGAGATTTTCTCTTGGGGCGCAGCATCCTTCAGGGCTGCCCCCTTTCACCTTTCCTTTTCAATCTGGCTTTGGAACCTTTGGCCCTACTGCTGAGACAAAGTTCTGCGATTAAAGGTGTGCCCTTAGCTGGTATGGAAATTTAAACTTTCTGCTTATACTGATGATTTATTGTTGTTCACTACGCCCAGTTCAAATCCGACAGTTTTAGAGTTGATAGACCAGTACTCAGGGCTATCGGGATATAAAATAAACTGGACAAAGTCTGTAGCATTCCCTTTAAACTCACGTGTTTGTAGTGCAGATTTGAATGATTGCCCTTTTGTTTGGGAACCCAAAATGGTGAAATACTTAGGAGTTCATTACTGTCATCCACTTATTGAAACTCTGCTGTATAATGAAGAGACTCTCCTTTCTACGGTGCGAAATATATGACTGCGAGATGGTCGCTGGTCTATCTCTCTTGGTGGGGTCACCTTGAGGCGATAAAAATGACTATTACTCCTAAGGTGAACTATGTGTTAGAGATGCTGCTGGTTTACCTCTCAGATAAAATATATCATCAAGTGGAAAGGACTCTTGTCCAGTTTCTATGGAAAAATAAACCGCCTAGAATTGCTCTTAGGAAGCTTAAGTCTAAAAAAGAGGAGGGGGTGTGAATTTTCCTGATTTTCAGGCCTACCACTGCGCTTTTCTGCTAAAACAGGGTTCAAAATGGGTGGAGAGGGATAAGGGACAATGCCCAGTGTGGCTTGATTTAGAGGACAGATTGACTGACTGCTTCATTCCCCTTGAGCCTCCTTCCTGGCATAGTGTCTTCAGAGAGGTTGAAGTTCCATAGGGTTATTATGGACACCCAAAGGGCTTTCCAGCAGTTAGCAAGTGTAATTCCCCGGGAGAAATGCTTATCAAAGCTTTATTCCCTTTTGGTATAGTCCTTTTTTTTTAAGAATTCATCAACATCCATTTGCATAGAAACAGTGGTTTAATAGAGACATTTGGTCTAGGTCAATTGATATTGGAAGGCAGGTGGGAAACCTTTTGTGTGTCTACAGTGTGAATATGGCTTGCCTAAATCCTTAAACTTTCAGTGGATTCAGATGAGTCATTGCATAGAGAAACCTCTTATTGATATCAGATCTTTACCTGAAGAATGGGGGTTATTAAATGTCATAGATACAGCCCAACAGGCCTCAGGGGTGGTTTCTTATTACTATCAATTGGTAGCCCATCGTCCTTCACCACATTCTGTTGGCACTCAGCGGATATGGGAGCATGATACTGGGGATACTCTCTCTCCGGAATCATGGGGGAAGTTTTGGGACAAACTAATTAGTCTCTCAATCTGCCTCTATCTCCCAAGCGCTATATTTCTTTGCACACAGAGCTCATTTTACCCCGATAAAGGTTTCCAAGTGGGACAAGTCTATTGGTAATGTGTGTTGGTTTTGTCAGAGTGAGGTTGGCACTCTAAGGCATGTGGTATATGACTGCCCTAATGTTCAGTCTTACTGGATTTCAATTTGGAACCAAATCCAAGAGGTTTTGGGATTCAGGGCCACTCTCTCTTGGTCTTAGTTTTCCGGTCAACAATTTGCATCTCGTCATTACAGAGGGATTGTCATTTCCTATTTCACTTTATGATGGGAGTGGCGCTGCATCTTGTAATTGTCAATTGGGAACATACGGCAGATCTCAGCTGGCACACATGGTGGAATCATCTGTCTATGTCTATGTTGTAAATATGAGCAGATGCCATGCTTTGGTACAACTCCTATGCCTTCTACCAGGCTTAAGTGGAAACCCCTATATGGCTATATATCAAAAGCACAATATGTTGTGAATTAAGGGGCACTTAATCAATCAGTCATGTTTGCACATGGTATGGGGCAATTTTAGTGGTGCCATAGCCTTTGTAAGCCTTTTTCTTTTTCCTTTTATAGCCCCTTTCTAAGATATTCACATGATGAGGGAAGGGTTGGTATTGGGGTAGGCTGTTAAGGCCTTTTGTTTTTTGCTTTTATGTTCAAAGGGATGTATCACTTTAATTTGTAACTTTTTGGGGGGGGGGTTGTTGTAATTTGCCTGAAAACGTTAAAAAAAAAAAAGGAGAACCCGCTATCACAGAATAATTTGTTAGGTTATTCAAGTCATCATCCAGTTAAGCTTAAAAATGGGCAGAAGACAGGCCTGGCAATCTACTTCTGTATCTTGCCACAAAAACCCATTGGATAGTCACAACAAAACAAATTGCACTACAGTTCTGGAAGATGAAACCCCCAGGTCGGAAGGCACTCATCTGGCTACTGGGGAGGAGCTGAAGACTTTGCAGAGTAAAACCAGCATTTATGATGTGGTTGGACAAAGTCCTCCGGACATGTGATTGCTGATGTAGCTGTACATGAAATGAGAGTCTTAAGCTGCAAAGATGTCTTACATATTAGGACATAGAGTGTACAAAGCATGAACCAAGGGAAGTTGGAAGTGGTCAAGAATGAAATGGAATGTGTACAACTCGATCTGTTGGGTGTCAGCGAACTGAAATGGACTGGCATCAGGCACTCTGCATCTGATGATCACATGGTCTACTATGCTGAAAGTGAAAGACAAAGAAGAAATGGTGTTGCATTTATAATTAAAAAGAACCTTGCAAAAACTGTAATGAAATACAATGTAGTCAGTGCATGCTTAATTTCTATTTGTCTGAGGAATGCCCATCAACACAACTCTAATTCATGTATATGCTCCAACAGCTACAGAAGAGAATGAAATTGAAGAGTTCTATGAACAAGTTCAAGCTGAAATTGACAGAATATGCAAACAGGATATCCTGATAGCCATGGGTGACTGGAACGCAAATGTTGTTCACAAAGAAGAAGGCTAAGTGGTTGGAAAATATGGACTTGGCGACAGAAATGAAGCTGGAAGACTGAAAGAATACTGCAAGACCAATGATCTATTCATCTCAAACACGTTCTTCCAGCAACACAAGTGGTGACTGTACACATGGACGTCACCCAATGGATTGTACAAAAATCAAATTGACTACATCTGTGGAAGTTAACGATAGAAAATCTCTATAACATCAACAAAGACAAAACCTGGAGCTGATTGTGGTACAGATCACCAACTACTAGTATGCAAACTCAAGCTAAAACTGAAAAAGAGTAAGCCACTCATGAATATAGTAAAATATAACCTTAAGAGTATACCACCAGAATTTAAAGACTGCCGGCAAAATCAATTTGCTGCTTTTAGATACAAATGACAGAGCTCCAGAAGAGTTATGGGATGGCATCAAGAAATTTATGTTGGAAGAAAGTGAGAAATCTCTTCAAAAGGTGAAAAAGTAAAAACGGCCAAAATGAATGACTGAAGAAACTCTGAAAATTGCCCAGAAACACAGAGAAGCTAAAGCCAGAGGAGAAAGAGAGGCAATTGCAGAACTCAGAGATTTCTAATGTGCAGCAAGACAAGACAAGGAGAAGGACTACAATGATGAATGCAAGGAAATAGAAGCAGAAACCATTAGAGAAAGAATAAGATCAGCTTTCCTAAAGCTATTAAAAATTCCAGCCTCAAATTGGAATGTTAACAAGATGCTCAAGGATCCATGTTGAATGATGCCGAGAAGATCAAGAAAAGGTGGAAAGCATATACAGAATTATTATATGATAAAGATCAAGTGGACCAACAGCCGTTTCAAACTGTACCTTATGATCCGGAACCATTGAAGAAGTTGAAGCAGCATTGAAAGCTTTATCAAAGAACAAAGCACCAGGCATTGATGGCATTCCCATTGAAGTATTACAGCAATCGGATGTAGTTGTTACCATACTTACAAGGCTCTGCCAGGAAATTTGGAAGACAACATCATGACCAACTGACTGGAAAAGATCTGTGTTTATACCAATACTAATGAAAGATGCTCCATCTGACTGTGGAAATTATTGCACAATCGCCCATATGCCAGCAAGATTCTACTGAATATCAGCAGAGACTACAACCATACCTGGAACGAGAACTGCCTGAAGTGCAGGCAGGGTTCAGGAAAGGATGAGAAATGAGAGACATCACGGATGTGAGATGGATCCTTGAAAAGATTAAAGAATATCAAAAGGATATCTATATGTCTTATTGACTACAGCAAGGCTTTTGACTGTGTAAACCATGAGAAACTCTGGGCTACGTTAAGAAACATGGGTATACCACAACACCTGATGGTTCTCTTACACAACCTTTACATTGATCAAAAAGCAAAAGTTTGAATGGAACAAGGAGAAAAGGAATGTTTTTTTTTAAATCGGCAGAGGTGTACGACAATGCTGCATACTTTCCCCTTACCTCTTTAATTTATATGCGGAACAAATCATCAGAGAAGCAGGACTGAATGAAGACAGCAGAGGTGTGAAGATTGTGGGAGACTCAACAACCTTCGCTATGCTGATGATACCATAGTACTGGCTGAAAGTGAAGGCCCTCTGAAACATTTGCTTCTCAAGATCAAGGAACATAGTCTTAAAATGGGCCTGCACCTTAATGTAAAGAAGACAAAGATCCTGAGAACTGGTAAAATCAATAAGTTCATCATTGATAGAGAAGAAATCAAAATAGTTGACAACTTTTAACCTACTTGGATCAACTATCAATGAAACAACAAGCAGTCAAGAAATCAGATGATGCATTGCTCTTGGCAAAATGGCTATGAAGGACCTAGGCAAGATTCTTTCTCCATACAAAAATTTAACTCCTTTAAGCCATGGTATTTTCAATAACGCCATGTGGATGCAAAAGTTGGACAGTGAAAAAGGATAGGAAGAAAATTAATGCCTTAGTATTCGTTGCCAGCACCATAATTCAATGTATACCATGGACTGCCCGAAGAACAAACCAGTGAGTACTAGAGGAGATCAAACCTAAGCTTTCTTTAGAAGCTCAAATGCATGACTTTGACTTTCATACTTTGGACTGTCAGACGGGTGCCTGGGTGAGAATGTTCACAGTCTTGGCAAAGGCATATATCAATATGATTTACAAGGGATTGTGGGAAATGCAGTCCATTCACACCAGACACAGCCGCTCACAATAATTAGTTGTGCTTGAGTGTAAAGCCAATAAGATATTTATTTATGGGGTTATTTCTCCCAACACAGATATGCTTGGTAGCACATAAAACAGAATACTTGCTTTCAGTGTTAAACTTAGAAAAACAAAATCAGGAAAACAACAGTTGAACTTGTCAGGCAATCAAATCAAAAGAATAAAGACCTGGCTGGTAACAAAGTGGTCTTTTCTGTAGGCTCTAGCTAATATTTTCTTAGCAGTGCATCAAACAACAAGCAAAACCCACAAAGAAGGGAAAAACTGTTCTTTTCAGGTTAACTTCTTATATCTTCACACATAGACTCAGAAGTGATTCCCTCAGAGCTCACAAGCAATTAGGTAAGGCTCAATTGCTAGCAGTTATCCAGCTGAAACCCCTTAGCTGGCTTACTTTCTACTGCCTGGCTCAAATCCTACTCAGGAGCTTTTCTGAGTAGATTTAAAGAACAAGTTTGTATTTCTTTGTGATGGTTGTTGTACTTTGTAACAGTAAATTACCAAAGGAGATTAGACAGAGAGCAATCCATGTATTCACAGCCTGTATCTACCACCTCTCCCCCTTCTTCAACAATCATGGGTTCAAAATCATGGATTGGCACAGAGGAATTTCTCAATGGAGCACTTTCAGGAGAATACTTGTTTCCCTGCTGTCTTTCAAGGGTATAGCTAGGGCATAGATCAGTGTTCATACCTGAGCTTCCATTGCTGTTAGAGTTCCTCTCTAAATAGCCTGGCCAGTATGTAGTCCAGTTCTTATGTCCAGCCTTCCAATCCAGATCCCTGGACACTGGATCTCTCTTCACATACCTTCTGGCACGGGTCTTAGGGTCCCTTCCACGTGCAGCCGTCTCCCTCACAGGTACCGTCTGGAGATTCCTAGCTCTGCAGCACCATTCCTCTGGCTTTCCCCAGTCCAATGGTGTACGCTGGCCTTTTGAATGTCTCCCAGTATACGTACTGCTCTGGACTCCTTTAGACCTCCCAAATGTTTTTCTCTTCTTTCTTCTAAAGGGTTTCTTGCCCTCTCTGTCCGTCCGCTCTGGCTTCTGCTTCTGATGATCCTCCAGATGATGAAGCTGTCCAAGATGAGGATCTCCAAGATGAAACTGAGGATCTCCCAGATGAAACTGAGGATAATTATCTGTAGAATAAACTCTACCTTTATTCTGCTTAGATGAGTGCTCCACCCTAGCACAGCGCAGCTGTGCTGAATCAGGCCCTGCCCTTTGAGATGAGTGCTTGGGGATTACCTCATAGCCCTCCTTATTGAACACACGTTTCCCCACTTCAGCTCCTCTAATGGCTGTTGGAAACCTGGTGCATTCTGGGACTGGTAATCTTTTATGGAAAAATTCTGTTTTCTTATTTCTACCAGAACTGACAGGTTGCTTGTTCAGAGTCAGTTCACCTTTACTTTAGCTCCTTCCTGAGCTATGATAAGCTTCCTTATCACAGGACTCCTCATGCAAAGAGAGAAATCATTAGAGAATGACATCATGCTTGGCAAGGTAGAAGATCAACGCAAAAGAGGAAAGCCAGCAATGAGAAGGATCGATTAAAAGAACAGCAGCTATGGGTACCACTCTGTCAACAGTAAGCCGCCTAACTGAAGACCGAGCACAGTTTAGAACAGGGGTCTCAAACACGCGGCCCGCAGGCCGCATGCGGCCCGCGAGAGCATCTTGTGCGGCCCGCGAAGTACCGGCGAGTAAAAAAAAAAAAATTCCAAACTTGCCGCCGCAGTATTAAGCGTCCCACGGGCCCCTCTGCCTGGTCCTCTCCTCCCTGCAGTATCAGCTCCAAAAGCGGCGGCTTTCAGAGCCGCGAAGAGAGAGAGTTTCTCTCGCGCGGTTCTGAAGAGCAGCGCGAGAGTCTTCAGAACCGCGCGAGAGAAACTCTCTCTCTCTTCGCGGCTCTGAAAGCCACCGCTTTTGGAGCTGAATGCTGCAGGGAGGAGAGGACCAGGCAGAGGGGCCCACGGGACGCTTAATACTGCAGTAGCAGCAAATATACATTTTTTTTTCATCTAATTTGGCTGATGGTGGGAGGGGGTTAGGACTGGTAATGGGCTATGGGGAGGGGGCTATGGGGGGGGGCTAGGACTGGTAATGGCCTATGAGGGGGGTAACTGAAAATGGGGTGATGGGGGTAACACTGAAAATGGGGTGATGGGGGGGTAAGTACTGGTAATGGCCTATGAGGGGGTAACTGAAAATGGGGTGATGGGGGTAACACTGAAAATGAGGTGATGGGGGGGGTTAGTACTGGTAATGGCCTATGAGGGGGTAACTGAAAATGAGGTGAAGGGGGTAACACTGAAAATGGGGTGATGGGGGGGGTAGTACTGGTAATGGCCTATGAGGGGGTAACTGAAAATGGGGTGATGGGGATAACACTGAAAATGAGGTGATGGGGGGGGGGGTTAGGACTGGTAATGGCCTATGAGGGGTAAGACTGGAAGTGGGCTATGGGGGGTTAGGACTGGTAATCGGCTATGGGGGGGCTAGGACTGATAATAGGCTGGGGGGTCTGCTAGGACTGGAAATGGGCTGAGTGGAAGGGGGGCTTGAACTGCAAATGGCTGATGGGGAGGGGGGCTTGGAATGGAAATGGGCTGTGAGGGGAGGGAGCTAGCACTGGAAATGGGCTGATGGGGGGAGCTACGATTGGAAATGGGCTGATGGGGGGCTAGGACTGAAAATGGGCTGATGCAGTGACTAGAAGGGAGGGGGTGCTGTGTGGGACTGGAACTAGAAGGGAGCTGATGTTGGGGGAGGATTACAATGGGATGGAGCTGGGAGAGTGAAATGGAGAGGGGAAAATATTTTGTGTGGGAGGGAAGACAAATCTACAATTGGCCAGGTAAGTGGGGATTGAGGATGGAGGGGTAAAATTTGAGTGGATGAAAATAGGAATGAGGAAAGAGCAAAAGGAGAAAGATTAATATGTTAAAGCAGATGTAGAGGGAGAATGGAAAAAGCTAGAAGAGAGAAGGACAAATGGACAGCAGACGATGGAGAGTTAGCAGAAGGCACGAAGAAACCAGAAGAAAGTGGCTGGAACTGAAAAAAAAATGCACAAAAGGTAGAAAAATATCTTTATTTTGAATTTATTAACTGGAATATGTCAGTTCTGGGAAATGTGCATCAATAACGTCTGCGCTTTGTTTAGTACAAGAGGAAATTAATTTATAGTTTTATTTCTACAGTGTTGTTGTACATTCCATGTTTGGCTTTTGGGGGGTCCCAGTTTAAATTGTCTTGTTTCTAAATTTTGATTCCTTGTTTGGTGATGGTGTATTCTGCATGTGTAACTGAGCTGAGGTATTCTGTTTATGTAATTCCTATTTGACATTGCTACTTGTTCTCTGTCCCCAGTAGGTCATGTATTGTTATTCTCTGAAATGTATTGATTTAATATTTGCAGTGTTGCCTTTTGATAGGTAGGGTATGGTGCTTTGTGAGTCCTGGTAGTGCTGTTAGGATATGGCGGGTTTGCTATGGGTTCTAAATGGGCAGTGTTTGTTTGTAGTAGTTCCTAATGTGCCTGGCGGTTGCCACTGGATTATAGTAATGTAGAAATCTTTTAGTCTTTCTTTATTCATGCACTCATTAAGAGGCATGTTTACTAAAAGTTAGGGTATGGTAACATTATGCAAATATTTATGCAAATGAGTTCCCTTATGCAAATGAGGTCCCACGTCTCATGCGGCCCCCGGGTTATTTTACAAGTCCTCATTTGGCCCTCAAAGCAATTTGAGTTTGAGACCCCTGGTTTAGAACAACTATCCAGAGGGTCGCCATGAGGCGACACCGACTCAACGGCACTTAACAATAGCAGCAACCGGTGAGCCAATTTTTAAGATTGTGTCAAATCTGTCATGATCAAATGGCATATAAAACTCGAGCCAAATTTTAATGAAACATTATTTAGGTCATGGAAATCCCAAAGCCACTATCAGCAGCTTATAAGCGAGGGTTATATGCTCAGTGAGCATTGCTGCTTCAACCATCAGAAGATTCTACTGTAAGTACGGCACTGCTAGTATGTGTTCTGACCTTTTCAGTGAAAGGTCCTATAGTGGCTTCTTAAATCTACAAACATTGCCAAATAGTCCACTATTATGAGTGTTTGGTGGAGTTTCTAGTAATTGCATATCGCTGAGGATGGAATATAGCCAATTATGTGTGCAGATCGATTACTTGTAAATCTAGAGATCTCACAATCCCTTAAGAAGTAGGTCATTATGCATGCAAACACTGTTAATTTTGTTCCCTTACCATTGGAGTCTTACCTGTTTGAAGCCCAATTTGTATTCTAAATGAGCCACCACTTGCATAACCACTTTTGTGGTTTATACAATTTTGTATCCATGCATGAAAGTTTACATTGGGAGAACTAAGCATTCAGTGCTTCAAATGTTAAGAGATCATCGGTCTTGGACAGCTAGGAGCTCTCGAGCGCAGACAGGGCAGGTCTAGAAGCCAGCTTAGACTTATTAGCCCTTCCAGAGACTGGAGGAGCTCTGCAGATCTAAAGACCTAGGGAGCTTCCGGAGAAGGTTGGGGAGCCTGTATCCTCAGATTCAACCTTCTCCGAGATTCCCTCTAGCGGATCCTCTGTCAATTGGGGGGAGCCCCTCAAGGCAGAGATCGAGGAAGGGAAGATCCCTTCCACCGACATTCCCATGGTAGTCCAGGTCTTCCGCAAGAAAGAACTGTCAGCCTTGATGTCTCATTCCCTGGGAGCCTTGAACATGGTGGTCAGGTCACCCCCGGAGGAGATAGACCTGGAGGACCCACTTGTGCAGGGCATTTGGTCTCCTCCAGGGCTTTTTCTCAGTGCATAAGGCCATCAAACAGGCAATCAACGCAGAGTGAAACTCCCCAAAGAAAGTTTGCATGGGGGGAGGTCTATGTCTTGCTTTTGTACAACTCTCCCCAGACAAGAGAGAGAGAGAGAAAGGTGCTAAAGGTACCGAAGATTGATGTGTTGGTAACTGTGATTACCAAGACCACCATACTGGGGAATGGTGGAGCCACTCTGAAGGATGTTCAAGACAGGAGGATGAAGACCATCCTGAAGCAGGTATTCAAGGCAAATGCTCTAATCCTGCTGACCTCAATTTGTGGGGCCTACATGGCTCGGGCATTCCTACATTATTATTATTTATTTATTTGGTTGGATTTATATACCATGGCCTGGGCATGCCTACGATGGTCCCAAGACCTCCCAGAGCCGGGAGCTGGCTCCAAGGCAGCAATGTTGGAGTTGGGAACAACCTGCTTGGCTGCCATCTATGACTTGGTTTGAGCCTCATCCAAAGTTATGGCTTCGGCAGTGGCAGTTCGCCGTTTGCTGTGTCTGTTTAATTGGTCCACGGACATGTCGTTCAAGGTGCGGCTCTCCAAGCTACTGTTTAAGAGGAAGCTGCTCTTCAGAGAGGCACTGGAGAAGTTGATTAAGGACCTCTGAGACTCCAAGGGTGCTCCACTGCCAGAGGACAAACCCGGGGGTGGTTGGGGGTTAAAACTCTGATTCTGTGAGGTCAGTTTATAGATTTTTGCAGATTCTGGGCAATGCGCTTCGTGCCCCTTCAGAGGACATGCTACCCTGTGAGAGGAAATTTCTCAGGCAGAGTACAGGCAGGGGATATTACTCCCCTACCGCGGGACCTGCAAAGAAGTCGCAATGAAGCGAGGGGGACCCAAGTGGGGGGACAGGGTTGGAGGATGTCTTTGACTCTTTACTGTGTTTGGGTCCACACCATGCAAGACCAGTGGGTGTTGGAAATCATTTGAGAAGATTATGTGCTGGAACTGGCACGGCCCTCACCCAATGCCTTCCTGGTTTCTCCCTGCAAATCCATGGCCAAGTGCCAGGCAGTAGGGATGACACTGGATAAGCTCCTCCTGTATGCAGGTGGTACATCCGGGGCTCGCAAACCAGTGCGGGTCCGGTCGGTACTCAATTTGTCATTCCCAAAGAGGAAGGTTCCTTCTGCCCTATTTTTGATCTCAAGCATGTCAACAGGGCATTGCGGGTTCTCTGTTTTCACATTGAAATTCTATGCTCTGTCATCATCACAGTGCACGGGGGTCAGTTCTTGATGTCTTTCGACCTCACAGAGGTGTATCTACACATTCCAAACCAGCAGGAGCACCAGCGGTACCTGTGTTTCACAGTGACCAGGAGAGTGGTTGAACTCCTGCAAAGTCTAGGATGAATGGTGAATTTCAAAACGAGCCACCTCTGTCCCTCACAATGACTGACTGACTTGGGAGTGATATTCCACCCAAGTGGGATGGTTGGCACTCCTGCCGGAAAGGGCATCAACGATTCAGGAACAGGTCCAGCATTTCCTCTGGATGGTGCATCCCAAGGCCTGGCACTACCTCCAGCTTCTAGGAAGCATGGCAGCGACCATAGACCTGGTACCATGGGCACAAGCCCACATGCGACCATTCCAGTACTCCCTCTTGTCCCGATAGTCTCCGCAATGAGACCCGCTATCATGACTATTACCGTATCCAGGGAAGCCAGGCACAGCCTGCACTGGTGGCATTTGTCCCCGGCCCTGACAGTATGCATTCCATTGGAATCCCCAACTTTGATCACAGTCACCACCAATGCCAGCTTATTAGGCTGGCGGTGCACTGCCGATTGCAGTTGGCCCAGGGCCAATGGATGGCAGAGGAATCGGCATGGTCAATACCTTTGTTGGAGCTGAGAGCAGTATTCCTAGCACTCCAATGCTTCCAGCCACTTCCACAGAACCAAGCGGTACAGGTCTTTTTTCAGACAATGCACTGCGGTGATGTACATCAACCGCCAAGGAGGCACAGCCAGCAAGGGCCTGATGGAGGAAGGAGCTCCTCTGCTGCAGTGGGCAGAGGTGCACGAGAGCATTGTCAGCTGCTCATGTGACAGGCAAGTACAGTGTGCAGGTGGACTTCCTGATTCTCCATCCGATGTATCCGGCAGAATGGTCATTGGAGGAGTCAGTATTCCAGAATGTAACTCGGTGTTGGGGAGAACCGGTGATGGACCTCATGGCATCCGTAGCCAATGCCAAGGCGAGATAGTTTTACAGCAGGAGGTGCGAGCACATGTCAGAGCTCAATGCCAGTGCAACTATGGCTGTGAGAGGGCCTCCTATATGTTTTTCCCCCCTGATCGGTCAGGTGCTGCATTGGATAGAGGGACCTCCAGAGTCAGGTGGTGCTCATAGGTCCAAATTGGCTTCAGAGACACTGGTATGCAGACTGCAGCGGTGCCCTGGTGGCTGATGATGCAGCCCAACCTGTTGAGCCGGGGTCCACTGTGGATGTCCCAGATGGATCGATTTTTGCTTACAGCTTGGCTTTTGAAAGGGTTTGACTGAGAAAGAGAGAGAGTATTTGCTGGCGGTAGTGGCCAACCTTCTGAAGGTGAGAAAGTGCTTGATCTCCTTGTTGTAGGTTTGAGCGTGGTGATTGAGAATTGGTGCAACGGCATTCGCTGCATCGATACCTCAAGTCTTGGCTTTTCTGCAGGCGAGACTGAAGAATTGTCTCGCTCTGTGCTCGCTTCGAGTTCAAGTGGCAGCCTTGGCATGTTACCGTGGTAGGATCAGGGACATTTCTCTGGTGGCGCATCCGGACATGGTATGGTTCTTATGTGCCATCAAACAGGTGTGTCCATCTCAGCGGCCTGTGATATCACCATGGGATTTGAATATGGTGCTGTCAGCCATGGCAGAGCCCCTGTTCGAGCTCCTAAAGAAGACTTTGCTGAAATATCTAACTCTGAAAACATTTTTTTTCCTCCAGAAACAAGCAGGAAGTCGGTCCTCACATATGGGTAACATTGGCACTAATGGAGCCCGCGAGGTGAATACTCCCAGTTTTCACAGAAAGTCTTTGAGAGTTAGAGCATATATGCGCGGTCACCTTCCTGCTCAAGGTTGCCATCTTACCTCAGTCTTCTTTTTTCCATGGAGCCCATCATCTGCACCCTGGAAAAAGTTGTGGGTTTTTTTTCTCTTGGTTTTTCCTTTATTCTTTCATCTGGTCATGTACCATCACTTTTTCAGTTTCCGGAACCACTGCCGTCTTGACGTCAGTTTTTTGAGGTACTTTTCTTTTCTTGAACTTCAGTGCGTGGGATTTTCTCGTGCCCTCCCTAACTAGGACCTTAGAATTTGAACTCACAGGTACCATTTTCTCCGCAATGTCCTCGGTTAGTGGATTTAAGCAGTGTGACCCTTGCGGGCACACCATGTCCCACATGGATCCCCATGACTGCTGCCTACGATGCCTCTGCCTGTTCACTCTGTCTTCAGAATACGAGCAAGGGTTGCAGGAATTGTGAAAGGCAGCGAGAGATGCTGTTTGGCCACAAGACTTCCTCTTTGATGCAGATTTCGAGGGCGGAATCAGTGCCCTCAGGGGGTCACTGCAGAAGCCTCGGTCTCACCTGGCGGCCATGCACACTTAGAGCCCCGAGGTTGCAGCGTATCGGATCGGGGATCATCTGCAGAGGGATGTCCCTGGAAGAATTGGACCCCATCTGTGGCAGCGTCCAAGGACAATGCCGAAACCGGGGATAAGACTCTCCGTCACTGGCATCGGAGTCGTCGGCACAGTGCCAAGGGTGATGGCTGTGAGCTGCCTTCAAAGCTGTTCCAGCAGGAAGAGACTCCTGCAGCATTGGCCCTTCAAGGCCATCATCATCGTGGAAACCCCCTTGACGGAGCCGGCATTGGGACCGATACCCTTGGTACCCACGCAGGTGGCTGCGGAGCCATCTGGCCTTGAAATCAGATGATTGCCTTGGAACACGGCCTTGCTGCCTCTTTCGCCCAGCAGTGGAGCCTGATGCCTATTTCCTCTGAGTCCTCGGGCCCAGCGACTGGTCCCTCCACCACGAGGGTATCACCCGAGGAGATCCAGCCGGTGCTAGCGTGGCATTGGAATAGTGCCGATTTCCGGCATCACTCCTGATCTTGTTTGAGGCATCTGGTCTCTCAGAGTGCCTCTGATTTGGAGCACCGGGGCCCCAGGACCCCATTGATGCTCCTGGCCAGGTGTGGGCAGGAGGCCCGGCTCTCGAGGTCTCTTTCGATTCCGACTTGGAGTGGTAGGCTGGTGATGAGTCTCTAGACACCTGGCAACACCGTGACATCCCCTCAGATCCGTCTACACCGCAGGAGCATCAGAGGTCCCTGCACGAGGACCTTTTTGCTTCCTTGACTTTGGGACCTGGCAAATGCTGTGGCCTTCATCACGGAGTCTGAGGAGGCGCCCTGGACAGAGGACCTCAAGATCCTGCAGTATGATGCGCCTCCCAAGGAGGCGCTCACGGTGCCTCTTACCCCCCGTTTTGGAACACTTGTTGTTCGGGATGTGGGAGTCGCCTGTTACAGTTCCATTATGAGCAAGTGGCTCAATTCCATGTATTCAGTCCACAAGGGCCCTGGATTAAAAAAAAAAACATAACTGCCACACAATTCCATGGTGGTGGAGTTGACAGTGTGCATGATCAAGAGCCAGAAGTCGCACTCCTTGGTGCCCCCTGGCAGGGAGGCCCACAGCATAGACGACTTTGGTAAGAAGCGTTACCAGGGCTCAATGCTCGTGGCCCATAGCCAGGCATACCAGCTGTACATGCCTGCCGGGTTCTCAGCTTGCTTGTCTGAGGAATCTCTAAAGAGATTCCAGACCCTGGCATTGATGATCAAGGAGTGCTCCAAATATGTCAGTTGAGCAGCCTATGATGGCTTAGAGTCCATGGCTAGAATAGCTGTGGTGGGCATTGGTGTCTGCCACCTGGCATGGCTACAGTCCTTGGGCCTGGAGTGTGGGTTCAGGACAGGTTGTTCGATATCTCATGCTGAGGGGAGAACCTCTTTGACAAGCCTATGACTGACAACGCTACTGATTAGCCAGATTAATATGAATAAAATACAGTCTCTAAAATTCTTGTATGCAAATGCTAGAAGTCTAAAAAATAAGATGGGAGAGTTAGAATATATAGCACTAGACATAAGAGCGGAGGAAGTGATGTCACTGGAGCAGATGGCGGCGTGAGGCAGACGCTCCGGCACCGACCCAGCCAAAAAGCTTTAAAATTGAACCTCCGGAGGTGCGAAACAGCAGCCCCGGGCGGGGGAAGACGTCGAGAGCCAGCTGAGGAGGTTTAAAACTCGGCGGCGCCAGAGGAAACTGAGTCAGGCTGCAACAGTGGGAGTGGAGGGCAGCCACATAGAGAGGCAAGATGGCGCCCGAAGCTCTGGAGCGGACGGCGTGAGTGGAATGGGGGCTGCGGCAGAGCGCAGGAGGCTACAGAAACCCAGGGACGCTAGCAGGAGCGAAGGGGCTGGAGAGAGGGGGCTACCCTGGAAGCGGAAGAAGCAGGCGCTGAGAGTGCAGCAGCAGCGATAGTGGAAAGGAGAGCTGGGCAGGAGGAGAGATCTACTGTGGCGACAGCAAGCAGTGCCCTCCTACAGAAACCAACGGCAGGAGGAGAAGGAGCTTAGGAGGAGCAGAAGTGGAGCATGAACCCTGCAACAGGGGAAGAGAGCCTGCAAGTAAGAATATAAGGGCAGTAGCTGTCTGGGAGGAAGGAACACGGGAAGTTGTGATGACTACGAGAAGAAAAGCAGCAGATCTGAGAGAGTATGCATACTCGGGGTCATAAGCAGGGAAGAGTGACAATGTGCCAAGTGAGAATAAACAGCAGCAAGGAGGTACTGAAGAGCGGGTGGAGGAGGTGGAGACGGGGAGTGAGCTAGCACCAGGAAAAGATTCCCCCCAAAATGTTACTAGAGTGGAGCTCGGGGACTGGTTCCTCAAAATTAAAAAAGAGGTGCAGTCCGTGAAAAGTGAGTTAAATGAGCTCTTGGGACCATTGAAGGAGGAAATTGGGGACCTGGTGTGCAGGATGGGAGAACACGAAAACCGGCTGCAAGAGATTGAGCAGCTGCAGGAAGAAGGGACACAAAAAGGTTTAAAGCTAAACTCTCAGCATGAGGCTCTACTTTATAAACTAGAAGATTTGGAAAATCGATCGCATCGAAACAACTTGAGAATCCGAGGAATCCCAGAGGAGAGAGAATTTCAAGATAGTGAAAAGATGGCAGTGTCTGTGTGTCTAGAGATGTTAAAGAAAGGGGGAGAGGAGGTGACAGCTGTGGGCATACAAATTGAGAGAGCACACAGAGCACTGGGACCACCAGTAGTGAACAGGCCTAGAGACATTGTAATATGCCTGGCACACTATAAAACAAAGCAGAGAATTGTCAACAACATGAGGGGTTTCGGAGCCCTTACATGGCAGGGATACCCTGTGCATATATATGAGGACTTGTCTGCTGGCACACTGCAGCGGCGGAGGGCAATGCAACCAGTGACACAACTACTGCGGGAAGTGGAAGTTAAGTACAGATGGCTGCACTCGTTTGGAATATCTTTTACCCTCAAAGGGCGGACATGGCGGACGCAGTCGCCGGAGGAGGCTATGGGGGCCCTACGAGAAGCAGGACTGGGGTCCTAGGACGTGTCTAAGGTGGTAGGCTCAATGGAGCGGAGGAGGCAGCAGCAGCGAGGAGAGAGCCAGGAGAGGTGGATCAACAGGAAGACAAGGCAGGAGAAGCGAGAGGACCGCTGTGGGGGAGGTGGAGGAATGTTATAAGCACTGTAAGTTTGTGAGAGGTAGGGTGGGTAGGAATGGAGGGGGAGGGGTGGGGGAGGGGGATCTGGTGCACAGAGGTAGGCAAAGTTGCGAATGCAGGATGTGGGAATAGGGAGAGGAAGAGGGTGGGAGGATGGTGGGGAAAGGGGAGCATCGGGGAGGAGTTAGGGGGTGGGGTGGGGAGGGGGAAGGGTAAGACTAAGGGATGGATTGGGAAGTGGGGGTTAGGGGAACACGGATAGGGAAGGAGAAGGGGGGAGCGAGAAGTAAGTAGCTGGGGGAGGTAGGGGGTGCACTACTTCTGGTGTATCCTCTGGAGAAGGAGGATGCAGGGGGGATAGGGAGGGGAGGGGTAGAGGGAGGTGGGAGGGTAAAGGAGAAGGGGAAGCAGGGGAGGGATCTGGAAGCAGGGACTAGTAGAAGGGGGAGAGGGGGCAAACGGGGGAGTCGGGCAGGGGCACAGGAGCGGAGGGGCGGTGGAAGGAAGGGAGGGGGCAGGGGAAGGTAGATCAGAGGAGAAAAATGTTAATGATTGTGACACTGAATGTAAAGGGGCTGCGCACGTGGAGGAAACGGAAAATGGTAGAAAAAGAGGGCAGAAGACTGGGGACGGAAATTCTGTGCATACAGGAAACCCACCTGCGGGTGGGGCAGGAACAACTATTGGAGTCTAGACAATACCCTAAGGTGGTCCTGGCAGGACAGAGAAAGAACTTCCGAAAGGGGGGGGGGGGGTTGGGATCTTGGTGGGAAGTGAATATCAGCATATGGTGAAGAGTACCTGTAGGGGGAAAAGGGGTAGATGGGTAGGGGTGCAATTACAAATAGAGCGGGAAGAGGTGTGGGTGATTAGCCTATATGAACCGAATGAGAGGCAGGGGAAGGCCTATGAGCAAATCCAGAAGGAGTTAGAGGAATTTGGAAGCACTTCCATAATCCTGGGAGGGGATTTTAATCTGACATGTAACCCCCGAATGGATACTAGTGGGGGTCAGGGGGGAGAGGGCTGAGGGGATAGGCGCCGTTTGCAAAAAAATGAGGGAGAGATTGGGATTGGTTGACGTTTGGAGAAGCTGGCACCCGGGAGAGCAGAAGTATACTTATTACTCCCCAGTACATGGAACCTACAGTAGGCTAGATATGATATGGGGGGGATGACAATGAGTGGAGAGGGTACAGGAAGTGGAACATGGTCTAATCACCTGGTCAGACCATGCACCGATTAGTGTTAAGTTTGCCTTGGGAACAGAAGATGATAGTTTAAAATTATGGAAGCTAAATGACTCCCTGCTTGAGGATGAGTGGTATGTGGGGAAGCTTAAGGACAGTATAAAAGAATATGTCAGGTTGAATGACACAGGGAAGGTGTCTATGGGGACTTTGTGGGATGGACTAAAGACGGTAATTCGGGGACAGCTGGTTAGCAGGGGGGGGCACAAGTAAAGAGGGAGAAAGGGGCGGCAGAAAAAGATTTATTGCAGAACCTGGGGAACCTCGAGAGAGCGCACCAAACAGTGCAGGATTCACACACTATTGAAGAGCTCATTAAGGTGAGGACAGAACTGAGCAAACTGCATGCTTAGGAGATGGCGTATCAACTAGCGGTGTTAAAGCAGGCCCACTTCGAAGAGCGTAACAGGGCGGGGAGGCTTTTAGCTTGTCGCCTAAAGGCAAGGAGGCAGGCAGCGTTCATAGATGGGATTAGGAATAATAAAAGGAGAATATATAGCACTAAATAAGAGGTTAGATATGATTGGTATCTCAGAGACATGGTGGAAGGAGGATACTGTGGGACACTGTGATACCTGAATACAAACTATATTGTAATGATAGAGCTGATCAAATTGGTGGAGGGGTTGCGCTCTGTTAGAGAGGGCATTGAGTCACAAAGGATTAAACCTTTGCAGGAAACAAAATTTGCTGTAGAATCTCTATGGATTGAAATTCCATGTAAAAAGGTGAAGGTGATGGCAGTGGAGGTGTACTATCGATCGCCTGGCCAGAATGAATAAATGGATGATGACATGCTCAAAGAAATCAGGGAAGCTAACAGAGTTACAGCACAGTAATAATAAAGGATGATTTCAATTACCCCGGTATTGATTGGGTCAGTGTCACGGCAGGACATGCTAGAGAGGGAACGTTTCTAGATGAAATAAATGACTGCTTCTTGGAGGAGCTGGTTCATGAACCGACCAGAGGGGAAGCCATTTTGGACCTAGTCCTTAGTGGAACATCAGATCTGGTGCAAGAGATATGGGTGTTGGGGCCACTTGGCAATAGTGATCATAGAATGATTGCGTTTGATTTAATTAATGGAGAAGCAATGGTAAGGAAATCCACAGTACTATCTTTTAACTTTCGAAAGGGAGACTATGATAAAATGAGGAAAATAGTTAAGAAAAAACTAAAAGGAACAGTTGCAAAGGTTAAAGACTTACATCAAGCTTGGGTGTTATTTAAAAATACTATCTTGGAAGACCAGACCAGCTGTATTCCACACTTTAAGAAAAGTGGAAGGAAGTCAAAAAACTGCCAGCATGGTGTAAAGGTGAGGTCAGAGGGGCTATTTTTCCCAAAAAAGCAAATTTAAGGAAATGGAAAAAAGAGCCAAATGATGAAAACTGGAAACAACACAAGCACTGGCAAGTTAAATGCAAGGCATTGATAAGGCAGGCAAAGAGAGAATTTGAGAAAAAGCTTGCTGTGGAAGCAAAAACGTGTAAAGACTTTTTCAAGTACATTCGTAGCAAAAAACCTGTGAGTGAGTCAGTTGGACCATTAGATGATAGAGGGGTAAAAGGGGCACTAAGAGGGGACAAGGCCATAGTGGAGAGACTGAATGAATTCTTTGCTTCGGTCTTTACTGAGGAAGATATAGGGATGTTACCCATGACTGAAATGGTATTTAAAGGTGATTCTGCAGAAGAATTGAAAGAAGTATCGATACACCGGGAAGATATATTACAACTATTTGTTATACTGAAGAGTAGCAAATCACCTGCACCAGATGGTATACTTCCAAGGGTGTTGAAAGTACTGAAAGATGTGCTTGCAGACCTGTGAACTATCATTAAAATCTATGTAATACCTGAAGATTGGAGGATGGCCAATGTAACGGCAATTTTTAAAAAGGGTTCCAGGGGTGATCCGTGAAACTATAGCCCAGTGAGCCTGATGTCAGTACTGGGAAAATGGTAGAAACCATCATAAAGAACAAAATTACTGAATATGTAGATAGTCATGACTTAATGGGAGACAGCTAATATTGCTTTAGACAAGGAAGATCTTATCTTACTAATCTGTTATGTTTTTTGAAGGTGTGAATAAACAGGTAGACAAAGATGAGTCGATTGATATAGTGTATCTGGACTTTCAGAAAGCCTTTGACAAGGTCCCTCATCAGAGACTTTTGGAAAAACTAAAAAGTCATGGGATAGGAGACAGTGTACTATTGAAGAGCAGGAACTAGTTAAAACATAGAAAGCAGAGGGTAGGGCTCAATGGCCAATTTTCCCAATGGAGAAAGGTGAATAGTGGAGTACCCCAAGAATCTTTGCTGGGTTCGCTGCTTTTTAACATACTCATTAATGACCTGGAAAAGAGAATACCGAGTGAGGTTATCAAATTTGCAGATGATACAAAACTATTTAAAGTTATTAAAACCTATGAGGATTGTGGAAAATTGCAGAAGGATCTTGATAAACTGGAAGACTGCGCATTCAAATGGCAGATGAAATTTAATGTGGACAAGTGCAAAGTTATGCACTTAGGAAAGAACAACCCAAACTATGGTTATACGATGCAAGGTTCCACATTAGGAACCACCACCCAGGAAAAAGATTTAGGTGTTATCGTGGATAACATGTTAAAACCCTCCGCCCAATGTGTATCGGCACCCAAGAGAGCAAATAGAATGTTAGCTATCATAAGGAAAGGAATGGAAAATAAAACAAAGATATTATAATGCCTGTGTATCGTTCCATGGTGTGACCGCACCTTGAATATTGTGTGCAGTTCTGGCTGTTGTTTCTTAAAAAAGGATATAGCGTTATTAGAAAAGGTACAGAGAAGAGCCACCAAAATGGTAAAGGGAATGGAAGGATACCCCTATGAAGAGAGGCTAAAAATGTTAGGGCTCTTTATCCTGGAAAAGATGGCTAAGGGGAGATATGATAGAGGTCTATAAATTAATGAATGGAGTGGAATGGGTAAACGTAGATCGATTGTTTACATCATCAGACTATAGAAAGAATAGGGGACATGCAATGAAGCTACAGGGTAACCTATTTAAGACTAATTAAATATTTTTTCTTTTCACTCAACATATAATCAAACTCTGGAATTTGTTACCAGAGGATGTAGTAAAAGCTGTTAGTGTAGCTGGGTTTAAAAAATGGTTTGGACAAGTTTCTAGAGAAAAGGTCCATAAACCATTATTAAAAGGGACCCAGGATATCACTGCTTGACCCAATACAAGCATTGTGGAACCTATCTTTTGGGGAAACTGCTAGGTACTTATGACCTACAGTAGATTGGCCACTGTTGGAAACAGGATACTGGGCTTGATGTACATTGGTCTGACCCAGTATGGCATATCTTATGTTCTAAGGCCGCAGAGCTGGAGTCCGAGTATATGACCAGAACCAGGCTCTCCTAGAAAACCGCCAACCCTTCCTGATGGAATGCTTCAGGGATAAAGCCCTTCTACCTGAAGAAGAGGAAGGTTCACGTAATTTACCCCCAGTATCTGGCCTACCCGGCTCCTCCAGCATGACCCTCATAAACCTAAGACACCACCCCCAAACCCCAGCCTGCCCCCAGCTGCAACCTGGGAGTGGGGACATGTTTGACTCCATGAGCATGGTCTCTCTTCCCCTGCAGGGTCGAGGGCCACAGCGTATAGGAGGGCATCTAACATTCTTTGCCAACCAGTGGACCACCATAACCTCCAGGTGGTGAGGGACAGTTACCTGTTCCATTTCATGCAGACACCCCCTCCATTCTTTCCTGGAGAATTTCCCTTAACTCCTCTTCACTGAGACCTTCTGCAGCAGGTGCTCAAAGGCCTTCTTGAAACCAAGGCAGTCGAAGCTGTCTCACCACCTCTAAGGAGCAAGGGGTTCTACTCCAGCTGCTTCCGGGTTCCCGAAATAACAGACTGTTTTTGGCCCATCCTGGATCTGCAGGATCTCAATCTGTTCCAGGTAAAGGAGGAATTCCGGATGCTCTCCCTTGGAACATTGCTGTCCTATCTCCAGTGGAAAGATTGACTATGCTTCTTGGATCTAAAAGATGCTTACTCCCATATCCTGATCCATTCTTGCCATCGGCCGTACCTCCGCTTTATCATCAGAGACCACCATTACCAGTACAGGATCCTACCCTTCGGGATGACTTTGGCCCCAAGAGTGTTCACAAAATGCCGGGCGGTGGTTGCCGCCAACTTCTGGCTACAGAGATTACTTGTCTTTCCCTATTTGGATGACGGGCTTGTCAAGGACAGCTCCGTCGATGAGTTCAGACAGGTGGCACGACACACCATTCTCATTCTTGAGTTCTTGGGCTTCGTCATCAACTACCCCAAGTCTCATCTGCAGCTGGTGCAGCACCAGGAGTTCATAAGGGTCCTCCTGGACACCATCCAGGCCAGCGCTTGCCTTCCTCTGGGCAGAGCTTGGCATCTAGTAGCCCTCATTGCAGAGGTGCAGGAAGGTTCGATGGCCTCTGCCTACCTCCTGTTACACCTCCTGGGGCACATGGCTTTTACAGTACATGTCATGCCCGACACTTGCCTCTGTATGCGTTGGGCCCAGCGCACTCTCTGCACTCAGTAGACTCAGGCGACGGGGCGCCTGGAGGACCGGATCCATGTGACCTCACCCCTCTTCGAATCCTTCATTTGGTGGCAGCAGCCACTGTACCTTACAGTGAGGATGCTGTTTCAGGCCCCAAAGCCTCAGAGGATCCTCACCATGGATGCCTCCAAACGGGGCTGGGGAGCCCACTGTGATGGCCTGCAGATCCATGGTGTCTCGTTGACAGGGGAGAGTCTCCACTAAACCTTGCGGGTCTTCCAGCACCACTTAGAGAACCAGGTTCTTCTAGTCCAAACAACCAAGTGGTGATTTGTTTTATGTCAACAAACAAGGGGGCTGGCGCCAACCAAAGAGCAAATTACCACATTATAGTAAGCTGAACAAATAAATTAGAAAAGGCTTTATTCGAACAATAATCACCAGGGGTGTACCCTTGTAAAGGAATAAAACAGCCAAACCCAACACAGGCTGTGTTTCGGCTATGCCGCCTTTGGGGGCTCATTGGCATGCTTATTTACCACCTGTGAATATTAACCCATCAGTTCCAAAACCTTGTGTTGTCTATAAAAGCTCCATGAAGTGCAACCTTTCATTATTTTCTGCTGAAGTGAAAGGTTGCACATCGCGAAGCCTTTATAGATAACACAACATTTTAGAAACAAAGGCCATGTGTTCTTTTTCTGTCGTCATTTTTCCATCTAGTCTGTCCTTCCATATCAACAACTACAACAGCCCCCTTTTTTGCTTTAGAGATCGTCTGTGTTTGTCACATGCTTTTTTAAATTCAGATACTGTTCTCATCTCTATCACCTCCACTGGGTGACTATTCCACGGATTCACCACCCTTTCCGTAAAGAAATATTTTGCATATCACTCCTGAATCTATCCCCTTTCACCCTCATCCCATGTCCCCTCATAGCAGAACTTGCTTTCAATCGAAAGAAGCTCTCCCCCTGTACATTTATGCCACAGAGGTATTTAAACATCTCAATCATATCACCTCTATCCACCTTTCCTGTAAGGTGTACATATTAAGATCCTTAAGTCTGTCCTCATATGCTTTATAATGAAGACCACTAACCATTTTAGTAGCCACCCTCTCTACTGACTCCATCCTGTTTTATATCTTTTTGAAGGTGCGGTCTCCAGAATTGCACACAATACTCCAAATGAGGTCGCACCAAAGACTTAAACAGAGGCACTATCACCTCCTTTTTTTTTCTGATAGCCATTCCTCTCTGTATGCACCCAAGCATTCTTCTACCTTTTGCTGTCTCCTTTTCTACCTGTTTAGCTACTTTAAGATCATAAGACACAACCACACCGAGGTCCCGCTCTTCTTTAGTGGACAAAAGTACTTCACCCCCTATACTATATTGCTCCCTTGGATTGCTGCAGCCCAAATGCATGACCTTGCATTTTTTAACATTAAATCCCAGCTGCCAAATTCTAGACCATTCTTCAAGCTTAGCTAGATCCCTCCCCATGTTATCTACACCTACCTGGGTGTCTACTCTATTGCAGATTTTGGTATTATCCGCAAAGAGGTAAACCTTACTCGACAGACCTTCCTCTATAACACTAACAAAGATGTTAAAAAGAATCTGGGGCACACCACTGGTAACTTCCTTCTCCTTCAAGTGAGCTCCATTAACCTGTACTCTTTGTCGCCTCCCACTAAACCAGTTTTTAGCCCAAGCAGTAACTTTAGGGTCCATCTCTAGGGTGCTTAGTTTGTTTATAAGTCGCCTGTGAGGAACAGTGTCAAAGGCTTTACTGAAATCTAAATACACCACATCTAGGGCTCTCCCTTGGTCCAAATCCCTGGTCATCCAGTCAAAGAAATCAATCAGATTTGTCTGACAAGACCTGCCTCTGGTGTATCCATGTTGCCTCGGATCCTGTAATCCGCTGGACTCCAGAAACCTCACTGTTTTCTCTTTCAGCAGCGTTTACAATAATTTACTCACCACCGAAGTTAAACTAACCAGCCTATAGTTTTCAACCACATCCTTTCTTCTGCTTTTGTGTAAAGGGACCACATGAGCCTCTCTCCAGTCCTTTGGCACCACTCCCGACTCCAACAAGGCATTGAAAAGGTCAGTCAGTGGCCCTGCTATAGAACATCCCCAAGTTCACTCAGTATTCTAGGGTGTATTCTATCCGGTCCCGTCGCTTTGTCTATTTTAGCTAGTTTCTCACGAACACAGTTTTCTGAAAATTATTCAAGATGCCCCTTGCTTCTGTTCCTGTTTGTGGGTGTTTTTCTGAGGTTCTGTTCCTGGTTCTTCATCTGCGAACACAGAACAGAAATATTTGTTAAGCAATTCCGCCTTATCCTCTTCAGCTTCTACATATTCCTCCCCTTCACCCTTGAGTCTGACAATACCACTTTTGCCCTTCCTCTTTTCATTAACATATCTGAAAAATGTCTTATCTCCCCATTTTATTGCATTGGCTATTTCCTCCTCTTTTTCAATTTTTGCTTTCCTGACTATTTTGCTATATGTTTGTTTTTTTCCAAAGATAGATGCCTGTCTTCCTCTCTCTGTGATCTCTTGTATTTCATGAAGGCCTCCCTCTTTTTCTTCACCTTTTCAGCTACTTCTTTTGAAAACCATAGCGGTCTCCTTTTCCTTTTACCTTTATTTACCATTTTAACAAAAAGGTTGGTAGTCCTTAAAATATCCCCTTTCAGTTTTGCCCACTGTTTTTCTACATCACCCAGCTGTTCCCATCCCACTAAGTCTAAGACCTTCGCTTTTGAATGAATTCTATCAGCCGTAGTCCTAATACTGAACCACACTATCTGGTGTTCACTGGATGCAAAATGATCTCCCACTATAACATCAGACACACTTTCACCATTGGTAAGCATCACGTCCAGTATGGCCCTTCACGTGTGGGGTCTGTTACCAATTACTTGAATATCTCCCTGTAGAGAATCCAGGATCTCCTTATTTCTAGATGATACTGCAGCAAGAATGTGCCAATCAACATCTGGCATATTGAAATCCTCTATCAGTAGCACTTCCCCATGCCTACTATGCTGCGTATGTCTTCAATTAACTCTCCATCCACTTCTCCCTCTTGTGAGGGAGGTCTGTATATCACACCAATGTAAATAGATTTCTCTTTCCCTCTTTCTAGTTTAACCCACAGTGCCGCCTCTCCATTTTAAGTTCTATAATTCCAAAGCTTTAATATTATTTTTTACATATAGTGCCATTCCTCCTCCCATTCTTCCTACCCTGTCTTTTCTGAATAAAGTATAGCCTGGTTTAATTGCATCCCAATCATGGTTTTCTGTAACTGTCACTAAATCCAAGTCAGCCACTCCCATTAAAGCTTCAACATCTGGGATCTTATTTCCCGTGCTACGGGCATTATACATACCGCTTTCCATATGTTGCCCCTTTTACACATTTCTATAAAGGTATTTAATGTTTCACTTATTTAGGGACTTTCTTCACCCATCCCCATTGAATCTAGTTAAAGCCCTCTTCAGTAGATTAGGTCGACGTGTCTTCAGTAGCAAACTGGCTTTCTTGGACAGATGGACACCATCTCTGCTCTGCAACCCTTGGAACAGCATCCCATGGTCCAGGAAACCAAAACGCTCTCGATGACACTATCCACACAGCCATGCATTCATTTCCAGGATACAGGCTTCTCTGCCTTGGCCTTTGCCCTCAACAGGGAGAATTGAAGAGAACACCACCTGTGCACCTATCTGCTTCACCCTCTGTCCCAGAGCCATGAAGTCACTTTTGATATGCTCAGAGGGGTACCTGGCAGTATCATTTGTGCCAACATGGATTAGCAACATTGGGTAATAGTCAGTTGGCTTGATGAGTCTCTGCAAACTCTCTGTAACATCTCGGATTTTGGCACCTGGCAGACAGCATACCTCTCTGTATATCAAGTCTGTTTGGCAGATGGATACCTCAGTACCCCTCAGAAGAGAGTCACCAACCACCACTGCCCTTTGCTTCCTTGTGCTCACTGATTCTGCAACTTTGGGGTACTTGAGCTCTGGTTCTTCCCTTTCCATGGATGCTTTCACCTCCTACACTTCCAGGGCTGCATAATAGCTCTACCTGGGCACCACTGAGGCGTTTCACGGCCACAGTTTCATCAGCGTCGTCTGAAACAACTGACAAGATGTTGAGTTGAGTTTCGCGAAGCTAGTAGCTGAACCTTCTAAGATTAAAGACGTGGGCAGCATTGATAAACTTAACGGGTGAGATCTCCTGATGAAACTGTGGCCGTGAAACGCCTCAGTGGTGCCCAGGTAGAGCGTTGAGATCCTCACGGAGATGAGCTTCAATTGAAAAACAGTCCTCAATCACAAGAAAGCTAAGTTGCATACCATTCTAAATATGGACATGATATTGAGAAGCAAAGTTTCAGCAGCATAGTATGTAGAGAAGTGTTGAAGTTTTTTAAAAAAAAGTTACAACTCTACTATGCAAAGTGTGGAATTTCGTAGATGCACGGAGTAAATTGAGTACTTATTAGCTCTTGTGATGAGTGCGGTAGTTTAATTAAATAACACAACAAAAAACGGCGAAAAGTTTAAAAGAAAGGTCATTGATGTTCTAAGACACCATATCAGCAGACGGAAGTCTCTTGGTGGCTAAAGTTCTGAGACCTGTTTTTCGCTGGGTAATTGTTGGTTTTGAAGTGGAATTTTGAAACCCAAGTTTCCCGTAGTTTTGTTTATATTGAACGTATCCATTTTTATAGTGACAATGCACGTTCAGAGACAGACCATATTTAGTGGGGAACATTTGCGACAATCTCTAAAAAAAAAAAGAATTGAAACCATCACATCAGGACTAAACACCAGAACCTCCCCGCTTGACCCTTGCCCGGTAGAGTGGATAAAGTCAAAACAAGAACTGAGCACTGCACTAGCAAACATAGTAAATGCTTCATTCGAACAAGTCAAGATGCCCAACAATCTAAAAACATCCGTCATACGTCCATCCCTTAAGAAACCAGAACGCGACCCATTGGATCCCACATCATTCAGACCAATAGCGAGCCTACCATTCACTGCGAAGATAATTGAGAAGAGTCCATCAGCAACTGCAAGAACACCTAGAAAACAACACTCTTGATCTGCAGCAACATGGATTCTGCCCCTCCCATGGTGTCAAAACCCTTATGGTCACTCTCCTAAACACCCTAACCAAAGGGATACAGGCCAAACAAGCTGGTTATGCACTGATCTTTCTGGGTATTTCTGCGGCATTTGACACAGTTGTACACGACATCCTCCTGACCAGACTACAAGAATTTGGTTTACAGGACAAAGTATTACAATGGTTCCAGTCATACCTAACTAACAGATATCAACCAAACAGAATGTGTTTTGGTCATTTTGTTATACTGTAAACCGCGCTGATGCTGAATAGTGCGGTATATAAGCAACTGTAATAAATAAATAATAAATAACTCATTCAAACCAGCAATGCTACCTCCCTTCCTTTTCAGCAAACTCAAGGTATACCACAAGGTTCCTTGCTCTCAGCCACACTCTTCAACATCTATCTTCAACCCATCTGTGCAATAATACAGTCCCACAATATCAACTTCCACCTGTATGCGGATGACATCATGCTGTATGGGACCCATCACAACTTCCAATCCAACAAACCCTAAACTAATGGACTGCTTCAGTGATGTCTCCAGATGGCTACAAGAAAACAATCTCACCATAAACATCAAAAAAACGGAAGCGCTTTTTATAACCAAGGATCAATCCTTCTCCCCCCCACCACTCCTCACTCTAGGCACAACTAAAATAAAAGTTCAACCACACATAAAATATCTGGGAATTATCCTTAATAAAACACTCATTTAAATAGTAGGTTGCAAAAACTGCAAGATCCAGTATTCAAAGCAAAGATGGTACAAAGACTCAGACCGCTCATTGACCCACAAGACTTTCGCACAGTTATGCAAGCAATGACACTACCCCACTTAGACTATTGTAATGCAGTCTACCAAGGACTCACAGCCACCACCATCAATCCACTACGGGCAGCCCTTAACACACCAGCAAGGATCATACATAGGGTAAAGAAACATGAACACATAACCCCAGTCCTAAGAGATCTCCACATTCTACCACTAGAAGCATGCATAAAATATAAAACACTGGTTCTCATACATAAAGCACTTCACCAACAGCCACCATCTCATGTACAAACCCTGTTACCCCGGACGAACTCTGGAAGAACAACACGACAGACCATGAACAATACACTCATTGTACTACATGATAAAACAAAATTTAATCTTCAAACTTGTAACCATGCATTCGACCTTTATGCATCCTCACTTTGGAACTCACTTCCAACCCTAATACGCAGCAACGACCTCTCTGCATTTAGAAAGCAGATAAAAACGCTCCTCTTCCGGGAGCATCTAGGGTCAACGCAGAACAGCACTCAATGAAATTACACAAGACAGGCTGAGACAGCAGAGAGAACCTGAAATGTAAATACATCTGAACTGCAAATGGGCCTGAAGAGAGAGACAGAAATGTAATCTTGGCTGATCCCGCTCTTTCACACCATTTCAAGAATGTAAATATGCTATACCCTCCCCTGGTGTTGGTATATTCCTTTCCCTCCTGTAAATAGAAATAGTCCTGTTCATTGAATCACACCCCTTGTTTATTGTAAAACGCTTTGGCCTGGTGAAAAGCGGTATATAAGCACGGCTAAATAAAGAAAGACATAGATCTCTTCGCCAGCCCCAGCAATGCTCAGTTGCCACACTTCTGCTCCAGGACACAGGCCCCCTCTCAAGTGGCGGCCAATTTGTTCCTCGTCTCATGGACGGAGGACTTCCTCTATGCCAGTGGTTCTCAACCTTTTTTGTACCGTGACCCCTTTTACCATTGGTCAACTTGTGGTGACCCCCAATGATAAATTCAAATGCGTCTCTCTTCCTTTACCGTTAACGCATTGTCACTGTAATCATTTGTTGAATTATTAATATAGGCCTTTGCAATATGTTTCTATTTATAAAATTTACTTATTTAAACCACAATAATTAATCACAATAGCAAGTAACAATATTTGATTTCAAAATTATTATGATTTTGTAGTCAAATCACTAATATGAAATAAAATTATTTTTTCTACCATTGTTGTCTGACCAATTTATTCTCTGATCATGCTGGTCCTGATCTGAGGCTTCTGCTTTCCTGTCTTCTCTTAGCTCTCTTTCTGTGGTCTATGGTCCATCTGCCATTTCTTATCTTTTCTTTCGTTTTCTTCACTTCTTTCCATCAGCCTATTTCCAGTCCCAGTAACCCTCCCCAGTATCAGCCCCTTTCCAGTTCTCACTCCCAGTACCTTCCAATGTCAACTTGCATTCCCATGACTGCCACTGGTGTCCAGTCCCCCTCCTTCCCCACTGACCAGTCCCTTCTAGTACAAATACCATGGCAGCCCCTCTCAGATCCACTCCCTTCCAGTTCCATTCTCCCATCCCCTCGTATCAGCCCATTTGTAGCCTTAGCCCTCAGTTTTCTTCCAGGGCCAGCAGCTCTATCCTCCTCTCCCCACAAGCAGCCCATTCCCAGTCAAAGCCCCCCAATCTGCTCACTTCTAGTGGTAATCCCCCCTCAACCCCATTACCAGTGCTGGCCTCCACTAATCGGCTCATTTCCAGTCATAGCCCCCCCCTCCCCCCGATCAGCTCATTTCCAATGCTAGCCTCCCATAAATCCATTACCAGTCCTACCCCACCCCATCAGCCCATTACCAGTCCTAGCCACCCCTAATCAGCTCATTTCCAGTGCTAGTTCCCCCCTCAACCTCATTACCAGTGCTAGGCTCCCCTAATCAGCCCATTACCAGTCCTACCCCCCCCCCATCAGCCCATTTCCAGTCCTAACCTCACCGATCTGCTCATTTCCAATGCTAGCCCCCCATCAGTCCATTCCCAGTCCTAGCCTTCCCTAATCAACCCATTACTAGTCCTAGCCCCCATCTGCCCATTATCAGTGCTAGCTTCCCCATCAGCCCATTATAATCCTAACCCGCACTGTCTCTCGCCTCTGTCCAGCATTTATCCCGTCTGTCCAGTATGTCCCCCTGTCTCTCCCCTTTGTCCATGCCAGCCCCCTCCATCCATCCCTCCACGTCAGCCCCATCCCTCCCTCCCTCTGTCCATGTCAGCCCCACTCCCTCCATCCATCCATATCAGCTCCCTCTTCCTTCCATGTCAGCCCCTCCTCCTTCCATGTCAGCCCCCCTCCCTCCATGTCAGCCCCCTCCCTCCATGTCAGCCCCCCTCCCTCCATGTCAGCCCCCCTCCCTCCATATCAGCCCCCTCCTTCCCTCCCTCCATGTCAGCCCCCCTTCCTCCATCCATCCATCCATATCAGCTCCCTCCGTCCATGTTAGCCCCCCTCCGTCCATGTCAGCCCCTCCTCCCTCCATCCCTCCATGTCAGCCCCCCCTGTCCATGTCAGCCGTGTTGCAGGATCCCTGTCCTCTCATCCCCTCTCCCCATGTCTGCCTCCCTTCTAATGCAGCCGCGGCTCCCTGCCTCTTAGGGAACCGCGGCTGTGCCTGTAAAACCGTTGCGGAGCCTTCCTGTCTCTCGACGGGCTCCGTGCAGCATTGTCCCGCCTCCAAAGGAAGTGGTAAAGAACTTCCTTTGGATGCGGGACAATGCTGCACGGAGCCCGTCGAGAGACAGGAAGGCTCCGCAACGGTTTTACAGGCACAGCCGCGGTTCCCTAAGAGGCATGGAGCTGTGGCTGCATTAGAAGGAAGGGGGTGAGTTTGCCGCTGCCAAGAAGCAGACTCAGCAGCGGCAGCAACTTGTGTACGTTTTAAATTTTTTTTTAACTTGGCAGAGACGAGGCGACCCCCGCTAAATCCTGTGGCAACCCTCACGGGAGTCACGACCCACAGGTTGAGAACCGCTGCTCTATGCATACCCTCCCACCCCACTGATCTTCAAGACCCTTCTCATGGTTCAGCTTGACCGGGCTACCTTAATCCTCATAGCTCCCAGGTGGCCATGGCAGCTGTGGTTCCCCTCCTTCTCTGCTTTTCCCAAGCGCGCACGGTTCCCCTGGGCTGTGCTCCAGACTTGATCTTGCAGAAGGACAGCGCTCTCCTGCATCCAAACCTCAGAGCCCTCACCCTGACGGCCTTGCTGCTGAGAGGGTGACCCTGGCACAGTTCCACTTGCCCAGGAACGTGGAGAATGTCTTGCTCACATCCCGCAAGGATTCCACCACGCGGGCTTAAGCCTTCATGTTGCGCAGGCTCTCAGTCTGGTGTGCTGAGAGGGACTTCATTCCTTTCATCTGCTCCGTACTGATGGTGCTGCGGTACTTGCTGCACCTCTCCAATGCTGGCCTAAAGTCTATCTTGCTCAGGGTACATCTCAGTGCGCTAGTGGCGCACCATCATCTGAGTGAGAGGCAACCCCTGTCCATGCATCCTCTCCATGGCTGCTTCATGAGGGGTCTTCTGCTCACTCAGCTTCCCATTCGCCCACCCATGGCAGCTTGGGATTTGAATGTGGTTCTTGGGAAGCTCATGGCTCTGCCCTTCGAACTACTTGCTTCTTGTCATTTCAAGTACTTCTCCTAGAAAGTGATCTTCCTTGTGACGTTCACGTCAGTGCGCCAAGTCGATTAACTACAGGCACTGGGGACTCATGCCCCCTACACCCGGTTTCATAGGAACAGGATGGTGTTCTGCACTCACCCTAAGTTTCTCCCTAAGGTGATATCTACCTTTCATCTCACCCAAGAGGTGGTTCTCTCCACTTTCTTTCCTAGGCCTCACGCAAGCGGGGCAGAGGTTGCTCTCCACACCTTGGACTGTAAGAGGGCATTGGCCTTCTACCTAGAGCAGATTAAGGTCCACCCATAAGAACATAAGATATGCCATTCTGGGTCAGACCAAGGTCCATCGAGCCCAGTATCCTGTTTCCAACCGTGGCCAGTCTAGGTCATACATATCTTTATCTTTCTTTATCTTTATTTGGAGGCTTAATATACCGCTCAATGCAACAGCGTCTGAGCGGTTTACAAAATACATAAAAGCTGCTAGGAAAAGGAAAAGAACGCCAGTTAAATTATAGGACAGACAGGAAAAAGGTTAAGGAACTATAGGAAAAGTCAAGAGTCCGATTGAGAGAAGTCACTAGGGAGGTGGGGAAAGAGGGGAGGGTGGTGGGGAAGATCAAAAGCTAAGCAGAAGAGATACGTTTTCAGGCGGGCCTTAAAGATTTTCAGAGAGGGTTCCAGGCGGAGGTCCGGGGGAAGCGAATTCCAGAGGCAGGTTCCAAGGAAGTAGAAGGCAGAGGAGCATGTGGATTCAAGGTGGGCTTGAGAGGGGGAGGGTAAGGTCAGACGATTTGCATGGATTGAACGGAAAGAGCGGTGAGGAGTGTGGAGGTGGATCAAATCAGCAAGGTAGAGAGGGGTGCCAGTGTAAATGGATTTTTCCTTTTCGTCCCTCTAGTCTAGTCCCGGAACCATAGAGTTTAGAATCTCCTCCAGCAGCCTTGGAGACTGAATGACATCACAGCTCTTCTCTCTCTGGTATAAATAGGCAAGGACCGCCCCCTTCCACCAGTACTTCAGTCTCCAAGCAGCTGAGGAGATTCTGGGCCTAGGGATAGGCCCAGCACAAATAGGCAGAGCTAGGAATTTTTTCTTTGTTTTCCTTTTCTAATTCTTGATGTTTTTTGTTTGGTTGCCTTTCTAAAATAAATAGCCACTTTTTTCTTCCCTCTGGCTTCAGTCCTGCTTCCTCCTTTCTCCCTCAATTTTCCCTCTCGTGGGGGGGGGCTGCCCCTTGGTAAGAAGGAGCAGCTTTACAGAGCAGAAGAAGTAGCCTCCCTGCTCCCGAACCCGCAAGCAAGGGTGAGGAGCAGGTGGAAGGTTTAGCCCCAGCCATCTCTAAGGGGCAGTTAGATTGGTGGTGGGAGCACCGTCGGAGCCGAAGCCACGAGCAGGCTGAGCTCCGGCGCGTGTCTGCCTCATTGCAGCACCTCAGGTTGAAGCAGGGAACTGTAAGTAGGTCTCGCCGACTTTAACGGCGTTTTTTCTTTCTTTTTGAATTTTCTTTTACTTGTTTCTTGGAGGGGAGTTGAGAGGGAAGTCCCTGCCTCAGCGGGGGATCTCATAAAGGAGTTCTTTGCCCTCCAGACACTTTTTTGCTGCGCGGGAAAAGTCACGGCGGCCATTTTGAAAACTGCGGGGGGGTTTTATAGTGGCTTTTTGGAAGCGTTTTTTAAGCCTCGTTTGCTGCAGACCTACTATAGGCTCATCAGACGCTTACAGAGCGTTGGCCTGTTTGGGAAAAAAAAAAAAGAGAAGTTCAAAGGGAAACGAGCTATGCTGTACTTTTCCCTTATTGAAATATTGAGCAGGTGTATCTAGGCTGTTTTTTGCAGGGCTCCAACCCGGAGAGAGCCCTTCCTTCCGGGGCTGGCGGTCAGAACCAGCGGGGGGGGAGGGGGAGTTCCCGGGGTGGTTTAGAGCAGTTCTTTGAGGCGGCTGCTATGCCTGCAATTCCACGCTGTCTAGTGTGCGGCAGGAGGAAAAGTTCAGTGCTGGAATCAGGAGTCTGTCCCTTGCTCCCTAGAGGCGCAGCATATGGACGGAGAGCCGGGACAGCCCCTAGCAGGCCGGAAGGCTATTCGTACAGGCGCTGAGGCACTGTTATCTCCGTCTCTAGATCCTGAGGAGCCAGTGCCGGGACCCTCCTTGGGCGGCGGCTCCGCCGGGTCACAGGAGCAGGGACAGGCGGGGGAGGCGACCGGGATTCCGCCGAACTTCGTTGCCTTGATGCAGCAGGCTTTTGCCTTCCTTCAGCCCGCGATGTCAGCTCTTCCTCACGGACCCCAGAGTCAGAGGCGCTCGGCCTCTCTGGTCGGTTCGGGGAACGGTGCTCCGGTGGCTAAAAGGTGTAGGGCCACTTCAGAGGGTCCCGTGCCTTACCTCGCTGATGACCTGAGCAAGGGGAACGCCAAAGAGGGAAGAGTTCTCGGAAGATGAGCTGGAAGACGGAGAGTTGCCTGACTCGGAGCAGCAGTGCTGGGTAGTCAGAGTCTTTCGGTGTGAAGGGCTTCCAGCTCTGGTTTCGGAGACGCTAAAGACACTAAACCTGCCTTCCAGCGAGGAAGCAGCGGAAGAGACATTAGAAGATCCGCTGTTGCAGGCGGTGCGGACATCCCAGAGAGTGTTTCCCCTCCAAAGGGTATTTCAGAATATGATACAGGAAGAATGGGATTTGCCAGAGGCGGCCCTGAAGGGGGCTAGAGCATTGGCTCGCCTTTATCCGCTCGCGAACCGCGATAGGGAACTGTTTCGTTCTCCAAAGGTAGTTGCGGCGGTATCGGCGGTCACTCAGAAAACTACAATTCCCGTGGAGGGGGATCGCAGCGCTGAAGGATGTTCAGGACAGGAGGTTAGACACTGTTGAAGCAGGTGTTCGATGTTTGCGCGCTGTCCATGCAGACCGGCTTCGGTGGCACGTGGCTGTTTGAGGTGGTTCCAGAGGTTGCAGAAGACCATCTGGAAGGGCAGCTTGAAGATGCCATGCGACTGGAGTCGGGAACCGCGTACTTGGCGGATTTTCATTCTGATCTCCTCCGCGGCTTGGCTAAGGGGATGGTCTCCGTAGTAGCAGCTCGTAGTAGCAGTTGAGAACCTGGTCGGCGGACAGTTCGTCTAAGGCTCGGCTTAGCAAGTTACCCTTTGGGGGTACGCTTTTATTTGGGGAGGATTTAGATAAGTTGGTCCAGGACCTCGGGGAGTCCCAGGGAGGACGTCTCCCAGAGGACAAGCCGAAGCAGGGCTGCAGTTCTGCGGGATTCAGGGAGGTCCCGAGAGACTTTCGTAGTTTTCGTTCTCCCCGTTATGGACAGTCCTAGCGGGGGAAGTTCCCGCTTAGGGGTCAGGGGTTTCGTGGATTCAGGGGAGCAGGCCGGGGGTTCGCTCCTTTCCAGTCCTCGGCCACAAAACAGACACAATGAGATAAGGCGGGCTCAGGAGAGGGTAGTTCCCAGGGGACGTCGGTTGCGGGAGTTTTACCCTGCCTGGGTCTGAATTAAGTCAGATTAGTAGGTCCTGGAGGTTATGCGAGAGGGGTACGTATTAGAACTCCATCGACCCATCGTAGGTTCCTTTGTCCGTCCTCCCTGCTCAGCCCTGGGCACAGGCAGGCAGTCCAGGACACGCTACAGCGGCTGCTGCAGCTTGAGACTGTGCTGCCGGTGCCCGCAGAGCAGTGCAGTTCCGGTCGCTACTCCATCTATTGCATAGTGCCAAAGAAGGAGAGCACATTTCGCCCAATCCTGGCTCTGACAAGGATGAACCGTTGTCTCCGGATTACCCATTTTCGGATGGAGAACTTGCGTTCCGTGCTGGCAGCGGTCTGGACCGGGGAGTTCCTGACGTCGTTAGATCTCACGGATGCTTACCTGCACATCCCGATTCGGCAAGAGCATCAGAAGTGGCTGAGATTTGCGGTACCCATGGGACATTTCCAATTTCAAGCGCTGGCCTTTGGGCTGGCAACGGCACCACGGACGTTTCCCAAGGTCATGGTGGTGGTGGCGGCGGCGCTCCGCAAAGAGGGAGTACTGGTGCACCCATATTTGGACGATTGGTTGATCCAAGTGAAGTCGAGAGAGGACAGCTCGGCAGCGACAGTCCGGGTGGTGCAGATGTTCGAAGGCCTGGGCTGGGTAGTCAACTTTGCAAAGAGCAGGTTGGTACCATCGCAATCCCTGTAGTACCTTGCGGCGTGCTTTGAAACAAAACAGGGGAAGGTGTTCCTGCCCAGGGCCCGGGCTCTAGGTCTGCGACAACTCGTCAGGCATTTCTTTTCGAGTCCGGCTCCAACAGCATGGCAGTACCTGCAGTTGTTGGGAACAATGGCAGCCACGATAGAAGTGGTTCCGTGGGCCCGCTCGCACGTGCGGCCGTTACAGGCGGCGCTTCTCCGTCGTTGGTCGCATCAGTCGGATGTCCTATCACAGAGGTTAGTTTGCCCTCAGAATGTGCGTCACGAGCTGCGATGGTGATTGAGAACGGAGAGTATGGAAGCCGGCATGCCACTGGACCGCCGTCCTGGGGACTGCTCACGACAGACGCGAGCCTCCTGGGTTGGGGGGGGCTCATTGCGAAGGCAGGTTTGCCCAGGGTCGTTGGTCTCAGGAGGAGACGTCTCGGTCCATCAACAGGTTGGAGATGAGAGCAGTGTTTCTGGTGCTATCGGAGTTTCAGGACACTCTCGGTCGGGAGGCGGTCCGAGTCTTGTCAGACAATGCGACAACGGTGGCCTACATCAATCGGCAGGGAGGCACAGGAAGTGCTACACTGGAAGCCGAAGCAGGTCAGCTGTAGGTGTGGGCCGAACACAATCTCCAGGCTCTCGCGGCTGAACATGTGGCCAGCGTAGACAATCTCGAAGCTGATTTCCTCAGCCGTCGCAGAGTAGACCACGAGGAGTGGGTGCTACATCCGGGGGTGTTTGCTCTTCTGGTGAGGCGCTGGGGAGTTCTTGTAATGGCTCTCATGGCGAGCTTTGAGTCAGTGCAGCTAGCAAGGTTTTTCAGCAGGCGCTGGGAACAGATGTCAGAGGGGCTAGATGCATTAGCGAAAAGGTGGCCAGAGGGAGTTCTCCTTTATGTTTTTTCCACCTTGGGTCCTCATGGGCAGGGTGGTGCAGCGCGTTGGGAAACATCGCGGTCAGGTGATTCTGATCGCGCCTGATTGGCCCTGAAGGCCGTGGTATGCAGATTTGGTACGGCTGTTAGTGGACGATCCGTGGTAGTTACCGCAGCGGGAGGAGCTCCTACGGCATGGTCCGTTGTGCATGCCCTAGGTGAGTCAGTTCTCGCTTACGGCTTGGCTCTT
The DNA here is from genome assembly GCA_033557465.1 of Ichthyophis bannanicus. Taxonomy (NCBI): domain Eukaryota; kingdom Metazoa; phylum Chordata; class Amphibia; order Gymnophiona; family Ichthyophiidae; genus Ichthyophis; species Ichthyophis bannanicus. Next base: position 451,084,861 of record CM066037.1, read on the forward strand.
GAACGGGCTAGGATGATAGCTAAGGGTTATTCGGCGGCAGTCATTTCTACCTTGCTAAAGGCACACAGGCGTTCCACCTCGCTGGCATATGTCAGGGTCTGGAGGATCTTTGCAGCTTGGTGTGTGGAGCGTAATATTCAGCCGTTGAGGGCTTCGATTTCGCAGGTCCCTTCCTTTTTGCAGGATGGAGTGCGGAAGGGATTGGCGGCCAGTTCCTTGCGAGTGCAGTGGGCAGCAATTTCCTGTTATAGGGGGAAAGTGCTCGGTCAGCCGGTAGGATCTCACAGTGACATTAGGCTTTTTCTGACAGCTGTCTTGCTGCTTCGTCCATTGGTATGCTGTTCAGTGCCGACATGGAAGCTGAATCTGGTATTGGAGGCTTTGCTTGAGCTACCGTTTGAGCCGCTAAGCATCGCCACCCTGAAGGATCTCGCATTAAGGAAGGTATTTCTGGTAGCTATTTGTTACGCAAGGAGGATTTCGGAGTTACAGGCTTTATCCTGTAGGGCACCTTATTTGTCTGTCTTCCATGATAAGGTCATGCTACGCTCAGTGCCGGACTTTCAGCTGAAGGTGGTCTTGGCCTTTCATGTCAATCACGTGGTGTCACTTCCAGTATTCTCTAAGCAGCAAAAGGAGAAATCGGGAGGCAGGTTACATCCCCTAGATGTTCGTCGGGTTCTTCGGAAAGTATCTTCGGCGGACGCAGCCGTTTCGGAAGACTGACAGATTGTTTGTGGCTTTCGGGGGGCCGCGGAAGGGTGAAGCGGCAGCGAAAGCGTCCATTTCTAGATGGTTAAAGGCGGCTATTGCGTTGGCTTACCTTTTGAAAGGTAGGGTAGTTCCAGAAGGTCTCAGAGCGCACTCGACCAGGGCACAAGCGGCGTCATGGACGGAGTACAGTTCGGTTTCGGTCGCGGACATTTGTAGAGCGGCGACTTCATCATCATTACATTCATTCTCGAAGCACTATCGGTTAGATGTGCAGGCGGCGGAGGACTTTGTTTTGGCTCAGCGGTGCTTCAGGCTGGGTTTTCTGGTCCCTCCCGTTGATGTGCACTGCTCTGTTACATCCTCTATGGTTCCGGGACTGGACTAGAGGGACGAAAAGGAAGAATTAATTAGACTTACCTGCTAATTGTTGTTCCTTAAGGAACTCTAGTCCAGTCCCGGACCCCTCCCAGGGTATGCAGCCTGAAGCTGTTGTCCGTTGTATCTTAGTAAAAGGGGTCAAATTGGAGAGGATGTCTCCGGAAGTGGAGTGGGGTTCCGGAGGACGCGGAGTGTAGCCACAATGGGAACCCCGCAGAAGCGCGGTTTTGTTTCTACGTTTTTGGCATTTCTACAAGGTCCTTCGTCGAAGAGAAGGTTAGAATATGCACAGGCTTTTAGATTCTAGCCAAAGTTTATTTAGTTTATCTTGTTGTTCTTTATCTACTTATTTGTTGCTCTGCTGAGTTGCTTTGTCAAAGGTACTGGTGGAAGGGGGCGGTCCTTGCCTATTTATACCAGAGAGAGAAGAGCTGTGATGTCATTCAGTCTCCAAGGCTGCTGGAGGAGATTCTAAACTCTATGGTTCCGGGACTGGACTAGAGTTCCTTAAAGAACTACAATTAGCAGGTAAGTCTAATTATTTCGTGGGTGAAGGTGAGAAACTTATATTGTATATGGAAAGGAATAGGAAGCCAATGTAGACGTATGAGAAGTGGGGTGATGTGGTCAAAGCGAGAGGAACTGCAGTGCTGTGAACTTTCTATAGATGCGGGCTGCAGTGTTGTGAACTTTCTATAGACGTTGTAATTGGGAATGAGGAAGACCGGCCAGGGAAACATTGCAATAATCGAGGCGAGTGACAACAAGAGAAAGAAGAAGAGTGGTCATAGACGAGGAAGAAAGGAAGGGGCGGACGGAGCGAAGTTGTCTTAGGGTGGAAAAACAACGTTGGACAACAGAGGAGATATGGGCTTTAAAGGACAATGACGAGTCGAGGATTACGCCAAGGTAGCACAGGGATGTTACGAGGGGGACGGGGGAGGAAGAGAGCAGAGGGGCAAGGGGGGGGTGGGACTACCGGCGGTGAACCAAATGGCTGAAGTCTTAGAAAGGTTGTTGTGCAAGAAGTTGGAAGAAAGCCAAGACGCCACAGAAGAAAGACAGTCGTTAAGAGGAGTGATGTCAGGAGAAACTGAGTCAGTGTGATAGAGAAGGAAGATGTCATCGGCATAGTAATGTGCAGATATGCCTTGTTGCACCAAGAGAGTGAGAGGAGCTAGAAAGACATTGAACAGGAGGGGTGCGAAGACAGACCCTTGAGGGACACCGCAAGGGAGGGGAGTAGAGGGTGAGGATAGAGAGCCAGAGGAAACTGAGAAAGAACGACCTGAGAGGAAAGACAAACCAATGAAGCACAGTGCTGGAAAGACCGGCATCATGTAAGCGTGAAAGAAGGGTGCGGTGGTCAACGAGGTCAAACGCAGCAGAGAGATCAAGTGAGACGGCAAGGGTGAAAGAACCACGGTCGTGGGCAGTGTGTAGTTCGTCGAGAAGAGAGAGAAGAACAGATTCCGTGCTATACCCAGGACGAAAACCGGATTGACGTGGGTGCAAGGTAAGGGAGGCTTCAAGATGGGAGGACAATTGGGGGAAAACAAGTTTTTCTAAGAGCTTAGAGAGGAAAGGAAGATTAGAAATTGGACGCCAGCTAGAGGGGGAAGAGGGATCTAGGGAACTCTTTTTTAAGATAGGGTGGATAATAGCGTGCTTCCAGAGAGTAGGAAAAATACCAGAGGAAAGACTGTTTGTTATTAATGATGGAGAGGAGATAAGGGGAGAGGGCCAGGGAAGGGTCCAGGAGCCAGTGAGATGGGATGGGATCGGAGGGACAGAAGGTTTTACGAACAGAGTGGAAAGCCTTAGAAAGAACGGGGGCAGAGATGAGTTTGAAGGAGGACCAGCGATGAGAAAGAGGGGGGATGCATGGGGGGAAAGCGAGGTAGGAGAGGAAGGAGGAGTAGACATGGAGCCAGAAGGAGGAGGGGAGAGGGGGGGAGGACAGGAGGGGGAAGGAGAGATGGAGGGAAAGCACTTTAGAGGAGAAAAATGTGGCCAATAAAGCAGGGTCAGGAGAAACGGAAGGGGGAGACGGCGAGGAGAAGGAATGGTGAGCAGACAAAGAGCAAAGAACAGAGTACAACTGACGGGAAGAGTTAGCAGAAGTGGAAATGAGAGAGGAAACGTAGTCTTTTTTGGCTGTGTGAAGGAGGAGACGATAATGGCGATGGCAGGCTCGAAAGCGGTCCAGAAGGAGGGGTGCTTACGCCAGAGCCTTTCGGCCCGGCGAAGATGTCAACGATGAAGGGAAAGGCCAGGATGAAACCAGGGGTGATGGCGGGGAATACGAGGCTGAAGAGGAGCTAGACTATCAAGGGCGGTTAAGAGGGTGTCATTCCAAGTGCGTGTCTGGGTATTTACAGGAAGAAGATGAAAGTCAGGAGAAAAGAGGGTGGCGGAGGAGGGGAATTGAAGAAGAGTATTTGCGGTGATGCGACGGGCAAGGGCAGGTGGGGGAGGGACATTAGAGAAGGAGGGAGAGGGAGAGGATACCGGAAGCGAAAGGGAAGAAGAAAGAAAGAAGTGGTCAGTCCGGGGAAGGGGTAAAGAGGAAAAGGAGGAGAGACCCAGGGGGGAGGCCAGGGGGGAAATGAAGAGATCAAGAGTGTGCCCAGCGGAGTGGGTGGGGAAGGGAACAAGTTGATGAAGAGAAAGATCGGTCAGAAGAGAGAGGAAAGCATGATCACGGGGGGTAGAGGGAGAATTGACATGAACGTTGAAATCTCCAAGGAATAGGCACTGAGGGAAGAGAAGGGAGACCTCGGATATAGTAAAGAGAAGGGAATCCCATGCAGGGGCAGGAAGGGGCAGAGGAGCATAGATAAGGAGAAAATGGAGTGGAGGAGAGGTAGCAAGACGGAGGAGCAAAGATTCTGGATAATGAAGGGCAGAAGAGGTTTGTTCTTGAAGGGAAAGGGAAGAGCGGTAAAGGACAGCAATTCCTCTGCCACTCCTTCCTCAACGGGAAGTAAATAGTGCAGAGTAACTTGGAGGTAAACAATGGTTAAGAAGAGGTTCCTCACCATCCTTTAGCCAAGTTTCTGTTAGGAAGAAAAGATCAGGGGCGTGATGGGAGGTGAGGTCATGGATTAGGGTAGTCTTTGAGCGAAGAGAACGGCAATTAAGGAGAGCAAGCTGGAGGAATAAGAGCGTTGGGTGGGATGGGGCCGTAGCAAGTTGGGAAGAGCAGTAGATCAAATTGGAAGGAGTTTGTGCAAGGGGGCCAGAAAGGGCAGGTGCAGGGGGTGTGGGCCGCCAACTCCAGTGAACTGGGATGGCAGACATAATGAGGATAGTAAGACACAGTAGGAAGGAACCTGGAAAAAAGAGGCGCGGCACTTACCGTGAGACTGTGAAGGAGGAACAAGTGCGGACCAAATACTGAGAGGATAGGAGCAGGCCCAAGGATACATGCAACGGGTAGGAGCGGTGGGCTGAGTGGGATCTGGAAATTCATCCCCGGACCCGCCCCAAGGAGCTCACACAAGGAGCAGGACCTGCTCCTTGTGCGTGCTCCCGCAGCACGGAGGGCCGCACCGATCTTCTTTAAATAGGCAATGTTGCCACAGGGGAGGGGAACGCGGGCGCGCGAAGCGCGACTGCGTCACTTTCGGGTCTTCCGGGTGCAGGAGGAGGCAGCCAATGAGAGACAAGCAGGAAGGTACCTGGAGGGACGACAGAAAGAACACAGAGTCAGAGGCACAGCGTGTAGTGGCACAGCGTGTAGTAACACAGCAGGAGGGCAACAGCAGGTAAATGGAGGCAGCAGCAGACACAGCCCAGCACCGATGTTCTTTAAATAGGCAATGTTGCCCACAGGGGAGGGGAGCGCGGGCGTGCGAAGCGCGACCACGTCTCTTCCGGGTGCAGGAGGAGGCAGCCAATGAGAGACAAGCAGGAAGGTACCTAGAAGTTTCCCCAAAAGACACAGGTTCCCCAATGCTTGTATTGGGTTAAGCAGTAATAACGTGGGTCACTTTTTAATAATGGTTTATGGACCTTTCTTCCAGGAACTTGTCCAAACCTTTTTTAAACACAGCTACACTAACAGCTTTTACTACATCCTCCAGTAAAAAATTCCAGAATTTGATTACACGTTGAGTGAAAAAATATTATCTCCAGGAACAAGCAGGAATGAGTCTTCACATATGGGGTATCGTCGGTACCGCCGGAGCCTGCGCGGGAACGCTCCCCAGCGTCCAGTAAGAAAGCTTTTGGGAGCATCACACAGCGCCTGCGCGCTGCCTTCCCGCCTTTCCTAACCGCCTCTCTCCAGTTCTTCTTTTCCGCGGAGCCAGCAGGTCGTGTTCCTGTCACCGCAGAAGAGGTTCTTTATTTTTTTCTTTATTTTTCTGTGTCGCGTCTGCCTTCGACGTCAAACCGGTACTGCCGGTCTTTTCTTTTCTTTCTTCTTCTTCTTCTTCTTCTTCAAATAAAAAAAACCTTTTATTCTTTCAGCTGTGCATTTTTAGTTTGGGCCTTAGGCCTAAATATTTTCTCCTCATGGAGAAGCCCGCTTCCGGGTTCAAAAAGTGCACAAAATGTGGCGGTACTATTTCTGTCACCGACACCCATGATTGGTGTCTGAAATGTTTGGGTCCTGACCATTCCATCACGGATTGTGTGTCCTGCACCATGATGTCTTAAAAGGGGTCGGCAGAACCGAGTAGCCAAGCTCAGTACCCTGTTTCCCTCTGATGCAGCCTTGGTGGCATCGACGTCTTTCAGGGCTGCTTCTTCCTCCCATGGATATCAGGTAACCAAACATAAATCTAGCCAGTCCTCGAAGGGCAAATCTCCCTCTAAGCATCGAGATGCCTCCGGGCTTGCCCTCGAGGATTCCGCTCCGGCAAAATTACCCCGGCGGGAAGTTCCGGCTTCCAAAGCATTATCTATGGGGTCACAGGTTGACATCGATAGCTCGGCCTCGACCGATCATCTGTTGCCGTGTTCTGGGGTACCGGTGGCCTCCACTGGTACCGACATCCAGACTCTGGTGGCGTCGATGGATCAGAAAATTCTGTCCATGCAGCGCACCCTTACAGCGTTTATGCAGGCTTCGACGCCTTCGGCACCGCAACAATCCCCGTTGCCGGTACCGACTCCAGCATCGGCACCGTTCCCGGTGTCGGTACCGATTGCATCGACATCTGCTTCGGTGTCGGCTGCAATGGTACCCTGTCCTATGATGCCTATCGGTACCGAACCGGTACCGCTTACTCCCGATGTCGATACCACTCGGTACGCGTATCGGGCTTTACAGGAGCATCCAGACAGGCGATACTTCGATTCCTCCGAAGACTCTGATGAGTCGAAGGCTTCTGTCGATGCACCGGTGCTTCTTCCTCAGGAGTCTGATTCTCCAAAACGAAGAATGTCTCCTCCAGAGGTCTTTTCAAGACTTCATTAGGGAAGTGGCTAGAGGCCTCTCCATCACAGTGGCCTCTGAGTCAGAGCCTAGAGCCAAGCAATTAGATATTTTGCAATATCTAAGACTCCTAAGGAAGCAGCTACCCTACCTATTCATGAGATCCTCTATGATCTCATGTTGGGCATGTGGGAGACTCCTCTCACCACCTCTCCTCATTCTCGCAGGTTAGACACCATGTACCGTGTCCCTCCCTGTCCTGGTTTTCATAAGACTCAGCTTCCTCACCACTCTATTGTGGTTGAGTCTGCTATGAAGAAAATAAAGAGTGCAAAGAGACACTCATCTAGCCCTCCAGGACGTGAATGTAGGACTCTAGATGCTTTTGGCCGAAGGATTTTCCAGGCCAATGTGCTTGCTGCCAGAATCAACTTCTATAGTCTCTATATGGGGATGTTTCTAAAAGAAGTCACAGATCATCTGCAGACTTTAGCTCCTTTTATTTCAGAAGATAAAAGGCAGGAATTTCTCACTTGGCTCAAACATGCTCAAGATGTTTCCAAATTCTCCAACCGTGCAGCCTTTGACTCTTTTGAGTGTGTAAGCAGAGCCACGGCTATTGCCATAGGTGCACGCAGAATTGCTTGGTTACAAGCCTCTGATTTGGAACTCTGGGTCCAAGACGAGTTGGGAAACCTTCCTTGTACAGGTGAAAACCTGTTTGGCAGGGATTGGCAAGCAAAGGCCACTCAGATGGATGCTGAGAACTCTGCTTTGGATCGACTTTCAAAGTCTACCTCTGCCCCTGTTAAGAAAAGATTGTTCAAAAAGACATCTTTTTCTAAGAAGGGAAGATATTATCCTGCTCATGGGCAGACATCTTCTGCAGGTCATTTTGCTGCAAAGCGTCAGCAACCACCTAAACAGGCCAAGTCCAAGGCTGCCAGGCCTACCACAGCCCAGCAGCCTCAACCTCCTCAGGGCCTTTGACTTGCAACTAGAGAACTTAGCCTTTCTAGCTCTGGGAAACACAGAGCCCCTCACCATTCCAGGAAGGTTGACTTATTTTGCTCCCAGATGGGAGCAAATCACAGCAGAGCAATGGACCCTCTCCATTATAAAGGAAGGATACAAGCTTCACTTCTTAAACCTTCCTCCTCACACCATGGTGAAACAGTTCAATTCTCCAACATCTCTCCTCAACCTTCTAGGTCAGGAGATTGCTACCCTTCTTGCCCAAGGGGCAATAGAAGAAGTACCTCTTCTTCAACAGGGCTCAGGGTTCTATTCCCCTTATTTTCTTATCCCAAAGAAAATAGGGGGCTACAGACCCATATCAGAGAATTGAACAAGTTTCTATTCAAGGAGAAATTCAAAATGATTTCTCTAGGGGCTCTGCTTCCATACCTTCAGAGTCAGGACTGGCTTTGTTCTCTAGATCTCAAGGATGCGTACACTCATGTCCTCATCCATCCAACACACAGAAGGTTCCTTCGGTTCCTTTTTCAAGGAAAGCACTACCAATACAGGGTGCTTCCTTTCGGTCTGGCCTCTGCACCAAGGGTTTTCACGAAATGCATGGCAGTAGTAGCTGCATTTCTCCGCACTCTAGGAATATTCGTATAACCATATCTGGACGACTGGCTCATTCGAGCCCCATCCCAGTCAGAGGCCCAGACTTGTCTAACCTGCACAATGCGTATCCTTCAGTATTTGGGACTAGTAATAAACATCCCAAAATCCAATCTCACCCCTACTCAGTCTCTGGAATTCATAGGGACCTTCCCGGATACCACAACTGCAAGGGCCTATCTACCTCAGGCCCATTGCCTACATCTGGTGCAGTTAGCCTCCCAGATTCAGTTAAAGTCCCAATTAACTGCTCGAGAGATGCTACAACTATTAGGCCACATGGCATCCACCGTGCATGTTGTTCCATATGCTCGCCTTCACATGAGGGCAGCTCAATAGACTTTGTCCACCTTGGACTCAGGCATCAGGTTGCCTGTCAGACAAAATAGCAAACTCCAGCCGTCTATTTTGGTCTCTCCAGTGTTGGAAGTCCTTTCAAAACCTGTTGCTGGGGTCCCCTTTTCAGCAACCGCTACCCCAAGCAACTCTCACAACAGATGCTTCTCCAAAGGGTTGGGGAGCTCATCTGCAAGATCTCTCCACCCAGGGCATCTGGTCTCCACAGGAGACTTATCTGCATATCAATCTATTGGAACTCAGAGAGCAATATTCTCAGCTCTCAGAGTGTTCCATTCCTTGCTCAGCTACAGGACAGTCCTCATCCATACGGACAATCAAGTAGCCATGTTCTATGTAAACAAGCAGGGAGGGACTGGCTCTCTGTCGCTTTGCAACTAAGCTTTGCGACTGTGGGCCTTCGCCAGAGAGCATCACATCCATCTTCTGGCAGTATATCTTCCAGGTATTCAAAACTCTTGGGCGGACAGACTCAGTCGAGTTCTGCTCCCACACGAGTGGTCCCTCCACATGGACCAGGTAGCCAGGATTTTTCGAATTTGGGGAACCACGGACATAGACCTCTTTGCAAGTCCGTGGAATGCCAAACTTCCCCGGTTCTGTTCCAGAATTCCGTGTCAGGGAGCTCAGGCCAAGGATGCCTTCCTCCTTCACTGGGGTCAAGACTTCCTTTATGCCTTTCCACCAATTCCCCTAATTCCCAAAACACTATTCAAGCTTCAGAGAGATCGAGGGTCCATGATCCTCATAGCACCACATTGGCCATGCCAAGTGTGGTACCCTCTACTTCTGCATCTCTCTCAAGCTCCTTCCCTGGACTTAGGCTCTGCACCAGACCTTCTGTCCCAGTAAGAGGGAACATTGTGGCACCCAAACCCCCAGTCGCTCCATCTCAGGGCTTGGTTGCTGAGGGCCTAGACCTTCAAGATTTTCATCCATCTCAAGTCAGAGATGTTATTCATGCCTCTAGGAAGCCTTCTACTAGACGTTCCTATGTTTTCAAATGGAAAAGATTCACCATTTGGTGTTCAGAGAAGGGTCTAAACCCTCTTGCAATACCTTTGAATTCTCTACTAGAGTATCTCCTGCATCTATCCCATGAAGGCCTGAAAACGAATTCTCTACTAGAGTATCTCCTGCATCTATCCCATGAAGGCCTGAAAACGAATTCAGTAAGAGTCCATTTGAGTGCTATTGCAGCGTCCCTCAAGCCTCTCAATGGACAACCTATTTCCTCTCACCCTCTTATAGCAAGATTCATGAGAGGCCTTCTTTTAACTAAACCTCCCATTAGACCACCTCCAGTGGCATGGGACCTAAACCTGGTTCTTGGCCAGCTTATGAAGCCACCCTTTGAACCTTTAGCCACCACCTCCTTGAAATTTCTTTCTTGGAAAGTTGTTTTTCTCATTGCATTCACCTCAGCACGCCGCATCAGTGAGTTGCAAGCTTTGGTGGCTAATCCACCTTATACAAGGTTCCATCATGATAAGGTCATCCTCAGGACCAATCCACACTTTATGCCTAAAGTGGTCTCGCCTTTTCATCTGAAACAGGAGGTATATTTACCTGTCTTTTTTCCAGGACCTCATGCATCATATGCAGAGAGGAATCTTCATACCTTGGATTGTAAGAGAGCTCTCGCTTTCTACTTACAAAGAACACAGCAACATAGAAAGTCTTCGCAACTCTTTGTTGCTTTTGATCCTTCTCATTTAGGACTTCCAGTCTCTAAGAGAACACTGTCCAACTGAATTGCTCAGTGTATTTCTTTCGCCTACCAGAGTAAGAACATTTCTCTGGAGGGCCATGTCACAGCTCACAATGTGAGAGCCATGGCAGCCTCAATGGCTCATCTAAACTCTGTGTCCATCGACCAAATCTGTCGAGCGGCCACCTGGGCCTCGGTTCATACCTTCACAGCCCATTACTGTTTGGACAAGGACTCCCGCCGGGATGCCTCGTTTGGTCTGTCTGTCCTCAAACACCTGTTCCATTCCTAATCAACTCCTACCCGCCTACCCTGGTTGGATGCCAGAGATCCATGGGGTACACAACCATGGGGGCACACAACCATGGGGTCTCTCCCTGGCATCTGCAGCTAGGGAGTCCCCATATGTGAAGACTCATTCCTGCTTGTTCCTGGAGATAGCACAGTTACTTACCTGTAACAGGTGATCTCTGGGAACAGCAGGAATAAGTCTTCACAACCCACCCACCTCCCCTAGGAGTTGTATCTCTCTATCTATCTTTCCTTTCCTCTCTCTCTTTGTCTCAGCTTTAAAACTCGAACTGGAGAGAGGCGGTTAGGAAAGGCGGGAAGGCAGCACGCAGGCGCTGTGGGATGCTCCCAAAAGCTTTCTTACTGGACGCTGGGGAGCGTTCCCGCGCAGACTCCGTCGGTACCGACGATACCCCATATGTGAAGACTTATTCCTGCTGTTCCCAGAGATCACCTGTTATACAGGTAAGTAACTGTGCTTTCTCTTAGTCTTAAATAGTTTACCCTGTAGCTTCATTGCATGTTCCCTAGTCTTCCTATATTCTGATAACGTAAACAATCTATCTACGTTTACCCGTTCCACTCGTTCATTAATTTATAGACTTCTATCATATCTCCCCTCAGCCATCTCTTTTTCAGGTTAAAGAGCCCTAACCATTTTAGCCTTTCTTCATAGGGGTATCCTTCCATCCCCTTTACCATTTTGGTGGCTCTTCTCTGAACCTTTTCTAATAACACTATATCCTTTTTAAGATACGGCGACCAGAATTGCACACACTGTTCAAGGTGCGGTCGCACCATGGAACGATACAGAGGCATTATAATATCCCTTGTTTTATTTTCCATTGCTTTCCTTATGATACCTAGCATTTTATTTGCTCTCTTGGCTGCTGCTGCACACTGGGCAGTTTTAACATGTTATCTACAATGACGCCTAAATCTTTTTCCTGGGTGGTAGTTCCTAATGTGGAACCTTGCATCGTGTAACCATAGTTTGGGTTGTTCTTCCCTAGGTGCATAACTTTGCACTTGTCCACATTAAATTTCACCTGCCATTTGGATGCCCAGTCTTCCAATTTATCAAGATCCTCTTGCAAATTTCCACAATCCTCATGGGTTTTAACAACTTTAAATAGTTTTGTGTCATCTGCAAATTTGATAACCTCACTCGTAATTCCCTTTTCCGGGTCATTTATGAATATGTCAAAAAGCAGCAGACCCAGCACAGATCCCTGGGGTACACCACTATTCACCTTTCTCCATTGGGAAAATTGGCCATTTAGCCCTACCCTCTGCTTTCTGTCTTTTAACCAGTTCATGATCCACAATAGTACACTGCCTCCCATCCCATGACTCTTTAGTTTTGCCAAAAGTCTCTGATGAGGGACTTTGTCAAAGGCTTTCTGAAAGTCCAAATACACTACATCAACTGACTCACCTTTGTCTACCTGTTTATTTACACCTTCAACAAAACATAACAGATTAGTAAGACAGGATCTTCCTTGTCTAAAGCCATGCTGGCTGTCTCCCATTAGGCCATGACTATCTACATGCTTAGTAATTTTGTTCTTTATGATGGTTTCTACCATTTTTCCCGGTACTGACGTGAGGCTCATCGGTCTGTAGTTTCCCGGATCACCCTTGGAATACTTTTTAAAAATTGGCGTTACATTGGCAATCCTCCAATCTTCAGGTATTATATATGATTTTAATGATAGTTCACAGATTACTTTTAGCAGGTCTGCAATCTCATATGTCAGTTCTTTCAACGCCCTTGGATGTATACCATCCAGTCCAGGTGATTTGCTACTCTTCAATTTATCAAATAGTTGTAATTCATCTTCCCAGTGTAGCGATATTTCTTTCAATTCTTCCGCAGTATCACCTTTAAATATCAGTCATAGTTAACATTCCCTACATCTTCCTCAGTAAAGACCGAAGCAAAGAATTCATTCAGTCTCTCCACTATAGCCTTGTCCCCTCTTACTGCCCCTTTTACGCCTCTATCATCTAATGGACCAACTGACTGTCTCACAGGTTTTTTGCTACGAATGTACTTGGAAAAGTTTTTATTATGCGTTTTTGCTTCCACAGCAAATTATTCTCAAATTCTCTCTTTGCTTGCCTTATCAATGCCTTGCATTTAACTTGCCAATGCTTGTGCTGTTTCCAGTTTTCGTCATTTGGCTCTTTTTTCCATTTCCTGAAAGATGCTTTTTTGGCAACAAAGATGCTTTTTTGACCTCACCTTTAAACCATGCTGGCAGTTTTTGGACTTCCTTCCACTTTTCTTAAAGCGTAGAATACAGCTGGCCTGGGCTTCCAAGATATTTTTTTTAAACACCCGAGCTTGATGTAAGTCTTTAACAGTTGCAACTGCTCCTTTTAGTTTTTTCTTAACTATTTTCCTCATTTTATCATAGTCTCCCTTTCGAAAGTTAAAAGGTAATACTTTGGATTTCCTTACTATCCCTCCTCCATTAATTAAATCAAACGCGATTATGCTATGATCACTTTTGCCAAGTGGCCCCAGCACCCTTATCTCTTGCACCAGATCTGGTGTTCCACTAAGGACTAGGTCCAATATGGCTTCCCCTCTGGTCGGTTCATGAACCAGCTGCTCCAAGAAGTAGTCATTTATTTCATCTAGGAACTTTATCTCCCTAGCATGTCCAGCCGTGACAGTGACCCAGTCAATACCAGGGTAATTGAAATCACCCATTATTATTACTGTGCTGTAACCTTTGTTAGCTTCCTTGATTTCTTTGAGCATTTCATCATCCATTTGTTCATTCTGGCCAGGCGGTCGATAGTAAACCCCCACCGCCATCGCCTTCCCTTTTTTACATGGAATTTCAATCCATAGAGATTCTACAGGAAATTTACTTTCCTGCAAAACTTTAATCCTTTCTGACTCAATGCCCTCTCTAACAGAGAGCACCCCCGCTCCTCACAGCTCTTTATCTCCTACGACCCAAACCAGCTTGATGTTGCAGTCTCTAAGCGCACCCTGTCTAACTGGATGCCGGACTGTGCCTCCTTTGCCTTTGCACAGACTGGTCTCTCTCTTGAGCAGTCTGTTATGGCTCATAATGTCTGGGCTATGGCAGCCTCTGTGGCGTACCTGCATTCCGTCTCCATGCCGGAGATCTGCTGTGCCGCCACCTAGTCCTCTGTTCACACATTCGCAGCTCATTACTGCCTGGAGGAGGCTTCCTGGCATGACAGCACCTTCAGCTAGGCAGTGCTCCTTCATCTATTTGGAGAATAATGCAACTCCTACCTTCAGGCCCTTCTGTGTGTCCAGACTACTGGAGAATAGATTCCCTGGTCGAAGTTGTGGTCTTCCCTGAGGACTTGCAGCACTCCGTGCTCTCTGCTATTATTCACAGTTCGATTTTTCAGTCACCCATGGCTTTTTACAGGTTTTTTCAGTAGCCTGTTGCTGGGGAGTCCCATGTGTGAGAATTGACTTTCTGCTTGTTCCCGGAGAAAACATAGTTGCTCACCTGTAAGAGGTATTCTCTGGGAATCAGCCCTCATAGCCCTCCCTCCTCTCTGTAGAGTTTCTTTTTCTTTTTTTTTTGGCTTGATTAAGTATGCCATCATCCTGAGGTAAAATGGCACCCTTGGGTGGGAAGGTGACTGTGCATGCATGGTCTAGCTCTCATTCGGTGAAAACTAGGGAGTGTTCACTGCATGGGCTCCTTCGGTGCCGGCGTCAAACATATGTGAGAGCTAATTCCTGCTGTCCCTGGAGAACACCTGTTACAGGTGAGTAACTATGCTTTCTGATGGCAGTTTATTCGACATGACAGATTTCGGAGTTGCAGGCTTTATCATGTTGGGGACCATACTTAGTGTTCCACCCTGAAAAGTTGGTGTTACGGATGGTGCCGTCCCTCCTTCTGAAGGTAGTGATAGCTTTTCATGTCAAGTAACCCATGGTGCTCCCAGCCCTGTGGGGCAAGGGAGACAAGGGAGAGAATAAGCAGTTACGTTTGCATGACACCAGAAGGATGCTGCAAATGTATTTATGAAGGACAGAACACGTCTGCCGCACTATGCGGGGGCGCGCACCATGGGAAGGCGGTGAAAGGTGTCCATTGCACAGTGGCTACAGGAGGCAATTGCTGCAGCCTACTTGCTGAGGCACAGGCCGGTGCCTTTGGGGCTACACGCCCACTCAACGAGGCCACAGGCAGCCTCCTGGGAAGAAGCGGGGCTTCCTCCAGGAAAGATTTGTAGTGCAGCCACTTTGATGTCGTTGCACCCATTCATGGAACAATATCGTCTCGATGTCCGCGCAAGGGAGGAAGCCCAGTTTGGGGCCAGTGTACTGCAAGTCGGCCTCGCGGGTCCCCTTCCCTTAGGAGATACTGCTGTGGTACATCCCATGGACTGGAGGGGATGATATGAAAGGTGAAATTAGGCCTTACCTGCTAACCTTTCCTTGAATCCCTCCAGTCCAGTCCAGAACCCACCCTCTTCATGCCCACTCAGGAAGTGTCTGGGATCCAGTGGTGTGGGGTCAGAATGGAAGTGGCGAAGTGTTCCCGTACTGTTCAGAGAGTTCCGGGGGTGGGGGGGGGGGGCTTATGGTATAGGGATAGGAGTTCCTTGGTTGCATTCCTTTCACATTTTCAAAAAAAAAAAACACAAGAATTGGCATAAGGTTTATGAGCATTCAGTTGAAAGCAGTCAGGTGTGAGCAGAAGGATTAGTTAGTATCTGAGAGGCTAAAACTCTGCTTTGTTATGATAATACTGGCCAATCGTCTGAGGCACAGAGCCCTTATAGGATGACATCACAAAGCTTGTCATGCTCTGTCTCCATCTTCTGGTTGGACTGCACAACCCATGCATCTGGACTGGACTGGACTGGAGGGATTCAAGGAAAGGCAATTAGCAAGTGAGGCGTAATTTCACCTTTTAAAAGGGTTCATCTACCAACAGCCTGCAGCCACCTGGTAGCTGTTTCAGCACGAACAATTGCAAGTGAGCAGATTGTGGCCTGAGTGATTGCCGAGATGGTAGTCGAGCGGGGAGTCGAATGCACAATACCAGTCTTCCAGGCAGAGGGGAAGTCCTGGTTTTGGGATTTAAAGGAGGATTTGGCAAATCTTAAAGAAACGCTGAAGGGCAGTATGGAAGAGCTGCACTGAGATGTCTGTCATTTGGGGCATTGGGTGGAGGGCAGATTGGATGAGCAGGCTGAGGCAATGGAGGTCGTGGAGCAGATCATGGCTGAGGTGGACTGCCTATGAGAAGAGGTCCTAGATAAGCTAGAGGACCTGAAAAATCGCTCTTGTAGGAACAGTTTGAGATTCCGTGAGGTCCCAGAGGAATCGGCCTTTCTTAACTGTGCAGCTGTAGTCAAGTCAATTGTTAAATCTATCTTGGAGGAAGTTGGAGGAAGCTGGTGAGGATAACAGTAACTGTGACCTCCATATAGACTGGGCGCATAGAGTGCAGACTGCCCAGGGGTCAACAAGCCTTGTGATATTATAACCTGCTTCCATAACTTTGGGACAAAGGAAAAAGTGACAATTAAGTGCAGGCCAGCAGGAACAGTGAAATGGGAAGCTGGTTAAGTGGAAGTTTATGCAGACTTGGCTCAATCCACCCTAAGGAGACTTCAGGAGCTGCGGGACGTCTTAGAAGAGGGTGTGAGATATAGTTGAACTTTCTCATTTGTTCTGCTGTTTTCACTAAAAGGAAAGTGCTACAGGGTAAGCATTCGTGAGAGTGCTGATGGAGGTTGGTGTCACTGGCTTGGAAAGCAGAGTGGCCCGGGAATGGCTGGTATGCTGAGAAGTACCAAGGTGGCAGAGGCATCATACGGCCGCTGGCATAGTTGGAGGAATCGAGATGAGGACCCTCTAAGGTGGCATAATTGTTTGGCCTGAGATCTGATTCTAATTCTGCAGCTTCAGAGAGAAGATGGGGATCTTTTTGGGGCATCATGACTTTTTGCTTTTTGGTTGATCTTCATTTTGGATGGACTACATCAGTTATGGGGAAATTCCCCTTTTTTCTTTTTCCTTTGCTACTGCTATTGGAATCATTGCTGGTTTTGGATATGGTTTGGTGCCTGCAGAGAGCGATGGACTAATGTTTTATGGTAGAGGCTATTGAGCTAGGTAAGATGGATTGCCTGTTTTGAATGTAGTTTGAGGACAAATACATCATGGAAGGGTGATTCCCCGTAATGAGGATATTTTTTTTAGCAGGGCAACAAGTGGGCCGCTGAGACTGAATCAGTCAGGACATTGTTGAAGCCCTTGGGCTCACCTGTGTTACTTGTTGACTTTGGATGCAATTTTGATCTGTTGGGCTGACCTTGGGGGATGGATGGAGGGAGGGGGAACGGAGACTGAAGTGGGGAGCGAGTGGAGTTTACATGAGTGTGTTTTTTTTTAAAGGGGCTGCAAAGTGAGCAACTTAATAAGTTTATATGGTTGGGAGAGTGTGTGTGTGATTGGAGGTTGGGGTTTAGCTGGGGAAGGGGCAAGGGGCCTGATGGGGATGACTCTCAGTTCAAGATGTCCTGTGTGTGTGGTGGACAGGAGATTAGGTGGGGGTAGGAAGGGGTAGGGGAAAGTGCATCTGTAGTCGGGGTGTTTGATTGGGAATGGGGGATTTTTAGCTATGGGACAGGACATGGAGAGCATGTGAGAAATGAAGGATAATGGGGAATGTTCTTAAAATGGTAGCACATAATGTAAAAGGTGTAAACTCTCCCATTACGAGACAAAAGTAGTATTAAGAGTGGACTCACAGCCGAGCATCTGTATATATGTTGCAGGAGACACACTTGTTGCGGATCCACGATAAGTTAGTTTGCCTGAAGAAGTATAGGACAAGACTTTTTGCATTCAACACACTGGAGAAAAAGAGGGGAAGTGTGGTCATCCTCTTCTCAGACTAGCTGAAATTGGAGGTGAGGGAGATTATTAAAGATAAAGGCAGGAGGGGGGGCGGAGCCTGCGTGAGGACAAGATGGCTGCTTGAGAACTTAGCTCCCCGGACCCCGGCACGTATCCTGAGAGAAACGGAGATTAAACGGAGGGAAGTGGAGGATCTTAGTAATTTGGCTTATTTAGGAAGAAATGGCTAACCTTAAACCCGCAAAATTGGATTTCGTACCCGGGAGCAATTCGGGTTCCAAGCGGGCAAAGGCAGATCCCCTATCTCCGCACAAGATGGCGGCTACCCGGGAGTCGGAGGAGCTGATGAGAGAGCTACTGGGAGAGATGCGCTCAGTGAAGGAGTTGGTGATGGCAAATGGAGAGGCATTGGGGAAAGTGCAAGGTGAAATGCAGGATATTAGAGCACAAATGGAGCGGCTTACCAATAGGATGGATTCCATGGGGGTGTCGGTCGCTGCGCACGAAGAAAAGCTTGCACGTGTGGATCGGTTGGAAAGAAAGATGGAGAAGTTGGAAATGAGCATGGAAGATGTTGCGAACAGAAATCTGAGAAATAATGTGCGTATGCTAGGAGTACCGGAGGGAGCAGAGGGATCTGACATGATATCGTTTCTATTAAGAACTTTACCCTCGCTGCTGCATTTGAAGTTGTCTGGCCCCATGGAAATTGAACGGGCACATAGGATTCCTGCGCAACCAAATTTACATGCACGAGGCCTGCGGCCGATTATTTTCTGCCTGCTGAGGTATCATCACGCAGTGCAGATCCTGGAGGTCTCTAAATCTTTGCGGGCAGTTGATTTTGAGGGGCACAAGGTTCTATTCTTCCCAGATTTCTGTAGAGGGACCGTGGAGAAGAGGAAACAGTTTCTTGCCCTCCGTCCCCGGCTTCAACAGCTGCAAGCCAGATATGGGTTATTTTACCCCGCGCGTCTAAAAGTGACTCTTAACAACCAGACAAAATCCTTTGATGTTCCGGCGGTGGCGGCTCGCTATATTGAAGAGCAAGAGGCTTTACAGATGCGGTAGCCATCCTTTTCTGGCTGAAGGTCTTTCTTTGGGGTAGAGAGCCTAGAAAGTGACTGTAACTTAATTCTAGGTTCTCCAGTGAAACCAGTAGTATACCGGGCTGCCCCTTGATGGGGGCTGCTTGTACTATGTGTGTGTAACCAGATATTTAAAAAGGGTAAATGCACTGTGTTATGGGGAAACTAAGTATCTAATTGGAAAAAGGGAAATGGTTTCCTCTCCTATTATCGCTATTGTGTGTTGGTTGAGATGGTTTGGTGGAGTAGTAGGAGGGAGGGGGGGCATGCTATACTTTAATGTATCCCTATACTATGATATACTGTATATGATCTTTCTCTGGGGTGTATAGGGGAGATATGACTGTATGTTTGGATGCGGGGGGGGTTGGCTTACAAGTTGATAAGGGATTAGCATTTATAGTAGCGGATGCTGTAATTTTTGTCATAGCTAGTTAGTACTGAATGCTTAAGAAAGTAACGTTTCTCGAGAGAAGCAAGTGTTGTAATGGGCTTTGGTTGGGGGGGGATGTTGGTTTTCGAGGGCCACCTGTTTTTGTGTTTGCTCACCCAGTATTTTACTCTCATTGGGGACACAGTTGACACCTTGCAAGCTTAGTTCTAGTACTCTCCGCGCAGCCGCCATTGTAAATTGGGGGAACAAGGGGGGCAGACCAGAAGGAGCAGAGAATGGTTTCACATGACCAACATGGGGGTGGTTAGATGCCTATCCTTGAATGTTAAAGGGATATCTCACCCGATAAAGCGTAAGAAGATATTACTTTATTGTCAGAGGCAAAGTGCTGATGTAATTTTTTACAAGAGACGCATCTGTCGACCGGTGAAACACAAAAGCTTGCACTAGGTAAATATAGTCTTGCAGCCCATGCCCCGGCATGCCTGAAAAAGAACGGAGTGGCAATTCTGATTCGGAAGTCGCTTAAGTTTCAGGCTCTATCTTCACGGGCTGACACGGAAGGCAGATGGGCTGGGGTGCATTGTCTCATTGAAGGTCGACAGGTGTGTGTCTTTACTGTATATGCTCCTAACAATGACAACCCTTCCTTTTTTCAGAGATTAGCAGCAGCTCTTCAGGAATATGCTAGTTGTCCCCTAATTATAGGGGGAGATTTCAATCTAGCTCTTGATCCTCTACTTGATCGGAAGCCTTGCCGGCCGAGAAAAAGAGAGAGAGCCTTGGAAGTATTGCATTCCATAATGGATTCCTTTGGGCTGGAGGATATCTGGAGGCTGCATCATCCTACTGAAGCTGACTACACTTTTTTTTTGTCTCCGCATGGCTCACATTCAAGAATAGATTACTTTTTGGTATCTCAAGAGCTGGTCCCGAGTATGGGTACATCGGGAATCCTCAGCATGAATGTTTCGGATCATGCAGCTGTAGTGGTGGATTTTGATCTTGCGGCTGATTCCTGTAAGAAGGCGACGTGGTTTTTTCCCAGATACCTGTTAATCGATGAGGCATTTAAAACATATCTTCGGGAATCCTTGAACGAATATTTTGACAATAATCGGGTCAGTGATACTCCAGTATGGGCTTGGTGGGAAGCTTTTAAAGCATCAATGAGAGCTCAGATTACGAGTTATGTGATTGCTCAGCGTAGGGCTACTCGAGCTGAGGTGAAGGCCCTGGATCAACAGATAAGGGCTGGAGAGAGGATTTTACAAAGGCAATTCAGTACTAGGGTCCTGACTCAATTGCAAAAGCTGCGATATGCTTATAACACGGCTCTCAGCTCTGAAGTGGTAAAAAGCTGTTTATCCCACGCAAGTGCGATATCATGTGGAGGCAAATAAAGCAGGGAAAGTGTTGGCTTCACAACTTAAGCCACGGGAAGAAAAAGCTCGCATTGCGGTAATAGAGGATGAGCACGTAGGTCCTCTTTACAAGGATCAAGAAATCTCAGATGCTTTCTCTGAGTTTTACCGCCAACTTTATGCATCTGAGGGAATGTGTCAGAAAGCTGAGGCGCGGTGTTTCCTGGATCCGATCGCTCATCCCTGTCTCTTACCGGAACAGCAGGCTGCCTTGGGCGCACCGATTCGAGTGGAAGAGCTGAAGATGGCTCTTGCCGCAATGGAAAATGGGAAAGCAGCGGGCCCAGATGGTATTCCCGTTGAGTTCTATAAGCTGCTGGTGACAGAACTCGGGCCGCAGCTGGTATTCTTTTACCACCAACTGCAAGAGATAGATTGCCAAGCTGGGGCCTTCACGGATGCCACAATAATTGTGTTGCCCAAACCCGGGAGGGACCTGAGGAAAGTGGGAAATTATAGACCTATCTCTCTCCTTAATGCTGACTACAAGTTGTACTCATCTATTCTTGCTGCCCGCCTTAAGAAGGTTATGGAAGTGTTGATACATCCGGATCAATGTGGTTTTGTAGCAGGAAGATCCACTTCGGATAACGCAAGGCTGCTCTGTAATATCCTGGAGGTTACAAATGGCCAGGACTCCCCATACATCGGCCTATCACTGGATGCAGAGAAGGCTTTTGACAGGGTGGAGTGGTCCTTTATGTTCCTAGTGCTGGAATGGTTTAATTTTCCTCCCTCCTTCATCCGAATGGTACAGCTTCTGTACGCCAAGCCGGCAGCTCGGATTCTGGCCAATGGGGTGCTGTCTCAACCTTTATCATTGTCCCGAGGTACAAGGCAAGGATGCCCTATGTCACCCCTGCTTTTTAACCTGGTGTTGGAACCCTTGCTGCTTAGATTGCGACAGGCAATTGAAATAAAAGGAGTAGCCATTGCTGACTTTCAGGTGAAGGCTTCAGCTTATGCCGATGATCTGCTGCTGTTCCTTACGCCGGAATCCATTTCACCGGTATTACACCAAATAGGAAGATATGCTACCCTCTCTGGCTATAAAGTCAACTGGACGAAATCAGTAGCGTTTCCCCTAAATAAATACGGGAATCAGTCGATGGTACAGCAGTTTGGATTTCAGTGGGAATCGTCGACGAGCAAATACTTAGGTATGCAAATTGGTAGTCACATTGAGGAAATTCTCAAAATAAATGGGGAACGTATGAAAGAAACAGCACGTCTTTTTACAATGAAATGGTCCCCTCTTCACCTCAGCTGGTGGGGAAGATTGGATTCTCTCAAGATGGTGTTGGTACCGAAGCTAACCTATATTCTGGGAATGATTCCAATATTTTTCCCAGAGTCGTTATATAAGGAATTAGAGAGGATCCTGACCCGCTTTCTGTGGAATGGCAAGACCCCGAGAATCGCGTTGAAGAAGCTGAAGGCACCCAAAGAAGCGGGTGGGGTACAATTTCCGGACTTCCTTCTGTATCATCGGGCGGCGATCTTGAGTCAAGGGGCCCTTTGGACAGGGGAAGATGACGATACCCAGAGACCCATTTGGTTGGAAGTAGAAGAGCGCTTGGCCTCTCCGGTGCCTTTGAACTTATGCATGGGGATGAATATGACGGAGACCCCAAAATTAGGTCGAGTTTTTTTATCTACGCAGAAGGCGTTTCATGATCTGTCGTTGAGTCTCGGGAGAGACAACCCTATTTCTAGTAGAATGCCCCTGTGGAATAATTCGGACTTTCGAATAAATAAGCGGGTGGTCTCTTGGAAAGTTTGGCAGCACTGCGGAATATGGCGATTGGGGCAGTTGTTTCGGCATGATAAGTGGAAGGATTTTCAAATGCTTCAGGAGGAATATAATCTGCCACCTGCATGTTTCTTTCAATGGCTGCAGTTGCAACACTGCGTGGGACAAAAGATAAAAAAAACCTGCCATGGTATCAGATAAATGGGGTCTGGAGGAGTTCATTGGAGAATTAGTTGAGCGGAAGGGCCGGGTGTCTAGCATCTATGGATTCCTTCGGAGTAGGATGCCATTGCAGCTTACTGGGCTTCGTCAAACATGGGAAGAAGAGCTGGATGACCAACTTCCTACGGACCTCTGCTTTGCTCACTGGGGGTCTTTAGTACGGCCCTCTCGCTCAGCCTCTCTCACTCAATCCATGTTTTTTTTTGCGCACAGAGCCTTTTTGACACCGATTAGAGTGGCTAAGTGGAGTGCTGGTGCGTCTCCCTACTGTTGGAATTGTCATAAGGAGGCCGGCACGTTGCGACATATGACTTTGGACTGTATCACCTTGCGGGAATATTGGGGGGCTGTATGGAAGAGGATTCAACAGGTGCTGCGCTTTACTTATCCATTATCTTGGAAGATTGTTGTGCTAAGAGAGGCTGCTGAGATACCTAACCTGAAGAAGGACAATTCCTTTATACTGAATTTTATGTTGGCCATCGCTATAAAAGTCATACTTATGAGATGGAAGGACCCAGCGAAGTTAAGCTGGGTATACTGGTGGAATTTAGTCTGTCTGCATAGCCGATATGAGAAGGCTTATGATCATTTTTACGCCTCTAGGGGCAAACAGGGGGGTGATGATAAATGGTCTGCTCTAGATAGATATTCGAACGTTGGAGGCTGCTGAGTGGGGAAAGGGGCGGAATGGGCTTGCAAGGTGTCGGGGGGGGGAGGTAAGGGGGGGGAAGATGGATATGCAAGGGTGTCGTGTTTTTGGGCATCCCTTGATTAAGAGTGTATTAGTATTTTGTATGGTTTTAGTTTGTCTGTTGTGTTTTTGTATATGTGTTGGAAAATGTAAAAATAATGAATAAAAAAAAAGAAAAAGATAAAGGCAGGAGGGCAGGGATGAGAGGAGACTGGTTCAATTTTGTGAATGTTGTATATATGCTCCAAAAGGTTCCCAGGGATGTTTCTTTGAGGAATGGAGGAAGTTTGGTGTCCCCTCCCCAAGATGAGAGATTTATCATCAGGGGGGATTTTAATATCTCTTGGGAAGCTCAGGGGGAGGGGAGGGGTAAGGATAGGAGTAAACTTAGAGACTTCTTGCGAGAGGTTGGTGTAGAAGAGGCTTGGCATGTGTTGTAATTGGACTCGAAGCAATACACCTTCTACTCGGGGGTGCATAACACCTAGTCATATTTATTTTCTTTTTATTTATTTGACAGTTCTTTTATACCGCGCTCTTTGTTTTCAGTGCGGTTTACAATGAAACAAAAATGACTCTCAGACAAATAAGCTGTCCTGAGTTTACAAAGAACAGGGAAGGCAACTGGGATTTCAACTTTGGGAAACTTATTTACAGATTGTGAGGTAGACTATTTACAGTGAATGGATTCTATATCAGTGATGTGCATCATGATATAGGATTGCTGCCGATTCATATTACAAGCTTGAACTGTGTTGCGGAGATGGAGAGGTGTTTCCAGGTAGTGATATAGATATGGTGTATGTGGGTAACTTTCTACATAAAACTACGTCTCAGTGATTTATTCGCTCATACTATCCTACCCTGGTATTTTATTGCTTAGCTCTACCAACAACATATCATTTAAAATGCTACGCACAAATATCACGCTAATGAAACTATCATACACTTGTATAGTTTTAGCAATACTAATCATTGACCTAACATTAAGCTTAGATAGCAAAAATCATAAAACAATTCCTATAATTCACACACGTACCCGCAACAACCATCATATTGGACACACTTATTCAAACAACATTCCTAGAATAAATTTCCATAGATTAATTCACATAAAACAAACAAACTTACATCAAACAACCAAGGGAACATGTACCAACAACTCAACTTCTCTTTCATGCATACTTATCAATGCACGCTCGATGAAAAACAAGCTTCCCATATTTAATGACTTAATATCTGATTTAAAGCCAGACATATTATGTGTCACTGAAACCTGGCTCTCAGATACAGATACAGTCTACATAAATCAACTTGATAACGAAAACTATGACACATTCTACAAACACAGAACTAATAAAAGAGGCGGAGGAGTATTAATGATGACAAAAAAGGAATTAAATGCCAAAACAATCCAATCAAACATCTCAAACAACATAGACTCACTACTTATACAAATTGGCCTCCTGAAACTCTGCCTAGTATATAGACCCCCAGACCAAAAATCAGACTGCCTTGATTCTTTTATTGAACTTCTCAGCTCATCCTCTGAACAACACCCTATAATCATGCTAGGGGACTTTAACCTCCCCTCACTACCAACACTAGACTCTAAACTATTCTTTGATGCTATATCAGACATGGACTACCAACAAATAATAAACAAATCTACTCACACCAAAGGTGGAACACTCGATATTGTCCTTCTACCCAATACACTCTTCGAACTTATCAATCCAGATGCTGTAGAATGTACACAGATACCTTGGTCGGATCACTATATTATCAAATTAAACCTTACATATCCTGTCACTAGCACTAATAACTCCACTAGAAGTATCCCAACTACAAGATTTAAAAAGTTTAACAACACTGAATTCATTGACTTAACGGTCCCCTACCTATTATCATCTCCAACGAATCTGGATGATACTATCAAAAATTGGCATGAAACCATTAACAATGCAGCCAAAATTAATCATACATATAAAAAGAGCATCTACTCTAAGTCTAATAACAAACCATGGTTCAATACTACTCTAAAACAAATGAAAAGGAATCTTAGAAAATTAGAACTCATCTGGCGCAAATCTAAACTGATAATACACAAGGAAATATACAACAACCACCTTAGTAAATACAAAGAAACCATAGACAGCACAAAGAAAGAATACTACTCTGAAATTCTGTCAAAATCTTACAACAGACCAAGAGAGTTATTCTCCATTGTCAGAAATCTAAC
Organism: Ichthyophis bannanicus; assembly: GCA_033557465.1. Taxonomy (NCBI): domain Eukaryota; kingdom Metazoa; phylum Chordata; class Amphibia; order Gymnophiona; family Ichthyophiidae; genus Ichthyophis; species Ichthyophis bannanicus. The sequence goes on from CM066037.1 coordinate 451,110,036, forward strand.
CAACCCTCAAACTTCAGGCAATGAAATTACAGACATCATAGTACAAACTTTAGCCTATCATTATCAAAACAAAGCAAAAATGCCGCCAATGACTATAGACACTATTAATATATCACACCAACCGTTAGACGAATGGACAGACTTTCATCCCATAACTAAAGAGACACTAAAAAACATCATCACCAGCCTAAACACTACAACTTCTTATCTAGATCCATGTCCAGTAACATGGATAAAAAACACTGTCAATTTTATTACCCTACATTCTCTCAATAGTTAACCTCTCACTAACCCAAGGTTACCTCCCACCATCACTCAAACATGCACAAATGCGCCCAATACTTAAGAACAGCAAACTCGATAAAACATCCCCCATATCATATAGACCCATATCCAGCATCCCATTCTTAGCTAAAATAATTGAAAAAGTGGTCCAACTTCAGACACAAGATTTTCTAGACTCATCTTACCCGCTTGATGAGCAACAATATGGCATTCGCCCACGCCACAGAGTTGAATCACTCCTTACAGTTCTAATAGATGCGCTCCTAAGAGGCATTGACAACCAAAAGCAGGCCTTCATACTACTTTTCATTGATATATCAGCTGCGTTTGATAGCGTACACCACACAATAATGCTCAATAACTTGAGACAAATAGGCTTAAACTCCACAGTACACAAATGGTTTTTGTCCTACCTAAACAATAGAACACAAAATGTAAGAATTGGGAATCAAACCTCCATTACATATAAACAAGAAATTGGATTACCACAAGGTTCAGCGTTATCAGCTCTACTTTTCAATATTTACATAAAGCCAGTCTGCAACATATTAAAAAAATTTGGAGTACAATATCATCTATACGCAGATGATATTATGATGTATATTCCATTTACGATACCCAATTTACTGCTCCAACTCCTATCGGACTGCTATAATGAAATTACAACTTGGCTAAAAGCTCAAAATCTCCACATAAATCACGCCAAAACTGAAGTCCTAATTGTGACTAAAAACAAATCCTATATCCCTCCAACACACATAAGACTCCAAAATCAAGAAATTAAAATAAAAAATGAAATAAGATACCTAGGCGTTATACTAGATACTCATCTTACCATGGAAACTCACATTAGCAATACTATAAAGAAAATTTATTTCAAACTAAAAACGCTCAAACAACTACGTCCTCTCGTATTCTCACAAGACTTCATCAATATAATCCAGGCCACCATAACTCCTCATTTTGATTTTGCCAATATAATACTCATGGGCATATCAAAACAAAACATCAAACGAATACAATTAGCACAAAATGCAGCTGCCAGAATTATATTGAAAGTTAACTCACTCCAACACATAACACCAATACTAGCTTCCCTCCATTGGCTTCCAATTCAAAGCAGGATAATTTACAAAACAATAATAACTTCATTCAAAGCCTTATACGATTTGGCTCCAACCACACTATGTAACTTAATACACAAAGAACAACCTAAACCTACACACAGAAAAGGACAATTAAACAAACTAAAAACCCCAAAAGATTACACAAGAGCTCATAAATCAACAAACAGAGCCTTTTCCCACATAGCCCCTACTATCTGGAATTCCCTCCCTGAGGAGTTACGAACACTAACTGAGATCATGGAATTCCGCAAAAATTTGAAAACTTATCTGTTCACCAAACACTATAACAACATAGATATTCTCCCACCTGCTTTAGATAAAGGCTAAACAGGCTTCTGACTGCTTCAATTAAAATCCTTTCAACTCACACAGATAGCTAAACCCCTTGATGATTCCACATCTTATGCCCTTTTACTCCCATATATATATATATATATACATATACATATATATATATCTGTATATAGTTTACTCTGTTCTGTTTTGTCTCACATTGTTAGACTTATATTATGACGTTTCTTGTAAATTATATTCTGTTAATCATACTTATAATATGACGTTCCTTGTAAAACAAACTTGCTTTGTTAATTGTTGTTCTCTGTAAACCGCAACTGAACTGTGGAAGATGCAGTATATAAATGTGTATAAAATAAATAAATAAAATAAAGTATAGATGGGCAAAGTGCAGGAAGCAGAGACGTTATCACATGGTCGGACCTTGCCTTTATGTTTATCTCTATTAGCATGAAAGAGGAGGATAAGGGTAATACATTTTAGAGACTAAATGTTGCCCTTTTAAAAGATATGAGGGTAGTTCAGGAAGTAGAGAGGGCGATAAAAGAATATTTAGAGTGGAATGCGGTATAGGGGTAACATGGATGACTGTTTGGGAGGGGTCTAAGGCTTCCATTAGGGGAGGTTTTGATTAAATGGGGGAACAGGCTAAAATGAGAGAAAGAGACTGAGACAGGAGCATCTGCAGACTTGGTTAAAGTGACTGGATGAACAAGTGCCAAAAATCCAGGTGGTAAACTTGGGGGGAGGGAGTATTGTTTATTTATACATTTTGCAAAATACAAATACTCCTAAAGGTAGATTTCAATGAAAACAATGAGGATAGTTTGAAATACACATAGGAAATAAAAGCAAAAACAAATTAGACTCTATACAGTCAACAAAAACGTACCAAAGTGTGTGATAGCATATATCTGTAAACCACTCTGATACACATAGTGAAGGGTGGTATATGAAATGCCTAGACAATAAACCATAAACTAACATCCCAAGCCCACAAGAGAGGGTGAAAACCAAAGGAAACAATTTCTTATTAAATTTGAAGAAATAGACCAGTGAAAATGGGCAAGCACTTTAGAGCTATAGCTGACACATCTACAGCAGCACTGGGAACTGGATGGGCATTGAGGAAATGAGAGGGGTACTGGAAAACATATGAATTCAACTGGTATTTCAACCAACACTTGCAGGGATATTTTAGAAAGAAAAAAGCACCCAGCCGGCCGGAGGAGAAACTCGTTTCTACGGTATTGGGTCTCTCGCCAGGTCAGGGAAGGCCCTAACCAGCCGCCCACAGAATCGAACATGCCTTCTACAAAAAAAAAACATTTGCATAAACCAATCTTTATCAACAGCTAGTGCAAATTGTACAAGACACATTGCAGGGACCACACTTCCATCTTCTGAACTCCCCAAAATAACTGACACTTGACCCATGGGTGAAACCCCCATTTGTCCAGCTGATTTCTTGCCCTATGATAGATAATAAATGTTAATCACAGGTGGCTGAGACTCAGGTTTAACCCCCAAAACCTTCTCCAGGTAATCCTTAAAATTATCCTTAGGAGTCACAAGCTGGGATCTAGGAAAACTTATCAACCGGAGGTTAGATATGCGGGCTGCATTTTCCAATTGCTCAATTTTTGCTGTCATCGAAGTAGTATCCTTCACCAGAGCCTCCACACAACCATCCACCCTGTCCACACAGACCAATAAATCATTACAGTCCCTTATAACTTTAGAAATGTTCTCGATATTGTGGGGAAATTTGGCTCAGGTCTGTTTTATATGGCTGTTTTATATGACTGCACCCCTGCCCGCTGGAACTGCTCACCGCAATATGTGGATGGCACAGAAGAAAAGCATGTGGGCTACAAGACAGAGTATATGCGGCCTACTATAAAAGAGTCCGGGTAACCATACTTTGTGCAGGAGTGTGCAGGGTTTGGGCCTAGCAAGAAAAATACAGGCCAAGCTGGAAACAATGAACACACATACTCTGAGCCTTGAAGATTACAAACAGTGCAAAGAAATGAAATAACATGTACAGAACACAGGAAGGAGGCAGTGGGCTGCGGAAAGCAGCAAAGATAAGCAGACCTTGAAACAGCAGCTGCGAGACCTGATAAACATGGGAGGGTCCCCGGGAGAGAAATTTGCAGAAAGCTGCGAATGACATAAGAATTTATGCAGAACTTTCTGGAACTTTGGGACAGAGGGGTATATAAGAAAGCAGCTGTAGAGCTTCGGGGGCAACTTGCTCTCCAACTCCGGTGCGGAGAGAAGGTTGCCTGCCACTTTTTCAGACAGACGCTATCTGCATTTGCAATTGTTTTGCTGTATTACACCAAATAAAGAGCTTTTGTAGCTAAGCAACTGTTGTCTGAGCGATTTATTGGTAATTGGTAATATTTGGGGAACCTTTTGTGGGGAAACTAGGCCCACAATATTCTTATTACAGTCCTGATCTATGTCCTGCAATTGAACTTTAATATTATGAACTTATGGTAAAAGATCTTCAGTCAATTGCTTCAAAACAGATCATATCGATTTCAGGGTTATCTGGCCAGAGGGAATAAGAAAGATATCCAAAGTAGTTCCCCCCCCCCCCCCCCACCATAGCACCGTCAAGATCAGCCATGCCTCTTTTTTTCTCACCAATGCCGAGCGAACACCAGATGTTGATCCCAAAACCGTGGTCTGAAGTCCAGGCCCTGCCAGTCCCAGATATGGCCCCCGCTCCATGGCCAGCACATCACCGTTGAGACCACTGACCAAGGAAATCTGTCCCGGGAGTAGCTTCAAAAGGCACCGCATCTCCGGAGGGGTACGATCCAGCCCCAAGGAAGACTCCAAGCTCACACGCTCCAGCGTCTCCTGCACCGGGGTAACTACTCCTCCATCTCCAGGTTACCCCAGCTGTCCACGCAAAGTAAGAAATTGGTCCAGTGGACCACAAGCAGGCAATTCCGCAGCTGGATCTTGGCGAGCCAGGGGAGCTCTTGCCGATTTCCCCTTCCACTTGCCAATCAAGATCGCGTGTGAACTCTCAGTCACTGGCCACAGCCATCCTGGATCTGCCCTCTCATTTTTGCTGGGTTCTCCTTAGGGGGGAATTGTTGATGGTTAGGGCTCAGTTAAATGGATTAGAAATGGAAGAGATCCAGCATCAAATGAGCTTGATTAGGCAAGCACCTTTTGAATTTGGTAATAAAGCAAGGTGGTTGTTGGCTCATCATTTGCAAGAGAAAAGGACTCGGGACCTATATTCTGGAAGTTAAAGGAGAGCAGGGCTAGCAGACAAGGAAGGCAAAACAGTTCAGCTGCAAAATGTTTATATCAGGAGATCTCTGTGAAGGAGGTGAGGAAGGCAATTGGATCATTGGAACTTGACAGCTTTACGGCCAGATTTTATAGGAAATTTGGCAATAGGCTGTGTGGACCCCTGACTTGTCTGTCTAACCAGCCAAAAGAAGGCGGGAGGTTGGCTGACACTATGGGGTGGGCTGGTATCTTGTTAATTCCCAAAGAAGGGAAGGCTCCTAAGCTCTGTGCATCTTATTGTCCCATATCATTACTCAATCCAAGAACATAAGATATGCCATACTGGGTCAGACCAAGGTCCATCAAGCCCAGTATCCTGTTTCCAACCGTGGCCAGTCTAGTTCACAAATACCAAGCAGTTTCTCTAAGAGACACAGGTTCCACATTGCTTCTATTGGAGCAAGCAGTGGACATCCCGGATGCCCTTAATGGTTTATGGACCTTTCCTCCAGGAACTTGTCCAAACCTTTTTTTAAACCTGGCTACACTAACAGCTTTTACTACTGTCACGCTTCCCCTGCCTAGGGCCAATGGCTCTATAGCAAGGGTGACCGCAATCTTGTTTCCAAGTGTCTTTCTACTATGTAGCAGCAAGGGTTGCTGGGACTTGTAGTTTTTAAGTTTCACTCTTCAACAAAATGTGTTGTGGCACGAGGGTCTTTTGAACAGATAAATTTATTTAGGGGTTTTTCCTTTCACAAGGGTTCAACAGGCTTAGGCAAAGCAAAGAATTTCTTTCCAAAATAATAGGAAACAGGAGCAAATGAAAAATAGAAATAAAGTACAAAAACTGTTTCTTCACAGCAATTTAAACAGCCAAAACAACTTTGTATTCTTCTCCTACAAAGCTTGTTTAACGTAAATCTAAGTGATCAATGTTACACAGAGAACAGTCCATCTCATAGCATTCAGGTGTTTCAGGAATATTGGCTACGTCGATAATCATATCCTCACTCTCTTCATCACAGCTCTGCTTATGGGAACTCTTGCACTGCAAACCTTGGATAACCTCTTGCAGCTGCTCTAGAAAGTTTCCTCTCTCATTAGCCGTGACCTTCTCTAGTGTAGGAGATTGGTTATTACATAAGCTCTTCCCTATGGCTTTTATATCAGCTTCAAACCATTTACTGAAAGTGTTTTTGTTAGGAGTTACTTTTACAGCCGTGCTATCTCGGCACTTATTAGCACTAGCTTTCAATTGTTGCACAATATCTTCAACAAGTCTCTGACTAGGAAGTAATTCTGACGTACCTTCTTTACTAGCAATGCCTTGTCTGTGCTCAGAGCTTTCTCCCCTTGTGCAGGCAAACTGCTTGACCTTGTCCTCGGGTAGCTTCCACAGAGGCTCTGGTTTTGCTTTAAAGGTATAGGGAATGGACCTTCCAGTATCCCTCTTGCCTGGAGCTGGGTTCCAAGGTTTCCCTGGTTGCTGCCTTCCTGAGTGCCTTCCTTGTTGAAGTGGCTTGGACAATTGCAGAGGCTTCTCTCTGCCTTCTGTTCCAGAGTTCTCTTTCTCTTGGCTGTATTCCTGCCGGTGTGGCTTCTCCCACTCCTGGCTGTGTCTGATCTCCTTCTTGTTCCTCTTCCCCTTCTTTAAGACTGACTCTGAAACCGGTTTAAAACGGCTTCCTCCTGCAGCCACACCCCTCTAGTTACTCAGGTGCAAATCATTAGAGCTGCCTTCAGCTCTTACGTCTTGGCTATGGCTGAACTCCGTTCTGGCTGAAAGCTTCCTGTTGCCATGGGAACCTGGCTTGCTCTTACTTTTAAAGGTAAAGTGCTCGCTATTTTCCCATTCCATCTGTTCAGGAGTGCTTTCGGTACCACACTACATCCCTGGTAACGAATTCCAGAGTTTGATTGCACGTTGTGAAAAAAATATTTTCTCTTATTAGTCTTAAATAGGTTACCCTGTAGCTTCATTGAATGTCCCCTAGTCTTTCTATATTTTGATGGCGTAAACCATCGATCTACGTTTACCGTTCCACTCCATTCATTAATTTATAGACCTCTATCATATCTCCCCTCAGCCATCTCTTTTCCAGGTCGAAGAGCCGTAACGTTTAAGCTTTTCCTCATAGGGGTATCCTTCCATTTTGGTGGCTCTTCTCTATACCTTTTCTAATACAGCGACCAGAATTGCACACAATATTCAAGGTGCGGTCGCACCATGGAACGATACAGAGGCATTATAATATCCTTGGTTTTATTCTCCATTCCTTTCCTTATGATACCTAGCATTCTATTTGCTCTCTTGGCCGCCGCTGCACACTTGGCGGAGGATTTCAACATGTTATCCATGATGACACCTAAATCTTTTTTCTGGGTGGTGGTTCCTAATGTGGAACCTTACATCATGCAACCATAGTTTGGGTTGTTCTTTCCTAGGTGCATAACTTTGTAATTGTTCACATTAAATTTCATCTGTCATTTGGATGCCCAGTCTTCCAATTTATCAAGGTCCTATTGCAATTTTTCACAGTCCTCATGGGTTTTAACAATTTTAAATAATTTTGTGTCATCTGCAAATTTGATTACCTCACTCGTTATTCCCATTTCCAGGTCATTCATGAATATATTAATAAGCAGCGGAACCATCACAGATCCTTGGAGTACTCCACTATTCACCTTTCTCCATTGGGAAAATTGGCCATTTAGCCCTACCCCTCTGCTTTCTATCTTTTAACCAGTTCCTGATCCATAATAGTACACTGCCTCCTATCCCATGGCTTTTTAATTTTGTCAAGTCTCTCATGAGGACCCTGTCAAAAGCTTTCTGAAAATCCAGATACACTATATCAACCGACTCACTTTTGTCTACCTGTTTATTCACACCTTAAAAAAAACATAACAGATTAGTAAGACAAGACCTTCCTTGGCTAAAGCCATGTTGACTGTCTCCCATTAAGCCATGACTAGCTACATGTTCAGTAATTTTGTTCTTTTTTAATAGTTTCTACCATTTTTCCTGGTACAGATATCGGGCTCACTGGTCTGTAGTTTCCCAGATCACCCCTGGATCCCTTTTTAAAAATTGGCGTTACATTGGCCATCCTCCAATCTTCAGATATTACAGATGATTTTAATGATAGTTCACAGATTACTAATAATAGGTCTGCAAGCTAATATTTCAGTTCTTTCAACACCTTTGGATGTATACCATCTGGTCCAGGTGATTTGCTACTCTTCAGTTTATCAAATAGTTGCAACACATCTTCCCGGTGTACCGATATGTCTTTCAATTCTTCTGCGGTATCACCTCTAATTACCATTTCAGTCATGGGTAACATCCCTACATCTTCCTCAGTAAAGACCAAAGCAAAGAATTCATTCAGTCCTCTTCTATGGCCTTGTCCCCTCTTAGTGCCCTTTTTACCCCTCTATCATCTAATGGTCCAACTGACTCACAAGTTTTTTTGCGACAAATGTACTTGAAAAAGTCTTTATTACGTGTTTTTGCTTCCACATCAAGCTTCATCTCAAATTCTTTCTTTGCCTGCCTCATCAATGCCTTGCATCTAACTTTCCAGTGCTTACATTGTTTCCAGCTTTCGTCATTTGTCTCCTTTCTCCATTTCTTGAAAGATGTTTTTTTTTTTTTTGCAACAACAGCCTCTCTGACCTCACCTTTAAAACATGCTGGCAGTTTTTTGGACTTCCTTCCATTTTTCTTAAAGCGTGGAATACAGCTGGTTTGGGCTTCCAAGATAGTATTTTACCCATGCTTGATGTAAATCTTTAACCTTTGCAACTGCTCCTTTTAGTTTTCTTAACTATTTTCCTCATTTTATCATTGTCTCCCTTTGAAAGTTAAAAGGTAGTACTGTGGATTTCCTTACCACCCTTCCTACATTTATTAATCAAACGCAATCATGCTATGATCACTATTGCCAAGTGGCCCCAACACCCTTATCTCTTGACCCAGATCTTGTGTTCCACCAAGCACTAGGTCCAAAATGGCTTCCCCTCTGGTCGGCTCATGAACCAGCTGCTCTAAAAAGCAGTCATTTATTTCATCTAGAAACTTTTTCTCCCTAGCACAGGGGTAGGGAACCCTGGTCCTGGAGAGCCGCAGACCAGTCAGGTTTTCGGGATATCCCTAATGAATATTGTCGCCCCCACCTGGCTGGGCATATAGCCGGGCACCAGGATGGAGTCGCCTTGCTGCCCTAGAATAAGTCCTCCCAATATAGCTGCCAGGAGGGCTGCTGGGATATGTAGTTTCACTTATCCTTATTAGGCAAAAGTAGTTGTGCAGACAAGTGGTCAGGCGAAACAGAGAAATATTTATTTGTTGTGTTCTGGGGTTTCCATCATATTCACAAGTAACAGGCTGAATAAACAATAATGGGATTCTTCTCCAAAGCAAAGGTATAACTTTTACAAAACGTATGCACAGGATTACTGGTATCAGCAATACATAGCTTCTTAGGAACTTGCTTTCAAAGCTCAGATTATAAAGCTTCTCAAGGGCACATTAGCTTCTTATGGGAGTGTTTACTTCACAGCTCCTTTATAACAGAAACAGCTTTAAAATGTCCACTGAGCTTTCCCTTCAGTTTCAGGCCTTACACAGCAACAGCTTGATTAACAACGTTCCGCTGTGCTCTGTGCTGCGTCCTTCAATCAGGTAAGTTCCTTACTATGGCATTCACTCATTCAAACAGGTTTTAAGCTTTTAAATCATTAGCTTTACAATAAGAACACTGCATCTCATCGGAGCTATCTTCATAGTCTTCATAGCAGCTTCCTATATCCATTTCCTCAATGGCATCCTCACAATATTCTTCAGAGGGTACCTGGCTGTAGAGCTGACTAGTTTGTTTCTGGAGCATTTCATTCAACCTCTCTAATAGAACCTTTTTCTGCTCTATTTCTTCCGAGAGCTGGGGTTGCTGACATGCAGACAAGCTATTGTTTCTACTGCTAGAGCTTAGCTGGCTATTATAATTATTTCTTCTATCAGGAACTAATTCTCTTAACTTTCTTTCAGGCAGGAATTCTGGAAGACACACTTGCCTTAGTTCAGGGCCGTTTAGTAGCTCTCCTCTTTCCTTGCCAAAGCCATGCTGCTTTCTCTCTGCAGACACTTCTCTCCGTTGTAGCAAACTTCCTTTCTGCTGAGACTGCCTTGGACCGGTTCCAAGCAGACCCCACTGCTTGTCTTTGAGCTTGAGCCCAGCACTTCTCGTGCCTCCTTGGGCCCCTTCTCCTCTAGCTCCAGTTCCTCTGGATTCTCTTTCAGGTCCTCTGGGTTCACTGCCACTCCTTCTTCTCTCTTCTCCTCGTCTTCCTCCTTCACTTTCCGGTCCTCCTCTCCCTGACTTTCCAAACACAGGAGTTTTAAACTGCTCCCTCTCAGGGACCACGCCTCTTTCCCAGCACACGTGGGAGCTGCTAAGCTTCACTCCAGCCCTGACGTGCTGAAGTGGGCGGGGCTTAATGGTGACTGTGTTATGAGTCAAAGGTTCTCGGTTGCTGGGGAAACCCTGAATGCTCTCACTCTTAAAGGCACAGAGTTCATTCTCCTGGCATTCCATAGCCTCTGAACTGCCTTCATCATCACACATTCCCCCCCTTAAGATATTACGGACTGGGGTGTTTTTATCATCACAGCACGTAATTCTCCTAAAAGAACCATTATTATCCTCTTTGGATGCGCCTCTAGACAACGCGTCCGCGTTCTGGTGGAGTTTTCCTGCTCGGTGTACTATCTGAAAATCAAACGCTTGGAGCGCCATATACCACCTGGTCAACCTAGGGTTGTGGTCTTTCATTTGCCCAAGCCACTTTAACGGGGCATGATCAGTCATGAGCAGGAACTTTCTGCCTGCCAAATAGAATTTTAGGGACTCCACCGCCCATTTCACTGCTAGGCACTCCCTTTCAATGGTGGAATAATTCTTCTCAGCGGGCGACAATTTTCGGCTGAGGAAGAGTACCGGATGCTCCACGCCGTTGTGCTTCTGGGAGAGCACCGCTCCCAGGCCGGTTTCCGAAGCATCAGTCTAAGATAAATGGCAGACTGAAGTCCACGCCCCTCAATACCGGAGCTGAACACAGCTCTTCTTTTAGCTGCTCAAAGGCCTTATCCGCCTCCCCGGTCCATCGCAGCTGATTCGGCCTATTCTTTTTCAGCATATCGGATAAGGGCGTGCTCTTTTCCGCAAACCGTGCCACGAATCTTCTGTAGTAACCTACCAGCCCAAGGAAACTACGCAGCTGTTTCTTGTTGGTAGGTTGTGGGAAGGTCCGGATGCTTTCAACTTTGCTCAACAGGGGTTTCACAATGCCATGTCCCACTAAGTGCCCCAGATACTTCACTTCTTGGGCACCAAACATGCATTTCGCTGGATTTAGAGTCAGGCCAGCCTCCCTCATTGCCTGTAGTACTGCCTTTACCTGAGCCATATGCTGATCCCATCTGGCGCTATGGATCACGACATCGTCCATATACGCCGTAGCGTACTTCTGATGTGGCCTAAGTACTACGTCGACGAGTCGTTGGCAAGTGGTTGCCGCTCCATGAAGGCCGAAGGGCATTCTTCGGAATTGGAACAACTCCTGTGGTGTGCTAAATGCGGTTTTCTGGCGAGATTCCCTGGTCAGGGGAATCTGCCAGTAACCTTTTGTCATATCTAGTGTCATTAGGTACCTGGCCTGGCCTAACCGGTCAAGAAGCTCCTCTATGCGAGGCATGGGATAGGTGTCAAACTTTGAAATAGCGTTGATCTTGCGGAAAACAATGCAGAATCTAAGAGACCCATCCGGTTTCGGAACCAGCACAATCGGGCTGTTCCATGGACTCTTCGATTCTTCGATTTACGCCAAGGTCTAGTATTTCCTTGACCTGGTCCATCACCTCCTGCTTCTTCGCCTCGGGGAGTCTATATGGCCGCTGCCGTATCACTTCACCCGGTGGAGTCAGGATCTCGTGTGCGACGAGCCTGGTTTCGCCCGGCACTGGCGTCAGGACATCCGAGAAACTGTTAATAAGACCCTCCAACTCTTGCCTCTGAGTCCATGCGAGGCCCTCTGCTATCCTGGGTTCAGGCTTCTTTTGGCAGTCACTTAGCTGGGGTCCGAGGTCATCCTCCACCTTTTCCTCCACAGTTGCTGCCAAGCCTTGCCGGTCTGCAAATCCTGAGGAACCAAAACCCTGGGTTCCCCGCATCGTCTCTGACACCATATCCACCTCCTCCAAAGGAGGAAAGCCTACTCGCTCAAAAATAATTTGTGCAATGCGGTCGCCCACATTCACTTGAAAATCTTCAGACCCAAAGTTGAATAGCAGGACTTTTACTGCCCCTCTGTAATCGGGGTCCACGACCCCCGCACCCACGTCAAGGAAGTACTTCACAGCCAGGCCCGAGCGTGGTGCAGTTCTTCCATAGCACCCAGGCGGAATCTCCATCTGAAGCGCTGTATTTACCAACGCCTTCCCGTGCTTAGGGACGAGGATCTCTTAGGCACTGTACAAGTCCAAACCTGCTGCCTGTGGGGTGGCCCTCTTTGGTGCTCGTGCCTCCGGACTCATTCTACAAAAGCGGAGGACAAAGACAGGCTTCTTGGGGGGTTCCTCTTTAGGCAAGTGTGAAATCCCTTTTCCGCCCTTCCCAAACAAAGGCCTATAAACAGCTATCGCTGTACCTGTCTTAGACTTTTTTACTTTATCTACGGGGATGGTCACTAAATCTTCATGGGAGGGAAGATCTTCCGTCTCCCCCACTATATGTTCTTCCTCTGCTGCCATTAGGGCTTTGGACTGGGTTCGTGTAGAAACCATTCCCTTCTTGGCACCCAGACCTTGTTGCACACCTCTCTGGAATTGGGGCCAATCCCTCCCGAGCACTACCTCCTGCGGTAATCAGGGAACTATTGCCACAGGGATCTCTCTTTCAATCCCTAAGGCCTTCACTCAGACATGGTAAACAGGATATGTTGACGCGGTTCCGTGAACACACCTTATTTTTACTGTGCCCATGGGTGAACAGGGTGTCTCTGAATCCGGGGCCCTTATCTTGCGCCATAAGCTTTTGGACAGCATGGACTGATCCGAGCCTGAATCAAGCAATGCTTTTGTGGGTATACCTTGCACTGTAATATCTAATAGGAAGCCTTCACCAACCTTACTAGGCTCATTCAACATTAAAGCTGTCCTCATTTTACAATCCCTTTGTAAATGCTGTTCGCTACCACACCGGTAACACGCTCGGTTCACAGGCTTTCTTCTAACTATGGGAACACATTCATTCTTTGCATTCTTTCTATCCCTATCTGACACAGCAGTAGACATTTTAGTAAAAGCCACAGTTTTGTCCTTAGCCACAGCCCCTGCTTCTAAAAACCGCTCAGCGAGCACTATAGCTTTCTGCGTACTTTTACATCCTTGTAACATGAGGAAATTCTGCATTCTTTCTGGAACAGCTGCTAGAAATTGCTCAAGAATAATATCATCTAATACCATCTCCAATGTTTTACGCTCTGGCTCCAGCCATTTGGATACCAGCCCTTTTAACCGGTGATAAAACGCCCTTGGTGTCTCACCTGAACGCAATTTAGCGTTCCTTAACTGACGGTGATAGACTGAGGGTGTCAATCCCAGCCTATCCTTTATTGCTCTTTTGACTTCATAATAGTCATTGGCCAAAGTTGTAGGTACGGCTTGGTAGGCAGCTAATGCTTCACCAGTTAGCGAAACAGCCAGCCTCACCGCCCATTGCTCTTGTGGCCAACTGGCTATTCGAGCCACCTTCTCAAACGCTTCTAAAAAGTCGTCCAAGTTATCTCCCTCCTTTAACTGTCCAAAGATAAGGGTCTCTTTGGACCACGGTCCAATTGTTTGGGCTAACCCCAGTCCTGCGAAACCTGTGGTGGCTGGGTCCGGTTCTGGTGTCTTCTTAGTCTCCTTTACCCAGGCCTCCATTAAGTCCTCCAGTGGCTTCTGTTGGGCCTGCAACCTGACGGCAGCTCTTTCCTGGAGCTCCAATGATAACTCCTTCTGGCAGTCAAATTGCGATGCCATCCACTTAAGAACTTCCTCTACTTCCATGATTCTTGTCTTTCTGTATCAAAGACAAAAGAACAAACACACGACCCAAGTGTGGCACAAAACACTGGGTGTCTTTCCCTCTACCTGCTCCAACCGCCCCACCCAGTACCGATATCCTTAACGACCCTTTAGTTAAATACCCTGTACCTGGTACTGGTGGTGCGTCTCACTCAGCAGCAGTGTAGGGTCTCTGCAGGACCTTGGACTCCCCGGACCAGTCAAACTCTGGACTCTCTCTCCCAGTCTCAGCCGCTCGTACTTCCCGTCGGCGTCCTCCTGTAGAGTTCTGGAATACGCTGTGCAGTTTCTTTTGCGCATACGTGTTCAGCGCTGATCCGTAGCAACTACGCCACTCTGTCGCCCCCACCTGGCTGGGCATATAGCCGGGCACCAGGATGGAGTCGCCTTGCTGCCCTAGAATAAGTCCTCCCAATATGGCTGCCAGGAGGGCTGCTGGGATATGTAGTTTCACTTATCCTTATTAGGCAAAAGTAGTTGTGCAGACAAGTGGTCAGGCGAAACAGAGAAATATTTATTTGTTGTGTTCTGGGGTTTCCATCATATTCACAAGTAACAGGCTGAATAAACAATAATGGGATTCTTCTCCAAAGCAAAGGTATAACTTTTACAAAAAGTATGCACAGGATTACTGGTATCAGCAATACATAGCTTCTTAGGAACTTGCTTTCAAAGCTCAGATTATAAAGCTTCTCATGGGCACATTAGCTTCTTATGGGAGTGTTTACTTCACAGCTCCTTTATAACAGAAACAGCTTTAAAATGTCCACTGAGCTTTCCCTTCAGTTTCAGGCCTTACACAGCAACAGCTTGATTAACAACGTTCCGCTGTGCTCTGTGCTGCGTCCTTCAATCAGGTAAGTTCCTTACTATGGCATTCACTCATTCAAACAGGTTTTAAGCTTAAGACACTTTTAAATCATTAGCTTTACAATAAGAACACTGCATCTCATCGGAGCTATCTTCATAGTCTTCATAGCAGCTTCCTATATCCATTTCCTCAATGGCATCCTCACAATATTCTTCAGAGGGTACCTGGCTGTAGAGCTGACTAGTTTGTTTCTGGAGCATTTCATTCAACCTCTCTAATAGAACCTTTTTCTGCTCTATTTCTTCCAAGAGCTGGGGTTGCTGACATGCAGACAAGCTATTGTTTCTACTGCTAGAGCTTAGCTGGCTATTATAATTATTTCTTCTATCAGGAACTAATTCTCTTAACTTTCTTTCAGGCAGGAATTCAAGAAGACACACTTGCCTTAGTTCAGGGCCGTTTAGTAGCTCTCCTCTTTCCTTGCCAAAGCCATGCTGCTTTCTCTCTGCAGACACTTCTCTCCGTTGTAGCAAACTTCCTTTCTGCTGAGACTGCCTTGGACCGGTTCCAAGCAGACCCCACTGCTTGTCTTTGAGCTTGAGCCCAGCACTTCTCGTGCCTCCTTGGGCCCCTTCTCCTCTAGCTCCAGTTCCTCTGGATTCTCTTCCAGGTCCTCTGGGTTCACTGCCACTCCTTCTTCTCTCTTCTCCTCGTCTTCCTCCTTCACTTTCCGTTCCTCCTCTCCCTGACTTTCCAAACACAGGAGTTTTAAACTGCTCCCTCTCAGGGACCACGCCTCTTTCCCAGCACACGTGGGAGCTGCTAGGCTTCACTCCAGCCCTGACGTGCTGAAGTGTGCGGGGCTTAATGGTGACTGTGTTATGAGTCAAAGGTTCTCGGTTGCTGGGGAAACCCTGAATGCTCTCACTCTTAAAGGCACAGAGTTCATTCTCCTGGCATTCCATAGCCTCTGAACTGCCTTCATCATCACAATATGCATGAGATATATATGCATTAGAGATATCCTGCCAACCTGACTGGTTTGTGGCCCTCCAGGGCTGGATTTGGAGACCCCTGCCTTACACCTCTGTCATTTAAGATTGTGAGTGGGCAAGGTGCAGATGTCCAAGACATCAAAAAGGTTAGATAGAATGTGCCACATTCCTCCTCACTTCTCACCACCACCAAAATATTGTCTATTAGACAACTTTTTGGTGGTGGTGAGAATCGAGGAGGAATGTGACACATTCTATATACCCTTTCGATGTCTAGGACATCTGCACCTTGCCCACTCACAATCTTAAATGACAGAGGTGTAAGGCAGGGGTCTCCAAATCCAGCCCTAGAGGGCCAAAAACCAGTCAGGTTGGCAGGATATCTCTAATGCATATATATCTCATGCATATTCATTAGGGATATCCCGAAAACCTGACTGGTCTGCGGCTCTCCAGGACCAGGGTTCCCTACCCCTGCCCTAGCATGTCCTGCCGTGACACTCACCCAGTCGATACCGGGGTAATTGACATCACCCATTACTATTACTGTACTGTAACTTTTGTTAGCTTCCATGATTTCTTTGAGCATTTCATCATCCATTTGTTCATTCTGGCCAGGTGCTCGATAGTACACCCCCACTGCCATCGCCTTCCCCCTTCCCTTCCCCTTCTTCATGGAATTTCAATCCATAGAGATTCTACAGTGAATTTTGTTTCCTGCAAAACTTTAATCCTTTCTGACTCAATGCCCTCTCTAACAGAGTGCAGCCCCTCCACCAATTTCATCTGCTCTATCATTACGATATAGTTTGTACCCAGGTATCGCAGTATCCCACTGGGTGTCCTCCTTCCACCATGTCTCTGAGATACCAATCATATCTAACCTCTCATTTAGTGCTATATATTCTAACTCTCCTATGTTATTTTTTAGACTTCTGACATTTGCATACAAGCATTTTAGAGGCTGTATTTTATTCATATTTATCTATCAGTAGGCAGGGGGAATTTGGAATCTTTAAGCTCTGTCTGCTCTGTACTTAAGGGCATTTGGGCTTCTTTTGTCTTTATTAGAATCTCTCTGCTGATATGCCCTAACTTCAGTCTTTTGCTAGTATCTTTCAAGGATACATTGTTCCGAACCATGCGCTCTTGGGCGACTGTCGACTTTCCCCCTATTATCTAGTTTAAAAGCTGCTCTATCTCCTTTTTAAAGCAGTCTGGTTCCATTCTGTTTAAGGTGCAGCCCATCCCTTCAGAAAAACCCCTCCTTTCCACAAAATGTTCACCAGTTCCTAACAAATCCAAAACCCCCTTCCTTGCACCATTGTCTCATCCACACATTGAGACTCCAGAGCCTGCCTTTTGGGCCCTGCACATGGAATGGGTAGCATTTCGGAGAGTGCTACCCAGGAAGTTCTGGATTTCAATTTCCTACCTAAAAACCTAAATTTAGCCTCCAGAACCTCGCAACCACACATTTCTATGTCGTTGGTATCGACATGTACCAAAACAGCAGACTCCTTCCCAGTACCTTGTCTAGGTGGCCTGTGAGGTCCACTATCTTCGCACCAGGCAGGCATTTACCAGGCGATCCTCACGTCCACCAGCCACCCATCTATCTGCATTCCTAATGATCGAATCACCAACTATAATGGCTGTCCTAACCCTTCCCTCATGGGCACATGGCTCTGGAGAAACTTCCTCAGTACGAGAGGGTTTTACATCACCTGGAGGACAAGTCCTAGCTACAGGATCACTTCCTGCCATATTAGCGTAATGCTGCCTGTCGTGTGACCTCTCTTCTCCATGGCAACAGGGATGCTGCCAGACTGGAGGTGGGACTTCAGCACTACATCCCTGTAGGTCTCATCTGTCTTTCTGTCTTCCTTATGTCCTCCAAGTCTGCTACTGTAGCTTCTAGAGATCGGACTCGTTCCCTGAGAACAAAGCTCCTTGTACCTAGTGCACACATACAACCCCTCACCAACTGGGAGAAAATTATACATGTGACACTCAATGCAAAAGACTGGGAAGCTACTGAGGAAGATTTTAGCAGGGTGGCTTAATACCTTAGTCCTAGAGCTTGTGCATGCTAATTAATCAGGCTTTTATGCCTGGTCAACAAATGCTAGATAATGTAAAGCTCTGACCTTTGGGACTCCCTACTTCTTACTGTCTGACCTGACCCTTGCTTTTCCCCAGCTGCTCATTGCAGGAGACTTCAATCTACATCTGGACTCTCCTATCTCTTCAAGGGATCAGGCTTTTGTTTCTCTCCTTGATGATCTCTCCCTCTTTCAGCATGTCTCTTTCCCTACCCACATGGCTGGTCACACTCTTGACCTCCTTCTAACCCCTCTCTCCTCCTCTTTACGTTTGTCTGACCTTTCCTCATTCCCCCTTCCTTGGTCAGACCACCACTGTCTGCTCTTCTCTTGCTTGCTCCCCAAACCTCCCTCTCATTCGTCCATCTCAATACCATCTTCTCAGCATCTTTCTCGTCACATCACCCCTTCTACCATTCAGCAATTTCCCCCTGCTCCTTCTCTCTTCCCTACCGACTTTTCCTCTCATTCCCCTGACTCCCAAGCCGCCCTCTGGTTCTCTACCCTGTCCGATGCACTTAACAACCTGGCTCCTCTTCAACCCCATCCCCCAAGGTCTCGCCCTTCTCAACCCTGGTACCATCCTGGCCTCAGACTGCTCCGCACTCAGCTCCGTAGAGCCGAACGCCTATGGCGCAAGACTCCCTCTCCAACCACGCTTTCATCCTTTAAGGCTCATCACTCCCACTACCGCTCTCAGGTGCATTCAGCCAAAAGGAATTACTTCTCCACTGCTATCTCGACTGCTCCTAATCAGATCTGACACCTCTATAACACACTCCGCTCCCTCTCTTCCCTTCTTCCCCTTGCCTCTGCCTCCCCCGTTCACTTATCTCCCCCTCCTTCACTTCTAGCTACATTCTTTAGCGACAAAATTTCCAACCTTAGGTCCTCCCTTCCCTCTTGTCCTCCCCCTCCCATCGCATCTCCCCCCACATCCCCTGGCCATTCTCACACCTGGTCTTCTTTTCCCCTCATGACTTCAGCTGAACTTCATCAACTCATCTCCTCTTCTAACAAGACCTTCTGTTCTCTTGACCCCATCCCTTCCTCCTGGCTATTAGATTCATCCCTAGCACTCCTTCCTCCCCTTCTTTCTATGCTCAATTCCAGTCTCTCCTCCAGTATCTTTCCTCACTCCTGGAAACATGCTCTTATCCGTCCCATTCTCAAGAAGCCCTCCCTTGACCCCATGGTTCCCTCTCACTATCGCCCAGTATCCAATCTTCCCTTTATCTCTAAACTTCTGGAAAAATTTGTATTTGCCCAACTCTCTCACTACTTAGATGATATCAACTTTCTTCACCCACGGCAATCTGGTTTTCGTCAGGGTCACAGTGTGGAAACTGTTCTTCTGGCTTTCACTAATGCTCTTCACGTTGCTCACGATCGCGGTGATATCTCGGTGGCGGTAGCCCTTGACCTGTCCGCTGCCTTTGACCTCGTTGATCACTCCCTCCTTCTCACCCGTCTCCGAGAGGCGGGTCTTTGCAGCACGGTGCTTCACTGGTTTCACTCTTTTCTATCTTCACGGTCCTGCTCAGTCCTCTCCTCCTCCCCTTCTGTTCCTTCCTCTGACCCTTTTCCTCTGATATGTGGTGTTCCCCAGGGTTCAGTACTTGCACCTCTTCTCTTTAACCTTTTCTTGGCCCCTCTCACCCTTCAGATTCAACAAACTGGGATTAGTGCTTTCTATTATGCAGATGATATCGTTCTCCTACACCACACCTCTCCTTCTCATCCCGATCTTTCCCCACTTAACTCCTGTCTCTCTACTGTCGCCGATTGGCTGTCACGAAACTGTCTTCACCTTAATCTTACAAAGACTATTGCTATCTGGTTCTCCCGTGGTGGTCCTTCCCCTTCCCTGGCCCCATCTTTCTCAGGCTCCCCCATTCCACTAGTTTCTTCTTTCCGTTACCTTGGTGTTCTCTTTGATTCTAATCTGTCTTTTCATGATCACATTTCTCATGTTACTAAGACTTCTTTCTTTTTCTTGCGTCAAATCCGTGCTATTCGTCCCTTCCTCACCCCTTCAGCACTCGCTACATTACCTCCTATCTTTGGTCATGTCTCGTGTTGACTTTGCTAATTCTCTTTTTCTTGGTATTTCAAAATCTCAGCTTTATCGACTTCAGCGCATCCAGTACACCGCTGCCCGTATTGCTACCCACTCCGCTGCCCGCGATCACGTTTCACCTCTCCTCTCCCGCCTCCACTGGTTGCCTCTACCCTTCCGCTCCCAATACAAACTCCTCACACTGGTACATCGGGTCTTTCACACCAGCACGCCGCAATATCTAGCTGACCTTCTCACCTATCACACCCCCAGGCATACACCTCGTTCATTTCATCTCAACCGTCTCACTCTCCCTCCACCCTCCTTTGCTCACCTTCAGTCCACCCGCTCCTCTGCTTTTTTCTTCGCAGCTCCCGCCCTCTGGAACTCTCTTCCCCCCTCCCTCCGCCTTGAGCACCACTTCCTCACTTTTAAGTGTAATCTAAAAACCCACCTTTTCTCCCTTGCTTTTGACCTTCCCTCCCCTTTCGCTTAACTCCATTCACTTTGGTCTATGTTGTGATCTTCTCTCCCTCTTTCCTGTCCAGACAATGTAACTTCATTTTCTTTTCTTCTAGCTATTATTTTATTATTGTTTTTTTAAGGTTGTTTTTATGATTGATTGATTGTTTTTATACTGTAAACCGCTCTGGTCCCCCTAAAAGGGCGGTATATCAAGCTGAATAAAACATAAACATAAAGAAAGATTCTCAATTTAAGCTGGGTAACAAAATAGAAGGGGGATCCAGCCCTGCTGTTAACGATTGATGCTGAAAAAGCATTTGACCTGGTATTAAGGGAGCTTATGTTTAATGTCATAGAACAAATGGAGTTTGGCAGTGGGTTTCAGGAATGGATGCATGCCTTGTATTTACAGCATCAGGCGTGCATCAAGGTAAGTGGGAAGGATTCATATTCATATTTTTTTGGTTGGGTAGGGGGACCGGGCAGGGGTGCCCTCTCTCCTCTTCTGTTCACGCTGTCAGTAAAACCATTGACTGAGAGAATAAGGATGAGCCTTGATATTTGGGATATTGAGGTGGGTGGGGTAGATCACCGTTTTTCCCTGTTTGCGGATGACATAATTTTTACAGTTGCCCACCCCAATATTACTTTGCCATTGATTATATGAGAGCTGGAGAAGGAACTTGGGGTCATTCTAGCTCCACTGACTGACCTTTTCAATGCTTCTTTAGATTTGGGCATGGTCCCAGAGGACTGGATTAGGGTACATACGGTCCCTTTACACAAAAGTGGAAGTAAGGATGAGGTTGAAAACTACAGGCTGGTTAGTCTAACCTCTGTGGTGAGTAAATTATTGGAAACACTACTAAAAGGGAGGATAATGAGGTTTCTGGAGTACAATGGATTGCAGGATCCGAGGCAGCATGGGTTTACCCGAGACAGGTCTTGTCAAATAAATCTGATTTGACTTCTTTGACTGGGTGACCAAGGAATTGGACCGAGGGAGGCTTTCAGTAAAGCCTTTGATACCATTCCGTAAAGGCAACTTATAAACAAACTGAGCACCCTAGGGATGGGCCCTAAAGTGACTGACTGGAGTAGATATTGGTTGAGTGGGAGGCAATAAAGGATGCAGGTAAATGGGGTTCACTCTGAGCAGAAGGAGATTACCAGTGGTGTGCCGCAGTTACCTGTCCTTCGTCCAATTTCTTTTTAACATCTTTTTTAGTGATATTGCAGAAGGGTTGTCGGGTAAGGTTTGCCTCTTTACGGGTAATACCAAAATCTGTAATAGAGTAGACATGCAGGAAGGAGTAGATAACATGAAGAGAGATCTAGCTAAACTTGAAGAATGGTCTAGAATTTATCAGCAGAGATTTAATGCTAAAAAATGCAGGGTCATGCATTTGAGCTGCAAAAATCCAAGGGAGCGGTAGTGTAGAGGTGAAGTACTTCTGTCCATGAAAGAAGAGCCAGAACCTGGGTGTAATTTTGTTTCTGATGATCTTAAGGTGGCCAGACAGAAAAGGCAAAGGCGAAAGTCAGAAGGATGCTTGGGTACATAGGGAGAGGAATGGTCAGCAGAAAAAAGGAAGTGATAGTGCCTCTGTGTAAGTCTCTGGTGCGACCTAATTTAGAGTATTGTGTGCAGTTCTGGAGACCACACTTTCAAAAGGACATAAATAGGATGGAATTGGTGCAAAGGGTGACTACTAAAATGATTAGTGGTCTTATTTATTTATTTATTTGGTGGTTCTATACCGCCTTTTCCAGCGATCGGGGCGGTTTACAATTAACGTACCAAAGTTACAATAAACAGCATTTGAACTATGTACATAGTGTCACCAGTAACCTCCCCAGAGCCTGAGGCACGTAGGGTTGGTCAGCCTGGGTATCCTAACTTAGAAAGTATGGCAGAGTATTTGTTCCTGCACTGCCTTATGGGAGTTGTAGTTCCTCTTACTCTCCATGAAAGAAGTAATTGTAGTCGAGTGGTTTCAGGCAAAATGACAAGGTTTTTATTTCCCCTTCCGGGCGGATTAAATGCATGTTGTCGTGAGGTACAAAGTTCAGAGCCGATGGAAACAGAAAATTCACTGCAAAGTGAAACCAGGGTTGACA
The DNA here is from genome assembly GCA_033557465.1 of Ichthyophis bannanicus. Lineage (NCBI taxonomy): Eukaryota > Metazoa > Chordata > Amphibia > Gymnophiona > Ichthyophiidae > Ichthyophis > Ichthyophis bannanicus. The sequence continues at coordinate 451,132,692 of CM066037.1, forward strand.
GCTCTGAAGCAAGCATGGAGGGTTGGCATAGAAACCCCAAACAAATAACGTCACAGTGTGCTAGGGAACGCCCGTCACACAAGCTAATTCCTGTTTCATCAGGGAAGGGGAAACAGCTGGTGGGGAGTAGAGCACCGCCCAACGGAAAAAGAAACACAGATAAAAATCCCTTAGTGGAGGATAGAGGGGAAGCTACTAAGAGACATGAGGAGAGACCTGACGAGAGGCAGGAAGGAAGTCCTAGGTACAATCCTAGACACAGAGAGAGACCTGGAAGAAGCCAAATAGAGAAAGACAGATACCCTGAATTCAGCCAAGGTTTGAGGCTGGGAGAAGAGAGAAGGGAAGGGAGTCCCAATCTCACTCAGGGAAGCTTCTCGGAGGAGGGGAACTGTGAGAGATATACAGTCCCAGGTCGCAGAGAGCAGTGCACAGCTGGCAAAAGCACTGGGGATTTCTGCCACTCCAAAAGCAAGGAGGTTTACTCTAAAAGCCAGAAAAGACAGCCACAGTCTTATAACTACAGATATCCTGAAGATAACGCTCATTTTCCTGTTACAAAGGTTTTATCTGAAGGAAAGAAAAAGCTTTACCTGACACCAGATTGCAGCCAAGAGAGGTTCTTGGGAAAAAGCTGTTTAGAAGACAGACACGTAACTCATAATAGCCAAGCAGAAGAGGACAGTTTGTATCCTTGCACTTACCAGGAGCTGTATGCTCGAGAATCCAATACTTATGGTAAACACCCAGACTCCTCTAGCTGGTTGGGGGAAGGGAACACACTGACTGAAGCTGAGAGGTTTTCCCAGCAGGCAGAAGAGTTCTCTCCACGGGACACTGAAGGAGAAAGTGACCCCATGCAATGGTATTCCTACCAACCCCCTGAGCCTGAGGTATACATGGACTGCTCATATATGGTATCTGATAATGTAAAGTATCTTTGTTAACATTGTTGGAGTATTTGAAAAGAAGAAAACAGTCCAAAAGAGCATTTGGGAGCTAAACTGTTTTCTGTTCTTTTGTGCCTTAAAGCTGAAGACAAGCATTGTTTGAGTTTACTTATTTTTGTTATACCAGAAGCTTGGTTTTTCTGTTACTGTAACCTTTTGTTCAATGGTCAACGATATCCAACCCCGGGAGGGGAATAAATTCCTATTTTACCTGAAAAACACTCGTGCACAACTATAATTTCTTCAAGTGCTGTAGAACTACATTACCCAAGAGACCGTTCCAAACCTCACCTAGTGGTTCCCAGACACACGAAGCACAACTGCCCACTCACCTAGCTCAAGCTGCATGCCTCTGGGAAGGTGAGTGGTGACAATGTGAAAACGTAGGACAAAATAGCCATATGAAACTGGCATAAAGAAAACATTTCAGGAACTTAGGACAAAACAGCTTCTTTTGCTTCAAGCTTCAAAATATGCAGTGCTCAACACAAACACAAAAGTAACAGTCACTTTTTATACAAAAAGGAAAGACTTTGCTTTTCTTCTGCTGTTTAGACAGCCTTCTTAACAGCCTGGTCAGCAAAGTGATATAATATGATCAGCTAGTGATAACGTGCAGTCCATTTGCTCATCTGTTATATCCTCAATAACAGGCCCTGTCTACATTTCCTCTGAATCACTATCAGCTGGGTAAGTTTGCACACTGCTATACGACGTTTCAAAGTACATAACATAAGAACATAAGATATGCCATACTGGGTCAGACCAAGGTCCATCAAGCCCAGTATTCTGTTTCCAACAGTGGCCAATCTAGGTAATACGTACCTAGCAGTTTCCCCAAGAGACACAAGTTCCTCAATGCTTGTACAGGGTCAAGCATTGATATCTTCGGTCACTTCTTAATAATGGTTTATGGACCTTTCCTCCAGGAACTTGTCCAAACCTTTTTTAAACCCAGCTACACTAACAGCCTTTACTACATCCTCCGGTAACAAATTCCAGAGTTTGATTGCACTTTGAGTGAAAAAATATTTTCTTTTATTAGTCTTAAATAGTTTACCCTGTAGCTTCATTGCATGTCCCCTAGTCTTTCTATATTCTGATAGCGTAAACATTCGATCTATGTTTACCCGTTCCACTCCATTCATTAATTTATAGACTTCTATCATATCTCCCCTCAGCCGTCTCTTTTCCAGGTTAAAGAGCCCTAACCTTTTTAGCCTTTCTTCATAGGAGTATCCTTCCATCCCCTTTACCATTTTGGTGACTCTTCTCTGAACCTTTTCTAAAATCGCTATATCCTTTTTAAGATACGGCGGCCAGAATTGCACACAATATTCAAGGTGTGGTCTCACCATGGAACGATATAGAGGCATTATAATATCTTTTGTTTTATTTTCCATTCATTTCCTTATCATACCTAGCATTCTATTTGCTCTCTTGGCCGCCGCTGCACACTGGGCCGAGGGTTTTAACATGGTATCCACAATGACGCCTAAATCTTTTTCCTGGGTGGTGGTTCCTAATGTGGAACCTTGCATCGTGTAACCATAGTTTGGGTTGTTCTTCCCTAGGTGCATAACCTTGCACTTGTCCACATTAAATTTCATCTGCCATTTTGATGCCCAGTCTTCCAATTTATCAAGATCCTCTTGCAATTTTTCACAATCCTCTTGGGTTTTAACAACTTTAAATAGTTTTGTGTCATCTGCAAATTTGATAACCTCACTCGTTATTCCACTTTCCAGGTCATTTATGAATATGTCAAAAAGCAGCGGACCCAGCACAGATCCCTGGGGTACACCACTATTCACCTTTCTCCATTGGGAAAATTGGCCATTTAGCCCTACCCTCTGCTTTCTATCTTTTAACCAGTTCCTGATCCACAATAGTACATTGCCTCCTATCCCATGACTCTTTAGTTTTGCCAAAAGTCTCTGATGAGGGACCTTGTCAAAGATTAGTAAGACAAGATCTTCCTTGTCTAAAGCCATGTTGGCTGTCTCCCATTAGGTTGTGACTATCTACATGCTGAGTAATTTTATTCTTTATGATGGTTTCTACCATTTTTCCCGGTACTGACGTCAGGCTCACCGGTCTGTAGTTTCCCGGATCATCCCTGGAACCCTTTTTAAAAATTGGTGTTACATTGGCGATCCTCCAATCTTCAGGTATTAGAGATGATTTTAATGATAGTTCACAGATTACTGATAGCAGGTCTGCAATCTCATATTTCAGTTCTTTCAACACCCTTGGATGTATACCATCCGGCCCAGGTGATTTGCTACTCTTCAGTTTATCTAATAGTTGTAAGACATCTTCCCAATGTATCGATATTTCCTTCAATTCTTCCGCACCTTTAAATACCACTTCAGTCATGGGTAACATCCCTACATCTTCCTCAGTAAAGACCGAAGCAAAGAATTCATTCAGTCTCTCCGCTATCGCCTTGTCACCTCTTAGTGCTCCTTTAACCCCTTTATCATCTAATGGACCAACTGACTCTCTCACAGGTTTTTTGCTACGAATGTACTTGAAAAGGTCTTTATTTCGCGTTTTTGCTTCCGCAGCAAGCTTCTTCTCAAATTCTCTTTGCCTGCCTTTATTTATTTATTTAACATTTTTTATATACCGTCTTTCTACGAATCAAGACGGTTTACATATAACAATAAAGGCAGTATATTTCAACTGTTTACAAGGAACGAATAACTGGATACAGAATAAGCAACATGAGAAACAAAATTAAAATATATCGTTAATTGCAGTGAACAGTAATCAACTATTTACATATATACATATGTCTGTGGACAGCTACAGATGGGGATACTGTAAGGTTAAAGGAGTAAGGGCAGGGAGGTGAAAGAATAGGTTTGGTATTAGGGTGGGAGAGTGAAATGCTCAAGGAAAAGATGGGTCTTTAATTTTTTCCGGAATTCAATGTGGCTTAAACTGTTGCGCAGTTCATGTGGAAGGGAGTTCCAAAGGGATGGAGCATAGAGAGAAAAGGTCCTGTCACAAGTGGATTGTCTACAGTGTGTTTTTGTTGAGGGTATAGACAATAAATTATTAGTGATAGAGCGGTGCTTTCTGGTAGTGTTGGAGAGGGCAAGGAGGGAGGAGAGACATGGGGCTGACTCATTAGAAATAATTTTGTGTATTAGGGTGAGGACCTTGAATTTCACTCGGTACTGAATTGGGAGCCAGTGGAGATCATAAAGAATTGGTGTAATATGAGCTCGTCTGGGACTGTTTGTTATGAGACGGGCTAATGTATTCTGGGCGAGTTGGAGGGGTTGATCAAATGCAAGGCCTTATCAATGCCTTGCATTTGACTTGCCAGTGCTTGTGCTGTTTCCAGGTTTCGTCGTTTGGCTCTTTTTTCCATTTCCTGAAAGATGCTTTTTTGGCAACAACAGCCTCTCTGACCTCACCTTTAAACCATGCTGGCAGTTTTTTGGACTTCCTTCCACTTTTCTTAAAGCGTGGAATACAGCTGCTCTGGGCTTCCAAGATAGTATTTTTCAACAACACCCAAGCTTGATGTATGTCTTTAACCTTTGCAACTGCTCCTTTTAGTTTTTTCTTAACTGTTTTCCTCATTTTATCATAGTCTCCCTTTCGAAAGTTAAAAGGTAGTACTGTGGATTTCCTTACTATCCCTCCTCCACTAATTAAATCAAAGGCGATCATGCTATGATCACTATTGCCAAGTGGCCCCAACACCCTTATCTCTTGCACTACATCTGGTGTTCCACTAAGGACTAGGTCTAATATGGCTTCCCCTCTGGTTGGTTCATGAACCAGCTGCTCCAAGAAGCAGTCATTTATTTCATCTTGGAGCTTTATCTCCCTAGCATGTCCTGATGTGACACTGACCCAGTCGATACCGGGGTAATTGAAATCACCCATTATTATTACTGCGCTGTAACTTTTGTTAGCTTCCTTGATTTCTTTGAGCATTTCATCATCCATTTGGTCATTCTGGCCAGGTGCTCGATAGTACACCCCCACTGCCATTGCCTTCCCCCTTTTATATGGAATTTCAATCCATATAGATTCTACAGCAGATTTTGTTTCCTGCAAAACTTTAATCCTTTCTGAGTCAATGCCCTCTCTAACATAGAGCGCAACCCCTCCACCAATTTGATCAGCTCTATCATTACGATATAGTTTGTACCCAGGTATCACAGTGTCCCACTGGTTGTCCTCCTTCCACCATGTCTCTGATATTCCAATCATATCTAACCTTTCATTTAGTGCTATATATTCTAACTCTCCCATCTTATTCTTTAGACTTCTAGCATTTGCATACAAGCATTTTAGAGAATGTATTTTATTCATGTTAATTTGGCTATTGTTAGACATGGGTAAATTGGGATCTTTAAGCTCTGTCTGCTCCATACTTGAGGGCATTTGGGCTACTTTACTCTTTTTTGGAACCTCTCTGCTTTTGGTAGTATCCTTCAAGGATACATTCTTCCGAACCATCTGCTCTTGGGCGACTGTTGGCTTTCCCCTAATATCTAGTTTAAAAGCTGTTCTCTCTCCTTTTTAAAGGTTAATGCCAGCAGCCTGGTTCTATCCCGGTTAAGGTGAAGCCCATCCCTTCGGAAGAGCCCCTCCTTTCCCCAGAATGTTCCCCAGTTCCTAACAAATCCAAAACCCTCATCTTTGCACCATTGTCTCATCCACGCATTGAGACTCCGGAGATCTGCCTGCCTTTTGGGTCCTGCGCGTGGAACAGGAAGCATTTCGGAGAATGCTACCATGGAAGTTCTGGATTTCAACTTCCTACCTAAAAGCCTAAATTTTGCCTCCAGAAACCTCTCTACCACATTTTCCTATGTCATTGGTACCGACATGTACCAAGACAGCAGACTCCTCCCCAGCACTATCTAAGACCTTATCTAGGTGGCGCGTGAGGTCCGCTACCTTCGCACCAGGCAGGCATGTTACCAGGTGATCCTCACGTCCACCAGCCACCCAGCTATCTACATGCCTGATGATCGAATCACCAACTATAACGGCTGTCCTAACCCTTCCCTCATGGGCACATGGCCCTGGAGAAACGTCCTTGGTGCGAGAGGGTTTTACATCACCTGGAGGACAGATCCTAGTTACAGGATCACTTCCTGCCACACCAGGGTGATGCTCTCCTGTCACGTGACCTCTTTCCTCCATGGCAACAGGGGTGCTGCCAGACTGGAGGTGGGACTTCAGGACTATATCCCTGTAGGTCTCGTCTATGTACCTCTCTGTCTGTCTTATGTTTTCCAAGTCTGCTATTTTAGCCTCTAGAGAACGGACTTGTTCCCTGAGAGCAAAGAGCTCCTTGTACCTAGTGCACACGTAAGACCTCTCACCAACTGGGAGAAAATCATACATGTGACACTCAATGCAAAAGACTGGAAAGCCCCCATCCCGCTGCTGAACTGCTGTCTGCATCTTAGTTTTAGGTTTGTGTCTAGATTTTTAAGTTCTTACTTACTAGGGGTTGCTATGGGTATTTATACCAATAAAACTGTACCTAATACGTTTAATATACCTTGTTCACCTGAAGCTTAATTAATCTCAGGTCCTTAGTGTATGACTGATTTGGGTAATGAGCTTCACCTGAAAGCACCTCCTGTCTTTTATGATGTGTAAGTACCTATAAAGCTATGATTATCCCAGGGGTGTGGGTGGGTGTGGGGAGGGAGGGAGGGAAATAACACTTATTAAAAGAGGGCTGCTACACAGTACCCTGTCTTGTGCTGCTGAGGTAAGCTAAATTCTGATTTGATTTAAATTATAGCTCTTAGCTGCTGCTAGGCTCTAACTTCTTATGAAACCTAAACTACAAGCTCTCTGCTGGGTTCTAAATCTAACCAGAAAGCTCTCTTCTTTGTTTTAAAACTAAAAGTACTTTTCTGATGCTAGGCCCTGAGTGACTATTAAATGTACACTACAAGCTCTCTGCTGGGTATGAAATGTAACCAGAAAGTTCTCCTCTGTGTTTTAAATTCAAACTTTAATTGCTGCTACTAGGCCCTAACTGATCCAACAAAAAACAATGGGATCACAGATTAAGTAGCTTTAATACAAAGAATTCTTTTTAGAAAATTACCAGAATTATATACTCACAGTTGCAGATTTCTCTCCAGAAGTAACAGTCCCCCTTTCTAGTCCTTCAAGACACTCCCCCTCTATCTTCCCGAGGCTTCTCTTCATAGCACTCTAATGAGTGGGGTTGTGGAGTACCGTATATACTGGAGTTGGTATAAGGAGAGTCCAATACTTCTTGGCAAGCACAAGGAAAACTTTTATAGCTAGTTTCACCTCTGTATAATTTGTGCAGCCTACCTTTTGGCTTTAGAAAGGAAGAACTTCTCAGCATTGCTGGGCCAGCAAGGGTTCCAAACACTGGATGTGGTTTCCTGCTTTTTAACTTCTCAGCCTTTTCCTCAGACATACAAATATCCTCTGGCCAGCACCTCTCTCTCTCTCTGGAGTTTGAGTGCTCCCAAACTAGCCTCTCCGGCAGTCTCTCCCTCCGGCTGCCTTCAAGGTATGGCACCGGTCCTGGGCTGCTCCCACCTGGCTTCTGGGCATGGGCTCTCTGAGTCCTTCTTACTCTGGCTTCCTCCTTGTTCCTCTCTTTCGCTTCCTGTGCTGGGTGTCCCGTTGCTCTCTTGGTCAAATCTAGTGAGCACTTTTTATATCTCTGCTTCTTAGGGCTCAGCTCTGCCCCTCCCCCAACCAGGTGTTTTCACTTAACTCCTGAGCTTGGGGATACGTTGCTGCATGGGTGTGTTTGTTCCTCTCGTGACTCACTTTGTTTACGTTTCTCTTGGAAACCCTGAGCCATGTGCTCTGCCTGCCTGTCAGTTTCTGAAGTAAATCTCTCTGTTTCACTTAGATCCATAGGCTCAGGAGGGTCTTCTACATGACAGATACCCCCCCTTAAGATATTACGGGCTGCCGAACCTTTATTCAGACAGCTCGTAATCCTCAACGGGACGCTCATGTGTTTTTCCACACTAACCAGCCTTGCTGCCGCTGACCTCTCCTGCCAAGGTTTAAAGACATTTAGGTGGTATACTTGGCGGCGTCCCCTATCATTTTCCACCGCGTAGGAAACGGGACCTACCTTCTCTACCACCGTACACGGCCCTCTCCAACGGGACTCAAATTTGGGTCCCGCGTCGGCCACCAGGATTATTACCTTATCACCTATAGCCAATTGCAGAGGTCTCGTCCCTCGGTCATAATATTGTTTTTGATGCTGTTGACTGGCCTGCAAATTCTCTACAGACGCTTGGGACATCCTTTTCAGGCGATTCCTCAGATCCCTAAGAAACTGAGGTACCCCAATTTCCTCCATTTCTGGCTCCACCCATTGTTCGCGCAATATATCTAAAATCCCTCTGGGAGCCCGGCCAAACAATAATTCATAGGGTGATGCCCCCACGGATGCCTGTATGCACTCCCGACATGCATATAAAGCAAATGGGAGTAAAGTGTCCCACTCAGACATTTTCCCATTTAGGCCACGTCTTAACATCTGTTTAATAGTCTGGTTCATCCTCTCTACCAGTCCGTTGGACTGGGGATGATAGGCCGCGGTCCTTATGTGACGTACCCCAAAGGCATCCCACACCATGGCTAGGTACCTTGACATGAAGTTAGTTCCCTTGTCCATGAGCATTTCCTGCGGAAATCCAATCTCACAGAACAATTTAATTAGTTCCAAGGCTATCGTCCTAGCCGAGGTACTTCGTAAGGATATTGCCCAGGGGAAACGAGTAGCCTGGTCTACTATCACTAAGATATATTGGAAGCCCCTTGGTGTCTTAACCAAGGGTCCTACAATGTCCATCGCCATTCGGCGAATTGGCGTTGATATGGTGGGCGTGGGTATCATGGGCACGGCCCTTGGCTTAGTGGAAGTAACCCGTTGACAAGTGGGACATGATTCACAGTATCGGGTAGTCTCTTTAAAGACCCCTGGCCAGTAAAAATGGGCCAGGATTTGGTCTAACGTCCCCTGAATTCCTTTGTGGCTGCCTACTGGGTGATCGTGGGCCAACCGTAGAACTACTGCTTTGAACGTAGTTGGCACCACTAACTGTTTTCTCACTGCCCCTGTATGTGGGTCGTTGCTTTCCCTATATAACACCCCTTTATCTAAGAGGAATCTAGGAAGGGTATTTCTATCCTCTTGGGCATATTCAAATGCTCGTTTCAAAGCAGGGTCAGCCTGTTGTTTTGGAAAGGAAGGAAATTTTCTGACAAGCTCTGCGGGAACCCAGGGTAACTCTTCTCCGGCTTCTAGCTCAGCCCTCCCTTGGGTCCTACGCCGCCTCTCCTGGCGCCTCTTGGCCTTTTCTTTCCTAACCTTTTTGGTAGGAGCGCTGACTAGATCCTCATGTACAGGAAGCGTATCTGATACCTCCTCTTCCAATCTATCTTCACGCTCTGGGGATTCCTCCCTATCCTTAGGCAGTTCCTCTGTCCCTTCTGCTGACACAACCCTTACCCCTGAGGTTCCTGCCTGGGACCAGGTAGATACCAGGCCTGTTTTCTCATTTAGGCCCTTCTCCATCCCTTTGCAGAATGGAGGCCAATCCCTTCCCAGGATAATATTGTGAGGGAGCCGTGGGACTATGGCCACCCGCACCTCCTTTTCAGTTCCCAGCCCTTTTACAGATAACCTATATAGGGGATAATAAGAAGATGCCCCATGCACACAGCGAATTTTGACTTGCCCCTTTGCTTGACTCGGTGTTGATCGCAGGCGGGCTTCAATGGCCTGCCAGAGCTTCCTCGAGACCATGCTCTGGTCAGCACCCGAGTCAAGCAGTGCCTGGGCTTCAATGCCCTCTACTTGAACCTTTAACAGGAACCCTTCCTGTACCGGGTTCTCTCTCCCAGACACTAGTGCTGTTCACACCGTACAATCTCTTCGAAAATGCCCTACTTTACCACAGTTATAACATTTCCCTTTAGACAAGGGCACAACAGCATTCACACTGGGTACTTTAACTCTTAGGTTCCTTTCTGATCTCCCAAAGTTAGCGGCGCCAGCCACCTTCATAACGCACCCTTTTGGGGTGCCAGCCAACTCGGCCTCAAAGTAGCGTTCTGTGAGGTTGGCTGCTTCCTCAGTGGTCTGGCAACTTTGGAGCATCAGGAAAGCTTTAACTTCTGGTGGTACTGCTTCCATGAATTGCTCCAGGATGATGGTATCAATCACAGACTCAAGAGTCCTTTTCTCTGGAACAAGCCATTTCCATGCCAATCCTTTTATCCTTTGAAACAAAGCTTTTGGAGTTTCATTAGGCTTCAGCCTAGCCTCTCTAAACATTCGCTTATAAAATAATGGCGTTAACCCTAGCCTGTCCTTCACGGATTTCTTAACCTCAGCATAATCCTGTGAGGAACATGGCAAACCTTACTGCCCACTGTTCTACTGGCCATTTGACTGCCTCTGCAATCTTTTCAAAGGCCTCTATAAAATCATCTAGGTTATCATTAGAGGTTAACTGTCCAAACGCTGAAGCGCTACAGTCTTGTGGTCCTACCCCCTTAGCAAATGAGGGAATAGCTCCTTCGGTGTCCTTTTGCTTTATCAGCAAAGCCTCCATCAGTTCAATAAGGGGCTTCTGCTGGACATGTATTGCCGTGGTATTCTGCTCCTGCGCCCGATGTGCCAGTTCCATCTGTTTTTCCAACTGGGCAGACATCTAACGCATCACCTCCTGTGGATCCATCTTGGTGACTGTCGTTCCTGCAGAGAGAGATAAAAGAAAAGGCCCATCAAGTGCGGCACACTACAGCTTTCTTTTTAATCCTGTCTAAATGACTGCAGAACAGTAGCTCCCTTTCTCACTTCTGAATCCACCTACACCCGTGCCCAGTTACCCTTTACCTGGCACTGTGTAGAATCAGGCATTGAGAAAGGAGTCCTGGTCCTCCTGGCCGGTTTGCCAGCGAATCTCTGACCGTCTTCTGCTCACAGGTTAGCAGTTTCTTTTCCCCTTGTGCAAACTGGTGTCTCCTGATGTCTCTTCCTGTTAGGATGTCCTTGTATTTCAGGCAAAAATCCGTAAAACTACGCGAACTTGTCACCAGTAACCTCCCCAGAGCCTGGGGCACGTAGGGTTGGTCAGCCTGGGTATCCTAACTTAGAAAGTATGGCAGAGTATTTGTTCCTGCACTGCCTTATGGGAGTTGTAGTTCATCTTACTCTCCAAGAAAGAAGTAATTGTAGTCGAGTGGTTTCAGGCAAAATGACAAGGTTTTTATTTCCCCTTCCGGGCGGATTAAATGCATGTGAAAACTTAGGACAAAATAGCCATATGAAACTGGCATAAAGAAAACATTTCAGGAACTTAGGACAAAACAGCTTCTTTTGCTTCAAGCTTCAAAATATGCAGTGCTCAACACAAACACAAAAGTAACAGTCACTTTTTATACAAAAAGGAAACACTTTGCTTCTCTTCTGCTGTTTAGACAGCCTTCTTAACAGCCTGGTCAGCAAAGTGATATAATATGATCAGCTAGTGATAACGTGCAGTCCATTTGCTCATCTGTTATATCCTCAATAACAGGCCCTGTCTGCATTTCCTCTGAATCACTATCAGCTGGGTAAGTTTGCACACTGCTATACGGTGTTTCAAAGTACATGCCCCCTCTATCTTCCCGAGGCTTCTCTTCATAGCACTCTAATGAGTGGATTTGTGGAGTACCGTATATACTGGAGTTGGTATAAGGAGAGTCCGATACTTCTTGGCAAGCACAAGGAAAACTTTTATAGCTAGTTTCACCTCTGTATAATTTGTACAGCCTACCTTTTGGCTTTAGAAAGGAAGAACGTCTCAGCACTGCTGGGCCAGCAAGGGTTCCAAACACTGGATGTGGTTTCCTGCTTTTTAGCTTCTCGGCCTTTTCCTCAGACATACAAATATCCTCTGGCCAGCACCTCTCTCTCTTTGGAGTTTGAGTGCTCCCAAACTAGCCTCTCCGGCAGTCTCTCCCTCCGGCTGCCTTCAAGGTATGGCACCGGTCCTGGGCTGCTCCCACCTGGCTTCTGGGCACGGGCTCTCTGAGTCCTTCTTACTCTGGCTTCCTCCTTGTTCCTCTCTTTCTCTTTCTCTTCCTCTTCCTCTGCTTCCTGTGCTGGGTCTCCCGTTGCTCCTCCCGTTGCTCTCTTGGTCAAATCTAGTGAGCACTTTTTATATCCCTGCTTCTTAGGGCTCAGCTCAGCCCCTCCCCCAACCAGGTGTTTTCCCTTAACTCCTGAGCTTGGGGATACGTTGCAGCATGGGCGTGTTTGTTCCTCTCTTGACTCACTTTGTTTACGTTTCCCTTAGAAACCCTGAGCCATGTGCTCTGCCTGCCTGTCAGTTTCTGAAGTAAATCTCTCTGTTTCACTTAGCTCCATAGGCTCAGAAGGGTCTTCTACATGACAGTAGATGTTACATTACATTTAACAAGTAGGTGAACTCCTACATGAACACTGTAGCCATAACAGGGGGCTACAAACTATATACAAATTTACTAACCAGGCATGGTTCTTTGTGTTAGGATATGTTAAAGGAAGTGAAAAGGAGGGAGTGAGGTAAAGGAGTCAGGGAGGGAGTTATTGGGGGGCTTTCCAGTCTTTTGCATTGAGTGTCACATGTATGATTTTCTCCCAGTTGGTGAGAGGTCTTACGTGTGCACTAGGTGCAAGGAGCTCTTTGCTCTCAGGGAACAAGTCCGTTCTCTAGAGGCTAAAGTAGCAGACTTGGAAAACATAAGACAGACAGAGAGGTACATAGACGAGACCTACAGGGATATAGTCCTGAAGTCCCACCTCCAGTCTGGCAGCACCCCTGTTGCCATGGAGGAGAGAGGTCACGTGACAGGAGAGCATCACCCTGGAGTGGCAGGAAGTGATCCTGTAACTAGGACCTGTCCTCCAGGTGATGTAAAACCCTCTCGCACTGAGGAAGTTTCTCCAGGGCCATGTGCCCATGAGGGAAGGGTTAGGACAGCCGTTATAGTTGGTGATTCGATCATTAGGCATGTAGATAGCTGGGTGGCTGGTGGACGTGAGGATCGCCTGGTAACATGCCTGCCTGGTGCGAAGGTAGCGGACCTCACGTGCCACCTAGATAAGGTCTTAGATAGTGCTGGGGAGGAGTCTGCTGTCTTGGTACATGTCGGTACCAATGACATAGGAAAATGTGGTAGAGAGGTTCTGGAGGCAAAATTTAGGCTTTTAGGTAGGAAGTTGAAATCCAGAACTTCCATGGTAGCATTCTCCGAAATGCTTCCTGTTCCACGCGCAGGACCCAAAAGGCAGGCAGATCTCCGGAGTCTCAATGCGTGGATGAGACAATGGTGCAAAGATGAGGGTTTTGGATTTGTTAGGAGCTGGGGAACATTCTGGGGAAAGGAGGGGCTCTTCCGAAGGGATGGGCTTCACCTTAACCGGGATGGAACCAGGCTGCTGGCATTAACCTTTAAAAAGGAGATAGAGAAGCTTTTAAACTAGATATTAGGGGAAAGCCAACAGTCGCCCAAGAGAGGATGGTTCGGAAGAATGTATCCTTGAAGGATACTACCAAAAGCAGAGAGGTTCCACAAAAGAGTAAAGTAGCCCAAATGCCCTCAAGTATGGAGCAGACAGAGCTTAAAGATCCCAATTTACCCATGTCTAACAATAGCCAAATTAACATGAATAAAATACATTCTCTAAAATGCTTGTATGCAAATGCTAGAAGTCTAAAGAATAAGATGGGAGAGTTAGAATATATAGCACTAAATGAAAGGTTAGATATGATTGGAATATCAGAGACATGGTGGAAGGAGGACAACCAGTGGGACACTGTGATACCTGGGTACAAACTATATCGTAATGATAGAGCTGATCAAATTGGTGGAGGAGTTGCGCTCTATGTTAGAGAGGGCATTGACTCAGAAAGGATTAAAGTTTTGCAGGAAACAAAATCTGCTGTAGAATCTATATGGATTGAAATTCCATATAAAAGGGGAAGGCAATGGCAGTGGGGGTGTACTATCGAGCACCTGGCCAGAATGACCAAATGGATGATGAAATGCTCAAAGAAATCAAGGAAGCTAACAAAAGTTACAGCGCAGTAATAATAATGGGTGATTTCAATTACCCCGGTATCGACTGGGTCAGTGTCACGTCAGGACATGCTAGGGAGATAAAGTTCCTAGATGAAATAAATGACTGCTTCTTGGAGCAGCTGGTTCATGAACCGACCAGAGGGAAAGGCCATATTAGACCTAGTCCTTAGTGGAACACCAGATCTAGTGCAAGAGATAAGGGTGTTGGGGCCATTTGGCAGTAGTGATCATAGCATGATCGCCTTTGATTTAATTAGTGGAGGAGGGACAGTAAGGAAATCCACAGTACTACCTTTTAACTTTCGAAAGGGAGACTATGATAAAATGAGGAAAACAGTTAAGAAAAAACTAAAAGGAGCAGTTGCAAAGGTTAAAGACGTACATCAAGCTTGGGTGTTGTTGAAAAATACTATCTTGGGAGCCCAGACCAGCTGTATTCCACGCTTTAAGAAAAGTGAAAGGAAGTCCAAAAAACTGCCAGCATGGTTTAAAGGTGAGGTCAGAGAGACTGTTGTTGCCAAAAAAGCATCTTTCAGGAAATGGAAAAAAGAGCCAAACGACGAAACCTGGAAACAGCACAAGCACTGGCAAGTCAAATGCAAGGCATTGATAAGGCAGGCAAAGAGAGAATTTGAGAAGAAGCTTGCTGCGGAAGCAAAAACGCGAAATAAAGACCTTTTCAAGTACATTCGTAGCAAAAAACCTGTGAGAGAGTTAGTTGGTCCATTAGATGATAAAGGGGTTAAAGGAGCACTAAGAGGCGACAAGGCGATAGTGGAGAGACTGAATGAATTCTTTGCTTCGGTCTTTACTGAGGAAGATGTAGGTATGTTACCCATGACTGAAGTGGTATTTAAAGGTGCGGAAGAATTGAAGGAAATATCGATACATCGGGAAGATGTCTTACAACTATTAGATAAACTGAAGAGTAGCAAATCACCTGGGCCGGATGGTATACATCCAAGGGTGTTGAAAGAACTGAAATATGAGATTGCAGACCTGCTATCAGTAATCTGTGAACAATCATTAAAATCATCTCTAATACCTGAAGAATGGAGGATCGCCAATGTAACATCAATTTTTATAAAGGGTTCCAGGGGTGATCCGGGAACCTACAGACCGGTGAGCCTGACGTCAGTACCAGGAAAAATGGTAGAAACCATCATAAAGAATAAAATTACTCAGCATGTAGTCACAACCTAATGGGAGACAGCCAACATGGCTTTAGACAAGGAAGATCTTGTCTTACTAATCCGTTATGTTTTTTTGAAGGAGTGAATAAACAGGTGGACAAAGGTGAGTCGGTTGATATTGTGTATCTGGACTTTCAGAAAGCCTTTGACAAGGTCCCTCATCAGAGACTTTTGGCAAAACTAAAGAGTCATGGGATAGGAGGCAGTGTACTATTGTGGATCAGAAACTGGTTAAAAGATAGAAAGCAGAGGGTAGGGCTAAATGGCCAATTTTCCCAATGGACGAATGTGAATAGTGGTGTACCCCAGGGATCTGTGCTGGGTCCGCTGCTTTTTGACATATTCATAAATGACCTGGAAAGTGGAATAACGAGTGAGGTAATCAAATTTGCAGATGACACAAAACTATTTAAAGTTGTTAAAACCCAAGAGCATTGTGAAAAATTGCAAGAGGATCTTGATAAATTGGAAGACTGGGCATCAAAATGGCAGATGAAATTTAATGTGGACAAGTGCAAGGTTATGCACCTAGGGAAGAACAACCCAAACTATGGTTACACGATGCAAGGTTCCACATTAGGAACCACCACCCAGGAAAAAAGATTTAGGCGTCATTGTGGATACCATGTTAAAACCCTCGGCCCAGTGTGCAGCGGCCGCCAAGAGAGCAAATAGAATGCTAGGTATGATAAGGAAAGGAATGGAAAATAAAACAAAAGATACTATAATGCCTCTATATCGTTCCATGGTGAGACCGCACCTTGAATATTTTGTGCAATTCTGGTCGCCGTATCTTAAAAAGGATATAGCAATTTTAGAAAAGGTTCAGAGAAGAGCCACCAAAATGGTAAAGGGGATGGAAGGATACTCCTATGAAGAAAGGCTAAAAAGGTTAGGGCTCTTTAACCTGGAAAAGAGACGGCTGAGTGGAGATATGATAAAAGTCTATAAATTAATGAACGGAGTGGAACGGGTAAACGTAGATCGATTGTTTACGTTATCAGAATATAGAAAGACTAGGGGACATGCAAGGAAGCTACAGGGTAAACTATTTAAGACTAATAAAATAAAATATTTTTTCACTCAACGTGTAATCAAAATCTGGAATTTGTTACCGGAGGATGTAGTAAAGGCTGTTAGTGTAGCTGGGTTTAAAAAAGGTTTGGACAAGTTCCTGGAGGAAAGGTCCATAAACCATTATTAAGAAGTGACCGAAGATATCAATGCTTGACCCAGTACAAGCATTGTGGAACTTGTGTCTCTTGGGAAAACTGCTAGGTACATATGACCTAGATTGGCCACTGTTGGAAACAGAATACTGGGCTTGATGGACCTTGGTCTGACCCAGTATGGCATATCTTATGTTCTTATGTTTATCCATTTGTGAGGAAGGGTTTTCATTTGCATTTCCGAAATGTTCCTTGAATAGGTATGTTTTTAGTTCCCTTCTAAATAACTGGAGGTCTTTGATCTTGTGGATTGGTAATGGCAATGAGTTCCAGAGGCTAGGGGCAATGAATGTGAAGGCTCTGGAGCTCATTGTGTGTTTAGTTCTATGGATGGAATGAGGGATTACAAGAGAATAGTTAGTATTTTGCCTGCGGGATCTGGAGTCTGGTAGTATTTGGATAATTGTGGATAGATATGATGGGGAAATGTTTTTGAGCAATTTGGAAGTTGTCATCAGCATCTTGTATTTTATCCAACTCTGAATGTGGAGCCAGTGGAGGTCATATAAGATGGGAGTTATATGTTCAGTTGGTCGGACCTTACATACAATTCTGGCAGTGATATTTTGTGCTCTCTGAAGGATATTTATGTTTTTGACTGGGAGACCCTGCAACAGACTGTGCAGTAGTCAAAATGGGGGGTAATGATATCCATGACTTCAAATCATGCCTTCGAGCAGGGGTCTTAGGTGCTGTACCATTTTTAGTTTAAAGAAGCTGTTTTTTGCTACTTGTTTTAGGTGAGGGAGCATGCTGAGTGATTGGTCTAATATTATGCCGAGGTATTTCACCTCTTGCTTAAGCAGAAGAACAATGTTGTTAATCGTGATGGATTCTGGGGGTGTAGTTCTTTGGTTCCTTGATATAAATAAGGCTTTGGGGTTTTTTTTGAAGTTTATATTAAGGTTGTTGGCATTCAACCAGGATTCAGTTTCCTTGATGCATTCTGATAGCATGTGGTAAGTGAAATTGTTTATTTCTATTGGGAGGGACAACATAATATCGTCAGCATATATGTAATATATGAATATTGAATTTTCTGAAGATGTCTGCAATTGGTTGAAGGTATAAATTGAAGAGTAGGGCTGATAACGCTGAGCCTTGGGGTATCCCTTGTTCTTGGGAGAATGTATCGGATGTTTCTTGTTCTATTTGTTATAAAGCATATAAGGACAGTCTTAAAGATCTTAATATGTATACATTAGAAGAAAGGTGGGATAGAGGAGACTTGATAGAGACGTTTAAATACTTCCATGGCATAAATGCACAAGAGGAGAGCCTCTTTCAATTGAAAGCAAGCTCTGCTGCGAGGGGACATAGAATGAGGGTGAAAGGGGATAGACTGTAAACGGGGGCGCTGGGTGAGAATGTCCACAGTCTTGGCAAAGGCAAATATTAATATGACTTGCAAAGGATTGTGGGAAATGTAGTCCATTCATTCCAGAATCAGCCGTTCACAAATAAATTAGTTGTGCTTGCTCGAGTGTTTAAGCGAAGAAAAGATATTTTATTTATGGGGTTATTTCTCCCAACACAGATTTGCTTGGTAGCACAGAAAAGGATACTTGCTTTCAGTATTATACTTAGAAAAACAAAATCAGGAAAAACAACAACTGAGCTTCTTAAGCAATCAAATCAAATCATAAAGACCTTGATGGGAACAGAAAGGTCTTTTCTGTGGGCTCCTGCTAATATCTTTTTAGCAGTGCTTCAAAAACAAACCAAAACCCACAAAGTAATGAAAAACTGTTCTTTTTCAAGGCTAACTTCTGGTATTTTCACACACACCCAGAAGTGTCTTTTCAGAGCTCATAGGCAGGCAAGGCTCAATTGCTATCAATTAACCAGCTGCAAACCTCTTGGCTGGTTTACTTTCTAAGCGTGGCTCAAATCCTGCTCAAAAGCTTTTCTGAGTAGATCAAAGAACAAGTTTATATTTCTTTGTGATGGTTGTTGTATTTTGTAAAAGTATATTACCACAGAAGTTTAGACAGAGCAATCCATGTATTCACACTGTTCATTTACAATATCTCCTGCTTCTTCAATTATCATAGAATCAATATCATGGATTGGCACAGAGGAATTTCTTAATGGAGCATTCTCAGAACAATACTTGTTTCCCTGCTATCTTCCAGGTGAATAGCTAGGGCATAGGTCAGTGTTCCTACCTGAGCTTCCATTGCTGTTAGGGTTCCTCTCTAAATATCCTGGCCAGTATGTAGTCCAGTTTTTATGTCCAGCCTTCCAATCAAGATCCCTGGATACTGGGTCTCTCTTCACATACCTTCTTGCACTGGTCTTAGGGCCCCTTCCAAATGCAGCCGTCTCCCTCACAGGTCCCGTCTGGGGATTCCTGGCTCTGCAACCCCACTCCTCTGGTTTCCTCCAGTCCAATGGAGTATGCTTGCCTCTGGAATGCCTCCCAGCACACGTACTGCTATGGACTCCTTTAGACCTCCAAGATGCTTCTCTCTTCTTTCTTCCAAAGTGTTTCTTGCTCTCTCTGTCCGTGAGCTCTGGCTTCTGCTGCCTCTGCTCCTCCTGAAAATGGTGATGATCATGAAGATGATGATGATTCTGCTGTGTAGAATAAGCTTTACTTTTAACCTGTTTAGAGGGCTGCTCCACCCTAGCACAGCACAGCGCAGCTGAGCTGAATCAAGCCCTGCCCTTGGAGATGAGTGCTTGGGGATTACCTCATAGCTCTCCTGATTGAACACACGTTTCCCCACTTCAGCTCTTCTAGTGGCTGTTGGAAACCTGGTGCATTTTGGGACTGGTAGTCTTTTATGAGAACATTCTGTTTTATTATTTCTACCAGAAAAGACAGTTTGCTTGTTCAGAGCCAATTCACCTCTATTATAGCTCCTTCCTGAACTATGATAAGCTTCCTTATCACAAGACTCAGGAGTAATATGCGGAAATATTTCTTTACGGAAAAAGTGGTAGATGCATGGAATAGTCGCCCAGTGCAGGTAGTACAGATGAGGACAATATCTGAATTCAAAAAAGCATGGGACAAACACAGATTTCTAAAGGAAAAGAAGGGACTTTAATGTTTGATATGGAAGGGCAGACTAGATAAGTCAGGTGGTCCTTTTCTGCTGTCATGTTTCTATGGTCAACTTTTCAGAGTTCCGCTGGAATGCTAGGAAATTGGATATCTTGAATGTAATGGTTCCTACCCAGCAAGTAGAGAGATTGAAGAAATGTTTTCTCTTTCGGTGAGTAACCAAAGAAATAAGTTATTTAGGGGTGCAGATTAGTGGGAACCCTAGGGAACCATATAGGTTAAATTATCGGAGATTGCTGCAAGAGGTGGAAATTCTCTTTACAAACTGGGGATGGAGATGATTGTCTTGGTTGGGTAGGATTGCCTGTATTAAAATGGTGATTCTACCAAAGATTTTATATCTGTTCCAGACCCTACCTATCCTTATTCCCGACAAGAATCTAGAGGGCCTGAGGAGGCAAATGGAACATGTTATTTGAAATGGGCAGCTGCCCCGAGTGGCATGACAGATGTTCCAGAGAACAAAAGTAGATGGTGGGTTGGCGGTTACGGATTTTATGAAATATTTTCTTGTAGGAAAGCTGTGGGTGGTCTACGCCTGGGTTAGGGAAGGAGGGAAGCAGTGGGTGGCTTTGCAGGTCATTGATGGGGGAGCCGTTTTGATGGGGTGTGTGAGAGTTAATGAGGAAGGAATGGGGGCAGAGGACCATTTGTGCAGCGTATGCTAGATCTTTGATATAATTACAGGGCTGCTTTTGTAGCAGCAGAGCGCAGACAAACCAATAATACCAGGAGTCTGTTCAGAAGGTCCAAATCATTTATTTGTGCACAAGTCTCAAGCAAAGTCAAATTCAAAATGACTGAGCGATGATCTCTGGCAATACAACAACTTTTATAGATTTTTGCTCCATTCTAGGTATAGAAAGATAGTTCATTGGTCCCGGTAACCTCCCGTACCCCTTCTATTGGTCCCGGTACTGATATGATTATCCAATTATGTTCTTAGAGTGGGCTCAGCACCTGCTTACCCCCCTTCTAGTCCCAATTACAATGGCCAGTTCACCAACTTGTTACTTTCCTACTTCCAAGGCCATTTAGCTAGTTAGTACGTGTAGGGAAGCAGGGCTCTGTAACCTTTCTGTCAGCAGTTTTAATTAAATCCCTTACAGCTGTACTTTCTTATCAGGGGCATTTAAACATATTTTTCTATATTTTTCCAAGTTTCAGTTCTACTTGTTCAAACTAATTTAATTCTAATTCTACAATAGCAGCCTATTGGGGGATGTGCAATTCCTATGGGCCTCTTCACAGGCTTCATTTACAGGTCAAGCTAGTTAGGCCTACCTGCTTATGTCAGACACTGTGGATCACAGGCCTTCACCTGCCACACTTTAATATCAGACAAGCAGTTTTCCTCCTTAAACACCATACGGTCCTGCATTTTAGCTGGGGCGTATATTCCCTACCAGATGTTAGCTAAGTGGGAGAAAAGGGGATTGGTATATGTGGGTCAGCTGTGCCAGGGTGGGGAAGGGTTACAGGATATCCACTTGCTGGAGCAGAGAGATTTGTATGGTTACCTACAAGTTTGCCACTGTTTGGGACAGAGGGGGGACTTAACAAAGGTGAGGACCTGGTTTGAAGCTTTGCTACTACTAATAATCATTTGTATAGTACTACAAGGTGTACGCAGCGTTGTACACATAGATGTAAGACACAGTCTCTGCTCATCAGAGCTTACAATCTAATAAAGATTTTTTTAAAAATCACAAAACTGGGGACTAAAGTATGGCAAGATACACAAGTAGTGGACAAGAGAATGAGGAGCGTCAGGATCCAAAATCAGCCTCAAAGAAGTTGGTCTTCAGCCCGGACTTGAATAGGGCCAGAGCAGCCCAATGTACTGATTCAGGTAGTTTGTTCCAGGCATATGGTGCAGCAAGATGGAATGAACAAAGTCTGGAGTTGGCAGTGAAAGAGAAGGGCACAAATAAAAGGGTTCTGCCAGAGTAGCAGAGCTCCCAAGGAGGAGTGTAGAGTGAGATAAGAGAGGAAACATAGTGAGGAGCTGCAGAATGAATGCACTTGTAAGTAAGAGACGTTTTGAACTGGATGCGGAAATGGATAGAGAGCCTGTGAAGTGACTTGAGAAGAGGGGTTACTTGACATTGGCGGAAGATAATCTGTGCAGCTGAGTTTTAAACAAATTGAAGGGGAGAAAGATGATTCAGAGGGAGACCAGTCAGGAGCAGGTTTCAATAGTCAAGACGGGAGGTGACAAGTGAGTGGATGAGAATCTTATTAGTGTGTGTAGAAAGGAAGGAATGAATTTTGCCACTGTTGGGGCTCTAGGGAAGAGGGGTATTGTGTCCAAAATATAGAGGGAATTAAACAAGGTGGAACTTGTCAGACGGCTGCCTGGGTGAGAATCTTCACAGTCTTGGCAAGTGCATATCTCTATATGATTTGCAAGGGATTGTGGGAATGTAGTTCATTCACACCAGACACAGCTGCTGACAATAATTTAGTTGTGCTCTTGGGTAAAGCCAATAAGATATTTATTTAAGGGGTTATTTCTCCCAACACAGATATGCTTGGTAGCACATAAATAAATCAGGTTACTTGCTTCCAGTGTTTAACTTGGAAAAACAAAATCAAAATCAGGAAAACAACCTTTAAACTTGTCAGGCAATTAGCTAATGTTTTCTTAGCATATATCTAACAAACGAAAAGCCACAAAGAAAGAAAAAAACTGTTCTTTTCAGGTTAACTTCTGATTACTTCCCACATAGATTCAGAAGTGATTCTCTCCTAGCTCACAAGCAATTAGGTAAGGCTTAATTGCTAGCAGTTATCCAGCTGAAACCCCTTAGCTGGCTTGCTTTCTACTGTGTGGGTCAAATTCTGCTTCAGGAGCTTTTCTGAGTAGATTAAAGAACAAGTTTATATTTCTTTGTGATGGTTGCTGTACTTTGTAACGGAAAGTTACCAACGGAGTTTAGATAGAGAGCAGTCCATATAAATAGGATCTTCATCTGCTATTATTCCCCCTTGTTCAACAAGCATGGGTTCAATATCATGGATTGGCACAGATGAATCTCTCGATGGAGCACTTTCAGGAGAATACTTGTTTCCCTGCTGTCTTTCAAGGTTATAGCTAGGGCATAGATCAGTGTTCATACCTGAGCTTCCATTGCTGTTAGAGTTTCTCTCTATATAGCCTGGCCAGTATGTAGTCCAGTTCTTATGTCGAGCCTTCCAATCCAGATCCCTGGACACTGGATCTCTCTTCACATACCTTCTGGCACGGGTCTTAGGGTCCCTTCCACTTGCAGCCGTCTCCCTCACAGGTAGCGTCTGGAGATACCTAGCTCTGCAGCACCATTCCTCTGGTCTCCCCCAGTCCAATGGTGTATGCTGGCCCTTGGAATACCTCCCAGTATACGTACTGCTTTGGACTCTTCTAGACCTCTCAAAGGCTTTTCTCCTCTTTCTTCCAGAGGGTTTCTTTTTCTCTCCGTCCGGTTTGGCTTCTGCTTCTGATGATCCTTCAGATGAAACTGATGATCTTTCTCTGGATATCCAAGGTGATCATGAAGATGGCCATCTGTAGAATAAACTCTACTCTTATTCTGCCTAGATGAGTGCTCCTCCCTAACACAGCGCAGCTGTGCTGAATCAGGCCCTGCCCTTTGAGATGAGTGCTTAGGGATTACCTCATAGCCCTCCTGATTGAACACACGTTTCCCCACTTCAGCTCCTCTAATGGCTGTTGGAAACCTGGTGCATTCTGGGACTGGTAGTCTTTTATGGGAAAATTCTGTTTTCTTATTTCTACCAGAACTGACAGGTTGCTTGTTCAGAGTCACTTCACCTTTTCTATAGCTCCTTCCTGAGCTATGATAAGCTTCCTTATCACAAACTATATGCTAAAAAGAGACTTGGGGTGGAGTGTTTGGTGGAGGAATGGCAGAAAATAATCAAAACAATTGCCAAGTTATCCATTGCAACACAATTAATGGAGAATGGGTATAAGCTTTATTTCCTATTTGTCAGTCCAGTCCAGACGAGTGGGTGATGCTCATTTACCAGCAGGTAGAGACTGAGAACACAAACTTGAAGTATGCTATAAGTAGCCTGTGCCATCTGATGTATTTCTCAGACTCCAGCAGGTGGTGAGCATAGCCTGTGCAGTCTGGTGCTGGAATTGGGCTGCCAGTGTTGGTTGCAGGTCTGGGGTGCAGAACCCCATGGTGCCGGGTCCTTCCCCCTTCTCCCCTTGCCACCACCATCCAGTAGGCTCCCTCCTTCCCCCTCTTCAGCATTTGGGAAGGGGCCAGAGATTAAGCAAGTTCCTGTGCCTTTAAGGCTCTTCTTAGCAAAAAAAAATTGAAGCAGCAGAATCAGAAATGGGTAACACTGAAGACTGGCCGTGAAGACAGTGTGTGGTCTTCAAGGGGGGCAACCTCCGGATAAGTCCAGGGATCGACACCGAGGGGTAGCTGTGCAGCAAGGCACAGAAAAGAATCGGCGGGGCCGCAGGGCCAGAGATTGCGGTCGATGTGTGGTTTGCAGCAACCACAAGGCACAACTCTCTGGTGGGCTATGTTAGGGAGAACGTGACCACCGCTGATCACCTCAGAGGACTGAGGGGGGCTGGAGACTTGCTGGGCAAGTACCTGGGAGCAGGAATGTGCTCCTGGAGATGGCAGCGGTCCCATGGTTTTGGTGGGACCTGCTGCCATTTTGAATGCTGCAAGTTCTTTAGTCCTGGAGGGAACTGAGCCCCCCCCCCTCCCCCCAATGCTTCAACCCATGGTGGATTTTTCGCCTGGGACTTTGGCTGAATTAACTGGGTGGTGTGGGAGGCTCTCCCTTTTCTCCTGAGTTTGTACTTCTGCTTCACCAGGCCTTGTTTTGAAGCAGGGCTTGGGTGAAGGGTCCCTGAACTCCACCAAGTCTCCCTCAGTTAGGGGACAGGTATCTTCTGCAGTGGCCAGGCACCCACGTCGGGAGTGGCTGGAGGAGGATATTCAGCTAGGCTCGGTGGGGTTGTTGGATTCCTTGGACCCTTTGGAGGTAATGGCAGACCTCCTGGAGGAGCAGCCTCAGGAGGATCTGGAGGAGGATCCAACAACAGTGGAATTTTTTATCGGGATGAGCTTCCTCTTCTTATTTCAGAGTCCCTGGCAGTTTTGCATACTGCGGAGGAACCTAAGTCAGAGCCCTCTGAGTCTGCACAGGATCCACTAATGAGGACATCTGAAAGTTCCCCGCAGTCTTTTTTCCGGTCCACAGGGCCTTGAAGGCAGTGATTGCGGAGGAGTGGAATGCTCCAGATGGGGGCTTGTATGTTGGTGTGAGTATGGCAAGGCTGTACCCGATTCCCTCTGAGGAGCGGGAGAAGTTGCGCCCGCCTGGTGTGGATGTGACGGCAGTTACTCATAAGACCACCCTTCTGGTGGAGGTGGTCTGGCCTTGAAGGACTCTCAGGGTTAAGCAGGCCTTTGAAGCATCAGCTTTGTCTCTGCAGGGGGCCATCTGAAGAGCTTATATGGCTAGAGTCTGGCTCTGGTGGTCTCAAAGGATTCTCAAGGAGATTGTGGTGGATCCTGAAGACCAAGCGGAGGCAGCTAGGCTGGAATCTGGACCAGCCTCTAGCAGATCTGCCCTATGATTTACTTCGGGCATCGGCTAAGAGTATGGTGTCGGCATGTCACCTTTTATGGTTGTGCAATTGGTCGGCCCATGTGGCTTCCAAGATGCAGATTAGGAAGCTGCCCTTTGCAGGGAAGTTGTTGTTTGGAAAAGACTTAGAGAAGCTGGTCGAGGATTTGGGAGGCTCCAAGGTGCCTAAGCTGCCAGAGGATAAGCCAAAAGGGGCCAGCAGAGGGGCTCCCTTAAGAAACCAAGGTCAGGATTTTCCCAAGTCTCATCCTGCTCAGGCAGTTAACCCACAGATATCCAGATTCCTGCAGTGGTGCTCTTTCTTTTGTGGTGGCTCCCAATGGGGTGGCCTCTGGAGCTCCTGGTGCCGCCAAGTTTTCCCAGTGAAGGTATTGGGGCCCTGTGGGCAGCTATCTGCAGTGACTTTTACCCATTTGAGCCCAGATTACATCAGACACCTGGATGTCGGAGGTGATCCAGGATGGTTACACCCTCAGTTTCGCCAGGCCCCTCTCAGATGCCTTCATGGTCTCTTTGCAAGACTCAGGCAGTGGAGGAGACTCTTGAATATCTATTGTGGCTAGAGGCAGTCGCGTCAGAACCTTGCAACTGAGGCTCTAGTCGGTATTTAATCTACTTTGTGCATCCCGATCTAAAGGGGGTCAACAGGACTCTAAAGGTCCCGCGTTTCCATATGGAGAACATACTTTCGCTGATAATGGTGGTTTGATAGAGAGAGTTTTTGACCTCTCTGGACTTGACCAAAGCCTACCTGTACATTCTTATCCATCCCAATCACCAGCGGATTTTACGCTTTGTGGTGCTGAGGGGACATTTTCCGTTTCAGGCCTTAACCTTCTGTCTGGCCACTGCTCCTCAGGTATTTACCAAGGTCATGATGGTCATGGCAGCAGACTTGTGCAAACAGAGGGTCCTCATCCATCCATATCTGGACAATTGGCAGATTTGGGCAAAGTTGTTCCAGGAGAGTCAAGAGGCAATGGCCCTGCTTATCAGGCATCTTCAGGAGTTAGGCTGGGTGATCAACTTGGTGACGAGCCGGGTAGCACCTTCCCAGTCCTTGGAGTATCTGAGCATTCCGTATGACACCATCAAAGGCATGTTTTTTTATCCCAGAAGACAGGATTGTGAAGTTTCAGACCCATGTGTGGGAGTTGAGGAGGGTCCCCCATTCTAGGGTATGGGACAATCTTCAGGTGCTAGGCTCTATGGTAGCCATGTTGGAACTAGTGCCCTAGGCGAGGTTGCGCATGCAGGCCCTTCAGACAGACCTTCTGTCGTGCTGTTCTCCCCAGTTGCTGTCCATGGAGGTTCAGCTTCCACTTCAGGAAGAGAACAGAGCGAGTTTGAGGTGGTGACTGAATCCGGAGCAGCTCACAGCAAGGATGCCTCTTGAATCCCCGAATTGGGTGGTGGTGACCATGGATGGTAGTCTGTTTGGCTGGGAAGGACATTGTCTGTTGCAGGTGACTCAGGGCAGATGAATTCAGGAGGAGAGTCAATGGTTGAAGACGCGAGCAGTGCATCTGGTTCTAGAAGTGTTCCTTCCTCTGCTGAGTTGCAAGGTGGTGAGAGTGCTTTCAGACAATGCCACAACAGTAGCTTATATCAGTTGGCAAGGCAGCACTCGGAATTCGCTGGTAGTGGTGGAAGTGATTCCATTGCTGCAATGGATGGATGTCCACATGCTGGCGCTCTCAATGGCCCGTTGTTGGAAAGGAGAATGTCCAGGTGAATTACCTGAGTTAAACACTCTGTATCCGGGAGAGTGGGCTTTGTCAGAATTGGCATTCCAGTGGCTTGTGAATCACTGGGGGGTGCCAACAATGGACTTGATGGTGTCTCTGGAAAATGCCAAGGTCGGATGCTTCTTCAGTTGCTGCAGAACACATATGTCAGAGGGGCTTGGTGCCCAGCCCTGGCCAAGCGCAGATCTGCTTTATGTATTCTCTCTGTGGTCCTTGATCGGTTGGGTCCTGCAGTAGATAGAATCTCATCAGGGGCACATAGTGCTTATAGCGCTGTACTGGCCTCAGTGTCCTTGGTATGCGGATCTGGTTCGGCTGCTGACAGTGGAGCCGTTTCTCTTGCCAGCAGAAGTGGACCTTCTTACTTAGGGGCTGGTGTGGATGCCATACATGGGTCAATTCTCTCTTACAGCTTAGCTATTGAGAGGGCTAGTCTGAGGAACAGAGACTACCCATCTCAGGTCATTGACACATTACTGCAGGCGGTCAACTTTCTTGGCCTACTGTGAGTCTGGTACATTTTTGAGGCTTGTTGCGGAGACGCCCCCTCAGGGTCTCACTTCCTGATATTCTGGCATTTCTACAAGCGGGGCTGGAGAAAGTTTTGGCCTTGGGTTCCTCGAGGGTTCAAGTGGTGACTTTGGCCTATTTCATAAGAACATAAGATATGCCATACTGGGTCAAACTTAGGTTCCATCATTCCAAGTCTCAAGTACCTGTTGGGTTCCCAAAGGTATACACATTCCATGCTGCTTGTCTCAGGACTAAGCAGTGAATTTCTCCAATCCTCTTTAATAATGATTTTTGGATTTTTCTTCCAGGAACTCGTCCAAACTGTTTTAAACCCAGCTACACTAATGGCTTTTGCTACATCCTCCGGCAATGAATTCCAGAGTTTGATTATGTGCTGAGTGAAAAAATATTTTCAGGGATCATGTTCATGGTAAAGCCTTAGTTGCCCATGGAGACACTGTTCTTTTCCTTCGGTGCGTTAAGCATCTTTGTCCCCTTTGTTGGTCCATGGTTCCCTCTTGGGATCTTAATTTGGTGCTCTTGGCCTTGGAGGTACCTTTTTCAAGCTGCTTTGAGGGCTTTGATGAAGGACTTGATGTTGAAGGTGGTGTTTCTGGTAGCAATTTGTTCAGCCTTCTGGATTTCCAAGCTCCTGGCTTTGTCTTGTAGAGAGCCTTACTTGATATTTTCCAAGGAGAAAGGTGGTTCTGCATCCAGTTTCTTCCTTCTTACTGAAGGTGGTACTGTTTTTTCATCTCAATTGGGTGGTCTCCATGCTGACCTTCTCTGAGCCGCAGGATTCAGCAGAGGCTCACCTTCTTCATAAGCTAGATATCCGTAGGTCTCTTAACCAGTACTTGAAGGTGGCTCAGTCTTTTCTGCGCTCTGATAGGCTCTTTGTCTTGTTTGGTGGTCCTCAGAAGAGCGAGGCAGCTTCTAGGGCTTCTATTTCCCGGTGGATCAAGGAAGCTATTGCATCTGTGTATCTATTGAAGGGGCGTCCAGTGTCCTCTGGCTTGTGGGCTCACTCTATTTGGGCCCAGGTGTCGTCCTGGGCAGAGGTTGGTCTGGTTCCTCCTCAGGACATGGTCATCTTTTCATTCTTTTGTACATTATTGCCTGGATATACAGTCCTGACAAGAAGCGGCCTTTGTGGCACAGGTGTTGCAGGCTGGTGTTTCAGTTCCCAGATGTCGTTAGTACTGTTGTGCTACTTCCCATTTATCTGGACTGGACTGGACTAGAGAGATGAATAGGAAGATGAAATTAGACCTTACCTGCTAAATTTCTTTCTTGGAGTCTCTACAGTCCAGTCCAGGATACACCCAGGATGTTTGCTATATGGGGTGCTGGCTCATATTCACTCTTGCAGAATCAGATGTTGAGTAGGCACGTTAGGGACAGATTGTGCCAGGATTTTGGATGGGGCTTTCTGTTGGGAGCTCCATAATGTTTTTCGGTTGTTCCCTGTGTTCAGGGTCTTTGCATTTTTTTGTTCAAACTTTTGTCAAAAAAAAAAAAAGAACGCCCAAATTTGAGGGTCAGTAAGTGTTGTTCTCATTTTCTTGAAGAGGGCATGGCTGGCAGAGAATAGGGTTTTTGTGGTTCCGTTTCTCTGCTTTGTGAGGTTCATACTGACAGATGGCACAGGCTATCTATAGCATACAAGTTTTGTGTTCTCAGTCTCCACCCACTGGTAGATGAGCATCACCCACTCGTCTGGATTGGACTGGACTGGAGGGGCTCCAGAAAAGAAAAAAAATAGCAGGTAAAGTCTAATTTATTTATTTGTGCTTATTTACCGCTTTTCGTGAATCAAAGCGGTTTACAAGGAACTCAAATTTAGAGGTTTACATTGAACAAAGTTTGAAATAGTGCATTTAGCAATATTTTTGTATATTTTTTAAAGCAAGGTTTATTTTATTTATTTATTTGAGCACATTTTTATACCACTCCTTCCAGTGATCAGCAGCGGTTTACATTTAACAATTAACTCTGCATAGATTGGCAGTTACATAAAACAGTAGGATCATAACATTAGAACATTGAAAGGTGGTGTTGCTTTAGGATAACTCAATAAATAGAAACAAAACTATATACATGAAAGAAGAGGAACATGTTAACATACATGCTATTTGATTAACTATATACATTATTTGTGGTCGAAAATATAAGTAAATTCACTATTTTGATTCTTCGTGGATTTGAGGGTACTAAATGGTAAAAGTGGAAAAGATCTCAGTCTAATTGTTTTCATCACAGAATTACTCTGTTATTTCTGACTGATTGAAGTATTCTTGAAATAGATGTGTTTTAAGGCTTTTACGGAATGATGTGAGATCTCTGTTAGCTCTTAAGATGTCAGAGAGTTTGTTCCATTGTGTTGGGGCGGTGTATGTGAATGCTGTATTACTGGTGAATGCCTTTGCTTTGCAAATGGAGAGGGGGGTTTGTAATATATTTAGGTTGTGAGTGCGTCTTTTCCTGTTAGTAGTTTGCGGCTTTATGAGTGTGGCAAGATAGGTTGGGGCAGAATTGTTTATTAGTTTGAATGTTGTAATTATTATTTTGTATCGTATGCGTGCATGTATAGGTAGCCAGTGAAGTTCTCTTAGGATAGGTGTGATGTGATCTGAGAAGGGTACGTTCATTAGGATTCGAGCTGTTACATTCTGTGCCATCTGGAGTATGTTTGTTGTTTTTTTGGACAAGCCTTGTAGTATGCCATTACAATAGTCCAGATGTGGCATTATGATTGCTTGTATTATTGATCTAAAGTCTGATAGTTCAATGATGTTACGTAAGGGCTGTAGGGTTCTTAGTTTGTAGAAAATGGTTCTATTTAAAAGTCTTAGGTGGGTTTCCATGTTAAGTGTGCTATCTAGAGTGACACCTAGGTACTTTAGTTCTTGTTTAGTGTTATAGGTAGTATTATTTAGTATGATTGTGGGGGGTGTTTAAACTCAGGATTTTTAGAGATAAACATTACTTCAGTTTTTTTGTGATTGATAAGCATATTGTTTTGTTGGAGCCATTGTTGTGCTTCATTAAGGCAATTTTCTATGTGACTGTAATCTGGGTTACATATATCCAATTGTGTATAAAGCATTATATCATCCGTATAGAGATGATAGTCAATTTTGTGTTTCTGGAATATTGTGCAGATTGGTCTTAGGTATAAGTTAAATAATATAGCGGATAATGCTGAGCCCTGTGGGATACCTTGTGTCTGTGGGAAGGTATTGGATAGGTTTTTATCAAAGTATACTTGTTGTATCCTGTTGGATATATAAGAGGAGAACCATTTTAGGGGGGTTCCATTTATACCTATTGTTTCTAATCTTTCAATGAGGATCTTATGATTCACTGAATCAAAGGCTGCAGATATATCGATGAAAATTAAGACAAACATTTTTTTGCAGTTTTCAATGCCTTTATAGAGTTTTTCAAATACTAGAAGCAGTGTTTCTACTCCATGTGATTGTCGAAAGCCATATTGTTGAGCATCAAGTGCATTTGTGTTATCTATGTGGTCTTGCAATTGGTATTGTACAGATTTTTCAATAATTTTGGCTATAAAAGGTATACTGGATATGGGTCTGTATGAGGATGGATCTGCATTGTTTAGTGATTTGTTTTTTAGTATAGGTCGTATTATAGATCTTTTTAGTTCTGTTGGCATGTTTCATTGTATTAGAGATTGGTTTACAATGTTTAGTATTATGGGTGAGATTTCTGCTTTAGCATTCTTGATCCAGTCTACTGAACAAGGGTCAAGAGGGGATGTGGTGGTGTTTGTTTGTGATGATGTTTAGAAGTTGTCTGTTATCTATTGAGTAAACGTTTTCCCACACTATAGTGGGGTTAGTATTTTGTGTTACCCTTTGAAATGCATTATTTTCAATTTTATGGGAGATTTTCTTCGCTGGGGTTTAATTTTTTAGAGTAGTGATCAGCCAGTTCTTGAGCATTTATAGGATATTTTGAATTAACGTCTTTTGGGGGTTTAGTGAGTGATTTTACAAGCTCAAATAATTCCCTTGGCTTATTTAAAGCATTAGTTAGCTTTTTGGTGTGAGAATTCTTTTTTGCCGTATTTACTATTTCTTTATAGGATTTAAGTAGTGATAAGTATTGTTTTTTGGTCTCAGTTGATTTCCTAGCTCTCCATTTTTCTTCCATTTTTCTGAGATCTTTCCTTGCTTTAGCTAATTCTGCTGTGTACCAAGGTTCGGACCTTTTCCTTGGCTTGTTGCTTTCATGAGAGTCGATTTTAGATGTTTGTTTAGAAACTGTTTCTATTCCGTTCCATTGTTTTATTAAGTCTTCCAAGTTTGAGGTTTCTGTTTTTGCATGTGAAAAGATCGAATTTATTAGTGTGTCTTTATCTAGGTTTTTAAACATGCTTTTATGTGTATTATTAATAGGTTCTATATTGGGTGATTGTAATGGCATTTCAAATGTGAATTGTATAAGATGGTGGTCTGACCATGGCACCTGTGTTATTTTTGGTGTTGTATTTGTTACTGTGGTGTTTGAGTATTTTTGGGAAGAAACACTACGTCCAAGGTATTTCCCTTGTCATGTGTGGGTGTTTGGATTATTTGTCGGTAACCCATTTGATCCATGGCCTCATTAAATGCATTAGTTTGTGTGGTATTAAGTGAAGCAAGGTTTATATCGCCTAGTATCATGTGATACTTTTTAAATGAGGTTTCGCATATTGTTTCAAGAGCTGATGCTAATGCTTCATGTTTTCCAGAAGGTGGTCTGTAAATGAGGGAAATAGCAAAGGTTTTATTTTCCACCTTAAGAATGTCTATTCCTTCGAGTGACTTCTGGGCAGTGTAGGTTAGGTTTAGATTTTTTCTTGCTATTATTAGCACCCCACCACCTTTTCCTTTGTTACGAGGGCAATTAAATATATTGTATCCTGGTGCACTTAGTGTGTTGAGGGGGACTGTGTCAGACTCTGAGAGGTTACTTTCTTTTTGGTGCTTTAGGGGAACTTTCCTTGAGCACAGTAGGTTGCTGAACTCCAGTAACCTCCTCAGGTTTAGAAACTGCTAATACCTAATCAGGAGTTAGTGGGCCTGTTTCCTGAGTGCAGTTGAAGCCTGCATAAAAGGCTCCAGTGCCCTGCCCTGTTGAGGCTTTCCTAACCAGGGCTCCACAGATCAAACAAACAGTAAGGATTTGAGGGTTTGTTTGTTTGTTTGTTTGTTTTATTATATTACATTGCTAGCTCTCTGACTGGGAGCTCTTAAAAGGTTTTTTTGTATATTTTTTAAAGCAAGGTTACTTTCTTTTTGGTGCTTTAGGGGAACTTTCCTTGAGCAGAGTAGGTTGCTGAACTCCAGTAACCTCCTCAGGTTTAGAAACTGCTAACACCTAATCAGGTGTTAGTTCCCTCCCTACCCACCCCGACTCCCACCCACCCCTATTGAGCAGTCTTGCTTTATAGGGCACCTCCCCCTTTAACAAATCACAGAGAATTGGACCAGCACATTTTGAATATAATTAAAGAGATTTAACTGCTTTTTCTCTGAAAGGACAGCTGTGAAACCGGCTGTTACTTGGTAGATCTCTCTCTTTTGCTTTAACAGATACCTGAGCTCCACGAACAGAACAATGGCTGGGAAAAATCGTATTGCTAAAGCTGTTGCCCCCGTTACAGCTTCTGCCTCGGTCCAGACAGAGGTCCTAATGCCTGTTGAAGGACCGGTTCCATGTGCAGGGTGCCTGCATGCTGAAGCTCTGAGGAAACAAGTGGAGGAACTCAGAGAGGAGGTGGCGAGGCTGAGGAGCATTCAAGACAGTGAGAAGTACATTGATGAGATGCTTCTTGCAGCAACCAAGCTCTTCAGCACAGGAGAAGATGGGTGCCAACAGAATGTCGATGGTTGGACACAAGTCACCAGGGCCTGCAAAATCACCAATCCAACTTCTCCAGCCCTTGAATTGAAGAACCATTATGCAGCCCTGGAAGTGGAGGAAGTGAAAGCATCACTGGAAAGGGAGGAACCAGAGT
Source organism: Ichthyophis bannanicus (assembly GCA_033557465.1). Lineage (NCBI taxonomy): Eukaryota > Metazoa > Chordata > Amphibia > Gymnophiona > Ichthyophiidae > Ichthyophis > Ichthyophis bannanicus. Next base: position 451,166,179 of record CM066037.1, read on the forward strand.
TCAAGTACCCCAAAGTTGCAGAATCAGTGACCAGAAGGAAACAAAGGGTAGTGGTGGTTGGAGACTCTCTTCTGAGGGGTACTGAGGCGTCCATCTGCCGACCAGACTTGATGTCCAGAGAGGTATGCTGTCTGCCTGGTGCCAAAATCCAAGATGTTACGGAGAGTTTGCTGAAACTCATCAAGCCCACTGACTATTACCCAATGTTGCTAATCCTTGTTGGAACAAATGATACTGCCAGGTATACCTCGGAACGTATCAAAAGTGACTTCATGGCTCTGGGACAGAGGGTGAAGCAGTTAGGTGCACAGGTGGTGTTCTCTTCAATCCTCCCTGTTGAGGTTAAAGGCCAAGGCAGAGAGGCTCGCATCCTGGAGATGAATGCATGGCTGCGTGGATGGTGTCATCGAGAGCGTTTTGGTTTCCTAGACCATGGGATGCTGTTCCAAGGGTTGCAGAGCAGAGATGGCATCCATCTGTCCAAGAAAGGTCAACGCATCTTCGGTAGTAGACTGGCTAATCTACTGAAGAGGGCTTTAAACTAGATTCGTTGGGGATGGGTGAAGAAAGCCCCCAGGTAAGTGAAAGCCCCCAGGTAGGTGATACATTAAATACCTTTATGGAAATGGGTAACAGGGGTAACATATGGAAAGCAGTGTGTATTAATGCCCGTAGCATGGGAAATAAGATCCCTGAAGTTGAAGCTTTGGTGGGAGTGGCTGACTTGGATTTAGTGGCTGTTACAGAAACATGGTTCACAGAAAACCATGACTGGGATGTAACTAAACCTGGCTATACTTTATTCAGAAAGGACAGGGTAGGAAGAAGGGGAGGAGGAGTGGCACTATATGTAAAAACTACTATTAAAGCTTTGGAATTACAGAGCTTAAAAGGGAGAGAGGAGGCATTGTGGGTTAAACTAGAAAGAGGGAAAGAGAAATCTATTTGCATTGGTGTGATATACAGACCTCCCTCACAAGAGGAAGAGGTGGACAGAGAGTTAATTGAAGACATACGCAGCATTGCTAGGAAAGGGGAAGTGCTACTGATAGGAGATTTCAATATGCCAGATGTTGATTGGCACATTCCTGCTGCAGTATCATCTAGAAGTAAGGAGATCCTGGATTCTCTACAGGGAGAACTATTCAGGCAATTGGTAACAGACCCCACACGTGAAGGGGCCATACTGGACTTGGTGCTTACCAATGGTGAAAGTGTTTCTGATGTTGTAGTGGGAGATCATTTTGCATCCAGTGATCACCAGATGGTGTGGTTCACTATTAGGACTAAAGCTGTTAGAATCCATTCCAAGGTGAGGATCTTAGACTTTAGGAAGACTAACTTTGCGAAGATGGGCCAATTACTTCAGGGAGTCGTTAGTGGGATGGGAACAGCTGGGGGATGTAGAAAAACAGTGGGCAAAACTGAAAGGGGGTATTTTAAGGGCAACCAACCTTTTTGTTAAAATGGTAAATAAAGGCAAAAGGAACAGGAGACCGCAATGGTTTTCGAAGGAAGTAGCTGAAAAAGTGAAGAAAAAGAGGGAGGCCTTCATGAAATACAAGAGATCATAAATAGAGGAAGAAAGGCATCTGTATTTGGAAAAACTTAGAGAAGCTAGCAAAGTAGTATGTTTATGTTTATTTTAATTTGATATATGTTTATGTTTATTACATTTGATATACCGCTCAGGCCAAAGCATTAGAGCGGTTTACAATACTACATAAATGATACTGAAAATATGAAAAGAACGCCATTAACAAGATAGGACAGAGTAAGAGATAGTGATAGTCAAAGAAATAGAAGAGACAAGAGGAAAGGTTCATTATAACACCAGAGAGGCAGAATATCATACCACCACAGCTCAGTCCTTCCAAACAGACTTGACCATAATCGCTACTCATCACAAATTCAAGCCAGGCAGAAATACATTAGAGCGGTTTACAATAATATATCATTTGAGGAAACATGAAAGGAACGCCATTTGTAAGATAGGACAGAGTAGAGGAAAGAAACAGACAAAAGGATAGGCAAAGGAAGAGAACAGCATGTTACCATAATATATGTGTATGACAATCCAGACCACATCTCCAATGCTCCTTTCAAGACAAACGCCATGGACCAACGCCTAAGGGCCACGCCAAAGGGCCCTCTGGCGAGGCCCTCAGGCACGGGCTCGCAAGGCGCGGGCGCGCCCCTGAAGCGGCGGTTTAAGCCGTTGCTGATGGCTTCTCATAGGCAGGCAATAGGAGGGAGGAGGGGCTCCTGCTCACAGCTCCGGTAACATCACTGCTTGTCAAGAAGGCAAAGATTCAAAAGGAGGAGGAAATAGCCAATGCAATAAAATGGGGGGATAAGACATTTTTCAGATATATTAGTGAGAAGAGGAAGGGCAAAAGTGGTATTATCAGACTCAAGGGTGCAGGGGGGGAATATGTAGAAGCTGATAAGGATAAAGCGGAATTGCTTAACAAATATTTTTGTTCTGTGTTCACAGATGAAGAACCAGGAGCAGGACCTCAGAAAACACCCACAAATAAGAACAGAAGCGAGGGACATCTTGAACAATTTTCAGAAGACTGTGTTCGTGAGAAACTAGCTCAACTTAAAGTAGACAAAGCGATGGGACCGGATGGGATACACCCTAGAATACTGAGGGAACTTGGGGACGTTCTAGCAACTCCACTGACTGACCTTTTCAATGCCTCGTTGGAGTCAGGAGTGGTACCAAAGGACTGGAGAGAGGCTCATGTGGTGCCTTTACACAAAAGCGGAAGTAAGGATGTGGTTGAAAACTACAGGCCGGTTAGTTTAACTTCGGTGGTGAGTAAATTATTGGAAACGCTGCTGAAAGAGAAAATAGTGAGGTTTCTGGAGTCCAGCGGATTACAGGATCCGAGGCAGCATGGATTCACCAGAGGCAGGTCTTGTCAGACAAATCTGATTGATTTCTTTGACTGGGTGACCAGGGAGTTGGACCGAGGGAGAGCTCTAGATGTGGTGTATTTAGATTTCAGTAAAGCCTTTGACACTGTTCCTCACAGGCGACTTATAAACAAACTGAGCACCCTAGGGATGGACCCTAAATTTACTGCTTGGGTTAGAAATTGGTTGGATGGGAGGCGACAAAGAGTACAAGTAAATGGAGCTCACTCTGAGGAGAAGGATGTTACCAGTGGTGTGCCCCAGGGATCTGTCCTTGGTCCGATTCTTTTTAACAGGTAGAAAAGGCGACGGCAAAAGCTAGAAGGATGCTTGGGTGCATACGGGGAGGAATGGCTAGCAGAAAAAAGGAGGTGATAATGCCTCTGTATAAGTCTTTGGTGCGACCTCATTTGGAGTATGGTGTGCAATTCTGGAGACCGCACCTTCAAAAGGATGTGAACAGGATGGAGTCGGTGCAGAGGGTTGCTACTAAAATGATTAATGGGCTTCATTATAAAGCATATGAGGACAGACTTAAGGATCTTAATATGTACACCTTAGAGGAAAGGCGGGATAGAGGTGATATGATTGAGATGTTTAAATACCTCCGTGGCATAAATGTTCAGGGAGAGAGCCTCTTTCAATTGAAAGCAAGTTCTGCTACGAGGGGACATGGGATGAGGGTGAAGGGAGATAGATTCAGGAGTGATATGCGGAAATATTTCTTTACGGAAAGAGTAGTGGATCCGTGGAATAGTCTCCCAGTGGAGGTGGTAGAGATGAGGACAGTAACTGAATTCAAAAAAGCATGGGACCAACACAGAGGATCTCTAAAGGTAAAAAGTGGACTGTTGTAGTTGTTGTTATGGAAGGACAGACTAGATAGGCCATGTGGTCTTTTTCTGTCGTCATGTTTCTATGTAACATCTTTGTTGGTGATATAGCGGAAGGGCTGTCGGGTAAGGTTTGCCTCTTTGCAGATGATACCAAAATCTGCAATAGAGTAGACAGCCAGGAAGGTGTAGATAACATGAGGAGGGATCTAGCTAAGCTTGAAGAATGGTCTAGAATTTGGAAGCTGGGATTTAATGTTAAAAAATGTAAGGTCATGCATTTGGGCTGCAGCAATCCAAGGGAGCAATACAGTATAGGAGGTGAAGTACTTTTGTCCACTAAAGAAGAGCGGGACCTAGGCGTGGTTGTGTCTGATGATCTTAAAGTAGCTAAACAGGTAGAAAAGGCGACGGCAAAAGCTAGAAGGATGCTTGGGTGCATACGGAGAGGAATGGCTAGCAGAAAAAAGGAGGTGATAATGCCTCTGTTTAAGTCTTTGGTGCGACCTCATTTGGAGTATGGTGTGCAATTCTGGAGACCGCACCTTCAAAAGGATGTGAACAGGATGGAGTCGGTGCAGAGGGTGGCTACTAAAATGATTAATGGGCTTCATTATAAATCATATGAGGACCAGACTTAAGGATCTTAATATGTACACCTTAGAGGAAAGGCGGGATAGAGTTGATATGATTGAGATGTTTAAATACCTCCGTGGCATAAATTTTCAGGGAGAGAGCCTCTTTCAATTGAAAGCAAGTTCTGCTACGAGGGGACATGGGATGAGGGTGAAGGGAGATAGATTCAGGAGTGATATGCGGAAATATTTCTTTACAGAAAGAGTAGTGGATCCCTGGAATAGTCTCCCAGTGGAGGTTTTAGAGATGAGGACAGTAACTGAATTCAAAAAAGCATGGGACCAACACAGAGGATCTCTAAAGGTAAAAAGTGGACTGTTGTAGTTGTTGTTATGGAAGGACAGACTAGATAAGCCATGTGGTCTTTTTCTGTCATCATGTTTCTATGTAAACAGAATTAACAAATTTAACACATTATACAGGAAACATTGGTAAAAAAGGAGTGATGAGGATTGAAGGAATTAACATGTTGATCTCGCATTCTGCTGCGTTCAGTTATAAACTATATACAATGAATGAAGTAAGATCATATCTAGGGAGTGGAATATGAACTTTTGATTACAATGATCTTAATTATTGTGGATTGTGGCTCATAATTTTGGCAGGGAGCTGGGTTTGTTTGGAATTGCTTGGTATTGTTACTAGCCTTTAATAAAATTTTTATTATGTAATTATCTCCCTGAAATGTTCCTTGAACAAATATGTTTTAGTAGGTTGCGGAAAATGTTTGGGTCCTTAGAGTCTTTTAAGTCTTCAGGCAGTGAATTCCACAGGTTTGGTGCATAGAGGGAGAAGGCTTTCTTTGATGTAGAGGACTTGCATATCCTGAATTTGGTGCATACCACAAGTGAGCTTTTGTTTCTGTTTCTCCGTGGTCTGTTTTCCGGGGTGGTTAGAATAAGCATCTTCAAGCAGTTTGGTGTTTCTGTTTGGAGGGCTTTGAGTATTGTGTGAATAGCCTTGAATTTTATTCTGCTTTCTATTGGTAACCAATGGAGATGTTTTAATATTGGGGTAATGTGATTTTTGATTGGGGCTTGTGCAATTACTCTCGCCACTGTATTTTGTGCTAGTTGAAGTTGATGGATGACTTGTTTTGGGAGACCTATTAGTAATGAATTGCAGAAATCCAAGTATGGGAAGATCATTGCTTGGACTGCTGTTCTGAAGTCACTTGAGGAGAGGAGAGGTCTTATATGTTGTAGCATTTTTAGCTTTGAGTAGATGGGCTTGGTTATGTTGCTCGCATGCTTGGAGAAACTGAGTTGGAGATATAGTGTGACTCCCAAGTATCTCACCTGTTTTTTAACTTGGATACTTGCATCTTTTAACTTGATTGATTCTGGTGGAGTGAAGGAGTTGTCTTTTGCTCTAAATAAAATTTCTGTTTTTTTATAATTTACTTGAAGGTTGTCGTCCCCTAACCAAGATATGATGTTGAAGCTTTCCTCTGTTTTTTCCAGAGATGGTTGTTTGGTGTTGATTTGGGTGTATAACATAATATCATCAGCATACAAATGATAATAGATGCCGTGACCCTTGATTATGTTGCAAATAAGCCGAATGTATAGGTTAAAAAGAAGAGCTGATAACACAGAACCCTGGGGTATGCCTATCATTTGGTAGAATGGGTTTGACATGATATTACCCATTTTTACTTGGATGGTTCGGTTTGATAGGTAGGATTTAAACCACTGCAAAACTTTATCTTTAAGTCCAATTTCTTGTAGTCTGACTATGACTATAGAGTCATATGCTGCTGTAATATCCGAGAATATTAAGATGAAACCAGAGTTAGAGGTTTCAGTTCCTTTTAGTAGCTTGTCTGTTAATGTCAGGAGGAGGGTTTCTATTCCATGTCCAGTTCTAAATCCGTGGTGTTGGGGATCAAGCTGGGCGAAGCTGTCTACGTGGCTTTGTAGTTGGAGCTGAACTGCTTTTTCTAGGATTTTTGTCATAAATGGCAGACTTGAAATTGGTCTGTAAGAGCTTGGTGTAGATGTGTCCAGGTCCTTGCCTTTAAAGATGGGACGGACAGAGGCACTTTTTAATTCTTCTGGAATATAGCCTGGCTTTAGGGAGGAATTGATTAGAGTCAGCATATGTGGGACCAACCGGCTGCGAGACAATCGTATCCTTGTGGCTGGACAAGGGTTAATTGCTGATGTTGTAGTGTTTAAAGATTTGATTATGTCATCCAGCTGCCTTTCAGGGATAGAAGTAAATTGTTTCCAGACCTTTTTAAATGGAGAGGCGGCTGTCTTGAATTTGTACTGACCTCCCCACTTTTTCCTTGTAAAATTTGGCCATTGCATTGGCATCTGGGGCTATCGTGGTGTTGTCTTCCTTTGGGTTGGCTATTAGTGATTTTACAATGTCAAAACATTTCTCTTGGCCTATTCAGTGCAGACATTATTAGCTTGGTGTGGTAATCACATTTGTTGTTGTTTATTAGTGACTTGTATTCTTCCGGTGATACATTGCCAAGAAAACCCAGAGGTAGCTGGGTCGCTGTGAGTCAACACTGACTTGATGGTACTAAAAAAAAAAAAATTCTTCCAATTCTTTTTTAAATTATCTCCATTTTCTTTCTAACTTCCTTGTTGTTGTTGTTAAGTGCCGTCGAGTCGGAGTCGACTCATGGCGACCCTCTGGATAGCTATCCTAAATTGTGTTCGGTCTTCAGTCAGGCGGCTCATTGTTGACAAACTGGTACCCGTAGCTGCTGTTATTGTAGCGATCCATCTCATTGCTGGCCTTCCTCTTTTGCGTTGACCTTCTATCTTTCCAAGCATGATGTCTTTCTCTAATGATCTCTCTCTTCGCATGATGTGTCCGAAGTATGAAAGTCGAAGTCTTGTCATCTGAGCTTCTAAAGAAAGCTTAGGTTTGATCTCCTCTAGTACCGACTGGTTTGTTCTTCGGGCAGTCCATGGTATACACAGTATTCGCCGCCAGCACCATAATTCAAAGGCATCAATTTTCTTCCTGTCTGTCTTTTTCACTGTCCAGCTTTCACATCCATATGATGTTATTGAAAATACCATGGCATGAACAAGTCGAATCTTTGTATGGAGAGAGACATCTCTGCTCTTGAGAATCTTATCTAGGTCTTTCATAGCCATTCTGCCAAGAGCAATGCGTCGTCTGATTTCTTGACTGCTTGTTGCTTCTTTATTGATAGTTGATCCAAGTAGGTTAAAGTTCTTCACGATTTCAATTTCTTCTCCTTCAACGATGAACCTGTTGATTATGCCAGTTGTCATGATCTTTGTCTTCTTTACATTAAGGTGCAGGCCCATTTTGAGACTATGTTCTTTGATTGTGAGAAGCAAATGTTTCAGATCATCTTCACTTTCTGCCAGTAGTGTGGTATCATCAGCATAGCGAAGGTTGTTGATGAGTCTTCCACCAATCTTCACACCTCTGTTGTCTTCATACAATCCTGCTTCTCTGATGATTTGTTCTGCATATAAATTAAACAGGTAGGGGGAAAGTATGCAGCCTTGTCTTACACCTTTGCTTATTTTAAACCATTCTGTTTCTCCTTGTTCCGTTCGAACTGTTGCTTCTTGATCAATGTACAGATTGAGCAAGAGAACGATCAGGTGTTCTGGTATACCCATGCTTCTTAATGTGGCCCAGAGTTTCTCATGGTTTACACAGTCAAAAGCCTTGCTATAGTCGATAAAGCACAAATAGATATCCTTTTGGTATTCTTTAGTCTTTTCAAGGATCCATCTCACATCCGCAATGATGTCTCTCGTTCCTCGCCCTTTCCTGAACCCTGCTTGCACTTCAGGTAGTTCTTGTTCTAGGTATGGCTGTAGTCTCTTTTGAATAATCTTCAGTAGAATCTTGCTGGCATGTGGGATCAGAGCGATTGTGCGATAATTTCCACAGTCAGTTGGATCACCTTTCTTTAGTATTGGTATAAACACAGATCTTTTCCAGTCAGTTGGCCATGATGTTGTCGTCCATATTTCTTGGCAGAGCCTTGTAAGTACGGTAACAGCTGCATCAGATTGCTGCAATACTTCTATGGGAATGCTATCAATGCCTGGTGCTTTGTTCTTTGATAAGTCTTTCAATGCTGCTTCAACTTCTTCTTTCATCACCAATGGTTCCTGATCATAAGGTATCGGTTGAAACGGCTGTTGGTCCACTTGATCTTTATCATATAAAAACTCTGTATATTCCTTCCACCTTTTCTTGATCTTCTCAGCATCATTCAACATAGAACCTTGAGCATCTTGTAACATTCCTATTAGAGGCTGGAACTTTTTCTTTAACTCTCGCAGCTTTAGGAAAGCTGATCTTGTTCTTCCTCTAATAGTTTCTGCTTCTATTTCCTTGCAAGTGTCATTGTAGTACTTTTCCTTGTCCTGTCTAGCTGCACGTTGGAAATCTCTGTTGAGTTCTGCGATTGTCTTTCTTTCTCCTTTGGCTTTAGCTTCTCTGCGTTTCTGGGCAATTTTCAGAGTTTCTTCCGTCATCCATTTTGGCCGTTTTTGTTTTTTCACCTTTTGTAGAGACTTCTCGCTTTCTTCCAGCACAACCTTCTTGATGTCATTCCATAACTCTTCCGGAGTTCTGTCATTTGTATCTAAAGCAGCAAATCGATTTTGCAGGCAGTCTTTAAATTCCAGTGGTATATTCTCAAGGTCATATTTTGCTGCATTCATGAGTGGTTTGCTCTTTTTCAACTTTAGCTTGAGTTTGCATACTAGTAGTTGATGATCTGTACCACAGTCAGCTCCAGGTTTTGTCTTTGTTGATGTTACAGAGCTTTTCCATCGTTGACTTCCACAGATGTAGTCAATTTGATTTTTATACAATCCATTGGGTGAAGTCCATGTGTACAGTCGCCGCTTGTGTTGCTGGAAGAAGGTGTTTGAGATGAATAGATCATTGGTCTTGCAGAATTCTATCAATCTTTCTCCAGCTTCATTTCTGTTGCCAAGTCCATATTTTCCAACTACTTTGCCTTCTTCTTTGTTGCCAACTTTTGCGTTCCAGTCACCCATGACTATCAGGATATCCTGTTTGCATGTTCTGTCAATTTCAGCTTGTACTTGTTCATAGAACTCTTCAATTTCATTCTCTTCTGCAGCTGTTGTTGGGGCATATACTTGAATTATAGTTGTGTTGATAGGCAATCCTCGCAGACGAATAGAGATTAAGCGTTCGCTGACTGCATTGTATTTCATTACAGTTCTTGCAAGTTTCTTCTTTATTATAAGTGCAACACCATTTCTTCTTTGTCTTTCATTTCCAGCATAGTAGACCATGTGATCATCTGATGCAAAGTGCCCCATGCCAGTCCATTTCAGTTCGCTGACACCCAACAGATCAAGTTGTACACGTTCCATTTCATTCTTGACCACCTCCAACTTCCCTTGGTTCATGCTTCGTACATTCCATGTTCCAATGTGTAAGACATCTTTACAGCTTCTGACTCTCATTTCATGCGCAGCTACATCAGCAGTCAGACTTCCCGAGGGCTTTGATCCAACCACATCATAAATGCTGGCTTTACTCTGAAAAGTCTTCAGCTCTTCCCCAGTAGCTAGTTGAGTGCCTTCCGACCTGGGAGTCTCATCTTCCAGCACCATAGCACAATTTGTTTTGTTGTAACTATCCATTGGGTTTTCATGGCAAGATACAGAAGTAGATTGCCGGGCCTTCCTTCTGCGCAGTTTAAGTTTGGTGTTGTTGCCGTTGTCACAGAAATGTGATCCTCCGCCGTCAACACTATCCCATTCTGCTGCTGCCCAGATGGGTGGTTTGTCTTCGTCTGGCACCTCAGCTGAGACCTGTCCATCTTGGGAGACCCTGCCAGTAGTTAAACTACCGATAGTTTAGCTCTCAGCATCACTGATGCACGCAAGCCCTCACAGCACGACAAGCTGCAAACCAAGTGAGAGCTAACTTCCTTAGTGGGGTAGTGAAGTCTCCCAACACTCATCCAAGAAAGTGCAGTTTGGTACACAAAAGAAGTACAAGCCTTAAAAAGACAACTAACTTCCTTAGTTGTCTTTTTAAGGCTTGTACTTCTTTTGTGTACCAAACTGCACTTTCTTGGATGAGTGTTGGGAGTTGTGGTACTGATAGAAACAGTGGCTGCTTTGTTTATTGTTGAATTCCATCTGTTTGAGTATTTTGGTGTCCTTGGTGTCTATTTGAAGCTGTGGTAAGACTTCTTTTAAGAACCTAACCTCCTCGCCCATTAAAGAAACCATTTCTCAAAGCCATGACTTCCCTAAATTACCAGCAGACAGTCGAAGCCCCATGACACCAACATGGAACCACACCTGACCTGATCTTTATGCCAATTCTGCTAATAAGGCAGAAACAAGCCACTACCCCACTGCCCACTCTGGTTCCTTGGTCGGACCACCACGTACTCTCCTTCACCCTACTCCTTAAAGACACCACACAACAAGCTAAAGGAGAAACTAAACCAAGAAGATTCAGAGGCTACCACAAGGAGACCTTCCTTCAGGAAATAATGCCACAACTACAAAACGATTGCAATGACATTGATGGAACCATAACCAAATGGAACTCAAACCTATCCAAAGCTGTATCAGCAACTAACAAAGAATAGACACACACCCAAAGGAAAACCAGCGCCCCCTGGTACTTGGATGAGATCCAGGAAGCAAAACGCACGCTCAGAAAGCTGGAGAGAAAATGGAGGCGTACCAAGTCACATGAGACTGCTGTCCAATAAAGAACTGAACAACAAGCCTACAACAGCTTAATCAACGACCACCGGCAGCAACACCACACCAACCTCATCCTGAAATCAGCCAACAAACCAAGAGAATTATTTAACATAGTACAACAACTCACAAAGGACACCCCACTACCCAATGAACATCAAGTAGACCCCCAAGAATTCTCAAACTATCTGATAAACAAAAACACAAATCCGACAAACATCAGACCTACCGCAAAACACATCCCAACATTGACGGATCACAACCAGACCTGCGAAGAATCACACCAAACCTTGAATGACTTCTCTATACCGACAACACAGCAAATAGAAAACACTGGGGCTCCCTTAATACGACAACCTCACCTGCTGACCCATGCCCAGTGGATCAAGGCTTCCAAGAACCAACTAAGCCACCACCTACATAAAATCGTACAGCAGTCCCTCCAGCAAGGGCACCTCCCGCAGATTCTAAAGCAAGCTACCATATGACCAATCCTTAAAGGCAACTCGCTAAACACCTCTGACCCAAAATCTTACCGTCCAATCTCAAGCATACCATTTATCTCCAAAATCATCGAGAAAGAAGTATAAAGACAACTACAGGATCACGTGGACCTTCATGCTCCACTGGACTTGCACCAACATGACTTCAAACCACATCACAATGTAGAGACTCTGCTCACCTCCCTCTTTGACACCCTACTGAAAGGAATAGACAACATAAAGAATGGTTTCCTACTAATTTTCATTGACATCTCAGCTGCCTTTGACACAGTATCTCACCACATACTCCTACAGCGCCTCCAAGAAATGGGATTACGCAACAGCACCCTGAAATGGTTCACCTCCTACATAAGCAACCGCACACAGCAAGTAAAATGCAGGGAAAAGAAATCAGCTCAATTTACCACCACGCAAGGAATACCACAGGGATCGGCCCTTTCATCAGTACTATTCAGCATCTATATACAGCCCATATGCAGCATCATCAGACAACACAGCATACAATATCACCTGTATGCAGACGACATAATGGTGTACACCCCAATCGACCTGAGCACCTCTGACATAACCTCACTGACTGAGTGCCTCGAACATATGAACAGCTGGCTCGCCGACAATAACCTCAAGGTAAACTTTGATAAGACTGAAGCAATGTTTATTTCCAGGAGCACAACATTCAATCCACCCCAAGAAATCAACATACAACAAAGGACAAAGTAAAGTATCTCGGTTTCATCTTAGACAAGAACCTGAATCTCCATTCCCACATTAACAAGACTGCAGCAAAAGCGTACCATCGTTTAAAGATCATCAGACGACTCAAGCCACTCTTCAGCCAAGAACACTTCCACACAGTATGCCAGGCAGTCATTACCCCCATACTGGACTATGGAAATTCACTATATCAGGGGTTACCCTGTACACACACTTCAATTGGTTTAGAACACTGCAGCATGCATAATCCCAGGCACATCCGAATACGAACACATAACACCAGTACTCCGACAGCTGCACTGGCTACCCATAATAGCACGGGCAGAATTCAAGGCAACACTAATCATCTTCAAGACCATACACCACTGCTCAGCAGAAATTCTACAAACTACAATAACCAAAGGCACAAGCAGCAGACCCAGGCGAGCCCAAGGCAGCAATAGACTCCTCACCCCGGCCGGATACCACAAAACGAAGCAATCAACTTCCAGAAGAGACTTCTCACTCTCGGCGCTGGACCTGTGGAACTCACTCCCTGAGGCACTAAGAGCATAAAAGGACCTCAAAACCCACCTGTTCTTGGCCTCATATGAACAAGTACCTTAACTCCCAATCCACGCAGCCTTGCCGATACAGCCACCATACACCAACATTTCAGACCTGGAACTCAACCCCCAGAAATATATGTATGTCTTGTCACCTATGTTTAATGTAGACGCCTTGTTATATCCCTAACCACTTTGATTGAAGGATAAGGTGGTATACAAAACTGGCTAAATAAGTAAATTAATTAAATAAATTTGTCCTTGTCAAATTTGCGGAACTTCCTATGTTAGCTGATTTGATTTGCATTTGCTTTACTGGGAATGACTGGGATGTTGAATTGGATAGTGTGGTGGTCAGACTAAGGAATTTGTTTGATCTGTACTTTTGGATCGAAGAAATCATTTGCTCTTGCGGAATGAAAATGAGGTCCAAGGTATTTCCCTTAATGTGCATAGGATCTTGAATTATTTGCTTAAAGCCTAGGGCATCCATTGCCTCCATAAATCCTTGGGCTAGATGTGTTAATGTGGAAGGCAGGTTTAGGTCACCTAGGACAATTGTGAATTTGTTAGAATTATTTATGTTGCATAGGTAATCTGTTATGTTGGTAAGCTCTTCCCCTTTTGATGAAGGGGGCCTGTAGACTAGACATATGTGCATGTTTGTATTTTCCACAAGGATAATGTCCATGTTTTGTGAAATTTCATTTGAGATTTTTGAGGGTTGTAATTCCTTCCTTGCTAGAATGGTTACTCCTCCTCCTCCTCCTCCTCTTTTATTTGACCTTTGGTGGTTGAGTATGTCATATCCTATTGGTTTTAGTTGATTGGTCAACACTGTGTCATTAGCCGTTAGCTATGATTCATTTATGAATAGAATGTCAAAATTATTATCGGTGATGTGGTCAATTATCAGTGGGATTTTATTCCTGATAGAGAATGGGTTGATGAGAGAGCATTTTAAACTGGGTGTGGAATTGCTGGGAATGGTTTTGGATTGACCCACTTCGCTGAGGTTGATTTGAATAAGGCGTTTTCCTTATCGGTCCTCCAGTTCAGTCCTCCACCTCTGGGTAGTGCACATCCTCGTGCAGCATGGAGACTGGGCAAATCAAAACTGTGACATCACTGGATGTACCTTGCTGGCCTCTCCCATCAACTCCAGTGTGTCCAGTCTTCATGCAGCAGGAGGATATAGTGAGCCTAGGTGCTGGGCTCACTTGAGGGACAGATAAGGAGCTTTGATTAGAATAGTGGTTTAGGTTACTTTATTTGGGGCTTTTCATTTTATTTCTTCCCTTTCATTTAATTTGTACCAAAAAAAAAAAAGAGGAGTTTTCCTTTGCTGGGCTCGATCAACTTATGTTGCTGCCTCTCTCCTCCTGGGTGCTTTTGCATTTTTGAGCTGCTCTCCCCTCCTGGTTTGTACGGAGGGGGGTTGTGCAGCGAGGCCGGCTCATTTCCTGCCAGCTCCGAGGGACCGGTGCCTCTGTTTCAGGGCTTGCATGCACGTCTGGAACCTGTCAGCTCTCTCCGTGATGGCTGCTCCCTTTACCATGTGAGCAGCATCGCGGATTACAGGGCAGCTGTTCGAATCGGCAAGGAGAGAACTGCTGTTGTGGGGTAATTTCGGGCCTGACAGGCAGGTGAGTGGACTGAGTGAGTTGCGACTCGGCGGGAAGTGTTTTAGAGCCGTGGCGGGGTTTTGCGGTGACAAGCAGGCCCTGCTCGTTTCCATGCACTTTTTCCTCCCATGTTTTTTTGTCTGCCGCGAGGCTAAGGCAACTCATTCCCTCGGGCTTAGATTCTCTGGGAAATAGCTTAATTAGCTTTAAATAAGGTCAATTTGGCTAGTTCTATTTGTTTTAGTTTGTGTTTGGTTAAATTTGATTGTAGACTTCGTGAGAGCAAATAAAAAAAAAATAAAATAAAAAGCGGCAGACAGGACTAGGTTAAAGGTTGGGCCTTAGTTCTAGGGGATATTTAATTTAATTTATTTTAATTTTCTTTAAGTTGATTTCTTGGTTTTAGCTCATGCCTTCCCGCCCTCAGTGCCTGGTGTGTGGCATGCGCAGGGGCGCAGTCTCTGATGCCAGGGTCTGCAGGGGCTGCGCGCTGGCATCCAGCATGATGGAGCAGGAGATTCCAGATAAGCCCGGTGAAGGAACTCAAAGCTCATTGGCTGTGGTAGAAGGTGAGTCACTGCCGGAAGCTCCGGCCGTATCCCTTTTTGAAAGCCAATCGATTCCGGCCAGTGCCGTGGCGTCGACAGGGTCTGATGTGGCTCTTGAAGGTTTTTCTCCAGATTTTGTCTTGATAATGCATCCAGCTTATTGCTTGCATCAGCAAGGGTCGAAGACGGAGCCTGTGTCCCTTGGAGCGAAGGTCCAGCCTTCAGGCTTAGAAAAGGCCGGTACCAGTCTGATAAGACCTCTGAAAAGGGCACGTTCACTCGAGGAGCAGCCCTTGGATTCGGATTGGCCTGAAACGGATGAAGCGGAGTTGGAACAGGAAGTCGCACTAGAAGAGTTGGAGGAAGGGGAGATTCCAGACAAAGAGGATCAGGCGAGGATTATAAGAGTATTCTGAAGGGAGGAGCTTATGGCACTCATTACCGAGTCCCTTCAGGCGCTCAACCTTGTGTCGGTCCATCCAACAGACGAGGAGGGTCTGGAGGATCCTCTCATTCGGGCTGTACAGCAGACCAAGGCGGTGTTTCCCATTCACCAAGTGGTAGACCGCATGATTCAAGATGAATGGGACGTGCCTGAGGCGGGATTGCGAGGGGTGAGAGCTATGAATAGGCTCTACCCCTTGGTAGACAAGGATAAGGAGAAATTTCGGTCCTCGCGCATAGATGCAGCGGTGTCAGCGGTCACGAAAAAGCGACTATTCCGGTTGAAGGTAGTGCGGCTTTGAAAGATGCGCAGGACAGAAAGGTGGACGGACTATTAAGATAAGCCTTTGAGGTTAATGCTCTTTCTTTGCAAGCGTCCATTTGTGGGGCTTGGGTGGCAAGAGCTTGTCTCAGATGGTGGCAACGCTTGCAGCAGCCGTCTCAACAGACACAGGAAAGGTTGATGGATGTGATACGGCTGAAATCAGGTTTGATCAGGGCATTGGCAAATAGTATGTTATCTTTAGTAGCTGCGCGCCGTTATCTGTGGTTGAGGAATTGGGCGGCGGATGTGTCTTCTAAGTCGCGTCTCAGTAAACTTCCATTCAAGGGGAAGTTGTTTGGTGAGGACCTTGATAAGTTGGTTAAGGATTTGGGAGAGTCCAAAGGCGGTAGGTTGCTGGAAGATAAGCCTAAGCAGGGCAGATCCCTGAGTTATTCACGTGGTCAGTTCAGGGAGTTTAGACGATTTCGTACCTTTCAATTAGGAGGTTTTCAGAGAGGAAGATTCCCTACAAGAGCACAGGGGTTTCGTGGTTTTCGAGGAGCGGGTAGGGGATTCGCTACCTCCTCTACCGCAACAGTCCAGCGGGCCCAGGTGGGAATTCAACCGATAGGAGGATGACTTCGGAATTTTCTTCCTCCTGGACCCAGATAATGTCCAATCAATGGGTGTTGGAGGTTATACGCGAAGGTTATACTCTCGAGTTTGGTCGTCCAGTACTAGATTCGGTCGTTTTGTCCCCTTGCAAAGGGCAGCAGAGAACAGTCGCGGTGTGGCAGACTTTAGACCGCCTCTTATGGTTGGGAGCAGTGGTACCGGTACCACAAGACCTTTATGGCGTCGGTCGTTATTCTATTTATTTCGTTGTACCAAAAAAGGACAGGTCTCTCCGTCCTATTCTGGACCTTAAGGGAGTAAATCGCTGCCTACGAGTACCGCACTTCCGGATGGAGATGGTCGGTAATAGTGGCCGTTCGACAGGGGGGAATTTTTGACTTCTCTCAATCTTACCGAAGCGTACTTGCACATCCCTATCAGATTATCTCATCAGAGGTTCCTAAGGTTTGCCCTTCCGTGGGGGCATTTTCAGTTTCAAGCTTTGCTCTTCAGGTTAGCGATGGTGGTGGCAGCAGCGCTGCGAAAGGAAGGAATCTTAGTTCATCCTTACCTAGACGATTGATTCAAGTAAATCCAAGGATGAAAGCATGCGGGTGACAGGCAGAGTGGTGTCTTTCCTTCAGAGTCTCAGCTGGGTAGTCAATGCGACCAAGAGCTGCTTGGTGCCAACTCAGGTTCTAGAATATTTGGGGGTGCAGTTCGACACACAGTTGGGAGCAGTGTTTCTGCTGGATCGTCAAGCTTAGGCCCTTCGACAACTGGTGCGCAGGTTTGTTTCGACTCCGGTGCCGTTAGCTTGGGCCTATCTTCATGTGCTAGGGACAATGGCGGCAACCTTGGAGGTGGTGCCATGGGCCAGAGCTCACATGTGCCTGTTGCAGAGGTCATTGCTTCCCTGCTGGTCGTACCAGAATGATTCACTGAACAAACGTCTGCCCTTTCCAAGTCAGACAGTCCCTTCGCTGGTGGCTGTGTCCAGGGAATCTGGCGGCAGGCATGCCACTGGAGCAGCCACAGTGGCTTCTGGTGTTGACACGAGTGAGTCTCGCAGGTTGGGGAGCTCATTGCGGGGATCTGTTCGCACAGGGCACTTGGCATGATCAGGAGGTTCAGTGGTCGATCAACCGTCTGGAGCTTCAAGCATTCGAAACGACGGTGCAGGGTCGAGTGTACGAGTGCTGTCAGACAGTGCCGCAACAGTGGCTTACCTCAATCGTCAGGGTGCCACGGGAAGTGCAGCCATGGAAGAGGAAGCAGGGGCTCGTTCGCCTGGGTGTGGCCCCGACTACAGGCGATTTCGGCGGCGCACATAGCGGGCACAGACAATGTGATGGCAGATTTTCTCAGCAGAGTCCGGGTGGATGCCGGAGAATGGGAGCTTCATCCGGAGGTCTTTGCACAGATAGTTTGCAGGTGGGGGTCCTCCAATCATGGACCTCATGGCAACTTTCCGGTCGGCCAAGGCGAGTCGCTTCTACAGTATAAGACGGGAAATGATGTCTGAGGGTATCGATGCCCTGATGCAGCAGTGGTCATCGTCCGGTCTACTCTATGTTTCCCCTGTGGGCGCTCATAGGTCGAGTTGTGCAGTGAATCGAAGCTCATCGGGGGAGAGTGGTGTTAGTGGCTCCGGATTGGCCGAGACGGCCGTGGTATGCCGATCTGGTGCGGTTGCTCGACGGGGACCCATGGAGGTTACCGGCAATGGTGAATCTTTTGATGCAGGGGCCTCTGCGAATGCCTCAGGTGGATCGGTTCTCGCTTACGACTTGGCCATTGAAAGGGCAAGGTTAAGGAAAAAAGGCTATTCTGGAGCGGTGATTGCGACCTTACTTCGTGCCAGAAAGCGGTCTACTTCCCTGGCGTATGTGCGTACATGGCATATATTTGAGGACTGGTGCTCTCAGCGGCAACTCCATGCTGCCACAGTGTCTGTACCCATGGTGTTAAGTTTTTTACAGGACGGTTTTAATAAGGGCTTGGCAGCCAGCACCTTGAGGGTTCAGCTGGCAGCTCTGGCTTGCTATAGAGGTAAAGTTCAGGGGGTAGCTTTAGGCTCCCACGTTGACGTGATTCGTTTTCTAAAAGCGGTATCTCGAATGCGGCCTTCTCGCAGAATAGTGGTTCCCCTGTGGGATCTCAACTGTTTTTGGGAACGTTGACTAGAGAACCTTTCGAGCCCTTGCATCAAGTTTCACTTAAGGATTTAACCTTGAAAACAGTGTTTTTAGTGGCCATTTTTTTTGGCACGTCTAGTGTCGGAGTTGCAGGGTTTGTCCTGTCGGGAACCGTTCTTGTCTTTTCTAAAGAAAAGGTGGTCTTGAGGCCTGTGCCATCCTTTTTGCCCAAGGTGGTTTCTCCTTTCCATCTGAATCAATCGGTCTCCTTGCCAGTATTGGGGGCTTCGGTGGAAAGCGTCTCACACCGTAGTCTTCGGCGGTTGGACATAAAAAGGGTTCTGCGTCAATACTTAAAGGTATCGGAACCCTTTGTAAGTCTGATCGCTTATTCGTTCTTTTTGGAGGTCTGTGGAAAGGCGAGGTGGCTGCTAAATCTTCAATTTCTAGATGGGTCCGAGAAGCGATAGCAGGGTCGTCCGGTGCCTGTGGGGTTACAGGCTCACTATACTAGAGTGCAAGTGGCGTGTTGGGTGGAGCATAGTTTGGTTCCGCCAGTGGAGATTTGCAGAGTGGCCACTTGGTCGTCTCTCCATACTTTCAGTAAGCACTATCGCCTGGATGTTCAGGCGGCGAACGATGCCTGTTTCGGGTCGGCGGTGTTACGATCTGGATGGTCAGGTCCCTCCCAATGATAACTGCTCTGTTACATCCCAGAAGTGGAGGACTGAATTGGAGGACCGATAAAGAAAGAGAAATTAGACTTACCTGCTAATTGTTGTTCCTTGAGGAACTCCAGTTCAGTCCTGATTCCCGCCCAGGGGTGGTTAGTTCGGGGGTCAGATTGGTCTGAAAGGATATTAGTTACGTCCGGTGTAAAATCTTTTTAAAGTTCAGTTTCGCTGTGATTCTTTTTCTCTAGTCTCTCTGCCCTATTTGGTTCAGGGAGGGAGGAGAAATGTGAGAGCTGCAGTTTGTCCTCTTAATTAGGGGGATTTGGTTTAGTGGTTAAAGTTAACGTTAAAATTTCTTACTGTAGCTACTTATTTGTTGCTCCTTTGATTCTGCTTTGTCAATAGTTCACTGGAGTTGATGGGAGAGGCCAGCAGGGTACATCCAGTGATGTCACCGTTTTGATTTGCCCAGTCTCCATGCTGCAGGAGGAGGTCCCACTACCCAGAGGTGGAGGACTGAACTGGAGTTCCTCAAGGAACAATTAGCAGGTAAGTCTAATTTCTCTGTTTGCGCTTTGCTTGTTTAATAAATGGATTGAAGTTTTTCGCTACAGTATTCAGTCGGTGAGATGTGGGAATGAAAGATATTAGGTAGCCGGAAGAAGAAAAGGCCTGTGTTGTGGCTGATAATGTCAGGGAGACAAGCAGGTCAAGAGCCATTAATGTATAAAAGGGATGCATTATTTTTTTTTATCAGATTTCTTTTTGTCTTTTAAGACGAGTAGGTTTATGTGTAGTGGAATTTGTCTGGGATTCCCTTTAAGTAGTTTACTTGCTCAACTCCGATACTACATCTCCTTTGAACTGCTCACGGTCTTTTTAATGGGGTCAAGTAATGAATGAAGATGAATAACTTTGTAGCAAGTAATTTACATTAGTAACTTTCTTATGCAGTTCTAATCCTTTGAGTGAGATACAGTGTTGGGTTAGTACGTTTACCCTAAACGCTTTAAGAACTAAAATTGCGTACCTCTCCTAGTGCAGGAGCTTTAATTCCTTGATGCTGTGGATGGTTATCGGCGATATTCTTATCTGTAGGCTCTTGAGGGTCTTGGGCTATGCGCAGAGATATTCTTTAGCTGTTTAACTGGGAACTGCGACTGGGTTAAATGAGACAGCTTTGGAATCCAGTGTATTGAGTAGTCGGAAGATTAGATTAGATCTTAGAATTAGGGTTAGGAAACTACCATGCAGGACCACACTTAAGGGCCACACCTAAGGGCCCTCTGGCGAGGCCCTCAGGTGTGGGCCCGCCCGATAGCACTGGCAATTTAAACTGCTCCTCTTCAGCCCGATTGGCTTTGGGCCATTGAGCGGGGAGGGATCTGCCTTCCCGCTCCCTCGCCCGACGCTGATCGGGGTGTTGCTCTGTTTCGGTGCTCTTCTCTCTGCCCGATGGAGCTAGCAATTTAAACTGCTCCTCTTCAGCCAGATTGGCCAGATTGGCTTTGGGCCAGTGAGTGGGGGGGGGGGTCTGCCTTCCTGCTCCCTCGCCCAACGCTGATCGGGATACTGCTCTGTTCCGGTGCTCTTTTCTCTCTGCCCGATGGCGCAGGCAATTTAACTGCTCCTCTTTAGCCCGATTGGCTTTGGGCTTAAATGGTACCTTATTCCACTAAGGCTCTGTAAGAGCAGAGTGTTATAGAGTGGGGAGTGTTGGAGATTGTGTGCAAGAGGGTAGCTTTATATAGTGCCAGATAGTGAGGAGTTATAGGGAACAGATGAATCTTGCTATCGATCCTTCGGCTCTCTCCACTATTCTCATATCACCTTTTTCCTCCTCCTTGTCTTCTAAAACTGTTGATGAGGCTGTAGCTTCCTATACAACAGCACTCTTCTCTGCTCTGGATACTCTTGCTCCACCCCTCCCACGTCCTGTAAGACACACTATATCTCAGCCCTAACTATCTTCAACTACCCGTTATCTATGTTCTTTGCCCGCTCAGCTGAGCGCACTTGGCTCACAACCCATACCCTTTCTGACTTTCTTCACTTCAAATTCATGCTTGCCTCCTTCCAGTCAACCATAGCACTCACCAAGCAAAACTACTATGTCCATCTGACTAACTCTCTTGCCTCTGATCCTCGCCGTCTCTTTTCAACTCTCTCTCCTTAAGGCGCCTCCGCCTCCGACCCCCTCCTTCCCTTTCTGCCCAAACTCTAGCCTATTATTTCCATGGCAAAGTCCACAAGATTACACTCCCAATTCCCCACAAGATCAGCTTCATCCCCTCTTCTCACTCTTCAATACCAAATCTTCCCCTCAATCTCTGCTACGCTTTCATCCTTTTCTAAAATCTTTGAAGAGGAAACTACTCATCTTCTTTCCTCCTCTAAACTCACTACCTGTTCCTCTGATCCTATCCCACCCGTCTCCTTAACTCCACCTCCTCCTCTGTCATCCCTTCCATCTCTAATATTCTCAATTTTTCGCTCTCCACTACAACTGTCCCAGCAGCCTTCAAGCATGCTGTAGTCACACCTCTCCTCAAAAACTCTAATTTTAACCTACTTGTCCTTATTATCGACCCATCTTCCTTCTTCCTTCCTTTCATTTCCAAACTTCTTGAACATGCAGTTCTCCAGGACCAAGCAGGAAGTCAGCCCTCACATATGGGTGACGTTGGCATCGACGGAGCCCTCATGCGGCGCATTTCCCCAGCTATCAGAGAAAGCCTTTGGGAATGCAGCGCGCATGCGCGGTCCCCTTCCCGCCCAAGGGTGCCATCTTGCTCAGTCTTCTTTTTTCCGCGGAGCCCGACGGACGTGTGTCCTAGTCACCCAGTTAAAAGTTGATTTTTCCTTCGAAGATTCGTGGTTTTTTGCCAGTTCGACACCGGTTCCCCTTCCCGCCTGGGCACGGTACATCGGTATCGAGCCCGGAGCTGTTTTTTCGGTTTTTGTCCTTCGAGACTAGCATTCGCACTCTCTTTCTTTTTCACTGGCAGCCCGATCTTTTGACCTTGCAAGGGCCCTTTTTCCCCCAATGGCTGCCAGCGGGTTCAAGAAGTGTGATCGGTGTAAGAAACTGATGTCTCTCACCGACACACACGACTGCTGCCTCTGGTGCCTCGGGCCCGATCATGACCCGATGATCTGTGGCCCATGTGGCAAAATGTCCTCAAAGGCGTTGAGGAGCCGTCAGCATCAGCGAGAAAGGATCTTTGACTCCACGTCCGGCCGGGCCCAGACTTCGTCAGAGGCCTCGACGTCTCGAGAGTCCGACCCCAAGCATCGTCGGGGCTCCTCTGAGCGGGGGTCTCCCTCACGGGAACACAAAAGGAAGAAGAAACCCGCGAGGGCGGCGTCGGTGGACGTTCGGTCCCTTGAGGGCCAGGTCGCATAGCCCCGACCGCCGTCCTGGGTCCTCGGAGCCAGAGAGGCCTGCCAAATTGCCTCCTGTGGAGCCGGAGTCCCCGAGTCATGTGAGTGCTGTAGTCCTCGTGGACTCTCCTCCAGGGGAGCCGACATCGGCCCCAACGCTGTCAGGGGCCCAAGTCAGGGGCTGCTGAGTCTCCTGAGCTCGGACTCAGGTTGACGGCCTTGGAGAGCAGCTTGGCTGCCTTCATGGAACAGCAGCGGGTGCTGATCGCCTGTCTGACCGGTGCATCTGCCCCGACCACCGGAACCTCGACGTCCAAGTCGATCCCGAAGGCCGAGCCGATCCTCGAGTCCATGCAGTCTCGAGTCGATCCTTGGCCAAGGTCTCCCTCGGCCTCCCATATGGGGCCGAGGTCATCGACGCTGGTACCCTCGGCGTCGGGGTGGATGGCATCGGTGCCCGCCCGGCCGGAGCTGCTCAATTCCTCCTCAGAGGGGTCGGGGTGGAAGACGGAGGACGAGGAGTCCCATTGGACTCACCGGAGTCCGATCCTCGGAGAAGGTCCCCCCCAGAGGATACCCGGTTCTCAGACTTCGTGAGGGATATGGCCAAGGCCTTGGCCTTCCCCACGGATCCCGAGGAGGAACCTCGAGCCGAAGAGCTCGAGGCCCTCCAGTATGATTCTCCCACGAAGGAGGCCTTTACTGTACCGGTTCCTTTGATGCTGGAACGGCTGCCCTTCCGCATGTGGGAGGCACCGGCCTCGGCGCCGGTTCTCAGCAAATGGGTTGATTCCATTTATCGAGTCCGTAAGAGCCCTGGGTTCCAGAAGGCACAGCTACCGCACTACTCCATGGTTGTGGAATCGGCCATGCATCGTCTGAAGAGTCAGAAGATGCACTCCTCGGTGCCCCCCGGCAGGGAGGCCCGGAACCCGGATGCCCTCGGTAGAAAGTGCTTCCAGGGCTCTATGCTGGCTTGCCATGTCCAACCTTACCAGCTGTACATGGGCATTTACCTCCGAGACCCGGCAAAGGAGATTGCCGGGTTCTCTGCTGGCCTCTCAGAGGATCCTTTGCAGAGGTTCAAGGCTTTGTCATCGGGGATTCGAGAGTGCTCGAAGTTTATATTCCGAGCAGCCTATGATGGCTTCGAGGCTTCGGCCCGAGTAGCAGCAGCCGGCATCGGTGCACGCCGTCAGGCCTGGCTACAGTCATCGGACCTTGAGCCATGGGTCCAGGACAAGTTGGTCGATGTCCCTTGCCGGGGTGAGAACCTCTTTGGCAAGCCCATGGCTGAAAAGGCTGCAGAAATCGAGACTGAGACTCTCACCAGAACAAGGCTGTCCAGGAAGACTTCTGCCCCTTCTCAGAAGAAGAAGGGCTCTGGGAAAAAGCCCTTTTACCCGAGGAAGGCTACTGCCTACAAATCCTACCCTCAATTTCAGGCCTCTACAGCTCCCCATCAGGGTCAACAGGCCAAGGGGCAGGGACATGGGCCCCGTAGGCAGAAAACCCCAAGCCATCAGCTCCGGCTCCTGCACAGCAGGGAGCGGGGTTTTGACTCCTACTGCATAGCCTCTCCTCCTCAGCTGGCTCCTCTCAGCACAGGAGGCCGGCTGACACTGTACGCCCACAGGTGGTCAGCCATAACAGGGGATACCTGGGTACTGAGCATAGTCCAAAAGGGCTATTTGCTCCACTTCAACCAGTTACCCCCCTCCAATTTTCCAGGGGAGCCTCCAAGACTCCCTCTTCACAGGAACCTCCTCCTTCAGGAGTTGGCAAGTCTTCTAAGGGAGCAAGTGGTGGAACCAGTGCCTCACCACCTGAGAGGCCAAGGCTTCTATTCATAGTAGTTTCTGGTACCAAAAAGGACAGGAGGCCTCAGGCCCATCCTAGACTTGCGAAATCTCAACAAGTTCCTGGAGAGGGAAAAGTTCAAGATGCTTACTCTTGGAATACTGCTGTCCTACCTCCAGCAGGGAGATTGGCTATGCTCCTTAGACCTGAAGGATGCTTATACTCACATCCTCATTCATCCAGACCACAGACAATATCTCAGATTTGTAGTGGGAGGAAATCATTTTCAGTACAGAGTACTTCCATTTGGCCTAACCTCCGCACCCAGGGTTTTCATCAAATGCCTGGCGGAATCATTTTCAGTACAGAGTACTTCCATTTGGCCTAACCTCCGCACCCAGGGTTTTCATCAAATGCCTGGCGGAATCATTTTCAGTACAGAGTACTTCCATTTGGCCTAACCTCCGCACCCAGAGTTTTCATCAAATGCCTGGCGGTGGTGGCGGCCTATCTCAGAAACCAGGGCATCTTTGTCTTTCCATACCTGGACGACTGGCTCATCAGGGGTCAGTCTCCACAAGAGGCCAGACAAGCCACTCTTCGCACTGTCTCTCTTCTCCAGCATCTAGGCTTCGTCATAAACTTTGCAAAGTCCACTTTGCTCCCCTCATAGGTCATAGAGTTCATAGGGGCAAGGTTGGATACTCTACAAGCAATGGCTTATTTACCCGGGAACAGGGCTCACAGACTGATGGCTCTGGCACAGCAGTTTCGCAGTGGATCTCTGGTCTCTGCCAGACATTTCCTGAGGCTTTTGGGCCACATGGCATCCACAGTCCATGTAACTCCAAATGCTTGTCTGCATATGCGGCCTGCTCAATGGTGCCTCAGAGCTCAGTGGGTACAGGCCACAGGAGACTTAAGGGACAGATTGAGAGTGTCCCAACTACTAGCGGCCTCCCTACAGTGGTGGCTGCAGCTTCCAAAATTGATCAAAGGGGTGCCCTTCCAGGCACCACCACACACACAGGTGCTAACGACCGATGCTTCTCTTCAGGGTTGGGGTGCACATTGCCAGGGGGCATGCACTCAGGGCCTCTGGTCCCCTTGGGAGGCCACACAGCAGATCAATCTGTTGGAGTTGCGAGCTATTCGATTAGCTCTGCAAACTTTCTCTCATGTCCTCTCTCACCAGTCTGTCTTGATTCAGACGGACAACCAAGTAGTAATGTTCTATGTGAACAAACAAGGAGGCACAGGGTCCAGGCTTCTGTGTCAGGAAGCACAGGCCCTGTGCGCCTTTGCAGTCAAGCATGGCATGTTTCTCAAGGCAGTTTATCTACCTGGCCAAGAAAATTACCTGGCAGACAGGTTGAGCAGGATTCTACAGCCTCACGAATGGCTTTTCAATCCCCTAGTGGTCCAGCAGATCTTCCTAAAATAGGGTCTTCCAACCATCGATCTCTTTGCCAGTCCACTGAACCGCCAGCTGCCCAGGTTCTGTTCCAGACAACTGTATCCTCTGCGGATAGCAGCAGATGCCTTCCTAATCTCTTGGTCTACGGGCATGCTGTATGCATTTCCTCCAACGCCTCTAGTGGCCCGGACCCTATTCAAGGTTCTTCGGGACAGGGCCTCACTGATTCTGGTAGCCCCCAGATGGCCGAGGCAACTGTGGTTTCCACTCCTTCTGCAATTGGCGGTGGACCCTCCACTCCCTCTGGGGTGCAACCCGATCTCCTGTCTCAGGATCAGGGATCTCTCCTGCACCCCAACCTCCAGTCCCTCCATTTGATGGCCTGGCTGCTGAAAGGGTAGTTCTAGCCCCCTTACTTCTACCTAGGGAAGTGGAGGAGGTGGTTTTGGCCTCTAGGAGACAATCCACCTGGAAATCTTATGCCCTCGAGTGGCGTATGTTCTCCACCTGGTGTGCTCAGCGCCAAGAGGATCCATTTTCATGCCTGGTACCAGTGGTGCTGCAGTATCTGCTTCACCTGTTGAACCTAGGCCTTAAATCCAACTCTGTTCGGGTCCACCTCAGTGCTCTGTCGGCGCACCACTCGCCGGTGGAGGGCCAGTCGCTGTCGGGTCACCCCTTAGTGGCCCGCTTCCTCAGAGGCCTGCTTTTGCTCAAGCCTCCGATTCGTCCACCAGCCCCTGAGTGGGATTTGAATGTGGTCTTGCAACAACTTAACTCGCCCACCGTTTGAGCCGATGGCTACCTGTCATTTACGCTTCCTTTCCTGGAAGGCGTTGTTATTGGTGGCTCTTACCTCGGCCAGGTGTGTGAGTGAACTATAAGCTCTGGTTTCTGATAGACCATACACACGGTTCTATAGGAACAGGGTGGTCTTACAGACTCATCCTAAGTTCCTTCCAAAGGTTGTCTCCTCTTTCCACCTCAATCAGGAGGTGGTTCTTCCGACCTTCTTTCTCAGGCCGTATGCCGGCCGGGCTGAAATGGTCTTGCATACCCTGGACTGTAGGAGGGCATTGTCTTTCTACATTGACCGTATGCAGGGGCATCGAAGGGCTATTCAGCTCTTCGTATCTTATGACCCTAATAAGCTGGGGTCACCTGTTTCCAAGCATACCCTATCCATTTGGGTAGCAGACTGTATCGCCTGGGCATACAGGGCAGCCGGCCTCTCCTTGCAGGGTCGAGTCACGGCCCACCGTGTCAGAGCGAAGGCTGCGTTAGTAGCTCATCTCTGCTCTGTTCTGTTGGCAGACATCTGCCGGGACGTTACTTGGTCTTCAAGCCAAACCTTTGCGGCCCATTACTGCCTCGAGAGGGAGTCCCGCAGGGACAGTGCTTTCGGACAGGCGGTACTCTGTAATCTCTTTGAGGTTTAGGCAACTCCTACCCTCTGGCCCTTGTGTTGGGCTACCGTTCAGGAGCGTTTTCAGAGAAGATTCTTATCACGCATGCTGAGGCTCTAGAGGGAGCTTATTTTTCAGCTTTGGGTTCTCGGTAGCTTAGAGCTTGGGAGTTACATATGTGAGGACTGACTTCCTGCTTGGTCCTGGAGAAAGCGTAGTTACTCACCTGTAACGTGTTCTCCAGGAGCAGCAGGAATCAGTCCTCACGACCCTCCCTCCTCCCCTTGGAGTTGCAGTCCTGTACATTTCATTTTGTTTTTTTGCTGTCTTTTAGCTATGTCATCAGACTGAGCAAGATGGCACTCTTGGGCGGGAAGGGGACCGCGCATGCGCGCTGCATTCCCAAAGGCTTTCTCTGAAAGCTGGGGAAATGCTCCGCACGAGGGTTCCGTCGACGCTGACGTCACCCATATGTGAGGACTGATTCCTGCTTCTCCTGGAGAACACCTGTTACAGGTGAGTAACTACGCTTTCTCTGCTGTTGCCTTGAATTTCTCTCCTCTCAAGCCCTTCTAGATCTGCTACAATCTTTTTTTTTTTTTTTGTCCTTGTCACTCCACCGAAACGGCTCTTGCCAAAGTTTCCTGCGACTTATTCCTGGCTAAATCCAAAGGCCTTTACTCAGTCCTCATTCTTCTTGACCTTTTTGCTGCTTTCAACATTGTTAACCACCACCTTCTCCTCAAAACATTGTCCTCACTTGGTTTTGGGAGCTCTGTGCTGTCCTGATTCTCTTCTTATCTCTCCCATCACTTTTTCGGTGTTTATTCTGGTGGTTCCTCCTCTACTGCTACCCCACTCTCTGTTGGTGTACAAAAAGGGTCTGTTCTGGGCCCCTCCCCCTTTCTCTCTCTATACCCAGTCCCTTGGTGCTCTCATTTTCTCCCATGGCTTTCAATGCCATTTCTACGCTAAGGATTCTAAAATCTATCTCTCTACACCTCATATTTCTTCGACATTCCAGACCCGGATCTCTGCCTTTCTATCTGACATCGCTGCCTGGATGTCTCACTGCCATTTGAAAGTAAACATGGCCAGAACTGAACTTCTTTTTTTTTTTCCCCTAAACCCTACTCACCCCTTCCTCCTTTCTCTATCTCTGTAGATAACACTTTTCTACTTCCTGTTTCTTCAGCCTGCAACCTTGGGGTCATCTTTGACGCCTCCCTCTTCTTTTCCATACACATTCAACTGATTGCTAAAACCTGTTGTTTCTTTCTCTATAACATTAGCAAAATTCACCCCTTCGTTTCTGAACGCATTACTAAAGCACTTATCCAGCCTTTAGTCACCTCCCATCTACATTATCGCAACCTCCTTCTTGCTAGTCTCCCTCTGTCATCTCTCTTCCCTTCAATCTGTTCAGAACTCAGCTGCACGGCTAATCTTCTGCCAACCCCGTTATACTCATATAACCCCTCTTCTCAAGTCACTTCATTGGCTCCCCTTCCGTTTCTATATCCATTTCAAACTTCTCCTTCTGACCTATAAATTCATTCATTCTACTGTTCCTCACTATCTTTTTCCTCTCTCCCTACACCCCTCCTCATGAATTCTCCTATTCTTCTGGCTGCTTCTCTATGCCCTTATCTCCAGGAACAAGCAGGAATGTAGTCTTCACATATGGGTATCGTCGGTACTGATGGAGCCTGCGCAGGAACGCTCCCCAGCGTCCAATTAGAAAGCTTTTGGGAGCATCCCACAGTGCCTGCGTGCTGCCTTCCCACCTTTCCCAACTGCCTCTCTCCAGTTCTTCATTTTCCGCGGAGCCAGCAGGTCGTTGTTTCTGTCACCGCAGAAAAGTTTCCTTATTCTCCTTTTTTTTTTTTTTTGTGGTCGTGTCTACCTTCTTCGACGCTATACCGGTACCGCCGGTTCTTCTTTGCTTTCTTAATAAAAGACTTCTTTCCCAGGTGCACGCGCCATTTTGGGCCCTAGGCCCAAAATTTCCTCCACTATGGAAAAACCCGCTTCGGGTTTCAAAAAGTGCACCAAGTGTGGCAGTACTATCTCTGTCACCGACACCCATGAGTGGTGTCTTAAATGTTTAGGTCCTGGCCACTCCATCTCTGAGTGTATGGCTTGTGCCATGATGTCCAAGAGGGGTCGACAAAACCGGGCTGCTAAGCTCAGCACCCTTTTTCCCTCCAATGCAGCTTCTGTGGCATCGACGTCTTCCAGGGTTTCGTCTTCCTCCCATGGATCTCAGGTAACCAAACATAAGTCTAGCCGGTCCTCAAAGGGTAGATCTCCTTCCAAGCATCGAGATGCCTCTGGCATTGCCCTTGAGGGTTCTGTACCGGCAAAATTGCCCCGGCGGGAGGCTTCGGCTTCCAAAGCATTATCAAGGCTCCAGGAAGTTCTTGAGGCCTCAACCTCGGCAGAACTACTGGTGCCATGCTCTGGGGTACCAGCTGCTTTCTCCGGTACCGATACCCAGGCATCGGCAGCGTCGATAGACCAGAGGTTCCTGGCTATTGAATGCAGTCTGGCGGCTCTCCTTGCGGCATAGACACCCTCAGAACCGCGTCAGACAGTTCAGCCGGTACCGGCACCGGTATCGGTTCCGGCACCGACAGCATAGACATCGGGTTCTGCTTTGCCAGCACCCAGTCATGCGATGCCTTCTGGTACCGATACACCGGTACCGATTCCCCCCGGTACCAACTTCGGTCGGTACAGGTATCGGGCTCTTCAGGAGCATCCGGACAGAAGGTACTTTGAATCTTCGGAGGACTCCGAGGATTCTGACAGCTCTGTCGGTACCGGAATACTTCTCCCGGAGGAGCCTTACTCTCCTAAACGTAGGATGTCTCCTCCAGAAGATATCTCCTTTGAGGATTTCATCAGAGAGGTGGCTCGAGGTCTTTCCATTACTGTGGCTCCCGAAACAGAGCCCAGGGCAAAGGAGTTGGAGATTCTACAATATCCCAAGGCTCCTAAAGAGGCAGCTACTTTGCCTATCCATCAGATCTTACATGATCTCATGCTAAGAATGTGGGAAACAC
Source organism: Ichthyophis bannanicus (assembly GCA_033557465.1). Lineage (NCBI taxonomy): Eukaryota > Metazoa > Chordata > Amphibia > Gymnophiona > Ichthyophiidae > Ichthyophis > Ichthyophis bannanicus. Next base: position 451,196,447 of record CM066037.1, read on the forward strand.
CTCTTACCACCTCTCCTCACTCTCGTAGATTGGATACCATGTATCGAGTCCCTCCTTGTCCTGGGTTCCAGAAGACTCAGCTTCCTCACCACTCTATTGTAGTGGAATCAGCTATGAGAAGGATCAGAAGTGCAAAGAGGCATGCCTCTAATCCTCCAGGACGTGAGTGTAGAACTTTGGATGCCTTTGGACGTCGTACTCTCCAGGCTTCCATGCTTTCTGCCAGGATCAGTTCCTATATTTTATATATGGGAATGTTCCTTAAGGAAGTCACAGGAGATTTAGAGGTTTTGAGCCCTCTTCTTCCTGAGGATAGAAGGCAGGACTTTCTCACACTGGTCAAACATGCCCAGGATGTTTCTAAGTTTGTCAACCGTGCAGCTTTTGACTGTTTTGAGTACGTAAGCAGAACCTCTGCCATTTTGCCATAGGTGCACGTAGAATTGCCTGGCTCCAGGCATCCGATTTGGAGCTCTGGGTGCAGGACAAACTCGGCAATATCCCTTATACAGGTGAGAATCTATTTGGCAAGAATTGGCAAGAGAAAGCCAATGAATTAGATGCTGACAACTCTACTTTGGATAGATTATCCAAAGCCACAGCTGATCCTGCAAGAAAGAAATCTTTCAAGAAACCATTCTTCTTCAAGAAGAAGAGGTTTTATCCCTCTTATTCCCATCAGGGACGTTCTGCAGGTCAGTCTGCCCGAAAGAGTCAGAAACCACCTAAACAAAGGAAAGCAAAGACTGCTAAGCCTCAGCAGTCTCAGCCTCCACAAGGCCTTTGACTTTCATCCAGAGAACTTAGCCTTCCTGGCTCTCAAGGGACCAGAGCCTTCCACCATTCCAGGAAGGTTGTGTCACTTTGCTCCCAGATGGGGGCAAATAACAGCAGAACATTGGACACTCCATTATAAAAGAGGGGTACAAGCTTCACTTTTCGTGCATGCCCCCTCCCACAATGGTAAGACAGTTCAATTCCCAGACCTCTCTCATCAACCTATTAGATCAAGAGGTCACTATGCTTCTTGCCCAAGGGGCAATAGAAGAAGTACCCATTCATCAACAGGGTACAGGGTTTTACTCCCCCTATTTCCTTATCCCAAAGAAAACAGGGGGACACAGACCTATTTTAGACCTCAGAGAATTGAACAAATTCCTCTTCAAAGAGAAATTCAAGATGATTTCTCTGGGAACTCTGCTGCCATACCTTCAGAGTCAGGATTGGCTTTGTTCTGTAGATCTCAAGGATGCGTACACTCATGTTCTCTTCCATCCAACTCGCAGAAAGTTCCTTCGGTTCCTTTTTCAAGGAAAGCACTACCAGTACAGGGTGCTTCCTTTCGGCCTGGCCTCAGCACCAAGGGTGTTTACGAAATGCATGACTGTGGTAGCAGCATTTCTTCGCACTCTAGGAATATTCGTCTTCCCCTACTTAGACGACTGGCTCATTCGAGCCCCATCAGAGTCAGAGGCCAGAATTTCCCTATCTTGCACAATGCGTATCCTTCAGTATTTGGGCCTGGTCATAAACATCCCAAAATCCAGCCTAACTCCCACTCAATCTCTAGAGTTTATAGGAGCCTTGCTGGACACCAGAAAAGCAAGGGCCTATCTTCCACAGACCCGTTGCCTTCGCATTGTGCAGTTAGCCTCCCAGGCAGTGTTAAAGACTCATCTCACTGCTCGGGAAATGTTACAACTACTAGGCCACATGCCATCTACCGTGCACGTGGTTCCCTATGCTCGCCTCCATATGAGAGCAGCCCAATGGACTCTATCCACTCAGTGGACTCAGGCATCAGGCTGCCTATCAGACAAAATAACAAACACAAGTCGCCTTATTCTGTCTCTACAATGGTGGCAATCAACCCAAAACCTGTTGGTGGGGTCCCCTTTCCAGCAACCCCTACCCCAGGTCACTCTAACAACAGATGCCTCACAAGTGGGTTGGGGAGCTCATCTGCAAGATCTCTCTACCCAAGGCACCTGGACTCCACAGGAGACCCATTTACACATCAATCTCCTGGAACTCAGAGCAATCTTCCTTGCTCTTCGAGTGTTCCATACCCAGCTCATCTTCAAGACAGTCCTAATTCAGACGGACAATCAGGTAGCTATTTTCTGTCTGAACAAGCAGGGAGGAACAGGCTCTCTGTCGCTTTGAAACAAAGCTTTGCGACTATGGGCCCTCACCAGAGAGCATCAAATTAATCTCCTGGCGGTGTATCTGCCAGGCATTCAAAACTCTTGGGCAGACAGACTCAGTCGAGTTCTGCTTCCACATGAATGGTCTCTCCATGCAGACCAGGTAGCAAAACTTTTTCAAATTTGGAGAACTCCGGACATAGACCTCTTTGCAAGTCCATTCAATACCAAACTTCCCCAGTTCTGTTCCAGAATTCCAGCTCAGGGTTCTCAGGCCAGGGATGCTTTCCTCCTCCATTGGGGTCAGGACTTCCTATATGCCTTTCCACCCATCCCCCTAATTCCCAAGACCCTATTCAAGCTTCAGAGAGACAAAGGCCACATGATTCTCGTAGCTCCACATTGGCCACGGCAGGTGTGGTACCCTCTACTCCTGCATCTCTCTCAAGCTGCCTCTCTGGAGTTAGGATCTGCTCCAGATCTCCTGTCTCAGGAGGACAGGATGCTGTGGCATCCCAATCCCCACTCTCTGCATCTCAGGGCCTGGTTGCTGAGAGCCTAGACCTTCATGGTTTTAACCTTTCTCAACAAGTAAGGGATGTCCTTTGTGCTTCCAGGAAACCTTCCACAAGACGCTCTTATGCTTTCAAGTGGAAAAGGTTTTCCATATGGTGTTCGCAAAAGGGTCTTCACCCCTCTGTGATACCTCTGGAATCATTACTGGAGTATCTCCTGTATTTATCTAATGCAGGACTTAAAACTAACTCAGTAAGAGTCCATTTAAGTGCTATTTCAGCTTCTTTAAAGCCTTTAAATGAACAACCTATTTCCTCTCATCCTCGCATAGCAAGATTTATGAGGGGCCTTCTTCTAACTAAGCCTTCCATTAGGCCATCTCCAGTGGCGTGGGACCTCAGTCTAGTTCTTGGGCAGCTCATGAAGCCACCTTTTGAACCTTTAGCTACTATCTCTTTGAAATTCCTTTCCTGGAAAGTTATCTTTCTCATTGCAATCACATCAGCACGTCGCATCAGTGAATTGCAAGCATTAGTTGCTGATCCTCCTTACACGAGGTTCCATCATGATAAGGTAGTCCTTAGGACTCATCCACACTTTATGCCAAAGGTGGTCTCACCTTTTCATTTAAACCAGGTGGTTTACCTGCCTGTATTTTTTTCAAGGCCTCATGCTTCAAATGCAGAAAGGAATCTTCATACTTTGGACTGCAAAAGAGCACTTGCCTTTTACTTACAGAGGACACAGCAACATAGAAAGTCCTCTCAGCTCTTTGTTGCTTTTGATCCTTCTCATTTGGGACTTCCAGTCTCCAAGAGAACACTGTCTAACTGGATTGCTCAGTGTATTTTCTTTGCCTATCAGAGTAAGAATCTTCCTCTGGAGGGCCATTTCACAGCTCACAATGTGAGAGCCATGGCAGCTTCAATGGCTCATCTATACTCTATCGATGACATCTGTCGAGCAGCCACTTGGGCCTCGGTTCATACCTTCACAGCCCATTACTGCTTGGACAAGGACTCCCGCCGGGATGCCTTGTTTGGTCAGGCTGTTCTCCAACATCTGTTCCATACCTAATCAACTCCTACCCACCATCCCTGGTTGGATGCCAGAGATCCATGGGGGGAAGTGGAGCCCTTTCACAGGGACACACAACTTCTGGGGTCTTTCCCTGGCATCTAAAGCTAGGGAGTCCCCATATGTGAAGACTACATTCCTGCTTGTTCCTGGAGATAGCATAGTTACTCACCTGTAACAGGTGATCTCCAGGAACAGCAGGAATTTAGTCTTCACAACCCACCCACCTCCCCTAGGAGTTGTATCTATCTATCTCTTTCTTTTTCTTTTTCCCTCTCTCTCTCTCTTTGTCTCAGCTTTAAACTCAACTGGAGATAGGAAGTTGGGAAAGGAGGGAAGGCAGCACGCAGGCGCTGTGGGATGCTCCCAAAAGCTTTCTAATTGGACGCTGGGGAGCGTTCCCGTGCAGGCTCCATCGGTACCGATGATACCTATATGTGAAGACTAAATTCCTGCTGTTCCCGGAGATCACCTGTTACAGGTGAGTAACTATGCTTTCTTCCACTGCCAACTCCAGACTTCAGTTTTTTCACTTTGCTGCTCCTTATGCCTGGAACAAACTACCTGAGTCTGTACGTCAGACTTCATCTTTGCCCATTTTCAAATCCATGCCAAAAGCCTTTCCTTAAAGTCCCTCTAGTCCAGTCCAGACCTATGGGTTTTCACACCCCACAGCAGCTTGGAAAATGAGCATGTCAAGTTTTGATGACATCAGGATACATAGGGAGCTGGCACCTCCTACCAGTCTCAGTATTTTCAGTCTCAAAGCAGCTGGAGAGGTGTGATTCCTTAGTTTGGGACTTACTGTAGGGGCAACTAAGAAGGAACTTTTCCTTATTTTTGGCAAATATTTTCTGTAAAGAAGTCTGGGGTTGCCTGGCGTTCTTGCCCTTTAACTATCTTGTTCTTTACGGAGAGTAATAAAGAAAAAAAAAAGAGCTAAAGGAGTTAGACATACAGTCAGGAAATACCTACTCGGAGAGAAAGCGGTCTTACTGGTTTAGCACCAGAGCTCGACAAGGCTACTCTTCCTTTGTGGGGGGGTTTTCTTTTGTTTTAGCTAACTCGATTAAAAGCAAAAAAAAGAAGACACAAATGAACAAAGAAGAATAAAGTGAGTGCTGAAAGCAGCCTAATAGAGCTATACAGGACTGGGCGCTAGGCTAACTACAGCATGCCTGCCAAATTCACATGCCTGGCCTGTGGGTCACGAAGGGGCTCGGTCTCCACTGTGGGGTTTTGTCATGGTTGTGAGGCTGAATCCCGCTCTGCAAAGGAGAGCTTGATGGAGGACAATTCTGAGAAGACTGGGAGAGGGGGGGGAACCTCAGGTTCTGAGGCTGTCTCTCAGTCTTCGGGGCACCGTTCTCCTGCATTTTGCTGGGTCGGCAGCCACTTTGGAGGATAGACACACCCTGGCCCTGCCTCTCGTGGAGAAGCAGGGCAAAGGTGGGCAGGTCTCCCTGGCCCTCCATGTCAAAGGGTTCGGTGGCAGACGAGATACAGGGGCTTTTTCCCGCATGTTTTGTCCTCCCAACCACGGGGCTTTTTGCATGAAGCAGCATGGGGGGGAGGCTCCTTGGAGGCCCAGAAGAGAGCACGGGTCTTCTGGAGGCCTCGGCAAGCAATAAGGCAGAAGCAGAGCCTAGTCCTTGCCGGCGGTGCTTGGATGGTAATGCTTGGAGCGGCTTGGGGTCCGTCCACTCGGAAAAGGACCTGGAAACAGAGGCGGACCTGGAAGCGGAATTGGGTGAGCTTGAGGAAGGAGAGATCCCATAAGGAGGCAAAGTTTGGATTGTGCACGTTTTCCGCCACGAGGAGTTGGCGGCACTGATCTCACATTCCTTGAAGGTCCTTAATATGTGAACAAGGGATTTCATCAGAGGACGAACCCCTGGATGACCTTCTGTTCCAGGCCGTCAGGAAGCCCCAGACGGTGTTCCCTCTGCATCGAGTGATTAAACAGATGATTCTGGATGAATGGTATGTCCCAGAGGCTGGTATAAAGTGAACATGGGCTATGGTGCTTCTGTACCATTTTCCAGACCACAAGGACGTGCTGTGCTCCCCCAAAGTGGATGCGGCGGTTTCTGCAGTCACAAAGAAGACCACTATTTCTGTGGAGGGCAGTACGGCTCTTAAGCGTTCGTGGCCAGAGCATGTTTGCGCTGGGTGCAAGGAATTTATTTTTATTTATTTTATTGACATTTATATACTGCATTTTCCACAAGATCAAATGTGGTTTATATTGAACAACTTCTCAGTATACAATAAACAGTTCCGCTTCAATTACATAAAACAGTTGAACTATGGGAGGCGGGGCCAGCGAGAACGCGGGATGGCGGCTTAAGAGAAGAGCTCCGGTACCCCCTTAGCTAAAATCCTGCAAAACCCTGGTCTATTCAGGAGATTCTTGAAACCTGCAGTCGGTCTGAGTGGAGGAAGAAGAGACAGCTATGGCGAGTGGTAAACCGGTCAAATTAGATTTTGCCGCGGCGCTCAATGCGGGAACTAAGAGAGCAAAGTCGGACCCTCTCTCACCACACAAGTCGGCCCCAGCGCGTGAGGCAGAGGAATCCTTGCGAGAGGTTCTAGGAGAAATACGCTCGGTTAAGGAGCTGGTGGTGGCAAACGGAGAAGCGCTAGCCCGCGTGCAATCCGAGCTGAGTGAGATGAGGGGACAATTTCGGGACCTCTCGGTTCGAGTGGATCAGGCTGAAACCACTTTAGCGTCGCACACTACGCAGCTTAAGCAGCTCGGTAAGGCCTACAAGAAGCTGGGTAGGCTCGAGATGCAGGTAGAAGACCTCAGCAACCGTAACAGGAGGAATAATGTCCGCTTGGTGGGCCTCCCGGAGGGAGCGGAGGGCACTGACTTATTTACCTTTCTGGGGAAAATGATTCCGGTAGTGCTGAAGCTAAAGCTTTCTGTTCCCTTGGAATTTGAACGGGCGCATAGAGTCCCCGCGCAACGGAGCCTGCAGGCCAAGGGGGCCAGACCATTGATTTTTTGTTTACTGCGTCACCAACAGGCAATGCAGATCTTGCAAGCAGCCAAGGCCCAACCGGCGCTCTCCTATGAAGGTAAAAATATCGCCTTCTACCCGGATCTCTGTAAAGCCACTGCAGAGAAGAGACGACGATTTTTGGCTATGCGGCCTCGACTCCTGCACCTCCAAGCTCGATATGGGCTGTTTTATCCCGCGCGCCTGAAGGTCACGCTGGACAACCGCTCCATGGCCTTTGAAGATCCAGATGAAGCCATGAAGTTTATAGAGGAGCAAGAGGCCATACAAATGCACTGACTAGTTGTGGACGCTGCATTTGGGTGACTCAGTTTCAGTGAGAGTGGGTACATTAAAGCCTCGAGGCTCTCAAGCCTGCGAGCGCCGCCATTTCTTAGGAGATGGCTGGCTTGGGAAATCCAGTTGATTGCTATATGTACTTTATTTGCTGCTGTACTCTCCTTCTCTCCCTCCCTCTCTCCCCTTCCCCCCCCCCCCCCACCCTTGGTCTTGGGCAATGTTAATTTAGTGTGACAAGTCCCGGTGTTTGGTTTATGGTTGCCTTTTCTATTGTTACTAGTCTTCTCATGGGGGGTAGTGGTGTATCTTAGAGGGTGGGTATATACCCGGCTCGGAGTGTGAATATAACTGTAAGATGTTGCTGCCGGGTGCATGGCTCAATGTGGGAGTGTAACAGAGTCTCATCTGTTTGCTTTTCTTCTCATGGGGGTACTGTGCGGCCTTCTTGCGGCCGGCGCTGGTCCACCCAAGTACTTTTTCCTCTGTATACATGTGTTATTTCAGGGGTATGTTGTCACCTTGCAAGCCTTGCCAACCACAACAGAAGGAGGTCATGTTTGTCGCTAAGCGACTCAGGGGAGTTCAGAGGCGGGCATTTAGGAGTCTAGGCGCACTTCCATGCTGTGTAGATGACCTCACTTAGGATATTATCCCTGAATGTGAAGGGCATTAAACATCCCATAAAGAGGAAAAAGATATTGGCCTACAGTCTGAAGCAGGCGGCTGATATAGTTTTGCTCCAGGAGACGCACTTGCCTTCTAGTGAGGCTGTGAAGCTCGCCGGGGGTAAATACTCCCTAGTTGCTCATGCGCCTGCGGTCAGCGGGAAAAATGGGGTGATCATCTTAATTCGGCAGGCCTGTCAGGCGCAGGTCCTTTCCACCAGAGCAGATACCGAAGGGAGGTGGGCAAGTGCACAAATTATGATTGGCAAACGACAGCTGGTGCTCGTGAATGTATATGCCCCCAACTCTGATTGTCCAAAATTTTTCCAGTCACTGGCAGAGATACTGGCTACTTTCGCTCCGCTCCCTATTGTGCTGGGTGGCGATTTCAACTTGGTGCTCGACCCCCTTCTTGATTGTCAGCCTTCTAGAATTGCCAGGAGGGGCCGAGCATCTGAGGTTTTGGATTCTATCATTGAGAACATTGGTATGGTGGATATCTGGAGAGCACGACATCCTTCAGAACGAGATTATACCTTCTTTTCTCACCCGCACAACTCACATTCCAGGATTGATTTTTTCTTGGTCTCCCGTTTTTTCGCCAGAGAAGTTGATAGTGCTGGAATCCTGAGTACTCATATTTCTGACCACGCTGCGATTACTTTAGATCTGGGAGATCGCGCGACGCCAGTTAGGAGAGAGGGCTGGTTTTTCCCTAGAAATCTCCTGGGGGAGGACTCCTTCAAGCAATATGTTCAGCAAGCAATAGAAGAGTATTTTGATCTTAATCGCCCGGAAGATACATCTATTTGGGCTTGGTGGGAGGCTTTTAAGGCCTCGATGAGAGCGCAGATAACCAGTTATGCTATTGCCAACAATCGGAAGGCCAGAGCCGAGCTTAAAGACCTAGATGGTCAGATAAGAGCTGGTGAGAGGCTATTGCAGGGACAGTTCAGTTCTCTGGCCCTTATGCGCCTTCAAAAGCTAAGATATCAATACAATACTCTTCTGAGCAGGGAGGTGGAACAGAGTTCCTTCGACTGGCAGGCCCGCTACTACATGGAGTCGAATAAGGCTGGACAGCTGCTGGCATCTGCACTGAGTCCGCATGCCACCAAAAAGCATATTGTATCTATAGTTGATGAGAAGGGGGTCTTTCACGACGAGAACATCGAGATAGTGGCGGCCTTCCGAAGTTTTTATCAACAATTGTACTCCTCAGAAGGTTCTTGTGAGGCAGCGCTGATACAGGATTTTCTGGCTCCGATTAATCACCCGGTCCTGGAAGCAGAACAGGCGACGGACCTCAAGAAGCCGCTGAGTACGTCTGAGATCCGGGAGATGCTGCAAGGGATGCAAAGCGGGAAAGCAGCGGGCCCCGATGGGCTGCCGATAGAGTTTTTCCAGGTGTTTGCAAAGAGCGTGATTCCCCATTTTCTGACATATTTCCGCTACTTACAAGAGCAAGTTAATAACCCTGGGGGGTTTGCGGACGCCACCATCGTGGTACTTGAAAAACCTGGCAAAGATCCGCAGAAGGTAGGGAACTATAGACCTATTTCGCTGCTAAACGCGGACTATAAGTTATACTCGGCTATTTTGGCTAATCGCCTCAATAAGGTTCTACACCTGCTTATACATCCTGATCAATGTGGATTCATCACTGGAAGATCCACGTCGGATAATGCTCGATTGTTTTGCAATATCGTAGGAATGGCGGACCGTATAGATGACCCCCTTGTTGGGCTATCGGTGGATGCAGAGAAAGCTTTCGATAGGCTGGAATGGCCCTTTCTGTTCGCGGTGCTGGCTTGGTTCGGGCTTCCGGAGGAATTTGTGAACATGATTCGGGTGCTTTATTCTCGCCCGACTGCAAGGATCTTCGCTAATTGTCAACTTTCCAGTCCTTTTTCACTATCTAGGGGCACACGCCAAGGTTGTCCGATGTCGCCTCTCCTTTTCAACTTAGCTTTGGAGCCTCTTGCTTTACTTGTCCGTCAGTCGGACGAGATTCAGGGAATAAAGGTCGCGGATCTGCATATAAAGCTATCAGCCTACGCAGATGATCTTCTGTTTTTCTTACAACCAGCTTCTGTAGCTCCTTTAATGCAGGTGATTGCTAGCTACGCTCTGCTTTCTGGATATAAAGTCAACTGGACGAAATCGTTGGCCTTCCCTTTGAACAAACTGGCAACTAATAGCATGGTACAGAAATTCTCCTTTCAATGGGAAGCCAAGGCCATTAAATATTTAGGAGTCCTGTTTGCTGCCCCGTTGGAAGAGACTGTCCGCATAAATATTGCGAAGGTAAAGGAGATTGCTAGATCTTTTACGCTGCAATGGTCTCCTCTCCATCTCACTTGGTGGGGGCGTCTGGAATCCATCAAGATGGTTCTCATGCCCAAGATCAACTACATATTAGGGATGATTCCCATAATGTTCCCAGCGTCAGTTTACAAGGAAGTGGAGAGAATCTTAAATGTCTTTCTGTGGGATGGTAAGCCACCCAGAATTGCCTTATGGAAGTTGAAGGCTAGTAAGAGCGATGGGGGAGTACATTTTCCCGACTTTAGATGGTACCACTCTGCGGCAATACTCAAACAGGGTGGTTTGTGGAGTGTGCTGGTCAATAGCTCGCTGAAGCCAACCTGGATGGCTCTAGAAGAGCGGCTATGTCATCCTTGCCCTCTGGGCTGTTGATGGGAATGAAACACCCGGAGTCGTCTAAAGTTGGCCGTGTTATTACATCTACGCAAGCTGCCTTTCAGAGTTTGTTCCCCCTTATTACTCGTGAGAATCCGCCTTCCCGACAAGCCCCCATCTGGCATAATCCGTTATTTAAAATAAATAAAGTGCCGGTTGTATGGGAGAATTGGCAGAATTGTGGCATCTGGACTGTGGGCCAGCTACATGTGGGAACGCAGTGGAAAAGCTACGATGCACTCCAGTCGGAATATGGGCTCCCAGCCTCTGGATTCTTTCAATGGCTGCAACTTCGGCATTGTATATCTCAAGTGTGGAGCAAACCGGCGGAGTTAACAGAGTCGTGGGGCCTGGAGAAATTTATGTCCGAGACCAGCGCACAGAGAGGCACTATCTCCAGACTGTATGCATATTTTCAGTCAAACAACATACCTCCACTCTCGGGATTGAGTAACGTCTGGGAAGCAGAATTGGAATCCAAGCTGTCTCCTAAGGAGTGGAGTTTATTTTGGGGACCTATTGTGCGTGCCTCGAAGTCAGCGAAGTTAACGCAGTCTATGTTTTTTTTCGCACACAGAGCCTATATAACCCCAGTGAAACTGGCTAAATGGAGCGATACTGGCTCATCTCAGTGCTGGTCCTGCTGTACTGCCCAGGGCTCTTTTAGGCATATGTTTCTGGAATGCCCTCTCATTCAGGGATTTTGGTCATCAGCATGGACTCAAATTCAGAAGGTGCTAAATTTCTCGACCCCTCTGTCATGGAAGATTCTAGTTTTGAGGTCGCTGGCAGGTATCCCTGGGTTAAGTAGAGAAGATTTCTTTGTATTTAACTTTATGATCACAATCGCTATTAAACTGATTCTGTCGCATAGGAAAGATCCTCAGAAGTTAACGGGGCCCAGGTGGTGGAACACAGTATGTATATACAGCAAATATGAACGGGCTCAAGACAAATATGACAGGAGTAGGGGCAGGGGGGTGAACTCCTCCAAATGGTGCTCCTTGGACCGCTATGCACGATAAGAGGAGTCGTGGTTTGGTAGAGGCTTGCAAGGTGCTGGGTGGGAGTTGTGGTGGTTGGGAAATGTTGACAGGGTTTGGTTTGTGTGATTTGTTGGACAAGTGACAATTGTATTTCCATAGATGTATATTTGTTCGTGTGTGTGTTTTTGTATTTGTTTATAAAGCAATAAAAATAATTCCAAAAAAAAAAAAAACAAAACAGTTGAACTATATACAAAGTTTCAAACATGCCTTAGGCTAGCACCTAGACTAAGTTATGGATTTTGCAAAGTGCAGCAGATTTGCCCGCTCTGCCACTGGAGACTACCAAATTGGAGTCTGTGACAGCCTACTTGGCAGATGCCTTTTATGATCTTATTAATAGCGTCTCCAAGAGCATGGCTTCGGTGGTGGCTGCTCAGCATTATTTGTGACTACAGAACTGGTTGGCGGATGTCTCCTCCAAGTCCCGGTTGAGTAAGCTCCCTTTCAAGGGTAAGCTGTTTGGGGAAGCTCTGGATAAGTTGGTGAAGGGCTGGGGGAGTCGAAAGGCGGCAGGCTCCCCAAGGATAAGCAGAAGCTGATTAGATTTGCACCTCCTGTGCGGGACCAGGCATAGGCTGACAGGAATTTTTTTGCCCCTTCCTCATCCACAACTAAGAAACCACCATGAAGCAAGGGGAGCCCGGGGTGGGGTGGGATGGGGTGGGTCCTGTAGGGTGTAGACTGCGGGGCGTCTATCCCTCTTGGGCCCAGATCATTTCCAACCAAGGATGACTTTGTCAAGTCTCCCTGCAGGGCAGCTCACAAGGTCATGGCCTCACGGGACACCTTGCAGCAACTTCGAGACTTAAAGTCAGTGGTGGAGGTTCTACGAGATCAGTGTGGTTGTGGTTGATACTCCATAACATTGTGGTCCCAAAAAAGGAAGGTTCTTTCAGGCCCATCCTGGATCTCAAGCTTATAAATCGTTGCCTGAAGGTGCCCTGGTTTCACATGGAAACGCTCCGGTCAGCCATTGTGGTGGTTAGGGAGGGGGGAGTTCCTGATGTGTCTCGATTTCACAGAGGCTTACTTACACATTCCCATTTGACCTGAGCATCAGCGGTTTCTTCAGTTTGCGGTGCCCATGGGACATTTCACAGTGGTGATCGCAGCTGCGCTGCGTCAGGAGGGCATTCTTGTTCATCCCTACCTGGGTGATTGATTCGTACAACCAAAGTCCAAGGAAGAGAGCAAACAGGCCAAAGAGAGAGTCATAACCTGCTTGCAGAGCCTCGGCTGGGTCGTAAGTTTTGCCAAGAGCTGCCTTCAGCCATCACAGGATCTGGTGTACCTGGAAGCCTGGTGCAAGATGGACAAGGGATGGGTCTGCTTGCCAGTGGACAGGATGCATGAGAGTATGGAGAGTCTTCAAAGCCTGGTGCATGACTGCCGACTGCTGGCAGGCATGCCAGATATTCTAGCTTTTCTGCAGGTGAGATTGGAAAAGAGGCTCTCCTGTAATTCACTTTGGGTGCAGGTGGTTTAGCTTGTTATCGGGGGAGGATCCAGAAAGTGTCCCTGTCAACCCTCCTTGATGTTGCCCATTTTCTTCGAGCGGTGAACAGGTTCGACTGCTGTGGCGGTCGCTAGTTCCTTCTTGGGACGTCAGTCTGGTGTCTGTCTTGACGGAGTCACCCTTTTGAGCTGCTGAGCTCTAGCACTCTGAAGGATTTGACTTTGAAGACCGTCTCTTTAGTCGTGATCTGTTCAGCCAGAAGGATCTCAGAGCTTCAGGCACTGACATATCAGGAGCCTTTTCTCTCCTTTTCCAAGGAGAAGGTAGTGTTGCGTCTGGTACCCTCCTTTCTGCCTAAGGTGGTGTCGGCATTTCACCTGAACCAACTGGTCACTCCACCGGTCTTCTCAGGGGCAAAGGATGCAGAGGAGGAGCTCCAGCTTCGCCTCCTCAATGTGCGCTGGATCCTCAGGCACTATTTGAAGTGGACAGAGCCATTTCAAAAATCCGACTGGTTGTGCTGTTTGGTGGACTGTGTAAGGTGGAGGTGGCGTCCAAAGCTTCCATCTCTAGATGGGTAAGAGAAGCCATCGCCTCAGCCTACTTTCTGCGACAGCGAGACGTGCCCAGAGGGTTGCGAGCCCATTCAACCTAGGCACAGGCAGCGTTATGGGTAGAGGCTAGTCTGGTTCCATAGGTGGACATTTGCAGGGCAGCGACTTGGTCATCCTTACATACCTTTGTGCAACATTATCGCTTGGATGTGCAAGTGTCAGGGGGACGCACGGTTTGGTTCTTCGGTGCTTCAGGCCACAGTGTTGCTCCAATGAGTCTGCTTTGTCAATAGAATACTGAGGCTGGTAGGAGGTGCCAGCTCCCTATGTTTCCTGATGTCATCAGAACTTGACATGCTCAGTCTCCAAGCTGCTGGTGGGGTATTAAAATCCATAAGTCAAGAATGGACTGGAGGATCTTGAGGAAAGCCAATCAGCAGGCAAGGCCTAATTTCACCTTGGATCCTCATCCTTTGTTTTCCTTGTGTTTCCTTGCCTTTCCTTATTTGTACCCCTGTTCATGGCTATTGTATTGTCTGTGTTTTAGATTGTAAGTTCTAACGAACAGGGACCATCTTTCTACATGTATATATGCAGCACTGAATAAGTCTTGTAATGCTAAATAAATGATTAATAGTAGTAGTAGTGATTGGGATCATGGAGGAAATTTTGGGCCTATCCCTGAAACATGACCCAGCCCTCCTCTTGTTGCACAGACGGGAGGAGGACAGGCTGATGGTGGGTTAGGGGTCCGCTGAAGTATTTGATTGTAGTGGCTAGGTGTGAGATCGCGACTCACTGGAGAATGACTGGGTTTCTGGGTTTGGGGGTTTATGTAAGGAAGGTGAATGATTTATTTCGGATGCATTTGCTCATTGCTATTAGGGGGAAAAGAGGGACCAGATGGAACGACAGTGGTTATGTGTTTAGAAATGGATGAGGCCAAGGAGGAATGCTCTTATGAGCATAGTGGTTGGGGCAAGGTACTTCAGGCCGGAAGGTCGGGGGTTCAAATCCCACTAGAGGACCTTGGGCCGGAAGGACTGGGGTTTCTAGTCCCACAGGTGCTCCTTGTGGTCTTGGGCAAGCCACTTAACCCTCCATAGCCCATGTTCCCTGTAAAATAGTTATCTCCAAGTTATAATGCCCTGTTCGATGTAATTTCAGTTTGTTCAATGTAAACCGCACTGATGCAGAATAGCGCAGTATATAAGAGAATGTAAATAAATAAATAAAATAAACATATGAATGTGGGAAAGATGTTTGCTGGGATGACACACCGGGGGTGAGTGGGAGAGGAAGGGTTAAGATTGATGTATTAGGCCAGGACTGTGTTTTGGCATTGTTTGTTTTTGGAAAATTAATTAAAAGGAAAATGGGGAAAAAACCTGTTAAATTTCTCAGTCTTCACTGTAACTCTTTCTTCTTTTTTTCTTCCCCCAAATCAAGCTAGACTGAACAGAGACAGTTGAACTGGCTCTTTTTCCACCTTCAAATGTTCAGTGTGTTCTATAGCATTGGCTGAGTGTGCATTTTAGAATGAATAGCCACTGTAAATTTAGTCAGTAAAGCAATAGAATTCTCCAGCAAAGCTGACATATTACAAATGCTGTCTGTAGTTACTATAGATGGCTTAATCCAAGGAACTCTCCTTTGTAGCCCCTGAATTATTTCACTAACCTCTGTCCTAGAGCCACTTGGAAACTGCCCACCTCTCAAGCAGCTCCTATAGCAGGCTCCAAACTGGTCACACCAAATGTTCCAGTTCCTTCTGCTCTGCCTTCACTAAAACTGTCCATCAAAGAAGTCTCAAGACTGTGCAGCCAGCCAACCCTTGACACAGGAGAGCAAGCTCCAGCACTGTCAGTTTTGTCCATTGATTTACTGATGTTTGTGGTCTAGCCCCAGGAGGCAGGGTCTTCATAGGGCATAGGAATTGAGGGAAACCTCAGTATCCAGTCACATCTATTCGTCTCTCCCTACAAAACAGACCCTCAAGAGCATTTAAGCTGCTGTGATAAGGTACTCTTCTATAGAGGTATGACACAGGGGCACTTGCACAGGCACTGGGAGCTTTGATCTAGGCACTCACTTGCGTTTCCCCATGCCTGTAAAGTAATGAAAACATCATATTCAGGAAATAAATAACAGACAAGAGAGGTGACAAAACATGTCTGTTCCTTATAACGCTATCTTGGATCCTCAGATGTAATTTCTTATAGTTTCATAAAGGCTAACCATTGCTGCAGATGTTAAGAAATTTGTATCCACTTTTGGAATTGTTTCTATCTGATCTGTTCATTGTCATTGCACAGATACCAATCAGGAGCATCACCTGACTCATCTCGTAGGTATTCTGCTGGCCCAACTCCAGAAAAGGGAGATTCAACTCCTCTTCCCTCCATCAATGAGCGTCTGGCATTCTTGCGTCCATCCCGAGAACTTCTGGAATATTATCGTAAGAAGATTGCCCAGTTTGATGAGGAGCATGAGGACCTAGTGAAAAGACTAGAAAACTACAAATCAACCTATGAGGAGCAGGTGAGAAAGAGAAGAAACTGTGGACCATGCTGGTCTTTATCTGCCGTCACTTACTATGTTACTATGTGCAAGTAACCTGTTTCTTTGGGAACAAGCAGGAAGTCAGTCCTCACATATGGGTGACGTCGGTGCCGACAGAGCCCTCGTGAATCCCCAGCTTTCAGAGAAAGCCTTTGGGAATTGCATCACGCATGCACGGTCCCCTTCCCACCCTTTGGACGTGGTCCTTTAGTCACCGTGGGAAAAGTGTTTAAAATTACTGTAAAAGTTGTTCTTTTCTACCGGATCGACACCGGTTCCCCTTCCTGCCTTCGGCTCGGTACACTGGTATCAAGTCCAGCCGGGGTTTTTTTCGGTTTTTGTCCTTCATGACTAGCGTTTGCGCTTTTTTTTTTTTCTTTTTCCCTGGCAACCCGAGGCTTTGACCTAGCAGGGGCCCTTTTTCCCCCGATGGCTGCCAGCGGATTTAAAAAATGTGATCTGTGTACAAAACTTATGTCCCTCACCGATACACATGACTGCTGTCCCTCGGGCCCGACCACGACCCAAAGGTCTGTGGCCCGTGTAGGTAAATGTCCTCGAAGGCCCTGAGAAGCCACCAGCAGCAGCATGATAAGATTTTTGCTGGGTCCGTATCTTCACTGGCCCGGACCTCATCTGAGGCCTCTACATCTCGGGGGGAACACTCCGAGCCCAAGCATCGTAGAGGTTCCTCAGAGAGGGGGTCTCCTTCGCAGGAACGCCGAAGGAAGAAAAAAATCCTCTAAGGCTGCATTGTTGGATGGCTCCGAATGGCCAGGTCCGACCCAGAATCAATCGCGGAGCCCCAAACACCAGCCCAGATCCTCAGATGGAGCATCCAGTGAAGCTTCCTCGACGGGATACGGAGCAGCCGAGGCAGGTACCGGTTCTTGTCGAAGACTCCCCTCTGGGGGGAACCGGTGTCAGGACTCAACCCAGTGGCTGCAGAGCCTTCTGAGCTCGGTCTCAGAATGGTGGCCCTGGAGCACAGTATGTCTGCCTTCATGGAGCAGCAGCAGGCACTGATAGCCAGCCTCACCGGTCCTTCTGCCCCGACGTCAAAGTCGACCTCGAAGGCTGAGCCGATCCTCGAGACTATGCATACTCAAGTCGATCCTCGGCCGAGGTCTCCCTCAACCTCCCGCTTGGTGCCAAGGTCGTTGCCGCCAGTTCCACCGGCGTCGGGGCTGTCGAGGCCGGGACCCTCGATGCTGGAGCCACTCGATTCCTCCTCGGAGGCTTCGGGGTGGGAGACGGAGGAGGAAGAGTCCCCGGACACCTGCCGGCACAGGGACGTCCCATCTGATTCCCCGGTGTCTGAGCCTCGGAGAAGGTCCCCCCCCCCCCGTCCCCCCCCCCCCCCCCCCGCGAGGACATTCGATTCTTGGACTTCATGAGGGATATGTCAAAGGCTTTGGCGTTCCCTGCGGAGTCCGAGGAGGATCCTCGAGCCGAAGAACTCGAGATCCTCCAGTATGACTCTCCCCCCTCGGGAGGCCCTTACTGTACCGTTGCCTCTGATCCTGGAATGACTGATGCTCCGCATGTGGGAGACACCAGCGTTGGCGCCGGTGATCAGCAGATGGATCGACTCGATGTATTGAGTCTGGGTTTCAGAAAGCACAATTGCCACACAATTCCATGGTTGTGGAATCGGCCATGTGCAGGCTGAAGAGCCAGAAGACACACTCCTCTGTGCTTCCTGGCAGGGAGGCCCGCAACTTGGACGCCTTCGGCAAGAAGTGCTTCCAGAGTTCTATGCTGACATGAACCTGAGGGACCTGGCGAAGGAACTCGCCGGGTTCTTGGCTGGTCTCGCCGAGGGACCTTTGCAGCACTTCAAGCGCCTGTCCACCGGTGTCCGTGAGTGCTTCAAGTTCATGACTCGAGCAGCCTATGACAGCTTCGAGTTGATGGCCCGGGTAGCTGCGGCCGGCATCGAAGCATGCCGCCAAGCTTGGCTACAGTCATCCGATCTCGAGCAATGGGTACAGGACAAGTTTGGTTGATGTCCCATGCCAGGGAGAGAGCCTCTTTGGCAAACCCATGACCAACAAGGCTGCTGAGATAGAGTTCAAGTACATGACCAGGACATGGTTCTCAAAGAAGACCTCTGCCCCTTCTAAGAAGAAGGGCTCAGGTAAGAAGCCCTTTTGCCCAAGGAAGAGTGCTGCTTACTGAAGCTACCCCTTATTTCAGGCCTCCCCGGCTCCCCAACAGGGGCAGCAGGCCAAGGGACAGGGGAATGGCCCGCGTAAGCAGAAAGCCCCCAAGCCTCAGGCACCGGCTCCTGCTCAGCCTGGGAGCGACTTTTGACTCTCATTGCATAGCCCCTCTCACCACAGAAGACAGGCAATACACAGGAGGGAGGCTTGCCCTATATGCCTACAGGTGGACAGCCATCACCACAGATGCCTGGGTATCCATCAGGGCTGTCTCCTTCATTTGACCCAGGTTCCTTCTCCTTATTTTCCAGGAGAGCCCCCCAGGTCTCCCCTTCACCAGGACCTTCTTCTGAAGGAGTTAGCAGGTCTTCTTGAGGATCAGGCGGTAGAACGGGTGCCCCACCACCTACAGGGCAGGGGCTTCTACTCCAGGTACTTTCTGATACCAAAAAAGACAGGAGGCCTTGGACCCATACTTGACCTGCGCAACAAATTCCTGGTGAGGTAGATGTTCAAGATGCTCTCACTTGGAATATTGCTGCCTTACCTCCGCCGGGAAGACTGGCTATGCTCCTTAGACCTAAAGGATGCATATACACACATCCTGATACACCCAGACCACAGGCAATATCTATGCC
This sequence comes from Ichthyophis bannanicus, assembly GCA_033557465.1. Lineage (NCBI taxonomy): Eukaryota > Metazoa > Chordata > Amphibia > Gymnophiona > Ichthyophiidae > Ichthyophis > Ichthyophis bannanicus. The sequence goes on from CM066037.1 coordinate 451,215,284, forward strand.
TTGTGGTGGGACATCTCGCACCAACCAGGTGCTCCAGCACCTGGGATTTGTAATAAATTACCCCAAGTTCAGCTTAGTTCCCACTCAACAACTAGAGTTCATAGGGGCCAGACTGGATACCCTTCAGGCAAGGGCCTACCTGCCAACAGACAGGGCAAAAAGGCTTTTGGCCCTGGCAGGCCAAATAAGTCGCAGTTCTCAGGTATCAGCAAGGCACTTTCTGCGCCTCCTCGGGCACATGGCCTCCACCGTCCATGTAACACCGGATGCCCACCTCCACATGCGCACAGCTCAGTGGTGTCTCAGAGGCCAATGGACACAGGCCACAGGCTGCTTCAGAGACAGAACCAGTGTCCAGAACGCTGGTTCAGTCCTTGGACTGGTGGCTTCACCCATCACACTTGGAGGCAGGGATGCCCTTCCAAGCTCCTCGGCACACAAGGATCCTGACCACGGATGCATCCTTGCTGGGCTGGGAAGCCCATTGCCAGGGTCTCTGCACGGCGTGTGATCTCCAGGCGAGAGCACACAACAAATCAATTTCTTGGAACTTTGTGCCATCCGCCTGGCTCTTCGCGTTTTCTGTCAGACTCTGGCTCATCAGCCTGTCTTGGTACAAACAGACAACCAAGTAGCCATGTTCTATGTGAACAAACAGGGGGGTACGGGGTCCCGCCTACTGTCGGGAAACCCTGGATCTGTGCTCCTTTGCAGTTCGACATGGCATGCACCTGAGCGCAGTCTACCTGCCAGACCAGGACAACTACTTAGCCAACAGACTCAGCAGGATTCCGCAACTCCACAAGTGGCAGCTGGACAAGGGAGTAGTCGATTGGCTTTTTCAGACCTGGGGACGGCCAGTATTGGCTTTTTCAGACCTGGGGACAGCCAGTTTGCAGAATCACCAGTTGTCCTAGTTCTGCTCCAAACAGCCACACCCAGGCAGCATGGCCGCCAACGCATTTCTGATATCCTGGTCTGTGAACCTCCTATACGTGTTTCCCCCGATGCCTCTGGTGGCCAAAACTTTCTTCAGTATTCTCCAGGACAGGGCATCGGTCATCCTGATAGCACCCAGGTGGCTGAGACAACCCTGGTTTCCGCTTCTATTTCAACTAACAGTGGAGGCCCCCATTCCTCTGGGGTCCTCTCTAACTCTCCTGTCTCAGGAGGGGGGCAGTCTCCTGCACCCCAATATCAGCTCCCTCAACCTAATGGCATGGCTGTTGAAAGGGTAGTGCTTGCACCACTCCTCCTTCCAAGAAATGTGGAAGAGGTCTTGCTGGCCTCAAGGAGGCAATCAACTAGACTGACCTATGCCTTCAAATGGCATAGGTTTGGGGTTAGGTGCGAACAGCAGAAAGTGAATCCTTTCTCCTGTCAGGTTGCAGTGATACTTTCGGATTTGGGCCTTAAGTCCAACTCCGTCAGCGTGCATCTCAGTGCCCTGGCTGCACACCACTTCCCGGTGGAAGGAAAGCCTCTCTCTGCGCACCCTCTGGTGTCTAGATTCTTGAGAGGTCTACTTCTCCTGAAGCCCCCGGGTCCGCCCTCCGGCGACCAAATGGGATTTGAATGTGGTTTTAGGGCAGCTTACTTGGCCGCCTTTTGAACCGATGGCAACCTGCCATCTACACTACCTTTCTTGGAAGGTAGTTTTCTTGGTGGCACTCACATCAGCTCGACGAGTGAGTGAGCTTCAAGCCCTTGTGTCCGACAGGCCTTATACAAGGTTCTATAGGAACCGGGTGGTGCTCCACACACATCCCAAGTTCCTGCCGAAAGTGGTCTCTTCCTTCCACCTCAGTCAAGAGGTGGTGCTGCCTACCTTCTTTCCCAGGCCGCATGCCAGTCGGGCAGAGGCAGTGCTGCATACCCTGGACTGTAAGAGTGCATTGGCCTTCTATATTCAGCGTACGCAGGGCCATTGGAGAGCTTCTCAGCTCTTTGTATCCTATGACACCAGTAAGCTGGGAATGGCTGTTTCCAAGCTTGCGCTATCCATCTGGGTAGCAGACTGTATTGCCTGGGCATATAGGGCAGCCGAGCTTCCGTTGGAGGGTCGTGTTACAGCCCACCGGGTCAGGGCCATGGCGGCATCAGTGGCTCATTTCCGCTCTGTTCCGCTGGCGGACATCTGCCGGGCTGCCACCTGGTCTTCGGGTCAGACTTTCGCAACCCATTACTGCCTGGATAGAGATTCCTGACGGGACAGTGCTTTTGGCCAGGCTGTACTCCATAACCTATTCGAGATCTAGGCAACTCCTGCCCTCCAACCCTTCTGTGTCAGGCTACCAGAGTGCTACTCTCTCAGTTAGGTTCCTATTATGGCTGCTTGCGGCTCTCGTAGAGGGAGCCTATTTTTCAGCTGTGGGTTCTCGGTAGCCTATAGCTGGGAGTCCCATATGTGAGGACTGACTTCCTGCTTGTTCCCGGAGAAAGCATAGTTACTCACCTGTAACAGGTGTTCTCCGGGGTCAGCAGGAATCAGTCATCACGATCCTCCCTCCTCCTCTTGAAGTTTCAGTCCTATTATTGGTTTTGCTAATTTTTGCCGTCTCTTTAGCTATGTCATTTGACTGAGCAAGATGTCACCCTTGGGCGGGAAGGGGACCGCGCATGCGTGATGCAATTCCCAAAGGCTTTCTCTGAAAGCTGGGTTTTTGCTCCGCACGAGGGCTCCATTGGTGCCGACATCACCCATATGTGAGGACCGATTCCTGCTGTCCCCGGAGAACACCTGTTACAGGTGAGTAACTACGCTTTCTGTACTATCTTCACAGTAGGTGCTCTGAAATTATATTCAGCAATTTCTGTTGATTTAATTACAGAATAATTTAATCACTATTTTTTTCTTAAACTTTTTAACTTTTTGTATGATCATAGAATGAACTTTAATACTCTGCTGCGGCAGATGGGTTATTATCCTAATATTTCCTCCTCCTGGCTAGTGTAATAGGACATATGGAAGATTATTTTTTTTAAAGTCATGCCCAGTAAATATGTGGGTTGCTGCACATCTGTCACACCTATTTTATGAAGTCAAGGATGCGCATACTTAACTTTATAAGATAAAGGCTTACAGTAAGTAGTTGGATCCCATGCACATCTAGGCAGGATCAATTACACCAACCCTAGGGCTGGTGTGAATACCCATGTCTAGATTTTTAAGGAATTCACATAAATTATAGTATTTTATAACTTATGTGAGCAGCTTTGCACTCCGTCCAAGTTCTGCCTCTATGTGTGCCCACAGTGAAAGTACACACCATTGGCCTGACATGCATACTTACAGAATAGCGAACGACCAAAATATGCTCAAAAAGCCCACCTACCAACAGAAGTCACTGAAAATAATATGATTTAGTTATGCTAATGATGCATAACTTTATGCGGCTCCTTTTCTGCCACCATTTTTCTATGTTTCTACCTCCATATGAGCCACAGAAATCTGTTCCAGTTCATACTGCTAGACCAGTCCAGACAAACGGGTTATGCACCCCTGCCAGCAGATCTTGGAGACAGAAAATTCTACCAGAGCTCTGATAGGCTGGAGCCTGGTGATATAATCCTACCCCTAGGGGTCTCCCTCAGTTTTTCTCTGTCTTCAGCAGATCTGGATGCTTTTTTTTTTTTTGCTCCTTCAAACAAAATTTAAAATGCTTTATTTCTTTGTGATTTCTCTTGGAGAGATTATGCCCTGAGTTGCCAGTGTACTTATCTGAGCACCAGGATGATTCCAGCTGAAGCTCCTGTGTCCTCTGTCACAGTAGAGATCGCTGATGTGCAGACTCCCCAGCACTAGTCATGAGGGCTATTTAGCTGGATGGTACGCCTCCTAAAATCCAGTCCCTGGGGCTGGTTTTAGTGGTGAGGCAGCTGCAGTGGTTTGAGCAGCGGTCCGTGGCTTCTCTGCACTTTCGGTACTGTAAGTACAGAAACTGTCTTTCTCCCACTGCTGTCTGCAACTCTGTGGTAACTCGATTTATTTTTCTTGATTTTTCAGCGATTTTAGGCATTTCTCTCATGCCTGCAACCCTCCCACCTTCTCCTTTGACTTTTTAAGTTAATTCCTTAGCTTTTGGGGGTTTTAATTCACTCTTTTTGTGGTTTATTTTTGCCGGCGGCCATTTTGAATAGCTAATGAGCCCCGGTTTTTGGCGGGAAGCCAGATTACTTCTCTGCTGGCTTCTAACAGCTATATTGCTGTTTAAGTTTTTTTTTTTTCCACAACACTTGCTAGCTGTGAGTTGTGAAGGGGTTCCTTTTTCTCTGCCTATGTATTAACATAATGAATAAAAAGTACGGAAGGCGTGGATAGAGAACAGGATGCAATTCAGAGCCACAGTACAATGCTAAGTCACTGACGAAGGGTGCAGGGCTCATGGGTTCCATCCCCCACTGTGCCCAACAAAGAAGGCTGGCTGAGGCATTACCTATTATGGGGAATATTGTTAAATGCCTGTTCCTGCGGGACGCAGTTATTTGTTTTTAGTTCTCACTATGCCTTATTCAGGTTTACGCTGCATAGGCTGTCAGAAGAAACACAGGGACCTCATGAATCAGCTCTGCTCTTCCCCCAGCATCTTGCTTCCCCAGATGAACTTGGGAACTCCTGAGCTTGGCTTCAGTGGAGCTCTCCATTGGCTTTACGCTGCGCTGAGTCTTTGCCATGAGAGTTTGGACACCTCCAGGAAGTTCAGGTATCATTTCCTGAAAGAAAACTGTGAGTAGCCTGTTTTTTTCTTACTTGCCCCAGCTGCTCTGGGATGATTTCAACTGCATCCGGACCGGCTGCCTCTGAGTTTTGAAGTTCCTTCTTTAAATTTTTAATCCACAAACTGCAGCCGGGTTACTTTGTACTTTGTTACTTTGTCTTACTGAATATTGTACCTGTCTTATTCAATAGACCATTTGATTGGAATTGTAAGTCAGTGTTTTGGATCCTGACTGTTTTGGGGCTCGGCCTAATTAAGCATACTCACTGTAATCTTCCTACAACTGGATTTGAGCTTCTACATCCCTCCCCAGAAACACCTTTCAGCCCCTACCATGGAGGTCTGAATGGCTGCGGAGGGATCACACTCTAATTTCCCTACTTTCAGTCACTGTAATTGCCTTACCCTGACTTTGAAAGTTTCTCTGTGCCAGCACAGTGAATGACTGACAGTTCCCTTCTCAGCTCAGTGAATACCTGACAGTTTTTCTGTGCCAGCGGCCATTTTGTTTTTCTCTTCAGTGTTGCTTTTTGGAGGAAACAGCTCTAAACAGCAGTTTCCACACATTTAAACATGCTGTGGAGGCACGTGGAGTTTCAAAATCCTTTTCTTGAAGAGTCTTGGGTTTCCCTGAGCCTACCTTGCTTTTTGTTTTAAATGCTAAAAAAAAAAAAAAAAAAAAAAAAAACCACACAAGAAGAGGAAAGGCGGTTTAAGTCTCTACAATGCTTCTTTCTCTGGCTGTATTATATGTGATATGTAATCAGCCGAAGGGGACATTAATAGATTGCTTGTGTTCCACCTGCACGCTGCATCCCGGAGACTTTCCCCATTCCCACTGCGCTGCTAGCTGGGTTCATCAGCACCTTATCTCCCCCCTCCTCAGAGCCCCTTCTGCAGGATCTTCCTGCAGGAGAAGATTCAGTCAGCTCCCATGTCGCTTCCACAGCCGCTGGAGGCCACAGCAGCCTTGACTGACAGTGCCTTCCTCACACTCTTCCATCTGGCATGACGCCTGTGACTTTTGGAGTCTTTTGGATTATCTCCTACACCTGCCCAGTAGCAGGCGAGCATATGGCATGGTCTCGTAAGTAGTCCCATAAGTCCTCAGACCTTAGAGCAGTACGTCCTCCTTGGGGCGTATCATGTGCCTTGCGGGGTACTATGGATATTCAAGAAGACTTTAAATCTTCGGAGGTCAGCCCTGACTCGTTGGAGTACGGAGATGGGGAATATTCTCCGTCTGTTTTCTTCGCTGACGGTTCTCCGCCTTTTTCGGTAAGAGGAGTTGCCGGCTCTAATCACACAGGTGATGGAGTCGCTCCCCCTAGCCGACACGCCTGCTCCTCCGGATTCTCAAATCCGGTTGCAGCCGGATCCCATTTTCCAGTACATTCGTACGGCACGCGGTATTGGTCAGTTATACCCTTGGTCTCCCTTTCACTTGGCCGTTGGCTGCAATACCCGACAGTTGATGCATTCTGACCAGGGTCATCAGGCATACCACACTTCCGGTTGAGGGCGGAGAGGCGCTCCGCGACCAGCCAGACCTGAAGAGTTGGGAGTGCTACAGTCCGGTTTTCCTTCACCCGCTATTTCCTTCTTGCAGGTGTGCGGAGGTCTGGCAGCTCGGACCTCCCTTCGATGGATTCTGCAGCTTCCAGGTGTTCCCGAGTTGGTTCATTTCGAATCCATTGCTGCATTCCGGACAGAGGCATTCTGTGATCTCTTGCAGCTGTCAGCTCGCTTCCTAGCACCGGTGTCGGTAGCTCGGAGATGGCTCAGCCTGCGTCAATGGGCAGCGGATGTTGCTTCTTTTAAAGGCTCCAGCATTTAGATGCCATTCGTCCCAGTCCACCGTTGGAAGGAGGACTGGGCCGTTACTCTGTCTATTTTGGAATGCTTCAGGTCCTGGATTCTCTCGGGGCTGGGTGCGACACTCGTAGGGGACGGGTGTTTCTACCTCAGGAACGTTTTCAGAAGATCTCTCTTCAGCTCCGCCGCTGCTTGGATCAAGCGGCGCCTCGGCCTTGGGGCTACCTTCAACTCTTGAGGTCCATGGCGGCAACGATAGCCCTCGTTCGGTGGGCAAGAGCGCTCTTGCGCTGCTTGCCGACGGCGCTTCTATCTCGTTGGTCGCCGGTATCGGAGAGTTATCGAATCCGGTTGCCTTTGCTTCTGCCGGTGCGCCGCAGCCTCCGCTGGTGGCTTCAGGCACACAATCTTCTACGGGCGGTCCCTCTGGAGTCTCTGCGCTGGATCTTGGTGACGCCAATCGCCGACCTCTCCGGTTGGGGAGCGCCTTGCGGCTTAGCCTCGGCGCAGGGGTGTTGGTCACCTCGCGAAGCCCAAGGGTCTATCAATCCTCTCGAGACGCAGAAAGTGTGCTTCGCCCTTCTTCAGTTTCAGCCTCTAATGCGGCGGTGTGCGGTTCGGATCCTGTCCGACGCCACGACGGTTGCTTACATAAGCCGCCTAGGCAGCACGCAATGTCCGGATGTCTCACAGGAGAGGCGTTTGCTCCTCCCGTGGGCGGAGGAACATCTTCATGCTGTCGGCACAGCACATCGCAGGCGTGAACAATGTGTAGGCCGATTTTCTCACCCGGCACTCTCTGGAGCCCGGGGGCTGGGCTCTGCAGCCGGATGCGTTCCGGTCCATTGTTCACCTGTGGGGACTACTGACCATGGATCTAATGGCTACGGCACAGACTGCCACGGCTTCGCTGTACTTCGGCCATTGGAGGGACGGGGGAACGCACGGCATAGATGCTCTCTCTCAACCGTGCCCGATTCATCTTCTCCGGTGTGTTTTCCCTCCCTGATCCGTGATATGCATGGTTCTCCAGTGGCTCCGAGACCGTCGCGACCCTGTACTCCTGCTGGCTCCGAATTGGGCTCGCGGACCATGGTATGCGGATCTCTTCCGTCTGTCTGGGGCGTCGATGCTCCGCCTCGAGGCGTTTCTCGGCCTTCTGATTCAGGGACCGGTGGAGATGGAAGACCCGGCTCCTTACTCGCTTACGGCCTGGCAATTCCATGCCGCCGGTTTGCTCGCTACAGCTATTCGCCTAGCGTGGTCGTGACGCTTCTCACGGCGAGGCGGTCTACCACGACGCTGACTTACGCTCGGGTTTGGCGTCTCTTGATGGTTGGTGTTCACAAAATAACCTCTCCCCCTGGCGTTGCGGTGTTCCGGATATCCTGTCCTTTTTACAGGCCGGAGTGGATAAGGGATTAGCGCTCGATTCCTTGCGAGTACAAGTGGTCGCCTCAACTTGTTTTCGGAGTCCTATAGCGGGGCGATCGATAGCTTCGCATTTGGACGTGTCTCGGTTCCTCCGCGGAGTTAGGCCTTCCGGCCTCCTCTGCGTTCGCCTGTGCAGGCGTGAGCTCTCGTGCTTGTCCTCTGTGCCCTCGTTGCTCCTCCCTTGGAGCCTCTGAGGGCATGTTCTCTTCTAGATTTGTCTCTGAAGGCAGTCTTCTTGGTGGCCATAACTTCGGCCCGCCGTCTTTCTGAGCTCCAGGCTCTCTCGTGTCGACATCCTTATCTCTCGTTTTTCCTCCGAAGGCGTTTCTCTGAGAACTGTCCCTTCCTTTGTTGCCCAAAGTGCTGACGCCGTTCGCTGTTGACCAGCCTCTTTTCTTTCCGTCTTTAACAAAGGCGCAGTGTGACAGTGGTCGGTCTCCGTTGCGGGCGGTGGACCTTAAGAAGGTTCTTTTTCGGTAGCTGGAGGTCACGGGACCCTTCCATATGACTGTTGCTCTTTTGTCTTGTTCGCGGATTCTCGTCGGGGATCCGCAGCCTCCGAATCTACCCTTTCTAGATGGGTTACGGAGGCCATTGAGGTGGCGTACCTTCTTCTGGGAGAGCCAGCTCCACCGGGACTCCGTGCTCACTCCTCTCGGGCGCAAGCAACTTTGTAGGCCGGGAGGTCTCATGTAGTTCCTCTCGATTTTTGCCGGGCGGCGACTTGGTCGTCGCTGTCCACCTTTGTCGGTCATTATAGGTTGGACGTTCATGCCCGTCGGGAGGTCCGTTTTGGAGTTGCTGAGCTGTCGGCGGCCTTGCCCCCCCTTGAACGCAGGTAGCTTGGGTACTGCCCGTTTGTCTGGACTGGTCTAGCAGTATGAACTGGAAGGAGAAATTTCACTTACCGTTAATTTCCTTTCCTGGAATACTGCTAGACCAGTCCAGGACCCACCCTGCTGTTAGTGCCGCTGGTGCGGTGCAGCCGCCGACCTTGGTTCTTCTCTTTGCCGGTATGCCTCGCCATGGGCAGTCCATGGGTTCGTAGGTGGATACTGTTTTCAGCTCTAGGGAGTTCTTCGGCTCCCTTGTATATAGTTCACTTGAGACCCTCTGGGGTGATGTTACAGTTCATGTTGCATTAGCTTGTGGACGTATCTGAGGGAGACCCCTAGGGGTAGGATTATATCACCAGGCTCCAGCCTATCAGAGCTCTGGTAGAATTCTCTGTCTCCAAGATCTGCTGGCAGGGGTGCATAACCCGTTTGTCTGGACTGGTCTAGCAGTATTCCAGGAAAGGAAATTAACGGTAAGTGAAATTTCTCCTTACTGCAGCCCATATCTCATTATTTTTTTTTTTAGCAGTGCCATAGCAGACTTCAGATTAGTGTATTAATATCCTTCCCACCAGTAGATGTTACAGAACTCTCATGGCATTTCTAGCCTCAAATAAATGAATAACATTCCTGATTTACTTAGAATTTTTATATGATGGTGACTTTCTCCACCAAAGGATTACCCATTGTGATTTACAGCAGTGGAACGATACATAATCGAATGCAAAAACTCATAATGCAAATTAATACATTGTAAATACACAATCAAACATAAAAATATATTAGAAAAAAACAATAATACTATTTCCAAGCTCAATTACTTTTGATCTGTTGGAGAAAATCTTTATGTTGAAAATTTTGTCTATGAAAATTATAGAACTATTTCAAAACAGATATTGACTGTAATATGATTGTTGAAATTTTGTTTCATCAGTTCTAGTTTGACTTCCATGTTTTATTTTAAAGACTAAGTCCCTTGAAAGATACTTTTCAAATACATCTTGCTAGACCAGTTCAGTGGATTGTGTCCCCCTGCCAGCAGATGGTGAGACAGAGAATTCCTGAAGCTTTGTGACATCACCCTTGGTATAAAAACCCATCCCCCACCAAGGGGAGCTTCAGAATTTTCTCTGTCTTAGCAGATGGACTTCCAGCTCCTGGTGTTCTCTAAGAAGAGATTTAGTGTCAATACAGTTATCTTTGCAGTTGTGCACACTGTGGTGCCCCTTCTTTGCCGACAGTTTTTTCCTTTCTTTACTTTCCAGAGCTTCCTCTGGTCAAGAGGACCAGTAGAGCACCTCTGAAGGGAAGTGCTCCTGCTCATGAGGAACAGTTGCAGCCTTCCGTTCTGACTGTTCTGCAAATAAGACTTCTATCAGCTAAGCTGGCAGTCACCTTTTGTTATTTTTTTTCTCCGGACCCTTCCTTCTTCATCTGTTTTTTCCTCTTTCGAGAGCAGGGAGTGTTTTATTTCTTTCGCAATTCTCTTTTAAAGCAGCATCCCAATCTGTTTTTCAGCGGTATCTTGTTCTTCTGACTGCATGTGCCTCCCTTCATGTTTTGGTGTGCTCCATTTTCTGCAGTTGCCTTTTTCCTGTTTCTCTTCACGCTGTCAGTCAGTGGCTGCTTCCCGGCTCTGTTTTGCTCTTTCCTGCCATAATATTTGTGCTGTGACTGCCATTCTTTCTTCAGAATCTGTTGATTTTTGGCTCCCTGGCTCTTCCTGTGATATTATCTTTTATCCTGTTGTGAAAATGCCGCCTTCCCTACAGCGCTGCTTGGGCTGTGGGAAGAAATGTAAGACTTTGACAGGTAGTTTGTGTTCCTCCTGTGATTCTGATCAAGGTGGTCCTTCTGTGTCTGCAGGACTTGGTTCTGGTAGCCCTTCCAGGTGTCTTGCGTTAGCTCCCTCTGGGTTACCTCAGGGTGATGCTAGATCTCAAGATGCTCTTCCTCCAGTTTTGTTGCCTGAGCAGCCTGCTCACCCTCTACAACTCTCTATTTAGCCTATGCAGGCTTCAGCTGACGGCTCTGATCTCCAGTTTATGCAGCTATTCCATCAGGCCTGGGATATGTGGCTCTCGGGGACTTTAGCTACTCCGACCACCGCTGATCCATCTAGAAAGCATGCCTGCCGAAGTTTGGCTGAAGCTTCTTTAGATCTGGCCAAGGATACCTCCTCTCCTCCAGGGAACTGGCGACCTGCAAGGGAAGACAGTGATGGTCCTTCAGATGAACATTCTATCACTTCTGAGTCCAGCCGGGAAGGAGAGCTCTCAACATTGAAATACGACCAGGAGCCTTGAGAAGACGGTCAGGCTATCTGGTTATTCTGTAAGGAAGAGGTCTCATTGCTCAAATTACGAAGGCTCTGCACCTCTTGGACTCTCAAGTGCAACAGCCTTCGGATTCCTCTAAACCCCAGGCAGACCCCATCATCGTGAGCATCAGGAAACCACCCTTTCCCCTGGAACTACAACAGAGAGTGGGATTCTCCTGATGTGTCTCTACGCTCGCTCAACACTTGGGGCTTGTTTACATTTGGTCTTCGGATGATCTTGACAAATGGTTGAGTTTCCCTAAAGTAGACACCCTGGTCACTGCAGTCACTAAACGCACAACCATTCCTGTGAAGGACAGCACTGCCCTCCATGATCAGACAGATCACAAGGTGGAGGACCTCTTAAAAACCACTTTCTCATCATTGACCTTGGCATTGCAGGTCTCTGTTTGCAGAGGTCTCGCTACACATGCTGTGCTCCAATGGCTCCAGTTACTTCCGGATGATCTGGCTTGGCTCGTTTAGAGCCTGTCACTGCCTTGCTTGCAGATGCTTTTTATGATTTGCTGCGCTTATCTGCTTGGTCTGTGGCTACTGTTACAGTGGCTCGGCATTGGCTGTGTCTCCGTCATTGGAATGCAGATGCTGCTTCCAAGTTCTGTCTCACCAAGCTTCCTTTCAAGGGCCACTGCCTTTTTGGTGAGGATTTGGAAAAACTTGTAAAGGATTTGGGGGAAGTCAAGCCTCAACGTTTGCCGGAGGATAAGCCCAAATCCAATTTTCATTATCCTCAAAGTCCACTTCAGAGACATTTGTCACTACCGGCCTGGCAAATCTGGTTTTTCTTCAAATAGGGCTGGTTCTAACCCTCAGTCCTTTTGGAGTATCCATTGCAACCAAGACAATTTCTCCTCATCCAAGTTTTCTGGTTCTGCTAAATCTTCCCATTGACTGTTTCCGGGTCCATTCCAGGGTGCCTCCTGTTGACATACACTTATGGTATTTTTCCCGTGAATGGACCCAGATAACATCAGACCGGTAGGTACTTGAGGCAGTAACACAGGGTTATGCTCTCATCTTCACCGAGCCCATGCCGAATGTCTTCCTCATCTCTCCATGCGGCTCCACAGCTAAGGCAGTGGCTGTATGCCTGACTCTCCACTACCTTCTTGAGCTCAATGCGGTATGCCCAGTTCCTCCCTCAGAAAGAGGTTCTGGTCACTATTCCATTTACTTTGTCATTCCCAAGAAGGACGGCTCCTTCCGTCCTATCCAGGACCTCAAGGGAGTCAATTGCTGTCTTCTGGTGCTGCAGTTCCATATGGAAACCCTCAGGACCATCATGTCATTCAAGCTGTTCGGCCAGGCAAATTTCTCGCATTCCTGGACCTGGCAGAAGCATATTTTCACATTCCAATCCACCAAGATCATCAGCAGTATTTAGATTACACGGTCCTCGGTCAAGCTTATCAGTTTCGTGCCTTGCCCTTTGGTCTTTCACTTTCTCCAAGGTGATGGTAGTAGTGGCAGCTTCCCTGCGGCACCAAGGTATTCAGGTTCATCCTTATCTAAATGATTGGCTGATCAGAGCAACGAGTTTCAAGGAAGCTACTTCCGTGGTCTCTCGGGTCCTCTTCTTTCTGGACTGTCTCGGCTGGGTGGTCAGTTATGCCAAAAGCAATCTGTGCCCAGTTCAGTCTCTGGAATTCCTTGGCACCCGCTTCGACATGAAAGTAGGACGCGTCTTCCTCTCTTACGACAGATGCAAAAAGCTCTGTGTTCAGGTACATGCCTTCCAGCGCCTGGCAGCTCCTATTGCCTGGGATTACCTACTCCTGGCACCATTTATTTATTTGTCATTTCTTATATGCTACCCCTTCCTGAGATCAGGGGTGGTTTACATTTTAAGCAACATTATTACATGGAACACAATTTAACAGTTGCTTTTGGCTTCTGCTCTCGACGTGCTCACATGCATCCACTTCAGTACTCTTCCCCTATCGCGCTAGTCTGCAACCACCCAGGACTATCAGATTCGTCTACCTCTTTCTTCAGTGGTCCACTGCAATCTTCGCTGGTGGCTTTGTCTTCATTACTTGTTGGAGGGCGTTCCCTTGGAAATTCCACAATAGGGTGTGGTCACCATGGACACCAGCCTTGCAGGTTGGGGAGCCCATTGCCAGGGACAGGCAGTGCAGGGATCTTGATCCATTCAAGAAGCCTCTTGGACCATCAATCACCTCAAAGCTGCGGCTGTTTGTCTTTCTCTACTCTTCTTTCAGTCCCACTTCCAGGGTCGAGCAGTCTGAGTACTTTCCGACAATTCCACTACTGTGACTTATCTCAACAGATAGGGTGGGACCAAATGTCCCGGAGTGGCCCTGGAAATAAGTCTTCTATTTCCCTGGGCAGAATCCAACCTCCTGGCTCTTTCTGCGCAGCACATTGCAGGAAAGGAGAACATTCAGGCAGATATTCTCATATCCTGGACCCCGGTGAGTGGGAGCTAGCTCCGTGGGCACTTGTGAACATTGTGCATCGGTGGGGTCATCCGACTCTAGACCTAATGACCATCTCTTCTAATGCCAAGATGTCAATCTTTTTCAGTTATTGAAAGGAACCAATCTCTCATGGCCTAGATGCACTGATTCAGACCTGTCCCTCAAACCAGCTTTTCTACATCTTTCCTCCTTGTACTCCATCAGAGTCACATTCCGGCTGAGTAGTGCTGGTGGCCCTGGATTGGCCTCTGCGTCCTTGGTATGCCGATCTCCCCTCCAGCCGGTGCCCCTACCTCTCGGTGTCCGGAAAGGTCTCCTGTTTCAGGGGCTGATTCTCAAGGATGACGTCGCTCCTTACTCGCTTACGGTTTGGCTATTGAGTGGAGTCGCTTGCATCACAAAGGTTACTCGCCGCAAGTAGTGGCCTCTCTACTACGGGCTTGACAGTCTTCTACCTCACGTGCCTATGCTTGGATCTGGTGTCTTTTTTCTTCTTGGTGTTCTAGGAGATCCCTCTCCCCTTGGCGAGTTGATATTCCAGACATTCTTTCCTTTCTTCAGGATAGATGTAATAAGGGTCTCGCCCTTAATTCTTTAAAAGTGCATATTGCGGCCTTGACAAGCTTTCGGGGGCCTCTCCATGGGCAGTCTCGTGCTTTTCATGTAGACATTTTCTCTGGGGCATTCCCCCCCCTGTGGACCCACATTCGTCCAATCCTCCCTTCTTGGGATCTGTCCTTAGTGCTTCTCATGCTCACTCATGCCCCATTTGAGCCTTTCCATAGGGCATCTCTCAAAGATTTGACTCTCAAAACTGTTTTTCTTATAGCAGTCACTTAAGCACTGGACCTTCCAGAGCTCCAGGCACTTCCTGCATCCTTCCTTTTTTAAGGAGCAGTCTTCGGGTGACAACAGAGTCCTTCACCTGTTGGATGTTGGTAGGGCTTTATGCCGTTACCTCAAACTCATTAATATGTTTCGTCTCTCCGATCACCTTTTTGTCCTGGCTTCTGGTCCACGAAAAGGAACGCCTGCTTCCAAAGTGGCCATTGTGCACTGGATCAAGCAGAACATTGAGTTAGTTTATATTTTATTGAACAAACCTGTGTCCGTAGGTTTTCGGGCACATTCTAAGCAGGCCCAGGCTACCTCCTGGGCAGAATGCTCACAGGTAGTTCCACTAGATATTTGCAGGGCGGCTATCTGGTCCTCCCTCTCTACCTTTGCACATCACTATCGCTTGGATGTCCAATGGATGTCCAAGCTTGAGAAGCACCTTGCTTCAGAGCCTCTGTCTTGGCTGCAGCTGTTTCTTCCCACTAGTCTGGACTGGTCTAGCAGAATATATTTGGAAGGAGAAATTTTACTTACCAATTTCCTTTTCTGGAATCCTGCTAGACCAGTCCAGGACCTGCCCCTCTGAATCGTTTTGTCTGTTGCCTAGCTAAGACTCTCTTTACGTATCGGTGACATTGCTGTACTTCGCCATATACATACATCCTTAGCCTGTGGATCCTGTTTCACATTGTTCAATTTAGCCTATTTTATAAAAGTTATTAGTATATGAACTCATTTTTGGTCTGGTTTTGTGCCTCCTTGGCTGTTTGAATTCCTGCTGCTTGTTATGGTTATACTGAAGCTCCCTCTGGTGGATGGGTTTTTATACCAAGGGTGATGTCAGAAAGCTTCAGGAATTTTTCTCTGTCTCACCATCTGCTGGCAGGGGGACACAACCCACTAGTCTGGACTGGTCTAGTAGGATTCCAGGAAAGGAAGTTATTGGTATTTAAAATTTCTTCTTGTGCATACAACAACACAGGGTTTACTGAATGCATGTAATAAGGACAGATTTTATATGTTTTATAAAACAGACAATATGATTTATTTCCTAGTATAGTTTTAACTTTAAGGTAATCCTGTGCTGTCTTCCACACACACAGCTGTCATCATTTGACCCTTTATCTCACTTCACAGCACAAGCTGCAATGGGAGCTACACCAGCGAGAGGAAGAGTTAGCAGAGTTGCAGACAGCTCTAAGTGATATGCAAGTTTACCTGTTTCAAGAGAGGGAGCATGTCCTACGCCTTTACTCTGAGAACGACAGGCTGAAAATCAGGTGAGTTAGGCAGTGGGGCAGGTTGAATTATACTGAGCAAGACAAAGTTTGGATTTCTCATATGAAGGGATATGTTGCTATTAAGAACTCTTTTGCAATAAAATGGTAAAATCTGCCAGCAGTAGAATTCTGCGCTGTTATGTGAAATATCCAAGTCCCAGCTCTTACTCTTCAGTCTAGCTGAGGCTGGGACAGCTGCAGAGATACTGTTCCCAGCCTCTGGGAAAGAGGTTCTGAATGTCCAAAGCAGTGCTGACTCCCTCTGGCTGATATAGAGAATCATTGTACCAGACTCAAAAGAGCCATGATCACGGCATTGGTATAACACTAGAGCTAGGTGGGGGAGAGCATATTTGGGAAAGATATTTCAGTAGCTGTGATTGAAGGCTTTTTGTGCTTGAAATGGTTACTGAAGTTGAGAGTCCAGTAATGAGCAATAGGGAAGCACCAGCTATAACGAGAGAAAAGAAGTAGAATATTTATACTGATCTTGACTTAAACTGTATCTCATTATAATATTTTAACTTTGGAACCCTAAATCCAAAGTTAAATATTTTTACATTATGGACTGGTAATGGTAGTTCCCTGGTATGCCAGCATAATACTGGCATTGTTCTGAGATGGCAATGCAAAACTAATGATGGTTAACATATTGTTGTCTCTTTCCTATAATATAGTTTTTGTTAAATTTTAAATGAAGTGCAAAATAAAATAAAGGCACTTTAAAAAAACATTCTAAATTGACCCAGGAAGATTTGTAGCATTTGGGGGATGGTGAATTTACCTACATCTAGAGCAGGGGTTCTTAATCTAGTCCTCAGAACGCACCTAGCCAGTTAGGCAGTCAGGATAGCCACAATGAAAATGCACAAGAGAGTTGTGCATACAATGGAGGCAGTGCATGCAGATCTCTCTCATGCGTATTGATTGTGGCTATCCTGAAAGTGTGCTAAGCAATTTGCGCATCAATTACCATGTGCTGTTAGAGCATGGACACAATAATGTGATTCATTGGCATGACAGTGCTCACTAACTACATGCCATATTATGTGGAGGAGGATTGGTGTGGACGGCATAATACGGTTAGTGCATGGTACTTTATATAGCACACTGTCAATTGTATAATTAGCATGGGTGCATTAACCACCACCTCAAGAGAAGGCATGAAAAGGATCATTTTATAAGGAGGTGCCTACTTAAGTGCTATTTTATAAAGAAAAGTAGATGTCTGCTTTGCTTTGCTTTCCTTTCCTTTCCTTTATAAAATACTAACGTAAGTGGCAGGTATGAAGGCACGGACATTTATTTGAGCTTTAGAGCTGATGAAAAAGCGTATGCCTAAATGTTTGCAAGAATGTGTGTAAATTAAAATATTTTATAATCTATGTGTGTACTTGTGTGCTCCGTCCATGCTAGGGCCCACTTTCCAATTACCATCTAGAAACTGCATGCTTTTAGAGATCATTAATGTGCATATGTGGCCATTAGTGACCAGGTTAATCCTCATTAGTTGTGTATTAGGCACCTAAAAGTATGCACCTCCATATAAAATTCCCCCCTTAGTTCATCTGTGCTAATTATGAAAGCACTTAACATGCAGTAAATAACTTTTTTTCCTGAACAGATTAACTTGTAACTGAAGCTGTACAAGACTGTATGTGGTACATAAGCAGTGGAAGGTTTGGCCGAGGGTTGCCAACTGGCTGTATCAGTTCTGCTTTTACTGCATTGTTTTGTCCTTTTCTTTGTGCAGTGAGGTAAAACCAGAATGGAATCAGCTTGTCCCAGAAAAAAAAAATGGAACCAGTTGGCAATCCTAGTTTTTTCATCGTTCCTCCAGTCCAGTCCAGACACCTGGGTTATGCTCACCTACCAGTAGATGGAGACTGAAGACCACTGGTTTAATGATGTCATGGTAGAAGGGTCCTGTGCCACCCTGCTCTCACCAGTATTTCTCAGTCTGCAGCAGACGGAGGTTGTCTAAACCTATGCAGTCTGAAATGGATTAGAGAAGAGGATGGCCAGAAATTTGGGGCATAAGTCAGTAGGTGCTGGCAACGGAGACCCAGGGTTCAGAACCTGGTGGTACCAGTTCCATACCCCCACCCACCCACCATTCCTCAAAGGTTTTGGTAATTTGTGTGGCATGCCTGGTTGGAGGCAATTCCTCTTTCATCCTCCCCTCCTCCTCCCCAACTTCTAGGAGGGGGCCAGGAGAGGTCTGCAGCTTTCTCAGTGGAAGGAAGGAATACCTCAGATGTTTCTGTGACCCACTCTAGGTAAGATGGGGTTGGCCAGAAATACTGTGAGTGGGGCAGATCACAAGCGCTGTGTTTAACATAAGAACATAAGATATGCCATACTGGGTCAGACCAAGGTCCATCAAGCCCAGTATTCTGTTTCCAACAGTGGCCAATCTAGGTCATACGTACCTAGCAGTTTCCCCAAGGGACACAGGTTCCACAATGCTTGTATTGGTTCAAGCATTGATATCCTGGGTCCCTTCTTAATAATGGTTTATGGACCTTTCCTCCAGGAACTTGTCCAAACCTTTTTTAAACCCAGCTACACTAACAGCCTTTACTACATCCTCCGGTAACAAATTCCAGAGTTTGATTACACGTTGAGTGAAAAAATATTTTCTTTTATTAGTCTTAAATAGTTTACCCTGTAGCTTCATTGCATGTCCCCTAGTCTTTCTATATTCTGATAAGGTAAACAATCGATCTACGTTTACCCGTTCCACTCCGTTCATTAATTTATAGACTTCTATCATATCTCCCCTCAGCCGTCTCTTTTCCAGGTTAAAGAGCCCCAACCTTTTTAGCCTTTCTTCATAGGAGTAGCCTTCCATCCCCTTTACCATTTTGGTGGCTCTTCTCTGAACCTTTTCTAAAATTGCTATATCCTTTTTAAGATATGGCGACCAGAATTGCACACAATATTCAAGGTGCGGTCTCACCATGGAACGATATAGAGGCATTATAATATCTTTTGTTTTATTTTCCATTCCTTTCCTTATCATACCTAGCATTCTATTTGCTCTCTTGGCCGCCGCTGCACACTGGGCCGAGGGTTTTAACATGGTATCCACAAGGACGCCTAAATCTTTTTCTTGGGTGGTGGTTCCTAATGTGGAACCTTGCATCGTGTAACCATAGTTTGGGTTGTTCTTCCCTAGGTGCATAACCTTGCACTTCTCCACATTAAATTTCATCTGCCATTTTGATGCCCAGTCTTCCAATTTATCAAGATCCTCTTGCAATTTTCCACAATCCTCCTGGGTTTTAACAACTTTAAATAGTTTTGTGTCATCAGCAAATTTGATAACCTCACTCGTTATTCCACTTTCCAGGTCATTTATGAATATGTCAAAAAGCAGCGGACCCAGCACAGATCCCTGGGGTACACCACTATTCACCTTTCTCCATTGGGAAAATTGGCCATTTAGCCCTACCCTCTGCTTTCTATCTTTTAACCAGTTCCTGATCCACAGTAGTACACTGCCTCCTATCCCATGACTCTTTAGTTTTGCCAAAAGTCTCTCATGAGGGACCTTGTCAAAGGCTTTCTGAAAGTCCAGATACACAATATCAACCGACTCACCTTTGTCCACCTGTTTATTCACTCCTTCAAAAAAACATAACAGATTAGTAAGACAAGATCTTCCTTGTCTAAAGCCATGTTGGCTGTCTCCCATTAGGTCATGACTATCTATATGCTGAGTAATTGTGCAGGCCTCCACGGTTGACATCTCCAAGCCTGTTTCCTCTAGTAACTGTTTTGGAGTTCGGGCTATGGTTTGATAAATGTCGAGTTTTCCTTTTTTGAAACATTCCGTTTGAAATGGTAATGAAGACAATTTGTTTCATGGATAGTATGTTTGAAGTAATGTTTTGTATATTTTGGAAGGGTTCAGGGCCCTCAAAATGCACCTTATTCAGTCTCTTTGTGGCTTGTTGCCTCCTTGAGATACACTTCTAATTCTACAATTTCTCCTTTGCAGCTACTGCACATCTTCAGTCTCACGTGCTATACATCTTGGCTGCCTGCCAGTTCCTTGTGTGTTCTTCAGGGAGTCAGGGGGGATTTCAGACAAGCATTGCTCCTTAATGTGGGTTGCGGAGCTGTGCAGGGTGCAAAGGCTGCCAAGGTATGACGCTCCAGTCCCTTCTGGCAGGACTTAGGCTTGTTCCCGCCAGAGGGTATATTTCATTGGCAGATTCTCACTCAGTGAGATAGGCAAAGTATGCTTTGCTTTCTTTACGTCTGAGTAGCATTGTAATACTCCTATACGAGGGGGTACCCAAAAAAAACAGGAATTATTTTTTAAAAGCTATTTATTTCAAATTCTTTACAAAACAACCTTATCCCCTTCAAAATACTCTCCATTACAACTGATACATTTGTCCCACCGGTGCTTCCACTGTTCAAAACATTTTTTGTAGTCATCTTTAGAAACGGCTGACAGCTCCTCCCTCTTTTTTTTCTTGACTTCTTCAATGTTGTCAAATCGGTGTCCTTTCATGCCCCTTTTCATGCGTGGAAATAAGAAAAAGTCGCACGGAGCCAGGTCAGGCGAGTAAGGTGCGTGGGGCAGCGGAACCATGCCATTTTTAGCCAAAAACTGTCTAACAGAGATGGCTGTGTGTGCAGGTGCGTTGTCGTGGTGGAAGAACCAGTCTCCTGTCTGCCACAAATCGGGTCTTTTTTGACGAACACTGTTGCGCAATCTTCTTAAAACTTCCAAATAAATGGTTTGATTGACGGTCTGACCTGGGGGAACAAACTCTGAATGAACTACCCCCTTGGCATCAAAAAAGCAAATCAGCATTCTTTTGATGTTTGATTTGACTTGACGACATTTTTTTGGACGGGGTGACGATGACGTCTTCCATTGGCTTGACTGTTGCTTTGTTTCTGGGTCGTAACCATAGCACCATGACTCATCACCTGTAATGACCTTTGACAGAAAATCTGGATCAGTTTCAAGCTGTTGTTTCAAAACACGACATGTTTCAACTCGATGTTCCTTTTGATTGTCAGTCAGAACCCGAGAAACAAACTTGGCAGCAACCCTCGTATGTCAGGTTCTACGCTTCTGAGCTGCAGGTCAAATGGTTCTTTTTTTCCCACCCTGTTAGGTACTGCTTTGGTATGTCACATGTGTCTAGACTGGACTGGAGGGATGATGAGGAAGGTGAAATTAGACCTTACCTGCTAACTTTCTTAACTCTAGTCTCTCCAGTCCAGGACCCAACCTATATGATGTTTCATTCCCAGCCTTGGAGGAAGGAAAGGATGCTAAGCCTGGGGGGGCGAGCAACGATTTTTATTATTCAACATGGTCCTTTTGTGCTCCCAGTAGGCTGCAAAGCTGTGCTGGTGTATTGGTGTGGCTTTCTGGCTTTGGAAACATTGGTTTTTAACTCCTATTCCTTCTTTTTTTTTTTTATTTAAACTTTATCAATTTTTACATACAATGAAGCATATACCAAAACTTCATGGAAATTGAAACACTGGTATAGAAAAACAACAATGATAACCATCAATATGAGATAAGGTAAGAAAACAAATTCCAGCGCTTACTATAGCCCACCATAAGAGGGAATCCAAGGAAAAATAATAAAATGACACCCACCAGAAAGAAAGAAAAAGAATGTGAGCAAACGATCTTGCCTAACTTATCAGCAGCGAATCTGAGGACACCTCAGGAGGGCGGCGAGCACTGAGAAAGCCCACCAACTGGGACGGCTCATAGAAAATATATGACTCATTATTAAACCTAACCATACATTTACAGGGAAACTTTAAGAAATATAAACCCCCCAACAACAATACTCCAGGACGTAGTAACATAAATTCTTTCCTATGTTTTTGATTTTCTTTGGCTAAATCAGGAAAAACACGAACAGTCAACCCACAAAATTGCACTGTACGTTTCTTAAAAAACATACCGAGAAACCAATCCCTATCTGAAGCTAACACAAACGTAGCTATCAATGTCGAAGGTGAAACACCCTCAATTGTTGATTCCAAAATAGCAGAGATATTTAATACATCAAACTGATCCCCTCTTTCCAAAGTTCCCTCAGCAGGGACTTTCTTCCCCGAAGGAAGATAATAAACCTTAAGCATTGGAGGGTGAGATACTACTGGAACCCCCAACACCTCCAAAAGATATTTCTTAAACATTTCTTTAGCAGAGATAGAGGGCAACCTAGGAAAATTTATACACCGAAGATTACAATATCTAGAGGAATTTTCAAGCATTTCAATCCTTGTTTTCAAAGCCAGCATATCTTTCTGATGAAGGGAAACACCATCCTCGGAGGTAGAAGCCCTCTGTTGCAATTCTGTTACAGAAGATTGTAGAGCTGTAACTTCAAGAGTATGTTGTTGAAGAAGTTAGTATGAACCTGAACCTGGGCACCCAAAGCCACCACCTGGGGAGTTAAAAGTTCTCCAAGCTTGACTATGCCAGACCAGATTAATTCCAAAGTAAAGACGGCTGGTCGCTCCAATGAAAAAACTTGAGACTGCCCCAAGGGTTCCTCCGTTGACCGTCGCTCAATTCCTGGATCCCCAGTTGCAGAAAGGACAGCTGCCATTCTGCCTGCAGACTTCCACAAACCCGGATCCACTGCGCTGGAAAGTAGAGTGGAGCCAGAAGCCTCACTTCTCCGTTGCGCTGCCGATCCTCCAGGGCCAGAATTCTCCCCCACAATGGAAGGAAGTTCCTCCTCAGCCTGCGCCGGAGTCTGCCTTAGCAATGGATCTTTGGGAGGCCGCCACTGCACCGGCGGAGAGATCTCAGGCCCCGAGTCACCCGTCGAGCCACCCAGCCCCGACCATGATACAATGGGGCTCTCCTCCGTCAGAACTGCACACCGCTGTAGCGGCGTAACAAATGAATCCAGTGGTCCAACCACCTGAGAGGGAAGGGCAGAGGGGACTACCGGGCTAGAGGAGGACTTCTTGGGCCCTTTCGCCTTCCTTTTACCCATCACATAAAAGGTAAAATAAACACCGCCACTAGAGCTCACAGACTAAACGCCATCTTGGATTCCCCCTTAACTCCTATTCCTGATGTAATTTGAAGCAGGAAAGCTTCCTTGGTAAGTGGAATGTGGTGTAAATATATTGGAAAATATAATGGAAAAAGGAGCCAAATGACGAAAACTGGAAACAATATAAGCACTGACAAATTAGATGCAGGGTATTGATAAGGCAGAATTTAAAAAAAAAAAAAAACCTTGCTGTGGAAGCAAAAACACATCATAAAAATTTTTTCAGGTACATTAATAGCAAAAAACGTGTGAGAGGGTCATTTGAACCATAGAGGGGTAAAAGGGGCACTAAGGACTTTGCTTCAGTCTTTACTATAGATGATGTAGGGAAGTTAGCCATGACTGAAATGGTATTTAAAGGTGATGCTTCAGAAGAATTGAAAGAAATATTGATAAATTGGGAAGATGTATTACAACTATTTGATAAACTAAAGAGTAGCAAATCAGCTGGACTGGATGATATACATCTGAGTGTGTTGAAAGAACTGAGACTGCAGACCTTATCTGTGAACTATCATTAAAATAATCTGTAATAACTGAATACTGGTGAATGGCCAATGTAACCCCAATTTTTAAAAAGGGTTCCAGGGGTGATCCAGGAAACTACAGACCAATGAGTTTGACATCAGTACCGGGCAAAATGATAGAAACCATTATAAAGAACAAAATTACTGAATATGTAGGAGAAAGAGGCAATCGCAGAACTCAGATGTCCAACAAGCAGCAAGACAAGACAAGGAAAGTGCTACAGTGACGCATGCAAGGAAATATATGCAGAAACTATTCGAGGAAGAACAAGACAGACTTTCCTAAAGCTATGAGAGTAAAAGAAAAAATTCCAGCCTCAAAGTGGAATGTTACAAGATGCTCAAGGATCCATGTTGAATGGTGCTGAGAAGATCAAGAAAAGGTGAAAAGAATATACAGATTCATTATATGATAAAGATCAAGTTTCAGCCTGTACCTTATGGTCAGGAACCATTCGTGATGAAAGAAGTCAAAGCAGCATTGAAAGCCTTATCTAAGAACAAAGCACTAGGCATTGATGGTATTCCCACTGAAGTATTACAGCAATAGGATGCAGATATTAACATACTTACAAGGCTATGCCAGGAAATTTTGAAGACCTCATGGCCAACTGACTGGAGAAGATCTGCGTTTTGTACCAATACTGAAGAAAGATGATCCGACTGATAGTGGAAATTATTACTACTACTACTACTATTTAGCACTTATAGAGCGCCACGCACGCAGCGCTGTACAGCTAACCTACAAGAGGCAGCCTATATACAAAACACAGTCCATACCCGTCAGAGTCATGCTCATTGGAGCTTACAATCTAGTCAGAATAATACAGAGCATAGGTCAGTTCAGTGCAAGGCATAAGATAAGGATAGAAGTCAGGATCTGAAAGCAATGGTGAAGAGGTGGGTCTTCAATCTGGATTCGAAGAGGGCCAGGGAGGGTACCTGGAGTACAGACACAGGTAGGCTGTTCCAGGCGTATGGTGCAGCGAGGTGGAAGGAGCAAAGTCATGAGTTGGCGGTGCGGGTGAAAGGCATAGATGGAACCTGCGCTCCGCTAGCAAATTACTTCTGAGAGGGGATGTAGGGAGAGACAAGAGATAAGAGGTATTGAGAGGCTGTAGAGTCAATGCATTTATAGGTCAGTAGGAGAAGCTTGAATTGGATGCGGAATTGGACAGGGAGCCATTGAAGCGACTTGAGAAGTGGAGTAATGTTGGCATGGCGAGACTGGCGGAAAATTAGTCGAGCAGTGTGATTTTGTATAAATTGAAGGGGAAGGAGGTGGCTCACGGGGAGGCCCGCAAGGAGTAGGTTGCAGTAGTCGAGGCGAGAGGAGATTAAGGAGTGGATAAGGGTTTTGGTAGTGTGTTCAGAGAGGAAGGGGCGGATTTTGCTAATGTTGTAGAGAAAGAAGTGGCAGGTCTTAACTACAAGCTGGATATGTGCGGAGAAGGAGAGAGAGGTATCAAAGATAACCCCTAGATTCATACTTTCATAAATTATCAAACAATTGCTCTGATCCCACATTCCAGCAAGATTCTACTCAAGATCATTCAGCAGAGACTACAGCCATACCTGGAACGAGAACTGCCTGAAGTACAAGCAGGGTTCAGGTAAGGGCAAGGAATGAGAGACATCATAGTGGATGTGAGATGGATCCTTGAAAAGACAAAAAAATTCTAAAAGGCTATCTATGTGTTTTATTGACTATAGCAAGGCTTTTGACTGTGTAAATCATGGGATACTCTAGGCCACATTAAAAAGCATGGGTTATACTAGAACACCTGATCGTTCTCTTGCACAACCTTTACACTGATCAAGAAGCAACAGTTCATATGGAACAAGGAGAAACAGAATAGTTTAAAATCAGCAAAGATGTACAACAAGGCTGCATACTTTCCCCCTCCCTGTTTATTTTATATGCAGAACAAATCACCAGAGAAGCAGGACTGTATGAAGACAGCCGAGGTGTGAAGACTGGTGGAAGACTCAACAGCCTTCGCAATGCTGATGTTGCCACATTACTGGCTGAAAGCGAAGATAATCTCAAACATTTGCTTCTCAAGATCAAGGATCGTAGTCTTAAAATGGGCCTGCACCTTAATGTAAAGAAGACAAATATCCTAACAACTGGCAAAATCAATAAATTCATTGTTGATGGAGAAAAAATTGAAATAGTGGATAACTTTAACCTACTTGGATCAATAAAGAAACAAAAAGCAGTCAAGAAATCAGACAACAGTGCTCATGGCAAAATGGCTATGAAGGACCTAGACAAGATTTTCAAGAGCAGAGATGTTTTCTCTCCATACAAAGATTTGACTTGTTCAAGCCATGGTATTTTCAGTAACTTCATATGGATGCGAAAGTTGGACAGTGAAAAAGATAAGACTGGAAGAAAATTGATACCTTTTGAATTGTAGTGCTGACGACGAATACTGCGTATCCCATGGACTGCCCGAAGAACAAACCACTCAGTACTAGAGATCACGCCTAAGCTTTCTTTAGAAGCTCAAATGACAAGACTTTGACTTTCATACTTTGGACATATCATGCAAAACGAAAGATTATTAGAGAAAGATATCATGCTTGCCAAGGTAGAAGGTCAACCCAAAAGAGGAAGGCCAGCAATGAGATGGATCAATACAATAACAGCTATAGATGCCACTCTGTCCACAATGAACCGCCTGACTGAAACCCGAATACAGTTTAGGACAACTATCCAGAAAGTCGCCATGACACCAATTTGATGGCACTTAACAACAAGAATAGTCATGGTTTAATGGGAGAAAGCCAACATGGCTTTAGCCAAGGAAGGTCTTGTCTTTCTAATCTGTTATGTTTTTTTTGAGGGTGTGAATAAACAGGTAGAGAAAGGGGAGCTAGTCTGTTATAGTGCATCTGGATTTTCAGAAAGCCTTTGACAGGGTCCATCATGAAGAGACTCTTGACGAAATTAAAAAGTTATGGGATAGGAGGCAGTGCACTATTGTGTATCAGGAACTGGTTAAAAGATAGAAAGCAGAGGGTAGGGCTAAATGGCCAAAGATAGAAAGCAAGAGGGTAGGGCTAAATGGCCAATTTTCCCAATGAAGAAAGGTGAATAGTGGAGTACCCCAGGGATCTGTGCTGGATCTGCTGCTTTTTAGCACATTCGTAAATGACCTGGAAATGGGAATAATGAGGTAATCGAATTTGCAGATGACACAAAATTATTCAAATTTGTTAAAACCCAAGAGGACTATGAAAAATTGCAAGAGGACGCTTATAAATTGGAAGACTGGATGTTCAAATGGCAGATGAAATTGAATGTGGAAAATTGCAAAGTTATGCACCTAGGAAAGAACAACCCAAACTATGGATATACAATGCAGGGTTCCACATTAGGAATCACCACCCAGGAAAACAATTTATGGGGTCATCATGGATAACATGTTGAAACCCTCTGCCCAGTGTGCAGTGCAGCCAAGAAGTCAAATGGAATGCTAGGAATCATAAGGAAAGGAATGCAGAATAAAATGAAGGATATTATAATGCCTCTGTATCATTCTATGATACAACCACACCTTGAATATTGTGTGCAATTCTGATTGCCATATCTTAAAAAGGATATAGCAGAATTTAGAAAGGTACAGCGATGAGTCACCAAAATGGTAAAGAGGATGGAAAGATACCCCTATGAGGAAAAGCTTAAAAGCTCTTCAACCTGGAAAAGAGATGGCTAAGGGGGAGCTATGATAGAGGTCTATAAATTAATGAATGGAGTGGAACGAGTAAGCGTAGATCCTATTGTTTATGCCATCAAAAAGTAGAAAGACTAGGACATGCAAAGTAGCTAGCGTGTAATCCATTTAAGACTAATAAGAGAAAATATTTTTTCACTCAACGCTTAATCAAACTCTGGACTTCATTACCAGAGGATGTAGTTAAAGCTGTTAGTGTAGCTGGGTTTAAAAAAGATTTGGTCAAGTTCCTGGAGCAAGGGCCATTAACCATTATTAAAAAGGGACCCAGGATATTAATACAAGCATTGTGGAACCTGTCTGTCTTTTTGGGAAACTGTTAGGTACTTGTGACTTGGATTGGCCACTGTTGGAAACAGCATACTGAGCTTGATGGACCTTGGTCTAACCCAGTATGGCATATCTTATGTTCTTAAGTATCTAATAATCTCAGGTTGTGGAGTCTGCTTTGTTACAGAAATACTGGTGAGAGCAGGGTAGCACAGGATCCTTATACCATGACATCATCAAACCAGTGGTTCTTAGTCTCCATCTGCTGGTAAGCGAGTATAACCCACACATCTGGACTGTACTGGAGGGACTTGAGGAAAGAAAATTAGCAGGTAAGGTCTAATTTCACCTTGGTCTATAGTTCCATTGAGGTTGTGAGTCAATATGTCAGTACCTGGTTGGGCTTGATTTGATTCTTCACTTCTGGCATTTTGATCTTTTTCCTAATTTACAGGGAGCTGGAGGACAGGAAGAAGATTCAACAACTGTTGGCCCTAGTGGGAAATGATACTGGTGAAATGACCTACTTTTTCAAAGAGCCTACAGATAAGGTGTTGAATATGTATTTGTGAAACTGAGCTGAGAGTGTCTTTGTTCACCATAAGTGGTCACTAAGGAGACTTAAATACAAACATTAAACGGTCAGCGGAAGAGTAGAGCATGCTCAAAGTGAAGGAAGCCTTAATAGTAGGGCAGCATCTAAAAACAGGTCAAGTCTGGATTTGGAGTTTTATAAAACCTTAGGGTTTGCAATGGCAAACCACTCACAGAAGCAACAAGAAGGTCTCAGTCTTCCCGGGCAAAACAAAACCGGCCAGATTTATCTTGGCACGGCATAGCCCTGTTAGCATCAATGACCCATAGAAACAGTTGCTCTGAGGTGGACATCGACCAACTCTTTCACGTGCACAAAATTATTGATAATTATTGAGAATTCCAACATAAAGACATCGAAAGAGTGGTATGATAACACTTAGCTTTGCAGTTGTAGCCGTGCTCATATAGTAGTGCTAAGCCAGTGCCATGATCCCCACTACTATATGAGCACGGCTACAACTGCAAAGCTAAGTGTTATCATACCACTCTTTCGATGTCTTTATGTTGGAATTCTCAATAATTATCAATAATTTTATGCACGTGAAAGAGTTGGTCGATGTCCACCTCAGAGCAACTGTTTCTATGGGTCATTGATGCTAACAGGGCTATGCCGTGCCAAGATAAATCTGGCCGGTTTTGTTTTGCCCGGGAAGACTGAGACCTTCTTGTTGCTTCTGTGAGTGGTTGACTGGGCTTTGCTATTGCTGAATTTTTTGAGATTACATATTAGCTTTTTGTTGATACTTTTTACTTTATTGTTTCAACTACAGAGTTGATTTCTTCTTTTGACAATTTTAGCTCTGTGATAGGTTGACCTTTTTCTATTTGTGTTGCAAAATGATAGTTTGCCAAAACGTAGATCAACTGCACTCGCTCCCATGTTGGGTGATAAGAGGAGATGTTAAGAAAAGCAGTGCAGAGATTTTGCAGAGGGAAAAATAACATTGGTTGAGATGGGACAAATTGATCTTACCCAAAGAAAAAAATGACTTAGGCCTGATGGATTTTTGAATTTATAATATGGCCTGCCAGTTTAGATTCATGTGGAAATGGATGAGTGGAAGCACAAATTTTGCATGGAAGGGCTGGTAGCAGGAATGACAGTGCCATTCAACTCCTAATTCCTGATGCACATAGGGTTGCCAACCAGCCGGTTTTCAGCCAGCCTGGCCGGTTTTCCTGTGGTCAGGCCGGCTGCCGGCAGAGAACCGAAACCGGCCATTGAAAAGCCGGTTTTTTGCTCTGGCTGCGAGATCGGAGCGGCCAGAGCAGAAAACCGGCTTTGCGCTTGCAATCGTGATTACGATCACAGTCCTGGCCCCCCCCTTGCAGCCGCCGCTGCTGCTGCTGCTTCTTACAGAGCAGCGGCTGCAATAAAGTTAATTTAAAAGTAAGGAATCCTGTGAGGGGCCTTCCGGCCCTATGAAACTCCTTCTGCAGTGCCCGCCCCTCTGATGTCACTTCCTTTTCAGCCAGGGACCCTGCAGAAGGAGTTTCATAGGAGCTGAGGGTTTCTCACAGGTTTCCTTACTTTTAAATTAACTTTATTGCAGCTGCTGCTCAGTAAGAAGCAGGAGCAGCAGCTGCACGGGAAGGGGGACTACAAATGAGTTATGTTGGGGGGGGGGACCTGTACTGGAAAAGGGCTATGGGGGGGGGGACGTGGACTGGAAATGGGTTGTGATTGGGGGGGGGACCTTGACTGGAAAAGGGCTATGGGGGGGGGGGGACTTGGACTGTAAATGGGCTATGGTGGAGGGAGGGGGAACCTGGACTGGAAATAGGCTGTGATTAGGGGGGCTAGGACTGAAAATGGGCTGTGATGGGGGACTTGGACTGTAAATGGGCTGTGATTGGGGGGCAGGGGCTAGGACTGGAAATGGCCTGTGATGTGAAGGCTAGCACTGGAAATGGGCTTATGAAGAGCTGGAATAGGACTGGAAATGGGCTGATGTGGGGCATGGGAGAATGGGACTAGAAGGAAGTGGATGCTGGGTGGGTCTAGAACTATAAGGGAACTGATTTTGGGGGAGGACTAGAATGTAGAAAGGCGGTTTTATCAAATTCAATAAACATAAACACATAAACATAAACATAATGGATGGGGAATGAGAATGGAGAGGGGAAAAAATATTTTGTGTGGAAGAAAAGTCTATGATGGGTCGGGTATTGGGAGAGTAAGAGGGGCTTGAGAATGGAAGGGTGAAATTTAAATGGATGATAAAGGATAAGGAAAGAATTGGGGGAAAGAGCAAAAGGGAAACAATCAGTATGTTAAAGCAGATATAGAGAGAGAATGGAAAACATCTAAAAGAGAAGAAAGGACAAATGGATAGCTCGCAGAAGAGACAAAGAAACCAGAAGAAAGTGACTGGAGCAATTTCAACTGAAAAATGAAATGCCCAAACAGAAGGTAGAAAAATGCTTTTTATTTTGAATTTATTAACTGGAATATGTCTGGTCTGGGAAGTGTGTATTGCTAACATCTTTGCGTTTTTGTTTAGTGCAAGAGGAAATTACTTTATAGTTTTATTTCTCCAGTGTTGTACATTTCATGTTTGGATTTTGGGGTTCCCAGTTTAATTATTATCTGACCAAGGAAGTTAGCCTACACGTATCCTCGGTAATTTTTGTGGGTGGGGCTGGGGACGGGGCAGGGGTGGGCCTAGGGGCAGAGAATGGGTGGAGCATGGCGAGCCAAAGGTGTCGGGTTTTTCTCGGTGAAAAAGTTGGCAACCCTAGATGAACAGGCCACAGAAAGGTTTAGTGGGAAGGGAAAAGGGGCAGGAGGAGATATTGGCAAGAGCTGTAGTAGTAGTTTGATAAGTTTTGTAAAAAAATGAGGAAGAGGTAGTCACAACGCTCTCTTTACCTCTGTGAGGAAATGGAAAGTTTTTCCTGAGCTAGAAGGTGGGGAAGGAGGAATGATATGAAGAACTGAAATGGAAGGGGGTGGACTTAATGAGAGCTTTAGTTCCAGAGGAAAAATCAATGTATGCTTTTGAGCAACGAAATGAGAATAAATATGGAATGGGCAGGTCTCACTTCTCAGTCTGTCTACAGGCAAGGCATTATATGGTTCTTTGGGATGGTGAGAAGGGGATTGGGAAGAAGAGTTGGCTAGAAAAGAGGAAATGCTGTCCTAGATGCAAGGGGACTATAACTCACTGGTATAGAAAAGGGCAAGAGAAAAAAACTGGTATGTTCTGGACTTTGGCACAGAATTGGAGCAGGGTACTGGGCAAAGAAGTTGCACAGAAATTTCCAGACATTGCTCCAAGTAGCTAGGAGAGAACCTGTTGATATAGGCAAAAGAGATGCATTTAAAAATTTTGCACCCTTGTCACATTTGACATGGAGAAAGTTTAAGATGGTACTTGCAGAATCCACTATGTGTATTAAATGGCAAGAGGAAGTAGGTACCCTGACGTATTGTTTTTGCAAGGAATATAACCACAGACAATGTAAAACAAAGGAAAGCGGATGTTCATATATATGGGTTTGACAGTAGCACAAAAATGCAACTAAATCAGTGGATAGAGAAAGCTCCATTTATGGTGCGGCATTTGGTAGTTTGAATGAAAGAGCCCCTGCAGATGGGAAGATTGACTAACTGTGTTGTATGGTCACAGAAATGCACTAGATGTATATGGCAAGGCCTCTTTGGTCTCCTAAGTGATATGCAGAAACAACAGTTAAGAGAACATGGTTTCAGACTGCATTGGGTGAAAGGTAGTGAGGAGAGGAGAGAAGAAAAAGGAAAATACAGACTTATTAGGTATGGCATATTAATAAATTAATGTAATTGTAAATTGGCATTTCTTGGATGTTAAGGTATATTCAGCAGCGGCGACTAGCCCTTGTATAGTGGCTATCCTTCACCACTGAACTTTAAACCCAGATACTCAATGTTGGAGCTATCATATCTGGCTATTGGCAATATTCAGCCACTGCCCAGTTAGCTAATGCAGTGAAAATTAGGCGAGTCTTTCAGGTGCCTAACTTTTGGCGCTGTGGGATTACAGCTAGTGGCTGAATTTATTTATTTATCTATTAGAGGTTTGTTTGTTTTTTACTACCACTTTATCATTTCAGTCATAGTGGTTTACACTAACTTAAACTTTGAAAAGTACATTAAACACAGGCATTGATAAGTTGAATATCGCCGCTAGCCGGTTATCTTCAGGTGCCGACTCTGCTTCACCCCTGGAACGCCCAGCTAGCATCAAAGCATTCAGTGGTGGCACCCAGGGATATTCAGCACCTTTTGAATATTCTGGTCACCATGATTAATGCGATTAGCAGGTCTTCTAACTGTGTTAATCACTTTGAATATGCCCCCCTATATTTAATCTTAGGTTCACTCCATCAAAAATGAAATATTTAAAATAAGTTTTCAAAGGAAGCTATATATTTTCCAGCAGCCAGTAAATGTATAACTTCCTTATGCATAAATATTCAAATAGTGCCGGGGTGAAAATTGGATAACTGGGGAGTCCCATGATTTTGAACTTAAAATGATCAGATATTTTGAACATAACCAGAAAGGATTTAAAGATAGGGCTTTCTAACACATTATGACCTATAACATTCTACTGTCTGTCAATGTCTGATCATCCATTAACCTCTCCTTCCAGATCATCCTGCGACCATTCCAGATAAGTGACTTATGTTCCCTTTTACTAGCAGATGTGAAGACAGAGAAAGAACTAGAAACTTCCAGTGATATAATCACTGCTACTAATGCTGATGTAGCTAGGGCCACACTTCAGTATTTCTCTGTCTCCAGCAGATGGATGCTATTCTGATGCAGCTCGATTTGAAATTTGTTACCTTCTGGGTAGCCAATCGAAGGGAGTTCCTTCCCAGTAGAGTTTAACAGCAGATGTCTTCAGGGGTATCTGTGGATGCCCTATTTTTCGCATGGAGGACGGTAAAAAGGTTCCGCTCCCAGTCAGTATTATAGACCAGTTCAGCAGCCAGGATTCTGTCAGATCATCATTGTCTTCACATAGCCTCAAGTGCTTCTGCTTGCCTCCCCCACCCTCCCCCCCAGGACTGTTTGGACAGAAGAGAAAGATATGTGCCAGGAGGCCTGATTACAGGGAAATGACCTGGAGCCCACAGCTTGTCTGTCCTGGGCGTCCTGGGGAGTAAGTACAGCCGCCTTTTGGATTCCAGTGCATGCATCCTTACAGCCATTGCAATGGGGGACAGCCCAACTTCACCCATTTGTGAGTTTCTGTCATTGGGTCTGGTGGGCTTCTCAGTCCTTGTTTTTGAATTAATCTCCGCAGCTGCATACATGTTAGGCCTGTACTGCTGTGTACGCGCACTGTGTGTAAGCTACACATTTAAGTTCCGCGTTTGTTCTGTGTATGTAAGCTGCGTGCCTGGACCATACTCGAGCTGTGCAAGTGTACGGTGAATTGTGGACATAAGTGTGTTGCCCACTTACACATGTCACTTTCTTGGCATCGGCTATGCATGTTCTTTCTGGCTATGTCTGGCAGTGCCATGGTTGGAATGCGCCACTGCATGTGGATAGCCCCTGTTTTGCTGCTCACCCTATCTTGGAAATATGCCTGGAGGATTGACGTCAGCTGGAGAGATACTGTCTAGCCTGTGGCAAGTGCTGAGTGAGTCCTATAAACTTCCATTATGGGCACTGCACAACGAATCATGAGGACCAGATGACTCATTTACAAGTTGCCCATGTTGTAATGTAGAGGATGCTGGTTTGAGACCAGCCTCTGGGTGTAAAAGAAAAAAAGCCACTTGAGTTTTCAGGAAGACTGTCGAGGTTGGCTCCTTCAGACCCTGCCAGCAAAGGAACTCCTCCACAGCTGTCTTCAGGGCAGATGAGGGGCAAGCCTAAAAGAGGAGACCCTGGCCTTGTATGCCTTCAGGTTCAAGCCTTGTTCTCTGGAATTCTTCTCCTTTCTCCTGGTTTCCTCCGCGCAGCTGGAGGAGGGGTTCTTAGTAAAAAGTGGTTGTAGCCTGACATTAACTCCACTGCGGGAATGATCACATCAACTAGCAGAGTCTGGAGATTCTGAGCACCTCTCCTGTTCACAGGGCCCTGGTTTGCATTACTTCAGCTTTGAAGAGAAGCCGCAGGGGCACCTCATTTTGCAAAGGGTCCATAGGCTTGTGAAGGCCTTCCTTTCTGCAAGTCTTTACAAGTATGGTGCTCTAGGAATGGGACTTGGCAAGAGCCGGCGGCCCCCCCCCCCCCCCTTTGTAGGATGGTGGGGTTGGGAACAAGTTTTACACCCTTCCTCTGGTGGATCTGGATAGGTGCCTCCGATCTTCCTAGGGTGAATGAGTATATCACTGCAGTAACTGGGCATACTACCATACCATTAGATGAAGGAGCTGCTTTGAGGAACTGTTGGACTGCAAGGTGGAGGCACCTGTTAAGTCTGTTGCTCTGCATCCTTCCTTATCTGCAAGGTGACAGATTGTGGAGGACTGATGGCCTTTGCTCTCCTTTGATGGCTACAGTCGCTCCCAGAGGATGGCACCTCATTGCTTCTGGAGTTGGGGGTTGTTTTCTTAGTGGATGCTATGTATACTCTTGTCTGTCTCACAGGTTGGGCAGTGGGCATGGCTTCTAAGTCCTGGTGGTCTGTGAAAAGAAGCTTGTCTGTACAGGGCTGTGTACACTGCCAGGGTACTTAATAACATCATATTACTGAAAGCCCTAAGAAAGAGTTAACACCACAGACATTCCAGAGCTTATTACTCAGCAACAACCTTGAAAGACTCTACTGAAATAATTAGTGTACTTTTCCAAACACAGACACTAGGTTTGTTATGAAAAAGATAGTGTAGGGAGAAGTTTGTTTGTCAGTCTCTCAGTCTCAATGCAGAGATATCAAAACTGCTAGTATTAGAATTATTGTTTAAGAAGTTATGTCTGGGAATACATGTATCTCTCTTCATGATGACCTATGCTAATAAGAACTGACCTATGACGCAGAGATATAGAGATGCACGTTATGAATATACGTGATGCTTGACGAACAATAAGGTGGAAATTATGCTGTGTAATCGAATATTTACCTATAAATAAAATGGCTGAAGGCTATGATGGCAGAATAAACAAGGTGCTAACTTGGTTTGCTCTCCCAAAGCTTTGGTCACTTTTTATAATACAAGTGTGTTTTGTGGTTTGTGTCGTTAACTATACTTGCTCCTTCTCATTGCTCTGGATGTGGACATCCGTTACTCAAGAGCCCAGTGCTGCTATCGGTGAGGGGAGGTGCAGAGTACACAAACAGTTGGTGCTGTGCCGGATACGGATCTCTGCATTCAGGGCAAGGGCAGAAGGTGCCAGAAGATTTGTGAGTATTACTAGTGATGGGTAATCTGTTTAGTAGACAAGCTCAGTCACAGATGCGTGAATGGCATGACAGACCTAGGGCTTTAGCATTTAAGAAAGGTAGCCCATCTTTTTGTATGCTTCTATTGTATGTATGAGAAGCATGGTGATGTAGCCATCGATTCCGTAGCACATTGGGATTCAGTGACTAGAGGTAATGAGAATTTTCAGTTTCCTCTGGAGGGAACTTTCTCTATAGATAAGGTCCATTACCTGAGATATGAGTTGGTGGTTAAAGGTAAACTGTGCAATAGTCATGAATGGATTGTGCTTACATGGTGGGAACGGATGGCACATGAAGAACAACATAGGAATGAAGTTCAAGATTTGAAACAAAAGTTGTTTGTGTTAGGAAATGTAACTAATGACCAGCTGACCGAGTGCGGATCACTCGTGCAGCGGAACTTAGAGAAAGAAGTACTTCAAGAGAAACAGTAGTTAGGGGGAGTAGAATTGTGTATGTTGGATATTTGTAATGTCTCCCAGCACAAAGAATTGAGAGCGCGTGTGAACAGAGAAATAGAGTGTTGTACATGTAATAGGGACCTTAAGAGTGGCAATAGGTCATAGTGTTACTGTTGCAAAGGAATTAAGAGTTACTGATGAACTTATTGATAGAATTGAGAGAGATTTGGCCAGACATTGTGAAACTTATAAAGAAGAGCATGACAGATTATATCATGCTCTAGGCTCTATTCAGGAAGCTATGCACCAGCAAAATAACTCACGTTCTAGCACAGTTAAATCTGAAAAAGCTGAGGGAAATGATATTGTGCCTACTTATTTTCTCCGTTTGTATCCAGCGGGTTTGACAGGTTTTAAGACTGTGCCTGCAAATTGGAGCCCTAAAGAAGTGTTTGATTTGGCTAAAACCTTTTCAAATTACAGGGATAACCCTGGTAGATTTGTGTCCTTATGGTCTCAAATAATTAACAGTTATAATCCCACTTGGGCAGATCTAGATAATTTGCTTAGAGCTGTGTTTTTTAATCCAGCTGATTTTCATAGGGTCACTCATCCAATTCGTGAAGATAAGTGGCAATGGCCACTCACAGACCCTGTGATAGATTTTCAAGAGAAGACTCAAAGAGAGAATTTTGTTTTGTGTAGAGAAAAATTGTTAGAATCCATTAAGATAGTATGTAAGCCTATAAAGGATTGGTCGAGGCTAACATCTCTAAGGCTGGATAGAGGTGAAAAGGTTACAGATTTTCACACTAGGTGTATGCTAGCTTTTAAGGACTATTCTGGTGAGACAGAAGACACACCTTCTGGATTCACTAACATTTTTGTAAATGGTTTGCATCCGAGAATAAAAGAAATTTTGGAGACTTCAATAATAGATTGGCCAGCTAGAACAGCTGATGCAATTCTGGAAGGAGCTCGATACAGCGAGTTGACGTTTATCAAGGAACAGCAAGAAGAGCAAACCAAGATAGATGCGACAAAGACTAAATTGCTCAATTTACAGATTGCTTCTATGCCAACCACCCATGGGCAGGGGTAGAGGTAGAAACAGAGGGAGAGGAGGTTATATGAATCCTCAGCGAGGACGCGGACAGTCAAGAGAAATGTGTACTTGTTTTACTTGTGGTGGGATTGGGCATTTGCAGTGAGACTGCCCTCAGAATCAGAATCTTGACGTCCAGAAAGCTGATTTCCCTTCTGTAAAAGCTGAATTCACTCCCATATATCAATGTTTCTCTAGTCCAGAAGATTGTGAAGGAGATACATGGGATGCATGACTATTGTTGAATTTGAATATAACCCCTCAGGGTGAATTAGAAGCTAAGTTGGGAGGATCTAATTTGAAGTTTGTTATTGATAGTGGAGCTACTACTTCAGCACTGTGTTTACAGGATTTGCCTGCCATTTATCACACTCAACTAGCACAAGCACTGATAGTACATTATGAAGGCACTGAGGGTAAGATAATTCCTCATCGTAAACTTGAATTTTTACCTTTGCAGATTGGAGAGACTGTGTAGCCTACTAACTTCCTTGTGGGTGACACTTTACCAGTAAATCTTTTAGGTCGGGACTTTTTAGCTTCACACTGTGCTACTCTATCCTGGATGAGTGGAAAGTTGTTTTTCCAGCTGTATTCTCTCTCTGAAATGCCTTCCCCTGCAGATGCCAGTACCGTTCATCCTGCTCTTGCAGAACTTCCTTTGACCCTGTGGGCATACCATGATCCAATGTCTGATTCCTTTCTATTCTGCCTTTAGAGAGAAGCTCTTGTTTGGAGAAGACCTTGTAAAGCTAGTAAAGGGGTTTGGGAGTTTGTTTAAAAACTTGATATGCCACTTCTTCAAAAAGATCAGAGTGGTTTACAATCGGAGAAAAATATAGAAGGTGCCAAATTGTTGGAAACAGAAAGGAAGTTACAATATATGATAGGACGGCACACAGTGCAATCACACAATGGGACAGAAAAGAGAGGGAAGTGAGAGAAGAGGGCGGTAGGGTAGTATCACACAAAAGGGGAGGGGAGATCAAAAGCGGAGGAGAAAAGGTGAGTCTTCAGGAGTTTCTTAAAGGTGGGGTAGTTTTGCTCAAGCCTGAGGGTGGTGGGTAGGGAGTTCCAAAGGGCAGGGCCAATGAAGAAAAAGGCAGAGGAGTGGGTAGACTGTAAATGAGCACGAGAGGGAGAAGGGAGGTGCAGGCAGTTGATGTGTAGGGACCGAAGTGAGCGAGTGGGAGTGTGAAATTGAATAAGGTCTGCCAGGTATTGAGGTGAATGAGTGTAGAGGACTTGGTGGACCAATGAAAGGAGTTTATAATGGATACGGAAGTCAATGGGGAGCCAGTGAAGATGGATGAGAAGAGGGGTGACATGATCCCGTTGTGAGGAGTGAGAAATAAGGCGTGCAGCAGTATTCTGAAGTCACTGTAGATGGTGTAGCTATGACATAGGGAGGCCAACCAGAACAGAATTACAGAAATCAATATGAGACATAACGAGGGAGAGAAGGAGAGTAGCAAGGGCCTGTGGGATGAGAAAATGTCGAATAGCACAAACTTGGTGTAGAAAGAAAAAAGAAGTCTTCATGACATGTGTAATGTGATCCCGAAAGGAGGGGTCTGAATCAAAGAGAACGCTTAGATAACGAAAACAAGAGACTAAAGGGATAGGTGAGCCGGAGAGAGAGGGTGCCACCGAGGGTGAGGGGCTGCCATAAGTGAACCAGATAGCGAGAGTCTTTGTTAAGTTTAAGTGCAAGCAGTGAGTGATGAGCCAATCAGCGACAGCGGAGAGACAGGAGTTGAGGAGGGAAAGATCAGGGTCTATAGAAGAGGTATGATAAAGAAGGAGTAGATCGTCAGCATAGAAGAAGGCGTAAATTCTAAATTGCTGTACCAGAAGAGCTAGAGGAGCTAGAAAATATTGAAGAGAAGGGGGGCTAGTACTGAACCTTGAGGTATACCACAGAGGAGAGGAAAGGGCTCAGAGGAAACCGTTGGAGCAGACAAGGAAAGAACAGTGCAAGACCTATAGGAGAGATAGGAGTGAAACCAGTGATAGACTGTGCTACAGAGACCAGCCTCTCGTAAGCGAGAGAGAAGGAAAGAGTGATCAACCAGATCGAAAGCAGCAGAAAGGTCTAAAGATACTGCCACCGAGAAATCACCACGGTCGTGAGCTACGTGAAGTTAAGAAAAGCGAGAAGAACCGTTTCCACACTGACCTGGCCGAAAGCCCGACTGACGAGGGTGAAGAAAGTGGGTAGAGTCCAGATGATGGGATAATTGCGCAAATACAGTTTTCTCCAGGATTTTAGAGAGAAAGGGAAGGTTAGATACTGGGCGATAGTGGGCAGCAATCTGAGGGTCGAGTGAAGGTTTCTTTAGGATGGGACGGACGAAAGCATGCTTCCAGGAGGTGCGGAAAGACACCGGTGGAAAGGCTAGTACTGACCAAAGCGAGGATGGAAGGGATAAGGGCCAGGGAAGGATTAAGTAGCCAGGAGGAAGGGATAGGGTCCAGTGCACAGAAAGTTTTCTTGGAAGAAGAAATGAGCTTGATAAGCTCAGAGGTGGTGATAGGGTGGAATGAAGCCCAGGCATGGGATAGCTGGGAGACAGGAAGACAGGAGGGGGGGAAGAAGGAGGGGGATCAGAAATAGGGGGGGGGGCAATGGGACAGAGAGAGCTGAAGATCAAGAATCTTATTGCTGAAATAGGTTGCCAGCTGAGCAGGGGAGGGAGAGGATGCAGGGGCAGTGGGAGCAGAACCAGGGCGAAGAGATGTGAGATACTGAAGGACAGAGTAAAGATGACTGGTTTGGTTAGGTGCAGTGGAAATGGCTGTGGAGAAATAAGATTGCTTGGCCTTGTGTAGTTGGGATCGATAGTGGGCATGACATTCTTTCAAGCGGAAAAGTGTAGGTGTGTGTGGAGGATGATTTCCGCCAAAGGCGTTCAGCATGACGGAGTTGGGTTCAGAGGAGGTGAAGGCCACTGTGGAACCAGGGCTGTGAGGGACGACGAGGTGGAGGACGGGGCTGAAGGGGGGCTAAGCGATCCAGGGCAGCTGAAAGAGAGGAGAACCAACAGGAGGCCTGTGAGTCAGGAGAAAGGGAGGGAAAGTCTGGAGGGAGAAGGTCATCAGCAGAAAGTCGGAGAAGTCATACGGGGAGAGAAATACTGAGCAGGGGGGTAGACAGGAGAAGAAAGGGATGCCAAATTGGGTGGAGAATATAGATACTGGAAAGTGATACAGAAATGATCAGTCCAAGGCAGAAGGAGAGCACAGAGACATTGTAAGACGAAAAGGGAGGAAGCCGGGGAAAGAAGCAGTTCAAGAGTATGACCCGCTGAGTGAGTGGAGAAGAGAACATGTTGAAAAAGAGAGAGATCATGAAGTAGGGAGGCAAAGGAGTGATCCCTAGAAGAAGATGGTGAGTCAAGGTGCAGATTGAAATCCCCAGCGATAAGTAGATGAGGAAAGGCTAGAGATAGATCGGAGATAGACCGTAGAAGAGAATCCCAGAGATCAGGATGCAGAGCTGGTAGGGAGTAGATGAGGAGAAGATACAGAGGAGAAGAAATACGGAGATGAAGTAACAGAGCTTCTGGATAATGTAGTAAGGGAGAGAAGACTTGAGTGAAAGGAGTGGAGGAGAGCAGCAACACCACCACCTACTTGACTGGTACATGGAACAGACACAGCATTAAAACCAGGAGGAAGACAGTATGCCAAAAGAGCATCCTCTCCGTCTTTCAACCAGGTCTCAGTGAGTAACAGAATGTCAAGGCCTACCTCGGTAGCAAGATTGGAGATGAGTAGAGTTTTGGACCGTAAGGACCGACAATTCAGCAGGCCCATCTTAAGGGAGGAAAGCAGATTAGTAGGGCAGCGGTAGAGAGATCGATTAGGCCTAGGGAAGCGGGTGAAGGGAGCAGGGCGTTTACCCCAGAGCACAGAGATAGAGGCCATGCAGTGGCTGTTTGGAGTTGGAGCAGAAGACAGAGGGAGAGCAAGTGGACAAAGATGTGAGCTTACTTGGAGCATAGAGAGCCAAGACACTAAGGAAGAGCAGATAATGCCAAGGCCAAGAAGCAGTCCAAACAGTTCAAGAGCTGATCTTAAGGTGAAAGAGATGCCACTCCTACCGGAACCGCCCCAAGGAGCGCACCTAACGCGCGCCGCAGCAGCAAGTGCCTCATTGCCTTCTGGAGGATAAACCTAGAGGATCCTGGAAACAGGAGACTTCTGCTTATTCCAGTTTTCCTCACCCTTGATGCCTGGACTCTCAGGACATCCAGGTCTTCCAGTGGAGGAACTATACTCTTTGCACAGGCTCGAAGGCTCCATGGATCTTCCTACTCAAGAATCAGCCTTTCCAGTCTTGCACAATGATGGGATTGGGGGCCTGTTCTGGGATGCCTTCAATAGTCGGCCATCTCAGACTCCTTCACCCAGGAGTGAGTTGGCATAGCCGTCAATTGCTGGGTACTCGAGCATGGTTACATCTTGGAATTCAAAAATCTTCCTTGGGTGCCTTTGCAGTTTCTCTGTGTGGTTCTAAAATGAACAAAAATCACTGTCCAAGCCACCCTGGACGGTCTGCTTCATCAGGACAGTCTGGTGTATCAGGCCATTATGTCCATACTTTCCACCCAAGGAGGCATGCCGGAGAAGGACGATTCCTTCAGGCCAATCCTTGATCTGAAAGATGTTGAAGCCTCCCTGAAGGTGTCTCGTTTCTGGATTGAGACACTGAAGTCTGTCATCCACGCAATTCAATGTGGGAAGTTTCTCATGTCACTGAACCTGGCAAAGGCTTACTTTCATATTCCCATTCGGGAGGATCAACAGCATTCTTTGTGCTTTGCCATTCTCTGCTCGCATGCCCAGTTCTCTGCCCCTTCCTTTAGGCTCGCCACTGCCCTGAGGACCTTTTTTCTGGGATTATGGTGGTCATGACTGCAGCTCTGCGGCATCAGGGCATTTGTGTACTTCCTTTTCTCGATGATTGACTTATTCAGGTCAAGGCTTAGTCTGAAGCAGCAAGGAGACAGTCAGCGTGGTACAGTTTTGGAGGACCTTGGCTGGGTAGTTAGTCACATCGAGATTCACCTTGAACCATCTTGGTCATTGGAATATCTTGGAATCCCTTTTCGATGACTGTGCGGACAGGGTCTTTGTGCCCACCAAGGGAATGGATGGCTCAACTGTCAGCCCTTCGACTAGCAGCAGCTTGCTAAGATTTGGGATTGTCTTCAGCTTCTGGGTTCAATGGCAGCAACAATATGGTTAGTCCCTCGGGCAGGGGCTCATCTCTAGCTGCTCCAAAGATCATTATTGTTCTGTTAGTCATCTTGCTCACAAAACTTCAAGATCAGACTTCCCCTTTTACTGTCTGTTGCGGCCAGCCTACTGTAGTGGCATCAGCCTGCTAATCTAAGGAAGGCCTTCCCCTTATGATTCTCATGAATCTGCTGCTTTTGGATCTTGACTCACCTGATCTCCTTGTTTCTTTACCTTTCCCTCTTGTTTTATCCCTGTCTACACCTTCTGTATTGTCTGTCTTGACTAGTTTGTAAGCTCTGATGAGCAGGGACCGTCTCTTACATGTCTGTGCAGCGCTGTGTACGACTTGTAGCGCTATACAAATGCTCAGTAGTAGTAGTAGTCTTGCTGTCAGTATATGCCAGTCTGTCTGTCTGTGGGGGGGGGGGCTCATCGTAAGGGCAGGCAATTCAGGTCCTATAGAGCAGCTAGGAATCGCCAAGGCCCATCCATTCAGGCATTTTGAAAGTCTGATGAAGCTTTACCATTGCCTTTTATAATTGTTGCTAAGGCTGCTCCATGCAGATTACTTCAGCCTTCTTGAAACTAAAGAATTGCTCAGCTACTCATGAGTCAATACCATGCAGATTGATAACTCACTCCTTGTTCCAGTATCTCCTTTCCATTGGAAAAATGTTTGCTTTTTTTGTGCTATTTACACCTTAGATGTCTGAATAATTTTACTAGACACAGAGATTGCTATTTAAAGCACTTAATGCTGTTGTCAGTGGAACTAAATGCATTTTTTAAAATCTGAGCCATTTCATTGGATAATTTTAGACAGATATCCTTATGCCATGAAAAATATCCTTCTGAAAAAGACCAGATTTGGAGCTTTCCAGGGTGACACCACTTAAGATGTATAACTTTTATGCATCTAGGCAGCAGTATTCAGTCACTAAACATATAAATTACACAGGTACACTACCAAAAAACTGCCTCCAGTTTTGCAACTGATTCCTATAGATTTTGGGGTGCTGAATCCAGGAAAAATAGCCAAAATGTTCCATCACGTCACGTTTTCTTGCAAAATTAGATTTCTTACCCATATAAGGAATGTTCACATAATTTCTTTTTAGCCGACTGCAGTTTATTTTCTTGGCCCAAAATAGAGGTTGTAATGGTTAACTAACTAGAAACACTCCCTCATGATATTTTAGAGTGTTTTGTATTCATTTTATACATTAACAGGACAATTGGGAGGCGGGGGGCTAAATCCAGTACTCGCGCTGGCGCATGTTCTTTCCTGTTCGCCTCGCCTCGTTCGCTCGCTCAAACACGGTGGTTGCGACATGAACATTCCTGTCAAATTTCAGTTTCTTGCAAGTTCATTATTACCTTTGTTTGCTCAGTCGTAATCAAGCTTTATTCCGAAGTGGTTCACTACAGTTGTAGTTTTGCAGTGCTGTGTATTTGTAATGGCTCACAGAGCCAGAGGTTGCGTCAACTCTCCAGACAGTTTTTGTTTTATTTGTGGGGAATATACCGTGAAAAAGCGGCAGAGGAACATTTCTGCATTTATTAAAAAAGTATATTTCGCCTATTTCGGTTTGAAGTTAGGCGATCAAGACAAACCGTGGGCTCCTCACAAAGTGTGCAAGACATGTGAGGAAGATCTACGCTTATGGATGAAAGGTAAAAAACAAGCATTTTGTTTCGGAATACCTATGATGTGGCGTGAACAAAGAGACCACAGCAGTGACTGCTATTTTTG
Source organism: Ichthyophis bannanicus (assembly GCA_033557465.1). Taxonomy (NCBI): domain Eukaryota; kingdom Metazoa; phylum Chordata; class Amphibia; order Gymnophiona; family Ichthyophiidae; genus Ichthyophis; species Ichthyophis bannanicus. Next base: position 451,259,090 of record CM066037.1, read on the forward strand.
CTCTTGCATTGTGAAGGGATACAACTTAAAAAATAAGAACGAAATAAGTTACCCCAACCTTCCCTCAGCAATTAGGCCTATGCCTCATAGCAACGAAGTACCTGTGCCTGAACCATCAAAATCTTTGAATCATATTTGTGTGGACGGTTCTGATCATGATGAGACTCATCAGATGGCTTTTCCCGATGAGTCCAGTACTTCCGAGTTTGAAACTGAACCAGATCCGAAACCTGAACTTATCTCTCAAGCTGAATTGAATGATTTAGTCCGGGATTTAGGACTCCCAAAAGATGCTGCCCAACTGCTAGGTTCTCGGCTTAAACAGAAAAATCTATTGTCACCAGGAACAACTTTTTATTGGTACCGCAACCGCGAGACACAATTTTTGAAGTATTTCAGCAAAGAGGAAGATTTGGTATTTTGCAATGATATATACGGAGTGATGGAAAAGTTTAAACTCAAGTATGATCCTGCTGAATGGCGGCTGTTCATTGATTCGTCAAAAGACAGCATAAAAGGTGTTCTTCTTCATAATGGCAACACATTTGCTTCAGTTCCTATTGCTCACTCTGTTATTCTCCAAGAAAAATACGAGAATTTGGCCCTGATTCTTCAGAAGATTCGTTATGATGAGCATAAGTGGATGATTTGTGGAGACTTTAAAATTCTATCCATGCTATTAGGGCAGCAATCCGGTTTCACCAAATATCCCTGCTTCCTTTGCTTGTGGGATAGCCGGGCCCGCGACCTACACTGGGGGAAAAAAGACTGGCCAATTCGGGAGTATTTGAGACCCGGTGAGAAAAATGTTCTTCATGAGAGCTTGGTACCTCGTGATAAAATTCTATTACCACCTCTCCACATTAAGTTGGGTCTCATTAAACAATTCATCAAGTCCCTTCCAAAAGATGGTGAGTGCTTTCGGTACCTTTGCTCAAAGTTCCCCCGACTTTCTGAAGCAAAGCTAAAGGAAGGAGTGTTTGTTGGCCCTGATATAAGGAAACTCATTTCAGATGGAGCATTCGCTGAAACGATGTCTGAGAAGGAAAAAGAAGCCTGGGATTCCTTCAAGGATGTTGTTCTCAAATTCTTGGGGAACAGGCGGGATGAGAACTATAAGGATATTGTTGCCAGGATGCTCAATGCCTTCAAAGAACAAGGCTGTAACATGAGCCTGAAAGTCCATTTCTTGCACTCCCATGTGAACTACTTTCCCGAAAACTTGGGGGCGTACAGTGAAGAACAAGGTGAAAGGTTTCACCAGGACATCAAGGACGCAGAGAGAAGGTACCAAGGAAGATGGAACACCACTATGATGGCTGATTTCTGCTGGTTGCTGCTGCGGGAAACCCCAGATGAAAAATACGCCAAGCAGCGCACCAAGAGAAGCATTCGGGGGAAGAAGAAACGGGCCCACCAGGAGATTGATTGACCCAAGAATGACTTTAAAATCTAAACTGTGTTGACAAATATCGTGTTTTTACTAAACTTTGAAATAAAAATTTGCTAGTTATTACCACAGTGTCGGATCTCATTTATTAGAATTTTATTTTCACACCATCGGGTGTTTGTCTTCATGTATTGCAATGGTGCGGTTTGCGTTTTCTATTCTTACATACATACCTGTACAACATTTTTTGCACATTTCTTTGCTTTGCTTTGTGTCTAACCTCGCTCTTATATGCTCAATGTTTGTGCACATGTATGTGGCTGTTTTAAGTGCAGACAATTTTGCTACCATCACAGTGTGTTTTGTTGACATTACTCTATTCTTATGTGCTGCCTTGTTACAATTTTCTTTATTCTTATTTGAATAACTACTAAACAATTAGTATAAAGAATTCATCCAAGAAACTTTTATCTCGATCGCACTCAATCTGAAACGTTCACCTCAAACTGCTAACCCAATGTAGCAAAAAATCTGTACGTGATGGAGCAAATTGGTTACCAGATTTGGATTCAGCGCACCAAAAAACGTAAAAATCAATCGAAACATTAGAGGCAGTTTAAAAAAATTTTTTTTTAGTGTACCTGTGTTATGTATGTAGGAGGCCTACACAAATAGTAGGTATATCCTGAAACATCTGACTTAAGTTATACTTGGATATAAGCAGGCCACTCAATGTACTTTCATTTGAAAACGTCTTAAATGGCTGAATATTGACCTCTGAATGAATAAGTTATCAATATCACTTTTCGTAGCTGTTCTAAAATGTAGTAAGATCCCATTGTGCTGCATTAGGTATAAAGAACAGGCAACTATAATTTTTTCATCAGTAGCCATTCGTTAGCTTCCCATGCTTTATATGCTTTTTTTGGTTAGTCAGCAAAGTTTTAGTAGGTGGTTGTTTGATAGATAAGAGAGTTTGTTCTCTTTTATAAAATTTTGGCACAAAGGAAGACACACTAGAAAAGTCTAAAACATCCTTTTGTTCTGCAGGTAACCATTCCGCAACGCAGACCACAGCCTAGTGACCCATATGAAAGAAAAGGTGCCCAAGTGTCCAAAACAGGTAAAAAAAAAAAAAAAAAAGAATTTCAAAGAATAAAGACTACAGCACTTTGTCGGTCTTCACACCCTGTTGCCTAAAAAATATAATTCAAAATGCATTAAAGTAGAAGTTTATTTCATATTGAAAGCAGATGAGTGAAACAATTGTGCAAATATTCAAAAGTCATTCAGAATAAGAAACCAGTAATCCTTAGTTATAAGTGTTCATACTTTTCGTCCTAGCAAAGCCAAATTACCTCTTTCCAAAAATTGCCTTAAGGCCCATAATGCATAGAACCCACCGTATCGAATCATATTACATGAGCTGATTCGAATACTCTTGGATGAAGGATCAAGCTGTTTCTGTTGTATGTAGTGAATCTGAATCAAAGGTCTAAATATGCTGAATACAGAGCAGCCAAAGGAACTTGTGGATTAAAAGGTACATATTGGAGGAAGACTGTAAGAAAATTTCATTAGGTTTGAATATCACTTGGGCCGTAGTCAGGTTCATCATTGTAAAATGAAAACACCACCAACAAGATACTGGCAAGTACAACCATTTGTCCAAAGTCACTAGCCATGTTTTAGGGAAACTATTGAGGAAGACCTGTGAGACCTGAGATTAATTTAAAAGAACTACAGGGGTCTCTAGCTGAAAATAGGGAAAATGTTGACTGTTCAGCAATTTTAAGATTACTTCACAAACATCTTGTATGGGAGAATGGCAAGAAGGAAAGCCATATGATGTGCTACATAGTACTTGCAAAGAAACCCTTGGTGGGGGGCTACTTCACACATATGGGTAAAGGTTTTGTGGTTTGAAGAGGCCAAAGTGGAACATCTTAGTTTCAGTGCTAAGTGTCACTTGTATCATAAAACAAGCAAATCACATTACCCTGCTAATGTCATCCTGACAATAAAGCATGGTAATTGCAGCATTATGTTATAGGGATGTTTGTTAGCAGTTTGAACAGGCAGGCTTGTAAAGATCAAGGAGAAGATGGATAGTATAAAGTACAGGCAAATGCTGAACAAAATCTGTTCCAGTCTGTCATAGACCTGGGATTGGGGAGAAAATTCACCTTCGAGCAATGCAATGATTCTAAGTACAAAGCAGAAATAACAATGGAGTGGTTCAGCAAGACATTTCCTTGAGTAGCTTAGTTAAAGCTCAGACCTGAATTTGATAGAAAATCTGTGGCAAGACTTGAAAACTGCAGTCCACAGATTATCTCCAGCCAAGCTGAAAGAGTTTCAGGTATTCCACCAAAAAATGGGCAAAATTCCCCACAGAATTTCAGTTTTATTGTTTTAACTTGGGTAGCCTTTCTATGCCTAGATGCTCACTGAGTTCACGGAGACAAAATCAATCTGTGGTTCATCCTTCCAAACATATCCCTTTGAAGGAAATCCGGTGGGTAAATTCTGTTATCAACTGCCTTTACTTTGGAATACTATCCCTGGTAATCTAGTTCTGGCATTACTTTGTGTTTAAATGGCAAATAAAGAATTGGCTATTTAGACAGATTTTTGAATAATGCACCGTTCCTTATCGTCCCTCCAGTCTAGTCCCGAACCTCTGGGTTGTGCATCTCTCACAGCAGCTTGGAGACTGAGAAACGTCATCCTTTTGTGATGACAGTGGTATATCCTCCCAGGATCCGCCTCCTCATCCCAGTTAACTCAGTCTCCAAGCAGCTGGAGGTAAGCGGAGCCTGGAGGTCCAGGCTCCACAGAGACAATTAAGGAGAGTTAGTTGTTAAGGACTAAAAAAAAAAAAAAAAAGGGGAAAAGAACCATTTTCTCCGCGAGGGGGGGGGGGGAGCGAGTACTGAGGTCTTTCCCACTTCTTTAATTTCCCTTCTTCCCCACACCCCCTCTGCCCTGCGTTGCTTCTGGGCATAGTGTGTGGGCAAGAATTGCTTGGGACCCTTGTGCCAGCTCTTTGTCAGGTGCGGGGCCCAAGCTGACTGAAACCGGGGAGGACTCTGGCAGAACCATCAGTTAGTGCCTGCGGAGGACTTGCCTGCTTGCGCTGTGAAGATCTGCAGACGGCTGGGGCACGGAGCATTTCCGGCGGGCCCTGCGTCTCCTCTGCTCCCGACGCTGTCAGCAGCTTCAATCGGGGAGGCAGAGAGGCGGCCGCAGAGGGAGAAAAGCAGTAGCGCTTTCTTTCTCGCTTACCCGCGCCTGCTCCTGACGCTCTTGACACGGCTCGTTGGTGGAGCAGAACGGCAATGTCGACGGGAGGTGAGCGTAGAGAGCGATTCTGGATCCCTCAGCATCTCCGGTTCCCGATGAGGTAGCCAGCAGAGTCGGTAGAACGGAGAGAGAGAGAGGAAACCTTCCAGACCGCAGGAGGTAAGGCGGCAGTTTTTTCTCAGAGCGGAGGGCCTGATCGCGTGGCGCTCACGCGGGAAATGCCAAAGTTGCAGCAGGCCCTATAACAGCTTCTGCTTTGCGCGGGAAGCCTCCTTTTCAGAAGAAACTTGGCATTTTGAGGTTAGGGGGTCTTAGCAGATCCTGTTTTATTGTTTTATTGCTTATTTAAAAAAAAAAAAAGGTCGGTGTGGGGCTCTTCTTTCTGTAGGTGTTAAAGGGCTCCACAGCCTCTATAGGGAGGCATGTTGTCTAGACCGCATTGTTTGATCTGCGGTTCTAAAAGAAGCATTGTGACAGAAACGGGAGTCTGCAAGCGTTGCACACAGGAGGCTGCTGCCATGGAGCACAGCTTGGAAGGTGCAGCTGAGGGTCAGAAGGACCCCGTCAGCTCACAGGATCCCACTTCCTTAACTTCCCCATTAAAGGAACCCGTCACCAGGTCGTCCTCTGCCCCAGATCTTGCTTCTTCGCAGATGGTGCTGCCAGGGGGACTGGCAGCCATTTTTTCCCCAGACTTTGTGGCGCTGATTCAGCAAGCCTTTGGACATCCCAGACAAGAACAAGAGACGAGTTCTATAGGAGTCCCCCGCAGGGATAAGAGACCGGGGACCCCTTTTAATGCAGGTAGGCCGGGGCAGCCGACGAAGAAAGCCAGATTGGAAAAAGAACAGAAGGAACAGTCGGTGGACTCTGAGGGGTTTCAGTCGGATGAGGGAGACCCGGAGTTAGAATTGCACAAGGAATTGGAAGAAGGCGAGATCACGGACAGAGAGGATCAAGCGAGGGTCGTTCGAGTGTTTAGGAGGGAAGAGTTGCCCACACTCATTTCAGAGACTCTTAAGGCGCTCAATATGCCATCGCCAGGACCGGCGGAGGATGCTACACTGGAGGATCCCTTGCTGCAGGTTTTTCAGAAGACACAGAGAGCCTTCCCGGTTCATAGAGTTATTAGGGAAATGATTCAAGAAGAGTGGGACATGCCAGAGGTGACTCTAAAAGGGACCAGAGTGATGGGTAGGCTTTACCCCCTGGTGGACCAGGATCGCGAGTTATTTAAGCCTCCAAAGGTCGATGCAGCTGTCTCGGCGGTGACAAAGAAGACTACAATCCCAGTGAAAGGTAGTGCTGCGCTCAAGGTACCCAGGACAGAAAGCTCGATACCTTGTTGCGTCAGGTCTTTGATGTCAACGCTTTGTCCATTCAAGCGGCTATTTGTGGAGCTTGGGTAGCTCAAGCCTGCCTGCGATGGTCGCAGCATGTACAAGCGGGACCAGGTGCAGACACAGATGGAGAAGCGGCGAGGCTTGAGTGTGGTGCAGCTTACTTAGCGGATGTCCATTATGATCTCATTCGGGGTTTGTCGAAGAGTATGGCGTCAGTGGTAGTGGCACGACGTTATCTCTGGCTATGCAACTGGGCAGCAGATGGGTCCTCGAAATCCAGACTGAGCAAGTTCCCCTTCCGGGGAAAGTTGCTCTTTGGGGAAGAGTTGGAAAAACTGGTAAAGGATCTTGGGGAGTCTAAAGGGGGCCATCTACCAGAAGACAAACAGAAGCAAGGATGCTCTGCTAGCAATTTGAAAGGACAGCAGAGGGAGTTTAGACAGTTCCAGTATCCACGGTTTGGTCAAGCGCAACGAGGAAGGTTCCCTGCCAGATGTCAGGGGTTTTGTGGCTTTTGAGGAGTGGGAAGGGGGTTTGGGGCCCTCTACCTCTTCCATGAATTCCCGGAAGTCACAATGAGATCAGGAGGACCCAGGCAGACCTGATTCCCATAGGGGGTTGACTACGGGATTTTTACCCTGCCTGGGCCAAGATTACATCCGACCAATGGGTGTTGGAAGTCATTCAAAAAGGGTACGCGTTGGAATTTCAGCGACCAGTAAGGGAATTCTTTGTAAGATCCCCGTGCAGGTCGCTGGTCAAGTGCAGCACAGTGCGAGAGACAATCGAGAGGCTTTTCACCCTCAGAGCGATAGTACAGGTCCCCCCAGATGAATGTGGTGCCGGTCGGTACTCTATTTACTTCATAGTTCCAAAAAAAAGAGGGCTCCCTTCGGCCCATTTTGGACCTCAAAGGGGTAAATCGGTGCCTGAAAGTAACGCACTTTTGGATGGAAACACTCAGATCAGTGATAGTGGCGGTAAGAAAGGGGGAATTTCTTACTTCCCTAGGTCTGTCGGAGGCGTACCTCCACATTCCAATTCGACTGGCACACCAAAGATTCCTCAGATTTGCGGTGCCCATGGGACACTTCCAGTTCCGAGCGTTGCCGTTCTGGCTGGCTACAGTCCCCAGGGCCTTTACCAAGGTAATGGTAGTGGTAGCGACAGCATTGAGAAAGGAGAGGGTTCTCGTGCATCCGTATCTTGACGATTGGTTGATTCGAGCGAAGTCCAGAAGCGAAAGCGAGACCACTACGGCAAGGGTGGTGACCTTTTTGCAAAGTCTTGGTTGGGTGATCAATATGACAAAAAGCAAACTGGTTCCGTCTCAACGACTAGAGTACTTGGGAGCTCAGTTCGATACAGAGGCGGGGAGGGTCTTTCTACCACGCCACGGAGCAGACGGATTAAGGACTCTCATGCGACAGTTTCTGGACAGAACCATGCCCACTGCGTGGCATTATTTGCAGATGTTCGGGACCATGGCAGCGGCAATCGAAATGGTCCCGTGGGCGAGAGCGCACATGTGACCCTTGCAGAGAACATTACTCAGACGGTGGTCTCATCAAAACGATCCCTTGTCCCAAAGACTACCTTGGCTATTGGGGATGCGGCAAGCCCTACATTGGTGGTTGGCTTCGGACTTCCTCAACATGGGAATGCCGTTGGAGACGCCGTGCTGGATCCCCTTAACGACGGACGCCAGCCTCTTCGGATGGGGAGCTCACTTTCAAGGGAGGTTCGCCCAGGGCCAGTGGTCCGCACAGGAGAAGACCTGGTCGATCAACAGGTTGGAACTGAGAGTGGTAAGGCTCGCATTGATAGCCTTTCAGCCTTATCTAAGCAACGGAGCCGTGCGGGTATTGTCCGACAACGCCACCGCAGTGGCCTATATCAATCGACAGGGCGGTACCAGCAGTGTTCCCATGGAAGCGGAAGCAGAACAGTTGTTCGAGTGGGCCGAGGTGAATCTTCAAGCTCTGTCGGTGGCACATGTGGCGGGAGTGGACAACGTGGAAGCCGACTTCCTAAGTCGAGTGACAGTGGACCCAGGAGAGTGGGTTCTTCATCTGGACGTCTTCGACCTGTTAGTGGAACATTGGAGGACTCCAGTGATGGATCGCATGGCCGCGTTCCAGTCGGCAAAGGTCGGTCTGTTCTTCAGCAGAAGAGAGAGGATGTCAGAAGGCCTGGATGCTCTACTGCAGAGATGGCCAGCAGAGCAGCTACTATATGTCTTTCCTCCTTGGGTGTTAATAGGAAGAGTGGTGCAGCACATCGAACAACACAGAGGACAGGTGATTTTGATAGCACCAGATTGGCCAAGGAGGCCTTGGTACGCAGATCTGATAAGACTCTTAGTGGCAAGGCCCTGGCGCCTACCTCGACAAGCAGATCTGCTTTCGCAGGGACCATTGCGCATGCCACAGGTGGATCGGTTCTCGCTTACGGCTTGGCTCTTGAAAGAGCGAGGCTAAGGGCGAAAGGCTACTCTGCAACCGTAATACTACTTTATTGAAGTCTAGGAAGAGGACTACCTCATTAGCGTACATTCGGATCTGGTGAGTGTTTGAAGCATGATGTGGGGACCATCACGTGGAACCGTTACGAGTGTCGGTTCCACAGGTGTTAGCATTCTTGCAGGGTGGCCTGGAAAAGGGCTTAGCAGCTGCGTTCTTAAGGGTGAAGGTCGCAGCATTAACCTGTTATAGGGGAAAGATAGGGGGTGCGAACATAGGAAGTCACCCAGATGTCATGCGGTTCCTAAGAGCAGTATCTCTCATTCCCCACCATGTAGACAGGTGGTGCCCAAATGGAGTCTTCCTTTGGTGTTGAAGGCACTCGGAGGGAAGCCGTTTGAACCGTTGTCGGGGGCATCGTTAAAAGATCTTACTCTTAAGGTGGTGTTCCTGATAGCTATATGCTCGGCCCGAAGAATTTCCGAATTGCAAGCTTTGTCCTGTAGAAAACCTTTTTTATCCTTCTATGATTCTAAGGTGGTGTTGAGACCAGTTTCTTCCTTTTTACCAAAGGTAGTGTCAGCGTTTCACCTCAATCAGGTGATCACCTTGCCAGTGTTTCGAGAGAATTCTGCGCTGTCTCCTGAAGCTAGATTGCATCGTCTCGACGTTCGGCGAGCATTGAAGATGTACATCCGTAGGACAGCCAGTTTTCGTAGGTCTGATAGGCTCTTCATCCTCTTTGGCGGTCCTAGAAAAGGGCACGCGGCTTCTAAGGCTTCTATAGCCAGATGGCTTAAGGAAGCTATCGCATCAGCATATATTTTGGAAGGCAAAGAAGCCCCGGAAGGATTGAGAGCTCATTCGACAAGGGCACAAGCAGCATCTTGGGCAGAATTCCACTTGGTGCCGGCAGTGGAGATTTGTAAGGCGACCACCTGGTCGTCACTGAATTCCTTTGTCAAGCATTACTGGCTGGATGTTCAGGCTGAAAGGGATACCTGTTTTAGGTCAGCAGTGCTTCAGGCTGGCCTAGCGGGACCCTCCCGATGAATTTCTTCACTGCTCTGTTACTTACCCAGAGGTTCTGGACTAGACTGGAGGGACGATAAGGAAGAGTAAATTAGACTTACCTGCTAATTGTTGTTCCTTACGGAACTCCAGTCTAGTCCCGTATCCCTCCCTGATTGGCTGTGGTAGAGAGCCTGAAGCAAAATGGAGTAACAAATAAGAGTTCCGACATAGGAATATGGAAAAAGTGTTTTTTCATCTTGATTCCCTACATATATATATATGTAGGGAATCAAGATGAAAAAAACACTTTATATATATATATATATATATATATATATATATATATATATATATATATATATATATATATATATATATATATATATAGAAGGGAGGATAGACCTCTGTATATATTTTTTCTTGATCTTCTTCGTTCTGAGTTTAGTTATGGTAACTTTCCATAGTTGAATGAAGTTGCTACTTAATTGTTGCTCTGAGGAATCTGCTTTGTCAATAGGTTACTGGGATGAGGAGGCGGATCCTGGGAGGATATACCACTGTCATCACAAAAGGATGACGTTTCTCAATCTCCAAGCTGCTGTGAGAGGTGCATAACCCAGAGGTTCGGGACTAGACTGGAGTTCCATAAGGAACAACAATTAGCAGGTAAGTCTAATTTACTCTTCTGCCTCTGTTGATCTTTTTTGGATGTCTTTGGTATATGTGTTGCTTTTCTCTATTCTTCTCAGAATTGTATTTCCTAGTTGTTGTCAGTTTGCATGAGTTTTATACTATTAAAGTTATTTCTATTGTAAACCACATAGTTGTATTCTAAAGGGTGGTATATCAAGTAATGTAAACTTAGTTTTTATTTAAGTTAGGCCACAGATTATTCCAGAGCAATAAAAGCAATCAAGAAAGGATTCTGATCTTATGAACTGATTTTTTTTAAAAGGCCACATGACTTATTTAGAATTGAATTTATTTATAAGCTATATTTCTCAACGGAATCAAAAGTGGCTAACTAGTTTCTGTCCCAAAAAAGGGGACTAGGAAGAAACAGTTTCTGACAGATTTGTATAAGAGCTTTGTGAGAAAATGTTACTAATCTTTCAAAGATTGACTATGATGGTAGAGGGAAGGTTCCAAAAACCTTATGGTATAGAAGTGAAGGAAAGCAAAAGGGTATGATGATGTACAAGATTGATGGACACGTTTTGTTCCAGAAAGGGATATGTAGCCCTACAAAAGATAGTATCACTGTCAAAGTTTACATACTATAAATTAGACCCGGTCCCTCCTTTTTGTCTCAAGGAGCTAGGGATAGCTTATTGGAGAGAATAAAGACAATAATGAAGGTGAAATTAGACCTTACCTTCCTAGCCTTGAATCTCTCCAGTCCAATCCAGACATGTGGATTATGCACTCCCACCAGCAGATGGAGACTGAGAACCACTGGTTTGATGTCACTGTAAAATGATTCTGTGCAGCCCTGCTCTCCAATGTTTCTGTAACAAAGCAGACTCAAGAACAAATGAATAGTAAATACTCATGTATTCTAAACACCACCAAATATATTCATCGCATACCTACTCCAATTCCAAAAAGGGTCCAGAATAGCAAGCATATGTATCGCCCCATAAAACTTACTAGGAACCATGGCCACCAGTGAAAACTAGCAGCCCAGCCTCGTGACATGCCATCAAAGCAGAAAATAATAAATCGTAAAGATGAGAACATCCAGTCCAGTCCTGTTCCCACTAGACTTAACACACTTGTTCCCCCAAATCAGTCAGGAAACAAAAGAGAGGTAGGGTGGGTCCTGGACTGCACTGGAGGAATTCAAAGAAAATTAGCAGGTAAGGTATAATTTCACCTTCCTCATCTTCTCTCCAGACCAGTCCAGACATGTAGGACATATCAATGCAATACTAAATGACCAATGGGGAAAAAGACGAACCTGGCCTGCACCACAGAGTGTGCATTGCTGTGCACTTGAGCCTTCTAGTGTCCTGAAGATGCTAATAAAGTAGGCACACACGTGTGCCCAAAGAAACTAAAACAGATCTTTAGCTGAAATTGGTCTCCAAAGATGGCAAATTCCTGGCGACAAAAACCTGAAAATCTTCCAGACCAACCTGCCATTCTTAGTCAAAGACAAGACTAGATGCCTGGAAAGTCAGCTCACCCTGCGTGACCCCAGCAACACATCATCAAGGAGTGATCCCTAATGAACCTTTGGCCTTCAAAGAGTAGGGACATAGATCTTCACTAGCCCAGTGGAGCAGACAGAAACCCCAAATTTCTGACTGTCACCATGGGCCGGTGGGGGCAGAGAAGGAATTAGATATGCCACTGAGCCCAGTTAATGCAGAAATGAAGAACACCAAAAAGACAGCACATTTCTCAACCAAACAAGGCCTCCTATTGCCCCACTGAGGGAAATGTTACCTGCAGGAAGACACCATAGCTGCACGACTACATCAGACATTTTCTGAAGGTGTTCTCATGGAACCACTTGGCATGCATAACAATTCATACCAGGCCTCTTAAGAGAAAAATGTGCAGGTCAGAGCATGTTGTGATCAAAGATTTGCACTACAATAGGAAGAGAAGAGAGGCTCTTATCTTCCATCCTCGAAGTAGACCAACGGTGACACCTGTATCCACAACAACTGCATAGCCAGCACCTCTCCCTGCTCTGCCTGCACCCACAAAATGCCATTGATGGACTGAAGAGGTGATAAGGGCTGAAATCCCCCTTGTCATTGTCTTCCCCAAAAGGTCTACTAGAATGACCTGAAACAGTAAAAGCACAGCCTGTACCATCGAAAGACAGAGCAGCCACCTGAGGAAAGCAGTCTGCCCCTTCGCATTCCAAGCTTCTAACCAATAAGGGAGCCATAGGATACTCTTGAGCTGAGACAAAACTTCTAAGCCAGGAGTCCGACCAACCCTAGTTATGGGAAAAGCCCCATCTGCTACCAAGGCCCTGACAGTGCCAACACCAGCCTCTGTGGCCACTCCAGGGCCCTTGGAATACAGCTCAGCTCACAACCTTGGGGTCGTCTTTGACTCCTGTCTCTCCTTCTCCACGCACATCCAACTGATAGCTAAAATCTGCCATTTCTTTCTCTACAACATCAACAAAATTCACCCATTCCTTTCTGAATACACTACTAAGGCATTTATCCACTTCTTAGTCACCTCCCTTCTAGACTATTGTAACCTCTCCTTGCGGGTCTCCCTCTAAGTCATCTCTCTCCACTTCAATCTGTTCAACACTCTTTTGCGCGGCTAATCATCTGCCAGCCTTGTTGTGCTCATATTATCCCTCCTCTCAAGTCTCTTCATTGGCTTCCCATCTATTTCCGCATCCAATTCAAACTTTTCTTGCTGACCTATAAGTGCATTCACTCTGTGGCTCCTAGCTGCCTTTCCTCTCATCTCTCCCTACACCCCTCCTCGGGAACTCCACTGTTCTGGCAAATCACTTCTGTCTGTGCCCTTCTCTTCTATTGCCTCCAGACTTCACTCCTTTCACCCTGCTGCTCCTTATGCCTGGAACAAACTACCTGAGTTTGTACATCAAACCCCTTCTCTGACTCTCTTTTTAAATCCGGCCTGAAAACACACCTTTTCGCTGCCGCTTTCAAATCTTTACTCACCTGTTGTCCTTTGGTTTCCTTGCCATTCCCTTAGGTGTATCCCATGACTACAGCTACTGTGTTGTCTGTCTCGAATAGATTGTAAGCCCCGATGAGCAGGGACCGTCTTTTACATGTGTCTGTGCAGCGCTGCGAACGCCTTGTAGCACTATACAAATGTTCAGTAGTAGTAGTCCAAGTGGCCTACCAACTCTAAGCAGTAAGCCTAACCAGCCCCCAGAGTTCTGCCACTTTGAGCTGGCACCAACAGGACCTTGGGAGAAGGCCCATGATTCCAACGCATCCATAACACCTGGAGGATTTAGCCTTCCCAGACCAGCTTTTGCAAATAATCCATTAAGGCGGATTCTAAAAACTTCTTACACAGAACCAACTTGATGGCCTGACTGGGTTGCCACCATTGAACCAACTGGTGGAACTGTCAGGCTTAATTAACCCAAGCCCTCACCAAGGCTGTCTGCTCATCACCTGCTGAGAATGCACCAATAAAGACTCAAAGGAAACTACCATACAATATCATGCAATAATGATGCCAGCTCACGCTACGATGGAAGTGTTTCTCTGCTGGGACAACAGACCTATACTCAAAGCACTGCTATTGCAGCTATTCCTCAGAGAACCTTGAGACCAACCTTGCCTCCATGGGGTGGCCTGACCCACTTCAGTACAGGGAAGGAAAGGCCAAGCACCAGACCACACTGAGATCAACGTCCTGCTTCTGCATCCTCTTTGCCCCACTTCTGGGAAGGCAAGATTTACAAAGTCACTGTCCTGATTCTCCCAGCTCAGGGAATTTGAATCATGGGTAAGACAATACATTCTCATCCCACGTCCAGCTGGCAGAGCCTCCAGCCAAGCCCAGAAATACACTGCCGGCTGCTTGGGTGTCTTTCAAGATGGCGGCAGCAGTCTTAGCTGTGTGAAGACGCTTTTCCTATGGGGAGGAAACGAAAGGGCAAAACGGGGCCGTTGCCCTCACCGCCCCTTGTTGCCTCGACGCCTGTTTCCGCTGCGACGGGTCCTATGGACACTTACTTGTTGCGTTTAGCACAGAATTCAGGAGCTGGTGGAGAGTGCCGAGCTGCGGTTTCGCCGGAACTGGGATGTTCGGCGTCCGCTTCGGCGTTATCTTTCTCCCCAGTATTGAGTCCAGGGCCGAAGGGCTTCCTGGAAGTGCTCTCCCCTGTGTCGACAGGAGACGTTGTTACTTCACGAGGGCCAGGAGAAAGAGGGCTTGTGGAGCGAGAACAACAAGCTGGTGGTGAGCTTGTCTCTTCACAAGCCTCGGTGCTAGTTGGAGGTGTCTCGGCAGAGAGATCATCTGTTCCTGCGAGACGAGTCGACCCGCTGACGTCTATGGAGGCTGAAGGCCTGCCTGCCGAATCAGAGGTGACTTTTTCATTGCAGCGTCTTACGGATTTTACCCTAGAGGCGATATGGAATGCTATTGCCTGCTTGGGTGAAGCTTTACTTCCTCAGATTTCCTCCTTGGCTTCTAAAGTGAAATCTGTGACGAGCTCGGTTACTGATCTAGAAAGGAAATTTTCAGATATGGCAGTGACTGGGGGGGGGGGGTCTACAAAATAGAGTGACTAATGTGGAAGACCAAACTGATGTCTTTAAGAAGAATTTTTTGTCGGTGCAATATAAAATGGAACATTTGGATAATCTTTCTCGGGCACATAACCTGCATGTCTCTGCAAGGGATATGTTTCAGGAGTATTTAAGTGAGGTATTAGGGGTTTCCTCTGAATTAATGCCTCCTTTGGTTAAGATTTATTATCTCCCTAAGGGGAAGAGAATATCTGGTGGGGCCCTAGGGGTTGGATTGGGTCAAGGGGAAGAATTGAATGTTACAGATCTGATAGAAAATTCTGGGCTTAACTCTCAGGAATCTTCTACTTTACTTATTACTTTTGCCTTATTGTCTGACAAAGATTGGATGTTGAGGCTGTTTTTTAGGAAAAGGAAGCTTCCCTTTAGGGGCTTAGCTGTTCGTATGTACTCTGACTTGGCTCGTGACACCCAGAAAAGACGCAGGGAGTTTCTCCTGCTCCGTTCTGGAGTTTTACAGCTGGGAGGGCTTTTTTTCCCTCAAACATCCTTGCAAATGCCTGGTGAAGTACCAGGCGGTTTCTTATATTTTTTTGAGCCCTCACAGCTGTTAGCTTTCATTAGCGCTAGACGGTTAGACTCATCAAGTGATCCTCCTTAAACTCATGTTGTATTTGTTTTCTGAAATTTGACTGCTGCCTAGTTTCTTCTGCATTTGGTAAAGTTTATTATTCTATAAGAGTGTACCCCCCTTTTATTGTGGGCTAGGGAGGTTGGCACTGTTTGTATCATTTCTTATTGTATTGGTCACGGGAGATTGAGTGGAGCCGTGTGTATTTTCCTATTTTGTTATATGATCTGTTTTTCTGAGTGTCAACCTGTTTCTGCAGGGAAGAATTATGTTTCTTTCTTGATTATATTGTAAAATTTCATAAATATAAAATAAAAAGAAATACACTGCCAACTGAGCTCTGCATTTTGCATCTCTCTCTTTTTTAAAATATATATTGTCCAAGGCTGCCCCCAAACTAGCTGTCTTTGAATTAGGAAGCTGATCCTGGGCAGTAGAGCTCATGGAGCCTCGAGCCCAACCAGAGAGGAACCTCTCAATTACTGCAAAATACATCTTACTCAGCAATAGGCCTTTCCATCGATCTTTCAGGAAAAGCTTGCCTAAGAATAACTTCCAAAGAAATCCATACAAGAGAACTTGTGCGGTTACCCTTGCTAGTGATGACCACTGACTCCAGAAACTAGGACAGGAGCATTACCTACAACCCTAAAACCCTGGAACCATCCCAGGAGGGAATGAGGGGAAGCTAAGACAAGCTTCCTTATCGTTCCTCCAGTCCATTCCTGACATGTGGGTAGTCACGCCTCACCAGCAGCTTAGAAACTGAGTAGCCAAATGTTGATGACCTCATCATACATAGCAGGCACCACCTACCAGCCTCAATATCTCAGTCTCCAATCAGCTGGAGAGGTGTGATTTTCTTAGCACAAACTCACTGAGGAACATCTAAGAAGGGGCTTTTATTTGACGGCTACAGTAGATACTTTTTTATCTGGCTGAGTTATTGAATTGTGCTGTCATAGGCGTTTTGGCATGGGCATAGTTTGATTTGAAGCTGCTTCTGGCCCTTTAAGCGTTTGTTCTCCAACCGGGCATTCAATTAAAAAAAAAAAGAAAATTACTTATCACTGCTGCTCGCCACTTTGGCCCCACTCTGTCTGCTCCAGCCACGGCGGGAGTTCTGTGAGGGTCCGGACTGAATCTGCTTGTAGCTGCATGTGGCTCCTCACCCACTGAGGGGATCGGGAGCCACCACTTTTTCTTTAGCTATACCAGCCAATTCAGGTCTACTGGACCGCTAAGGCTGTCTTCACCTTCTCTTTAATAGACTTTGAGACAGCCTTAGCGGTCCAGTATAGCTAAAGAAAAAGTGGTGGCTCCCGATCCCCTCAGTGGGTGAGGAGCCACTTGCAGCTACAAGCAGATTCAGTCCGGACCCTCACAGAACTCCCGCCATGGCTGGAGCAGACAGAGTGGGGCCAAAGTGGCGAGCAGCAGTGATAAGTAAAGTTGACGGTCAGTGGTTAGGCAGTGGTGAGTCCTGTCCTCCTTTGCAGCTCTTGATGGTGTTTTTTTGTTTTGTTCAGGGCAATGGACAGACTCACCGTGTGCCTGCCTACTAGGCCAAGGTGAAGAGCGCAGGAACGGTGCCAGTTTAAGGCCACACTGGAGTACTTAATGAGGGCTGGAGGCTCCGAGAGGTGATTTGGGCACTGGGGGGAGGGGCCTATGCGCATGTGTTTCTTTATTTTTAAAATTGACTCATTTTTCCAAGAGATGATTCAGATGGGCAAGTTTAAAAAAAAAAAAAGAGAGATAAAGCCTAGCTGAAAGCAGGAAGAGGAGAACTGATTAACTGATTCCTGTAAGGACAGGGTTGCAGGGGAGCACTCATGCCCACAAAATCCATGTGTCTGGCCTACAGGTCATGTTGGGGCTCATTCTCAGTGGCCGGTTTTTGCCTTGGCTGTGAGACCAAATCCCACTCAGCGGAAGAGAGTTTGCTGAATGATAAGTTGAAGAGGAGCACGAAAGGGATGCCCCCGGGAGGGTCTGAGGACCTTTCCCAGGAGTCTGGAGGGAGCTGCTCTCCCAGGAATTTCAGTGGGGGGTGTCGCCGGCTCCAGGGACGCAAGGTAAGTCAGCCAAGCCCTCGCGGGCCTGCACCTCAAGAGACATAGCCAGGGGAGACCTCATGGGTGCCTTCTCCTTATCCATAAGGCCTTTTGTTTGAAGCAGCATGGAGGAGACAGCTCGGTAGGTGCTATGGAGAGGGCTAAAAAACAGGACTTTCCAGATTCCTTGACTGGCAGAGATTCCGGAGAGCAGCCGGAGACGACTGGATGTCGAGCTTTGGGAGGATACTGTTATAGGAATTGTTGATGTAAGAGAGAATCAGAAGAGATTGAACTTTATCCAATTAAACTATATCTGAACCAGACAGTAAACTATATTTGAATTAGACATTGAACTATATCTGAACTAGATATGAAATGGGTCATTGTGTACTGGGCATATTGTCGGTGTACAGCTGCATGGGAAGGAAGCTTCAGAATGGAAACTTACAGCTGTATAAGACAGGCAGGAAACCTGATCTGGTAGATTTTTGTATGTGCCTTTATATGGACAAATCAGGTGATGAGTCTTGCCGGCCGACCTTGAGTCACTATTTGTCAAGTTGTATAAAGATACCTGGAAAGTCCCATCCAAACTGGAAGCCATTTTTTTCCCCACTGATGAAGTGTCCTGAAACTGGTTCCAGTCTGCGTTGTTTGGGTTTCCCCAGCTGAAGAGATGAATGTGAAGAGAATGCCCGGTTCAGTGATGTATCCATAATCTATATATATATTTATGTCCTGTAACAATAAATGTATTTTGTAACCACTAGCGTGTAATGTATCTTTGCTTTGCTCTTAAGAGTGATAATCAAAAGGACCTGGCCTGACCAAAATCAGATACCATCTTGATTCACTTGGAGGAGGAGCTGGAGCTGGGAGTTAGCATGGAGCTGGAGGTAGACACCTCCGTGCTTCAAGATGACGAGATCCCTACAGGTGATGAGTCTTGGATTGTGTGCGTGTTCTGCCAGGAGGAATTGGCGGCGTTGATTTCCCATTCTCTGATGGTCCTGAATATGTCCCAGAATGGGCAGTTGGAAGACCTCTAGAGGATCTGCTTCAGACCATCAAAAAACCACAGACAGTATTTCCATTGCATAGGATGATCAGACTGATGATACAGGATGAATGGGATGCCCTGGAAGCCATCCTGAGGGGCACTCGTACTATGTCGTGTCTATAACCCTTGTTGTAGATCACAAGTCACTCTATCGGTCTATTTCTCACAGAGTATAAATACAAATAGCTATCAAAAAGTCTCTGTATTACAACTAGAAAGTACTGTGTTCTAAATCAAGACTGTAAATACTTATAGGTATGAGACTTATAAAATAAACTTTTTTATCGGCAGCTATGTGGTCTCAGTATCTCAGGGTTAAAGTCAGAAACTCTGACTCATTACCCTACGCTTTCACATCAACGACCACCAAGTTATAGCCACCTTATTTTTAAATATTTTCAAGATAATGTGTTTAAAAATATCTCATTCAATAGCAGACACTAATCAAAATTGCTTAGCTTTGTGATGTTGAATTGTATAATTCTTTCGTAGCAAAAATTGCTTAATTCTGTTTAATATTGAATGGTAACTTCTTTCCCAACGCTATCAAGCGCTAAGCGTTTCTCCAATTCAGGGTTCTTCAGGGGAAATTGCTAAGCTTTTTCAATGTTATGCGCTGGCGTCCTATCCGCATGAACATGCTGAACTGCTAAACGACTGACAATCAGTTCAGCATGTTCATGCGGATAGGACGCCAGCGCATAACATTGAAAAAGCTTAGCAATTTCCCCTGAAGAACCCTGAATTGGAGAAACGCTTAGCGCTTGATAGCGTTGGGAAAAAAGCAATTTTGATTAGTGTCTGCTTATAAGTATTTACAGTCTTGATTTAGAACACAGTACTTTCTAGTTGTAATACAGAGACTTTTTGATAGCTATTTGTGTCTATAACCCTTGCCAAATTAGGAGAAAGAGCTCCTGAAATCTTCTAAGGTGGACGCTGCAGTGTCCACGATCACAAAAAAGACCACAATTCCGGTGGAGGGCAGTACAGCCCTCAGGGATGTCCAGGATCGTAAGTTGGAGACTCTGCTCAAACAGGTATTTGAGATTAGTGCCCTGTCTCTGCAGACTTCAGTCTGTGGTGCTTTCGTGGCCACAGCATGCTTGTGTTGGGCTCAGTCAATCTTAGAAAATGTGGGAGATTTGCTTCTCTGCCACCAGAGGCCACTAAATTGGAGTCTGGCTCTACATACTTAGCAGATGCATTCTATGATCTTATTCGGAGTCTTTGGCCTCAATGGTGGCTGCTTCGGAGTACTTGTGGCTGTGGAATTGCTCAGCAGACATGTCCTCCAAGGCCTCGCTCAAGTAAACTCCCATTCAAGGGTAAGCTCTTGTTTGGGGAAGCTCTGGATAAATTGGTAAAGGAACATAAGAACATAAGATATGCCATACTGGGTCAGACCAAGGTCCATCAAGCCCAGTATCCTGTTTCCAACAGTGGCCAATCTAGGTCATACATACCTAGCAGTTTCCCCAAAAGACACAGGTTCCACCATGCTTGTATTGGGTCAAGCATTGAAATCCTGGGTCCCTTTTTAATGATGGTTTATGGACCTTTCCTCCAGGAACTAATTCAAACCTTTTTTAAACCCAGCTACACTAACAGCCTTTACTACATCCTTTGGTAACAAATTCCAGAGTTTGATTACATGTTGAGTGAAAAAATATTTTCTCTTATTAGTCTTAAATAGGTTACCCTGTAGCTTCATTGCATGTCTACTAGTCTTTCTATATTCTGATGATGTAAACAATCAATCTACATTTACCTGTTCCACTCCATTCATTAATTTATAGACCTCTATCATATCTCCCCTCAGCCGTCTCTTCCAGGTTAAAGAGCCCTAACCTTTTTAGCCTTTCTTCATAGGAGTATCCTTCCATCCACTTTACCATTTTGTGGCTCTTCTCTGAACCTTTTCTAATAACGCTATATCCTTTTTAAGATACGGCGACCAGAATTGCACACAATATTCAAGGTGCAGTCGTACCATGGAACCATACAGAGGCATTATAATATCCTTTATTTTATTTTCCATTCCTTTCCTTATGATACCTAGCATTCTATTTACTCTCTTGGCTGCTGCTGCACACTGGGCGGAGGGTTTTAACATGCTATCCACAATGACACCTAAATCTTTTTCCTCGGTGGTGGTTCCCAATGTGGAACCTTGCATCATGTAACCATAGTTTGGGGGGGTTCTTCCCTAGGTGCATAACTTTGCACTTGTCCACATTAAATTTCATCTGCTATTTTGATGCCCAATCTTCCAATTTATCAAGATCCTCTTGCAATTTTCCACAATCCTCATGGGTTTTAACAACTTTAAATAGTTTTGTGTCATCTGCAGATTTGATAACCTCACTCGTTATTCCCTTTTCCAGGTCATTTATGAATATGTCAAAAAGCAGCGGACCCAGCACAGATCCCTGGGGTATACCACTATTCACCTTTCTCCATTGGGAGAATTGGCCATTTAGCCCTACCCTCTGCTTTCTACCTTTTAACCAGTTTCCTGATCCACAATAGTACACTGCCTCCTATCCCATGACTTTTTAGTTTTGCCAAAAATCTCTGATAAGGGACCTTGTCAAAGGCTTTCTGAAAATCCAAATACACTATATCAACCGACTCACCTTTGTCTACCTGTTTTATTCACACCTTCAGAACAACATAACAGATTAGTAAGACAAGATCTTCCTTGTCTAAAGCCATGTTGGCTGTCTCCCATTAAGCCATGACTATCTACATGTTCAGCAATTTTGTTTTTTATGATGGTTTCTACCATTTTTCCCGGTACTGACGTCAAGCTCACTGGTCTGTAGTTTCCCGGATCACCCCTGGAACCCTTTTTAAAAATTGGCGTTACGTTGGCCATCCTCCAATCTTCAGGAATTACAGCTGATTTTAATGATAGTTCACAGAGTACTAATAGCAGTTCTGCAATCTCATATTTCAGTTCTTTCAATACCCTTGGATGTATACCATCCGGTCCAGGTGATTTGCTACTCTTCAGTTTATTGAATAGCTGTAATACATCTTCCCGATATATCAATATTTCTTTCAATTCTTCCGCACCTTTATATACCACTTCAGTCATGGGTATCATCCCTGCATCTTCCTCTGTAAATACCGAAGCAAAGAATTCATTCAGTCACTCTATCGCCTTGTCACCTCTGAGTGCCCCTTTAAAACCCTCTATCATCTAATGGACCAACTGACTCTCTCACAGGTTTTTTGCTACGAAAGTACCTGAAAAACTCTTTACGTGTTTTTGCTTCCATAGCAAGCTTCTAAAATTCTCCCTTTGCCTGCCTTATCAATGTCTTGCATTTAACTTGCCAGTGCTTGTGCTGTTTCCAGTTTTTGTCATTTAGCTCTCTTTTCCATTTCCTGAAAGATGCTTTTTTGGCAACAACAGCCTCTCTGACCTCACCTTTATACCATGCTGGCAGTTTTTTGGACTTCCTTCCACTTTTCTTAAAGCATGGAATACAGCTGGTCTGGGCTTCCAAGATAGTATTTTTCAACAACACCCAAGCTTGATGTAAGTCTTTAACCTTTGCAACTGCTGCTTTTAGTTTTTTCTTAACTATTTTCCTCATTTGATCATATTCTCCCTTTCGAAAGTTAAAAGGTAGTACTGTGGATTTGCTTACTATTCCTCCTCCACTAATTAAATCAAACGCGATCATGCTATGATCACTATTGCCAAGTGGCCCCAACACCCTTATCTCTTGCACCAGATCTGGTGTTCCACTAAGGACTAGGTCCAATATGGCTTCCCCTCTGGTCGGTTCATGAACCAGCTGCTCCAAGAAGCAGTCATTTATTTCATCTAGAAATTTTATCTCCCTAGCACGTCCTGCCGTGAAACTGACCCATTCGATACCGGAGAAATTGAAATCACCCATTATTATTACTGTGCTGTAACTTTTGTTAGCTTCCTTGATTTCTTTGAGCATTTCATCATCCATTTTTTCATTCTGGCCAGGCGGTCGATAGTACACCCCCACTGCCATCGCCTTCCCCTTTTTACATGGTATTTCAATCCATAGAGATTCTACAGAAAATTTTGTTTCCTGCAAAACTTTAATCCTTTCTGCCTCAATACCCTTTCTAACACAGAGTGCAACCCCTCCACCAATTAGATCAGCTGTATCATTACGATATAGTTTTTACCCAGGTATCAGTGTCCCACTGGTTGTCCTCATTTCACCATGTGTCTGAGATTCCAGTCATATCTAACCTCTAATTTAGTGCTATATATTCTAATTCTCCAGTCTTATTTTTTAGACTTCTAGCATTTGCATACAAGCATTTTAGAGACTGTATTTTATTCATATTAGTCTGGCTATTGGTAGGCATGGGTAATTTGGAATCTTTAAGCTCTGTCTGCTCTGTACTCAAGGGCATTTGGGCTACTTTACTCTTTTTTGGAACCTCTCTGCTTTTGGTAGTATCCTTCAAGGATACATTCTTCTGAACCATGCGCTCTTGGGCGACTGTCGGCTTTCCCCTATTATCTAGTTTAAAAGCTGCTCTATCTCCTTTTTAAAGGTTAATGCCAGTAGCCTGGTTCCATCCCGGTTAAGGTGAAGCCCATCCCTTGGGAAGAGCCCCTCATCCTTGCACCATCGTCTCATCCACGCATTCAGACTCCAGAGCTCTGCCTGCCTTTTGGGTCCTGCACGTGGAATGGGAAGCATTTCAGAGAACGCTACCCTGGAAGCTCTGGCTTTCAACTTCCTACCTAAAAGCCTAAATATAGCCTCCAGAACCTCCCTACCACATTTTCCTATGTCATTGGTACCGGCATGTACCAAGACAGCAGACGACTCCTCCCCAGCACTATCTAAGACCTTATCTAGGTGGCGCGTGAGGTCCGCTACCTTCGCACCAGGCAGGCATGTTACCAGGCGATCTTCACATCCACCAGCCACCCAGCTATCTACATGCCTAATGATCGAATCACCAGCTA
This sequence comes from Ichthyophis bannanicus, assembly GCA_033557465.1. Lineage (NCBI taxonomy): Eukaryota > Metazoa > Chordata > Amphibia > Gymnophiona > Ichthyophiidae > Ichthyophis > Ichthyophis bannanicus. The sequence continues at coordinate 451,282,562 of CM066037.1, forward strand.
TAACGGCTGTCCTAACCCTTCCCTCATGGGCACATGGCCCTTGAGAAACGTCCTCGTTGCGAGAGGGTTTTACATCATCTGGAGCACAGGTCCTAATTACAGGATCACTTCCTGCCACACCAGGGTGATGCTCTCCTGTCACGTGACCTTAATCCTCCATGGTAACAGGGATGCTGCCAGACTGGAGGTGGGACTTCAGGTCTATATCCCTGTAGGTCTTGTTTATGTAACTCTCTGTCTTTCTTATATCTTCAAGTCTGCTACTTTAGCCTCTAGAGAACAGACTCATTCCCTGAGAGCAGAGCTCCTTGCACCTAATGCACAGGTAAGACCCCTCACCAACTGGGATAAAATCATACATGTGACACTCAGTGCAAGAGACTGGAAAGCCCCCATCTCGCTGCTGGACTGCTGTCTGCATCTTAGTTTTAAGCTTGTGTTTAAATCTTTAAGATCTTTACTTACTAAGGGTTGCTGTGGATACTTATACTAATAAAAGTGTACCTAATGCGTTTAATATACCTTGTTCACCTGAAGCTTAATTAATCTCAGGTCCTTAATGTATGACTGATTTGAATAAAGAGCTGCACCTGAGAGCAGCTCCTTTCCCTTAAGATGTGTAAATACCTATAAAGCTAGGATTATCCCAGGGGTGGGTGGGTGTTGGGAGGGAAGGAGGGAAATAAGACTTATTAAAAGTAGCAGTCCCGTTTTGTAGTCCTTCAAAGACTTGGGAGAAACCAAAGGAGGTAGGCTCCCTGAAGATAAGCAGAAGTCGGTCAGCCACGGGATTAGCAGCATTTTCGCGTGGTGCAATTTGCACTTTACCAGAGAGGCCATTTTCCCTCATGGGGTCAGACCTTTTGGGGGTTTCATGGAGCAGGTAGGTGTTTCTACACCCCTCCAGGCTTTATGACAAAGAAGGCACAATGATGCGTGGGAAACCCAGATAGAGTTGGTGCCCGCGGGGGGTCAGCGACAGGACTTTTACTCCGCTTCGGTTCAATTCACATCCGATCAGAGGGTGTTAGAGATCATTTGCGAGGGGTATGCGCTCTGGTACACGCATCCTCTCACTATTGCCTTTGTCCATTCCCCCTGCAAGGCCTTGGGCAGACTCCAGGCCATCAGACACCCTGCAGCACCTCCTAGAATTGAATGCAGTAGTAAAAGTACCCCAAGACCAGTTAGGATGTGGTCGATACTCCATTCACTTCATCATCCCCAGAAAGGGGGGGGGTTCTGTCAGGCCCATTATCGATCTAAAGTATGTAAATCCATGCTTCAGAGTCCCCAGTTTTTGCATGGAGATGCTTCACTCAGTAATCGTTGCCATCAGGCAAGGGGAGTTTCTGACCTCTCTGGATCTCATGGAGGCTTACCTGCACATTCCCATTTGGGCCGAGCATCAGCAGTTTCTCAGATTTGCAGTGCCCATGGGACATTTTCAGTTTCGGGCAAGGTCATGGTGGTGGTCGCAGTGGCTCTTTGCCATGAAGGAATACTGGTGCACCCTTATCTGGACAATGGCTCATAAGGATGAAGTCCAAGGAAGACAGCAAGCAAGCAAGCAAGCAACAGGGAAGATTATAGCATATCTGCAGTGGCTCGACTGGGTCATCAGTTTTGCCAGGAGTCATCAGCTGTCGCAAGATTTTAAATATCTGGGGCGTGGTCGCAGACAGGATGCGGCCTGGTCTTGCTGCCTGTCGACAGGATGTATACAATGCGGAAACAAATATGACAGTTTCTCAAGATGAAGAGTACTCTGGCGTGGCATTATCTTCAAGTGTTGGGATCAATAGTAGCATCGATAGAGTTGGTACTGTGAGCTCCGGCTCACATGAGACAATTGCAAAGGGCGCTGTTGCGGAGATGGTCAGCACAGCATCAACCGCCTTCTTGGCTGTTGCCCTGCCCAAGATCCACAAGGGTAACTCTGTGATGATGGTTTAGATTGGACAAGCTATTGGCGGGCATGCCACTGGAGGCGCCGAAGTGGATTCCATTGATGACTGATGCCAGTCTCTCAGGCTGGGGAGCACATTATGTGACTCAAATAGCATAGGGTCGCTGGACAGAGGACGAGAGGGCATCGCCCATCAACCAATTGGAGATGAGGGTGGTGTTCTTGGCTCTCCAGGAGTTTCAAGAGTTTCTTCAGGGAAAGGCAGTGAGAGTATTTTTGGACAATGCTACCATGGTAGCTTACATCATTTGTCAGGGGGGCACAAGCAGCATGCAACTAGAAAGCGAGATGGGGCCGCTATTAACCTGGGAAGAAGACAACTTCAGTGTCTCATGTGGTCGGAAAAGAAAATGTTTTGGCCAGTTATCTCGGTTGTCACCTGGATCCGGGCAAATGGGCACTCAACGCGGAGATCTTTGCGCAACTGGTGTGTCATTGGGGTCAGCCAATCATAGACCTCATGGCCACCATCAAGTCAGCGAAGGCGGTGCGCTTCTACATTTGAAGAAGGGAGCACGTGTTGGAAGGGTTTGACACATTGGTGCAGGACTGGCACGTGGAGGGGCTGCTTTACGTGATTCCACCATGGGCTCTGATCGGTGTGGTGCAAAGGATCGAGGTACATCAGGGACTAGTAGTCTTGGTGGCACCGGATTGGCCACAGAGGTCATAGTGCACAGATCTTGTCCTGCTCACAACAGACCAGCCATGGCAGCTTCCAACACAAATCGACCTGCTCTCGCATGGTCCAGTTCTCATGCCTCAGGTAGATCAATTCTCACTTACGGCCTGGCTCTTGAGACGGCTAGGTTGAGGAAACATGGCTGTTCGCCAGTGGTAATGATGACATTATTAAAAGCACGGAGGCATTCTACCTCGTTAATGTATGTGCGAATGTGGCAAATCTTTGAAGCCTGGTGTGTAGACCATGACAGTAGGCCCCTGGCTGTGTCCATGCCAGATATTCTGGCATTTTTGCAAGCAGATTTGGAGAAAGACCTGGTATGCAATTCTCTGTGAGTACAGGTGGCGGCCCTTACCTGCTACTACAGTAGGGTCCAGGGGACTTCCCTAGCGGTTCATCCAGATATCGCTCATTTTTTGCGGGCGGTGAAGCAGGTGCTTCTGCCTGTTAGGTCCATTGTCCCTTTTGGTATCTCAATTTGGTGCTTTCGGTTTTGACAGAAGCGCCCTTTGAGCTGTTGACGGACTACCACTTTGAAGGACTTGACTTTGAAGACGGTTTTCCTAGTAGCCATCTGTTTGGCTAGACAGATTTCAGAGTTGCAAGTTCTATCGTGTCGGAAGCTGTTCCTTACCACAGCCAGGGAAAAGGTAGTGTTCAGACCTGTTCCTTCCTTTCTCCCTAAAGTGGTCGTAGCCTTTCATCTGAATCGGCCGATTTCTCTCCCGGTGTTTTTGGGGGCGGGAGGAACGGCGGTGGATTCAAAGTTACACCTCCTGGATGTGCACCAGGTGCTTAAATGCTATTTGAAGCAGACGGAGCCTTTTCAAAGGTCGGACTGCTTGTTTGTCCTGTTTGGACTACATAGAGGCGAAGCAGCTTCCAAGGCATCAATAACCAGGTGGGCGAAAAACTATTTCCTTGGCCTATATCTTACGGCGAAGAAGGGTGCTGGAAGGATTGCGGGCCCATTTCACCAGGGCAAAGGTGTTGTCCGGGGCAGAAGCTAGCCTGGTATCGCCATTGGCCATTTGTCGGGCGGCGACTTGGTCGTCCCTGCATACCTTTGTGAAGCATTTCCGTCTAGATGTACAGGCGGCGGGGAACGCTCAGTTTGGGGGTCAGTCCGGGCTCGCGGGTCCTTCCCATGGTTAGTACTGCTCTGGTACATCCCACATGTCTGGACTGGACTTGGAGGTATGATAGGGTAAGACCTAATTTACCTTCCTTAACTGGCTTTCCTTGAATACCTCCAGTACAGTCCTGGACCTTCCCTAGTGCATTAAGGCACAGTATGTAAGTATGATCCCGGTCCTGAAGAAGGTCATCTGTGTATCCCTGGGGCCAGATCTGTGCAATACTGGATGGAAGAGCCAGCAGCATGGTAGGACTCCTTTTGAGGGTTCCGTGGTTTTCCCTAGCAGCTGAGGGAAAAGGACCAAGATGCATTCGAGCAAGAGTCTTCAATCCTCTGGGACAGAGATCACAAGTTGATCGGTAAGATTGTTTTCTCTTTCTGGGGAGGCCATTGTCTCCTATTCAAAAAAAAATTTCATGTGACACTTTCATGTAAATAAACATTTTTTCTTAAATCTTGCTTTATAAATCTGATACCGAGGCTGGTAGGTGGTGCCTTCTGACTATGTATGATGAGGTCATCAACATTTGGCTACTCAGTCTCCAAGCTGCTGGTTAAGCATGACTACCCACATGTCTGGACTGGACTGGAGGTATTCAAGGAAAGCCAATTAGCAGGAAAGACCTAATTTCACCTTACACCTCAAAGCTCCAACACAACTAGAACTCCAAAGGCCCTATTACTACTTTGCTCTGCAAATAGAGAGAGAGAGTACTAAAGAAACTATACCAGCAGTACACCTCTACCTTAACAGACTGGAATGCTTGCCGCATCCTGCCATAATGCTAATGCAGAAAATAGCTCTCTTGAAAAGTAAAATTAATGCAGCTATCGCCTCCATTTGACAAAACCAAAACCACCCTCCCCCCCCCCTCGGGGGAAACCTTTACCATGCTGCACAGACTGCTCTCCTGCAGCACCTCCTGGAATTGAATGCAGTAGTAAAAGTACCCCAAGACCAGTGCCATAAAACAGGGTAAGTATGTCAGTTCCTGCCCTTTGCTTTCACCAAACACCTTTCCAAAGAGAAAATGACATTCCCTTTTCTATATTTTTCCTTTTTTTTTAAAATAAAAACTACTGCATCCTTGCTCTACCTTGGGCATGAGACCCAAGTGGCCCTCTTTGAACGATCAGAGTGTGGACTCAACCTACTGACCTCTGGGTTAGAAGGTAGGCATCTTGCAGAGAGAGCTATTACATTTCCATATCATCTGGCAGACATTTGCAGACCAAATGACCAGAATTTTGCTGAGCCCCCCACCACATACGTGGTTGATGGGCCCCCAAAAGGCATCAAATTTGAGGGTTCCTGCCCAAGTCTCAGATTCTTGGCTTAGCCACCTGTCACTAAAGGCTAGGTAACCAGCTTCATCCTTTTCTGAACTCCAAGTCCTCCTCCTCCTCCTTATATCGCCTCTACCAGGCTGCAGCGATACTACGCATAGCCTACAGGTAGTGGAACTGGAGCCACTGAGATCCGATTACCTTTGCTTATAGAGAAAAAAACAACGTTGGTTAAATAGGAGCAACGGCCAAGGACAGATTTTCACCAGGCCATTTCAAGATTTGTGGGTTTTTTAAATTATTTTATGCCAAGACCATTTTCACAGTATTATCTCTGAGCCTCACCAGATAACTGCTAAGAGTTAAAGAACTATCCCAGTCCCTATCTTTCCTTACTATGACACCCTGCTGGACACAGCCAGGCACTTACAATATGAATGTCTTAATCTTCTGCCAGGAAAACTGCCCTGAATTTATCCACATCCTTTTGAAATACCAGAAGGATGTCCTTGTACTATAACAAGATAGATCCTACAGAAATACCTCAGGGAGGTAAAGAGATCGCAAACAAACAGGTGGTAAACTTCATACAGAGTTACTTATAGGCCATCCTTGCAAGAAACACCGAGCCTCTCTGTAAGACAGGACCTAAACTTTTCAATGCCAGATTCACATGTTCTGGGTTTTCTTTTTTTTCCGTTTCATTTGAGTTCTTATCTCAGGCATTCCAATAGCCTGCCAAAAGACAGTGGTGGCTGTCCCGCTGAAACGTAGGCACCAGTACCTGAGCCAAGTGATTCGGGTGGACATAGTAGCCCTCTGACGGCAGTGCTGTCCCGCCAGCCCTGCTGGAAGTCTGCCCCCCTCCCCTCCGGGCCAGGCACTTCTTCACCAAGTTCTTCAGCATGGCAGGCATTAGCATTCCCAAATGCTCCATCGCCACCACTCACAATAATCAGTGGGAGGTAATGAAAAAAACTAAGCAGCAAATGAAGACTATCCTGAGGCAGCGACCGCCGGCCTCTGATGGTGTCATTGATTCCATTGTGATAGCTCAACCGTGCAAGCGCAGCAGCCCATAGGCCCACAACCACCATGCTAATAAAGTACTCTCATTCGGGATAGAGGCCCTGAAGTATAGCGGCCACATCACACCAAGAGAGACCATGCAGCCAAAGTTTGCGGTTTCCAATGGCATGCTGCATAGGACAATATTTGTGCTTGTAGAAAGGGACATATAGGGGCTGGGGTCTCACAGGGAAACGTTTAGAGAGTGAGAACAGCGCTGAATACAAGGGACTGGTAATGAATAAGAGAGACACTGAAGCTTACATTTTGCAAGACGGGGAGCTTTAGTTTGCAGGGAGTTTGTCCTGATTAAGCGTGAGCAATATGTTTGTGCTTAGCGTGACCTGTAACATGTAGATAAACAAGGGGTTGCATGATGTGGTGAGCCGAGAGGATGCTTTTCAGCTCATCTCCGGGGCAATATGCTTGGAAATGGCTTTAAACTAAGAGTTTGAACCCCCCTAGATTCTTACACTTTTCCTATGCTGGTGGTGGGGCGCGATCCAGCCTAAGCGAACGTAAGTGCAGTGTTATACAACAGGCGGATGGCTGCGAAAATGCTCCAAAAAGAGAAGTGTTGGGGCCCTAATTGCAAAATGGTGGACCCCTCCTCTCCTATGATATCGGAGGGGTGCTTGGTGGGCCTGGTCGAGGAGGTTTCACAAGCAGTGATGGCGGCACTGGAGGACCACCTAAGGGGATCTCTTCATTCAACCTTCCCAGATTGCCGAGGCGAAATTTATAGCACAGTGCATTGATACATTGACGTTGGTGGCGCGGACTGCACTGCTGACAATATAATGGTCCCCTGCCTAAGGCCCAATGGTCGCTGTCCTGCTAGGGAAGAAAGTAGTACCGGGGGGGTCGGGTCTGTCTGCAGAATCTGTCAGGGAGGGAGGAAGGAATGGTATGAAGGGGAGAAGAGAGGGATGGGAGGGGGTTTGGGAGGGTAGACAGGTAATAGGAGAGTAAGGACCTGCAGTACAATGGAAGATCCCTGGGGATGGTGTAAGAGTCATTGTGGCGTTTGGGGGAGTGTTTCCTCTTAACTCTCCCCAACTCTCTCAGTCAGCGATACCAGCTAGCTCCCATAAGGGGGGGCAGGGAGGGGGGAATTTTATACAAAAAAGCAAATAATGGGGGAAAAATTGCGAATAGCGAGTAAGTTGTACCACTCATGATTGTATTTCCTGTAATGGTTGAAGTACTGAGTTTGTTGTACTGTGTTTTTACAATTCCGTAAAAAAGATTTATACAAAAAAATGTAGATAAAAAGTAAAGCAAAAAAGCATGATGTAGAGTGATGAGATTGTGCAATGTAGCATCTTTTCCTAATAAAAGGAGCTGTTGCCTAGCTAATTGAGGGGATTACAGGAGACTGCTCAGGTTTGTGGGCCTGTGTGTATTTATTTTCATTTTTCTCACTTGCTTTTGGGACCAGAGATAGAAAACCAAAGGCCGAGGAAGGATCCCTGTGTGTGTTGCCCCCGGCTAGGATTCGTTACACACAATAGTTCTCAGCAAGATCCCCTTCAAAGTGGATTTTTGCCAGAGCCAACTGTGCCCCCTCCCCTGTGCACTATACTGGGGAGCCATGAGGGCTGCACTTACCCAACAAGCCAGTGCCTTGTGCTCCTCCATAATGCTACCCAAGGTCAACCAGCTTACAGACTGTTGAAGCAGCTGCTTCTTTTTTTGTTTTTTCCTTTCACTAGTTCCAGGGGTTTTAATAGGGCTGCTGAGAGGCACTGCCTGTCCCCAAGGTCAGGGAGTAAGGTAAGGAGACTCCAAGCTTTAGTGCTGCCACAATGCCCAGCCCCCCCCCCCCCATGTTCTTCCTGAAGTCTGGAAAGGGGAATGGGGAAGGCCTCCACTAAAAGGTACTCCAGAAAATTCCAGAGAAACCCAAAGGGTAGGTGGGAGAGGAAAGGATCCGGTACCAATGGATTTTGCACCCCAGGGCAGTGTAGGCAGTATCTGCCTATTTACTCCCCTTGGTCTATTCACGTTGTCCAGCTATCAAAGTTCTTCCATCCATTTCAGACTGCACAGATAAGCAACCTCCATCTGCTGGAGACTGAGAAATACTGCAGAGAAAAGGGCTGCACAGGAGCCTTCTACAGTTACATCATCAAACCAGAGATTCTTAGTCTCCATCTGCTGGTGGGAGTGCATAACTCACACGTCTGGACTGGAATTAGAGGGATGATAAGTAATGTCTCATTAGGGCACAGTAGTTGTCTGGAGCAACTGATGAATATGGTGAAAGGAGCAATTCCCTAACTACTATGTTTCACTGTGGGTAAGTGTTTTTTTGCTGTAGAAGCTAGAGTGCCTTCTCCCATACAAATTGGGCTATTTTTTGGGAGGCCTTATTTCTTGGAACCCCCTTGTCCAATCTGGCCTATTTCAGGCTCAATTTATCTTTTCACCAATTTTTTCCCCCATGGCAAGTTTTCATCCCACTGTTTACATTTCAGCGAGTTATTTTGCCTCTAGGCCAGCATTTCTTAACTCTTGTATAATTCTTTCCCACTTCCATTGGGTTTGAAAGCATAATTAAATATGTAACAAGGGATGTTAGATATTCCCAACCAGTGGCATACAGTTGCGGTCAACTTTATTGGCACCCTTGTAGTTCAACCCCTTTATATCTCCAAAACAATAAGTGGCGATTGAAATGGCTTTGGACTATATAGTCACACATATTTGACACATAAAAGAATAGCAAGACCAATTAAAAAAGGAAATAGTAGTAAATAGTATAAAAACTGGGACAGTGCCAGGATATGATTATTGGTACCCTTATAAACAATTCAAATCAGTTTTAAACAGAAGAACCACATTCCCATTGCAATAAAATTAGATGAACCTGTGATTAATTGTCAATACTCACATGACTTGAATCAATCAATGAATGATAGCTGTAATGTTTAAAATGGCCACATTCATTCCCTGTTCCATGTTCACAAATGTGAAGACAAGAGAGCTGCCTGAGACTGTCAGAAAAGCCATTCCCGGGAGGAAGTGACGTCACCAATCCCGATGGCGGTGTGAGGGCATCGCTCCGGGCCAACCCTGCTAAACATCAGCAAACAGACCCCTCGAAAAAAAAAAAAAACAGCTGAGACAGATGTGGAGAGCCTCGGGAGAGGTAGGGGAGTACGGCACATGATCGGAGGAAGGCAGGAGTGGAGCGGAGCTTGAGCGGGCTGAGAAGGCGGATAAGCTGGGGAGCGGAGGAGGAGCGCGCCGGAGAATCGGAGGAGTGCAGGAGCTGGTGGAGCGGCGAAGGTGCTGGCTGAAGAGAGAGGAGCATCGGGAGATCTGCCGGAGAGTGAGCAACTGAATGTGCGGTGAGAGGCTTGCAGAGGTGTGGCAAGAGGGAGCATAGAAAAAGAGGAGGCAAGGAGAAGAAGGAGAAAATGGCGATCGGTAGCCGCATGGTGGCCACGATGGCAGTATGAACCGGCAAGATGCGTGGCAGTGACAGAAGGGACGACGAACAATGCAGAGGAGGAGGAAAAGAGGAGTGCATGGCAACAGGTGGAGGTAACAAGCACAGAACCAAATAGGTTGAATGAGTTACACAATATTTAACGGGCACCAAGGAGAAGAGTGCTGATGGCAGTATGTAAGCCTGCTCAGTTTAACCAACAGGTTGGAATCTGAGGTGAGAGGAAAGAGAAGCGAAGGAGAGGAGGAAAAGAAAAAGAAGAAAAAAACACCAATGGAATTGTGTAAGGTAGGAAAAGTGGCGGTAAGGTGGAGGAAAGTATCTTACTTCTTGAGGGCCCGTGGGATTGGCTATCCTAAAAGAAGTCAAAGGGGCTGAGCTAAAGACAACATATTGTTAAGTACGCAGAGACAAAAGAGGCAGAGGACGAAGGGGAGAATGACCAGGAGTTACTATGGCCACGAGAAGGAAAACTATGGATCTGAGGGAGTATGCATACCAGGGTGCGAGAGCAGGCACCAGTGAGCATGCGGAGTTGAACAATAAAAATAAAAACTCAGACAGCTGAAGGGTTTGTGCACTGTCATAATATGAGCAAGAAAGGGAAACTCTGCACGATATCTCTAGAGTGGAATTAAAGGAGTGGTTCGTGGAAATAGAGAAAGAAATGCAAGCAGTGAAAATAGAGCTCAGTGAGCTCATAGGAAATTTGAAAGATGATATAGCCGAACTGACACACACAGCAGGAAACTATGAGAACCGGTTGCAAAGTTTGGAGCTGCAGTATGAAGATCAGCAACAGAATTGTCAGGCACTTCAAAAATGGCAAACGGATATGCAATATAAATTGGAGGTCTTGGAAAATAGATCTCGCAGAAATAATTTGCGGATCAATGGGATGCCTGAAGAAACAGAATTCCAAGACAGCGCGAAGGTGGCGGCTTCAATATGTTCGGAAATACTCAGGAAAGGAGGGCAAGAAGTAGGACCTGAAGAGATTGTGTTGGATAGAGTGCACAGAGCGCTGGGACTGGCAAGAATGAATAGACCTAGAGATATCATCATTTGTTTTGGATATAAAATGAAAGAAAGAATTGCAACAAAAATAAAGAGCTTAGGGACACTGAATTGACAGGAGTATCCAATAACTATATATGAGTATTTGTCCCTTGGAACCTTACAGAGACGGAGAGCTTTGCAGTCTGTCACACAGACTTTGTGAAGTAGAGACATTAAGTACAGATGGGTGCATCTGTTTGGACTGTCATTTACAATACACGGGAAAACTTGGAGAGTGTAGACACTAGCAGAGGCGACAGCAGCGCTATAAGATGAAGGGATCAGAACTGAGAAATTGATCAGCAGACAAGTTATGGACACAGTGGAGAATGGAGGAGAAAAAAGTAAAGACAATGAAGAACACCAGGAACTGAAGAAGGGGAGGAGTAAGGAGAGCAAAGATCGAGCAAAAAGATGAAAGTTTGAAAGGATGGAGAGCGGGCATAAGGATTGGCTGGAAGTGGAGGAAAAAGGAAAGTTGTGGAACTAGAGACACAAAAGTTGTTTGCAGTAATCTGTTTGATAATAGTAGTGTTAAGAATGTAAAATGTGATATATGCAGGAAAGAACAATATGTGCTTGATGAGTTTGCCCTATTATAGTTATGGAAGGGAGGGAGGGGGAAGAATGGAGACAAGGGAGGAGGCATGGATGGAGAAGGAGGGGAGGGAGGGGGTGGGGAAGGAGGGGAGGGAGGGGGGAGGTAAGGGGCGCACTACTCCAAACACTCCTGGGAAAGGAGGGAGGGAATGAGGGGGGAGGGAATGAGGGGGAGGAGGGGGAAGGGGGAGGGAATGGGGGGGAGGAGGGGGAGAGGTAGGGTGGGGAGGGAAGGGAAGGGAAGGGGGAGAGGAGGGAAGGGGGAGGGGGGTGGAGGGTGGACAGAAGCCACAGAGGAGGAGAAGAAGGGGGGAAGAAATATGGGGGGGTAGTAGAGGAGGATAAGAGAGAAGGGGGACTGAGAAGGAAAGGGAGGGGATTGCACTCTAAAGGCTTAGGGGTTACTGCAATCAATGTTAAAGGATTACAAATGTGGCAAAAGTGCAGGCTTTTGGAAAGGGAAGGAAGGTGCCTGAATGCGGATATTGTTTGTGTGCAGGAGACACACTTAAAGGTGGGGCAAGAACACTTGTTACTTTCGAAACAATACCCAAAGGGTGGTGTTAGCGGGGTAGAGGGCAAACCCAGGAAGGGAGGGGTTGGAATTTTGGTGGGGGCCGCCATCAGTGTTCCCTCTAATTTTCTGTAGGCTGTGTGCGCATAAAATATCAGCTGTGCAGCTTTTGAAGGAAGGTTAAATTTTTGTACGCCACATAACGACACTCGGAGTTATATACTTTAAAATTTGACTACACGTCAGAATATAGTATGTACACCACATTGATTGCACTAGAAAATATTGTAGAACTTGTGAAAACCGTAAATACCCAACTTTTAAATTTTAAGACGTCTGTGTTTTCTATCAGAATCAGAACCGTAATTTTTGTGCGCTCTGTTGTAAAGTGTATGCGCTCACTCGGCGAGGTGTGTGCGCGCGCACACGCGCACAGCTTAGAGGGAACAGTGGTCGCCATTAGGTATTTGGTAGTAGGAGAAAGGAGAGGAAAGGATGGGAGGTGGGTTGGGGTGAAGTTGAGAATGGGGGAGGGAGAGGTATGGGTGATAAGTGTCTATGGGCCAAACGAAGAGCATGGAGAAGCATTTGATAACATAACTAAGGAGTTGGAAGAATTGGGAGATACCCCGTTAGTAGTGGGGGGGGGGGGATTTTAATATGTCTTGGAATCCGAGGTTGGATAACAGTGGGGGCAAGGAAGTGGAGGAAAGAAGGATAGGCAAAGCCTAAGAAGGATGCAGGAGTGGTTAGGCTTGATAGATTTGTGGAGGTTGAGGCATCCAGGGGAGCATAAGTATACATTTTACTCCCAGGTGCATGGCTTATACAGTAGATTGGACATGATATGGGGAGAGGGGAGGTGGGATATGGGCCTTGAGAGTAAAGGAAGTGGAACAAGGGGAAATTACATGGACAGATCATGCTCCAGTTACTGTGATTTTTGACATGGGCATAATGGATGAGGTGCTAAAGTTTTGGAAGTTAAACGACTCTTTGTTGGAAGAAGAGGAACATTTGGGGGGTAGTAAGGGCGGCTATAGAAGAGTATCTGGTATATAATGAAACAGGGGAGGTCCAATTGAAGACCATATGGGATGGGTTAAAGGTGGTGATTAGGGGGAAGCTCATCAGCATAGCTGCACGAATTAAACGGGAGAAGAGGAAAGTGGAAGACGAACTGTTGGGGTAAATAAAGTAGTTGGAGGCTCAACATCAGAAAACTAAGGAGAATGGGGTTATGGCTAAGTTGATACAGGCAAAGGCTGAGTTAAGTAGGTTGAGAGCTCAGGAAATAACGTATCAACTAAATGTCCTAAAGCAGAAATATTTTGAAGGGGGAAACAAAGCTGGGAGGATTTTGGCCAGTAGACTCCGGGCTGAGCGACAAGCAGTGTATATAGACGGAATTAGGAATAATAAGCGGAGGATGGTGTATCGCACGAAAGAAATTAGTCAGATTTTCCGAGATTACTATAGCAAGCTATATCAAAGTGAGTTGCAAAAAGGGCAAGAGGAGATAAGGAGTTATTTGCAAGAGTGTGGGTTGAGGACGGTAGCACCAGAAGATAGGGAAAGAATAGGGGAAGACATTAAGGAGGGTGAAGTGAGGGAGGCTATAAAGACCCTGAAATTGGGGTAATTCCCAGGACTGGATGGGTTTACGGCACAATTTTATAAGAAGATGGTGGAACAAATTGTGTCAATATTGACTAGGGTTTTTAATAAGGTGATAGAAGGTGAAGGAATTCCACAAACTATGGGGGAGGCGGGTATCACAGTGATACAGATATCTGGATCCAGGAGGTATTGCCAAAGGTAATACATGGAGATCAAACCGGGTTTGTAAAGGGGAGGCAAGGGAGTGATAATGTCCGGAAAGTGATGAACATTGCTTGGCATCTCCAGGGTAGTGAGGAGCCGATGGTATTTGTTATGGTGGATGCCGAGAAAGCATTTGACTGGGTTGAGTGGCCCTATATGTTCCAAGTGTTAGAACAGATGGGATTTGGGGATAGGTATATAGCTTAGATAAAAGCTCTTTATGTGCACCCGTGTGCAAGGGTTAGGGTAAATGGGGGGTATTCTGAGCAGTTTACATTGGGGAGGGGTACCCGGCAAGGATGTCCACTATCACCACTTTTATTTGCATTGGTGATTGAGCCCTTGGCTGAAGCGGTTAGAAAGGAAGCGGATGTTAACGGTGTGGTAGTGGGAGGAAGAGAGGAGAAAATAGCGCTGTTCGCAGATGATGTAATATTCACATTGGGGCAACCCTTAACTACTCTGCCAGTATTGATGAGCATTATAATGAGGTTTAGTAGTATAGCAGGATATAAAATAAATTCAAGTAAGACTGAGGTCTTGGGGTTCAGTCTAGTAGGGGGGTTAGAGGAGCGACTGAAGGTGCACTTTAATTTTAAATGGGTTCAACAGCAATTTCGGTATTTGGGGATACAATTAGGGAAGCCAATTGAAAAGATTCAACAGTGGAATTATCAGATAGTTGCAGAAAATATAGGGAAAGATCTGTCAAAGTGGAGGGGGATAAGAATGTCATGGTTGGGGTGGATAGCGGTAGTGAAGATGAATGTATTGCCCAGATTGTTGTTTTTGTTCACGTCTTTGGCATGTCCGGTGAGCAAGAAGGAGATAGGAAAGTTGCAGAATCTGATTATATAATTTATCTGGAAGGGGAAAAACCCGAAGCTGGCAAGAGGGGCCATGTATCAAGTGCAGTCGGAAGGTGATTTGGGAGTACCATGTTTGACAAAATATTATGAGGCTGCGCAATTGAGGGCACTTCTGGAGTGGAGGGAGGGGGCGGATATCTTGAGTTGGATACAAATAGTCAGGGGAAGAGGATTACAAGGAGGGGAGGATATGGGACCCGGGAGGTTGGCGAGATAAAGAAGGGAAAGGCAATCCATTCAGGGAACTTATGTTTCGGATTTGGAGGAAATGGAAGGGGCATCTCCTGGGGGGAAAGTGTATTCATGGTATACCTTTATTAGGGCGTTGGGAGATAAGGGGTTGGCTGGGAATGATCAGGTGTATAAGGGGTGGAGGAGTAAAAGGTTAGAGCAATTGGGACAGCTTTTAAAGCAAGGGGGGGGGGGGGAGTCAGAACCTTTGAGGAACTCCAGCAAGAATATAAGTTGGATAAAACAGATCAGTATGCATATGCACAATTGTGGTATTTCCTGCATAGGAAAAAGGTGACATCAGATCTCGAAAGATGGCCTTCACAGTTTGAAGAGATGATGGGGAAGCAGTGGACACAGAGAGGGGTAAAATCAAAAATTTACAGAATGCTTCTCCAGAAGGGGAGGTGGCAGCAGAGGTGGGAAGAAGATATTCCGGGCCAGAGGGATGAGAATCGGTGGGCTGACGTATATGGGAAAGCATATAAATTAGCAAGGGGCACTCCAATGTTAGAAAATAGTTTGAAGTTGAGATATAGGATGTATTGGACACCGGTGAGGTTACGGGCAATATTTCCAGACAGTTCAAATGAATGCTGGAAGAAATGTGGGGCAAAGGGGGATTTTAATGCACATGGTATGGAAGTGTCAAAAGGTGCAGGAGTTTGGGGGTAAAGTGGGAAGGTTATATGGGGATATCACGGGAGTGCTGATAAAATTAACACCAGGGATGGTAGTGCTCAATGAGGGGGCCTGTGAGGGAGAAGGAGACTTGACAACCTTTGTGGGATATGGAGTGATAGTAGCTCGTATGTGTCTCTTAAGGTCGTGGAAGAATGTTGAAGTGCATCCAATAAGGGAAGTAGTGGGTAAGCTAGAACAAATATGGGGTTTATGTACGATGGAAGCTTACAGAATGCACCAAGTGGAGAAACATAGAAAGGTGTGGCAGTGGTATGAAATGTGCAGGCGGGGGGAGTGAAGCAAGTATGGGAAGGGGAGGGAGGGGAAGAGAGGGCTGTTTGAGGGCTCAGAGGGTGGGAGATAGGGTATAGAGGAGAGGGATGGGATGAGGGGGACAGAGAATTAGGGCTGAGGGGGAGGGTTGGGGTAGAGAGGGGGAGGGGAAGGGGGGAGGTGGGAGGGGAGGGGGATACTATGCTATAATATGGTGGAGGTGGAAGAAGCATATGGGAGGAGGGATGTTAAAGGGGGAAGTATATGTTATGTGTTAAGTATTATTGAGATGTTACAGTGGTGTTCAGAAGTCTGGAATCACTTGTAAATTTGACGTTTTTTCAACTTCGTGGCCTCATATCTTAATTTCTTTTTCCTCCCAGTGGCTTTTTCTGTGTATCTCATGATAAGTGATAGATTTGGCTATTAGGGCCAACTTTTAGTATTGGTTTGGCCCTTATTTTCTGAGTTTGTTCCCCATAGTTGTCCTGTTGATAGATTTTCTGTGAAAATCGCGTAATCTACATCGTTGGCCAACGATATATTATTGTAAGTATGCTTTAAAATATTATGGCCGCACGCCATGTTTCCTTCAAATTAATGTATGTGGCCTTGAAAAAGGCCGTTTTTATGTGTCAGTGATTGCTCAGTATTTAATGGGCCACCCTTTGTTCTTGATCACCTGACTGCACCTTGTCGGCATTGAATGAACCAGTCTGATAAGGTGATCGTTGGTGAGAACGCGGTTCCAAGCTGCAATGAGTGACTCATTCAGCTCACGCTTTGATGTCAGATACCTCTTGGATATTTCAAAGGCCACCTTTTGCCACAGGTTCTCGATTGGATTCAGATCTGGAGACTGAGCAGGCCAGTCCATTGACTTGATGTTGTTCCGCTGCTTCCAGCTGATCACCCATCTAGAGCGATGGCAGGGTGCATTGTCATCTTGGAACAGGAACTGGCTAGGAAACAGCTGGTGTGCTGATGGCACCATGCACTTTTGCAGTATGGTGATGTACTTGGCCCCGTTGACCATTCCATCGACAATGTTAAGACGTTCAACGCCACTGGCAGCCATGCAGCCCCAGACCATGACCTTCAAAGGATGCTTCACAGTGAGGTTGAGACACTCAGGCTTGAATTCCTCTCCAGGAAATCTCCTCACATAGGTGTGGGCCTGGTTACCAAACAGGCAGAAGATGCTTTCATCGCTGAATAGCACCTTTTCCCACATTTAAATTGACCAGGTTGAGTGCTTTCTCGCCCACGCGATCCGGTTGCGCCTTTGTATGTCAGTCATCAGTGGCTTAGTCCGTGCTTTGCAGCCCCGGAGACGAACTGTTGATGAACTGACACTGACCTCACTCTTGTCTGACCACTCTTGAAGTAGCTCAGGAGAGGTCAACTTGCGATTAGTCAGTGAAATGCGCCGTAGTGCGCGGTCCTGGCATGATGTTGATGCACGTGGACGACCTGAATGAGGCTTGTCCACCACTGAACCTGTTTCTTTCTTCTGTACAATCTTAACAGCAGCGCTCTGACTGCAGCCAACTTTCCTGGCTATCTGACGGCTTGAAAATCCTTCCTCGCTCATAAAGGACACACGAACACGCTCCTCTGTCAGGGTCCGAGTCATCTTCATGGTCGATCCAGAAAGCATATGAAATTCAAAAATTCCGCTCGTTTTTATAGATGCACTGTTGGCTAGATATCTGCATTGTGATTGGTTAGTGAAACCAGCCTCCTGATTGGTTAGAAATAATGTGTGCATATTGGATAATCTCGATCCAGATTTGACGCAGGATCCACAAAAATCGCAGTAGCTATCTCCCAGTGTCTGTAAATTATTTAAATTGGAAGCAAGGAATGCAAAAAAGTCAACTCTAATAGCCAAATGTATCCCTTTTAACGTGGTAGAAAGATGAATATGCTGGGCTAAAGCAAAATTTAAAAAAAAAACGACGTTAGAATATACGAAAAACGCAAAACTCACAAGTGATTCCAGACAAATAGTACCAGAGGTAATATCATTTATATAACCACTATTCGCGTGGAGATTGTTAAATTGTTAAACTATGGTTTATGTTTTTGTAATCAGGGGCTATAAGATAAAGTTAAGAAGTGAAAAGATGTTCTGGATGCAGGGGGGAAATGGAGGGGATGTGAAAGGTGAAAGCTGTTATATGCATGAGTTGTAAGTGCTGGCAATATAACAGTAAAATATAAATTACAAAAAAAGAAAAGCCATTCCCAACAAACTTCAAAGAGGTACAAGACCATCTTCAAAAACTTTGTGATTCCTGTGTCTACAGTTTGCAATGTTATTAAGAAGTTTTCTGCTCATGGAACTGTCAAGAACCTCCCAGGACATGGAGGGAAGAGAAAAATTAATCCAAGAAGTCTTCGAAGGTTACTGCGAACTGTTGGAAAAAATGCCACATACAACATCCAAAGAGCTGAAGCTGACCTGGAGCAATCTGGAGTGGTGGTTTCAACCCGCACCGTGCACTAAACAAAGACAGACTTCATGGCAAAGGCCAAGGAGGGGCCTCACTGCTCAGACAGACATAAAAAATCACGCCTGATCTTTAAAGGCCCAAATCCACCTTGAGAAACCACAATCCTTCTGTGAAAATGTTCTGTGGACAGATGAAACTAAACTTGAGCTCTTTGGCAATACAGTCTTGAAGGACTAGAAAAAGGGACTGCTACTTCTGGAGAGAGATCTACAATTGTGAGTATATACTTCTGGGAATTTTCTGAAGGGACTTCTTTGGATTAAAGCTAATTAATCTGTGAACCCAGTGATTTTTGTTAAATCAGTCAGGGCCTAGTAGCAGCGGTTTAAGTTTAAATTTAAAACACAGAAGAGAACTTTCTGGTTAGATTTCATACCCAGCAAGGGGCTTGTAGTTTAAATTTCATAATAAGTCAGAGCCTAGCAGCAGCAAAGAGCTGTAATTTAAATGAAATCAGAATATAACTTAGCATAAAAGGCAAAACAGGGTCAGTACTCTTTGAGCAACAAATAAAGTCTTCTAGAGATCTTTACAAAGAGGCCTTCTACCTAGGGGGCAAGAGACCTGTGAAACGTTTTCAATAGGTGTTAACACCAGGTGGCAGGTCAAAAGGCCATTGAAAGACTCCTATCTATGCAAGGACCTCCAGTCTGGCAGCATTCCTGTTGCCATGGAGGAGAGAGGTCACATGACAGGAGAGCATCACCCTGGTGTGGCAGGAAGTGATCCTGTAACTAGGACCTGTCCTCCAGGTGATGTAAAACCCTCTTGCATGGAGGATGTTTCTCCAAGGCCATGTGCCCATGAGGGAAGGGTTAGGACAGCCGTTATAGTTGGTGAATCAGTCATTAGGCATGTAGATAGCTGGTGGCTGGTGGACGTGAGGATCACCTGGTAACATGCCTGCCTGGTGCGAAGGTAGCGGACCTCATGCGCCACCTAGATAAGGTCTTAGATAGTGCTGGGGAGGAGTCTGCTGTCTTGGTACATGTCGGTACCAATGACATAGGAAAATGTGGTAGGGAGGTTCTGGAGGCTAAATTGTAGGCTTTTAGGTAGGAAGTTGAAATCCAGAACTTCCAGGGTAGCGTTCTCCGAAATGCTTCCCGTTCCACACGCAGGACCCAAAAGGCAGGCAGAGCTCCGGAGTCTCAATGCATGGATGAGTCGATGGTGCAAGGATGAGGGTTTTGGATTCGTTAGGAACTGGGAAACATTCTGGGGAAAGGGGGGGCTCTTCCAAAGGGATGGACGTCACCTTAACCGGGATGGAACAAGGCTGCTGGCATTAACCTTTAAAAAGGAGATAGAGCAGCTTTTAAAGTAAATAATAGGGGAAAGCCGACAGTCGCACAAGAGTGCATTGTTTGGAAGAGTGTATCCTTGAAGGATACTACCAAAAGCAGAGAAGTTCCAAAAAAGAGCAAAGTAGCCCAAATGCCCTTGAGTATGGAGCAGACAGAGCTTAAAGATCCCAAATTACCCATGCCTTCCAATAGCCAGGTTGATATGAATAAAATACAATCTCCAGGAACAAGCAGGAATGAGTCTTCACATATGGGTACGTCTGTACCGACGGAGTCTGTGCGGGAACGCTTCCCAGCGTCCAATCAAGAGCTTTTGGAAGCATCCCAGCACGCCTGCGTGCTGCCTTCCCGCCTTTCCCAACTGCCTCTCCTCAGTTTTCGTTTTTCCGCGGAGCCGGCAGGACATCCTCCTCTCACCGCAGAAAATTCTTCTTTTTATTTCTTAGTTTTCTTGTGGTCGCGGCTGTCTTCCCGACGCCACTGGTACCGCCGGTATTTTCTTTTCTTTTCTTGTAAAATTCCTTTTCCACGGGATATTTTTTCTTCATAGTGTCCCACGGTCTCTTAGGCCTTTTAGGCCTCTTCTTTTTCCTTCATGGAACCGCCAGACACTTTCTCCAAGAAATGTTCAGACTGTGGCGGTACAACTTTATTTTTAGACCCTCGAAGTCGGTGTCTAACCTGCTTGGGTCCTGACAACAATTTGGTGAGAAGAGGTCTTCAACATCGAGGTTCCCTCGATACACGGTTGCCCTCCAACTTCGGGGCACCGTCCCCTTCTTCTTCCACACAGGATCAGGTAACCCACAAACAGTCTGTTAAGACTAGCCAGTCCTCGAGTGGTAGGTCTCATGCACAGCATGTAGACGGCTCCGGCCTTGCCCTCGAGGGCCCACTGACTTCAAAACCCCGGCGGGAGTCTTCGGTCTCCAAAGCAAACAAGGGGTTTCAGGTTGTTCCTGGGGTTCACCCCTCACAGAACATACCTCAGCCGTGTCCGGTGGTGGCATCCGCTTCGAGCGGTACCGGTACCCCGGCATTGGCAGTGGTGTTGGATGAAACACTCCTCACCAGGGATCGTCATCTGGCGTCCTCGGTTCCTTCGGGACCGGTGGATACTCTCCAGACTGACTTTCCATTATCGGTACCAGCACCGATACTACCACCGACGTCGGTACCCTCCAGACGTGCATCGATAGCCTCGCTTCCTTCGATGCCGAGTCTGGAATCGATCTCCAGTCTGGAGGACTGGGTACCGACTCGCCTTGGTACCGTCTCTTGGCGGTACCGAAGGCTCGGTTCCGATAATTCGATCCGCAACTCTCGGTTCCCCCGAGGCCAGTTGAGTTACCACTGGTTGACCTTCCTTCACCGGTATCAGACACGGTACCGACGTCCTCATTACCTTTATGATCGGTGCCTTCCATGCTTCGCTTATCAAGCTCTCTGCCCTCGATGCCGAGTTTGGAATCAATCTCTAGTCTAGAAGACTGGGTACCAATATGTTCTGGTACCGACACTGATCGATACCGGTGGCTCGGTACTGAGGATAGCAACTGGAGTTTTTCGGTGACCTCGGCGCCGATTGAACTGTCACCGATGACTGCTCCGATGTCGCTGTCGGGCTCGACTCTGACATCGGTATCGGCATCGGTACCGGTTATCCACAGTAGCATCATGGCCAACTCCTACCATGCTTTTTTCAACAGGATTGCTCCCTTCTATACCAAGCTTGGAGTCAATACCTGGCATGGACAATGTGGTAATGACGGTCGCTGCTCCTGACAACCAGTACCGGCGACCATCCCTTTCGCATTCCACACTGCACTTTGCAGGATCTTCTATTCCTATATATCTGGATAGCTCTGTCGGTGTTCAGGCTAGTTCTTCAGATCTAACCTGTCCAGGGGAGATTCCTGTTGGGGATCCCTCTTTTCAGACTTTCCTCCTGGATATAGCAAGATCTCTTGCCATTCCTATCCCAGGACATGATCCTGCACAAGACTCTTTTTCTACCAAAGCAAAGGAGAACATAATGCTTCTTTTGCATCATTCCTTGCAGGATCTCCTTCTAGGAATGTGGGAAACACCTTTAAGGGTACCCCCACCTCCCAGGGCAACTGATCTCTCTTATCAGGTGCCCCCCTCTCCAGGGTTTCAAAAGACTCAACTTCCTCATCATTCCATAGTTGTGGAATCAGCAATGAGGCGGGTGAAGAGTAAGAAAAAGCACTCTTCTTATCCGCCAGGTCGTGAGTCTAAGACACTAGATGCCGTTGGACGTCAAACCTTCCAGTCATCTATGCTTTCTGCAAGAATTCTCTCATATATTTTTTATATGAGTCTTTCCCTTGAGGAGTCACAAAGCAATTACATCTTTTGACTCCTTCCAGATTCCAGGAGTTCAGACTATTCCTCACTGCTTAAGCATATCCAGAATATCTCTTGGTTTCTTTCTCGTGCTTCCCTAGACTCTTTTTGAGTCTGTTAGCAGGACTTCTGCTATAGCTATAGGGGCACGACGTAGAGCCTGGCTCCAAGCTTCAGACTTGGACAAATGGGCACAACAACGGCTGGGACATACTCCTTGCACTGGAGAAAATCTGTTCAACAAGGAGTCTTTACGTCAGGTTACTCAGTTGTCCACTGATTTACCTGTTCCTAAGGATTGTTCTACACCACCTTCTGTCCCAGTAGGTAGGAAATGTCCTACCAAAATTTCTTCCCACAGGAGAAGGTTTTATTCATCACTTGCCCATCATACAGATGTTCCCCAACAGGGGAGGCATTGTCCTGGTCTGAAGAATCTAACCTCTCACCAGGCTCAGCAAACCCAGCAACTGCAGGGTTTCTGATCAATCATCCTCAGATGTTTGTGACTCTTGGGGTTAGAATCTACAGTTGCCTCTTCTCAATAGAGGCAATCCACTGCTCATTCTAACCCCTACACATGGATCTCTTTTCAAAAGACATCCATTTTTTCCTATATTTCTATGAGCTGTCAGGATGTTCATGCCTATAAGTCACAGGTTTCTCCTTTTTTCCTCCTAGGGAAAGAGGTCTAACCACTATCAAATGATAGTTCCTGTGCCAGCATGTATTTTTTCCCTTCTATAGACTTACTACTTGGTAAGTCTTCTTCAGCTCCATTCTCGTCATCCTCTTACCAGGTTTTTTTCCTCTGTAAGAGCAGAATCACTTCACTGGGAGGCTTTTCTTCAGCCTTTCTAGTTTTGTCTCTTTACAGTGCGGAGTTTTCCTCTCTGAGTTACCTCCTCTGTTTTCAATCTTTCTTTGGGGCAGCTTATCAGACATGTCCAGAGTTTTCCACTCCTGTTCTGTCTGTTCTTTCTGTTTTTGAACGGTAAGATTCTTTCTGCTGTCTTGCTAACAGCTGCCTATGCAGGAGCCTTAATGTTTGGACCACTGGTTCTTGTCCACAAACAACCAGATTGTCCTCCACTAACATTATGTCTAATCTTTATTTATTTATCTATTTCTTTTATACCGCCCCTTCCAGAGATCAAGGGCGGTTTACATGGAACAGTAGTGTCTCCAAGTCAGTGCTTTCATCTGTCTTGGAGATTATCTTACTACAAACTTTCTGCATTGTCTTCTATTTCTGCCATCTCCATTCTCCTGGGTTTGGCAGCATAGTTGGCAGAGATACTGGCTCTCTAGCAGCCAGTTCTATCTCCTCCTTCTCCTGCATCATGCTCTCTGCAATTCTACAGAGAAGCTTTCCACTATGGGCCCTTGCTAGAGAGCATGGGGTTTTTTTCTCCTACAGCTATCCTAGATGGTTGGAAAAGGCTTTTCAGTCATGTCTCCCATGACTAGAAGGTTCTCCCTTCTTTCACTATCTCCTTTTTGATATAAAGGACATAGGCCTTCTCTTACGTAAAGGCTTAAGGAGTTGCCAATACCCTGCGTTGGTCCCTAGTATTCCCAATCGGGGGTATGCTCTTTCTTGCAGCTCCTCCTCATGGTAAGAACGCATGATACTTTTTGCCCTTAATCAGGTCAACCTGGTATCTCATCTCTATGCGTCTTTTGTCTACTTACAATGCTAGTGTCCTAGAAGTCTCGAGACTTGCTGGCTGCAGATTGATATTATCCTCTCTTTTCACGTAACCATCCTGGTTATTTTCACAAGCTAGCATCCTTGCAGATCATAACCAGGGGGAATAGATTCTCTATATACCTTTTCAAGTAGGTTCCACCTCCTTGTTAGATGAATCTTTCCACATATCCTATGTGAATGCCCTACTGTAGGCATATCTCTGTCTGTTTAATTACAGACACCCATATTTAGATCTACATATTCATAGTTATCTGTTGTGTGTATTTTATGCCCTTCCATATCTCACTATAGATATATTTTTATATGTCTATCTATATATCTATATGTATATATATATATTATATGTGTATATATATATATATATGTATATATATGTATCTGTCAAGATATTTTATTATAGATAGATATGTATTCACATACTTATCCATCTGACTGTCTAGGCTCATATAGCTATATGATTCTGACAGAGGGGCTTACTCAGACCGTGCTATCCAGCAGGTTTGGGGTTCTACACACACAACCACTCCTGTGGTAGTCAACAATTTTTATACCATAACCTAAAGGTTTAGGTACCTCTGAGGCTCTCCGTGCTCCAATATCTCGCCTAGTTTACCCCAGTTAGGAGAGACATTGTGGATCTTCAGTTAATCACAGGCTTTAACGCCTCGGGCATTTGTCCTCTCTTTTTTGGGATACAAGGGCTTCCCATACCCTTTCTCCCCACAAGGACTCGGCCTGTTTGTCCAAATCGGTTAGCCTTTATCTTTTGCTCCTCAGAGTGAGCCACTCTGCCGCCAAAAGAGTTGGGTTTTTTGTCATAAAGCCTTCCGCTGAAGGCCCACCGTTTTTGTACTACCCCAGTTTTTCCTACTGGGGTTACCTGTTAGGCTTCTGACCTCCTCTGTGTTTCCTACAGGTTTATTACCTCCACTTACAGTGAGGTCCTCTTCAAGGTTCCTCTACTGGATTCTCAGTAGATCCCATGAACCTCCATCCTTCTGTGAAGACCTGTCAGGGGAGGTCCATATTGCACTATTCTTTGCAATATCATTGATGACAATTATCATCCACACATGGACTTCTTCCCTGCAGTCCTATGCTAGGTTAGCTGTTCCACAGCATCTTTCTTTCTTCAACTCCTACCCTCCATCCTCAGGATGCCTGGTGTTCTGGGAGATAGCATGTTCCAACCTATGACATGCTGGGACTCCAGGCATCTCAGCTTGGGAGTCCCCATATGTGAAGACTCATTCCTGATTGTTCCTGGAGATAGCACAGTTACTTACCTGTAACAGGTGATCTCTGGGAACAGCAGGAATAAGTCTTCACAACCCACCCACCTCCCCTAGGGGTTGTATCTCTCTATCTATCTTTCCTTTCCTTTCTCTCTCTCTCTTTGTCTCAGCTTTAAAACTTAACTAAGGAGAGGCAGTTGGGAAAGGCGGGAAGGTAGCACGCAGGCGTGCTGGGATGCTTCCAAAAGCTCTTGATTGGACGCTGGGAAGCGTTCCCGCGCAGACTCTGTCGGTACCGACGTACCCATATGTGAAGACTTATTCCTGCTGTTCCCAGAGATCACCTGTTGCAGGTAAGTAACTGTTCTGTCTCTAAAAGGCTTGTATGCAAATGCTAGAAGTTTAAAAAATAAGATAGGAGAGTTAGAATATATAGCACTGAATGAGAGGTTAGATATGATTGTAATCTGAGACATGGTGGAAGGAGGAGGACAACCAGTGGGACACTGTCATACCTGGGTACAAACTATATCGTAATGATAGAGCTGATCAAATTGGTGGAGGGGTTGTACTCTGTTAGAGAGGGCATTGAGTCAGAAAGGATTAAACTTTTGCAAGAAACAAAATTTGCTGTAGAATCTCTTATGGATTGAAATTCCATGTAAAAAGGGTAAGGCGATGGCAGTGGGGGTGTACTATCGACCGCCTGGCCAGAATGAAGAAATGGATGATGAAATGCTCAAAGAAATCAAGGAAGCTAACAAACGTTACAGCGCAGTAATAATAATGGGTGATTTCAATTACCCCGGTATCGACTGGGTCAGTGTCACGGCAGGACATGCTAGGGAGATAAAGTTCCTAGATGAAATAAATGACTGCTTCTTGGAGCAGCTGGTTCATGAACCGACCAGAGGGGAAGCCATATTGGACCTAGTCCTTAGTGGAACACCAGATCTAGTGCAAGAGATAAGGGTGTTGGGGCTACTTGGCAATAGTGATCATAACATGATCGCATTTGATTTAATTAGTGGAGGAGGGATAGTAAGGAAATCCACAGTACTACGTTTTAACTTTCGAAAGGGAGACTATGATAAAATGAGGAAAATAGTTAAGAAAAAACTAAAAGGAGCAGTTGCAAAGTTTAAAGACTTACATCAAGCTTGGGTGTTGTTGAAAAATACTATCTTGGAAGCCCAGACCAGCTGTATTCCACGCTTTAAGAAAAGTGGAAGGACACATTTGAGTCATTTCCAAACGTATGCTGTAATTTACCTGTATATATTTGTATATAGTTACCCTGTTATTACCTGTACATATACCCACGTTATATTGTAAATCCAGTGCAGACCTTCTGTGCTGGACAGTTGTGTTTTGATGTAAACCGCACTGATAAAGAAGAGCGCGGTATATAAGAACGTAAATAAATAAAATAAATAAAAGTCCAAAAAACTGCCAGCATGGTTTAAAGGTGAGGTCAGAGAGGCTGTTGTTGACAAAAAAGCATCTTTGAGGAAATGGAAAAAAGAGCCAAACGACGAAACCTGGAAACAACACAAGCACTGGCAAGTTAAATGCAAGGCATTGATAAGGCAGGCAAAGGGAGAATTTGAGAAGAAGCTTGCTGCGGAAGCAAAAACGCGAAATAAAGACTTTTCAAGTACATTCGTAGCAAAAAAACCTGAGAGCAAAAAAAACTGAGAGCAAAAAAAAACTGAGAGAGTCAGTTGGTTCATTAGATGATAGGGGGGTTAAAGGGGCACTTAGAGGTGACAAGGTGATAGCAGAGAGACTGAATGAATTCTTTGCTTTGGTCTTTACTGAGGAAGATGTAGGGATGTTACCCATGACTGAAGTGGTATTTAAAGGTGTGGAAGAATTGAAGGAAATATCGATACATTGGGAAGATGTATTACAACTATTAGATAAACTGAAGAGTTGCAAATCACCTGGGCCGGATGGTATACATCCAAGGGTGTTGAAAGAACTGAAATATGAGATTGCAGACCTGCTATTAGTAATCTGTGAACTTTCATTAAAATCATCTGTAATACCTGAAGATTGGAGGATCGCCAATATAACGCCAATTTTTAAAAAGGGTTCGAGGGGTGATCCGGGAAACTACAGACCGGTGAGCCTGACGTCAGTACCGGGGAAAAATGGTAGAAACCATCATAAAGAACAAAATTACTCAGCATGTAGATAGTCATGGCCTGATGGGAGACAGCCAACATGGCTTTAGACAAGGAAGATCTTGTCTTACTAATCTGTTATGGTTTTTTGAAAGTGTGAATAAACAGGTAGACAAAGGTGAGTCTGATATAGTGTATCTGGACTTTCAGAAAGCCTTTGACAGGGTCCCTCATCAGAAACATTTGGCACAACTAAAGAGTCATGGGATAGGAGGCACTGTACTATTGTGGATCAGGAACTGGTTAAAAGATAGAAAGCAGAGGTTAGGGCTAAATTGCCAATTTTCCCAATGGAGAAAGGTGAATAGTGGTGTACCCCAGGGATCTGTGCTGGGTCCGCTGCTTTTTGACATATTCATAAATGACCTGGAAAAGGGAATAACGAGTGAGGTTATCAAATTTGCAGAAGACACAAAACTATTTAAAGTTTTTAAAACCCAAGAGGATTGTGGAAAATTGCAAGAGGATCTTGATAAATTGGAAGACTGGGCATCAAAATGGCAGATGAAATTTAATGTGGACAAGTGCAAAGTTATTCACCTAGGGAGGAACAGCCAAAACTATGGTTACACGATGCAAGGTTCCACATTAGGAACCACCACCCAGGAAAAAGATTTAGGCGTCATTGTAGATAACATGTTAAAACCCTCCGCCCAGTGTGCAGCGGCAGCCAAGAGAGCAAATAGAATTCTAGGTATCATAAGGAAAGGAATGGAAAATAAAACGAAAGATATTATAATGCCTCTATATCGTTCCATGGTGAGACCGCACCTTGAATATTGTTTGCAATTCTGGTCGCCGTATCTTAAAAAGGATATAGCGTTATTAGAAAAGGTTCAGTGAAGAGCCACCAAAATGGTAAAGGGGACGGAAGGATACTCCTATGAAGAAAGGCTAAAAAGGTTAGGGCTCTTTAACCTGGAAAAGAGACGGCTGAGGGGAGATATGATAGAAGTCTATAAATTAATGAACGGAGTGGAACGGGTAAACGTAGATCGATTGTTTACGTTATCAGAATATAGAAAGACATGGGGACATGCAATGAAGCTACAGGGTAAACTATTTAAGACTAATAAAAGAAAATATTTTTTCACTCAACGTGTAATCAAACTCTGGAATTTGTTACCGGAGGATGTAGTAAAGGCTGTTAGTGTAGTTGGGTTTAAAAATGGTTTGGACAAGTTCCTGGAGAAAGGTCCATAAACCATTATTAAGAAGGGGCCCAGTATATAAATGCTTGCCCAAATACAAGTATTGTGGAACCTGTGTCTTTTGGGGAAACTGCTAGGTACGTATGACCTAGATTGGCCACTGTTGGAAGCAGGATACTGGGCTTTATGGACCTTGTTCTGACCCAGTATGGCATATCTTATGTTCTTATGTTAGACCAGCAAGTTTTATATTTATGTATATATATGTGTATGTATGTATGTATAGTCACAACAAAAGAAATTGCGCTATAGTGCTGGAACATGAGATGCCCAGGTCGGAAGGCACTCAACTAGCTATTGGGGAAGAGCTGAAGACCTTTCTGAGTAAAGCCAGCATTTATGATGTGATTGAATCAAAGCCTTCGGGACGTTTGACTGCTGATGTAGCTGCACATGAAATGAGAGTCAGAAGCTGTAAAGATGTCTTACACATTGGAACATGGAACGTACGAAGCATGAACCAAAGGAAGTTGGAGGTGGTCAAGAATTTATTTATTTATTTATTTAGAGTTTTTTCTATACCACACTATTTGCCATCAGCGTGGTTCACAGGCAACAAAAATTGTACAATGAGGAAGATCCACATTGAACTTTGTGATACAGTGGAGCCAATGGAGGTTAGTGAAAGTACAGAACTCACCTCAAAATGGGCTAGGCAGAGAGATCCAGCATGGCTAAAAAGGGCTGAGCACCCAGTGCCATCAGCACAGGTAGGAAAGAAAGGGTTAGAACGGAACTTTCCTGTCTGCAACAGTGACGCAGTTAGAATCCAGGATTCTAATTACCAGCACCTGCCCCCAGGAGCAGACGTTACGTGCAGAGAGGGGAGGTACAAAGGGACCTGGTTAGAACCAGGAAGTCAGAACAGCCCTCAGAACAGACCTGAGAACAGCCCTGAGAACAGCCCTGAGAACAGCGCTGAGAACAACTTCAGGAATAAGGCTGAGAGCAACTACGAGAGAAAGTCTGGGAGACAGAACAAATACCTGAGAGCAAGTAAGCAGGACTCTGCAGGGGAAGGTGACACTCCGATGCAGCTAGAGTTTCAGCAGCAATCAGGCAAGTCACGGAAGCAGAGAGGGTTCCAAAGCTCCAGGAGAAGTTTTAATCCCAGGGAAAGCATTGAAGGTCTGGGAGGTCCAAAAGCTCTCAGAGAAAGCTCCAGGCAATTACCAAGGAGCGTTAGAGAAGCGTACCACTGGCAAGACAGCCCCCAGGAGGATTTCCTGGAAGGCAGGAAGTGGAACACTAGCCCCGAGAGTTTTTACAAACCTCGGAGGAACTTGCTACACGAGGCTAGAACTTTGCCACGAGAGAAAAACCCCACAGCTGATGCCTGCAACCTAGATAAGGTAAAGAAGATAAAACCTTACATTGGGGAAGGAAGTGAAACTGGGTGTTTTTATAGTCCTTATTGGCAGCAAGGTTTTAACCTGGAAAAGGGTTCCAACTTCCAAGTGAGAGAGCCAAGAGAGACTGGCTATAAGAGAACTGATTACAGAAGAGGTTTTTACAATCCCGAGTTAGAGCAGTGCCTGGGAGAGGGGAAAGTTTACCCTCCCCCGACCAGTGAAGCTACCACTTGTTATATGAGTGAGCCTGGCTGCGTCAGCTGCCAGCCAAGTATAAACCAAGATACAAGCAGTAATAATTACATTGACCAGGAGCCAATGGATTGTACAATTTGTCTGAATGATGAAATAACCTCTTTGCGTTAGACCTCTCTGTGCAAGGAACAAGAGAGAAGAAATATGCTCAAGCTGTGTTTTGTTTAAGTTCTGCATTATTGTATTCCAAGCATTGATATTCGCCGGGGAACGGGAATAAACCCCACTTTACTTTATCACCTTGACTGTCTGACTCTCTGTTTTAAAAAGAAGTAGCAACAAGGTGACTCAAAACACCCTAGGCGACTGCCTAGGGCACTCACTGAGTCTCTCCCTACGAGGCTTGGTGACAACTTACATTAAAACAGGGAGTTGAACATGGTGAACAGGTACTATATACAGACTGGGAACTAATTAAAGGTTGATAACAGAAGGAACAGCACCTAACTAAGCTTTATTCATAGAGAACACAGCATGAGGAATAGCTAGTATACATATTTGCATGTTACAAGCATGTTACAGAATGAAATGGAACATGTATTTGATCTGTTGGGTGTCAACGAACTGAAATGGACTGGCATCGGGCACTTTGCATCAGATGATCACATGGTCTACTATGCTGGAAATGAAAAACAAAGAAGAAATGGTGTTGCATTTATAATAAAGAAGAAACTTGCAAGAACTGTAATGAAATACAATGCAGTCAGTGAACGTTTAATCTCTATTCGTCTACGAGGAATGCCTATCAACACAACTATAATTCAAGTATATGCTCCAACAACAGCTGCAGAAGAGAATGAAATTGAAGAGTTCTATGAACAAGTTCAAGCTGAAATTGACAGAACATGCAAACAGGATATCCTGATAGTCATGGGTGACTGGAACACAAAAGTTGGCAACAAAGAAGAAGGCAAAGTGGTTGGAAAATATGGACTTGGCAACAGAAATGAAGCTGGAGAAAGACTGAAAGAATTCTGCAAGACCAATGATCTATTCATCTCAAACACCTTCTTCCAGCAACACAAGTGGCGACTGTACACATGGACTTCACCCAATGGATTGTATAAAAATCAAATTGACTACATCTGTGGAAGTCAACGATGGAAAAGCTCTGTAACATCAACAAAGACAAAACCTGGAGCTGACTGTGGTACAGATCATCAAGTACTAGTATACAAACTCAAACTAAAGTTGAAAAAGAGCAAACCACTCATGAATGCAGCAAAATATGACCTTGAGAATATACCACTGGAATTTAAAGACTGCCAGCAAAATTGATTTGCTGCTCTAGATACAAATGACAGAGCTCCAGAAGAGTTATGGAATGACATTAAGAAGGTAGTGTTGGAAGAAAGCGAGAAGTCTCTACAAAAGGTGAAAAAAGCAAAAACAGCCAAAAAGGATGACAGAAAAAACTCTGAAAATTGCCCAGAAACGCAGAGAAGCTAAAGCCAGAGGAGGAAGAAAGACAATTGCAGAACTCAACAGAGATTTCCAACGTGCAGCAAGACAGGACAAGGAAAAGTACTACAATGATGCATGCAAGGAAATAGAAGCAGAAACTATAAGAGGAAGAACAAGATCGGCTTTCCTAAAGCTACGAGAGTTAAAGAAAAAATTCCAGCCTCAAATTGGAATGTTACAAGAAGCTCAAGGTTCTATGTTGAAGGATGCTGAGAAGATCAAGAAAAGGTGGAAGGAATATACAGAGTTTTTATATGATAAAGATCCAATGGACCAACAGCCATTTCAACCTGTACCTTAAGATCCGGAACCATTGGTGATGAAAGAAGAAGTTAAGCAGCATTGAAAGCCTTATCAAAGAACAAAGCACCAGGCATTGATGGCATCCCCATAGAAGTATTACAGCAATTTGATGCAGCTGTTACCGTACTTACAAGGCTCTGCCAAGAAATTTGGAAGACATCATGGCCAACTGACTGGAAAAGATCTGTCTTTATACCAATCCTAAAGAAAGTTGATCCAACTGACTGTGGAAATTATCACACAATCGCTCTGATCCCACATGCCAGCAAGATTCTACTGAAGATTATTCAAAAGAGACTACAATCATACCTGGAACAAGAACTACCTGATGTACAAGCAGGGTTCAGGAAAGGGCGAGGAACGAGAGACATCATTGCGGATGTGAGATGGATCCTTGAAAAGACTAAAGAATACCAAAAGGATATCTATTTGTGCTTTATCGACTATAGCAAGGCTTTTGACTGTGTAAACCATGAGAAACTCTGGGCCACATAAAGAAGCATGGGTATACCAGAACATCTGATCGTTCTCTTGCACAATCTGTACATTGATCAAGAAGCAACAGTTCAAACTGAACAAGGAGAAATAGAATGGTTTAAAATAAGCAAAGGTGTAAGACAAGGCTGCGTACTTCCCCCCTACCTGTTTAATTTATATGCAGAACAATCATCAGAGAAGCAGGATTGTATGAAGACAACAGAGGTGTGAAGATTGGTGAAAGACTCATCAACAACCTTCGCTATGCTGATGATACCACATTACTAGCTGAAAGTGAAGATGATCTGAAACATTTGCTTCTCACGATCAAATAACATAGTCTCAAAATGAGCCTGCACTTTAATATAAAGAAGACAAAGATCATGACAACCACTGTTTCCTCTAAGCTGTGCTCGTGTGCGCGCGCACACACCTCACTGAGCGAGCGCACATACTTTACAACAGAGCGCACAAAAATTACTGTTCTGATTCTGATAGAAAACAACACAGACATCATAAAATTTAAAAGTTGTTGTGTATTTATGGTTTTCACACGTGCCACACTATTTTCTAGTGCAATCAATGTGGTGTACATACTGTATTCTGACGTGTAGTCAAATTTTAAAGTATATAACTCCGAGTGTCATCATGTGGCGCACAAAAATTTAACCTTCCTTCAAAAGCTGCACAGCTGATATTTTATGCGCACACAGCCTACAGAAAATTAGAGGGAACATTGATGACAACTAGCATAATCAACAGGTTCATCGTTGGAAGGAGAAGAAATTGAAATCGTGAACAAATTTAACCTACTTGGATCATCTATCAATAAAGAAGCAACAAGCAGTCAAGAAATCAGACAACGCACTGCTCTTGGCAGAATGGTTATGAAAGACCTAGACAAGATTCTCAAGAGCAGATCTGTCTCTCTCCATGTAAAGAGTCAACTTTTTCAAGCCATTTTCAATAACATCTTATGGATGTGAAAGCTGAACAGTGAAAAAGATAGACAGGAAGAAAATCGATGCCTTTGAATTATGGTGCTGGCGGCGAATACTGTGTATACCATGGACTGCCCGAAGAACAAACCAATCGGTACTAGAGGAGATCAAACCTAAGCTTTCTTTAGAAGCTCAGATGACAAGACTTCGACTTTCATACTTTGGACACATCATGCTTGGCAAGATAGGTCAACGCAAAAGAAGAAGGCCAGCAATGAGATGGATCGATACAATAACAGCAGCTACGGGTACCAGTCTGTCAACAATGAGCCGCTTGACTAAAGACCGAACACAATTTAGGACAGCTATCCAGAGGGTCGCCATGAGTCGACTCCGACTCGACGGCACTTA
Organism: Ichthyophis bannanicus; assembly: GCA_033557465.1. Classification (NCBI taxonomy): domain Eukaryota; kingdom Metazoa; phylum Chordata; class Amphibia; order Gymnophiona; family Ichthyophiidae; genus Ichthyophis; species Ichthyophis bannanicus. The sequence continues at coordinate 451,315,968 of CM066037.1, forward strand.
ACAACAACTACATAAAGTGCCATCAAGTCGGTGCTGACTCCTAGTGTCCCAGCAGCCCCTGGGTTTTCATGGCAAGGTATAACCTAGAAGAAGATTGCCAGGCCTTTTCTTCCGAGGCACTGGAGGGTAAAATAACTTGCCCAAGGTGTGCCGGTAAGAACTGAACCCTGATTTTTTTGGGTACTAGGCTGTTGCTCTAACCACTAGGCTACTCTGCCACTCCACTTTACAGGTGAAGAAATGAAGTTTATAAGGAAACAAGCACCCTTCCTACTGTTAAATATGTTGGAGGTTCCATAATGTTGTGAGGCTGTTTTGTTGCCTCTGGAACCGGAGGACTGGAATGTATTAAAGGAATCATGAAGTCAGAAGACTATCAAGGTATTTTAGAGTGAAATCTGTCAGAAAGCTATGTCTGGGTCGAAGATCATGGATCGTCCAGCAGGACAATGACCCAAAACATACATCCAAAAGTACAAAAGAATGGTTAAAAAGGAAAAAATGAACTGTTTTTTAAACTGGCCAGCAATGAATCCTGATCTCAGTCCAATTGAGAACCTTTTGGAAAGAACTGAAATCTGCCATTGGTAAAAGGAATCTTGGAAACATTCATGAGCTGGAACAACTCACCTTTGAAGAGTGGGAGAAATTACCAACAGACAAATGTACGAAACTCATAGATGGCTATAAGAAACGTTTGGAGGCTGTCATCACTGGCAAGGGTTGTGCAACCAAATATTAGTGAAGGATGTTATTAGTCCTGTCCAGGTCATCTTTTTTTCTCATAAATTACTACGTCTAAGTTGCACAGACATTTTTTTTTTTGTTGTATACCTTTGAACATACTATTATAATATTATGATGACATACAGTTGGAATATTTCCAAATATTTCTCATGATATTTTACACAATATACCTAAAATGCAAGGGTGCCAATAATGTTGGCTAAAACTATAACTAAAATGAAGCAACTACTCTGAGCACAAAGTTCCCATTCCCTCTAATTCTTGATGCTGCTGTCTTCCCGCACTACTGGTTCTTAAAGTTGGAGAAGCTGTGAGAAGGGTGATAGCAGTGAGTGGTGAGTGAGCGCATTGCCTGAACTAGGTCTTGTCTCCCCCTTACACACACAGGTTCTTGGATGAAAGGAGGCTTAATGAATAAGTGAGAGATGGGGCTTTTGGGTATATATTGGCTCAGGTCCTTTGCTCATCATCTACCACCTGGCAGGTAGGGATTGGTGTTGACAGCTTCTACTATTTAAAGAGTTGCAAAGTGAGGTGAACATAAAGGACCATGGTGGGAGAAAAGAAACCATGAAGGCCAAAGGGAAGGCAAATGGAGCATTGGGTACAAAAATTGAATCATGGCTTCCAGTATTTTTGGCTTTGAGTCAAATTCCTTTCTAAATCTGTTTTCTACAATAGGCAATAAGAAGACTACATCAAAATCAGCAGCAAATGGCATAAAACTAGCTGGTTGTGATGATTACCAGAGAGACAACCAAACCATGTTATTGCAGGTAAAAGTCATCACCAAGATGTGCAATTTCTCACAGGAAGAAAAGATGTTCCAGGCTACCAAACTCTAACTGTAATACCAAGGTCATTGATCCCACTTATGACTGGAAAGAGCCTATTATAGTAACTCTTATGATTATTAACTGAAAGCTACTTGAAAATCCCTTTACCAATTTAATTTTTAATATTGGGAAGCAGTTGCTAGTTGATTGGTTGATTAAACTGATTTTGGTGTGATGCATTCTTGCTATCTTTTCTTTTCCGCCAGTTGTATAGTTTTCTTGTATTAAGTATGTTACTCATATTTTCTGAGAATTTGCTGACTTTTATACATATAGTTACGGGATATGTGAAAGAAGCTAGTGGTACTGATTAGGAACATTTGTTGTGAAACATTCAGACCAGTAAGCTGCAGTTCATTGAGTGGTAATCATTTAATTATATTTGTCTAGATTCTAGCCTTAGGAAAAATGGAATAATACTTGTTTCCTGAGCTTACTATCTTGTTACCATTTCATTACCCAGGTTGAGGCGCTCCAAGCACAGTTGGAGGAACAGACACGTTTATCTAAGGAACAGCTCGAGGGGCTTCTGGAGGACAGACGGATTCGCATTGAGGAGACACAAGCACAACATCAGAGAGACCAAGACAGAATCAAAGATATGACAGATAAGTGAGTACACACTATGGGGCAAGTATCTCTGTTTTAAGATATGTCCTTGCAGTATTTTTTACAAACAAATGAGTTGGAACAGGAGTTATTTGCTATGTTGCTATGTTATGAAGCAAGAGTAAATAAGCCTAAAATTGAAATTCCCTAATATCTTCAAGATTTTCAAAGTCTTTAAGTTTCTAATTTGTGCTGATGACATGCAGTTATTATTCATGTACCTCCTTCGTTATCAGAGGGCGCCACTACCAATACAGGGTGCTCCCTTTGACCTCTCCTCGGCCCCTATGGTGTTCACCAACTGCCTGGTGCTCCAATAAGAATCTAAATTCTTTCCCCAGCTCGGTGCAGGACATCCTGCAATACCTCCTGAACCTCTCTCAGACTGGGCTAAAGTCCAATTCTGTCTGGGTGCACCTTTGTGCTATAGGGGCGCATCATCATCTTGTCGATGGCCAATCCGTCTCTATGCACTTGCTAGTGGGCCACTTCATGAGGGCTCCTCTCACAGCTCCCCCATCCGCCCACCACCGGTGGTGCGGGACTTGTACGTTGTTCTGGGGAAGCTAATGGTTCCCCTGTTTGAACCTCTGGCTACATGCCATCTGACATATTTAGCATGGAAAGTAGTGTTCCTGGTTGCATTCACGTCCGCCAGGCATGTTAATGAATTGTAGATGCTGGTGGCTCACGCCCCCTACACCAGGTTCCATAGAAACAGGGTCATTCTCTAGACACACCCAAAATTCCTATCCAAGGTAGTATCTGCCTTTCACATGAACCAGGAGGTTGTTCATCCCATCTTTTTTTCCCAGGCCTCATACCTCCCGGACGGAGGCCTCATTACACACCCTGGATTGCAAGAGGGCACTGTACTTCTGTCTTCAAAGGACACTGCCCCATCGCCACTTGTCACAGCTGTTCATCTCCTATGATGTTAACAGGCTCAGAGTCGCAGTCTCCAAGCAGACCCTGTCTACTTAGGTGGCAGACTGCATTTCCTTCACCTACGAGCAGGCTGGACTCTCTCTGGAGCATCACGTTATTGCACACAATGTGTGTGCCATGGCGGCCTCGGTGGCAAACCTGAACGCAATTCCTCTGCTGGGCATCTGCAGGGCCATTACCTAGTCTTCTGTCCATACTTTCGCTACACATTACTGCTTGGAAGAAAGCTAAGGACGCGACAGCACCTTTGGCCAGGCAGTCCTTCGTCGCCTCTTCGGGGAATAGTGCAACTCCTTCCTTCTAGCCCGTTGTTCCCGGCTACTAATTGAGGTGATTCCATGCTCAGTGTTGTAGCTGTATCCTTAGCCTTCGAACCATTTGTACTCCTTACTGCCCCACTCGCTTCACTTTTTGGAGTCGTCGGGGCCTCCTACAGGTTTTTTTCAGTAGCCTGTAGCTGGGGGGTCCCATATGTAAGGACTGACTTCCTGCTTGTTCCAGGAGAAAGCATAGTTACTCACCTGTAACAAGTGTTCTCTGGGGACAATAGAAATCAGTCCTCACAACCCTCACTCCTACCCGGGAGTTTTTATTTTTTTTATATGCTTAATTAAGCTATGTCATCAAACTGAGGTAAAATGGCACCCTTGGACAGGAAAGTGACCGCATATGCGCAATCTAACTTCCAAAGGCTTTCTTTGAAAGCTGGGGAGTAAATCCGTGTGGGTTTCATCTGTGCCGACGTCACCCATATGTGAGGACTGATTCCTGCTGTCCCTGGAGAACACCTTTACAGCAACAGGATACAATCAAAATAAACTGAACCATCTAATTTCTCAACAAATAGGGGTGTCCTGCATGGAGAGGTGGGTTCACTCCTAATCTTGCCAACATGCTGGGCAGACTAGATGGACCATACTGGTCCTTATCTGCCGTCATTTGCTATGTTACTATGGTATAGGTGAGTAACCATGATTTTTCACTGATGAATCAATGTGTTTGCAATCCATTCAGGCATAACTAGGTCTAAGGTGTGCTTTAAAATAGAAAAAAACCAATGCCTTCCATTACAGTGGGCCAGTCAGTTTCAAACGTTGTGTACTATTGACTAAGTATTTTTGCCATAACCACAAAATGAGAGAGAACCTTTAATTTATAGGCCTCTTTGTGTGAAGACCTAGAATTTACTGTATTAAAATTTACAATCAGGGGTCTCCTGTGCCTGACTCGATGGCACAGGCCAATATTGTAGTTCTCCGGAAGGAAGGGGAGGCCCCCGGACCGATGTGAGAACTACCGGCCAATTGCCCTGATAAATAGCGATGCTAAATTATATGCCAAGATTTTGGCTGGCAGACTGGAGGGGATTTTGCCGGACTTGATTCACCCGGATCAGACGGGGTTTATACAGGGTAGGCAGATAGCGGATAATGTTCGGAGAGCGGTCGGCCTTCTTCATCATGTTCGGACTCGGAAGATTCCGGCGCTCTGTGTGGCACTAGACGCTGAAAAAGCATTCGATAGGGTGGAGTGGGCGTTTTTGTTCCAGGTTATGGGGAGGATGGGCCTGGGAGAGGGCTTTATTCAAGGGGTGAAGGCCCTGTATCGGAAGCCCGAAGCGCGGATTTGGGTGAAAGGTCAATTCTCAGATAGTTTCATCTTGCAGAGAGGTACGAGGCAGGGCTGCCCTTTGTCGCCTCTCTTGTTTGCCATAGTGATTGAGGCCCTGGCTATTATCGTTAGATCTGCGCTTCATATTGGTCCTGTGACGGTGGGGAAGGCGGAGCACAAGATACTTCTCTATGCAGATGATACATTAATCTTTATGGCTAAGCCGGATGAGTCGCTCCCGGTGTTGTTGAAGGAATTGGAGCGGTTTGGGGTAGTTTCGGGCTTTAAGGTTAATCCTATCTAAAACAGAGGCGATGGCCTTGGGAGGGCTGCGTAAAGGGGATCTCCCGACCTTTCCTTTTAAGTGGTCCCAGGGGTACATTAAATATTTAAGGGTGCGTATATCGGAGGATCCTTCGCAGTTGTTTGCCTTGAACTATAGACCGTTGGTAGGGCAAATTCACTCACTGTTGGAGGGATGGGCGTCCTTGCAGTTGAGTTGGCGGGGCCGGATGGAGGTGCTTAAAATGACAGTGCTTCCGAAATTTTTGTTTCTTTTTTCTCAGTTGCCCTTGTGGCTCCCGGGGTGCTTGATTAGGCAGTGGGAAGCTAGGATGTTGCGGTTTGTGTGGGGTGGGAGGAAGGCAAAGATTAGCAGGAGTGGGCTGCTCTTGTCTAAGGAGCAGGGGGGCATCCGGTACCCATCGTTGAAATGGTACCACCAGGCCTGTATACTGCGGGCATGGCGGGATCATTATAGGGGAAGCGGCCTTGTAGCATGGGTGGAGTTGGAACGCTGCGAGATGGGGGCCCTGTCCTTGGAGAAGTGGTAGGAGGAGGGAGGTGGGGGAGAGCAGCACGGTAGGCGGCAGGGGCACCCCTTGTTAGAGGCTATGTTACAGCTTATCCATCAGGGTAAGAAACGGGGGTGGTTTCCACCCCCCTCTCGCCGTGGTCTAGGGTGGGGGACTTTCTTCCGTTTGGTAATGCAGGGTGGGTACAGAAGGGGCGACAGTTGGCTACGGGGGGTCTGGAACGGCTTAGGGAGTTTGTAGAGGGTGGAGTGATACGGTCCCATCGGGACTTGGAGAATCGCGTGCAGGAGAAAATTCCCTTTTATCAATATTTCCAACTGCGACATCTTTTAGCGTTGGGGGAGGTTAAGTCCCAGATTACCCGGGAGAGTACGCCGATGGAAACGGTGTTGTACCAGGGCATGGGGGATAAGGGAATAATTGCAAAGATTTATAGAGTATTGTTGCAAGAAGAGGAGGACAGGGGGGAGCTCCCACACAGGCTAAGGTGGCATAAATGGCTGCAGGAGGAGTTGGAGGAGGCGGAGTGGGGAAGGATATATGCGAACATTCCCAGATGTACAGGGGTATCCTCCTGGAGGCAGACCCAACTGCAGCTGGTGCATGGGGTTTATAGTACCCCTAGGCAGCTCTTCTTGGCCGGGGGACAACTTACGGATAAGTGCTGGAGAGGATGTGGAGGAGTTGGGAGTTTCTTGCACATGTGGTGGGAATGCCCAGTTATCCAGGTGTTTTGGGGGCGGGTGCGGGAGGGTATAGGGGGGGAGGGAGGGGGCAAGGGGGCGCAGGAGAGGAACCCGGGCTGTCTGAGGGACTTACTTTTGGGGTCATTAGGGTTGGGAGGGGTAGGGAAATGGAGGAGGCTGCTGGAGGAGAAGTTGAAGTTGGCAGCGAGAGTGGCGATAGCATGTAAGTGGAAGAGTGTGAAGGGGCCGACGGGGGAAGATTGGGGTGGGAAAATTGCGGCGGCGGTGCGTTTTGACCTCTTAACGTACCGGCTGCGAGGTAAAGAATGGATGTTTCATAAGATTTGGGACCCCTACCTAGAAGGGCGAAAGGGACAGGTGGGAGGAAATGAGAGGGGTGGGCCAGGGGGCGGACATCGGGCGAGCAGTTAGCACACACAAGGTTTTGAAGTTATGAAGTTATGAAAGTTTTATGTGTGGTTTAATAATGTTTGTTCATTGGTGCGAAGTGATGAACAGGGTAGGGGGTTACTTTCTGGGGGGGGGGGTAATGCTGATGGGGGTTCAGTGTTGTATGTAATATTATTGTCACCCTTATTAGTATCCTTATTTTTGTACATTTTTCTGTGGGAGATATTTTAGCACGGAAAGAGTGGTGTTAGGTGACGGGAAAGTAATGGTATGTGTTGCATTGATGGAGAATTGTCAGACCATGTATGTCACAATGCTTAATAAAATATGGTTACAAAAAATAAACTTTCCAGCAGCAGGATTTAGCATTCCCACTAGCAGCAATGGTGATTCCCTTTATTTGAGGTCTGTTGGTGGAGTTGTGCTGCCGGGAATGCAGAATTATATTATTATTCATTCTCAGTCCATTGCTTAAAGAAAATAATCAAACTTAATAAACTTGAGATCTTTTGCTTTAACAGTGCAGGAGAAGGATTAGACAATTAACTTGAAAATGACTGATCTATTTGCCCCACAAAAATGTGGTTTTTGGTGCTTTCTGTATCCATTAGTACCCTTCTGACTGAATTTGTAGTACAGTGCCAATGCATGCAGTGTACTTGTTAAAATCATTTATTTCTTTATTGTGAATCTCCTACAAATATAGAATTCATAGATACTTTTTATAGTGAGTTAATTGTTACTGCTGCCACTGGGTCCTGCTTTTGAAGGCCATCAATGAAGATTTGACTCATCATGAGTCCAATCTTCTTACTCTCCCTCATCTAGCAAGCCTTAGGCCAGATCTGCACACAGTGATATAAGGAACATGTATAGACCTATACAATTGAGGGAATATTGTAGGATTATTCACTGGATCTGATGACTAAGGGCTGGATTTATTACTGCTTTAGTGCATGTTACTAGTAAATAGACCCCAGTGAATAAAATGGGACATGACGTAAATAATATGCATTAATGTGTGTTAGCGCATGGTAACACCTCTTAGGGGTATGTTTACTAAAACCCCGGTAGAGTGCGGGCCCCGGTAGTGTGCGGGTGCCATATAAGGAGTGGGCGTTACGTCCTGAAAAAGAAAAAACGGAATTTACATATGCGCTAAGGTGCGCGGCGCCCATGTGCGCCCCGCACCTTAGCGCATGAGATAGCTGTGCGGGAGGCATAAGTGGCGCGCTGAAGTGCAAGAAAAAGAGCAGAGCCACAGCACAATGGTTAAGACACTGACCAATGGTGCAGGGATCAGGGGTTCAATCCCCCACAGTGCCCAATGAAGATGGCTGGCTGAGGCAGTAATTTATGAGGCGCAGAAATACTGGGTGGCATAAGGAGGCGTGCTAATGTTTTTGGCGGCATATTAATACTGGGCGGCATAAGGCGGCGCGCTGATATTTATGGAGGCATTATAATACTGGGCGGTATAAGTGGCGCGCTGATGTGCAGGAAGAAAAGCAGAGCCACAGCACAATGGTTAAGACACTGACCAATGGTGCAGGGATCAGGGGTTCAATCCCCCAAAGTGCCCAATGAACAAGGCTGGCTGAGGCATAACATATTATGGGGAAGAATGCTTTAGGAGGCATTTTATTCATATTTTAATTATCACTACTAGCAAACGCACTCTCAAAGCGTGTTAACATAAGGCGCCCTATAAGGCACATTTTAAAGTGCACTGTCAGCCAAGGCACCCTAGAATGTTGCTTATAGGGCGCTTTAGAGGGTGCCGTATGAGGTACCGCAAGGTCAGAGTACTGTTTTTTATGGCAGCACTGTGCAGTTTAAGGAATGAAAAGCATAAGTAGGTGCGCTGACAGGCAAGGAGGAGCAGCAGTGGAGCACAATGGTTAAGGCACTGACTGCTGATACAGGGGTCATGAGTTTGCTCCCCAGTGTGCCTAATACGTAAGGCTGGCTGTGGCATCAGCTTTGCATTGTACATATTTTGTCCTGCAGCACTTTATTTTTATGTTATTAATTGCTGCCAGCAAACACGCCCTCACGTGCTGTAATTGAAGGTGCCGTATAAGGCACCCTATAAGGCACTCCATAGGGCACATTATAAATTGCACTGTCCGCCACAGCACCCTAAAATGTCCCCTATAGGGCACCCTATAGGTTGCGTCACAGGATATTGTATAGTGCACCTTATATGGACGGGAACCATAAGGTGCCCTATAAAGCACCCTCAGAGGCACCTTATGGGTACAGTACGCTGAGGGTGTTTTTACTGGCATCAAAATATGTACATTAAAAAAAATAATGCGTTGGACAACCCTATCAAATAACCCCACTGTGGGTTTGAACCCATGACCTCTGGCTTCAGAGGCAGTGAAGTAACCATTGGGCTACAGCTCTATAGCTGCTAGCAAGCCCCTGGCTGGCTGCAGAGAGCATGCACGTCACCACACAGACAATCTGCTGTGGTCACCAGGATAGGGTTAGCCCACCCATACCCATGATGCACGCACATGCAAATCAGCTGTCCACAGATTAACACAAGATGGGCAATGCACCCCCACAGCACCTCGGCCCGGTAGAGGGAAGTGACCATGTGAACCCACACACCACCTCGGCCTGGTAGGGGGTACTGACCGTGTGTTTTACTGGCACAGAGTAGCTACACACCGTCACATTGTGCGGGTACTGTGCTCACCCTGAGGGTGCAATGAGGTGCCCAGGACCAGGTCCACAACACCTTCCATGGCTGAAAGAGGCCATGCTGGAGGTCCAAAGCAGTGTTAATGTGTGAGATAGGTAGTTTCTGCACAAACACCTTGGATATCTCTGTCTGACTCAGTCAGGTGTAGTAGCCCCTATGGACCCCTAGGTGGGCTATGTACCACTACCCCCCTCCGCCAGGGCTGAGGGTGGCAAACAGGGTCTCCTATCAATAGATCCACATTCTACCTCCCTGCAAAGGTGGCAGTAGAGGGGTCCATCAACCCTGGTCCTGCTGAGGAGCTGACACCCCACAGGGCAGTCAATGCAGCTCTATACACATCCATAACACAATAGCAGACAGACATTAGGCCTGGATATGGTGAGCTGCACCCCACCACTATCTGATATTCTCCTGCAGCAAGTCATCATCCGCTGCACCCTGCAAGCTGCTCCATCACAACACATACCAGCTGTAAACAGTGTGCTAGTTAGTCCACAGTGCATGTTCCCAGTGGAGATGCGTGCACCCAGAACTGGGATGTCAGCATACACAGCAAGCAGATAAATCAATGACTGGGCCCCAAAAGGAAACCCATATCTATCACATGAGAGAAATACTATATGGCACTATGGGGGTGCCTAGCCATGCTGTGGTCACTGCACAGTCAGGGTGAGAGTGATCTCTCAGCAGGACATACTGAGGTCACCCTGTCCGTGTAGGTGGTGGCCGGGCACTAAAATGTCCCAGTCAGTGCCCTATGCCCTGTGCAGATGCACCCTGGCCAGGTCACACTGTCCGGTCTATACCCATGGTACCTTGCTCCTCATTATGCACATTGGCAGCCCAATACTGGCAACATTGCTGGCAGTGTGGGCTGTGGAAGGTGTTTGCAGCCACCACACACTGGATAGACAGACAGCCACCCCCACACCTATGCCAGCATTGTGCTACTATAGAGGGGTTCAGCAGCCATACCCACCACACCAGTCTTGGGCACAGTACAGGCATGGATATGGTATGCAATACTGTTGGGGATCACTCCCCAGGGCGGTAAACACTGTCAGAGACCAGACCGGCAGCACACACCGCAGACATCAGAATGATTGTTATGGTGGAGGCCAAGGAGCAAAATGTGCTTAACGTAGGAATTGATATCTGCCAGTTATCATGGGAAACGTTTGATAGCTGTGTACCATATACCCAGGTGTAGGGTGGCATTGCTAAGGTATGCAACTGCTAGTATTGGGAGATACAGGCAGGGCCCAATGTCCTGCCTCTCCAGGAGGCATTAGCCAATGGGGCCTGTGGGTGTGTGTGTGGGTGTGTCTGGCCCTGTTGGCTGCTGCTTTACGGCAGAGTTTCCCAACTCCAGTCCTGGTGTTCCAAACACTGTTCGGGTTTTCATGTTGTCCCTCATAAATATGCATGAGCTATATCTGCATACCATGGGGGTGCTGCATAGATATGCAGCACAGGCATCTTTATTAGAGGCAGCATGGAACCTGAATGGTGTGGGGCCCTCCAGGACTGCATTTGGGAGACTCTGCTCTAGGTAATGCGGCTGTTTATGGTGTCTCTGTTTGGTGTGGTAAAATATAGGCGTATCAACCATGCATATGTTCTCAGCAATAAAGGTTTGTCCTTACTATCACGGTTTAGTTGTGGGAAAAATATGTGGACAGGATTGGAGGTAGCCCCAGCTGGTCTTTGAACCTGTGACCACCTGTTCCTGCACACACTGTCTGTGTGCACTGCACCACCGTGTTGCCACAGATATGCTGCCTTCCCTGGGGAGTCCATGACTGTACATCCAACAGAGCCTGTCTGTTGCGGTGGACGGTGCCAGCCTGCACACGCCTAGGCCACTGTCTGCTGTGGCTTGCAGCCACTGCCCCTTCCACCACCTGTACCCTCCGCCAACATGCAGACATGTCCTTATCTGGGAAAAAGCATATGACCTGATTGAGTTGTGGCACTCCAGGACTGAATTTGGGGGACTTGGCTGTAGGTAATGCCCATTGTTATGGTCTGTGTGCGGTGTAGGGTAAAATATGGGTGTTTGAACCATGCTTATGTTCTCAGCAATAAAGGAGTGTCTTTACTATCACTGTTTAGTGGTGGGTAAAACTATGGAGACTGGGTTGGCAGGTGCCCCAGCTGGGATTTGAACCTGTGACCCTCTGGTCCTACCAGGCACTGGCTGTGTCCGCTGCACCACACTGTGGCCACAGAGACAGTGCAGTCTCTGGGGATAGGAAACCTGGCCGCACGAGTCAGACACCCTGCTCTGCACAATTTTACTGTGGGCTCGTTTACCTTGTATGGGGACAAAGGTGCAAATAAACCTCAAAAATGACCTCCAAAAAAGGGGAAGAAAACCAAAACCAAGCTGGGCAACAGTGATATTAATGGGCAACCATAAAAAACACTCCCAGGAAAGCTCCAATAAAATGCAGTGATTTTTGAAAGAGTCTACGGAGCGTAGACCCTTCCAAATATCTTTTCTTTTTTTTGGAGCTTTCCTGGGAGTGTTTTTTATGGTTGCCCATTAATATCACTGTTGCCCAGCTGGATTATAATTTTTTTGGAATTTGTTGTGGTCATTTTCAATTTATATTTGCTATTTTATTCTGTGCACATGTATCACACTGCTCACGTTTTGCAGGTTTCCCCGGTTTTGCTGTACATTGCTGACGGAAATGGTTTCTCTTCCCTTTAAATCGGCTCTAACGCAAGGGTTTCACTCACGGTATTTTTTTGCCGAAATTCAGCCCCGCTCCTGTGCGTGGGGCCTCTCCCCTCCCACTCTCCACCCATTGACCCCGTCCCCCCGCCCCTCGGGAGCCTTCCTCCACCCTCGAAATGCTTTTCCACGCCTGTATCGCACATCAGCGCACCACACACTTGCGCGGGCCGGTCAGTGTGAGGGGCACGTGTGCGGGGGCCCGTTAGTGTGACGCGCACGCGTGCGGGGCACTTAAGAGCACTTAAGTGCATCATTAGCGTACGCTACTGTGCGCCACGCACGTGTGCGCGGTTTAGTAAACATACCCCTTAGTAATTGTAGTTTTATGGAGGATATTATGAAATTGAAGTGATGTATTTTTGTTTTCAGGCTCCACAAGACCCAGAATTTGTTGTATGAGAGTACCAGGGATTACCTGCAGTTGAAATTTGATGGAAGAACACATGAGAAGTCATGGATGGCTGAAAAGGATCACCTATTAAGGGAGCTGGACAAGTGCAAGGATCACCTCTGCTTCAGCAGGGGTTCCCAGCGTGAGAGAGAGCATGAGAAAGATAAAGCACATCAAAGAGAGCATGAAAAAGAAATTCTGCGCCTTTCACAAGCAGAGTGTAGAGCTCGCAGTGCACAGAATGAAGAAATACAGGTAGAATTTCTCTCTTCCTGAAATATCATATGTTCCATGGCAAAAGATTTTTTTTACTAGTAGACTTTTGAATTATATTTTAAGAGATAAGAAACAACTGATCTCGGGCAGTTAGGATGCAGTTGTCAGTACAATGATATAGAAAATGGGTTTTCCAATTCATCCTGCTAGACTAGTCCAGACAAGTGGGTTAAGTCCCCCAGCCAGCAGATGTTGGAGACAGAGAAAGTGCCAGAAGCATCAGAGACAGGGCACTGGCATAGAGAGAGGCTCCCCTAGGGGTCACCCTCAGTATTTCTCTGTCTCCAGAAGATGATGGATATCTTATACTTTTCTCCTGGCAGCCAGCCACGCTGGTGGTTCGGTTCCTCTGCCAGTAGAGATCGCGTCGAGTTTCATTGGTGGAAGTCTTTAGGAATCACTAGAGGTGTTCCCTTTGAAGTTTCCCACGCGGATCCCTCTGGGAAGCTCCTGGTCAGGAGGATCAGAGTAGCTCTAAAAAGGGAGGAAGAAGTGCATCTCCTGGTCACGAGGACCAGCGGGACATGTGTAAGGGGTGAGCTGCCTGTAACAGCACTGAGGAACGTCTGGCTAAGTAACTTTTTTTATTTCCTTTGGCCATCTAAATCCTAAGCAGCTCATGCAGCCTTTTTTTGCTTTAAGTCTGCATTCTCGGCTTCTGCTGTTACTGGGGTAACTGCAGTGGGTTCAGCCCCGCCTCCCTCCAGTATTGCCACAGCACATTCTTACAAAGCGGAGCTTCTCTACAGCACCTGAAGCAGGGTGTTACCTTATCTCAGCTTGGACCGGCTGCGCAACTCCTTCCCGCTCATTTTTCTGTTCATTGGGCTTCTCCGGGCTTGCCGTGTAGCTCTCACAACGCTGTGGCAGCCATTTTGCAACAGCTGCTCCTGCCCTTTTTCTACACACCGAGCACTGGAGCAACATCGGAGAGCGGTGATTTTCACCCCAGGCGACTGGCAGTCAATATGCCGTCCTCTCTGCATCAGTGCCTTGCCTGCGGCAAGAAATGCTGCTTCCATAGCACCCCTACAGTCCACTCCAGACTCATGGGTTGTGTCCCTATTCTAACAGATGGAGACTGAGCATTCCAGCTTTTGGTGATGCCACTACATAAGCAGCCAGCGCTCCTCCCACCAAGTAGGTATTCCCATGTCAAAGCAAAACTAAAACAACCAAAAACACCCCTAAGGACAACTTTATACAGACTAACCATTGTGTGATGACTTAGGGCAGCCCAAGGGGAACAAGGTCACTTCCAGCTCTCTTCAAGCACCCAGGACTGAACCCTTTGGCCTGAAGAGAACTTCTGCACTTGCACCAGAGGAAATGCCTCGCCCCCTATATGTTGAGCATCTGAAACGGGCTTGCCACCATAGTGAGACGGGTGGGATCTGGATTGGACTGTAGGTCATGATGGAAAGAAAATTAGCAGGTAAGTCTGATTTCACCTTCCATAGCATCCCTACAGTCCAATCCAGACTCATGGGATTTAGCAGTGCAGTACTCAAACCTGGGCAGGACCAGCAAGCCTAGCCTTCAAGACCTGAGCCCCAAACTGCGCTTCCGAACGCGCCTGCAAATCTAGCTTATGGCGAACAAAGATATGCAGATGCCCAAGTAGCGGCCTGACAAATCTCTGCCAGAGGAACCAGCACACACTCTGCCCAGGATGCAGCCTGTGCCCTGGTGGAATGCGCTCACAGCCCTGAAGGCACTGTCCTGTTCTTCAACAGAAAGGCTGAGCCAATCGCCTCCTTCAACCATCGGGTAATGGAGGCCTTTGAGGCCGCCTCCCCCTTCCAGGGACCATCAAAGAGAACAAATAAACGATCCAATTTCCAGAACGACTCTGTAACCTTCAAGTAGCACCATAGTGCCCTCTGCACATCTAGTGCACAGAGGCTACTATCCTGCCCCTGAGGAAAAACCAGGAGGATGATGGTCTGATTGAGGTGTAAAGGCAAAACCACCTTAGGCAGAAAGGAAGGTACCGTACGGAAAACTACTGTCCTTCGCCACCAGGAGATAGGGCTCCCAAAAGGACAAGGCCTGCAGCTCTGAAATTCTCCTGGCCGAGCAAATGGTGACCTGAAAAAACACCTTTTAAGGTAAGGTCCTTGAGCGAAGCCACTACCAATGGCTCAAATGGCGCTGCCAAGAGAACCTCCAGCACCAAATTGAGATCCCAAGCAGGAATGCATGGCTGCCACAGCAGCCTCAAAAACTTGAGTGCTCTAAGAAACCTGATCACATGAGGATGCGCTGCCAAGGAGACTCCCTGAACATGTCCCCAATAACATGCCAAAGCTGCAATCTGTACCCGCTGGGAATTCAAGGCTAGGTCTTTCTCAAACCCAGCCTGCAGGAAACCCAACACCTCTGGGATAGAGGCCCTGAAGGGACAGCGCTGCTCCGCACACCAGGCCTCAAACACTCGCCATACCTGAACATACGCCAGAGATGTGGACATTGCTACTTTACTGAAAGCGTAGCATATCACTGGAGCTGAATACCCCTGGTGCCTGAAGGCCACCCTCTCAAGAGCCAAGCTGTAAGCGAGAATCAGTCCACCTGAGGCATGAGCACTGGATCCTGCAACAGCAGATCCTGCCTCAATAGCAGCCGCCAAGGGCTGTCCACCAACAGCCACACTATGTCCACATACCACGGCCGCCGTGGCCAATTCAGTACTACTAGGAGCACTAGTCTCGCATGTACCTCTACTCGTTCCTTTCGTCTGCTGAAGCAGTGCTTCACCTTGGCATTTTCCGCTGATGCCATGAGATCCATGACCGGTAGTCTTCAACAGAACGTCAACTGACAGAAGACCTTGTCCGCCAAGGACCACTCCCCTGGATCTATTTGATGCCTGCTCAGAAAGTCGGCTTGAACGTTTTCTTTCCCGGCCACTTGAGCTGCCGACAACTGAGTGAGATTTTCCTCCGCTCACCCAAGAAGCAGGGCTGTCTACTCTGCCAGACTTGTGCTGCCTGTTCCGCCCTGCCGATTGATGTAGGCGACTGTGGAGGCATTGTCCAAAAACACCCCGACTACCCAAAGTTGGACCAGCGCCTGAAATTCCAGGAGAGCTAGATGGACAGCCCTCATCGCCAGACGATTGATGGACCATTGCACCTGTTCCTGAGACCATATGCCTTGTGCAATCTACGCTAAGCAATGTGCTCCCCAGCAGGAGAGACTGGCATCCGTTGACATTATGATCCATTCTGGATGTTTCAGAGGCATTCCCTTTTTGAGGTTGCCCCGCGACAACCACCATGTCAGATTGCTGCGCACCTGCAATTGACGACTCAGAGGTGCCTTTGTGGCAACCAATAGGAGAGCAGAGCCCTCTGCAATGGCCACATGTGCCCTTGCCCACGGTACCAAGTCCAGCGTCGACGCCATGGACCTCAGCACCTGGAGGTAGGACCATGCCAATTGCGACCGCTGCACTAAAAATCACCGGATCTGACCCTGAGTTGTCCTGCACCACTCTGCTGGTAAGAATACCTTGCCCTGGGCCATGTCGAAGCGTTCCCCCAAGTATAGCAGGTCTTAAGATGGGTTGAGGTGGCTTTTGGCTACATTTACCACCCATCCCAGACTCCGCAGAAGGTCGAGGACCCGCTGCATGGCATCGAGACTCCCCTCGTGTGACTTGGCCCAAATGAGCCAGTCGTCCAAGTAGGTGTGAACCAGGATCACCTGGCTCCGCAACCAGGCCGTGACCACCACCATGATCTTGGTGAAGGTGCGAGGTGCCATGGCAAGCCCAAACAGTAGAACCCGAAACTGAAAGTGTCCCATTGGAACAGCGAAACTGTGGGTACCTTAAATGATCCGGCCAAATGGGAACATGCAATTAAACCTCTGAGGTCCAGGGAAGTCAGAAACTCTCCCTACCGTACTGCCACAATGACAGATCGCAAGGTTTCTAACCAAAAATGAGGCATGTGCAATGCCCGATTGACCCTCTTTGAGGTCGAGTATGGGCTGGAACAACCCCTCTTTCCTGGGTACCACGAAGTAGATGGAGTACCGCCCCTGACCGTGCTGGTCTTAGGGAACCGGCTCCACCGCACACAGCTGAATCAAAATGACAGTGTGTGTCGCTCACCGCTCTTTGCTTTTCCCGCAATCCGCAAGACGACTACATGAAGGCATCCGCTAGCAAACCCGCAAGCTCCAGGGCGTAACCCTCGCAAATGACCTCCAGTACTCAGTGGTTGGAGCTAAGGTTCACCTGGGCAGTGTAAAACTGCTGTAGGCAGCCGCCCTCCGGGACTATGCCCACCTAAAAGAAGCTGAGCACCCTCCTTCGGCCATTCTCACAATGTAAGTCCTGCCGGCTTCTGCACGAGACCATTCTCCAGCTTCTCAAGTAGGGGAGGCCCTCCCCCCACCTGTCTTGCTCCCTCAGAAGCCCAGTGCAGCCAGGCAAGCCTTAAGCACAGATCACAGCTCTTTGCATTTTATGACCCTTTTCAAACAGGCTTGGGATCTATGGAATTCTGCCCCTGCCTCCTTCAATCCCCACAGAGTGAATCCCTCTTCCACCAAGGCGTCCTAACTATCTCGCCCTGCAGAGAAGTACCCTAGAGACAATCCTCCCCCCCTCCCCCCCCCGGATAGAGGGCATCCTCCCAAGGAAATGTCATGAGCAGCCGTGGAATGGCAAGTGGATCAAGATCATCTCTCCGTCGATGATAGCCCACACTCTTCTGTGAGGATGGGGAATGGTCTCCCTCTGACAATCAAGGCAAGGATCTGGAGGACACTCACGATGTTCATTTGCTCTGCAAAGAGGAACTTTTGGCCTTGATTGTGCAGGTGATTGAGGCCTTGCGCCTTTCTGACACGCCAGGTCAGGATGCGCCCCTGGTGGCTTCTCAGGCAGATCCTATTCTTTGGGGCATTTGACAGCCTTCAAAGTCTTTCCCATTCCCTCTAGAACTGCAACAGATGATCTCTCTTAAATAGGATTCCTCTGATGCATCCCTTCGTACTGATAGATGCTTGGGACGTTATTATCTCTGGTCTCCTGAGGATCTCGACAAGTGGCTCTGATACCCAAAGGTTGATGCGGTGGTCACGGCTGTCACCAAACACACTACGAGTCCTGTGGAAGGCAGAGCAGCTCTTCAGGATCAACTAGACCAGAAGATGGAAGGTCTTCTCAAGACTGCCTTTCCTTCGTCCTCGCTTCTGTCTGTGGTGGACTGGCAGCGCATACCCTTCTTTGCTGGATTCAATTGCTGCTGGAAGATCCTGCCTCGGCCCATCTGGAGTCTTTTTGGTGGATGCGTTGTATGATCTAATCCGCTTGGCTGCTCGCACTGTCGCAGCAGTCACTGTGGCCCATCTGTGGCTCTGACTCCGACACTTGTCTGGCTAGGCTCCCTTTTAAGGGCAAGCTCCTCTTCAGCGACTACCTTGAAAAGCTCGTTAAAGACCATGGGGAGGTGAAGCCTCGGTGCTTGCCCGAGGACAAGCCTAGGTCGGCTAGCCACCGTTTTGGGCCTCGTTCGTTCTCCTTCTCCTCACGCTTGTGCCTTCAAGATGCTCATTGTTACCAACCGGATCGGTCTTCGGGACCCTCAGCCAACCGAGCTGGCTTCAAAACACAGCCCTTTCAAGGAGTATGCCGGCTGAGGGACTCCTTTGCTGCCCCAGCAAAGTTCTCCGCTCCTGCCTGTTCCTCCCACTGATGGCCCCTATGCCTACTCTGGGACACTGTCGGTAGGGGGTTGGTTGGCCGGCCCTGTTTGCCTGCGAGTGGGAAGAAATCACCACTGATCAGTGGATTTCCAACATTGTCCACTACGGCTATGTGCTCGGTTGTTCCAAGCCCATCAAGGACACGTTTCTCGTCTCTCCCTGTGAGTCTGGTCCAAGTGCGAGGCCATCCAGTCCACACTTTGGTGCCTGTTGCATTTTCAGGCTATTCGTCCGGTGCCACCATCCGAGTCAAGCTTTGGTCACTATTCCATTTACTTTGTTGTCCCAAAGAAGGACGATTCCTTCCAGCCCATTCTGGACCTCCAGGGGGTCAATCAGTCACTCCGGGTGCCTCATTTTCACATGGAAACCCTCTGCTCTGTCATCTTAGTGGTTTGCAACGGTGAATTCTTAGTGTGTCTCAATCTGACAGAAGCTTACTTCTACGTATCGATCCACTAGGATCAGCAACGCTTTCTCCGTTTCACGGTGCTCGGGCACCACTTTATATTCTGTGCATTGCCATTTGGCCTCGCCACAGTAGCGTGGACTTTCTCCAAGATTATGATGGTAGTGGCCTCAGTCTTACGGAAACAGGGAATCCATGTCCATCCCTACTTAGACAACTGGCTCATCAGGGCAAAATCACTAGCGGAGGGCCTCGAGGCCATTTCCAGTGTTGTGTTCTTCCTCAAGTGCCTGGGTATGGGTAGTCAATCACACCAAAAATTGCCTCTGCTCCTCCCAGTCTCTCAACTTCCTAGGGGCCCACTTCGATGCCTGCCAGGGCCAGGTTTTCCTTACGGAGGACTGAGCTTAGAAGTTGACCATTCAGCTACAGGTGTTCCTGCTACAGACTCGTCTCCGAGTCTGGGGCTATCTTCAGGTCTTGGGGACCATGGCAGCCACAACCAATCTAGTCCCCTGGGCCCAAACACACATGCGACCCTTGCAGCGGGCCCTTCTGTCTCACAGGTCTCCAGTTATGCAGGAGTATGATATTCACCTCCCTCTGCCCAGGGCTGTTCACTGCAGCCTCCATTGTTGGCTCTCTCTCTAGGACACCTCTTGAAAGGCATTCCTCTGGAAGACCCGCACTGAGTCCTCGTTATGACAGACACCAGTCTCTCGGGCTAGGAAGCACATTGTCTGGACCAGACAGCCCAGGGTTCAACAGCCCAGAGTTCAACTGGATGATCAACCTGCTCAAGGCATGAGTGGTCTGCCTGGCCTTACAAGACTTTCTCCCTCTACTTCGGCAGCAGTCGATTCGTGTCCTCTGCGACAATGCCACGACCATGGCCTACCTCAACCGACAAGGGGGCACCAAGGTCCCCTGGATGGCCAAGGAAATGGATCTCCTCTTTTTTTGGGCCGAGAGATATCTACAGACACTCTCAGCACAGCACATTGCAAGAGTGGACAATGTCCAAGCGGACTTCCTCAGTCGCCATACCCTGGATCTCAACGAATGGGAGCTTGCTCCAGCGGCGTTTCACCACATAGTGCGGGCCTGGGACCAACCCAGTTTGACCTGTGAAAAATGACAAGGTTCCCCCCTCCTTCAGCCGTAGGAAGGAATACAGGTCTCGGGGTCTGGATGCGCTAGCCCAACCCTAGCCAGAAGGCCCGCAACTCTATCTCTTTCTGCGATGGGCAATGATCAGGCCGTGTCTCATCTGCGTCGAGACGCACCCAAGTCACATCATTCTCGTAGTGCCCGACTGGCCCAGGCACCTGTGGTTTGCTGACCTTATCCGATTGCGACTGGCAAATCCTCTGCCCCTCGGTAGTAACCGGGGGCTACTGTGTCAGGGCCCAGTGCTGATGGATGACCCAGCACCTTACTCGCTTTCAGCCTGACTCTTAAAAGGAGACACCTGATCTGCAAGAGCTAATCTCGCAAGGTCACGTGCCACCTAGATAAGGTCTTAGATAGGGCTGGGGAGGAGTCTGCTGTCTTGGTACATGTCGGTACCAATGACATAGGAAAATGTGGTAGAGAGGTTCTGGAGGCAAAATTTAGGCTTTTAGGTAGGAAGTTGAAATCCAGAACTTCCAGGGTAGCATTCTCCGAAATGCTTCCTGTTCCACGCGCAGGACCCAAAAGGCAGGCAGAGCTCCGGAGTCTCAATGCGTGGATGAGACAATGGTGCAGAGATGAGAGTTTTGGATTTGTTAGGAACTGGGGAACATTCTGGGGAAAGGAGGGGCTCTTCCGAAGGGATGGGCTTCACCTTAACCGGGATGGAACCAGGCTGCTGGCATTAACCTTTAAAAAGGAGATAGAGCAGCTTTTAAACTAGATATTAGGGGAAAGCCGACAGTCGCCCAAGAGCGGATGGTTCGGAAGAATGTATCCTTGAAGGATACTACCAAAAGCAGAGTGGTTCCACAAAAGAGTAAAGTAGCCCAAATGCCCTCAAGTATGGAGCAGACAGAGCTTAAAGATCCCAATTTACCCATGTCTAACAATAGCCAAATTAACATGAATAAAATACATTCTCTAAAATGCTTGTATGCAAATGCTAGAAGTCTAAAGAAGAAGATGGGAGAGTTAGAATATATAGCACTAAATGAAAGGTTAGATATGATTGGAATATCAGAGACATGGTGGAAGGAGGACAACCAGTGGGACACTGTGATACCTGGGTACAAACTATATCGTAATGATAGAGCTGATCAAATTGGTGGAGGGGTTGCGCTCTATGTTAGAGAGGGCATTGACTCAGAAAGGATTAAAGTTTTGCAGGAAACAAAATCTGCTGTAGAATCTATATGTATTGAAATTCCATATAAAAGGGGGAAGGCGATGGCAGTGGGGGTGTACTATCGAGCACCTGGCCAGAATGACCAAATGGATGATGAAATACTCAAAGAAATCAAGGAAGCTAACAAAAGTTACAGCGCAGTAATAATAATGGGTGATTTCAATTACCCCAGTATCGACTGGGTCAGTGTCACGTCAGGACATGCTAGGGAGATAAAGTTCCTAGATGGAATAAATGACTGCTTCTTGGAGCAGCTGGTTCATGAACCAACCATAGGGGAAGCCATATTAGACCTAGTCCTTACTGGAACACCAGATCTAGTGCAAGAGATAAGGCTGTTGGGGCCACTTGGCAATAGTGATCATAGCATGATCGCCTTTGATTTAATTAGTGGAGGAGGGATAGTAAGGAAATCCACAGTACTACCTTTTAACTTTCGAAAGGGAGACTATGATAAAATGAGGAAAACAGTTAAGAAAAAACTAAAAGAAGCAGTTGCGAAGGTTAAAGACGTACATCAAGCTTGGGTGTTGTTGAAAAATACTATCTTGGAAGCCCAGACCAGCAGTATTCCACGCTTTAAGAAAAGTGGAAGGAAGCCCAAAAAACTGCCAGCATGGTTTAAAGGTGAGGTCAGAGGCTGTTGCCAAAAAAGCATCTTTCAGGAAATGGAAAAAAAGAGCCAAACGACAAAACCTGGAAACAGCACAAGCACTGGCAAGTCAAATGCAAGGCATTGATAAGGCAGGCAAAGAGAGAATTTGAGAAGAGGCTTGCTGCGGAAGCCAAAACGCGAAATAAAGACCTTTTCAAGTACATTCGTAGCAAAAAACCTGTGAGAGAGTCAGTTGGTCCATTAGATGATAAAGGGGTTAAAGGAGCACTAAGAGACGACAAGGCGATAGCGGAGAGATTGAATGAATTCTTTGCTTCGGTCTTTACTGAGGAAGATGTAGGGATGTTACCCATGACTGAAGTGGTATTTAAAGGTGCGGAAGAATTATAGGAAATATCGATACATCGGGAAGATGTCTTACAACTATTAGATAAACTGAAGAGTAGCAAATCACCTGGGCCGGATGGTATACATCCAAGGGTATTGAAAGAACTGAAATATGAGATTGCAGAACTGCTATCAGTAATCTGTGAACTATCATTAAAATCATCTCTAATACCTGAAGATTGGAGGATCGCCAATGTAACACCAATTTTTAAAAAGGGTTCCAGGGGTGATCCGGGA
This sequence comes from Ichthyophis bannanicus, assembly GCA_033557465.1. Taxonomy (NCBI): domain Eukaryota; kingdom Metazoa; phylum Chordata; class Amphibia; order Gymnophiona; family Ichthyophiidae; genus Ichthyophis; species Ichthyophis bannanicus. Next base: position 451,338,498 of record CM066037.1, read on the forward strand.
AACTACAGACCGGTGAGCCTGACGTCAGTACCGGGAAAATGGTAGAAACCATCATAAAGAATAAAATTACTCAGCATGTAGATAGTCACAACCTAATGGGAGACAGCCAACATGGCTTTAGACAAGGAAGATCTTGTCTTACTAATCTGTTATGTTTTTTTGAAGGAGTGAATAAACAGGTGGACGAAGATGAGTCGGTTGATATTGTGTATCTGGACTTTCAGAAAGCCTTTGACAAGGTCCCTCATCAGAGACTTTTGGCAAAACTAAAGAGTCATGGGATAGGAGGCAGTGTACTACTGTGGATCAGGAACTGGTTAAAAGATAGAAAGCAGAGGGTTGGGCTAAATGGCCAATTTTCCAATGGAGAAAGGTGAATAGTGGTGTACCCCAGGGATCTGTGCTGGGTCCGCTGCTTTTTGACATATTCATAAATGACCTGGAAAGTGGAATAACGAGTGAGGTTATCAAATTTGCAGATGACACAAAACTATTTAAAGTTGTTAAAACCCAAGAGGATTGTGAAAAATTGCAAGAGGATCTTGATAAATTGGAAGACTGGGCATCAAAATGGCAGATGAAATTTAATGTGGACAAGTGCAAGGTTATGCACCTAGGGAAGAACAACCCAAACTATGGTTACACGATGCAAGGTTCCACATTAGGAACCACCACCCAGGAAAAAGATTTAGGCGTCATTGTGGATACCATGTTAAAACCCTCGGCCCAGTGTGCAGCGGCGGCCAAGAGAGCAAATAGAATGCTAGGTATGATAAGGAAAGGAATGGAAAATAAAACAAAAGATATTATAATGCCTCTATATCGTTCCATGGTGAGACCGCACCTTGAATATTGTGTGTAATTCTGGTCGCCGTATCTTAAAAAGGATATAGCGATTTTAGAAAAGGTACAGAGAAGAGCCACCAAAATGGTAAAGGGGATGGAAGGATACCTCTATGAAGAAAGGCTAAAAAGGTTAGGGCTCTTTAACCTGGAAAAGAGACGGCTGAGGGGAGATATGATAGAAGTCTATAAATTAATGAACGGAGTGGAACGGGTAAACGTAGATCAATTGTTTACCTTATCAGAATATAGAAAGACTAGGGGACATGCAATGAAGCTACAGGGTAAACTATTTAAGACTAATAAAAGAAAATATTTTTTCACTCAACGTGTAATCAAACTCTGGAATTTGTTACCGGAGGATGTAGTAAAGGCTGTTAGTGTAGCTGGGTTTAAAAAAGATTTGGAGAAGTTCCTGGAGGAAAGGTCCATAAACCATTATTAAGAAGTGACCGAAGATATCAGTGCTTGACCCAGTACAAGCATTGTGGAACTTGTCTCTTGGGGAAACTGCTAGGTACATATGACCTAGATTGGCCACTTTTGGAAACAGAATACTGGGCTTGATGGACCTTGGTCTGACCCAGTATGGCATATCTTATGTTCTAGGTCATGGAGACCCTCCTCAAGGTGCGGCGCCCCTCCACTTCGATGGCATATGCTTGATTGTGGTGCCTCTTTGAGTCATGGTGCACTAGGCAACAGCTGTCACATTGGTGAGTGAGAATTCCGGATATTTTAGCATTTCTGCAGGAGGGCTTCGATAAGGGCTTAGACCTTAACCCATTTTGCATGCAGGTAGCAGCCCTTACTTGCTTTCGCGGTCCGATAGCGGGATGATCACTCACCTCTCACACAGATATCAACCAGTGCCTCCGGTGCACACTTTTGTTCCACCTTCGAACTTGGCTATCTCCAGGAACAAGCAGGAATGTAGTCCTCACATATGGGTATCGTCGGTACCGACGGAGCCTGTGCGGGAATGCTCCCCAGCGTCCAATAGGAACGCTTTTGGGAGCATCCTTCAGCACATGCGCACTGCCTTCCCGCCTTTCCAACTGTTCCTCTTCAGTTCTTCATTTTCCGCGGAGCCAACAGGACCTATTCTCTCTCACCACAGAAAATTCCGTCTTTAAAATTCTTTTTTGTGGTCACGTTTGTTTACCGCACGACGCCTACCAGTACCGCCGGTTCCTTTCTTTTCTTTTCCTAAAAAAAAAAAAAAAACCTAGACTTTCACTGTTTCTTTTCAGAAACTTTCCTGTTTTGGTGCTAGGCGCCATTTTGGGCATTAGGCCCCATTTTTCCAAAATCATGGAAAAGCCAACTAGTGGTTTTAAAAAAATGTACTAAGTGTGGCGGTACCATTACCATCACTGACACCCATGATTGGTGTCTAAAATGTTTAGGACCTGATCATTCTCCAACTGAATGTCTCTCCTGCATGGGGATGACTAAAAGAGGAAGACAGAACCGGGCCGCAAAGCTCGGTGCCCTCTTTTCTTCTGATGCCAGATCCATTGCATCGACATCGTCAAAGGCCTCTTCTTCCTCCCACGGATCTCAGGTAACTAAACACAAAAGCCGGTCCTCAAAGGGTAGCTCTCCTGCTAAGTATTGAGAGGCCATTGGCATTGCCCTTGAGGGAACCACACCAGCAAAACAGCCCCGGCAGGAGGCTTCGGCTTCCAAAGCATCAGTGGGGCTTCAGGATGTTCTCGAGGCTTCAACCTCGCAAGAACTACCTGTGCCATGCTCAGGGGTTCCGGCCGTTCTTACCAATACCGACACCCAGGCATCGGCAGCGTCGATAGACCAGAGATTTCTTGCTATCGAACGCAGTATCGCAGCTCTTCTCTCAGCTGCGGTACCGGTGGTCCCAAGGGCACTGGTGCAGACATCGACACCGATGCCGGTACCAACACCGGTACAGACACTGGTACCGACACCGACGATGCCGGTACCGACGGTACCAGCCCCGAAGGTAACTCTTCCCATTCCACCTTAGGCTGGAGTGGATAAAGTGGTACCGGGTCATCTTGGTACCGACTTTGATCGGTATCGGGATCGTGCTTTGCAGGAGCATCGGAGTCGGGAATACTTCGAGTCCTCCGATTCCGAAGACTCTGACAATTCTGCTGGCACTAGAGGTTTTCTCTTAGAAGATCCCTCTTCTCCCCAACGCAGAATGTCACCTCCAGAGGACATGTCATTTTAGGATTTCATCCATGATACGGCTAAAGGTCTTTCAATCACAGTAGCTCCTGAAGAGGAATCCAGAGCAAAGGAATTGGAAATCCTCCAATATCCTAAAGCTCCTAAGGAGGCAGCTACTCTGCCTCTCCATGAAATTCTGCATAACTTGATGCTCAGAATGTGGGAGACACCTCTGACTACTTCTCCTCACTCTAGGAGACTTGATACTATGTATCGAGTCCCACCATGTCCTGGATTTCAGAAAACTCAGCTGCCACACCATTCAATGGTAGTGGAGTCAGCCATGCGTAGGATGAAAAGTGCTAAAAGACATGCATCCAATCCTCCAGGTCGTGAATGCAGGACTCTGGATGCTTTTGGACACAGAACAATTTCAAGCTTCCATGCTTTCAGCTAGGATCAGCTCATATATCCTATATATGGGAATGTTCCTCAAAGAAATCACAGGAGATTTGGAACTTATGAGCCCATTTCTCTCAGATGATAAGAGACGAGACTTTCTTACTCTGGTTAAGCATGCTCAGGATGTCTCCAAGTTTGTCAATCGTGCAGCCTTTGACTGCTTCGAATGCATCAGCAGAACTTCTGCTATTGCCATTGGCGCACGACGTATTGCCTGGCTACAGGCATCAGACTTAGAGACTTGGGTACAGGACAAGTTAAGCAACATTCCTTGCATGGGAGAGAATCTCTTCTGCAACAACTGGCAGGAGAAGGCTAACACGTTAGATGCTGACAATTCTACCTTAGATAGATTGTCAAAGTCTACAGCCACTCCAGCCAAAAGAAAGCCTTATAAAAAACCCTCTTTTAGCAAAAAGAGGAAGTTTTATCTTTCCTATGCCCAGCAGACTCAAGCTCCAGGTCAGGTTGCCCAAAAGGGACAAACTAGACAACAAAAGAAACCAAAAGGCCCAAGAGCCCAACCAGCTCTCCGGGTTCAGCCCCCTCAAAGGCTTTGACTCCTTCCTAGAGAGCTTTGCCTTCCTGCCTCTGAGGGGTCCTCAACCCCCCAATATTCCCGGCAGGTTATGCCACTTTGTCAACAGATGGCATCAGATAACAGCAGAAGATTGGACTTTGTCCATTGTAGGGGAAGGGTACAAACTTCATTTTCACAACTTACCCCCTCCTACAATTCTAAAACAGTTCAATTCGCAAACCTCTGCAGACAATCTGCTAGATCACGAGGTCTCCACACTTCTTGCCCAAGGGGCAATAGAGGAAGTACCCATTCTTCAACAGGGTGCAGGGTTCTACTCCCCCTTTTTTTTATTCCAAAGAAAACATAGGGACACAGACCCCTTCTAGACCTCAGAGAATTGAACAAATGTCTGTTTCGAGAGAAATTCATGATGATTTCTCTGGGAACTCTTCTGCCATACCTTCAAAGCCAGGACTGGCTTTGCACTCTAGACTTAAAGGATGCATACACTCACATTCTTATCCATCCAGATCACAGGAAATTTTTACGTTTCCTTTTCAGGTGAAGACGCTTCCAGTACAGGGTTCTTCCTTTGGGTCTGGCTTCAGCACCAAGGATATTCATGAAATGCATGGCAGTAGTAGCTGCATTTCTGCGAACCCTGGGGATTTTTGTCTTCCCTTACTTAGACGACTGGATTATCCGAGCCTCCACAGTGACAGAGGCCAGCACTGCACTGTCTCGTAAAATGCGAATCCTCCAATACTTGGGATTGGTAATAAACTTCCTGAAATCTCAACTAGTTCCTTCCCAATGCCTAGAATTCATAGGAGCCTGTCTGGATACCAGACAGGCAAGGGCTTTCCTTCCACAAGCCCGGTGTCTTCGCATAATGCAGTTAGCTTCCCAAGCAGCAGGCAAATCCTCCCTCACTGCTCGGGAGCTACTGCAATTACTGGGACACATGGCATCCACAGTTCATGTAGTCCCATATGCTCGCCTCCACATGCGAGCAGCTCAGTGGACCCTCTCCACACAGTGGACACAGGCCACGGGTCATTTGTTGGACAAAATAACAATTTCTCAACGACTAATTTTGTCCCTCCAATGGTGGCAATCATTAGAAAATCTGACAGTAGGGTCTCCTTTCCATCAGCCTCTCTTTCAGGCCACCCTAACAACAGATGCATCACAGGTGGGTTGGGGAGAACACTTGAATCATCTCTCTACCCAGGGCACCAGGACTCCACAGGAGGTTGGTTTACACATAAACCTCCTGAAGTTAAGAGCAATTTATTTAGCTCTTCGAGTGTTCCACACCCAGCTCAGCTACAAGACAGTCCTAGTCCAGACAGACAATCAGGTAGCCATGTTCTATGTGAACAAGCAGGGCGGGACCGGCTCTCTGTCGTTATACAATGAAGGTTTACAACTATGGACCCTCGCCAGAGAGCATCAAATTCACCTTCTAATGATATATCTTCCAGGCATTCAAAACCTTTGGGCAGACGAACTCAGTCGAGTACTGCTACCTCACGAGTGGTTACTCCACCTAGACCAGGTGGCAAAGATATTTCATCTCTGGGGCACTCCAGACATAGACCTCTTTGCAAGTCCACTGAATGCCAAACTTCCCGGGTTCTGTTCCAGGATTCTGGCGCATAACTGTCATGGCAAGGGATGCCTTCCTCCTTCCTTTATGCCTTCCTACCCATTCCCCTCATCCCCATGACACTCTTCAAGCTTCAGAGAGACAGGGGTCGCATGATTCTCATAGCACCACGATGGCCACGCCAAACGTGGTATTCCCTGCTTCTGCATCTCTCTCAAGTGGCACCTCTGGAGTTAGGGCATGCTCCAGATCTCCTTTCCCAGGAGAACGGGACACTATGGCACCCGAATCTCCAGTCCCTGCACCTCACGGCCTGGTTGTTGAAGGCTTAGACCTCCAGGATTTCAACCTGTCCCAGCAGGTAAAAGATATCCTTCAGGCTTCTAGGAAACTTTCCACAAGAAGATCTTATGCCTTCAAGTGGAAACGTTTTACTATATGGTGCTCCAAAAAGGGATTAAACCCCCTGGTCATACCCTTAGAATCGATACTAGAGTATCTCCTTCACTTCTCGAATTCTGGGTTAAAGACCAATTCGGTAAGAGTCCCTCTTAATGCAATTGCAGCTTCTTATAAGCCTCTAAATGGACAACCAATTTTCTCTCATCCACTCCTATCAAGATTTATGAGAGGCCTTTTATTAACTAAACCTCCCATTAAGCCACCACCGGTAGCATGGGATCTAAATCTAGTTCTCGGGCATCTTATGAAGCCACCTTTTAAACCTTTAGCCACTACAGCCCTTAAGTTGTTGACTTGGAAGGTCATCTTCCTGATTGCAATCACCTCTGCCCGTCTCATTAGTGAATTGCAAGCTTTAGTGGCTGATCCTCCTTATACTAGATTTCATCATGATAAGGTTGTTCTTCGAACTCACCCACACTTTATGCCAAAGGTGGTTTCGCCTTTTCATTTAAACCAATCAATTTATCTTCCTGTATTTTTTCCGAGGCCTCACGCCTCTAATTCAGAAAGAAACCTTCATACTTTGGATTGTAAAAGGGCCTTAGCCTTTTACATTCAAAGAACACAGCAACATAGAAAGTCCTCGCAACCTTTTGTAGCTTTTGACCCTAGTCAGTTGGGACTTCCAGTCTCCAAAAGAACTTTATCTAAATGGATTGCCCAATGCATATCCTTTACTTATGAGAGTAAGGTCTTCAGGACCATGTCACAGCTCACAATGTGAGAGCCATGGCAGCTTCTATGGCTAATCTCCACTCTGTGTCTATTGATGACATTTGTCGAGCAGCCACCTGGGCTTTGGTACACACCTTCACAGCCCACTACTGCCTAGATAAAGCCTCCTGTCGGGATGCTTTCTTTAGCCAAGCTGTTCTTCAAATCTCTTTCAGACCTAAACCAACTCCTACCCACCAACCCTCATGGGATGCCAGAGATCCATGGGAGGAAGGATTCTCACCTTCGATGGTGGCACCTTCCTGGGGATATCTCCCTGGCATCTTCAGCTAGGGAGTCCCCATATGTGAGGACTACATTCCTGCTTGTTCCTGGAGATAGCATAGTTACTCACCTGTAACAGGTCATCTCCGGGAACAGCAGGAATTTAGTCCTCACAACCCACTCACCTCTCCTAGGAGTTCTCTCTCTCTCTTTGTCTCTTTCCTCTCTCCCTCTATCCTTTCACTCAGCTACAAACTTAACTGAAGAGGGACAGTTGGAAAGGCGGGAAGGCAGCGCGCACGTGCTGAGGGATGCTCCCAAAAGCGTTCCTATTGGACGCTGGGGAGCGTTCCTGCACAGGCTCCGTCGGTACCGACGATACCCATATGTGAGAACTAAATTCCTGCTGTTCCCGGAGATCACCTGTTACAGGTGAGTAACTACGCTTTCGTGCTCTGGAGCCTTATGAATTCCCCTTTTGAGCTGCTGAAGCATAGTACTATCTGGGACCTGTCCCTGAAGGCAGCTGCCTTGGTCGCCATCACGTCACATCCTGACATTTGTTGGAGCTGCAGGCACTGTCCTGTAGAGAACCTTTTCTTTCTTTTACGTTGGAGGGAGTATCACTTTGTGTCATACCCTCCTTCGTAGCAAAGGTGCTCTCACCCTTTCAGGTAAATCAAACAAATTTCTTTCCCTTCTTTCCTAGGGAACAGGGCTCAGCTCTATGGGCCATCGATGTCAGAAGAATACTTTGCCACTACCTTAGGGTGACTGAACCCTTTCAGAAGTCTGACCATCTCTTTGCTCTATTTTTCAAGCTTCCGGAAGGGCCTTGCTGCTTCTAAAGCTACTATTGCATGCTGGATCAAACGTGCTATTGAATCTGCCTGCATTCTACATAACAGACCCATACCAGTGGAGCTCCATGCCCATTCCACGCAGGCTCAGGCAGCACCATGGGCAGAACAGTCGCTGGTGTCTGCCATTGACATTTGTCAGGCGGCCACCTGGTCCTCCTTGTCCACCATTGCGCGGCACTACTGGCTTGATCTTCATGCTCTATCTTCTGTGCATTTTGGAGCCATTTTTGTGGAGGCGGCTGTCTCTTCCCGCCCAGGAGTGGTGTAGCTTTGTTACTTCCCACTTGTCTGGACTGGTCTTGCAGGATGAATTGGAAGAAGAAATTTCACTTACTGTTAATTTCTTTTCCTGGAATCCTGCTAGACCAGTCCAGGACCCACCCCTCACTGCATTCTCTGGAAACAGCCTTTGGCTGACTCGTCAGTTATCAGCAGAGCCTTCTTGATATTGCGGCTTTTGGTACTAGCTTAGTCCTCATGGACTTTGTGTACATCAGTTGGTGTTAAATCAGTTGGTGTTCTCAGCTCCCTTTCGGGATGGTTCATAGTTAGTTCTGGTCAAAATTGCCAAGGGCTCCTCTGTTTTTACAGGAGTATACTGAGGGTGACACCTAGGGGAGCCTCTCTCTATGCCAGTGCCCTGTCTCTGATGCTTCTGGCACTTTCTCTGTCTCCAACATCTGCTGGCAAGGGGACTTAACCCACTTGTCTGGACTGGTTTAGCAGGATTCCAGGAAAGGAAACTAAGTGAAATGTCTCCTTCTTGGCAGTGTGACAGGAAGTAAATTGCCAGGCCTTTCTTCCAAGGCATGGAGGGTTAAGTGACTTGCCCAAGGCCACAAGGAGTGCTAGTGGAATCAAACCCTGGTCTCTTGGTTACCAAGCCAGTGCTCTAACCACTAGGCTAAGAATTTAAGGCGGCAATAATCAAACTACCCACTTTAAAATAAATAGTGTAGGTACTTTTTTACCCAGAATGTTTGTACCAATAATTAAAGCAAAATTACATGCATAGTTTTGCTTTGATTACACAGGTACACTAAAAAAAAATTTTTTTTAAACTGCCTCTAATGTTTCGATTGATTTTTACGTTTTTTGGTGCGCTGAATCCAAATCTGGTAACCAATTTGCTCCATCACGTACAGATTTTTTGCTACATTGGGTTAGCAGTTTGAGGTGAACGTTTCAGATTGAGTGCGATCGAGATAAAAGTTTCTTGGATGAATTCTTTATACTAATTGTTTAGTAGTTATTCAAATAAGAATAAAGAAAATTGTAACAAGGCAGCACATAAGAATAGAGTAATGTCAACAAAACACACTGTGATGGTAGCAAAATTGTCTGCACTTAAAACAGCCACATACATGTGCACAAACATTGAGCATATAAGAGCGAGGTTAGACACAAAGCAAAGCAAAGAAATGTGCAAAAAATGTTGTACAGGTATGTATGTAAGAATAGAAAACGCAAACCGCACCATTGCAATACATGAAGACAAACACCCGATGGTGTGAAAATAAAATTCTAATAAATGAGATCCGACACTGTGGTAATAACTAGCAAATTTTTATTTCAAAGTTTAGTAAAAACACGATATTTGTCAACACAGTTTAGATTTTAAAGTCATTCTTGGATCAATCAGTCTCCTGGTGGGCCCGTTTCTTCTTCCCCCGAATGCTTCTCTTGGTGCGCTGCTTGGCGTATTTTTCATCTGGGGTTTCCCGCAGCAGCAACCAGCAGAAATCAGCCATCATAGTGGTGTTCCATCTTCCTTGGTACCTTCTCTCTGCGTCCTTGATGTCCTGGTGAAACCTTTCACCTTGTTCTTCACTGTACGCCCCCAAGTTTTCGGGAAAGTAGTTCACATGGGAGTGCAAGAAATGGACTTTCAGGCTCATGTTGTAGCCTTGTTCTTTGAAGGCATTGAGCATCCTGGCAACAATATCCTTATAGTTCTCATCCCGCCTGTTCCCCAAGAATTTGAGAACAACATCCTTGAAGGAATCCCAGGCTTCTTTTTCCTTCTCAGACATCGTTTCAGCTAATGCTCCATCTGAAATGAGTTTCCTTATATCAGGGCCAACAAACATTCCTTCCTTTAGCTTTGCTTCAGAAAGTCGGGGGAACTTTGAGCAAAGGTACCGAAAGCACTCACCATCTTTTGGAAGGGACTTGATGAATTGCTTAATGAGACCCAACTTAATGTGGAGAGGTGGTAATAGAATTTTATCACGAGGTACCAAGCTCTCATGAAGAACATTTTTCTCACCGGGTCTCAAATACTCCCGAATTGGCCAGTCTTTTTTCCCCCAGTGTAGGTCGCGGGCCCGGCTATCCCACAAGCAAAGGAAGCAAGGATATTTGGTGAAACCGGATTGCTGCCCTAATAGCATGGATAGAATTTTAAAGTCTCCACAAATCATCCACTTATGCTCATCATAACGAATCTTCTGAAGAATCAGGGCCAAATTCTCGTATTTTTCTTGGAGAATAACAGAGTGAGCAATAGGAACTGAAGTGAATGTGTTGCCATTATGAAGAAGAACACCTTTTATGCTGTCTTTTGACGAATCAATGAACAGCCGCCATTCAGCAGGATCATACTTGAGTTTAAACTTTTCCATCACTCCGTATATATCATTGCAAAATACCAAATCTTCCTCTTTGCTGAAATACTTCAAAAATTGTGTCTCGCGGTTGCGGTACCAATAAAAAGTTGTTCCTGGTGACAATAGATTTTTCTGTTTAAGCCGAGAACCTAACAGTTGGGCAGCATCTTTTGGGAGTCCTAAATCCCGGACTAAATCATTCAATTCAGCTTGAGAGAAAAGTTCAGGTTTCGGATCTGGTTCAGTTTCAAACTCGGAAGTACTGGACTCATCGGGAAAAGCCATCTGATGAGTCTCATCATGATCAGAACCGTCCACACAAATATGATCCAAAGATTTTGGTGGTTCAGGCACAGGTACTTCGTTGCTATGAGGCATAGACCTAATTGCTGAGGGAAGGTTGGGGTAACTTATTACGTTCTTATTTTTTAAGTTGTATCCCTTCACAATGCAAGAGCAAAAATAGCAGTCACTGCTGTGGTCTCTTTGTTCACGCCACATCATAGGTATTCCGAAACGAAATGCTTGTTTTTTACCTTTCATCCATAAGCGTAGATCTTCCTCACATGTCTTGCACACTTTGTGAGGAGCCCACGGTTTGTCTTGATCGCCTAACTTCAAACCGAAATAGGCGAAATATACTTTTTAAATAAATGCAGAAATGTTCCTCTGCCGCTTTTTCACGGTATATTCCCCACAAATAAAACAAAAACTGTCCGGAGAGTTGACGCAACCTCTGGCTCTGTGAGCCATCACAAATACACAGCACTGCAAACTACAACTGTAGTGAACCACTTCGGAATAAAGCTGGATTACGACTGAGCAAACAAAAGGTAATAATGAACTTGCAAGAAACTGAAATTTGACAGGAACGTTCATGTCGCAACCACCGTGTTTGAGCGAGCGAACGAGGCGAGGCGAACAGTAAAGAACATGCGCCAGCGCGAGTACTGGATTTAGCCCCCCGCCTCCCAATTGCCTGTTAATGTATAAAATGAATACAAAACACTCTAAAATATCATGAGGGAGTGTTTCTAGTTAGTTAACCATTACAACCTCTATTTTGGGCCAAGAAAATAAACTGCAGTCGGCTAAAAAGAAATTATGTGAACATTCCTTATATGGGTAAGAAATCTAATTTTGCAAGAAAACGTGACGTGATGGAACATTTTGGCTATTTTTCCTGGATTCAGCACCCCAAAATCTATAGGAATCAGTTGCAAAACTGGAGGCAATTTTTTGGTAGTGTACCTGTGTTATCGCTGTTGGACAGAGTAGCCACAGTATTTGAGTCTGCTTTAATTGCAGGCAAAAAAGCATATTTGAAAATAAAATTTATACTAGCAGAAGCCCATAAAACATTTGCAAAGGCTCTTGCCCTTACTACCCCAGCCACTCTTCGTTACTATATTGATCCCCCTTCCATTTACTCCTCTCACCCTCACCTCATTCCTCTTTCATCTTGCAGCCCCTTTTTTTACCCCATTGATCTCTGTCTTCACCCTGCATTGGAGTGGAGGAGTAGCCTAATGGTTAGAGTACTGGCTTGGTAACCAAGAGACCAGGGTTCAATTCCCCTAGCACTCTTTGTGACCTTGGGCAAGTCACTTAAAGCCTCCGTTGCCTCAAAAGAAAAGCCTGGCAATCTACTTCTGGTCACACTGCCAAGAAAACCCAGGAGCTGCTGGGTCGTCAGGAGTCAGCATTGACTCAAAGGTACATATTGCATTGCAGAATCTTGAAGGACTACCAAAAGGGACTGCTGCCGTTGGAAAGAAATCTGCACTTGTAAATATTTACTTCTGGGAAATTCTCTAAATCTTGGGGGAAAAGGAATTATTTGGATTAAAGCTCATTAATCAGTGTAATTTAGAATCCAGTGTATTTAACTCAGTCAGGGCCTAGTATCAGCAGAGAGCTTTTAATTTAAATCAAATCAGAGTATAGTTTAGCATAGAAGGAAGAATAGGGTAAATATTCTTTGAATTGAAATAAATAAATTGTTTCTAGAGACCTTTACAAAGAGGCCTTCCAGGTAGGGGGCAAGAAACCTGTGAAATTGTTTTAAGTGGGTGTTAAAGCAGACAGATCAAAGGGGCAATTTGAAAGGCTCCCTCTATCAAGCCAAGGGCTGAGTGAATCACCCAGGAAATTATTAACAGATTACTTTAGAAGCACAGGTCTGGGACCTGTGTAGCAAGCCAGCCATCACTAAATGTTAATTCCCTCACACCCCAGGCATAACCTTAGCTCTGTAGACTCTTAGACCTATTTAAAGGGGGAAAGGTGGTCAAATTCACTTTCAGGTTCAGCTGGTTATCCTCACCAGGAATAGATTAAGGTCCTGAAATTAATTAATCTTGAGGTGAACAAAGTCCCTTAAACCTATTTGGTATAGTTGTATCAGTACAAGTATCCCTAGTAACTTTTTAAACTCTTAAATAGCTAAACAAAACCTTAAAACTAAGATGCAGACAGCAGTTCAGCAGCGAGATGGGGGCTATCCTGTCTTTTGCATTGAGTGTCACATATACAATTATCTCCAGGAACAAGCAGGAATGTAGTCTTCACATATATGGGTATCGTCGGTACCGACGGAGCCTGCGCGGGAACGCTCCCCAGCGTCCAATTAGAAAGCTTTTGGGAGCATCCCACAGCGCCTGCGTGCTGCCTTCCCGCCTTTCCCAACTGCCTCTCTCCAGTTCTTCGTTTTCCGCGGAGCCAGCAGGTCATTTTCCTGTCACTGCAGAAATTATCCCGTATTTTTTCATTCTTTTTTGTGGTAGCGTCTGCCTTCCTCGACGCTATACCGGTACCGCCGGTTCTTTCTTTCTTTTTAAAAAAAAATTTTCTAATCTTTTCTCTGGATTTTCCAGCCTTTTTCCTCTCGTGCGCCACGTGCCATTTTGGGCACTAGGCCCAAATGTTTTCCTCAACATGGAAAAACCCGCTTCGGGTTTCAAAAAGTGTTCAAAGTGTGGCGGTACCATCTCCGTCACCGACACTCACGAGTGGTGCCTTAAATGTTTAGGTCCTGACCACTCCATCTCGGAGTGTGTTGCCTGTGGGATGATGTTGAAGAGGGGTCGGCAGAACCGAGCTGCTAAGCTTAGCACCCTTTTTCCCTCTGATGCAGCATCCGTGGCATCGACGTCTTCCAGAGCTTCGTCTTCCTCCCATGGATCTCAGGTAACCAAACATAAATCTGGCCAGTCCTCAAAGGGTAGATCTCCTTCCAAGTATCGAGATGCCTCTGGCGTTGCCCTTGAGGAACTTGTACCGGCAAAAGTGCCCCGGCGGGAGGCTTTGGCTTCCAAAGCACTATCAGGGCTCCAGGATGTTCTCGAGGCCTCAACCTCGGCAGAACTACTGGTGCCATGCTCTGGGGTACCGGCCGCTTCGTCCGGTACCAACACCCAGGCATCGGCAGTCTCAATTGACCAGAGATTCCTGGCTATTGAGCGCAGTCTGGCGGCTCTCCTTGCAGCATCAGTGTCTTCGGGACCGCCTCAGACAGTTCAGCCAGTATCGACACCAGTTCCGGCACCAACATCGGCACCGGTACCCACAGCATCGACATCGGCAAGTGTGCTTCCAACACAGAGTCATGCAATTTCCTCTGGTATCAACCGGCCGGTACCGGATCCCTCCGGTACCGACTTCGATCGGTACCGGTATCGTGCTTTACAGGAGCACCCAGACAGAAGATATTTTGAATCCTCCGATGACTCTGAGGATTCTGACAGTTCTTTCGATGCCGGAGTACTTCTCTTTGAGGAGCCGCCTTCTCCTAAATGTAGGATGTCTCCTCCAGAGGATATATCCTTTCAGGATTTCATCAGGGAGGTGGCTAGAGGTCTTTCCATCACAGTGGCTCCTGAAACAGAGCCCAGGGCAAAGGAGTTGGAGATTTTACAATATCCTAAAGCTCCCAAAGAAGCGGATACTTTGCCTATTCATGAGATCTTGCATGATCTCATGTTAAGAATGTGGGAAACACCTCTTACTATCTCTCCTCATTCTCGTAGGCTGGATACCATGTATCGAGTGCCTCCTTGTCCTGGATTTCAAAAAGCTCAGTTGCCACAGTCAGCTATGAGAAGGATCAAGAGTGCAAAAAGACATGCATCTAATCCTCCAGGACGTGAATGTAAGACTCTTGATGCCTTTGGCCGTCAAACATTCCAGGCCTCTATGCTTTCTGCCAGGATTAGTTCCTACATCTTATATATGGGAATGTTCCTTAAGGAGGTCACAGGAGATCTAGAGCTTATGAGCCCTCTCCTTCCTGATGAAAAAAGGCAGGATTACCTTACACTTGTCAAACATGCCCAGGATGTTTCCAAGTTTGTTAATCGTGCAGCTTTTGACTGCTTTGAGTGCATAAGCAGAACCTCTGCCATTGCCATAGAGGCTCGCAGAATTGCCTGGCTCCAGACATCTGACTTAGAACTCTGGGTACAGGACAAGCTGGGGAATATCCCTTGTACAGACGAAAATCTCTTTGGTAAAAATTGGCAAGAGAAAGCTAATGAGCTGGATGCTGATAACACCACTTCGGTTGATCCTGCAAGGAGGAAATCCTACAAGAAACCATTCTTCTCTAAAAAGAAGAGGTTTTATCCCTCCTATACCCAGCAGGTGCATTCTGCAGGTCAGTCCGCCCGAAAGGGACAGCAGCCCTCAAAGCAAAGGAAATCAAAGACTGTTAAGCCTCAACCGGCCCAACAGACTCAGCCTCCACAGGGGCTTTGACTCTCATCTAGAGAACTTGGCCTTCCTTGCCCTGAACGGGCCAGAGCCTTCCGCCATCCCAGGAAGGTTGTGTCATTTTGCCCCCAGATGAGGGCAAATAACAGCAGAAGAATGGACTCTTTCCATTGTAAGAGAGGGGTACAAGCTTCATTTCTTCAACATGCTCCCTCCTACATTGGTAAGACAGTTCAATTCTCAGGCTTCTCTCAACACTCAGTTGAGTCAAGAGGTCAATTTACTTCTTGCCTAGGGGGCAATAGAAGACGTACCCATTTCCCAACAGGGTACAGGGTTTTACTCCCCTTATTTCCTTATTCCAAAGAAAACAGGGGGACGTAGACCCATTTTAGACGTCAGAGAACTGAACAAATTCCTGTTCAAAGAGAAATTCAAGATGATTTCTCTGGGAACTCTGCTGCCATACCTTCAGAGTCAGGATTGCCTTTGTTCTCTAGATCTCAAGGATGCGTGCACTCATGTTCTCATCCATCCAACTCACCGAAGATTCCTTCGCTTCCCCTTTCAAGGAAAGCACTACCAATACAGGATGCTTCCTTTTGGCCTGGCCTCAGCACCAAGGGTGTTTACGAAATGCATGGCTGTAGTGGCAGCATTTCTTCGCACTCTAGTAATATTGTCTTCCCCTACTTAGACGACTGACTCATTCGAGCCCCATCAGTCAGAGGCCAGAATTTCCCTATCTTGCACAATGCATATCCTTCAGTATTTGGGCCTGGTCATAAACATCCCAAAATCCAGCCTAACTCCCACTCAATCTCTAGAGTTTATAGGAGCTTTGCTGGACACCAGAAAAGCAAGGGCCTATCTTCCACAGACCCGTTGCCTTCACATTGTGCAGTTAGCCTCCCAGGCAGTATTAAAGACTCATCTCACTGCTCGGGAAATGTTACAGCTACTAGGCCACATGACATCTACCATGCACGTGGTTCCCTATGCTCGCCTCCATATGAGAGCAGCCCAATGGACTCTATCCACTCAGTGGACTCAGGCATCAGGCTGCCTATCAGACAAAATAGCAAACACAAGTCGCCTTATTCTGTCTCTACAGTGGTGGCAATCAACCCAAAACCTGTTGGTGGGGTCCCCTTTCCAGTAACCCCTACCCCAGGTCACTCTAACAACAGATGCCTCACAAGTGGGTTGGGGAGCTCATCTGCAAGATCTCTCTACCTAAGGCACCTGGACTCCACAGGAGACCCACTTACACATCAATCTCCTGGAACTCAGAGCAATCTTCCTTGCTCTTCGAGTGTTCCATACCCAGCTCAGCTACAAGACGGTCCTAATTCAGACGGACAATGAGGTAGCTAGGTTCTATCTGAACAAGCAGGGAGGAACAGGCTCTCTGTCACTTTGCAACGAAGCTTTGTGACTATGGGCCCTCACCAGAGAGCATCAAATTCATCTCCTGGCGGTGTATCTGCCAGGCATTCAAAACTCTTGGGCAGACAGACTCAGTCAAGTTCTGCTTCCACACGAATGGTCTCTCCATGCAGACCAGGTAGCAAATATTTTTCAAATTTGGGGAACTCCGGACATAGACCTCTTTGCAAGTCTGTTGAATGCCAAACTTCCCCGGTTCTGTTCCAGAATTCCAGCTCAGGGTTCTCAGGCCAGGGATACTTTCCTCCTCCATTGGGGTCAGGACTTCCTATATGCCTTTCCACCCATTCCCCTAATTCCCAAGACCCTATTCAAGCTTCAGAGAGACAAAGGCCACATGATTCTCGTAGCTCCACATTGGCCACGGCAGGTGTGGTACCCTCTACTCCTGCATCTCTCTCAAGCTCCCTCTCTGGAGTTAGGATCTGCTCCAGATCTCCTGTCTCAGGAGGACAGAATGCTGTGGCATCCCAATCCCCACTCTCTGCATCTCAGGGCCTGGTTGCTGAGAGCCTAGACCTTCATGGTCTTAACCTTTCTCAACAAGTAAGGGATGTCCTTTGTGCTTCCAGGAAACCTTCCACAAGACGCTCTTATGCTTTCAAGTGGAAAAGGTTTTCCATATGGTGTTCGCAAAAGGGTCTTCACCCCTCTGCGATACCTCTGGAATCATTACTGGAGTATCTCCTGCATTTATCTAATGCAGGACTTAAGACTAACTCAGTAAGAATCCATTTAAGTGCTATTTCAGCTTCTTTAAAGCCTTTAAATGGACAACCTAGTTCCTCTCATCCTCTCATAGTGAGATTTATGAGGGGCCTTCTTCTAACTAAGCCTCCCATTAGGCCACCTCCAGTGGTGTGGGACCTCAATCTGGCTCTTGGGCAGCTCATGAAGCCGCCTTTTGAACCTTTAGCTACTACCTCCTTGAAATTCCTTTCCTGGAAAGTTATCTTTCTCATTGCAATCACATCAGCATGTCGCTTCAGTGAATTGCAAGCATTAGTTGCTGATTCTCCTTACACAAGGTTCCATCATGATAAGGTAGTCCTTAGGACTCATCCACACTTTATGCCAAAGGTGGTCTCACCTTTTCATTTAAGCCAGGTGGTTTACCTGCCTGTATTTTTTCCAAGGACTCATGTTTCAAATGCAGAAAGGAATCTTCATACTTTGGACTGCAAAAGAGCACTTGCCTTTTAATTACAGTGGACATAGCAACATAGAAAGTCCTCCCAACTCTTTGTTGCTTTCGATTCTTCTCATTTGGGACTTCCAGTCTCCAAGAGAACATTGTCCAACTGGATTGCACAGTGTATTTCTTTTGCCTATCAGAGTAAGAACCTTTCTCTGGAAGGCCATGTCACAGCTCACAGTGTGAGAACCATGGCAGCCTCAATGGCTCATCTACACTCTGTGTCGATTGACGACATCTGTCGAGCAGCTACTTGGACCTCGGTTCATACCTTCACAGCCCATTACTGCTTGGACAAGGACTCCCGTCGGGATGCCTTGTTTGGTCAGGCTGTTCTACGACACCTGTTCCATACTTAATCAACTCCTACCCACCATTCCCGGTAGGATGCCAGAGATCCATGGGGGGAAGTGGAGCCCATCTTACAGGGGCACACAACGTCTGGGTCTCTCCCTGGCATCTGTAGCTAGGGAGTCCCTATATGTGAAAACTACATTCCTACTTGTTTCTGGAGATAGCATAGTTACTCACCTGTAACAGATGATCTCCGGGAACAGCGGGAATTTAGTCTTCACAACCCACCCAACTCCCCTAGAAGTTGTATCTCTCTTTCTTTTCTTTCCCTCTCTCTCTCTTTGTCTCAGCTTTAAAACTCAACTGGAGAGAGGCAGTTGGGAAAGGCGGGAAGGCAGCACGCAGGCGCTGTGGGATGCTCCCAAAAGCTTTCTAATTGGACGCTTTGGAGCATTCCCGCACAGGCTCCGTCGGTACCGACGATACCCATATGTGAAGACTAAATTCCTGCTGTTCCCGGAGATCACCTGTTACAGGTGAGTAACTATGCTTTCTCCCAGTTGGTGAGGGGTCTTAGGTGTGCACTAGATACAAGGAACTCTTTGCACTCAGGGAACGAGTCTGATCTCTGGAGGCTAGAGTAGCAGACTTGGAGGACATAAGGAAGACAGAGAGGTACATAGACAAGGGACATAGTACTGAGGTCCCACCTGCAGTCTGGCAACTGCTCCGTTGCCATGGAGGAGAGAGGTCACGTGAAAGGACAGCATCACTTTGGTGTGGCAGGAAGATTTCCTGTAGCTAGGATCTGTCCACTAGGAGATGTAAAACCCTCTCACACTGATGAGGTTTCTCCAGGGCCTTGTGCCCATGAGGGAAGGGTTAGGACAGCCATTATAGTTAGCAATTTGATCATTAGACATGTAGATACAGTAGTTGGATGGCTAGTGGACGTGAGGATCGCCTGTAATATGCCTGCTTGGTGCGAAGGTAGCAGACTTCACATGCCACCTAGACAAGGTTTTAGATAGTGCTGGGAAGGAATCTGCTCTCTTGGTACCCGTAACCTAGGAAAGAGTGTGGGAGGGAGGTTCTAGAGGCCAAATTTAGGCTTTTAGGTAGGAAGTTGAAATCCAGAACTGTCAGGGTATCATTCTCTGAAATGCTTCCCGTTCCATGTGCGGGACCCAAAAGACAGGCAGAGTTCTGGAGTCTCAATGTGTGAATGAGACAATGGTGCAAAGAAGAAGGTTTTGGATTTGTTAGGAAATGGGCAATATTCTGGGCAAGGGAGAGGCTTTCTCGAAGGGATGTAACCAGGCTGCTGGCATTAACCTTTTAAATAGGAGAGAGAGCAGCATTTAAACTAGATTATAGAGGAAAGCCAACAGTCACCCAAGAGCGCATGGTTCAGAAGGATGTATACTTGAAGGATACTGGCAAAAGAGGGAAGTTAGGACATCCCAACAGAGAGGTTCCAATAAAGATAAAAGTAACCTAGATGCTCTTAAGTATAAAGCGGAAAGATTCCAAATTACTCCTATCAACTGATAACCAGATTAATATGAATAAATTACAACCTCTAAAATGCCTATATGCAAATGCTAGAAGTCTAAAAAAATAAGATGAGAGAACTAGAATGGTATAGCACTAAATGAAAAGTTAAATATGATTGGCATCTCAGAGACCTGGTGTTAGGAGGACAACCAATGGGACACTGATACCTGGGTACAAGCTATATTGCAATGATAGAGTAGATCAAATTGGTGGAGAGGTTGTGCTGTATGTTAGAGAGGGAATTGAGTCACATAGGATTAAAGTTTTGCAAGAAACAAAATACACTGTAGGATCTCTATGGATAGAAATTCCATGTAAAAAGGAGAAGGCAATGGCAGTGGGGGTGTACTACCGATCGCCTGGCCAGAATAAACAGTTGGATGATGAATTGCTGAAGGAAATCAGGGAAGCTAACAAAAGTTATAGCACAGTAATAATGGGTGATTTCAATTACCTCAGTATCGACTGGGTCAATGTCACAGCAGGACATGCTAGGGAGATAAAGTTTCTAGATGAAATAAAATGACTGCTTCTTGGATCAGCTGGTTCATGAACCGACAAGAGAGGAAGCTATTTTGGACCTAGTCCTTAGTGGAACGCAGGATCTTGTGCAAGAGATAAGAGTTTTGGAGCCACTTGGCAATAGTGATCATAGCATGATCACATTTGATTTAATAAATGGAAGAAGGATGGCAAAGAAATCTATAGTACTACCTTTTAACTTTCAAAAGGGAGACTATGATAAAATAAGGAAAATAGTTGAGAAAAAAAATTAAAGGAACAACTGCAAAGGTTAAAGATTTACATCAAGCATGGGCATTGTTTAGTGAAATATATTTTATTATTTTTCCACCAAATATAAAGATCAAATACAAGCGAAGAAAATCGAAAGAATCATCAATCAAACAATGTTACTTCAAGGCATTTAATACAAATGATATAGTCCACATCATGAGAGCGAAATTCAGATAATTGAAAAAAGAACAGAAAAGAATACAACAGAAACTAGGGTCAAATACATGGCCCACTCAATAGAGGGAAGATCATAATCAAACTACCCTATCCCCAGCCAAGCCCTGTCTATCTGTCAAAACTTTCTCCAGATGCATCATATCAACAAAAATAAAGGAGGCGCCGTCATAATTGACGCACTTACAGGGAAACCTTAAAAAGAAAGTGGCACCCAACGCAGCCACACGAGGCTTCAAAGATAAAAACTGCCTGCGCCGCAATTGGGTGGTACGTGAGACATCCGGAAAAATATTGACTACCTGCCCACAAAACTTAACAGCTTTCACACGAAAGTATGCTTTAAGTATACGCTGCTTAGTCACCACAGAAGAGAAGGTGACCAGTAGGGTAGACCGTAAGGAAATAATCTCATGGGAATCTTCAATGAAGGCAGTAAGATTGGAAATAGAGGGGGTTATCTCATCCAATTCACCTTCCACTAAGTTAACCTTTTTCAGAGATGAGGGGATATAGTAAATCTGGGTAACATCAATAACATCCGAGATAGCCAATATTTCTTTAAGATATTTGTCCAACAAAATCTTAGCAGAGAGTAATGGAGACTGAGGAAAATTTAAAAACCTAAGATTACACACCCTCAACGAACTCTCAAGCGATTCCAGTTTCGAATGGAGAAACAAAGAATCTTTAATACCAGCTGCACTAGCCGTATGAAGAGGAACCACTTGAGATTCCATTTTGGAGAAAGCTAAGTCAATAGTTGTTACTCTTTTATCCAGGTGCTGTAGAGCTACTACAGCATCTTGGGTAAAGTACATAGGGAATTCAATTTCACAGACACTTTTGAATCTATACATTTTAATGCACCCCACAAATCCTTTAAAGTTACTTCTGCTTCAGATGTTAGCTCCGGAAGCTCCAAACAAGCCTCCGGGACCAAACACTGAATTGGAATGGGCATACACGTCCCTCCCTTCAAATCCGAACCTGCCGATGTAAAAGATCTAGGAGAGGCAGAAAAAGCTGACCCAGGGCAAGGAGGGGGAGATCTCCCGTTGGGGCTCAAAGAAACCCCATCGGGAGAAGACTGAGCCAAGGGGTGAGGAAGAACAATCAGATGTTTATCCATGGGGCCGACTGGCTTAGAACTTCCAAGATCGGCCCCCGGACTCTTGCTGCCCGGTTTAGCTTTCCTCTTTCCCATAGTATATAAGAAAACAAGATAACAATACTTATCACGGGAGAGGGTCCACAAAGCAGGCAACAAACATTTCACAACTTCGCTGCTACAGAGGGGACAATAACGCTAACCTCAAAGCGTCAAGATGGCGTCTAAGGGGCAGTACCTGCCCCTTTAGACACGCCCCTTCAGACACGCTCCGCGGTCACAGAGTAACCAAGATATCAAACACCCTCAAGGCCCCTCAGGGGGAGAGACTGTCCCAGGCGTGCCTGCCCGATTGCAAGCAACAGAGTCACCTCCACAGGATCAGTCCGGTAGAATCAGGACGCAGTCTCCACTGCCGGCTCCCCTCACTCCACTCTCCAAACTCGCTCCCAAGCATGGGCGTTGTTTAAAAGTACTATCTTGGAAGCCTAGAACAGTTGTATTTCACAGTTTAAGAAAAGAGGAAGAGAGGCCAAAAAACTACCAGCATGGTTTAATGGTGAGGTCAGAGAGGCTGTTGCCAAAAAAGGAAAAAGGAGCCAAATGACAAACAGGAAACAACATAAATATTGGCAAGTTAGATGCAAGGCATTGATAAGACAGGCAAAGAGAGAATTTGAAAAAAAAGAAAAAGAAAACTTGTGTGGAAACAGAAACCTATAATAAAAAAATTTTCAAGTACATTCGTAGCAAAAAACCTGTGAAAGAGTCAGTTGAATCATTGGATGATAGAGGGGTAAAAGGGGTGCTAGGGGAGGATAAGGTCATGGTGGACAGACTGAATGAATTCTTTGCTTCTGTCTTAACTGAAGAAGATGTAGGGAAGTTACCCGTACCTGAAATGGTATATAAAGGTGATGTATCGGAAGAATTGAAAGAAATATCAATAATCCGTGAAGATGCATTACAATTATTTGATAAACTGAAAAGTAGCAAATCACTTGGACCAGGCGGTATACATCTGAAGGCGTTGAAAGAACTGAAATATTAGATTGCAGACCTACTACTCATATTAGTAATCTGTGAACTATCATTAAAATCATCTGTAATACCAGAAGATTGGAGAATGGTCAATATAACGCCAATTTTTTATTGGATTCCAGGAGTGATCCGGGAAACTACAGCCTAATGAGCCTGACATCAGTACCAGGCCAAATCGTAGAAACCATTATAAAGAATAAAATTACTGAACATGTGGATAGTCGTGGTTTAATGGGAGAAAGCCAATATGGATTTAGCCAAGGAAAGTCTTGTCTTACTAATCTGTTATATTTTTTTGATGGTGTGAATAACAACAGGTAGACAGAGGTGAGCTGGTTGATATAGTGTATCTGGATTTTCAGAAAACCTATGACATGATCCCTCATAAGAGACTTTTGGTGAAATTAAAAAGTCATGGGACTGGAGACAGTGTAGTATTGTGGATCAGGAACTGGTTAAAAGATAGAAACAGAGAGTAGGGCTAATAGCCAATTTCTCAGTAAAGAAAGGTAACTAGTGGAGTACCCCAGGAATCTGTGCTGAGTCCACTGCTTTTTAACATATTCGTAAATGACCTGGAAATGAGAATAACGAGTGAGGTGATCAAATTTGCAGATGACACAAAACTATTCAAAGTTAAAACATAGAAACATGACAGCAGAAAAAGACCACATGGCCCATCTAGTCTGCCCTTCCATATCAACTACAATAGTCCTGTTTTTTCCTTTAGAGATCCTCTGTGTTTGTCCCATGCTTTTTTGAATTCAGATTCTGTCCACGTCTCTACCGCTTCCACTGGGAGACTATTCCACGCATCTACCAATCTCCAGGAAAAAGCAGGAGTGTAATCTTCACATACGTGTGTCGTCTGTACCGATGGAGCCCGTGCAAGAATGCTCCCCAGCGTCCTATAGGAAAGCCTTTGGGAGCACTCCACTGTGTCTGCGTGTCTGCCTTCCCAACTCCACTTCTCAGTTTTTCGTTTTCCGCGGAACCAGCAGGAAGCACCTTTTCTGTCACTGCCCAAAAACTTTTATTTTCTTTTTTGGTATCTGTGCTCTGCCTTTCCGTCGACACTGGTACCTTTGCTGATACCAGCCCCAATATTAATTTTTCTTTTCTTATTTTTCTTCAGTTTTTTTTCTTCTTTTTTTCTGTCAGGCAGTTCACTGCCACCTTAAGCATCAGCCTAAATTTTTTCCGTTTGTCACCATGGACAAACACATCAGTGGCTTTAAAAAAAAAAGTGTTCCAAATGCTCCGGCACTATGTCAGTCACTGATTCTCATGACTGGTGTCTAAAATGTTTGTTCCTAGACCATATACCAGACAATTGTTTGTGTAAACAAATGAACAAACGAGGCCTAAAGAATAGGGCCAAACAGTATGGCTCAGTTTTTGCCCCGGACTCCATTTCAGTGGCTTCAGCATCGTCAAGGATGTCAGTATCTTAAGCTGATTCCCAGGTCTCCAGAAAGTCCAAACATAAACTAAAGACTAAGTCCTCGGCATCAAAATCCAATACCGAGCATCAAGGTAAGTCCCTGCATTCATGAAATGCACCAAAAGGGGCATCCGATGCTGACTGGCCAGCCAAACTGCCCTAGCCGGAGGAGCAATTCTCCAAAGCCACACAGGGGCTCTAGGATGCTCCCGAGGCACCGACCTTCGGAGAGCTACTGGTACCATGCTCTGGGACGGTGACACACAGCCCCGCACTCAAATCCACCCAGGCATCAATGTCCTCCATCGATCAATGTTTCTTAGCTATCAAGAGGACTTTGGCGGCACTCCTGGCTGCTGCGGTACCAAAGGCATCGACAGCCATAGCCAATCAGGCACAGGCTTTCAGTTCGGTGCCGGTGCCTCTGGCTCTGATACCAGCCCTGGAACAGGAATCAGCGGTTCCTCTCTCTCATGTTCCTTCACTGGAATCGATATCAGTGGGACCCCTAACTCAAATTCCTCCCTTGGAACTGGTAACTGCCATCGGTACCCAGTCTGTCCCCGGTTAAGTGCCGCACATCTTGAACATTGATATCAAACATCGTCATCAGCCAGAGATCGTCGATACTTCAATTTCCTTTCTGAATCGGAGTCGTCTTTTGACTCTGAAGAGACATCGGAGGATTCCAGAGCCACCCGGGTATCCCTCTGATTCCTCTCCTTCTCATGCGAAGCGTCTGTCCCCGTCAGAGGACATGTCCTTTCAGGACTTCATTAGGGACATGGTAGTGGGTCTCCAGATCACCGTAGCATTGGAAACAGAACCGAGGGCCGAAGAATTAGAAATCCTCCAATACCCCTCGACCACTGTTCCCTCTAAGCTGTGCGCATGTGCGCGCGCACACACCTCGCCGAGCGAGCGCACATACTTTACAACAGAGCGCACAAAAATTACGGCTCTGATTCTGATAGAAAACAACACAAACGTCTTAAAATTTAAAAGCTATGATTGTAATTACTAGAAATTTCCCACTTCATTTAGTAATCATCTATTTTCATTTAATTTGATTAAAATCAGTGTGGTGTACATACTGTATTCTGACGTGTAGTCAAATTTTAAAGTATATAACTCCGAGTTTCGTTATGGGGCGCACAAAAATGTAACCTTCATTCAAAAGCTGCACACAGCTGATATTTTATGCGCACACAGCCTACAGAAAATTAGAGGGAACATTGCCCTCGACCTCCAAAGAGGTGGCAATGTTATGGGCGCATCGGATCCTACAGGATCTAATGCTACGTATGTGAGAGACCCCGCTAAAGTTTCGCCTATTAGTAAATGCCTCAATACTATATACAGAGTGCCACAATGCCCAGGGTTTCAAAATCCTCAGTTACTGCACCACTCAATGGTAGTGGAATTGGCAATGCGACGCATCAAGAGTTGTAAAATGCATTCATCGGTGCTGCCAGACAAAAATGCCAGAGCTTTAAGTTCAGGTTTATTTACAAGGTACTCACTCACAAAGTTCTCCATACCAGCACTCCCCAATACCTGGCTGACGTCATCTGCCTCCAGCCCTCCCCTCGTTCCCTTCGCTCTGCCTTCGGCAATCGTCTGTTCCTCCCCTCTCCCACCCAGGCCCACCTAGAGCTTACCCACCACTCCGCTTCCTTTTTCCTGGCCCCCGCCCTCTGGAATTTGCTCCCACACACCCTCTGCACGAAATTGTCCTCTTCTCGATTCAACTCCGCCAGGCCTTTGACCTTTCTGACCCCTAGTCTGCCTCTTACCTCTCCCTTCTCCCTCTCCTTCCTCTTACGTTTGGAGCTCTGTATCTTTTTTTTTTTTTTTTTTTTTAATTTCTTTGTCTCCCTGTCTATCGCTTTCCTATCTGAATACTGGTGTTTCTTTCTTTGTTTTCAGCTGCAGCCTGCTTAAATTCTACACCGCCCTGACGCCTGTGCCTGGGCAGTATATCGAGCGCAAAAATAAAGATAAAGATGCTTTTGGATGTCGCTGCTTCCAGGCATGTATGCTAGCTTCTAGGATTACATCCTACACCCTGTACATGGGCATGTACCTCAAAGATGTCTCCAGGGATCTAGAAAACTTTGCTCCTATTTTCCCAGATGCTTACATGACTATAGTCAAGCAAGCTCAAAATACTTCCAAGTTCCTGACCAGGTCAGCCTTCGATACCTTTGAATCGACTAGGAGAGCTGCTGCAGTCTGTATAGGAACCCATAGGATGGCCTGGCTCCAGGCATCTGACCTCAAGCAGTGGGTTCAAGATAAATTAGCCAATATCCCTTGTTCTGGAGAAAATTTGTTTGATAAGAGTTGGAGAGAAAAGGCAGGAGAGCTTGAAGCATATGATCTCACCCTCAAACATCTCTCAAGAAAGACTTCAGACCCCTCTAGGGGAAGGCTACTTCCAAGAAGTCTTTCTATACCAGGAAGAAGAGATATTACTCTTCTTACCCATCCCTCTGCTACTTATCAACCTCAGCAGCAGCAAAGGTCTGAGTCCACATCAGCCTAAGAAGGCCAAGTGCCCCAAACCCCAACTAGCTGTTCAGCCCCAGCCAGCACCTGGTTTTTGACTCCTTCCTAGAGATCATAGCTACTCTGCCTCTGCGAGGACCCCAGCCTCTGCACATAGCAGGCAGACTTTGTGCTTATGCCCACAGGTGGCATCTCATTACATCAGAGAAATGGACACTCAACATCATCCAAGGGGGCTGTCTGCTTCACTTTCAGAGCTTACCCCCAACCACCTCCAAAAGAGATTATCCTGCAAGTCCTTTGCAGGCCAATCTCCTGTCCTCAGAGGTGGCCACCCTATTAGCCCAAGGGGCAATCAAAAGAGTCCCCCCCCCCCCCCAAGAAGGCAACAGCTTCTACTCTCCTTATTTTCTTATCCTCAAGAAAACAAGAGGGTTCAGACCAGTTCTAGATCTGAGGGATCTCAACAAATTTCTCGTTCGGGAAAGCTCAAAATGATTTCCCTCGGCACCCTTCTGCCGTATCTTCAGAGGTACAACTGGCTATGTTCTCTAGACCTCAAGGAGGCTTACACCCATTTGCTGATCCATGCTCACCACAGATAGTATCTGCGCTTTCGAATTCAGCAAATCCACTACCAGTATCGGGTGCTCCCTTTCGAGCTAGCGTCCGCACCCAG
This sequence comes from Ichthyophis bannanicus, assembly GCA_033557465.1. Classification (NCBI taxonomy): domain Eukaryota; kingdom Metazoa; phylum Chordata; class Amphibia; order Gymnophiona; family Ichthyophiidae; genus Ichthyophis; species Ichthyophis bannanicus. Next base: position 451,365,931 of record CM066037.1, read on the forward strand.
AGTATTCACAAAATGCATGGAAGTGGTCTCCGCATAGCTATGTACTTTGGGGGTCTTTGTCTTTCTCTACGTAGACAACTGGCTGATAAGGGGAGAATCCCCAGAAGTCATAAAACAGTCGCTTTCTTGCACTATCATGGTGCTCCAAAGTCTAGGCTTTGTGCTAAACTTTCCAAAGTCTCACCTGGTTCCATCCCTTCAACTCAAGTTCATCGGAGCGTTTTTAGACACTCATCATGGCCGAGCTTTCCTTCCTTGGGATCTCTCTGCTCTTCTCAACGAGCTGGCCCTCACCATACAAGGTGAAAGTGCTGTGACAGCTCAAGACATGCTGCATCTTCTGGGACACATGGCCTCTACAGGCCATGTCATCCCATATGCCTGCCTGCACATGAGACAAGCCCAATGGGCCCTTTCGTGCCAGTGGACTCAGGCGACTGGACATCTCTCAGATGAGATTTGCATCATTCCTCCTCTTGTCACTTTCCCTTCACTGGTGATGCTCCCCCCAAAATCTTCTAGGAGGGTCACCTTTTCAGATGCCTCTACCTCAATGCACCCTAACGACAGATGCTTCCAAACTAGGATGGGGAGTACATCTGGACAGTCTCACGACACAGGGGCAGTGGACAGTGCAGGAATCTCAAATGTCTATCTATTTAACATTTATAAAGCGCTTCAAACATGCGAAGCGCTGTACATACATGAAGAAAAGACAGTCCCTGCTCATCAGAGCTCACAATCTAGTCAAGAAGATCACAAAATACAAATACAATCAAGTAAGACAAAGTATGCAATAAACAAGAAGAGCAAAAACAAGAATCAAGAACAGAAAGCAATAGAGAAGAGATGGGTTTTCATTCTGGACTCGAAGAGATCCAGAGAGGGCGCATTGCGCACAGACAGAGGTAGATTGTTCCAGGCAACGGGTGTAACCAGGTGAAAGGAGCGAAGTCTAGAATTAGCAGTACGAGTGGAGGGCATAGATAGACGAAGGCTGTTCGAAGAGCGAAGAACGCGAGAGGGGATATAAGGAGAGATAAGAGATGATAGGTAGTGGGGGGGCTGAAGAGTGAATGCATTTATAGGTCAAGAGATGGAGTTTGAATTGGATCCGGAAGCGGATGGGAAGCCAATGAAGGGACTTGAGAAGAGGAGTGACATGGGAAAAGCGATGCTAATGGAAAATTAGTCGAGCAGCAGAATGTTGAATAGATTGAAGGGGAAAGAGATGGTTTGTGGGAAGGCCAGCAAGGAGAATATTGCAGTAATCAAGACGGGAGGTGATCAAGGAGTGGACAATCATTTTAGTAGTGTCATCAGAAAGGAAGAGGCACATTTTGTTAATGTTATAAAGGAAGAAATGGCAAGTCTTAGCTACGAGTTGGATATGAGTGGAGAAAGAGAGAGAGGCGTCAAAGATAACACCCAGGTTACAAGCCGAAGAGACAGGAAGGAGTTAAAGAATTATCCACAGAGATTGAGAAAGGGGGTAGAGGAGGGGAGGCATTGGGGGGAAAGATAAGGAGTTCAGTATTAGCCATATTTAATTTCAAGCGGCGGGTGAGACATCCAAGTAGCAATGTCTGAAAGGCAAACAGTGATCTTGTCATAGATTGCTGGAGAGATATCAGGTGAAGAGAGGTAGATTTGAGAGTCGTCAGCATAGAGATGGTAATGAAAGCCATGGGAAGAGATAAGAGCACCAAGAGATTGGGTATAGAGAGAGAAGAGGAGCGGTCCCAGGACAGAACCCTGGGGAACACCAACTGGGAGCGAAGTGGCAGAGGAGGAGGAGCCACCAGAACACACACTAAAAGAGCGATGGGAAAGATAAGAGGAGAACCAAGACAGTACAGAGCCTCTAAAGCTGCGTGATGACAGGTGATAAGAAGAAGGTTGTGGTCAACAGCGTCAAAAGCAGCAGAAAGATCAAGAAGGATGAGAACAGAATAAAGACCTTTGGATTTTGCTAGGAACAGGTCATTTGATACTTTAGTGAGAGCTGTTTCAGTGGAGTGTAAGGGATGGAAGCTGGACTGTAAAGGATCAAGAAGGGCATGAGACGAAAGGAAATCGAGACAGTGAAGGTGGACAGCATGCTCAAGTAGTTTAGAGATAAAGAGAAGGAGAGAGATGGGTCGATAGTTAGACGGACAGGTAGGATTGAGTGAGGGTTTCTTGAGTAGGGATGTGACTATGGCATGCTTGAAGTCAGTAGGGAAGGTAGCAGTGGAGAGGGATAGGTTGAGGATTTGAGAATTGGAAGGGACAATAGAGGATGGAGATGAGCCATAAGAGACAGGTGGGGATGGGGTCGGAGGAGCAGGTGGTGGGTTTGGAGGAAGAAAGAAGGAGTTCTATTTCATCATCAGAGACCACAGGGAAGGAGGAGAGGGTAGCAGAAGTTAGTGGGGAGAGATGGGAGAAAGGTGAGGTAGAAGGGGTAATGGGGAATTGGAGGGTAATCTTATGGATTTTGTCATGGAAGAAATCAGCTAGTGCTTGGGCAGGAAGAGAGAGGAGGAATCAGCGGTGGAGGCACATTGAAGAGAGAATTGAGAGTATTAAAGAGATGACAAGGATCAGAGGCGAAAGAGTTAGATGGGTGAAGTAGGCTTGATTAATCTCCAAGATCTTCATGCTTTCAACAGTGCCCTTCGGGTTTTTCAACCCCAACCTTTGGGCAAACACGTCTTAGTTCAGACAGACAATCAAGTAGTCATGTTCTATGTGAACAAGCAGGGGGGAACAGGTTCTTATCCCCTCTGACAAGAAACCTTTCACCTCTGGTCATTTGCCATTACACACCGCATCCAAGTGGTGTATCTCCCAGGCAAACTCAATGTCCTGGCGGATAGACTCAGCCATATTCTACATCCATACGAGTGGATTCTGCATCAGGACACGGCATCTTGGATCTTCAATATGTGGGGGGGGGGGGGCCCAGAATAGATCTGTTCACCACTCCAGAGCATGCACATCTTCCACTTTTTTGCTCAAGGATTCCCTCCAGATATAGTCTGGCAGCGGTCGCCTTTCTCCTTCATTAGGGCACAGACCTGCTTTTTGCATCCCCCCCCCCCCCCCCCCGATACCCAAAACTCTGTTCAAACTGCAGGCTGACAGGGGCTCCATGATTCTAATAGCCCCTTATTGGCCCCGTCAGCCGTGGTTTCCTCTGCTGCTTTGTCTAGCACAGACTCGACCCCTCAATTTGGGTCATGCTCCCAACCACCTCTCTCGGGATCAGGGGCAACTCCTCCATCCCAATCCACAAGCCCTCCATCTCACGGCATGGCTGCTGAAGGCATGATCTTTGATGACCTCGACCTCCCTCCACAGATCAGGGACATCTTGCTTGCTTCCCGCAAGCCTTCTACCAAACATTCTTATGCCTTCAAATGGCGGTGGTTCACCCTTGGTGCACCCCACAGCTAATTAACCCTTCTAATTGCCCAGTGGAGCATCTTCTACAATATCTTCTCCACTTGTCTTCCACAGGACTTAAGACTAACTCTGTTAGAGTTAATCTCAGTGCCATTGCAGCCTATAGCAGCCCACTGGATAGGCATCCCATTTCCTCGCACCCCTTGGTGCAATGATTCATGTGGTGTCTTCTGCTTTCCAAGTCACTGATTAAACCACCATCGATGGCTTGGGACCTCAACGTGGTCCTAGCACAGCTTCTAAAAGCCCCGTTTGAACCTCTGACTACTGCTTGTCTAAAACTCTTATCTTGGAAAGTCATCTTCCTCAGTGCCCTCACCTCAGCTTTTCGCATCAGCGAGTTACAAGCTTTGGTGGCGGATCCTCCCTACACTCTATTCCACCATGACAAGGTGGTTCTTTGTACTCATCTGCATTTCCTTCCAAAAGTAGTCTCAACTTTTCATCTCAATCAATCTGTGATGCTGCAGATCTTTCCCTGGCCGCATGCCTCGAGAGCTGAGTCAGCGTTGCATACCTTGGATTGCAAGCACGCTTTTGCTTACTACTTGGACAGGACTGAGGCTTTTAGGAAATCCTCTAAATTATTTATTTTTCCTTGACCCAAGCCATTTAGGTCTTCCCGTGTCGCAACGCACCCTATCCAATTGGATTGTGGACTGCGTTTCTTTTGCCTATACTCAAGTGGGACTCTCTCTTGAGAGTCATATTACCGCTCACAATGTGAGGGCCATGGCACCCTCAGTCACCAACCTCCGTTCTTTTTCCATAGAGGAGATCTGCTGGGCAGTTACCTGGTCCTCTGTTCACACCTTCACTGTTCACTACTGCCTTGACAGGGACTCCTATCGGGACACTGTCTTTGGCCTAGCTGTTCTTCAGCATCTTTTTGGGACTTAATCACAACTCTTACCATTACACTTCATTGGCACCTGACTCCTTGCTCCATACTCTTGCTTGCTGTATTCAGGTCCGCTGTGGCCACTTTGTGTCCATACCGTCTTGGCTCCATTCCTTAGCCTCAAAGATGTTTTTTCCATCTGGTGCCTAGTGAGTCCCATATGTAAAGACTGCATTCCTTCTTGTTCCTGGAGATAGGGTAGTTATTCACTTGTAACATATGATCTCTGGGAACAGTAGGACTCCGTTGTCACAACCCACCCTCCTCCCTAGGCATTATTGGGTATTCTTTTCCTCTGTTCTCAGCTACAAACTCAACTGAGGAGTTGAGTTGGGAAGGCAGACGCGCAAGCACAGTGGAGTGCTCCCAAAGGCTTTCCTGTTGGATGCTGGATAGCGTTCCTGCGCAGACTTTGTCGGTACCGACGATACCCATATATGAAGACTGATTTCTGCTGTTCCCAGGGATCACCTGTTACAGGTGAGTAACTGCACTCTCTTTCTGTAAAAAAATATTTCCACATATTACTCCTAAGCTATCCCCTTGGAGCAGAGTTTGCCTTCAATTGAAAGAGATTCTCCTATGCATTTATTCCAAGGAGGTATTTAAATGTCTCTATCATATCTCCCTTATCCCGTCTTTCCTCTAAAGTATACATATTAAGATCTTTAAATCTGTCCTCATGTGCTTCATAACAAAGACCGCTAACCATTTTAGTAGCCACACCTCGGCACAGACTCCAACCTGCTTATATCCTATTGAAGGTGCGGTCTCCAGAATTGCATACAATACTCCAAATGAGGTCATATCAGGTACTTATACAGAGGCATTTTCACCTCTTTTTATCTGCTGGCCATTCCTCTCCCTATGCACCCAAGCATCCTTCTAGTTTTCACAGTCACCTTTTCTACCCGTTTAGCTACTTTAAAATTGTCAGACATAATTACACCCAGGTCCCACTCTTCTTTCATAGACAGAAGTGCCTCACCTCCTACACTGTACTGCTCCTTTGGATTTTTGCAGCCCAAGTGCGTGACCCTGCATTTTTTAGCATTTCATTTCAGCTGCCAAATTCTAGATCATTCTTCAAGCTTAGCTAGATACCGCCTCATGTTATCTACTCCTTCCTGGGTATCTACTCTATTGCAGATTTTGGATCATTTGCAAATAAGTAAATCTTACCAGACAGCTCTTCCTCAATATCACTAACAAAGATGTTAAAAAGAATCAGACCAAGGACAGATCCCTGTGGCACACCACTGGTAACCACCTTCTCCTCAAAGTGAGCTCCATATCTCCAGGAACAAGCAGGAATGTAGTCTTCACATATAGGTATCGTCGGTACCGACGGAGCTCGTGTGGGAATGCTCCCCAACGTCCAGTAGGAAAGCCTTTGGGAGCATCCCACAGCCCATGCATGCTGCCTTCCCGCCTCTGTACCTCTCTCACTTCAGTTCTTTGTTTTCCGCAGAACTGACAGGATGTTTACCCTGTCACTGCAGAAAATTTCCTTTTATTTCTTTCTTTTTTGTGGTCGCATCTGCCTTCATTCGACGCCTACCGGTACCGCCGGTTCTTCTTCTTCTTTCTTTAAAAAACAAAAAACTTGTATTTTCAGGGGGTTTTCCCCTGTTCTGGTGCTAGGCGCCATTTTGGGCATTAGGCCCATTTTTCTTCAGACATGGAGAAACCAGCTAGTGGTTTCAAAAAATGCTCAAAGTGTGGCGGTACCATTTCCGTCACCGGCACCCATGATTGGTGTCTAAAATGTTTAGGTCCTGAACATTGTCCAACAGAGTGTCTCTCCTGCACAAGGATGACCAAAAGGGGCCTGCAGAATAGAGCTGCAAAACTCAGTACCATTTTTGCCGCTGACACGATGTCAGTTGCATCGACGTCTTCCAGGGCTTCATCTTCCTCCCATGGATCTCAGGTAACTAAACCCCTAAGTCTTTTAAGACTAGCCGGTCCTCTAAGGGTAAATCTCCTTCAAAGTATCGAGATGCCACTGGCGTTGCCCTTGAGGATATTTCACTGGCAAAACAGCCCGGTGGGAGTCTTCGGGCTCCAAAGCATTAACGGGGCTCCAGGATGTTTCAGAGGCCTCCACCTCTGCAGAGCTACTGGTGCCATGTTCTGGGGTCGTAGCCACTTCCACCGGTACCGACACCCAGGCATTGGCATGAGCGATGGATAAAAGAATCCTCGCTATTGAACGCAGTCTAGCGTCCCTCTTAGCAGCCTCGGTACCGCTAAGATGGCTACAGACGGTTCAATAGGTATCGGTACAGGTACCGACAGTACCTGCTTTGACAGGACTGCTTCCCCCATGCCGAGCCTTGAATCGATCTCGGGTATCGGGGATCAGGAACCGAGACATTTCGGTAACAGCACCTTGCGTTACGGGAACCCCCGGTACAGAGTGCCCTTGAATCTTCCGATTCCAATGACTCTGACGATTCTACCGGTACCAGAGTGAATCTCTTAGAGGATTCAACTCCTTCTCCTCAACGCAGGATGTCTCCTCCAGAAGATATGTCCTTCCAGGATTTCATACGTGATTTAGCAAAGGGTCTTGCAATCACTGTGATGCCAGAAAAGAAACCTAGGGCAGAAGAATTAAGAATTCTACAATACCCTATGGCTCCCAAGGAAGCAGCTATGCTTCCCATTCACAAGATCTTACATGATCTATTGTTGAGAATGTGGGAAACTCCTGTAACAATATCTTCACATTCCTGATGCCTTCACACTATGTACCGCGTGCCAAGTTATCCTGGTTTTCAAAAAACTCAGTTACCACACCATTCAATGGTAGTGGAATCAGCCATGCGAAGAATCAAGAGTGCTAAAACACATTCTTCTAGTCCTCCAGGCCGTGAATCCAGGACACTCGATGCCTTTGGATGTTGATGTTTTCAATCCTCCATGCTATCAGCCAGGATCAGTTCCTACATTCTTTATATGGGAATGTTCCTGGAAGAAGTCATAAAAGACTTAGAGCTTATTAGCCCTTGTGTCTCAGAGGAAAAAAGAGCAGACTACCTTATTCTAGTCAAGCATGCCCAGAATGTCTCTAAATTTATGAACCATGCTACTTTTGATTGCTTTGAATGTGTTAGCAGAACCTCTGCTATATCCATAGGAACACATCGTATTGCTTGGCTTCAAGCATCAGACTTAGAACAGTGGGTGCAGGAAAAGCTGGGAAACATTCCTTGTACAGGAGAAAATCTTTTTGGCAGGACTGGCAGGACAAGGCTACTCAGCTTGAATCTGAAAATACTACCTTGAACAGACTATCAAAGTCTACAGCCAACCCAGCAAAGAAGAAAATATTCAAAATACCTTTTTTCAGTAAAAAAAAGAAGCCTTACTCATCTTACACCCATCAGAGCCACTGTCCGCTTCATGTTCCCCAGAAGGGGCAACAACAGAACAGACAGCAAAGAAAGCCGTAAGCTCAAAGAGCTCAACCGGCTCAACAGACCCAGCCCCCTCAGGGTCTTTGACTTCTACCTAGAGAACTTAGTCCAAAGATTCCAAAAAAGAGTAAAGTAGCCCAAATGCCCTCAAGTATGGAGCAGACAGAGCTTAAAGATCCCAAAATACCCATGTCTACCAATAGCCAAATTAATATGAATAAAATACAGTCTCTAAAATGCTTGTATGCAAATGCTAGAAGTCTAAAAAATAAGATGGGAGAGTTAGAATACATAGCACTAAATGAGAGGTTAGATATGATTGGAATATCAGAGACATGGTGGAAGGAGGACAACCAGTGGGACACTGTGATACCTGGGTACAAACTATATCGTAATGATAGAGCTGATCAAATTGGTGGAGGGGTTGCGCTCTATGTTAGAGAGGGCATTGAGTCAGAAAGGATTAAAGTTTTGCAGGAAACAAAATTTGCTGTAGAATCTCTATGGATTGAAATTCCATGTAAAAAGGGGAAGGCGATAGCAGTGGGAGTGTACTATCGGCCACCGGGCCAGAATGAACAAATGGTTGATGAAATGCTCAAAGAAATCAAGGAAGCTAACAAAAGTTACAGCGCAGTAATAATAATGGTTGATTTCAATTACCCCGGTATCGACTGGGTCAGTGTCATGGCAGGACATGCTAGGGAGATAAAGTTCCTAGATGACATAAATGACTGCTTCTTGGAGCAGCTGGTTCATGAACCAACCAGAGGGGAAGCCATATTAGACCTGGTCCTTAGTGGAACACCAGATCTAGTGTAAGAGATAAGGGTGTTGGGGCCACTTGGCAATAGTGATCATAGCATGATCGCCTTTATTTAATTAGTGGAGGAGGGATAGTACGGAAATCCACAGTACTACCTTTTTTTTTTATTATTATTATTATATTTTTTATTTATAAATTTGAAAATCTTACAAGAGGAAAATATCAGTACTTTAACAATATTAATAATAATATTATTGAAGAAAGAAGTAACACATTAGCCCAAATTTAGGAGAGCTACATTCAAAAAGATATTGTAACAAAGCAACCAAGAGGTCCTGAACATAGATTCATAAGCTCAATATACATTGTCAGGAGGAAAAGAAAATAAACTATTTATCCTTAAGAAAATTCTGTAATTGCTCCACCTCAGAGAATACATAACGATTACTTTGAAAGACCACCTGGCATTTACACGGAAACTTAAGGTAGAATGAGGCTCCCAAGGCCAACACCTGCGGTCGCAACTGCAAAAAAGCTTTGCGTCGCGCTTGAGTGGCCCTGGAAACATCGGGAAAAATTTGAATAGGTTGACCACTAAATTTCAGAGATTTTTGTTTAAAATAGGACCTCAAAACTCTCTCCTTATCAGTATGTAAAACAAAGGTAACTAACAATGTATCCCTTGAGGATATTTCATCCATAGAGGATTCCAAAAAATTTGAAATATCTAATGTTGAGGAAACAACTTGTTTATATTGCGGATCTCCCCCTTGCTCTAAATCTCTTACCACCCTCCCTTTAGGGACATAATATATTTGAGAAACCAAAATATCACTCCCATCATTAAATAACAAAATATCTTTAAGGTATTTCTGAAACAAAATTAATGGGGACAAATAATGGGTTTTAGGAAAATTTAACAAACGCAAATTCTTAGAACGAAATAAATTTTTCAACAGTTCATCCTGTCGATGTAGAGAGGAGAGATCCTGAGTAAATTTAGCTGAAATTGATTGGTGAGAGGTTAATTGATCCATATGCAAAACAGACACTTTTTCCAATTCTGATAAACGAACCTCGTGGTCAGATAGCTTAGCTACCGTTTCCCTTGTAAACGTAGCCACCTTCTGTAAGGACACGCCCAAAGCTGCCTCCATACGTGAAAGCATAACCCAAACATCCTTAAGAGAAACATCAGGTGGAGGTGATAAGGGTTGCCCAAAAGAAGGAAAAGAAACTACAGAAGGAAGTGGAGGAGGCAAACTCCCCGAGACAGGTTCCAGCTGTAAAAAGGAACCCGGAAGCAAAGCAAAACCTGCCCCCTCCCTCTGCGCTTCTTCCGACAGAGGGCCCTTACTGGCAGGTACTTCCAACTCCTGACAGGGCTGAGCTAAACCCATAATAGGCGAGGGAGTAGAGGAGACAGTACTCACACCTGAAATATTACTCAGGGTCGATGGAAAAGGACCCTCAGCAGGCACAGCAGTTTCCACCCGAATGTGGGGCATCCATCAGGCCCACCACCTTAACTGCCTTCGTCTGATCAGGTTGTGGGTAATGCTTCCTTCTCTTCCCCATCACAGGGATACGCCCTCAACACCTCGTGCACCGAAGGGGCACCAAAGGGGCGTACCTGCCCCTTTGGACACGCCCCTTCGGACACGCGCCCGCACCGCGTCCCGCGGTGGAGCCGAGTTCTTATGGCCCTCCACTTATCTGAAACTTCTGCAGTGTATCCCAAAGTCAAAGAACTTTGGGATACACTGCAGAAGTTTCAGATAAGTGCAGTATTATAGAACAAAGTCTACTGCCCAGCTGGTTCTAGCTTGGTGGAGAGAGATTAGCACGTTTGTGAGTGAATCTGCACTGATACCCTGTTTTGCGAAAGAATATTTGGCTGGGACACTGTTTTAAATAATTACAAAAGGTTTCCTTTGAAGGAAGGTCATTGATGTGATTAAGGCTTTAGCCGATAGACGTGAGTCTTTAGGTTTAGCCACAAGACAACTGAGACCTTTGGAAACCGCTAGTGCCATACAATAACTTAAAAGATTATTATAGTATTACTTTTGTATGTTGAAGATTGAACGCATCCTTGTTTTATAATAATTCACTACGTTCAAGAAAAAGACCATTTTTATTATTTGTAGATCTATTACATCGACATCATCAAGGGCCTCTTCTTCCTCCCATGGATCTCAGGTAACTAAACATAAAAGCCGGTCCTCAAAGGGTAGCTCTCCTGCTAAGCATAGAGAGGCCATTGGCATTGCCCTTGAGGGAACCACACGGGCAAAACAGCCCCGGCGGGAGGCTTCGGCTTCCAAAGCATCGATCGGGCTTCAGGATGTTCTCGAGGCCTCATCCTCGCAAGAACTGCCTGTGCCATGCTCAGGGATTCTGGCCGTCCTCACCGATACCGACACCCAGGCATCGGCAGCGTCGATAGAGCAGAGGTTCCTCGCTATCGAGCGCAGGATCGCAGCTCTTCTTTCGGCTGTGGTACCGGTGGTCCCAAGGGCACCGGGGCCGACATTGACACCGATGCTGGTGCCAACGCCGACGTTGACGCCGATGCCGGTGCCGACGCCGATGCCGACATCGGTGCCGGTGCCGACATCGACAATGCCAGTACAGATGGTACCGGCCCCGGTGGGAACTCTTCCCATACCATCTCTGGCTGGAGTGGACAAAGTGGTACCGGGTCACCTCGGTACCGACTTTGATCGGTACTGGGATCGTGCTTTGCAAGAGCATTGGGGTCAGGAATACTTTGATTCCTCTGATTCCGAAGACTCTGACAATTCTGCTGGCACTAGAGGGTTTCTCCTAAAAGATCCCTCTTCTCCCCAATGCAGAATGTCACCTCCAGAGGACATGTAATTTCAGGATTTAATCTGTGATATGGCCAAGGGTCTTTCAATCACTGTAGCTCCTGAAGAGGAACCCAGAGCAAAGGAATTGGAAATCCTCCAATTTCCTAAAGCTCCTAAGGAGGCAGCTACTCTGCCTATCCATGAAATTCTGCATAGCTTGATGCTCAGAATGTGGGAGACACCTCTGACTACTTCTCCTCCTCTAGGAGACTTGATACTATGTATCGAGTTCCACCATGTCCTGGATTTCAGAAAACTCAGCTGCCACACCATTCAATGGTAGTGGAATCAGCCATGTGTAGGATGAAAAGTGCAAAGAGGCATGCATCCAATCCTCCAGGTCGTGAATGCAGGACTCTGGATGCTTTTGGACGCAGAACCTTTCAAGCTTCCATGCTTTCAACTAGGATCAGTTCATATATCCTATATATGGGGATGTTCCTTACGGAAGTCACAGGAGACTTGGAACTTATGAGCCCATTTCTCCCAGATGATAAGAGACAAGATTTTCTTGCTCTAGTTAAGCATGCTCAAGATGTCTCCAAGTTTGTCAATCGTGCAGCCTTTGACTGTTTTGAATGCATCAGCAGAACTTCTGCTATTGCCACTGGCGCACGACGGATTGCCTGGCTACAGGCATCAGACTTTGAGACTTGGGTACCGGACAAGTTAGGCAACATTCCTTGCACGGGGGAGAATCTCTCCAGCAAGAACTGGCAGGAGAAGGCTAACGAGTTAATGCTGACAACTCTACCTTAGATAGTTTGTCAAAGTCTACAGCCACTCCAGCCAAAAGGAAGCCTTATAAAAAACCCTCTTTTAGCAAAAAGAGGACGTTTTATCCTTCCTATACCCAGCAGAGTCAGACTTCAGGTCAGGTTGCCCAAAAGGAACAAACTAGACAGCAAAAGAAACCAAAAGGCCCGAGAGCCCAACCAGCTCTCCAGGTTCAGCCCCCTCAAGGGCTTTGACTCCTTCCTAGTGAGCTTTGCCTTCCTGCCTCTGAGGGGTCCCCAACCCCCCAATATTCCGGGCAGGTATGCCACTTTGTCAACAGATGGCATCAGATAACAGAAGATTGGACTTTGTCCATTGTAAGAGAGGGGTACAAACTTCATTTTCACAGCATACCCCCTCCTACAATTCTAAAGCAATTCAATTCACAAACCTCTGCAGACAATCTGCTAGATCACGAGGTCTCCACACTTCTTGCCCAAAGGGCAATAGAAGAAGTACCCATTTTTCAACAAGGGATAGGATTCTACTCACCCTATTTTCTTATTCCAAAGAAAACAGGGGGACCACGGACCCATTCTAGACCTCAGAGAATTGAACAAATATCTGTTTCGAGAGAAATTCAAAATGATTTCTCTAGGAACTCTTCTGCCATACCTTCAAAGCCAGGACTGGCTTTGCTCTCTAGACTTAAAGGATGCATACACTCACATTCTCATCCATCCAGATCACAGGAAATTTTTATGTTTCCTTTTCAGGGGAAGATATTTCCAGTACAGGGTTCTTCCTTTTGGTCTGGCTTCAGCACCAAGGGTGTTCACGAAATGCATGGCAGTAGTAACTGCATTTCTATGAACTCTGGGGATTTTTGTCTTCCCTTACTTAGACGACTGGCTGATTCGAGCCTCCACAGTTGCAGAGGCCAGCACTGCACTGTCCCGTACAATGCGAATCCTCCAATACTTGGGATTGGAAATAAACTTCCCGAAGTCTCACCTAGTTCCTTCCCATTGCCTAGAATTCATAGGAGCCTGTCTGAATACCAGGCAGGCAAAGGCATTCCTTCCACAAGCCTGCTGTCTTTGCATTATGCAGCTAGCTTCCCAAGCAGCAGGCAAATCCTCCCTCACGGCTCGGGAACTACTGCAGTTACTGGGACACATGGCATCCACAGTTCATGTAGTCCCATATGCTCGCCTTCACATGCGAGCAGCTCAGTGGACCCTCTCCACACAGTGGACACAGGCCACAGGTCATTTGTCGGACAAAATAACAATCTCTCAATGACTAATTTTGTCCCTCCAATGGTGGCAATCACTAGAAAATCTGACAGTGGGATCTCCTTTCCATCAACCCCTCTTTAAGGCCACCCTAACAGATGCATCACAGGTGGGTTGGGGAGCACACCTGAATCATCTCTCTACCCAGGGCACCTGGACTCCACAGGAGGTAAGCTTACACATAAACCTCCTGGAATTAAGAGCGATTTATTTAGCTCTTCGAGTGTTCCACGCCCAGCTCAGCTACAAGACCAGTCCTAGTTCAGACGGACAGTCAGGTAGCCATGTTCTATATGAACAAGCAGGGCGATACGGGCTCTCTGTCATTATGCAACGAAGCTTTACAACTATGGGCCCTCGCCAGAGAGCATCAAATTCACCTTCTAATGGTATATCTTCCAGGCATTCAAAACCTTCGGGCAGACAAACTCAGTCGAGTATTGCTACCTCACGAGTGGTCACTCCACCTAGACCAGGTGGCGAAGATATTTCATCTCTGGGGCACTCCAGATATAGACCTCTTTGCAAGTCCACTGAATGCCAAACTTCCCCGGTTCTGTTCCAGGATTCCGGCACACAACTGTCAGGCAAGGGATGCCTTCCTCTTTCACTGGGGTTAGGACTTCCTTTATGCCTTCCCACCCATTCCCCTCATCCCCAAAACACTCTTCAAGCTTCAGAGAGACAGGGGTCGCATGATCCTCGTAGCACCACGATGGCCACGCCAATCGTGGTATTCCCTGCTTCTGCATCTCTCTCAAGCGGCACCTCTGGAGTTAGGGCATGCTCCAGATCTGCTTTCCCAGGAGAATGGGACACTATGGCACCCGAATCCCCAGTCCCTGCACCTCACGGCCTGGTTGCTGAAGGGTTAGACCTCCAGGATTTCAACCTGTCCCAGCAGGTAAAAGATATCCTTCATGCTTCTAGGAAACTTTCCACAAGAAGATCTTATGCCTTCAAGTGGAAACGTTTTACTATATGGTGCTCCAAAGAGGGATTAAACCCCCTGGTCATACCCTTAGAATCAATACTAGAGTATCTCCTTCACGTCTCAAATTCTGGGTTAAAGACCAATTCGGTAAGAGTCCATCTTAGTGCAATTGCAGCTTCTTATAAGCCTCTAAATGGACAACCAATTTCCTCTCATCCACTCCTATCAAGATTTATGAGAGGCCTTTTATTAACTAAATCTCCCATCAAGCCACCACCGGTGGCATGGGATCTAAATCTAGTTCTCGGGCAGCTCATGAAGCTGCCTTTTAAACCTTTGGCCACTACAGCCCTTAAGTTTTTGACTTGGAAGGTCATCTTCCTAATTGCAATCACCTCTGCCCGTCGCATTAGTGAATTGCAAGCTTTAGTGGCTGATCCTCCTTATACTAGATTTCATCATGATAAGGTTGTTCTTCGAACTCACCCACACTTTATGCCAAAGGTGGTTTCGCCTTTTCATTTAAACCAATCAATTTATCTTTCTGTATTTTTTCCGAGGCCTCACGCCTCTAATGCAGAAAGAAACCTTCATACTTTGGATTGTAAAAGGGCCTTAGCCTTTTACATACAAAGAACACAACAACATAGAAAGTCCTCGCAACTTTTTGTAGCTTTTGACCCTAGTCATTTGGGACTTCCAGTCTGCAAAAGAACTTTATCTAAATGGATTGCCCAATGCATATCCTTTGCTTATGAGAGTAAGGGTCTTCCTCTTCATGACCATGTCACAGCTCATAATGTGAGAGCCATGGCAGCTTCTATGGCTAATCTCCACTCTGTGTCTATCAATGACATTTGTCGAGCAGCCACCTGGGCTTCGGTACACACCTTCACAGCCCACTACTGCCTAGATAAAGCCTCCCGTTGGGATGCCTTCTTTGGCCATGCTGTTCTTCAAAATCTCTTTCAAACTTAAACCAACTCCTACCCACCAACCTTGGTGGGATGCCAGAGATCCATGTGAGGAAGGAGTCTCACCTTCGATGGTGGCACCTTCCTGGGGATATCTCCCTGGCATCTTGAGCTAGGGAGTCCCCATATGTGAGGACTACATTCCTGCTTGTTCCTGGAGATAGCGTAGTTACTCACCTGTAACAGGTGATCTCCAGGAACAGCAGGAATTTAGTCCTCACAACCCACCCACCTCCCCTAGGAATTGTCTCTCTCTCTCTCTCTGTCTCTTTCCTCTCTCCCTCTATCCTTTTACTCAGCTACAAACCTAACTGAAGAGGGACAGTTAGAAAGGCGGGAAGGCAGCGTGCATGTGCTGAGGGATGCTCCCAAAAGCGTTCCTATTGGATTCTGGGGAGCGTTCCTGCGCAGGCTCCGTCAGTACCGACGATACCCATATGTGAGGACTAAATTCCTGCTGTTCCCGGAGATCACCTGTTACAGGTGAGCAACTACGCTTTCTCTCGAAGGCCATGTCACGGCTCAAAGTGTGAGAGCAATGGCAGCCTCAACGGCTAACCTTCGTTCTGTGTCTATTGATGACATCTGCAAAGCAGCCACTTGGACTTCGGTACACACTTTCACAGCCCACTACTGCTTAGACAAGGACTCCTGTCGGGATGCCTCGTTTGGCCAGGCTGTTCTCCAGCATCTCTTCCATACTTAATACAACTCCTACCCACCATCCAAGGTTTGGATGCCAGAGGTCCATGGGAGGAAGCATGACCCATCTCACCTGGGTTCGCAGCTTGCTGGGGTCACCCCTTGGCATCTCTCAGCTGGGGAGTCCCCATATGTGAAGACTACATTCCTGCTTGTTCCTGGAGATAGCGTAGTTACTCACCTGTAACAGGTGATCTCCGGGAACAGCAGGAATTTAGTCTTCACAACCCACCCACCTCCCCTAGCAGTTGTCTCTATCTCTCTCTTTCTCTACTTCTCTCCTTTGGTCTCAGCTATAAACTCAACTGAAGTGAGAGAGATACAGAGGTGGGAAGGCAGCACGCATGCGCTGTGGGATGCTCCCAAAGGCTTTCCTATTGGACACTGAGGAGCGTTCCCACGCAGGCTCCGTCGGTACTGATGATACCCATATGTGAAGACTAAATTCCTGCTGTTCCCGGAGATCACCTCTTACAGGTGAGTAACTACGCTTTATCTGTACCCTTTGTTGCCTCCCACTCAACCAGTTTATAACCCAATCATAACTTTAGGGTCCATCCCTAGGGTGCTCAGTTTGTTTATAAGTCGCCTGTGCGGAACGGTATCAAAGGCTTTACTGAAATCTAAGTACACCACATCTAGGGCTCTCCCTCGGTCCAACTCCCTGTTCACCCAGTCAAAGAAATCAATCAGATTTATCTGATAAAACCTGCCTCTGGTGAAGCCATGTTGCCTCGGATTCTGCAATCCATTGGACTCCAGAAACCTCACTGTTCTCTCTTTTAGTAGCCTTTCCAGTATTTTACTAACCACAGAGGTTAGACTAGCCGGCCTGTAGTTCTCAATGTCATCCTTAGGTCTGCTTTTGTATAAAGGGACCACATGTGCCTTTCTCCAGTACTCTGGCACCACTCCTGACTCCACTCCTAAATCCAAGAGGATTGTGAAAAATTGCAAAAGGATGTCCAAATAGCAGATTAATTTTAATATGAACAAGTGCAAAGTTATGCACCTAGGAAAGAACAACCAAAACTTTGGTTATACGATGCAAGACACCACCTTAGAAACCACCACCCAGGAAAAAGATTTAGGCGACATCGTGGATAATACACCACTCCACTAAGTGTGCAGCGGTGGCCAAGAAAGCAAATAGAATGCTATGAATCATAAGAAAAGGAATGAAAAATAAAACCATGGATATTATAATGCCTCTGTATCGTTCCATGGTGCGACTGCACCTTGAATATTGTGTGCAATTCTGGTCACCATATTTTAAAAAGGAGTTAGTAGAATTAGAAAATGTACAGAGAAGAGCTTCAAAAATGGTAAAGGTTATAGAAGGATACCTCTATGAGGAGAGTCTTGAAAGGTTAGGGCTCTTCAACTTGGAAAAGAGATGGTTCGGGGGGATGTGATAGAGGTCTATATATTAATGAATGGAGTGGAACGAGTAAACATAGATCTGTTTACACTATCAAAAAGTAGAAAAACTAGAGGATACACAATGAAGCTACAATGCAACCCATTTAAGACTATTAAGAGAATATTTTTTTTACTCAACGTGTAATCAAACTCTGGAATTTGTTACCGGAGGATGTAGTAAAAACTGTTAGTGTAGCTGGGTTTAAAAAAGGTTTGGACAAGTTCCTGGAGGAAAGGTCCATAAACTGTTATTAAAGAGGACCCTGGAAATCCACTGCTTACCTTGGGTCGAGCATTGTGGAACCTGTGTGCCTTTTTGGGAACCTGCCAGGTACTTGTGACCTGGATTAACTACTGTTGGAAACAGGATATTGGGCTTGATGGTCCTTGGTCTGACCCAGTATGGCATTTCTTATGTTCTTCACTCCCAGTTAAAATTTAGATTTTGGAGAAGACAAAGTTGTTTACCTGTGGTGGGAGTTCTCCCTACATAGCAGAGAAATGCAGTTGCACTATCCCACTCCCTTCCCGCATCATACACTGCGCACTAAACAAAGAAGGACTTCATGTGGGAAAGCCAAGGAGGATCTCGCTGCTCATAGACAGACATAAAAAAGACACACCTGATCTTTGTCCAAACCCACCTTGAGAAATCACAGTCCTTCTAGGAAAGTGTTCTGTGGACAGATGAAACCAAGCTTGAGCTCTTTAGCAATACAGAACAATGATTTGTTTACAGGCAAAGAAATGAAGCTTATAAGGAAAAAAAACACTCTTCCTACAGTTAAATATGGTGGAGGTTCCATATTGTTGTGAGGCTGTTTTGCTGCCTCAGGAACTGGAGGCCTGGAATGTATTAAAGGAATCATGAAGTCAGAGGACTACCGAAGTGTTTTGGGGCGAAATGTGCTGCCTGGTGTCGGGAAGCTAGGTCTGGATTGAAGGTCATAGGTTCTCCAGCAGGATAATGATCCAAAACATACGTCCAAAAGTACAAAGAATGGTTTAAAAGGACCAAATGGACTGTTTTTTGTGTTTTTTTTTAACTTGGTCTTTATTGCAAATTTTGTCAATATTATACACATCCTACAATGCCTTGTATTCCAACCCCCCCCCCCCTTCCCTCTGCTTCCCCTTATAACATCATCATTTTCATCAATCTTCTCATTATCAACATTATATTTCACCTATGGCCTACTTAACTTTCAACCTTATTGCCAGTTGTTATTGCCTTGTTTATGGTATTTACCAGGATATTTACTATTCACTACTTTACTAGTCTTTCGTGTTTGCTTGACTAATTTACTACATTATCATTTTGAGTCAAATACAATATTTTCCATATTTCCAGGGGGCAACACTCTTTCACCTACTTGCCTCCTGCATTTGCCATTCGATTTCTTTACTCTTGTACTTTGTGGATCTGGGTCTGTCTTTTCCTTCTTCTACCCTTTTTTTTTCCCAGCCAGCCTTCATGCATTCTTCTTTCATATCTTCCCATCCATCCACCCTCTATTCCCCTGTATGCTATTGAACCCATGTTTAATATACCTCCTGTTAGATTTTTCCACATCTTTTCTGTGAAAGAGCCATCATTCGACTCATGGTATATCCATATTTCAGCTTTTTGAGAATTTCTCCCCTAGAAGTCATCTGTGATTGTCGCCAGACCCCTGCTATTGCCATCCAGGCTGCCACCACTATCTGCACTGTAAGCTTCATATTGGGATCCTCCCACCACTGCCCACCCTCAAAAAGCAGCAGATATTCAGGGGTGTTCACCATGTCCCTTCCCATCACTTCTTTGTGTATGCTCCCTACCATCCCCCAATATTCCTGTATTTTGGGGCATCCCCACCACATAGGGATATAATCTCCGCTTTTCCCACATCCTTCCAACATGCTGTGTCTCCTTTTCCTCCCATTTGACAGTCCGCTTTGGCGTTAAATATATTCTGTATAGGGTCTTCCAGCAGTGTTCCTGCATTGCCGCTGATCCACCCACCTTCAGACCTTGATATATTTGCGCCCAGGTGGTCTCCTCCCACTCTCTACCCAGATCCCTTTCCCAGGATTCCATAAATGTTTCTTTCCCTTTGGGTTGCATCAGCAACTGATATATTCGGATCAGCTGCCCTTTGGTGTAGTACCCTCTGGATACCATCTGTTCAAACTGAGTTTTTACCTGCAACCCCTTCCCCATCCGTCTCTTTTCCCTTAGGAAATGCACTGCCTGAAAGTATGTGTAAAAACTCCTCTGTTCAACCCCGTACTCTCACTGGATGGTTTCAAAGCTTTTGATTTGGCCACCATCTGTTACTAATTGTCCCCACTTCACCAAACCTTTATCCATCTACGCTTTAAACCCCTGGGTAGTTTTCCCTGGTTCAAAGTCTGTCGTTCCCCAAATGTATTGCATATAAAGTCCCCCCTCCCTTGCCAAATCCCTCTGATCATCTGTATGAACGGATGTATTTCCTCGCCTTGTTCCGTTCCCTCTTTTTTTCCAAATTCCTTCCCGGGAGTCCCCTTGCCTTAGCCCCCACTCATGTCTACCCATTGAGTGTCTCCTCCCCTATCTCCCCATTCGATTAGTGCCTGGAGTTGAACGGCCTGGTAGTACATCTTTAAATTCGGGACCCCCATTCCCCCATCTTTCCTCTTCCAACACATCACTTGCCTTTTTACCCTGGGTGGTTTCCTCTTCCATATATACCCAAAACCTCTATGTTGCTATCTTTTCAGGAAATGCTCAGGCACTGGAATAGGCAGCATCTGAAACATGAATAGCAAGCGCAGCAACACATTCATTTTTATGACAGCAATTCTCCCTCCCCATGAAAAATAGGGTTTGTCCCATATCTCCAGATCCTGCATTATCTGTCGCCACATTGGTGGGTGGTTTAGCTTAAACATCTCCTTTATGTCACTCCCTAGTTGTATTCCTAGATATCTAATTGCTTCTTTTCTCCATTTAAATGCAAAGGCTGTTTTTAGTCTGTCCTCTAGGTGATGATCCAATTCAACCTTCATTATTTCCATTTTTGTCAGGTTTATCTTATATCCTGAGACTTTACTATATCTCTCTATCGACTTCAAGAAATTGGGTAATGTTATTAGTGGTCCATCTATAATATAGATTGTCATCTGCATATAATGCCATTTTATATTCCTTGCCCCTAACTTCTACTCCTCTTATATCCGCAGAGGCTTGCACTGCCACTGCCAGAGGCTCAATTACTAGGCCAAACAGTAGAGGGGACAATGGCAACCCTGTCGCGTGCCTCTGCCCAGACAGAATTCCTCTGAATATTTACCATTTACCCTTATCCTGTCCCTAGGGTTATGATATATTGCTTTTATCCAGGCCATAAATGTGTCTTCTAACCCCATCCTTGCCAAAACTGTAAGCATCAACCCCCATTCTACTCTATTGAAAGCTTTTTCCACATCTACAGCCATGAGTATGGTCGGCTCCTTTTTTTCCTTAGCCTTCCAAATGCCATTGAGGAGCTTCTGTACATTATCTCTGGCATGCCTTCCCAGTATGAATCCTGTTTGGTCTGCTCCTATCAATTTGGGGAGGTAGCGCTGTATGCGGTTTGCCAGATTTTTAGCGTCTCAGTTAATTAACAAAATTGGGCGATAAGAGCTACCCACTGTTATGTCTTTTCCCATCTTGTGCAGCACTGTGATCCCTGCTACTGCCATGGACTTTGGCAGCTGCCCTTCCTTTGTTATTGTGTTAAACATCTCTTATGATATCCACTACCTCTCCTTCAAATACTTTTATAAAAGCGTGCAGTCAAGCCGTCCAAGCCTGGGGCTTTGCCCTCCTTTAACCCTCTAATGGCTGCCAGGACTTCATCCACTTCATAATTTTCCCCAATTCCTCTTGCTCCCCTTCCTGTAGTTCTACCAATGGGAGGTTATGGAGGAATTTCGCCCCTTTCTTTACCCCCTCTTCTATTTCAGATGTGTAAAGCTTCTGATAGAAGTCAACGAATGCCTTCTGGATCCCTACTGTGGTAAATTCCATTCCTCCTTGTCTATTCCTCATCTTCCATATGCTCTGCTGTACTTTCAGGGCTCGCATTTTGCAGGCCATCTGTGTTCATAGTTATGTTGCTGTAGTTTTTCTATCC
The DNA here is from genome assembly GCA_033557465.1 of Ichthyophis bannanicus. NCBI lineage: Eukaryota > Metazoa > Chordata > Amphibia > Gymnophiona > Ichthyophiidae > Ichthyophis > Ichthyophis bannanicus. The sequence continues at coordinate 451,387,541 of CM066037.1, forward strand.
AATATACCCATTCTTCCATTTGCAGGTTTTTCAGTTTCCCCCTTATTCTCTATTTCTCTAAGCGCTTTCCTTCCCCCTGTTCTTTTATGCTTCTCCGACCACCTTTCCAGCTCTTCTCTTAACTGTGCTTCCACCCTTCCTCTTTCCCTCTTCTTCATTGTTCCTATTTTTATAAATTTTCCCCTCATAAAAGCATTGTAACTGTTCTATACTACATCCAGTCCCATTTCCGGGGTATAGTTATCCTTAAAGAAACTTGTGGTTGCCTTTTGTAGCTTTCCTACAGTCTCTCTATCTTCTAAAAATGATTCATTCAACCTCCAGAACTGAAGGCTCCCCTCTTTCAGATTCCAATCCACCCTGACCCCCACTGGAGCGTGGTCTGACAACTGAATTTGTCTCAATTCTACTTCCTGCACGTATGAAACCAAGGTTTCATCCATCAAGATCATGTCTATGCGGCTGTATGAGTGGTACACTTGGGAATAAAAAGTACAATTCCTCCTAGAACACACTTTTTGCCTCCGCACATCTACCAGTCCCAGTGACCTCATTAATAGTTTTAATTTGACTCTGTGTGCTCTCTTCCCATTCCCTCCCCCCCCGTGTTGTCTAATAGGGGGTTCAACGTTATATTGAAATCCCCCCCCCCCCCAAGATGACAGGGGCCTCAGCTTCTTCCGCCACTCTTTTACACAGGTTATCATAAAATTGCCCTTGCCCCTCATTAAGTGCATACACACACACTGTCAGCACCAGCTTAGCGTTAATCTTTCCCTCCCATATTATCCACCTCCCCTCCCCATCTTTTTGGATTTTTTGTTCTTCTATTTTCAGGTGTCTGGATAACATTATGCCTATCCCCCCCCACACACACACACCTCCTCGCTTTACTTCTATTGCTGCCAGATATGCATATGGAAATTCTTTCGTTCTCAACATGCCCTCCTGATTAGACTTCAGGTGAGTTTCTTGTGTAGTATTATGTCCGCCTTTTTCCTCTCCCCCTCCCTTTGAAGACTGCGCCATGATGCTAAGCCTTTCACATTTAGGGATATAATCTGTATCTTTTGGCCACGTTCCTCTCCTACTCAATTATCTTTATTCCCCTCCTTTTCCCTCTTCCCCTTCCCTCCCCTCATCCCCCCCTATTTTTATTGCCCTCCCAGCAATCGTTGTCCGCAAGGAACAACTCACCCGGCCCCATGCCTAACCCCCTTTTCAGTCTCTGATGCCTACTTGTCCTTCCCCCTCCCTTCTAATACCCTCTTTGACTTATATTTTACCCCTTCTCCATTCATTCATCTGAGATTATTCCTATGTTCATTCAATCATTCTTTCATTCACTCCCCCCTCCCCATACTCCATCTTTCACTTATCCCTTCCCTCCTTCCTACCTCCCCTCCTAACTTCTCTCCTAATCCACTCCATTTGCTTTCAGCATATTTCATTCTTCTCTACCTCAGTGGGGAGTCCTTCCCTCCACCAATAAACATGCCTCCTTTTTCAAAGAACAAAGAAAAAAAAAGATTTTCCAGCAAAACAAAGCCAAAGTAAAAATATTGTCCCAGTCCTATTTCATTCTCCATTACTGTCTCGTGTTCCCTTCCGTTTCCTCTGGCATTCCGCCACTTCCCACTTGTTCCTCAGCTCTTTCCAGATCCTGGAGCCTTTCGGGTTGCTTATATCCCTGGCACATTCTTACATCCCATCTCCACCATTGCCGCTCTTAAATCCTCTTCTGTCATTGCAAGTTTAGTAGTGCCATTTTTTGTGAATGCTAGTCCTTATGAATACAGCCATCTATAGTGCACATTATCTTGTCTTAACACCATTGTATATCCACTTCATGCTCTCCTCCTTGCCAGGGTCGCTAATGCTAAAGCTGCAAACACTGCAATGGTGTGGCCATTCCATGTAAATTTTCCTGCTTTCCTCATTTGAGCTGCTATTTGCTCCTTGATGCTGTAGTCATGTAGGCAGACCACTACGTTATTCGGCAATTGATTTCTTGATTGACCTAAGGTCCTGTCTGTTCGGTCCACTTTTATATTGTCCATCTCCTTCCACTCTGCTCTCAGCAGCTGCCCAAATATTTCTTTGGTGATCTTTGCGCAGTCCTGAAATCCTTCCTCCTCTGGGACCCCTTTGATTTGCAGATTTTGCCTGTGCGTGCGATTTTCCAAATCCTCCAACTTTAATGCGATTTCATTGTTCTCTGTCTGTTGTTTGAACATCTGTTCTCAGCTCCTCCACAGCCACTGAGGTCTTTTCCACGTTGCCATCCAGCTCTTCTACATGTTTCCTCACCTCCACTACCTCTGTTCTGAGGCCTGCAATCATTCCTGCCACCTCCTCTTTTATCCCGGCAGTGTCTCGCCTCACATCTGCAAATCACCGCTGCATCTCCTTTTTCGTGATCTGCCCGAGCATTTCCGCTCCATTTAATCCCTCTATATCTGAGTCTGTTTCACCTTGATCACTCTGTTGATTTCTGGGGTCCACCATTTTTTCACCCTCCGCTTCTGGCCCCTTTTGCTTCCGATAAGCATAATCCTTTAAATCTGTGTTTTTTTTCTGCCCGTCGTTGCCATCTCTACCTTCTCGACCCCTTCCTCTGTGATATTCTTTGCTTGTTAGCTTTGACGTTAGAGTTTTAGAAACACAGAAACATGGTGACAGAAAAAGACCACATGGCCTATCTAGTCTGTCCTTCCATATCAACCACTACATTTCCCTTTTTTCCTTTAGAGATCTTCTGTTTGTCCCATGTTTCTTTGAATTCAGATACTGTCCTCATCTCTACCACCTCCATTGGAAGACTATTCCACGGATGCACCACTCTTTCCATAAAGGAATATTTCCGCATATCATTCCTGGATAGATTCACCTTTTATTGGGGTTTTAGGGTACGGGGCTCCTCTCCTATCCAACCATGCGGCCTGGTGACATTACTTCCTCCTCAAAATGGACTGTTTTAAACTGGCCAGCAATGAGTCCTGATCTCAATCCAATTGAGAACCTTTGGAAAGAGCTGAAATCTGCCATTGGTAAAAGGAATCCTGGACACATTCATGAACTGGAACAAATCGCAGTTGAAGAGTGGGAGAGACTACCAGCAGACAGATGTATGGAACTTATAGATGGCTGCAAGAAACGTTTGGGGACTGTTATCACTGCCAAGGGTTGTGCAACCAAATATTAGTGAAGGGTACCATTAATGCTGTCCATGTCATATTTTGTTTTTTTCTCATAAATTGGTACATCTAAGTTGCACAGACATATTTTTTGTTGTATACTTTTGAACATACTATTATAATATTGACATACAGTTTCAATATTTCCAATTATTTCTCAAGATATTGTACACAAAATACCTAAAATGCAAGGGTGCCAATAATGTTGACCACAACTGTATACTATGCCAGAAATAAAAGACAAAGAAGAAATGTTTTAGAATTAAGAAAAAACTTGTATGAATTATAATGAAATGCAGTGCAGTCAATGAATGCTTAATTTCTAGTCATCTACGAGAAATTCCAATCAATAAAATTATTATTTGGGTATATGCGCCAACAGCAAATGTAGAAGAGGTTGAAGAGAGAGCTCAATAACATCAACAAAGACAATACAGATCACCAGCTGCCAGTATGCAAACTCAAACTGAACCCGTAAAACAGCAAGCCACTCATGAATGTAGCAAAGTATGATCTTGAAATTATTACCCTTGTTCTCTGTAAACCGCCACTGATCCTGGGAAGTAGCGGTATATAAAAGTTTTCAAATAAATAAATAAATACCACAGGAATTTAAAGAGTGCCTGCAAAATTGATTTCCACTTTGGATACTAATGACAGAGCACCAGAAGAATTATGGCATGACATCAAGAAGGTTTTATACTCAAAGAACGTGAAAGGTAAAGCAAAAGGTAAAAATACTAAAATGGCCAAAATGCACGACCGAAGAAACTCTGAAAAGCAAAAGCCAAAGAGAGGTAATCCTAGAAATTAACAGAAATTTCCAACATGAAGAAAGACGAGACAAAGAGAAGTACCAACAATGACATATACAAGGAAATAGAATCAGAAGCTATTAGAGGAAGGACAAGATCAGCCGTCCTAAAGTTACGAAAGTTAAAGAAAATTCCAGCCTCAAATTGAAATGCTAAAAGACACTCAAGGTTCCATGTTAAATGATAGTAAGAAGATCCAAAATAGGTGGAAAGAATACAAAAATTCATTATACCATAAAGATCAAGCAATTCAACAGCCATTTCAACCTGTACTTTTATTTATTTAACATTCTTATATACTGCATTTCATGATATCAAGGCGGTTTACATTGAACAGGGCATTATAACTTGGAGATAACTATTTTACAGGGAACATGGGCAATGGAGGGTTAAGTGATTTGCCCAAGACCACAAGGAGCACCTGTGGGACTAGAAACCCCAGTCCTTCCAGCCCAAGGTTGCTGTCCTCTAGTGGGATTTGAACCCCTGACCTTCCGGTCTGAGGTAACTTGCCCCAACCGCTAGGCCACTCCTCCACTTTATGATCAGGAATAGTGATAATGAAAGAAGACGAAGCAGCATTGAAAGTATTATCAAAGAACAAAATACCAGGCATCAATGGCATTTCTGTTGAAGTATGACAGCAATCAGATGCAACTGTTATAAGGCTCTGCCAGAAAATTTGGAAGACAGCATCATAGCTGACTGACTAGAAAAGATTTGTGTTCATGCTAATACTGAAGAAAGGTCATCCAACTGAATGTGGAAATTACTGCAAACAAAATAAGAAGGCCATTTCAGAATGGTTAGATACCATTTATGTGTGTAAAAATCTAGCGATTGTAGGAAAGCTTCTTCTTATACATGTAAGCCACCATGTACACAGATTTCAAGGGGGCATAATGGGGGGCAAAGTGTAGGTGGACTTAGAATTGATATTTCCAATTCATCCCTCCAGTCCAGTCCAGACTCCTGGGTAATATCCTACTTTCAGCAGATGGAGACTGAGAATTGTAGACTTCTATGATGTCACAATATAAGGGAACTGAATTCCACCCCTTAAGCCAGTATTCTCAGTCTCCAGCAGATAGGATAAGCTCAGGTCAGTCTGGGCTGCACTGAAGGGTTTTAGATTGTGACTGGTTTGAAAAGGAAAAAAAAGAGCTAGAAAAGAAGATTTTAATTGACAGTGGAGTTCTTTGGTGAAGAGAACTGCCCCTCAGGGCACCAAAGCCGTTGAATTAGCTGTGGTTCCTAGTGGGGAGAGGGGAGGAAGGAAATACCCGTTAATTTGTGTCCCCTTTCCTTCTTTGGATTCTCCTTACTGTGACTTGGCCTCTTGCCTGGTAGAGTGTTCCTGTCACTTTAAGTGGCCGAGCCGGAGTGTTCAGTCACTCGCAGCTGACACAGACAGGGCAGGAGCCTCTGGAGTCGGCTGCCATTGAAGGGCATGGGTGCCTGGATAAGTGCATTGCTCTTACAGGGGGATTGATTTTGGTAGTCTTGGCCTTTCCTTTCCTGTCTGTGGCTTCTCTGATTTCATTTTGGTCAGCGTCAGGGGTTGTTACTTGTGCCAACGTTGACATACCTGCGTCTGTAAAGGTGGTGTGTGCAGCCTGTGGCTTAAAATGAGGTTGGTTGTCATCATTGGGCTTCTGCCACAGTTGCAAAGCAGAGGACTGTGCTGTGGGAGATGGGTTTCAGGGGACTTGAATTTCATTGAGGGAACTTCCGGAGCAGCCGGTAGAGTAAGTTCAGCATGTTTTTGACTAGGCCTCTCAGACCACGGTTTTGGCGGAAACCGCAGCCATTTTAGGCTCTTCAGTCCTGCTATCTTCTGTTGCTGCAGGGAGTCAGGATTCAGTTGCTGCTCCTCTCCGCAGGTATTCGAGACAGCATTTTGGGCAGCACTTGAACTCAGCAGCACTACCCTTCTCTCTTAATTTTGTGCTCCTATTACATCAGGCCTACTGCATGAAGCAGAACCTGGGGCGAGCTCGGGAGGTCCAAATCGGTGCCTCTGCAACCGACAAAGGAAACAGTAATGTGGCCTTTGAGCCTTCAGGGGCAGAGTATTTTCGCCCGCAGGAGGAACTGGCAGCGGATCAAGCCTCTGAAGGGTCAGTGGCCTCCATGGACCTTCTCAAGGGGACCTCAGGTCTTGGTATGGACGAGTCCAATGCAAAGCTGGAAGAGGGGGAGATACCTCTGGGAGAAGATCCCAGTATAGTCCAGGTGTTCCGATGGGAAGAACTTTCGACACTGATTGCGCATTCCCTGCTGGTGCTTATTCCAACAGGGCTCTCAAAAACAGGAGATTCCTCTGGAGGACCCTCTGCTGTATGGCTTACGGACATCGGAGATGGCGTTTCTAGTTCACTGGGCCATCCAGCAGATGATGGAGATGGAATGGGAGGTGCCCGAAGCGGGTTTGCGGGGAGGGCGGACTGTGGCTGGCTTGTATCCCAATCCGGCCATGGAAAAAGAGTTTTTCAAGGTGCCTAAAGTAAATGCTCTGGTCTTGGTGGCTACCAAGAAGACCACCAACCCGGTAGAGAGTGGTGCAGTGCTCAAAGATGTACGGCATGAAATTGGAGACATTACTGAAGCAGGCCTTTGAGGTGAATGCCCTAGCCCTCCAGGCCTCCATATGCAGCGTGATGTGGCCAGGGCCTGTTTGTGCTGGTAACAGGGATTGCCAGAAGCGGACATGCAAAGTCAGCAGCCTCTGCCGGAGGCAGCCAAGTTGGAGTCCAGTTCTGCATATTTGGCGGACGCTTTCTATGTTCTCCTTAGGGCTTCTGCTAAGAGTATGGCTTCCGTGGTGACAGCTTGCCATTTCCTTTGGCTATACAACTGGTCCACTGATGTCTCTTCAGTCTTGCCTTAGCAGGCTGCCCTTTAAGCTTCTCTTTGGAGAGGCATTGGAAAAAGCTGGTCAAGGACTTTGAGGCCAAACCTGCCAAGCTTCCAGAGAATATGCCTAAGAGCTCTAAGTCAACTCCGTCCACAAGGGGCCAATCGAGGGATTTTCATTGGTTCCGTGCAGTTTGCTTTGCTCCCTGTCAGCGAGGGCGCTATTCCTCCAGAGGAAGCAGTCCTTTCATGGCAGAAGAGGAACCGGAAAAGGTTATTTTGCGGAAGCAGGAGTCAGTGCCAAGAAATCCCAAGGAGATGAGTGGGGCTTAAGCAGGGGTGGTTCCAACTGGCAGGAGGCTCTGCCAGTTCTACTTCGCCTGGGTCTATATCACCTCTGATCAGTGTGTGCTATTTACCTCCACAAGAGCTATGTTCTAGAATTCACATGACCTCCTTGCCGACACTTTTCTGTTGTCGCCTTGCAAGGCCCCTGCCAAGCTGCAGGCTATGAAGGACACTCTACAGCAGCTCCTGCGGCTGGAAGCAGTGGTGCTGGTTCCTGCAAATCAGTTAGGACTAGGCCGCTACTCCATTTATTTTGTGGTCCCCAAAAAGGAAGGGACCTTTCATCCTATCCTTGATCTCAAGTACGTCAACAGAGCCTTGCAAATGCCTCACTTTAGGATTGAAAGGCTGTGATCAGTTATCGTCACCGTGCAAAAGGGTAAGTTCTTATCTCCAGGAACAAGCATGAATGAGTCTTCACATATGGGTATCGTCGGTACCGACGGAGCCTGCGCGGGAACGCTCCCCAGCGTCCAAGAGAAAAGCTTTTGGGAGCATCCCACAGCACCTGCGCACTGCCTTCCCGCCTTTTCCAACTGCCTCTCTCCAGTTCTTCTTTTCCGTGGAGCCAGCAGGTCGTGTTCCTGTCACCGCTGAAGAATTTCTTTATTTTCTTTTATTTCTTTAGTCGCGTGTCTGCCTTCTCGACGCCGGACCGGTACCGCCGGTCTTTTCTTTCTTTATTCTAAAAAAAAACCAAACTACTGTTTCTCACTTCAGTGCTTTTTTCTTTCTTGGGCCTTAGGCCTGCAAAACTTTTTCCTCATGGAAAAGCCCGCCTCTGGGTTTAAAAAGTGCACGAAGTGCAGCGGCACTATTTCTGTCACCGACACACATGAATGGTGTCTAAAATGTTTAGGTCCTGACCATTCCATCACGGATTGTGAGTCCTGTTCCATGATGTCAAAAAGAGGTCTACAGAATCGAGCAGCCAAGCTCAGTACCCTGTTTCCCTCTGATGCAGCTTCGGTTGCATCGACGTCTTCCAGGGCTTCTTCTTCCTCACATGGATCTCAGGTAACCAAACTTAAGTCCAGCCGGTCCTCGAAGGGTAAATCTCCCTCTAAGTATCGAGATGCCTCCAGGCTTGCCCTCGAGGAATCCGCACCGGCAAAATTACCCCGGCGGGAGGCTCCGGCTTCCAAAGCTTTATCTATGGGGTCACAGGTTGACATTGATGGCTCGGCCTCAACCGATCACCTGTTGCCATGTTCTGGGGTACCGGTGGTTCCCACCGGTACCGACATCCAGACATTGGTGGCGGCGATGGATCAGAATATCCTGACCATGCAGCGTGCCATCACGGCATTCATACAAGCTGCGACGCCTTCGGTACCGCAACAAACTCCGTTGTCGGTACCGACTTCGGCACCGGTACCGATATCGGTTCTGGTGCTGGTACCGATTGCATCGACATCTGCTTCGGTGTCAACTGCAGCGGTACACTGTTCTGTGATGCCCATCGGTACCGATCACTCCCGATGTCGATACCGCCCGGTACGCGTATCGGGCTCTGCAGGAGCATCCAGACAGGCGATACTTCGATTCCTCTGAAGACTCTGATGAATCAGAGGTCTCTGTCGAAGCATCGGTGATCCATCCTCAGGAGCCCTCTTCTCCAAAAAGGAGAATGTCTCCTCCAGAGGACTTGTCTTTCCAAGACTTCATCAGGGAAGTGGCCAGGGGCCTTTCCATCTCAGTGGCCCCTGAGACAGAGCCTAGAGCCAAAAGGTTAGATATTTTACAATATCCTAAGGCTCCTAAAGAGGCAGCCACTTTACCAATACATGAGATTCTTTATGATCACATGTTGGGCATATGGGAGACTCCTCTCACCACTTCCCCTCATTTTCGCAGGTTGGACACCATGTATCGTGTTCCTCCTTGTCCTGGCTTCCATAAGACTCAGCTTCCTCACCACTCCATTGTGGTGGAGTCTGCTATGAAGAAGATAAAGAGTACAAAAAGGCACTCTTCTGCTCCTCCAGGAAGAGAATGCAGAACTCTAGATGCCTTTGGCAGGAGAATTTTCCAGGACAGTATGCTTGTTGCCAGAATCAACTCATATAGTCTCTATATGGGGATGTTTCTAAAAGAGGTTACAGATCACCTGCAAACTTTATCTCCTTTTATTTCAGAAGATAAAAGGGAAGAGTTCCTCACCTGGCTCAAACATGCCCAGGATATTTCTAAGTTTTCCAACCGTGCAGCCTTTGACTCCTTTGAAGGTGCCAGCAGAGCCTCGGCTATTGCCATAGGTGCACACAGAGTTGCTTGGTTACAAGCTTCTGATTTGGAACCTTGGGTTCAAGATGGACTAGGAAACCTTCCTTGTACAGGTGAAAACCTTTTTGGCAAAGATTGGCAAGCAAAGGCCACCCAAATGGATGTTGAAAATTCTGCTTTAGATAGACTTTCAAAGTCTACTACTGCTCCAAAAGGTTGTTCAAAAAGGGTTTTTTTCCCAAAAAAGGGAAATATTATTCTGCTTATAGTCAGCAGTCATCTTCTGCAGGTCGTTTTGCTACAAAGAGACAGCAACAAATGAAACAGGCCAAGCCTAAGGCTGCTAGGACTGCTACGGCCCAGCAGCCTCAGCCTCCTCAGGGCCTTTGATTCACACCTAGAGAACTTAGCCTTTCTGGCTCTAGAACATCCAGAGCCTCTCACCATTCCAGGAAGGTTAGCTCACTTTGCTCCCAGATGGGAACAAATCACAACAGAGCAATGGACCCTCTCCATCATAAGGGAAGGGTACAAGCTTCATTTCTCATACCTTCCCCCTCACACCATGGTGAGACAGTTCAATTCTCCAACATCTCTTCTCGACCTTCTGGGTCAGGAGATTGCTACCCTTCTTGCCCAAGGGGCAATAGAAGAAGTACCCCTTCTTCAACAGGAGTCAGGGTTCTACTCCCCCTACTTTCTCATCCCAAAGAAAACAGGGGGCTACAGACCCATATTAGATCTCAGAGAATTGAACAAGTTTCTACGCAAGGAGAAATTCAAGATGATTTCTCTCGGTACTCTCCTTCCATACCTCCAGAGTCAGGACTGGCTTTGTTCTCTAGATCTCAAGGATGCGTACACCCATGTTCTCATCCATCCAGCACACAGAAGGTTCCTTTGGTTCCTTTTCCAGGGGAAGCACTATCAATACAGAGTGCTTCCCTTCGGTCTGGCCTCTGCTCCAAGGGTGTTTACAAAATGCATGGCAGTAGTAGCTGCATTTCTACGCACTCTAGGAATATTTGTATTCCCATATCTGGACAACTGGCTCATCAGAGCTCCATCCCAGTCAGAGGCCCAGGCTTCCCTGGCCTGCACAAGGCATATTCTTCAGTATCTGGGACTTGTAATAAACATCCCAAAGTCCCATCTCACCCCTACTCAATCTCTAGAGTTCATAGGGACCTTACTGGATACCACCACTGCAAGGGCCTATCTTCCCCAGGCCCGTTGCCTACGCTTGGTGCAGTTAGCCTCCCAGATTCAGTTAAAGTCCCATTTAACTGCTCGAGAGATGTTACAACTGTTAGGCCACATGGCCTCAACCGTGCATGTGGTCCCTTATGCTCGTCTTCACATGAGGGCAGCTCAATGGACTTTGTCCACCCAATGGACCCAGGCATCAGGGTGCCTGTCAGACAAAATAGCAACCTCCAGTCGCCTTTTTTGCTCTCTCCAGTGGTGGAAATCCACCCAAAATCTGTTGCTGGGATCCCCCTTTCAACAGGTGTTACCCCAAGCAACCCTTACAACAGATGCCTCCCCAAAGGGCTGGGGGGCTCATCTACAAGATCTCTCCACCCTAGGCATCTGGTCTCCACAGGAGACATCTCTACATATCAACCTCTTAAAGCTCAGAGCAGTTTTTCTAGCTCTGAGTCTTCCACACTCTGCTCAGCTACAAGACAGTCCTCATCCACACGGACAACCAAGTAGCCATGTTCTACGTGAACAAGCAGGGGGGGACTGGCTCTCTGTCGCTTTGCAACGAAGCTCTGAGACTGTGGGCCTTCGCCAGAGAGCATCAAATTCATCTCATGGCAGTGTATCTTCCAGGAGTTCAAAACTCTTGGGCAGACAGACTCAGTCGAGTTCTGCTTCCACACGAATGGTCCCTCCATGGGGACCAGATAGCCAGAATCTTTCAAATTTGGGGAACCCCAGACATAGACCTTGTCAGACGGCTGCCTGGGTGAGAATGTTCACAGTCTTGGCAAAGGCATATATCAATATGATTTGCAAGGGATTGTAAGAAATGCAGTCCATTCACACCAGACACAGCCGCTCACAATAATTAGTTGTGCTTGAGTGTAAAGCCAATAAGATATTTATTTATGGGGTTATTTCTCCCAACACAGATATGCTTGGTAGCACATAAAACAGGATACTTGCTTTCAGTGTTAAACTTAGAAAAACAAAATCAGGAAAACAACAGCTGAACTTGTCAGGCAATCAAATCAAAAGAATAAAGACCTGGTTGGTAACAAACTGGTCTTTTCTGTAGGCTCTAGCTAATATTTTCTTAGCAGTGTATCAAACAACAAGCAAAACCCACAAAGAAGGGAAAAACTGTTCTTTTCAGGTTAACTTCTTATATCTTCACACATAGATTCAGAAGTGAATTCCCTCAGAGCTCACAAGCAATTAGGTAAGGCTCAATTGCTAGCAGTTATCCAGCTGAAACCCCTTAGCTGGCTTGCTTTCTACTGCGTGGCTCAAATCCTACTCAGGAGCTTTTCTGAGAAGATTAAAGAACAAGTTTGTATTTCTTTGTGATGGTTGTTGTACTTTGTAACAGTAAATTACCAAAGGAGTTTAGACAGAGAGCAGTCCATGTATTCACAGCCTGTATCTAAGACTTCTCCCCCTTCTTCAACAATCATGGGTTCAATATCCTGGATTGGCACAGAAGAATTTCTCAATGCAGCATTTTCAGGAGAATACTTATTTCCCTGCTGTCTTTCAAGGGTATAGCTAGGGCATAGATCAGTGTTCATACCTGAGCTTCCATTGCTGTTAGAGTTCCTCTCTAAATAGCCTGGCCAGTATGTAGTCCAGTTCTTATGTCCAGCCTTCCAATCCAGATCCCTGGACACTGGATCTCTCTTCACATACCTTCTGGCACGGGTCTTAGGGTCCCTTCCACGTGCAGCCGTCTCCCTCACAGGTACCGTCTGGAGATTCCTAGCTCTGCAGCACCATTCCTCTGGCTTTCCCCAGTCCAATGGTGTATGCTGGCCTTTTGAATGTCTCCCAGTATACGTACTGCTCTGGACTCCTTTAGACCTCCCAAATGCTTTTCTCTTCTTTCTTCCAAAGGGTTTCTTGCCCTCTCTGTCCGTCCGCTCTGGCTTCTGCTTCTGATGATCCTCCAGATGATGAAGCTGATCAAGATGAGGATCTCCAAGATGAATCTGAGGATGAGGATAATTCTCTGTAGAATAAACTCTACCTTTATTCTGCTTTGATGAGTGCTCCACCCTAGCACAGCGCAGCTGTGTTGAATCAGGCCCTGCCCTTTGAGATGAGTGCTTGGGGATTACCTCATAGCCCTCTTGATTGAACACACGTTTCCCCACTTCAGCTCCTCTAATGGCTGTTGGAAACCTGGTGCATTCTGGGACTGGTAGTCTTTTATGGGAAAATTCTGTTTTCTTATTTCTAGCAGAACTGACAGGTTGCTTGTTCAGAGTCACTTCACCTTTACTATAGCTCCTTCCTGAGCTATGATAAGCTTCCTTATCACAACCTGTTTGCAAGTCCGTGGAATGCCAAACTTCCCCGGTTCTGTTCCAGGATTCCATGTCAGGGAGTTCAGGCCAGGGATGCCTTCCTCCTTCACTGGGGGCAAGACTTCCTCTATGCCTTCCCACCCATTCCCCTAATTCCCAAGACACTGTTCAAGCTTCAGAGAGACAGGGGCTCTATGATCCTCATAGTACCACGTTGGCCACGCCAAGTGTGGTACCCTCTACTTCTGCTTCTCTCTCAAGCTCCCTCCCTGGACTTGGGATCTGCTCCAGACCTCCTGTCCCAGGAGCAGGGAACATTGTGGCACCCAAATCCCCAGTCTCTTCATCTCAGGGCCTGGTTGCTGAAGGCCTAGACCTTCAGGATTTGCATATTTCTTTGCAAGTGAAGGATATCCTTCATGCTTCCAGAAAGCCTTCCACCAGACGTTCCTATGCTTTTAAATGGAAGAGGTTTACCATTTGGTGTGCAGAGAAGGGTCTTAACCCTCTGGCAATACCTCTGAATTCTCTACTGGAGTATTTGCTGCATTTATCCCATGCAGGCCTTAAAACGAATTCAGTAAGAGTCCATTTGAGTGCTATTGCAGCATCCCTTAAGCCTCTCAATGGACAACCTATTTCCTCTCATCCTCTTATAGCAAGGTTCATGAGAGGCCTTCTTTTGACTAAACCTCCCATTAGACCACCTCCAGTGGCATGGGACTTGAATCTAGTTCTTGGCCAGCTTATGAAGCCACCCTTTGAACCCTTAGCCACTACCTCCTTGAAATTTCTTTCATGGAAGGTTATTTTTCTCTTTGCAGTCACTTTAGCTCGCCGCATCAGTGAGCTGCAAGCCTTGGTGGCTAATCCTCCTTACACTAGGTTCTATCATGACAAGGTAGTACTCAGGACCAATTCACACTTTATGCCTAAAGTGGTTTCTCCTTTTCATCTGAATCAAGAAGTGTATTTACCTGTCTTTTTTCCAGGACCTCACGCATCAAGTGCAGAGAGGAATCTCCATACCCTGGATTGTAAGAGAGCACTTGCTTTTTACTTACAAAGGACACAGCAACATAGGCAGTTTTCTCAACTCTTTGTTGCTTTTGATACCTCTCATTTAGGACTTCCAGTCTATAAGAGAACTCTGTCCAATTGGATTGCTCAGTGTATTTCTTTCGCCTACCAGAGTAAGAACCTTTCTCTAGAGGGCCATGTCACAGCTCACAATGTGAGGGCCATGGCAGCCTCTATGGCTCATCTAAACTCTGTGTCCATCGACCAAATCTGTCGAGCGGCCACCTGGGCCTCGGTTCATACCTTTACAGCCCATTACTGCTTGGACAAGGAGTCCCGCCGGGATGCCTTGTTTGGTCAGGCTGTTCTCAAACACCTGTTCCATACTTAGACAACTCCTACCCCCATCCCTGGTTGGATGCCCGAGATCCATGGAGGGAGGTAGAGCCCTTCTCAGGGACTCACAACCTTGGGGATCTCCATGGCATCTCTAGCTGGGGAGTCCCCATATGTGAAGACTCATTTCTGCTTGTTCCTGGAGATAGCACAGTTACTTACCTGTAACAGGTGATCTCTGGGAACAGCAGGAATAAGTCTTCACAACCCACCCACCTCCCCTAGGAGTTGTATCTCTCTATCTATCTTTCCTTTCCTCTCTCTCTCTTTGTCTCAGCTTAAAACTCGAACTGGAGAGAGGCAGTTGGAAAAGGCGGGAAGGCAGCGCGCAGGCGCTGTGGGATGCTCCCAAAAGCTTTCCTCTTGGACGCTGGGGAGCGTTCCCGTGCAGGCTCTGTCGGTACCGACGATACCCATATGTGAAGACTTATTCCTGCTGTTCCCAGAGATCACCTGTTACAGGTAAGTAACTGTGCTAACTGTGTTGCATGTGACAGAAGCTTATCTCCACATCCCCATTTGGGTGGAGCAGCAGCGTTTCCTGTGCTTTGCAGTGCATATGGGGCATTTTCAGTTTCAAGCTCTTCCGTTTGGTCTGGCGATGGCACTACGGACCTTTACAAAGAACATGGTGGTCGTCGTGAAGGAGTGTTGCTGCACCCATATCTGGATAACTGGCTGAGCAAGGCAAAGTCATTGGAGGAAAGTCACACAGGCAATCGACAGGTTCTCAAGATCCTACAAAGTCTCATTCGGGTGGTCAACCCAGGCAAGAGCAGCCTGATGCCGACTCAGGACCTCACCTATATGGGGGCACGTTTCGACACGCACGCCAGTCGATTGTTTCTGCCGCAGGATCGGGCACGGAAAGTGCAGGAGCAGATTTGGCGTTTAAGTCAGCAGGCCTCATCGGCATGGTCGTCACTTCAGATATTGGGCTCCATGGTGGCGATGTTGGATCTTGTTCCCTAGACTCTGTTGCATGTGTGTCCTTTGTAGAGGTCCCTGCTGTTTTGATAGTTGCCACAAGTTCACCCTCTCTCAAGGCAGCTAGTGTGCCCGCTGGAGGTCAGGCTCAGCCTGGACTAGTGGCTGGATACCTGAAAGCTGTTGGCCGGCATGCCATTTTGGAACCACTGGAGTTGACGGTGGTGACGATTGATGTCAGTCTGTCCAGTTGGGGGGGCTCATTGCCTCTCACAGGTGGGACAAGGTTGGTCATCGGAGCAGAGTCTGTGGTCCATCAACTGCCTGGAAAATGGGGCAATGTTTCTAGTGCTCCAAGACTTCTGTTCCCTGCTTCAGCAGAAGGCGGTGTGAATTTTCTTGGAGAATGCAACCATGATGGTGAACATCAATCACCAGGGAGGAACAGGGAGTGCAGTCCTGGTAGAGGAGATAATGCAAGTTCTTCCCTGGGCGGAGCTGAATCTGCTAGCATTGTCTGCGGCTCATGCAGCAGGAAAAGAAAAAGTGCAAGACGACTTCCTCAGCCGTCAGCGGTTGGATCCAAGGGAATGGGCTCTGGAGGAGTCAGTGTTTCACATCATAATTCGTCGGTAGGGGATGCCGGTGATGGATCTCATGGCGTCTGCCTCAACGCAAAGGTGAGTCGCTTCTTCAGTCTGTGCCGAGAGAGGATGTCCAAGGGACTCGACCTCTTAGCACAGTCCTGGTCATTGGAGGGTCTGCTCTACGTCTTTCCACCATGGCCTCTGATAGAAAGGCTACCTCAGAGAATCGGGGTGCGCCACGGCCTGGTGGTTCTGGTGATACCAGACTGGCCTCGATGGCCATGGTATGTGGATCTCAAGGTGGCAAAACAGTGCAAAAGGCGATGGCAAAAGCTAAGTGGATGTTGGATTGCATACAAAGAGGAATTACCAGCAGAAAGAAAGAGGTACTAATACCACTGTATAAGTCACTGGTGATGCCTCACTTGGAATACTGTGTTCAGTTTTGGAGACCATATCTCGCAAAGGATGTAAAAAGACTGGAAACTGTTCAGAGGAAGGCGACCAAAATCATTTGGGGCCTGTGTCAGAAGCCTTATGAGAAGAAACTTGAAGACCTAAATATGTACACTCTGAAGGAGAGGAGGGATAGGGGAGTTATGATTCGGACCTTTAAATACTTAGAGAAATAATGAGCGAACAAACCTCTTCCAAAGACGGGAAGCTGTAAAATTAGAGGGCATAACATGAAGCTGCAAGGGTGTAAACTGAAAGGCAATGTCAGGAAATACTTTTTCACTGAAAGGGTGGTGGATGCTTGGAATGCCCTCCCGATGGAAGTGGTGGGGGCAAATACAGTGACAGAATTCAAAATGGCATGGGACAGACACAGTGGATCCCTTTACAGCAACAGGATGAAATAAAAATAATAAACTTAACTATCTAATTTCTCAACAAACAGGGGTGTCCTACACGGAGTGGTGGGTTCACCCCTAAACAAAGACATGGGGAGGGGTGGCCTGCATGGAGCAGCAGGTGCACCTACTCTTGCCATCTTACTGGGCAGACTAGATGGACCATACTGGTCTTTATCTGCCGTTATTTACTATGTTACTGTGATCTGTTTGTCAGTAGGGATTCCCTGGCATCTACTGGCACAGACCAACCTCCTGTCACAAGGCCTGATTCTTATGCCTCAAGTGGATTGATTGATTCTTACGGCCTGGCTCTTGAATGAGCTTGGTTGGGAAAGAGAGGCTAGTTGTCACAGTTGATAGCCACTTCACTAAGGGCTCGAAAGTGTTCCACCTCTTTGTCATATATTCAAGTATGGTGTGTATTTGAGGACTAGTGTGCGGATCGGGGGTAGTGATCACTATGGGCCATGATTCTGGAGTTCTGGCTTTCTTGGAGGCTGGAATAGAGAAAGTC
Organism: Ichthyophis bannanicus; assembly: GCA_033557465.1. Classification (NCBI taxonomy): domain Eukaryota; kingdom Metazoa; phylum Chordata; class Amphibia; order Gymnophiona; family Ichthyophiidae; genus Ichthyophis; species Ichthyophis bannanicus. Next base: position 451,404,799 of record CM066037.1, read on the forward strand.
TTGGTCCTGAATTCATTGTGCATCCAAGTGGTCGTGCTGGCTTGTTATTGTCGGCGCATGCAGGGTGTTTCTTTGGCAGCGCACCTGGATGTGGTGTGGTTTCTGAGGGCAGTAAAGCAGTTTCAGCCACCTTTGCACTCCATAGTTCCAACTTGGGACCTTAATTTGGTATGGTTGGTGTTAACGGAGTCTCCTTTTGTGCCTTTGACGACAGCGACTCTTAAGGATCTCACCCTCAAGATGATATTTCTGGTGATCATTTGCTCTACATGGTAGATTTTGGAGTTGCAGGTTTTGTCGTGCAGAGCACCTTTTCTGGTGCTATCCAGGGAGAAGGTAGTGTTACGTCCGGTGCCGTCCTTCTTGCCCAAAGTGGTTTCGGCTTTTCACATGAATCAGACAGTGGTCTCCCCACCTTTTCATAACCTGCGGATCGACACCTGCACCTGCTGGACATAAGTAGAGTTCTCTGTCGGTACCTCAAGTGCACTGCGCCCTTCCATAAGTTGGATCATCTGTTCATCCTCTTTGGGGGACCTCATAAAGGGGAAGCAGCATCGAAAGCTTCCATTGTCCACTGGTTGAAGGAGGCGATTGCCTCCGCCTACCTGTTGTATCGAAAAACTCTGCAATGGGTTTGCGTGCGCATTTGACCAGGGCGCAAGGAGTGTCTTGGGCAGAGTTCAGTCTCATGCCACCAGCGAATATCTGCAGGGGGCCATCTGGTCGTCTTTCCACACGTGCAAGTGTGGGGGAGGCATGGTTTGGGGCGTGGGTGCTGCAGGCCGGTCTCACTGCTCCCTCCCCTTCTTGAGCACTGCTTTGATACATCCCAGGAGTCTGGACTGGACTGGAGGGACGATATGGAAGGTGAAATTAGTCCTTACTGATTTTCTTTCCTTGAGTCGCTCCAGTCCAGTCCAGAACCTGCCTGTTAGACAGTCTGTAGTGAAGCCCTGATATGAATGACAGGATGCATTGACTGTCTTTCATTATTTCTCTTTCTGGGGTCAGAAGATAATGTGTGGCTTTGCTTATCCAAGGGGCTAGTTCTGTTTTACCAAGTCTCCTTGTGGCTATAATTAGGCTGTATATAGTTCATTGTTGTTTCTTGTGGAATTCTGGTTACTGACCTCGTTGTAGTCTGCTTTGTTAGTAGAGTACTGGCTTAAGGGGTGAAGTTTAGCTGCCTTATACTGAGACATCATAGAAGTCTGGAATTCTCAGTCTCCATTCACTGGAAGTGGGATATTTATTTTATTTATTTAACAGGATTTTTTATACCACTTTATCATAAAATCAAGGCAGTTTACATTATAACTCAACAAAACTTTACAGAGAACTTGCGGAATAGGTAAGGGTGGCATGCGGGAAATGCTAGCGAGCATAACTTATACCCCAGGAGTCTGGACTGGACTGGAGGGACTCAAGGAAAAAAAATTAGCAGGTAAAGTCTAATTTCACTTTACTTCCAGTTTTACAAGTGGGATACTCATATACTTAAAACAGTTTTCCTGTCGGCATTTATATCTTCTCTGAATCATACATAAGTGTGAGCTAAGTGCTCATTTGGACCTGGAGTGTTGAATGAGTGAGAGGTAATCATGCTTTTCTCTCTAGCCTTAAAAACTACCTCAAAAAGCCAAAAATTTGAATTCTGGCATTTGCACATTTAATTCCCCACGTGAAGCTGCTCGCTTTTGCATGTTTTTTTTTTGTAAAACGATTGTTCCTTGTGTATGTACTGGCAGATACATGTGTACTCGTGCATGTCCTTACATGTATTGTATAAAAGCCTCCACGTTCAGTAAATCTTTTGTAAAATATCCAGGAAATTTGGAACATCTCAACTTGGGTGTCACTTTTCTGACCTAGATCTGTGCAAAACGTTTTAATACAGATTCATTACTCGTTTGCCTTTATGTAATCTTTAGGCGTTTGATATGTGTTACTTAAGTACCTAATCTTTCACCAGCCTTGTTTTTCTCATAGAACCCCTCTTCTCAAATCACTTCATTGTCTTCCCTTACCAGTTCAAACTCCTCCTTCTAACCTTCAAGGCATTTATTCTGCTGCTCCTTACTGTCTCTCTCCTTTCCCTCTACACCCCTCTTTGTGAACTTCATTCTTCTACTGGCTTGCTCCTTTCTTTGCTCTTTTCTTCCTCTGCTAACTCCAGACTTCGGTCTTTTTACCTTGCTGCTCCTTATGCCTGGAACAAACTCCGAGTCTGTACGACAGGTTCCATCTCTACCCCTCTTTAAATCTTTGCTAAAGGCTCACCTCTTTGAGGCTGCCTTTGGATCCTGATTCCTTGTCCCTTGTGTCTTCTTACCCATTCCTATTCTATCCACTTTCTAACTTTGTCTTGTTTCTTTTGATTAGATTATAAGCTCTAACGAGTAGGGACTGTCTTTATCTGTGTTTGTACAGCGTTGCTTATGCCTAGTAGCACTTAATAAATGTTTAATAATAATAGGACATTTATTGTCATAACCTTTACATCCATTGTAGCTGTACTCTTCCCATTCCAGTAACATATTTACCCTAGAATTTGTAATGTCCATTGTTTTTCTGTTCAATATTTTGTTCATTTTACCTGGCTTCAGTTGTTGGAGAATCAACTAGCACAAGCAAATCGACTAGCAGATATGTACCGGGAGCAATGTGTCACCCTTGAGGATGAACTAGCTCGTATGCGTGAGGAAGGAGATGTTGGAAGGGAAATCTTTAAGGTAAAAAAGCAAAGTAAACCAAAATGGTCTTATTGTATTGCAGCAACTGTGAATAATGCTTTAGAGTAGTCCCGTCTTGTCAAACACGATTGGAGATTTTAGAGGAGATACACTCCTACTACAGGGCTAGGTAAGAACTGACAGCTTTATGCTTTCTGAATCAGCACTTATGACTAAAATAGACATGCAAGGGTCAGCCTCGGAGGAATATTCACTTCCATCCCTCCATCAGAATGTAATTTTGACTGGTACCACGTAGCCACCAATCAGTAATGGTAGAGAAGACCAAAAGCATTCCCAATATGGTATGACTGAGCATTCCGATTTGTAGTATTTTTCAACATGCCTGAAAATCACTTGAACCACAGCATAATCAATCCACCTGTCTGTTCATCCAAAAGTATATATTTAATTAGTTATATTAATAGCTAATGTTTTACATTATATTGATATCCTCGTTAGTGCATATGTAATTTTTTATTGATTATCGGGCTGATGCAAAAAACTAGTGCAGCCTTTAAGCACAGATAATGTCACTTTTAAGCATACTTACTGCCACCGCCAAATGTGCATATAAACAGCAAAGAGAAAACCAGCGCACAATTAACGCCAAGAGTATTTAAATTAGAGGCAAATGAGCTGCACATAATAAAATGGCATGCAAATATTGCCTGCGCCCGATTAGAGGATTTTGCAACCAGCCTTAGTACCAATATCTCTACTCCTGGTCTTGAGGTGGCTTAAACATCTAGCATGTGCCCCCCGACAGTATTTTGATGGCATTGGGTGCTTTCCCTGATCCCTGGATCATCTGAGAGGAAATGTCAGATGAGCCAGGCATCAGGGAATGCCCTCGATGCTATCAAAATACTGTTGGGGGCCGGTGGCCCCGACAATAAGCGAATCCCTGGTGGCCCAATGGCCTCGGGGGGATTTTTCCTCCCCCCCAACTAAAAATAAATCTGATGGCCCAGCGGCCCCCAACCCCCACCCCTCCTCCCAGTACCTTTACAAACAAGAGGGAGCACTGCTGTCTTGAAAAATAGCAGCGCCTAGCCCCGCGCAGTGCATTATGCTGCCATTTTTCAAGATTGCGCAGCAGGAGCACGTGGGCAGCACTCCCGCTCGTTTGTAGAGGTACCAGGAGAATGGGGGGGGGGGGATTCAGGGCCGCTTGGCCACCAGGGGCATTTTTGGTTGAGCAGATGGGCTCGGTGCGCTACAAATAGATGTAAAAAGTTGATAGCGCACAGCTTCATTGCCAGCTTTCTGCATCGCATGTATGAAAGGAAAGTTACTGATTATTTTATTATTGCAGTATTTAATTGTAACCCATTCTGGGCATATTTAGGCATAGGAAGAGTTACCAAACTGAAAAAAACTAACTTTAATTAAAGTGGACTGGTTCAAACACTAGGTTGTGTGGACTCGGCATTTTTTCTATATACACTTAATGAGAGAGAACCTTTAATTCATAGGCCTTTGTGTGTGAAGATCTAGAATTTACTCTATTAAAATTTACTAAAACTTGATTAGTGGCCATCACAAAATATGAAACACAGTGGTTTCCAAACTGTGTCATGACCCCAAAAGGGACTGCAAGCTGATCTGCACATGTTGAAATAAATAAATTAAGTAATTAATCTAAAAAAAAAACCCAGCCTGTTTATTTCTAATGGGCACCTGTGTCGAGAATGCAGAGCATAGAGACACTCGCTGTCCTTTGCTTTCCCTCCCCTTAGCATGCCTGTACTTTCACAGCTCATTAGAATGAATTCCTAGCTATTAAATTGGACGTCCATGATTCTGGGCCTCTCTTCCTCCTTCCTTTCTCCCTCCCCTGCTAACAGTGTTGAAAGGGCTCTGGAAGAGAAAGAGAAGGGTGTTAAAAGACACAGGGATGACCTGGGAGGGGGCAAAAAATTGGAGAGAGTGTCAGCTTTAGTGATAGGGAAATGAACGAGTAAAGGGTTGAGTCTGTAAGAGACAGACAGTTCCTAGGAGGAGATAGTGGGGGGAGGGAGTGAGGATATAAGCCTGCAGGAGGGAAGAAAGCGAGGGAGTAAGAATGTAGAAATGATGGGGAAAGTAGTTGAGTGAGCCAACTTGGTTGGAGGGAGGAGAAAGGAGATGAGAGAGGGGGAATGACTCTGAGGGAGTAAACTTGAGGATATGAGAAAAAGGAGATGAGTTATGGGAATGGCCGAGTCTAGGGGTATATGAGCCTGTGATGTGGGAGTGAGTTGTATGAAATATAAAGGAAGGGAAAGGGAAGAATTAGAAAGGATAGACAAGATAAGAGGGTATGGAAGAGAGGAGAGGAAAATAAAAGGGTTAACAGTAGACCTGGCAGGAGAAAAAAACAGGAGTGCCTCAGACCACCTTCTCCTGTTCCAGAGATGTGAAGTTACCCAGTTCCAGCAGGGAGATTTTGGGTCAGTCCTGGATTTATGACAGCATCTTCCTGGTGCTGCTGTATGTGGGACCTTCGGCATTGATTTCAGTGGATAGAATAAAGGACTGCAAATATCACCTTGCTTTAGGGTGTAAGTTTTTAAAACCAGAACTGGTCAAAAAAATCACCCTCTTGGAACTGGGTAACTTAACAGCTATATTGCTCAATCAATGGCTGTAGTGATAGGAGGAAGTAGAGGGGGTAACTCACTCACTGTACCCATTCAAACATACTGCACCCATTCACTTACTCCCTGTGCCGTCACACAGTTATTCAGTCACCCACCCACCTAAATCCATTCACACACACACAGATCTCATCCTCTCCAACATACCATATCCAGACACTCGCTACCCATGCAGTCACATGCCCAATCCATTCAAATCTGCTCACTTAGACACACACACACCCATTCACTCGCTCAGGCATACTTCAAGTACACACTTGTGGACATTCTCCCAGCCTATCTACCCACAGCCTCCATCTAAAAAGAGGCAGGCTGGTCAGATGGCAAAGAGACTGTGCTGTGGAAGAAGTTTGAGAAATTGTTTTGCAACTTTTAAGCTTGTGCATCTCTGGCATGTTGAGTACATGGGAATGCTACTTTAAAAAAACAGCAGAGGAGGAAACTTCCCTGCAGTCTGTTATTGCAGGGCATGCGCTCCCCTCGTAACTCCTTTCTGGTGCATAAGGCCATTATGCAGATGATTGAGGCAGAGTGCGAGTTGCCAGAGGCCAGTTTGAGAGGGGGTTGGACGATGGCTCGGCTGTACCCCATACCTCCCGACAGAGAAGGAGTTTAAGACTCTGAAGGTGGACGCTTTGGTTACAGCAGTCACCAAGAAGACAATCATCCCTGTGGAGGGCGGAACTGCCGAAGGACCCACAGGATAGGCGGCTGGATTCGCTTCTCCAGCAGACCTTCAAGGCGAATACGTTGTCATTGCAAGCCTCTGTATGCGGGACATGTGGCTGGGCATGCATGCATTGGCTGCAGGCCCTACCTGAGCTGCTGCCCAATTTGGGGAAGGAACCGGCAGAACTCCCCAGATTGAAAACAGCCTCAGCTTGCCTAGCAGATACCTGCTACGATTTAGTGTGGACTTCCAGCATTAGTGATACCATTGTGGCGCTTTGTGTGGCTACGTAATAAGGCCGCGGATGTGTCTTTAAAGATTCGTCTCGGCAAACTTCCCTTTAAGAGGAAACTGCTGTTCAGCGACGCATTGAAGGAGCTGGTGAAGGAGGTGGGTGAAACCAAGGGTGCTCGCCTGCCCGAAGACAAATCTCAAGGGGACAGGATCCAGCAATCTGCCCGAGGGAGCGCAAGAGACTTCTGATGCTTAAAGTCTGCACATTTTGCTCTGCCACAGCGGGGACATTTTCCCTATAGGGGTCAGTCCTTTCAGGGCAGGAGAGCATCACATGGGTTTTACACGGGAAGCACCACCACCTCCAAGAAGCTGCAATGAAGCGAGACGGGCCCAGGAGGAGGGATAGCTGATAGGCGGCCACCTTTAGCAATTCTACCACCCCTGGGTTCAGGTCACATCAGACCAATGGATCTTAGAAGTCATTAGGGAAGGATATACTCTACAGTTTGCTCGGCCGCTCACAGATGCGTTTATGCTCTCGCTGTGCAATTCGCCGCAGAAAGCGCAGACTGTGAAACAGAGAGTAAAGTACTTACTGGTTTTGGGAGCAATGATCTATCTATTTTGTACTCCCCAAGAAAGAGGGAACATAAGAACATAAGATATGCAATACTGGGTCAGACCAAGGTCCATCAAGCCCAGTATCCTGTTTCCAACAGTGGCCAATCTAAGTCATATGTATCTAGCAGTCTACCCAAAAGACACAGGTTCCTCAATGCTTGTATTGGGTCAAGCAGTGATATCCTGGGTCCCTTTTAATAATGGTTTATGGACCATTCCTCCAGGAACTTGTCCAAACTTTTTTTAAACCCAGCTACACTAACAGCTTTTACTACATCCTCTGGTAACAAATTCCAGAGTTTCATTACACGTTGAGTGAAAAAATATTATCTCCAGGAACAAGCAGGAATGTAGTCTTCACATATGGATATCGTCGGTACCAACAGAGCCTGCCTGGGAACGCTCCCCAGTGTCCAATAAGAAAGCTTTTGGGAGCATCCCACAGTGCCTGCGTGCTGCCTTCCCGCCATTCCAACTCTCCCTCTTTATTTCTTCGTTTTCCCCAGAGCCAACAGGTCGCATTCCCTGTTACTACTTTGTTTTTTGTGGTCGCGTCTGCCTTCATTCAATGCCTACCGGTACCGCCAGTTCTCTTTTCTTCTTTTGTAAAATAAATTTAAAAAAAAAATATATATATATATATATCTTTTCTGAAGTACTTTTTCTTCATTGGCCTTTTTCCTGTCGGTGCTAGGCGCCATTTTGGGCACTAGGCCCATTTTTCTTTTATAATGGAAAAACCAGTTAGTGGTTTTAAAAAATGTTCTAAGTGTGGCGGTACCATATCCGTCCGTCTCTGACACCCATGACTGATGTCTCAAATGTTTAGGACCTGACAATTCTCCATTGGGCTGCCTCTCTTGTAGAAAGATGACCAAGAGGGGCCTGCAGAATAGAGCTGCAAAACTCGGTACCCTTTTTGCCACAGATGCGATGTCTTGTTGCATCAACGTCTTCCAGGGCTTCATCTTCCTCCCATGGATCTCGGGTAACTAAAAATAAGTCTCCAAAGACTAGCCGGTCCTCAAAGGGTAGATCTCCTTTCAAGTATCGAGATGCCATCAGCGTTGCCCTCGAGGAATGTTCACTGGCAAAACAGCCCCGGCGGGAGTCTTCAGCTTCCAAAGCACTAACTGGGCTCCAGGATGTTCTCGAGGCTTCCACCTCTGCAGAACTACTGGTATCATGCTCTGGGGTCCCAGCCGCTTCTATCGGTGCTGAAACCCAAGCATCGGCAGGAGCGATAAATCAAAGATTTCTCGCTATCGAACACAGTCTAGTGACTCTTTAAACAGCTTCGGTACCGCTGAAACCGCTTCAGACCATTCCACAGGTACTAGTACCGACACGGGTACCAGTACAAACTGCACCGGCCTCAGCAGGTATACCCCCCATGCCAAGTCGAGAGTCAATCTCCTGAATCGAGAGATCGGTACCGAGACACCTCGATACCGACTTTGAGCAATACCGTTACCGTGCATTGCAGGAACATTGAGATCAGAGATATTTTGAATCCTCCAACTCTGATGACTCTGCCGGTACTAGAGCAGTCCTAATGGAGGATCCAACTCCTTCTCCTCAGCGAAGAATGTCTCCTCCAGAGGACATGTCCTTCCAGGATTTCATACGTGGTGTGGCTCGAGGCCTTGTAATCACGGTGACTCCTGAAAAGGAACCTAGAGCAGAAGAGTTAGAAATTCTTCAATACCCTAAGGCTCCTAAAGAGGCAGCTACTCTGCCCATTCATAAGATCCTTCATGATCTTATGCTGAGAATGTGGGAAACTCCTTTAACCACATCTCCACACTCTCGGAGACTCGATACCATGTATCAAGTTCCACCCTGTCCTGGCTTTCAGAAGACTCGGTTACCACACCATTCAATGGTAGTGGAATCAGCAAGGCGTAGGATAAAGAGTGCAAAAAGAAATTCTTCCAATCCTCCAGGCCGAGAATCGAGGACTCTCAATGCCTTTGGGCGTCGTTGCTTCCATGCTATCAGCTAGAATCAGCTCATAGATCCTATACATGGGGATGTTCCTCAAAGAGTTTACAGGAGACTTGGAACTTATGAGCCCTCTTCTTCCTGATGATAAGAGGATTTTCTTACTCTGGTCAGTTTGTAAACCGTGCAGCCTTTGATTGCTTTGAATGCATCAGCAGAGCCTCTGCTATCTCCATCGGTGCACGCCATATTGCCTGGCTTCAGGCATCAGACTTGGAAATTTGGGTACAAGATAAACTGGGAAACATTCCTTGCACAGGAGAAAATCTCTTTGGCAAGTACTGGCAAGAAAAGGCTAATGAGATTGACTCTGACAATATCACCTTGGACAGATTGTCAAAGTCTACAGTCAACCCAGTAAAGAAAATATCTAATAAAAAAACCTTTTTCAACAAGAAAAATAAGTTTTATCCTACTTCTCCAAGACCAAGCAGGAAGTCAGTCCTCACATATGGGTGACGTCGGCGCCGACGGAGCCCTCACGGAGCAATTTCCCCAACTTTCAAAGAAAACCTTTGGGAATTGCAGCGCGCATGCGCGGTCCCCTTCCCGCCCAAGGGTGCCATCTTGCTCAGTCTTCTTTTTTCCACGGAGCCCTACAGACGCTGTTTGTGATCGCCGCTGAAAAAGTTGATTTTATTTATTATTCTTTTCTCGGTTTGATGCCGGATCCTTTTCCCACCTGGACCCGATACGCCGGTATCGAGTCCGTTCTTTATTTTTTCGGTTTTTGTCCTTCGTGACTACCGTTCGCGCCATTTTTCTTTTTTCACTGGCAGCCCTGTCTTTTGACCTTGCAGGGGCCCTTTTTCCCCCGATGGCTGCCAGCGGGTTTAAAAAGTGTGATCGGTGTAAGAAACCTATGTCTCTTACTGACACACACGACTGCTGCCTCCGCTGCCTCGGACCCGATCATGACCCGATGTTCTGTGGTCCGTGTGGCAAAATGTCCTCAAAAGCGTTGAGGAGTTGGCAGCATCAAAAAGAACGAATCTTCTCTGACTCCACGTCCGGCCGGGCCCGGACCTCGTCAGAGGCTTCGACGTCCCGGGATTCCGGTCCTGAGCATCGTCGAAGTTCCTCTGAGCGGGGGTCTCCTGCCTGGGAACATCATAGGAAGAAGAAACCCGCGAGGGCAGCGTCAGTGGACGCTCCTGGTTCCTCGAGGGCCAGGTCGCATAGCCCCGATAGCCATCCCGGGTCCTCTGAGTCGGAGAGGCCTTCGAAACATCCTCGTCTCGAGATGGAGTCTCCTGGACACGTGAGTACTGTAGCCCTCGTGGACTCGCCTCCGAAGGAGCCGACATCGGGCCTGACGCCGTCGGGGCCTGCTGGGTCTCCTGAGCTCGGACTCAGGTTGACGGCCTTGGAGAGCAGTTTCGCTGCCTTCATGGACCAGCAGCGGGCATTGATCGCTGGCCTCGCCGGTGCATCTGCCCCGACCACCAGGACGTCGACGTCCAAGTCGACCCCGGAGACCGAGCCGATCCTCAAGTCCATGCGAGCTCGAGTCGATCCTCGGTCACGGTCTCCCTCGGCCACGGTCTCCCTCGGCCTCCCGTTCGGGACCGAGGTCATCGACGCAGGCCTCGGCGTCGGGGCCCGCCCAACCGGAGCCGCTCAATTCCTCCTCCGAGGAGTCGGGCTGGGAGACAGAGGACGAAGAGTCACCAGGTACTTTTTGGACTCGGTGCGTCCCATCGGACTCGCCCGAGCCTCAGAGACGGTCCCCCCCAGAGGTCACCCGGTTCTCGGACTTTGTGCGGGATATGGCCAAGGCCTTGGCATTCCCCACGGATCCCGAGGAGGAGCCTCGAGTCGAAGAGCTCGATGCCCTCTAGTATGACTCTCCCCCGAAGGAGGCCTTTACTGTACCGGTTCCTCCGATGCTGGAGCGACTTCTCTTCCGCATGTGGGAGAGCCCAGCGTCGGCGCCGGTGTTAAGCAAGCGGCTCGATTCCATTTATCGAGTCCGCAAGAGCCCCGGGTTCCAAAAGGCACAACTACCGCACCATTCCATGGTGGTGGAATCGGCCATGCATCGACTCAAGAGTCAGAAGATGCACTCCTCGGTGCCTCCCAGTCGGGAGGCCCGGAACCTGGATGCCCTCGGTAGGAAGTGCTTCCAGGGCTCTATGCTTGCTTGTCGAGTCCAGACCTACCAGCTCTACATGGGCATGTATCTCTGAGACCTGGCAAAGGAGAATGCCGGGTTCTCTGCTGGTCTCTCCGAGGAACCTTTGCAGAGGTTCCAGGCCTTGTCCACTGGTATTCGGGAGTGCCCGAAGTTTATCTCTCGAGCAGCCTACGATGGCTTCGAAGCATCGGCTCGGGTAGCCGGAGCAGGCATTGGTGCCCGCCGACAGGCTTGGCTTCAGTCATCCGACCTCGAGCCATGGGTACAGGACACGTTGGTCGATGTCCCCTGCAGAGGTGAAAACCTCTTTGGCAAGCCCATGGCTGAAAAGGCTGCACAGATCGAGACCGAGACTCTGACCAGGACTCGGCTGTCCAGAAAACCTCTGCCCCTTCTCAGAAGAAGGGGGGCTCGGGAAAAAAGCCCTTTTACCCGAGGAAGGCGGCTGCCTATAAACACTACCCTCATTATCAGGCCTCAGCAGCTCCCCAACAGGGTCAGCAGGCCAAGGGACGGGGTAATGGGTCCCGTAGGCAGCAGGCCCCCAAGCCCACAACACCAGCCCCTGCTGAGCAGGGTGGGGGTTTTTGACTCCGTCAGCATAGCCTCTTCCCCTCCGCTGGTTTCTCTCAGAACAGGAGGCCGGCTGGTCCACTTTGCCCACAGGTGGTCAGCCATCACATCAGATACCTGGGTGCTTCATATAGTTCAAAAAGGCTATCTTCTACACTTTCACCAGGTACCTCCCTCCTACTTTCCAGGGGAGCCTCCAAGACTCCCTCTGCACAGGGACTTACTCCTTCAGGAGTTGGCAAGTCTTCTTCAGGAACAGGCTGTGGAACCGGTGCCCCACCACCTGAGAGGTCACGGCTTTTATTCCAGGTACTTTCTGATACCAAAAAGAACAGGAGGCCTCAGACCCATCCTGGACTTGCGAAACCTCAACAAGTTCCTGGCAAGGGAAAAGTTCAAGATGCTTACCCTTGGAATCCTGCTGCCCTACCTCCAGCAGGGATACTGGCTATGCTCCTTGGATCTAAAGGATGCCTATACTCACATCCTTATTCATCCAGACCACAGACAATATCTCAGGTTTGTTGTGGGAGGAAATCATTACCAGTACAGAGTACTGCCCTTTGGCCTATCCTCCGCCCCCAGGGTGTTCACCAAATGCCTAGTAGTGGTGGCGGCCTATCTCAGACTTCAAGGCCTTTTTGTGTTTCCATACCTGGACGACTGGCTCATCAGAGCCCAGTCTTCCCAAGAGGCCACTTAGGCCACTCATCGCACTGTGACTCTACTCCAGCACTTGGGATTTGTCATAAACTTCGCAAAGTCCACTTTGCTCCCCTCTCAAAATCTCGAATTCATAGGCGCCAGGTTGAACACACTTCAGGCGCGGGCCTTCCTGCCTCTGGACAGGGCCCAAAGGCTCATGGATCTCGCCAGCCACTTTCACAGCAATTCCCTGGTCTCTGCCAGGCAATTTCTGAGACTGCTCGGCCATATGGCTTCCACGGTCCATGTGACCCCCAATGCCCGCCTGAACATGCGACCTGCTCAGTGGTGCCTTCTCACTCAATGGCATCAGGCCACGGGGAGCCTGGCGGACTCAGTACAGATATCCGACCTGCTGATCTCTTCTCTGCGGTGGTGGCTTCATCTGCCAAACTTGGTGCGGGGGGTGGATTTTCAGTCCCCTCCCTCTTCTCAGGTACTAACAACCGATGCTTCTCTCCTGAGTTGGGGAGCACATTTCCAAGGGACATGTACTCAAGGCCTCTGGACTCCTTGGGAGTCTGCTCAGCAGATAAACTTCCTGGAGCTCAGAGCCATTCGCCTAGCTCTGAGAGCCTTCTCCCACCTCACTTCTCACCAGTCTGTGCTGGTCCAGACAGACAATCAAGTCGCAATGTTCTACGTGAACAAACAAGGAGGCACAGGCTCCTTCCTTCTCTATCAGGAGGCACAAAAACTGTGCTCTTGGGCCGTCCTTCACGGCATCCTCCTCAAAGCTGTCTATCTCCCAGGTCAAGAAAATTACCTGGCAGACAAGCTGAGCAGGATCCTCCAACCACACGAGTGGAGATTGGATCCTTTGGTGGTTCAGCGGATCTTTCTCAAGTGGGGCCTCCCCACCATGGATCTATTTGCCAGTCCTCTGAACCGGCAACTTTCCAGATTCTGCTCTCGACAACCGCATCCTCTCAGAGTAGCGGCGGATGCTTTTCTGATTCCATGGTCCACAGGCCTCTTGTATGCCTTTCCTCCCATGCCACTGGTGTCTCGGACACTCTTCAAAGTTCTCAGAGACAGAGCCTCCATGATCCTAGTGGCTCCCCGGTGGCCGAGACAGCCCTGGTTCCCGCTTCTGATGCTGCTGGCAGTGGATACTCCTCTTCCTCTGGGGTTTCAACCCGATCTCCTGTCACAGGATCAGGGGACTCTCCTGCACCCCAACCTCCGGTCCCTTCATCTGATGGCCTGGCTGCTGAAAGGGTAGTCCTTGCTCCCCTCCTGCTGCCTCGTGAGGTGGAAAAGTTCGTCTTGGCCTCCAGGCGGCCCTCCACCCGGAAATCCTACGCTCTTAAGTGGCGTAGGTTCTCCGTGTGGTATGCTCAGCAGTCTGAGAATCCCTTCTCCTGCTTGGTGGCAGTGGTCTTGCAATATTTGCTTTACCTCTCCAATCTGGGCCTTAAGTCCAACTCTGTCAGGGTCCTCCTCAGTGCTCTCTCTGCGCATCACGCACCGTTGGATGGCAGGCCTCTTTCCAACCACCCTTTGGTGGCTCGTTTTCTCCGAGGCCTCCTTCTCCTTAAGCCTCCTTTGCGCCCACCAGCCCCTGAATGGGATCTGAATGTGGTCTTGCAGCGGATTACCTGTCCGCCCTTTGAACCTATGGCTACCTGCCCTCTTCGTTTTCTTTCCTGGAAAACCTTGTTTTTGGTAGCCCTTACCTTTGCTAGGCGCGTAGGGTGAACTGCAGGCCCTAGTGTCTGATCCTCCTTACTCTAGGTTCTACAGGAATAGGGTAGTCTTACGGACTCACCCTAAGTTTCTTCCAAAAGTGGTTTCTCCTTTTCATCTCAACCAGGAGGTGGTTCTTCCGACCTTCTTTCCCAGGCTGCACTCCAGTACAAGCATTGCGGAACTTGTGTCTCTTGGGGAAACTGCTAGGTACATATGACCTAGATTGGCCACTGTTGGAAACCGAATACTGGGCTTGATGGACCTTGGTCTGACCCAGTGTGGCATATCTTATGTTCTTATGGTCCTGCATACCCTGGACTGTAGGAGGGCCTTGTCCTTCTACCTTGACCGTACGCGGGAGCATAGGAGGGCTATTCAGCTCTTCGTTTCTTTTGACCCCAATAGGTTGGGGCTACCTGTCTCCAAGCGTACTTTGTCCATATGGGTTGCTGACTGTATCGCTTGGGCAAATGGGGCAGCCGGTCTCTCGTTGGAGGGTCGTGTCACGGCTCATCGTGTTAGGGCGAAGGCTGCGTCAGTGGCTCATCTCCGCTCTGTTCCGTTGGCAGACATCTGCCGGGCCGCTACTTGGTCTTCAAGCCAGACTTTTGCGGCCCATTACTGCCTGGAGAGGGAGTCCTGCAGGGACAGTGCTTTCGGTCAGGCAGTCCTCCATAATCTCTTTGAGGTTTAGGCAACTCCTACCCTCCGGCCCTGGTGTTGGGGTACTGGTCGGGGGCGTTTTCAGAGAAGATTCCTTCCTTCTGTGCTACTGAGCTAGAGGGAGCTCATTTTTCTGCTTGAGGTCTCCGGTAGCCTTAAGCTAGGGAGTCCCATATGTGAGGACTGACTTCCTGCTTGGTCCTGGAGAAAGAGCAGTTACTCACCTGTAACAGGTGTTCTCCAGGAGCAGCAGGAATCAGTCCTCACAACCCTCCCTCCTCCCCTTGGAGTTGCAGTCCTCTCATTTCGTTTTTGCTAATTTTTTTGCTGTCTTTTAGCTATGTCATCAGACTGAGCAAGATGGCACCCTTGGGCGGGAAGGGGACCGCGCATGCGCGCTGCAATTCCCAAAGGCTTTCTTTGAAAGCTGGGGAAATTGCTCCGTGAGGGCTCCGTCGGCGCCGACGTCACCCATATGTGAGGACTGATTCCTGCTGCTCCTGGAGAACACCTGTTACAGGTGAGTAACTACTCTTTACACACATCAAGGTCACTGTTCAGTTCATGTTTCCCAAAAGGGACAGCAACAACAAACTAGACAACAGAAGAAACCAAAAGTCCCAAGAGCTCAGCCAGCTCAACAGGCTCAGCCTCCTCAGGAGCTTTGACTCTTTCCTAGAGAACTTAGTCTTTCTGCCCCTGCAGGGTCCAGAACCCTCTACCATCCACGGCAGGTTATGCCATTTTGCCAGCAGATGGCACCAGATAACATCAGAAAATTGGACTCTGTCCATTGTACGAGAGGGGTACAGACTTCATTTTCACAGCATGCCCCCTTCTACAATCTTAAGACCATTCAATTCTCAGACCCCTGTCATCAATCTTTTGGGTCAGGAGGTCACAGAACCTCTTGCTCAAGGAGCAATAGAGGAGGTACCCATACCTCAACAGGGTACAGGGTTCTACTCCCCCTATTTTCTCATCCCAAAGAAAACAGGAGGACATAGACCCATAGTGAACCTCAAAAAATTGAACAAATATATGTTCCGAGAAAAATTCAAGATTTCCCTCGGAACACTTCTGCCATACCTTCAGAGTCAGGATTGGCTATGTTCTCTAGATCTAAAGGATGCATATATGCATATTCTCATTAATCCAGATCACAGGAAATTCCTTCGATTTCTTTTCCAGGGAAGACACTTCCAATACTGGGTTTTTCCCTTCGGACTAGCTTCTGCCCCAAGAGTTTTCACAAAATGCATTGCAGTAGTAGCAGCATTCTTACTAACACTGGGGATATTCATATTCCCTTACTTGGACGACTGGCTCATTCGAGCACCCATTGCTCCAGAAGCCAGCTTCGCTTTCTCGCACAATGCGAATCCTTCACTACTTGGGATTGGTCATAAATCTCCCAAAATCCCATCTTGTTCCTTCTCAGTCCCTAGAATTCATAGGAGCTCGCTTAGATACCAGGCAGTCAAGGGCTTTCCTTCCACAGCCCCGCTGTCTTCGTATAATGCAGCTGGCTTCCCAAGCAGCGGTAAAAACCTCCCTTACTGCCCTGGAAATGCTTCAGCTTCTTGGACATATGGCATCCACCTTCCATGTGATTCCCTATGCTTGCCTTCACATGCAAGCAGCCCAGTGGACTCTATCCTCTCAGTGGACACAGGCCTCAGGTCACCTGTCGGACAAAATCAGAAACTCCAAACATCTTATTTCATCCCTCCAATGGTGGCAATCATTGAAAAACCTACTCATAGGCTCTCCTTTCCATCAGCCTCTTTTCCAGGCCATTCTAACAACAGATACATCCCAGTTGGGATGGGGGGCCCACTTGCACGATCTCTCCACCCAGGGTCTCTGGACCCCACAGGAGGCTTGTCTTCACAGAAACCTCCTGGAACTCAGAGCCCCTCTACACAGGAACCTCCTCTTGCAGGAGTTGGCCAGTCTTCTAGAGGATCAGGCGGTGGAGCCGGTGCCCCACAGCCTACAAGGGCAAGGCTTCTACTCCAGGTACTTTCTGATACCAAAGAGAGCAGGAGGCCTCAGGCCCATCCTCGACCTGCGAAACTTAAACAAGTTTCTGCTGAGGGAAAGGTTCAAGATGCTTTCCCTTGGAATATTGCTGCCTTACCTCCGCCAGGGAGATTGACTATGCTCCTTAGACCTGAAGGATGCCTACACACACATCCTCATACATCCAGACCACAGACAATATCTCAGATTTGTAGTGGGATCAAACCATTTTCAGTACAGAGTACTTCCATTTGGCCTAGCCTCCGCCCCCAGAGTGTTTACCAAATGTCTGGCGGAGGTGGCGGCCTTTCTCAGGAACCAGGGAATTTTCGTCTTCCCGTATCTGAACGACTGGCTGATCAGGGCCCCGTCGCCTCAAGAGGCCCAACAGGCCACAGCTCGCACTATCAACATACTGCAGCATCTAGGTTTTGTCATAAACCAAGCAAAGTCCACCTTGCTCCCTACACAGAACTTAGAGTTCATAAGGGCAAGGCTAGACACCCTTCAAGCAAGTTGCACCTCAAGTTTTGTGGTGTATCTTATTGTATGCCCATGTGATCTTTACTATGTGGGCTGGACATCAAGACCCTTCAAGATACGATTAGGAGAGCATGCCTTTCGGCTCCGAACTAGATCTTTAACAGATCTGATGATGGATCATTGTCTAAAAAAACTACTTTCTTTTGAGGTGCTTCAGTGGCGAGTGCTGGATTATGTGCCGCCTAACCCCCGAGGATGAGATCGCATCCAAGTCTTGCAAAATCTGGAGCAAAAATTGATTTTTTTGCTTAATACAGTTTATCCAATGGGTCTGAACATGCAAGTGGACTGGCATATGGTTTTATATTAACCTTTCAACATCTTATAGCTCTTTGATAAGGGAGGAGGATTCTGTTTGGTGGCTCCTCCTCCCATTGCTCTAATTGGTTCTTTAAGTTTAAACTCCCCGCATTGGTGGGTTTTGAGACAGTTGAGCTTTCGTCTGAAACATTTGGGTATAAAAACCGCTCTTTGCAGAAACACTTTTTAAAGGCTGATTTTTCACCAGACAGTGTTTTGACCTGAAGCAGGGGGATTATCGTGTACACCCCGAAATGTGACACGTCATTTGAAAACTACTGTTTGCGGTATTGCTGACAGCCTGCATAAATGCATTATACAGCTAAGTAAACGCTGCTAAAAAGAGTTTTCTCTTATATAATTAAAAAGGACAGGCCACTGCGGTGAGTGGAAATTTCCTCTTCACCGAGTTGGTCATTACGACAAAAAATAAAATCTGCTTAGTGGGTTGTTAAGATTGACTGGGTTCAGATGTGTTACTGATATTTTTGACCTGATACAAGGTTTTTTTGGGACCCTTCAAGCAAAGGCTTATCTGCCAGAGGACAGGGCACAGAGGCTTCTGGAGCTAGTATGCTAAATCAGCCAGAAGTCTCAGATATCAGCGAGGCACTTTCTGCGTCTTCTAGGACACATGGCTTCCATGGTTCATGTGACCCCAAACACCCATCTCCACATGAGAACAGCTCAGTGGTGCCTCCGGGATCAGTGGACGCAAGCCACGGGGCGACTCCGAGACAGGACAAGAGTGTCCAAACGTCTTCTGAAGTTGTTGACCTGGTGGCTTCAGCCACCCAACCTGCTCAAGGGAGTGCCTTTCCAGCCTCCATCGTACTCAAGAGTCCTAACGACAGATGCATCCCTGCTGGGCCGGGGAGCCCATTGCCAGGACTCATGCACGCAGGGGTTGTGGTCTCCTCAAGAGAGGGCACAACAAATCAACCTCTTAGAGCTTCGGGCGATACGCCTAGCTCTTCGAACCTTCTCCCATGTTTTCCCCCATCAGTCTTACATACCAACCTCAGGTCCCTCAACCTGATGGCATGGCTGCTGAAAGGGTAGTGCTGGCTCCTCTCCTCCTAACTAAGAACGTAGAAGAAGTGTTACTGGCCTCAAGGATGCAGTCCACTAGAAAAACCTATGCCTTCAAGTGGCGTAGATTTGAGGTGTGGTGTAACCAGCACAATGAAAACCCTTTCTCCTGCCTTGTCCCAGTGATGTTGCAGTACCTGCTTCACCTCTCGAAATTAGGCCTCAAGTCTAACTCTGTCAGGGTCCACCTGAGTTCTTTGTTAGCACATCACTCACCAGTGGAAGGACAATCTCTTTCGGTTCACCCCTTGGTGTCCAGATTCCTCAGAGGTCTACATCTGCTAAAACCCCCGGTTCATCTTCCGGCGACCGAGTGGAATCTGAATGTGGTCTTGCAACAGCTTACTTGCCCACCTTTTGAGCCGATGTCCGCTTGCCATCTGCACTTCCTCTCCTGGAAGGTGCTCTTCCTGGTAGCACTCACATCTGCCAGACGAGTGAGTGAGCTACAAGCTCTTGTTTCAGAAAGACTGTACAAATGGTTTTATAGGAACAGGGTGATCCTACGCACCCACCCCAAGTTTCTCCCGAAAGTGGTCTCTCCGTTCCACCTCAACCAAGAGGTGGTTCTTCCGACATTCTTTCCCAGATGGCATGCTAGCCGGGCAGAGGCGGTTCTGCATACCCTTGACTGTAAAAGGGCATTAGCCTTCTACCTGGAGCATACGCGGGGACATCAAAGCTCTTCGTCTCTTTTGACCCCAGTTAGCTGGGGCTAACTGTCTCCAAGCACACGTTGTCCACCTGGGTGGCAGACTGCATTGCCTGGGCGTTCAGGGCGGCCAACCTCCCGTTGCAGGGTTGAGTCACGGCCCACCGTGTCAGGGCTAAGGCCGCATCAGTGGCTCACTTCTGCTCTGTTCTGCTGGCAGACATCTGCCAGGCCGCCACCTGGTCTTCAAGCCAGACTTTTGCAGCCCATTACTGCTTGGATGGGGAGTCCCAACGAGACAGTGCTTTCGGCCAGGTGGTACTCCGCAACTTATTTGAGGTTTAGGCAACTCCTACCCTCCGGCCCTCTGGTGTCAGGCTACCGGGGGTGTTGCGTCTCCGCTGAATTCCTATCACAGCTGCTGCGGCTCTTCTAGAGGGAGCCATTTTTCAGCTATGGGTTCTTGGTAGCCTATAGCTAGGGAGTCCCATATGTGAGGACTGACTTCCTGCTTGTTCCTGGAGAAAGCGTAGTCGCTCACCTGTAATAGGTGTTCTCCAGGGACAGCAGGAATCAGTCCTCACGACCCTCCCTCCTCCCCTGGAGTTGCAGTCCTATTATTGATTTTTATTCATTTTGCCATCTTTTTAACTATGTCATTAGACTGAGCAAGATGGCACCCTTGGGCGGGAAGGGGACCACGCATGTGCGATGCAATCCCAAAGGCTTTCTTTGAAAGCTGGGGAATTGCTCCGCACGAGGGCTTCGTCGGCGCCGACATCACCCATATGTGAGGACTGATTCCTGCTGTCCCTGGAGAACACTTGTTACAGGTGAGTAACTACGCTTTATGGTGTTTGTCAGTTGGCAGGTCCTTTCATGTGTGTTTTCCCCTTTCTTTTTTCTTTTGAAGACAACCTGTAACTAGGTAAGTCATTTTTTTAATTGTCTGATTCAGTGGATTTATAATCCACCTGAAACTGAAATATGGTTAAGCAGAGAATAAATTATTCAAATTAAATTAAATCTTGTTTGCCTTTGGTGAAAACCAGCTTACTTTCCTATAGTAGGTGTTTTCCTTGGACAGCAGAGTACAAGTCCTCATATAACCACCCATTTTCCTTTGAAGTTTTCTCCAAATTAAGATTTTGAAAAACTGTGGATGGTCCCACCCAACTATATGAAGTGGGAACTAACAGAAGCTTCCAGAACATTTTCTAGCTGGAAAGACTTCCTACACAAACTCCCTCAGATGACATCACCTGTCTGTGAGGGCTTCTATACTGTTGTCCACAAAAAACACTTGCTGCATATAAGTAACTTTGTTTTCCCAGCAGGTAAATATTCACAAGAAATTCCTCACCAGTGGATGTAGATCAGCTAATCAGTGCAAAGCCTGTTGTAAATGCACACTTTTATCTGGATGACATAATAGCAAAGATTATCTGACAGTAGTCAGTTGATTTCCTGTAGATCAGCCAAATCGGAGATAAAAGGAATATTTTCTCTGACTTTCATGAACTAATTCTGTTTATCTTTTTGTGTTTACATAGCCTTTTCTTCAGGGACAATTAATTTCATTAGTAGGAAGAGTTAAGATAAGCAGATAACCTATTAGTATCCATCTTCCCCTTTGAAAAATACAGAGATATAGTTTAAATTTGTAATCTTAATAATGACTCCCTACTATAATGCCAAATTAACTTATGTTCCAGAAACTTACTATTCAAATTTCTGAATGAAATTGCTATGGATACTCCATTTTTCCAAATTAAGAAAAGAAAAATATAAAATTAAAGTTGCTTGTTAGAAATGTTTCTACAAGCTGTTCTGCTTTAATCATTTATTCTCCAGGACCAAGCAGGAAGTCAGTCCTCACATATGGGTGTCATCAGCGCCGATGAAGCCCCAGCGGAGCATTTCCCCAGCTTTCTATGAAAGCCTTTGGGAATGCAGGCACGCATGCGCGGTTCCCTTCCCGCCTAAAGGTGCCATCTTACCTCAGTCTCTTTTTTTCCGTGAAGCCCATCGGACGTGTGTCCTTTTTTCCCCGGAAAAGAGACGTTTTTTCTTGGCGTTTTCCCAGTTAAAATTAGATTTTTCAGCGATTTTTTTGCTCTTTTTCTACCGGTTTGACGCCGGTTCCCCTTTCGCCGGGTTCGGTACACTGGTATCGAGCCCAATTCCTCTTTTTCGTTTTTTGCCCTTCATGGCTGGCGTTCGCACCCTTTTTTCTCTTTTTCCCTGGAAGGCCAGTCTTTTGACCTCGCAGAGACTCTTTTTTCCCCGATGGCTTCCAGTGGTTTTAAGAAGTGTGATCGGTGTAAGAAACTAATGTCTCTCACCGACACACACGACTGCTGCCTTCAGTGCCTGGGCCCCGACCACGACCCTAAGTTGTGCGGGGCCTGTGGAAAAATGTCTTCCAAGGCACTACGAAGTCGCCAGCAGCAAAAGGAAAGGCTTTTCTCGGACTCGGCCTCTGGCCGGGCCCGGACCTCGTCTGAGGCCTCGACATCTCGGGATTCCGATCCCGAGCGCCGTCGAAGCTCCTCGGACAGGGGGTCCCCCGACCGGGAACGCAAGAGGAAGAAACAGCTCGAGAGGGCGTCGTCGGAAGAGGTCCCTGGCTCCTCGAGGGCCAGGTCTAAGGCCCCCGACCGTCGCCCCGGGCCTGTGGAACCGGAGAAGCCTGCCAAAGTTCCTTGTGTGGAGCCGGAGTCTGCTGGACACGTAAGCCCCGTAGTCCTCGTGGACTCTCCTTCCAGGGAGCCGACCTCGGGCCCGGCGCCGCCGGGGCCCAAGTCGGTGGCTGCTGCGTCTCCCGAGCTGAGTCTCAGGATGACAGGCTTGGAGAGCAGAATGTCTGCCTTCATGGAGCAGCAGCGGGCACTGATGGCCAGCCTGGCTGGTGCATCTGCCCCGACCACCGGGACATCAACGTCAAAGTCGACCCCGGAGACCGAGCCAATACTCGAGTCCATCGTGGCTCGGAGTCTACCTCGGTCGCAGTCCCCCTCAACCTCCCGTTTGGGACCGAGGGCGTCGACGCCGGTGCTTCCGGCATCAGGGCGGGTGCTCCAGGGCCCCGCGGGGTCAGACCCCGACTCTTCCTCGGATGAGTCGGCTTGGGAGACGGAGGACGAGGAGTCTCCTGACACCTTTAAGACTCGGTGCGTCCCTTAGGACTCACCGCAGTCTGAGCCCCGGAGGACACCCGGTTCTCGGAGTTCGTCTGGGATATGGCCACTGCCTTGGCTATTCCTGCTGCAGTATGACTCTCCTCCGAAGGAGGCCTTTACTGTCCTGGTTCCTCCAATGCTGGAACGGCTCCTCTTCCGTATGTGGGAGGCACCCGCCTCGGCGCCGGTTCTTAGCAAGCGAGTCGATTCGATCTATCGGCTCCGTAAGAGCCCTGGTTTTCAGAAGGCACAGCTACCACACCATTCCATGGTTGTGGAATCGGCCATACATCGTCTGAAGAGTCAGAAGATGCACTCTGCGGTGCCTCATGGCAGGGAGGCCCGAAACCTGGATGGTGTCAGTAGAAAGTGTTTTCAGGACTCGATGCTTGCTTGCCATGTCCAGTCTTACCAGCTGTACATGGGCATGTACTTGCAGGATCTGGCCAAGGAGTTGGCCGGATTCTCTGCTGGTCTCTCTGGGGAACCCTTGCAGAGATTTAAGTCCTTGTCCTCGGGGATTTGGGACTGCTCGAAGTTCATGTCCCGCGCCGCCTACGATGGCTTCGAGGCTTCGGCCCGAGTTGCGGCAGCCGGCATCGCGGCTTGACGCCAGGCATGGCTGCAGTCATCGGACCTCGAGCCATGGGTTCAGGACAAGTTGGTCGATGTCCCTTGCCGAGGTGAAAACCTTTTTGGCAAGCCCATGACCGAGAAGGCCGCTCAGCTCGAGACCGAGCACCTCACCCGGACAAGGCTGTCAAGGAAGACCTCTGCCCCTTCTCATAAAAAGAGGGGCTCGGGTAAAAAGCCCTTTTACCCGAGGAAGGACACTGCCTACAAACAGTACCCACAATATCAGGCTGCCCAAGCTGCCCCCCAGGGTCAGCAAGCCAAGGGCCAAGGTAATGGGCCCCGTAGGCAGAGGACCCCCAAGCCTCCGGCCCCTGCTACCACTCAGCAGGGTGGGGGTTTTTGACTCCTTGAGCATAGCCTCTCCTCCACTGCTCTCCCAACCCTGTACAGGAGGTCATCTCGCCCTCTTTGCCCACCAGTGGCCCCTTATCACCGGGGACAGTTGGGTGCTGGATATGCCCTCCATTTCCACCAACTGCCACCCCCTTATTTTCCAGGGGAGCCTCCAAGGCCTCCTCTGCACACAGACCTTCTCCGTCAGGAGCTTCAGGGTCTGTTGGTGGACAGGGCGGTGGAGCCTGTGCCTCCCTACTTGCAAGGTCACGGATTCTATTCCAGGTATTTCCTGGTGCCCAAAAGGACCGGTGGCCTTCGTCCCATTCTGGACCTCAGGAACCTCAACAAGTTCCTAGTGAAAGAAAAGTTCAAGATGCTTACTCTTGGAACCCTTCTGCCCTACCTCCAGCAGGGAGATTGGCTATGCTCCTTAGATCTAAAGGATGCGTACACTCACATCCTCATTCATCCAGACCACAGAAAGTACCTAAGGTTCATCGTGGGAGGAAACCATTATCAGTACAGAGTGCTGCCTTTCAGCCTCATCTCGGCCCCCGGAGTCTTTACCAAGTGCTTAGCAGTGGTGGCGGCCTACCTGAGAAATCAGGGCATCTTTGTCTTCCCCTATCTGGACGATTGGCTCATCAGGGGTCAGACAGGTCAGGAGGCCAGTCAAGCCACCCTCAGGACCATTGCTCTTCTACAACGCCTGGGGTTTGTCATAAACTTCGCAAAGTCCACGTTGCTCCCTTCCCAGAACTTGGAGTTCATAGGGACAAGGTTGGACTCTCTCCTGGCAAAGGCATTCTTGCCAGAAAACAGAGCCCGAAGGTTGATGGCCTTGGCAAGTCAGTTTCTCAGTCGGTCCCTAGTCTCCGCCAGACTCTGCCTGCGGCTTCTAGGTCACATGGCTTCGACAGTACATGTATCCTCCAATGCCAGGCTCCATATGAGGCCTGCACAGTGGTGCCTTTGGACTCAGTGGTCACAGGCAGCCCAGAGACAGGATAAGGGTGTCCAGACCATTTATGCACTCCCTCAACTGATGGCTACACCCGCCCAATCTGCTGAAAGGGGTGCCCTTTCAGATTCCAGGTTCAACAGTGATCCTCACCACAGATGCCTCCCTGCAAGGCTGGGGAGCGCATTGTCTGGGCAAGTGCACCCAGGGCCTCTGGTCTCCCTGGGAAGCTGCACAGCAGATCAATCTCCTCGAACTCAGAGCTATTCGATTAGCACTCAAAGCTTTCATTCCTACCCTGGCTCAACAGTCTGTCCTGATTCACACAGACAACCAAGTTGCCATGTTTTATGTCAACAAACAGGGCGGAACTGGGTCCAGGACCCTTTGTCGGGAAGCTCAGGACCTTTGTTCTTTTGCCCTCAAGCACAACATGCTCCTCAGGGCTGTGTACCTTCCAGGCCAGGACAACTACCTCCAGTATGCTCTTGGCAATTTACTCTATTAGTTGTGGAATTTTCAAAAACTCATCTTTCTCCAGGACCAAGCAGGAAGTCAGTCCTCACTTATAGATGTCATGGACGCCGATGAAGCCCCAGCGAAGCATTTCCCCAGCTTTCCATGAAAGTCTTTGGGAATGCTGGCACGCATGCGCGGTTCCCTTCCCGCCTAAAGGTGCCATCTTACCTCAGTCTCTTTTTTTCCGTGAAGCCCATCGGACGTGTGTCCTTTTTTTCCCGGAAAAGAGAAGTTTTTTCTTGGCGTTATTTCGCTTTTTTCGGATTCGACATCGGTTCCCCTCCCGCCGGGTTCAGTACACCGGTATCGAATCCCCCTTTTTCCTTTTTCGGTTTTTGCCCTTAGTGGCTAGGCGCTCACACCAAATCTTTTTTTTTTTTTTTTATTTATTACTTTCAAGTTTACATCCAATGAAATACAGAAAAAAGAAAATAAGTGATATGTACAATAAATATCAAGACTCTTAAATCTAAGAGAAAAGGAAATATATATATACAATAACATACCACTTAACCAACCACATCAAGAAGAACCAGCTAAGAGAGAAATACCAGGGCATAATCTATAAGGCTACTACACCCAGCCTACCACATTATAAAAAAGCAAAAAATAAAAAAGAATAAACCTATAACTCTCAAGCCTGTAGAGAAACCAAAAGTGATTCTAGCAAGGAAGGATCATAATATACATAACTAGAACCATGTATTGTCACCAGACATTTGCATGGAAACCGTAAAAGAAAGGTACCCCCCCCAGCCAAAACACGAGATTTCAGCTGAAGGAAGGACCTTCTACGGCACTGCGTCTGCCTGGAGACATCCGGGAAAATAGACATCTTCTGACCATAAAAAAGAGAATCAGCTGTGTGAGAATCCGGTGCTGTGTGGCAGTGAATTCCATCTGATAGGCTGCAGCAGACTCCTCCCGTCTGCCCCGGCGGTTCTCGGCAGCATATTTCAACACCGGCTGCCTTGGGAGTGTGAGAATCAGCTGTGTGAGAATCCGGTGCTGTGTGGCAGTGAATTCCATCTGATAGGCTGCAGCAGACTCCTCCCGTCTGCCCCGGCGGTTCTCAGCAGCATATTTCAACACTGGCTGCCTTGGGAGTGTGAGAATCAGCTGTGTGAGAATCCGGTGCTGTGTGGCAGTGAATTCCATCTGATAGGCTGCAGCAGACTCCTCCCGTCTGCCCCGGCGGTTCTCGGCAGCATATTTCAACACCGGCTGCCTTGGGAGTGTGAGAATCAGCTGTGTGAGAATTCGGTGCTGTGTGGCAGTGAATTCCATCTGATAGGCTGCAGCAGACTCCTCCCGTCTGCCCCGGCGGTTCTCGGCAGCATATTTCAACACCGGCTGCCTTGGGAGTGTGAGAATCAGCTGTGTGAGAATCCGGTGCTGTGTGGCAGTGAATTCCATCTGATAGGCTGCAGCAGACTCCTCCCGTCTGCCCCGGCGGTTCTTGGCATTATATTTCAACACCGGCTGCCTTGGGAGTGTGAGAATCCGGTGCTGTGTGGCAGTGAATTCCATCTGATAGGCTGCAGCAGACTCCTCCCGTCTGCCCCGGCGGTTCTCGGCAGCATATTTCAACACCGGCTGCCTTCGCGGCCGCGGTCGCGTGCCCGAAGGGGGCGTGACCAAAGGGGGAACGCCCCTTTGGTGCCCCTTCGGTGCCAATTCGGGGCTAATTAGGGCCTTCGAATTACTCGCCGCAGGTATGCCGCGAGGACACGCGAAAAGAAAGAGTAAGAAGCTCCAGGGAAGTCAGCCTGCTAAACAATCTGCTGCAGTTACGTCTACTCCTTCTACTATTATTGGGCCCATGGATCAACATGTTGTAATTCTTCCCCAATCTGCTTCTGTTGTCTAACACTCTTCGTCGCCTGTTTCCGGCATTACCTTGAGCTCCATCGAAAGGACTCCCCCACCCAACCCAGGATCCTCTCAAGCGTCTGTGGATTCCCTATCCTCTTCTGGAGCGTCTTCTTCTTCGGGGGAGGAGGAAGAGTTTCCTGTTTCTCTTTCTGTATCTTCACCAGAGGTACTTTCTCTAGCTCCTATCTCCACGGTTGTCGGTATTGAGGTTCCTAGTTTTCCTCAAATTGAGAATCCCGATACTGTTACTTTAGCAGACATTTGGAAACAGGTTACTGCAACTAATTTAATGATATCTCAATTTATGAATCAAACAGCTGTGTTTTCTCAACAGGTTTCCAGCAAGTTTCAAATTGTAGAGACCTCTGTTAATCAGCGCGCTGATCAGCTAGATTCACAGGTGGCCTCATTGCAGTCTGCAAGTGTGTTAGCTTCAAAGGAAACAGTATTGTTGTATCAACAACTTGAAGTCTTAGATAATGCTTCTCGAGCAAAAAACTTGCGGGTTTTGAATTTTCCTAAGACTCACTTATTGACTTCTGATTATCTATTTAGACAGTATTGTAAAGAAGTTTTGATGCTTCCTAATGCCGACACAGTTGTGTTAGATAGGATGTTTTATTTGTCTGCCTTGGCGACCTCCGGGGAACCCGCTGCGGCGCGGCAAGAGGAAGGAGCTTCTATGGACCTTACTAATTTTTTGGAACATTCTCAGACTCCTATCTCTACTCGCGCCACTTTGTTGGTTTCATTGGCTCATTTTTCAGACAAATCTTCTATTTTGAAGACTTTTTTTCCTAAAAAGGATTTTCTTTTTTATGGTCAGAAGATGTCTATTTTCTCGCACGAAATCTTTTTCTTTTTCCCTGGAAGGCCGGTCCTTTGACCTCGCGGGGACCCTTTTCTCCCCGATGTCTTCCAGCAGTTTCAAAAAGTGTGATCGGTGTAAGAAGATAATGTCTCTCACCGACACACACGACTGCTGCCTTCGGTGCCTTGGCCCGGACCACGATTCTAAAACGTGTGGGCCATGTGTAAAAATGTCTTCCAAGGCCCTCCGAAGTCGTCAGCAACAAAGTGAAAGGCTTTTCTCGGACTCGGCCTCTGCCCGGGCCCGGACCTCGTCTGAGGCCTCAACATCTCGGGATTCCGATCCCGAGGAGCGTCGGAGCTCCTCGGACAGGGGGGTCCCCCGACCGGGAACGTAAGAGGAAGAAGCGGCTCGTGAGGGTGGCGTCGGAGGAGGTCCCTGAGCCCTCGAGGGCCAGGTCTAAGACCCCCGACCGTCGTCCCGAGCCCGTGGACCAGGAGAAGCCAACTAAAGTTCCTCGCTTGGAGCCGGAGTCTGCTGGACATGTAAGTCCTGTTGTCCTCGTGGTCTCGCCTCCCCGAGTACCGACGTCGGGCCCGGCGCTGCCGGGGCCCGAGTCGGGAGCTGCTGCGTCACCCGAGCTGAGTCTCAGGTTGACAGCCTTGGAGAGCAGAATGTCTGCCTTCATGGATCAGCAGTGGGCACTGATGGCCAGCCTGTCTGGTGCATCTGCCCCGACCACCGGGACATCGACTTCAAAGTCGACCCCGGAGACCGAGCCGATACTCGAGTCCCTTGCGGCTCGAGGTCTTCCTCGGTCGAGGTCTCCCTCGACCTCCCGTTCTGGACCGAGGGTCTCGACGCCGGTGCCGCCGGCGTCGGGGCGGGAGCCTAGAGGCCCCGCAGGGTCGGACCTCGACTCGACATCGGACGAGTCTGCTTGGGAGACCGAAGACGAGGAGTCTCCTGACACCTTCGAGACTCGGTGTGTCCCTTCGGACTCACCCGAGTCTGAGCCCCGGAGTAGATCCCCTCCGGAGGATACTAGGTTCTCGGAGTTTGTCCGGGATATGGCCGCTGCCTTGTCTATCTCGGCTGACCCCGAGGAAGAGCCTCGAGCCGAAGAGCTCGATGCTCTGCAGTATGACTCTCCTCCGAAGGAGGCCTTTACTGTCCCGGTTCCTCCGATGCTGGAACGGCTCCTCTTCCGGATGTGGGAGACACCGGCCTCGGTGCAGGTTTTGAGCAAGCGAGTCGATTCCATCTATCGACTTCGGAAGAGTCCTGGCTTCCAGAAAGCACAGCTACCACACCATTCCATGGTTGTGGAATCGGCCATGCATCGTCTGAAGAGTCAGAAGATGCACTCCGCGGTGCCTCCTGGTAGGGAGGCCCGAAGCCTTGATGGCGTCGGTAGAAAGTGTTTTCAGGGCTCGATGCTTGCTTGCCGTGTCCAGACTTACCAGCTGTACATGGGCATGTATTTACGAGACCTGGCCAAGGAGTTGGCCAGATTCTCTGCTGGTCTCTCCGGGGAACCCTTGCAGAGTTTTAAGTCCTTGTCTTCGAGAATCCGGGAATGCTCTAAGTTCATGTCCCGCGCCGCCTACGATGGCTTTGAGGCTTCGGCCCGAGTAGTGGCAGCCGGCATCGCAGCTCGACGCCAGGCATGGCTGCAGTCATCGGACCTCGAGCCATAGGTTCAGGACAAGTTGGTCGATGTCCCTTGCCGAGGTGAAAACCTTTTTGGCAAGCCTGTGGCCGAGAAGGCCGCTCAGCTCGAGACAGAGCACCTCACGAGGACTAGGCTGTCGAAGACCTCTGCTCCTTCTCATAAGAAGAAGGGCTCGGGTAAAAAGTCCTTTTACCCGAGGAAGGGCACTGCCTACAAACAGTATCCTCAGTATCAGGCTGCCCAAGCTGCCCCCCAGGGTCAGCAAGCCAAGGGCCAGGGTAATGGGCCCCGTAGGCAGAGGGCCCCTAAGCCTCAGGCCCCTGCTCCCACTCAGCAGGGTGGGGCTTTTTGACTCCTTGAGTATAGCCATAGCTCCCTTGCAGACCCAGCCCTGCACAGGAGGCCGCCTAGCCTTGTTCGCCCACCAGTGGCCCTTGATAACCCAGGACAGTTGGGTGCTGGACATAGTCTGTCGAGGCTATGCCCTGCAATTTCACCAACTACCTCCGCCACACTTCCCAGGGGAACCTTTCCGGCCTCCCCTGCACACAGCCCTTCTCCTCCAGGAGCTAAAAGGTCTGTTACTGGACAAGGCGGTGGAGCCTGTGCCTCCCCACTTCCAAGGTCACGGATTTTACTCCAGGTATTTCCTGGTGCCAAAAAGAACCGGTGGTCTTCAACCCATTTTGGATCTCAGAAACCTAAACAAGTTTCTAGTAAAAGAAAAGTTCAAGATGCTTACTCTTGGAACTCTTCTGCCCTACCTCCAGCAGGGAGATTGGCTATGCTCTTTAGATCTAAAGGATGCTTACACTCACATCCTTATTCATCCAGACCACAGAAAGTACCTCAGGTTCATTGTGGGAGGAAATCATTATCAGTACAGAGTCCTGCCTTTTGGACTGACCTCCGCTCCCAGGGTCTTTACCAAGTGCCTTGCAGTGGTGGCAGCCTACCTGAGAAATCAGGGCATCTTTGTGTTTCCTTACCTAGACGACTGGCTCATCAGAGGCCAGACTTCCCTGGAAGTTCAGCAGGACCATAGAACTGCTCCAAAAGGTGGGCTTTGTCATCAACTTCGCAAAGTCCACCTTGCTCCCCTCCCAGAACTTAGAGTTCATAGGAGCAAGGTTGGATTCTCAGCTGGCAAGAGCCTTCTTACCAGTGGACCGAGCACAAAGGCTCATGGACCTCGCCAGCAAGTTTCTGCACAGGTCCCTGGTCTCCACCAGACCTCTGTCTCAGGCTTCTGGGCCACATGGCATCGACAGTACAGGTGACCCCAAATGCCAGGCTCAATATGAGGCCTGCACAGTGGTGCCTTCGGACTCGGTGGTCACAAACCTCAGGCAGTCTCAGAGACAGGATCAGAGTGTCCCACCATTTCCTAGCCTCCCTCAACTGGTGGTTACACCTCCCCAATCTGCTGGTGGGGGTGCCCTTTCAGATCCCACCTCATACAGTGGTATTGACCACCGATGCCTCTCTGCAGGGTTGGGGAGCACACTGCCTAGACAAGTGCACCCAGGGCCTGTGGTCTCATTGGGAGGCGTCCCAGCAGATCAATCTACTGGAACTCAGCGCTATCCGCTTGGCCCTCAAGGCCTTTACTGCTTCCCTGGCACAACAGTCTGTCTTGATCCAGACAGACAACCAGGTAGCCATGTTCTATGTGAACAAACAGGGCGGGACTGGTTCCCAGCCCCTTTGCCAGGAGGCCCAGGACCTCTGTTCCTTTGCCCTGAAACACAACATGCTCCTCAAAGCAGTCTATCTTCCAGGCCAGGAGAATTCCCTGGCCGACAGATTGAGCAGGATTCTGCAACCACATGAGTGGCAGCTACATCCTTTAGTGGTTCAAAAGATTTTCTTGAGATGGGGGCTTCTCTCCATAGACCTGTTTGCCAGTCCACTGAACAACCAGCTTCCAAAGTTCTGCTCCAGGCAACCGCATCCTCTGAGAGTAGCAGCAGATGCTTTCCTGATTCCCTGGACTCAGGGCCTGCTCTATGCGTTTCCTCCCACCCCTCTGGTGGCCCGAACACTGTTCAAGATTCTCCAAGACAGGGCCTCTGTCCTCCTGATAGCTCCCAGGTGGCCAAGGCAGCCTTGGTTCCCCCTCCTGCTTCAACTGGCAGTGGATCTGCCTCTGCCTCTGGGATTGCAACCCGACCTTCTCTCTCAGGATCAGGGCTCCTTGGTGCATCCCAATCTCAAAGCTCTCAATCTGATGGCATGGAGGCTGCAAGGGTAGTGTTGGCTCCCTGGGGCCTGCCTCCCGAGGTTGAGGAAGTTGTCCTAGCCTCCAGAAAACAATCCACTAGGAAGACCTATGCTCTCAAGTGGAAAAGGTTCTCTGTGTGGTGTCAGCTACGAGCTGAGGATCCTTTCTCCTGTACTGTGTCAGTAGTGCTTCAGTACCTGCTGCACTTGTCCAATCAAGATCTCAAGTCCAACTCTATTCGGGTCCACCTCTCTGCTTTGGCAGCTCACCACTCCCTAGTTGAGGGCCATTCCTTGTCTGTGCACCCTTTGGTGTCTAGGTTTCTCAGAGGCTTGCTCCTGCTCAAACCTCCCATACGTCCTCCTGCTCCTGAGTGGGAGCTGAATGTGGTCTTGCAGCAGCTGACTCGCCCACCTTTTGAGCCTATGGCTACTTACCCTCTACGCTTCCTTTCCTGGAAGACTCTCTTTCTGATAGCCCTTACTTCGGCTAGGAGAGTGGGTGAGCTTCAGGCCTTGGTCTGTGATAGACCTTACACCAGGTTCTATAAAAACAGGGTGGTCCTCAGGACTCACCCTAAGTTCCTTCCTAAGGTTGTCTCTTCTTTCCACCTCAACCAGGAGGTGGTACGTCCTACTTTCTTCCCTAGGCCTCATGCTAGTCAGGCTGAATCAGTTCTCCATACCTTGGACTGTAGGAGGGCCTTATCCTTCTACCTTGAACGTACGCAAGGTCACAGGAAAGCTTCTCAGCTCTTCCTTTCTTTTGACCCCAATAACTTGGGGAGGCCTGTGTCCAAGCGTACCTTGTCCATCTGGGTGGCTGACTGTATCACCTGGGCTTACAAGGCGGCTGACCTTCCTTTGCAGGGTAGGGTCACGGCCCACCGTGTGAGGGCAATGGCTGCATCAGTGGCTCACCTCCGCTCTGTCCCATTGCAAGACATCTGCAGGGCTGCTACTTGGTCTTCAAGCCAGACATTTGCAGCCCGCTACTGTCTGGAGAGGGAGTCCCGTAGGGACAGTGCTTTTGGCCAAGCAGTACTCCGGAATCTCTTTGAGGTCTAGGCAACAACTGCCTGCCTGCCCTCTGATTGGGCTACCTGTGGAGGGTGTGTCCTTGCAAAGCCTTTAGTGTGTTGCTGAGACTAGAGGGAGTTCTCTTGTTCGGCCTGGGTTTCTGGTAGCCCAGAGCTGGGGAGTCACCCATAAGTGAGGACTGACTTCCTGCTTGGTCCTGGAGAAAGAGTAGTTACTCACCTTTAACACGTGTTCTCCAGGAGCAGCAGGAATCAGTCCTCACTACCCTCCCTCCTCCCCTTGGAGTTGCAGTTGTACATAGTTTAATTTTTACATTTTTGTGTGCTGTTCTTAGCTATCTCATTTGACTGAGGTAAGATGGCACCTTTAGGCGGGAAGGGAACCGCGCATGCGTGCCAGCATTCCCAAAGGCTTTCATGGAAAGCTGGGGAAATGCTCCGCTGGGGCTTCATCGGCGTCGATGACACCCATAAGTGAGGACTGATTCCTGCTGCTCCTGGAGAACACCTGTTTACAGGTGAGTAACTACTCTTTTTCACTCATCTCACAATGAAGTTTACGAACTGGGTCTCAGACTTCATCAGTACTTATTTCAGGATTGGCTCCCCGCTGTACCATTCTTGCATCAACGACCACAGTTCATATTAGTTATCTCACTCATGCATTCAAGGCAAAACTTAAATTTTCCCGATATTATGTTTTATGAATTAGGAATGAATGCAATAAGGAAGGATAACTTATCTTATTATCAGTCTTGTCATAATGTTTAACTTGACTTGCCCCGACGCCACCATTCGGCACCGTGTTTGCGTTTCACGTATGCTTCATCAGGGGTTCAATAGAATGCTGTGAAAACACAGATCTTCGATGTAATGCCAAAACAAGCAAAACAATCACTTCAACATTTTCAGCCATCTTACATATACCTTATGCGTAGACAACTCCTGCTTGCGCTTTCTCGCGTGTATATTGTCGAGCTCATCTGCTTCAAAAAACGCTGCGCATGTGGAGTAACAACGACCCCGCTATTTAAACATTTTACTACTTTCAACCACATGACCCGCCCTCGCTATCGTTTAAAGACAAGCACCCCATTCAATAGCGTTGTTAAGACCCCCTGGGGATACTGTTCTTAAACGATATATCCAACGTTGTTCTCTAATGATCAGGGATTGTTCCAGGGATTTCCCATTCTGTCCTGTTAATACTCGATCCAGACAAAAACATCTGAGATCTTCAAATGCATGTTGATGCTGCAAACAATGTGCCACTATCGGAGCTTCATGTACTTTACAGCGCAATCGGCTCCGATGTTCATTCATATGAACCTGGAATGATCGAATCGTTTTCCCAATATATAATAGTCGACAAGGGCATTTTATGCCATAAACTACAAAGGTGGTATTACAAGACGTTGAATGGCGCAAAGCGTATGTAATGCTATTGTATTCAAAAGCCGGAAGATCTTCCGATATAGGACATATATTACATTCCCCACATGGATGATGTCCTATAGTAGTGTCCTGTGAAGTAACAGGTAGCGGTCTGAGCACTGTAGGACTTAATTTCTCCTTGAAATTCTGATGCCTTGCCCAGACGCATCTGATCTTCTTCTGGTCCAACCCTGGTAATGTACTGATAACATTAAGATGCCTTTTAATGATTTTCTTAATCTGTTTACTATACGGGGAATGCTTTGTTGTTAAATTGATGGTATCATCATCCACTTGCTTCACTCTACTGATGCCGAATGGTGGCGTCGGGGCAAGTCAAGTTAAACATTATGACAAGACTGATAATAAGATAAGTTATCCTTCCTTATTGCATTCATTCCTAATTCATAAATAATATCGGGAAAATTTAAGTTTTGCCTTGAATGCATGAGTGAGATAACTAATATGAACTGTGGTCGTTGATGCAAGAATGGTACAGCGGGGAGCCAATCCTGAAATAAGTACTGATGAAGTCTGAGACCCAGTTCGTAAACTTCATTGTGAGATGAGTGAAAAAGATGAGTTTTTGAAAATTCCACAACTAATAGAGTAAATTGCCGAGAGCATATTGGAGGAATTACATTATATTTTGCAATAGTTGAATCCTCTGTGTAATAGACCTATACGTTTTGAGTGGCAGGACAACTACCTGGCAGACAGGTTATGCAGGATACTGCAGCCCCACGAGTGGAAGCTGCATCCTTCAGTAGTTCAGAAGATCTTCCTGAAATGGGGTCTCCCTTTGATGGATCTCTTTGCCAGCCCCATGAACAAGCAACTGCCAAAGTTCTGCTCCAGGCAACCACATCCTCTGTGGATAGCAGCGGATGCTTTTCTGATATCTTGGTCTCAGGGCCTCCTCTATGCGTTTCCTCCCACGCCCTTGGTGGCCCGGACGCTATTCAAGATTCTCCAGGACAAGGCCTCGGTCCTGCTGGTAGCTCCCAGGTGGCCGAGACAGCCTTGGTTTCCTCTTCTGCTTCAACTGGCGGTAGATCCTCCACTGCCTCTGGGGTTGCAACCCGACCTTCTCATGCAGGACCAGGGTTCCCTTCTGCACCCCAATCTCAAATCTATCAATTTGATGGCCTGGAGGCTGCAAGGATAGTTTTGGCTCCCTGGGGCCTACCTCAGGAAGTTGAGGAGGTTGTCCTAGCCTCTAGGAAACAGTCCACTAGGAAAACCTATGCTCTCAAGTGGAAGAGGTTTTCTGTGTGGTGTCACCTGCGTACAGAGGATCCTTTCTCCTGTACTGTGCCAGTAGTTCTTCAGTACTTACTGCACTTATCCAATCAGGGACTTAAGTCCAATTCTGTTCGGGTCCACCTCTCAGCTCTAGCAGCTCACCACTCATTCGTAGAGGGGCAATCTCTATCTGGTCACCCCTTGGTGTCCTGCTTTCTCAGGGGCTTGCTTTTGCTCAAGCCTCCCATCCGTCGTCCTGCCCCTGAGTGGGAGCTGAATGTGGTCTTGCAGCAACTGACTCGCCCACCTTTTGAGCCGATGGCTACTTATCTACTACGCTTCCTCTCCTGGAAGACACTCTTCCTGATAGCCCTTACCTCGGCTAGACGAGTAAGTGAGCTTCAGGCCCTGGTTTGTGACAGGCCTTACACCAAGATTTATAGGAACAGGGTAGTCCTCAGGACTCATCCAAAGTTCCTCCCAAAGGTTGTCTCCTCTTTCCACCTCAATCATGAGGTGGTTCTTCCTACATTCTTCCCTAGACCTCATGCAAGCCAGGCTGAAGCAGTCCTCCATAACCTGGACTGTAGGAGGGCCTTATCCTTCTACCTTGACCGTACGCAGGGGCATAGAAGGGCTACTCAGCTCTTCGTATCCTTTGACCCCAATAAGTTGGGGTTGGCTGTGTCCAAGCATACCTTGTCCATCTGGGTGGCTGACTTTATCACCTGGGCTTACAAGGCGGCTGATCTTCCTTTGCAGGGTAGGGTCACGGCCCATCGTGTCAGGGCAATGGCTGCCTCAGTGGCTCATCTCCGCTCTGTGCCCTTGGTAGACATCTGCAGGGCTGCAACTTGGTCTTCAAGCCAGACCTTTGCGGCCCATTACTGCCTGGAGAGGGAGTCCCGTAGGGACAGTGCTTTTGGCCAGGCAGTACTCGGGAATCTCTTTGAGGTTTAGGCAACTCCTGCCCTCTGTTGGGCTACCAGTGGAGGTTGTGTCCTTGAAAAGCCTTTCTTTGCTGCTGAGACTAGAGGGAGTTCTCTTGTTCAGTCTGGGTTCCTCGGTAGCCCAGAGCTGGGGAGTCACCCATATGTGAGGACTGACTTCCTGCTTGGTCCTGGAGAAAGAGTAGTTACTCACCTGTAACAGGTGTTCTCCAGGAGCAGCAGGAATCGGTCCTCACAACCCTCCCTCCTCCCCTTGGAGTTGCAGTTGTACATAGTTTATTTTTCATTTTTGTGTGCTGTTCTTAGCTATGTCATTTGACTGAGGTAAGATGGCACCTTTAGGCGGGAAGGGAACCGCGCATGCGTGCCTGCATTCCCAAAGGCTTTCATAGAAAGCTGGGGAAATGCTCCGCTGGGGCTTCATCGGCGCCGATGACACCCATATGTGAGGACTGATTCCTGCTGCTCCTGGAGAACACCTGTTACAGGTGAGTTACTACTCTTTCCAGTCACTTGTGAGCTTGTGTTGTCAGTTCCTGCAATGGACCAACACTTGTTTTAGTAGCGTTACAGTATCACACGACCTATGCATCTCCTATCATCAGGTGACTTCTGTCTTTTTATTAATATTCATAGGCTGTAAGAATTTAGCAGAGAACAGCAAGGATAATCCATGGGAACAGATAAGAATAAACCAAGTAGTTAGAATAGTGGAGGAAGTATGACCATGCATAATTCTTTTGGTTGAAGGTGAGGGGACAAGAGAAATACCTTTTACTTTTGGCCAAACTATAAATGTCCAGAAGAGTTTATCTCTGCTATTTCTGAAACTGAGCTAAGAGCGAACATGAACATCCTGTGACTCATTTGCATCAACCTTTCTCATTGCAGGAGCGGTCAGATAAGGCCGTAAAACGTTTGCAGCTGATGACGCAGCGTTATGAGGCTTTAGAGAAACGCCGGTGTATGGAGGTGGAGGGCTTCAAAACAGATATTAAACACCTTCGACAGAAGCTAAAGGAGGTGGAGAAACAACTCTTTAAGGTAAAGGATTCTGTGAGGTTGGAAATGTAAGGCTCCTTGGACAATATAGAAACATTTTTAGCCTATTGAGTATAACAGTAGTCTCGGATAGCATTCAAGGCAGTATTTCTCTGTCTCCAGCAGATGGTGCTAGATGACAGGATTGAGCTAGGGAGCAGAGTAGGGGCCGGCCTGTCCACTAGGCGAACTAAGCAGTCGTCTAGGGTGGCAGACTCTGGTGATGGCATGCTGATCCTTCCTTTGAAGCAGCAGCAGTTCATTCACCACTTCAGCACTGCAGCAGGCATCAAAACACGCGCTCATGCAGTTATGGCCTGACACTTCTGCCTCCTCCAACAGGAGGTTACGTTGGAGGGGGCAGGAACGGCAGGCTGTGAGCAGGCGCTTTAAAGCCAGCCGCCTCTTCAAAAGAAGGATCTGCATCTCCCCCCCCCCCATGTGAATAGATATGGGGGCAGTGATGGTGCCTCAGGCCACTGCTGGGGGGAGGGGCGCAGCAGAAACCCTTGGGCTGGACCTGGTGCAGAGAGCCTTAGGCTGTTTTCCGAGGCTAAGGGTCCTGGGCAACAGTCTGATTAGGCTGATTTTACACCACCCTTCATGGAAGACCCCTTTGGACTTTATTTCTATGGGCTGCTTGATGGCTGGGTTTTCTGTATATGCATTTTCTCTTGGCCAGATTGTCAGACGTGTGCAGCGCCCTGTCCAGTAAAGTGCATTTAAAAAAAATAAAAAACAACAACAAATACGTACCTGTCTTCTTGATAGGTTTACATCAACCTCATAATAACCATGGCCGGGTTCTGTTTTAGCTTATTTTAAAAGGCCAATGCAAATATCTAGGATTCAGATTTATTTATTTATATATTAGCTTTTATATACCACACTATTTAATATCAGAGCGGTTTACAAGGAGCAGGTACAGTCAAGTAACTTTACATAGAACAGGTGTAAAACAGGTGTAACATAAAACAAGAAACAAGGTATAGGCAACTTTACATAGAACAGGCAAAAACTCCAGAACCAAGTAACAGAGGCAGGTAAATTATCAACTAAGATAAAGGAGGAAGGAAGGGGGAAAGGAAAAGGAGGGGTAGGGGTAGGGGAGGGGACAGGATGAAGCGGGAAGATTATAAGATATATATCTCTAAAAGATATCAGAATGACTATCTCCAGGAACAAGCAGGAATGTAGTCTTCACATATGGGTATCGTTGGTACCGACGGAGCCTGTGCGGGAACGTTCCCAGCGTCCAATAGAAAAGCTTTTGGGAGCATCCCACAGCACCTGCATGCTGCCTTCCCGCCTTTCCAACTCTCCCTCTTCAGT
The DNA here is from genome assembly GCA_033557465.1 of Ichthyophis bannanicus. NCBI lineage: Eukaryota > Metazoa > Chordata > Amphibia > Gymnophiona > Ichthyophiidae > Ichthyophis > Ichthyophis bannanicus. Next base: position 451,443,350 of record CM066037.1, read on the forward strand.
TCTTCGTTTTCCGCGGATCCGACAGGACGCATACCCTGTCACCGCAGAAAATTTACTCTTATTCTTTTGTTTTTTGTGGTCGCGTCTGCCTTCATTTGATGCCTACCAGTACCGCCAGTTCTCTTTTCTTCTTTTAAAACCCCCCCAAAAAAACTATCTTCTAAAAAAGATTCTTTTCTCGGGGGCCCTTCCCCCTCTTTGGTGCTAGGCGCCATTTTAGGCACGAGGCCCATTTTTTCTTTAACATGGAAAAACCAGCTAGTGGTTTCGAAAAATGTTCTAAGTGTAGCCGTACCATTTCCGTCACCGACACCCATGACTGGTGTCTTAAATGTTTAGGTCCTGACCATTCTCCATCGGAGTGTCTCTCCTGCAGAAAGATGACCAAGAGGGGCCTGAAGAATAGAGCTGCAAAACTCACCCTCTTTTCCGCAGACACGATATCCGTTGCATTGACGTCTTCCAGGGCTTCATCTTCCTCCCGTGGATCTCAGGCAACTAAACCTAAGTCTTCTAAGACTGGCCGGCCCTCAAAGGGTAGATCTCCTTCTAAGTATCGAGATGCCTCTGGCGTTGCCCTCGAGGTAAGTTCACTGGCAAAACAGCCCCGGCGGGAGGCTTTGGTCTCCAAAGCATTAACGGGACTCCAGAATGTTCCAGCAGCTTCCACCTCTGCAGAACTACTGGTGCCATGCTCTGGGGTTTATTTATTTATTTAGTGTACACTTGTATCCCGCTACTTCCAGTGATCAGCAGCGGTTTTCTATACATAAAGGGAGAGGCTGTACAGGCCAGAATTAGAACATACAATAAGATTGCAGGGATGGGTAATAGGTACATCAAACGGTTACAGATTTACATATGATTGAGAGGAGTCTTTACATATATACATTTGATTACTTGAGAAGCGGCTTTACCTATATACATACTTTACATAAATACAGGACGCATTTCTTGCTGTTATGATTAGTTTAAGTGGGCATGTTGCTCAAATAGTATATGACATCCTGACTAGGTTAGGTTGTAATGTGTCTGAAAGAGATGAGTCTTAAGCTTTTTCCTGAAATCCTTCAAGTCCTTGTTTGCTCTCAGTTCATAGGGCAGTTGGTTCCAGAGTGTTGGAGCAATAAAGGAGAACGCTCTGTTGGTGGTGTTCGCATTGCAATTTCTCAGCTACTCGGGACATGAAGGGTGTTGCTATTTACTGTTCTTCTGCTTCTTATGGTTGGTTGTGCGGAGATTAAGGTGTTGAGGTATGAGGGTGCTACGTTATGAACGAGCTTGAATGTGGTTACTAAGAGCTTATATTGGATGCGGGCCGTGATGGGGAGCCAATGAAGCTCAATTAGTACTGGAGTGATGTGTTCAGTTAGACCTTTTTTCATGATGAATCTGGCTGCTATGTTTTGTGCTAGTTGAAGTATGTTAAGGGTTTTTTTAGGCAGACCTTGTAATATAGCGTTGCAGTAGTCCAGGTGGGGAATGATGAGGGCTTGTGCCACTGTCCTGAAGTCGGAGTGATCAATGATATTCCGTAGCGGTTGCAGGACTCTTAATTTGTGGAAGATGGCCCAATTGGTAATTCGGAGGTGCTTTTCCATATTTAGGTTGCTGTCCAGCATTACACCTAAGTATTTTATTTCAGGCTTTGTGGTATAAACGTTATTGTTCATGGTAACCGTTGATGGTGGGTTAAAGTCAGGTTTTCTGGAAATGCACATCACTTCTGTTTTTTTATGGTTTATTGACATATTATTCCGTTGCAGCCAATTTTGTAGTTCTCTTAGGCATTTTTCAAGTTGGTTGAGGTTGGGGTTGTTTATGTCGAGATGAGTGTAAAGCATCAAGTTGTCTGCATAGATATGGTAACTGATCTTGTGATCCTGTAGGATTTCACAAATAGGTCGTATATATAGGTTGAACAAGAGTGAGGATAGGGCAGAGCCTTGTGGTATGCCTTGGGTTTGAGGGAAGGCGGAGGCATTTGCGTTGTTGAATTGGACCTGCTGCATTCTGTTACTTTTGTACGATGAGAACCATTTCAGAGGGGTCCCTGATATGCCTATGGAAGCAAGTCTGTCCAGGAGCGTGGAATGATGCACCGAATAAAAGGCAGCTGATATGTCTATGAAAACGAGCATATACATTTTGCTTCTGTTTTCAAGACCCTTGAGTAGTTTGTCCATTAGGGCTAGTAGGAGAGTTTCCACGCCGTGATGTTGGCGGAAGCCGTATTGGTGATCATCAAGGGCATTGTTGACATCGATGTGGTCTTGCAATTGTTGCTGGACAGCCTTTTCGATAATCTTGTCTAAGAAGGGTATGCTTGAAATCGGACGATATGAGGCAGGGTCGTTCTCGTTAAGAGTTTTGTTTTTTAGGATGGGTCGTATGAGGGATTGCTTGAGCTGTGCTGGCATGATCCCTTGAAGTAGAGCTTGGTTTACTATATGGGCAATATACTTGGCAGCTTCTTGCTTCACAGCCTTAATCCAGGCAGCTGGGCATGGATCGAGGGGGGAAGTTGTGGTGTTTAAGTTGGTAATTATGTTCAGGATTTGTCTGTCATCTATGTTTCGGAAGGTGTCCCATTCTTGGTACTGGTTTGCACTTTCAGACGTGAGAGTTTTTTGCTGGATGATGATTGTATCCATCTCTTGAGTGTGGTGTGCGGGTGTTTGTAGGTTTAGCTTGCTGTCTTGAGGGTTAAGCTTGCTGGCATAATGATCAGCTAGAGTTTGGGCCGTCATTGTTCCGTTTTGATTTGTTGCTTGGGACGTCTTGGTGAGTGATTTGACAAGTTCAAAAAGTTCTCGAGGTCTGTTGAGGGCTTTATTGAGTATGCTGGAGTGGTGGGTTTTTTTCGCCAGGTTGATTTCATTCTTGTATGTTGTGAGAAGTTTAAGGTATTCACTTCTATGCTCTTCAGCTTTGGATTTTCTCCACCTTCGTTCTTGCTTACGCAAATCTATCTTCAGCCCTCTTAGGGTAGAGGTGTACCACGGTTCGGTTTTTGGTTTGGATGGGTTGGTTGGGGGTTTCAGGGATGGTTGTGAGGTTGCTTCGATTCCTGTATTCCATTGTCTCACTAATTTCTCGAGGTCCGAGTGTTCCATGGTAATGTGGGACGTTATGGATGTTGTTAAGGCTTCTTTATCGAATTTTTGGAATCTCCTCCGTAGGTTTGCAGCAGAGTTGGGTTGAGAACGGTCTGGAGCGACAGGGAGGTGTAAGGAGAATTCTGTTTGGTGATGGTCTGACCATGGTACCTGGGTTATTTGCAGTTTGGATTGCTTTGCGGTTGCTTCCACCGGTACCGACACCCAGGTATCGGCAGGAGCGATGGATCAGAGAATCCTCGCTATCGAACGCAGTCTAGCGGCTCTCTTAGCAGCTTCGGTACTGCTAAGAACGCTACAGACGGTTCCGCAGGTATCGGTACCAACATCGGTACCGATACAGACTGCACCTGCCTCGGCCGGCATGCTTCCCCACATGCCGAGCCTTGAGTCTGTCTCAGGTATCGAAGCGTTGGTACCGAGACACCCCGATACCGACTTCGAGTGGTACCGGTATCATGCATTGCAGGAACAGCCGGTACAGAGAGATTTCGAATCTTCCGATTCCGATGAGTGACTCTACCGGTACCACAGCAATTCTGCCGGTGGATCCATCTCCTTCTCCAGGACCAAGCAGGAAGTCAGTCCTCACTTATGGGTGACGTCGGCGCCGACGGAGCCCTCGCGGAGCAATTTTCCCCAGCTTTCAAAGAAAGCCTTTGGGAATTGCAGCGCGCATGCGCGGTAGTCTTCCCGCCCGAAGGTGCCATCTTAGCCAGTCTTCTTTTTTCCGCGGAGCCCTACAGACGTCCCCGTCTTGTCCCCGCGAAAAAGTTGATTTTCCTCTGTATTTATCCTTTTTTCTTTCGGTTCGACCTCGAAGGCGTTGAGAAGTCGGCGGCATCAGCGCGAAAGAATCTTCGCTGACCCCAGCCGTACCCGGACCTCGTCGGAGGCCTCACTGTCGAAAGGCTCCAGTTCGGACCGTCGACGGAGCTCCTCCGACCGGGGTTCTCCCTCCGGGGACCATCGACGGAAGGAAAAACCCGCGAGGGCGGCGTCGGTGGACGCTCCTGGCTCCGCGAGGGCCAGGTCGCATAGCCCCGACAGCCGCCCCGGGTCCTTGGAGAAGGATCACCTCCCGAAGCGACCTCGCCTGGAGTCGGAGATGCCTGCCCGGGTAAGTCCTGTTGTCCTTCTGGACTCGCCTCCGCGTCAGCCGACGTCGGGCCCGACGCCGTCGGGGCCCGAGTCGGGGGCTGCTGGGTCGCCTGAGCTCGGACTCAGGTTGACGGCCTTGGAGAGCAGATTGTCTGCCTTCATGGACCAGCAGCGGGCACTGCTCGCTGGCTTCGCTGGCGTCGCTGCCCCGACCGCCGGGACGTCGACGTCCAAGTCGACCCGGAGACCGAGCCGATCCTCGAGTCGATGAGAACTCGAGTCGATCCTCGGTCGAGGTCGCCCTCGGCCTCCCGTTCGGGACCGAGGTCGCCGACGCCGACTCCCTCGGCGTCGGGGCGGCTGGCGCCGCACCCTGCCCGAGCCGACCCCACCGAGTCCTCGTCGGAGTCGGTCTGGGAGTCGGAGGAGGAAGAGTCACCTGATTCTTTCCGGACTCGGTGTGTCCCATCGGACTCTCCGGAGTCCGAGCCTCGGAAGCAGTCCCCCCCGGAGGATGCCCGGTTCTCGGATTTCGTTAGGGATATGGCCAAGGCTTTGGCCTTCCCTGCGGACCCCGAGGAGGAGCCTCGAGCCGAAGAGCTCGACGCCCTCCAGTATGACTCTCCCGCGAGGGAGCACTTTACTGTGCCGGTTCCTCCTATGCTGGAACGACTACTCTTCCGCATGTGGGAGAGTCCGGCCTCCTCGCCGGTCCTGAGCAAGCGGGTCGATTCTATCTATCGAGTCCGCAAGAGCCCTGGCTTTCAAAAGGCGCAGTTGCCACACCATTCCATGGTAGTGGAATCGGCCATGCATCGTCTTAAGAGCCAGAAGATGCACTCCTCGGTGCCTCCTGGAAGGGAGGCCCGTAACCTGGATGGCCTTGGCAAAAAGTGCTTCCAGGGCTCTATGCTCGCCTGTCGTGTCCAGACTTACCAGCTCTACATGGGCATGTATCTCAGGGATCTGGCTAAAGAGCTAGCCGGCTTCTCCGCTGGTTTGTCCGAGGAACCCTTGCGGAGGTTCCTAGCCTTGTCCACAGGTATTCGGGAATGCTCAAAGTTCATGTCCCGGGCAGCCTATGATGGCTTTGAAGCCTCGGCTCGAGTAGCCGCAGCCGGCATCGGTGCCCGCCGACAGGCTTGGCTTCAGTCGTCCGACCTTGAGCCCTGGGTACAGGACAAGTTGGTCGATGTCCCCTGCCGAGGCGAAAACCTCTTTGGCAAGCCCATGGCGGAAAAGGCTGCACAAATTGAGACTGAGACTCTCACCAGGACCAGGCTTTCTAGGAAGACCTCCGCCCCTTCCCAGAAAAAGAAGGGCTCGGGAAAAAGACCTTTTACCCGAGGAAGGCGGCTGCCTACAAACAATACCCCCATTATCAGGCCCCTGCAGCTCCCCAACAGGGCCAGCAGGCCAAGGGACGGGGTAACGGGTCCCGTAGGCAGCAAGCCCCCAAGCCTGCGCCACCAGCCCCTGCTCAGCAGGGTGGGGGTTTTTGACTCGCTCAGCATAGCCTCTCCCCCCCCGCTGGTTCCCCCCAGCACCGGAGGCCGGCTGGTTCACTTCGCCGACAGGTGGTCCAGCATCACCGCAGATGCCTGGGTGCTTCAGGTCGTGCGAGAGGGCTACCTTCTCCACTTCCATCAGGTCCCTCCCTCCTATTTTCCGGGAGAGCCTCCGCGCCCCCCCTCTGCACAGGGAGTTGCTCCTTCAGGAGTTAGCAGGTCTTCTGCAGGATCAGGCGGTGGAACCGGTGCCACACCACCTGAGAGGTCAGGGCTTCTATTCAAGGTATTTTCTGATACCAAAGAGAACAGGAGGCCTCCGACCCATCCTGGACTTGCGCAACCTCAACAAGTTCCTTGTGCGGGAGAAGTTCAAAATGCTTACCCTTGGAATCCTTCTGCCCTACCTCCAGCAGGGAGATTGGCTATGCTCCTTGGATCTAAAGGATGCTTACACGCACATCCTCATCCACCCAAGCCACCGCCAATACCTAAGGTTTGTGGTGGCAGGAAATCATTACCAGTACAGAGTACTGCCCTTCGGCCTGTCCTCCGCACCGCGAGTCTTCACAAAATGTCTCGCGGTCGTGGCGGCCCATCTCCGGCTTCACGGCCTCTATGTTTTTCCGTACCTCGACGACTGGCTCATCAGAGCAGCGTCCGCTCAGGAGGTCACCACCGCCACGTGCCGCACGGTGACTCTGCTGCAGCACTTGGGCTTTGTCATCAACTTCGCAAAGTCCACTTTGCTCCCCTCACAGGATCTCGAGTTCATCGGCGCAAGGCTGCACACCCCTCAGGCGCGAGCGTACCTACCGCTCGACAGGGCTCAGCGGCTCATGGACCTAGCCGACCGCTTTCGCAGCCAGCCCCTGGTCTCCGCCAGGCGCTTCCTGAGACTGCTCGGCCATATGGCTTCCACCGTCCATGTGACCCCCAATGCCCGCCTGAATATGCGGCCTGCTCAGTGGTGTCTCCGCCAGCAGTGGCGACAGGCCACGGGCGGCCTAGCAGACCTGGTGCGCGTCTCCGAGCCGCTGGTCTCGTCTATCCGGTGGTGGCTCCGGCAGCCGCACCTGGTATTGGGAATGCCTTTCCAGTCACCTCAGCCGACCCGGGTGCTGACCACCGATGCATCCCTCCTGGGCTGGGGAGCCCATTGCCAAGAGGCACGTACTCAGGGCCTCTGGACCAAGTGGGAGTCTGCTCAGCAGATCAACTTCCTGGAGCTCAGGGCGATCCGCCTAGCTCTCAAGGCCTTCTCCCACCTGACCTCCCAACAGTCCGTCCTTGTCCAGACGGACAATCAAGTTGCCATGTTCTACGTGAACAAGCAGGGGGGCACGGGCTCCTTCCTCCTCTGCCGGGAGGCACAGAAGCTCTGCTCTTGGGCCGTCAGTCACGGCATTCTCCTCAAGGCAGTTTATCTCCCGGGCCAAGAAAATTGCCTGGCGGACAAACTCAGCAGGGTCCTCCAGCCGCACGAGTGGCGTCTGGACCCCTTGATTGTTCAGAAGCTCTTCCTCAGGTGGGGCCTCCCCACAGTGGATCTCTTTGCCAGTCCTCACAACCGGCAGCTTCCTCGCTTCTGCTCTCGTCAGCCTCACCCCCTTCGGGTGGCGGCGGACGCCTTTCTGATCTCATGGTCGGGGAGCCTTCTGTACGCTTTCCCTCCCATCCCGTTAGTCTCTCGGACCCTTTTCAAGGTTCTCCGAGACAAAGCTTTCATGATCCTGGTGGCCCCTCGCTGGCCCAGGCAGCCGTGGTTTCCGCTCTTGCTGCAACTGGCGGTGGAGGATCCAATCCCTCTGGGGGTGCGACCGGATCTCCTCACCCAGGATCAGGGGTCCCTACTGCACCCCAACCTCAGGTCTCTCAACCTCATGGCCTGGCTGCTGAGAGGGTAGTCCTTGCTCCTCTCCTCTTGCCGGCAGAGGTGGAGGAGGTCGTCTTGGCTTCGCGACGGCCTTCTACCCGCAAATGCTACGCCCTTAAATGGCGTCGCTTTGCAGTCTGGTGTACCCAACAGTCTCAGGATCCCTTCTCCTGCCCGGTGTCGGTGATCTTACAGTACTTGCTACACCTCTCTAATCTGGGACTTAAGTCCAACTCCGTCAAAGTTCACCTCAGTGCTCTTTCCGCACATCATGTGCCGGTGGACGGCAGACCTCTCTCCAACGACCCTCTCGTAGCGAGGTTTCTCCGAGGTCTCCTACTACTTAAACCACCTCTGCGCCCGCCAGCGCCTGACTGGGACCTGAATGTGGTTTTACAGCGGATCACCTGTCCGCCTTTTGAACCTATGGCTACCTGCTCTCTCCGTTTTCTGTCTTGGAAAACGCTGTTCTTGATAGCCCTCACTTCCGCCAGGCGCGTAAGTGAATTACAGGCCCTCGTGTCTGATCCCCCCTACACTCGGTTCTACAAGAATAGGGTAGTCCTACGGACTCACCCAAAGTTTCTGCCTAAAGTGGTCTCCCCTTTTCACTTGAATCAGGAGGTGGTACTTCCAACCTTCTTTCCCAGACCACACTCCAGCCGAGCTGAGACGGTCCTCCATACCCTGGACTGTAGAAGGGCGTTGAACTTCTACCTTGACCGTACGCGGGAGCACCGTAAAGCTGCGCAGCTTTTTGTGTCCTTTGACCCCAATAAATTGGGGCTCCCGGTCTCCAAGCGTACTCTGTCCATCTGGGTTGCGGACTGTATCTCTTGGGCTTATGGGGCAGCCGGACTCGCCTTAGAAAGTCGAGTCACGGCTCATTGCGTTCGGGCAAAGGCCACGTCAGTGGCTTACCTCCGCTCTGTTCCGCTGGCAGACATCTGCCGGGCCGCTACTTGGTCTTCGAGCCAGACTTTTGCGGTCCATTACTGTCTCGAGAGGGAGTCCCGTAGGGACAGTGCTTTCGGACAGGCAGTCCTCCGTAATCTCTTTGAGGTCTGAGCAACTCCTACCCTCCATCCCGGATGTGGGCTACCGGTGGGTGATAATTCAGCGAAGATTCTTTCCTTCTGTGCTGCTGAGCTAGAGGGAGCTCATTTTTGTGCTTAGGGTCTCCGGTAGCCTTGAGCTTGGGAGTCCCATAAGTGAGGACTGACTTCCTGCTTGGTCCTGGAGAAAGCGTAGTTACTCACCTGTAACAGGTGTTCTCCAGGAGCAGCAGGAATCAGTCCTCACTACCCTCCCTCCTCCCCTTGGAGTTGAAATCGTCTGCTTATGTTCTTTTTGCAAATTTTTATGCTGTCTTTTTTAGCTATGTCATCTGACTGGCTAAGATGGCACCTTCGGGCGGGAAGACTACCGCGCATGCGCGCTGCAATTCCCAAAGGCTTTCTTTGAAAGCTGGGGAAAATTGCTCCGCGAGGGCTCCGTCGGCGCCGACGTCACCCATAAGTGAGGACTGATTCCTGCTGCTCCTGGAGAACACCTGTTACAGGTGAGTAACTACGCTTTCTCAACGCAGAATGTCTCCTCCAGAAGACATGTCCTTCCAGGATTTCATACGTGATGTAGCTTGAGGCCTTTCTATCATGGTGACTCTAGAGAAGGAACCTAGAGCAGAAGAATTAGAGATTCTTCAATACCCTAAAGCTTCTAAAGAGGCAGCTACCCTCCCTATACATAGAATTTTCCATGATTTTATGCTGAGAATGTGGGAAACTCCTTTAATGGTGTCCCCACACTCTCGACGACTCGATACCATGTACTGAGTTCCAAGCTGTCCTGGTTTTCAAAAGACTCAACCACACCATTCAATGGTAGTGGAATCGGCAATGCGTAGGATTAAGAGTGCTAAGATGCATTCTTCCAATCCTCCAGGCTGGGAATCGAGGGCACTCGATGCCTTTGGATATCGATGCTTCCAATCCTCAATGTTGTCAGCCAGGATCAGTTCTTCCATTCTCTATATGGGAATGTTCCTCAAGGAGGTTGCATGAGCTCATGAGCCCTCTTCTTCCTGAGGATAAAAGAGGGGACTTTTTCACTCTGGTTAAACATGTCCAGGATGTTTCCAAGTTTGTAAACCGTGCAACCTTTGATTGCTTTGAATGCATTAGCAGAACCTCTGCTATTTCCATTGGTCATTGGTGCACGTCGTATTGCCTGGCTCCAGGCATAAGACTTAGAAATATGGGTGCAAGATAAACTGGGAAACATTCCTTGCACAGGAGAAAATCCCTTTGGCAAGGATTGGCAAGACAAGGCTAATCAGATTGAATCTGAAAACACCACCCTGAACAGACTATCAAAGTCTACAGCCAACCCAGCAAAGAAAAAGTCACTCAAGAAACCCTTTTTCAACAAGAAATAGGTTTTACCCATCTTACACCCATCAGGGTCGCTGTCCAGTTCATATTCCCCAAAAGGGGCAACAACAGAGACAGCAGAGGAAGCAACAATTTCCAAGAGCTCTACCAGCTCAGCAGACTCAGCCTCCTCAAGAGCTTTGACTCCTTCCTAGAGAACTTAGTCTTTCTGCCCCTGCAAGGTCCAGAACCTTCCACCATCCCAGGCAGGTTATGCCATTTTGCCAAAAGATGGCAACAAATAACATCAGAAAACTGGACTCGGTCCATTGTGCGAGAGGGGTACAGACTTCATTTTCACAGCATGCCCCCTCCTACAATCATAAGACAGTTCAATTCTCAAGTCCCTGCCACCAATCTCTTAGGCCAAGAGGTTGCATCACTTCTTGCTCAGGGAGCAATAGAAGAAGTACCCATATCCCAACAGAGTACCGGGTTCTACTCCCCCAATTTTCTCATCCCAAAGAAAACAGGAGGGCACAGACCTATACTGGACCTCAGAGAATTAAACAAATATCTGTTCCGAGAAAAATTCAGAGATGATCTTTCTCGGAACACTCCTGCCATACCTTCAGAGTCAGGATTGGCTATGCTCTCTAGATCTAAAGGATGCATATACGCATATTCTCATCCATTCAGATTACAGAAAATTCCTTCAATTCCGTTTCCAGGGAAGACACCTCCAATACAGGGTTCTTCTCTTCGGTCTGGCTTCTGGCCCAAGAGTCTTCACAAAATGCATGGCAGTAGTAGCAGCATTCCTGAGAACCCTGGGAATATTCGTCTTCCCTTACTTAGACGACTGGCTCATTCGATTATTGACAGCTCCAGAAGCCAGCTTCGCTCTTTCTCACACGAGGCGAATCCTTCGCTATTTGGGATTAGTCATAAACCTCCCAAAGTCTCAGTTCACCCCTTCTCAGTCCCTGGAATTCATAGGGGCTCGTCTAGATACAACACAGTCAAGGGCTTTCCTACCACAGCCCCTCTGTCTTCGTATAGTACAGCTGACATCCCATGCAGCTACGAAAGTCTTCCTCGCTGCTTGGGAAATGCTTCAGCTTCTGGGGCATATGGCATCCACTTTCCATGTGGTTCCCTATGCCCGCCTTCATATGCGAGCTGCCCAGTGGACCCTATCCTCTCAGTGGACACAGGCCTCGGGCCGCCTATTGGACAAAATCAGAAACTCCACACGTCTCATTCTGTCCTTCCAATGGTGGCAATCACTGGAAAACCTTCTCATAGGCTCTCCTTTCCAGCAGCCTCTATTCCAGGCCACCCTAACAACAGATGCGTCCAAGTTGGGCTGGGGGGCTCACTTGCACCGTCTTTCGACTCAGGGTCTTTGGACCCCACAGGAGGCTTGTCTTCACATAAACCTCCTAGAACTCAGAGCCATTTTCCATGCTCTTTGAGTATTCCAGGCACAGCTCAGCTACAAGACAGTCCAGGTCCAGACCGACAATCAAGTAGCCATGTTCTATGTGAACAAGCAGGGCGGAACGGGCTCTCTGTCGTTATGCAACGAAGCTTTGCGACTATGGGCCCTCGCCAGAGAGCATCAAATCCACCTTCAAGCGGTATATCTTCCAGGCATTCAAAATCTTTGGGCAGACAAACTCAAGTCGATTACTGCTGCCACACGAATGGTCTCGAGTGTTTCGAATCTGGGGAACCCCAGATATAGACCTCTTTGCAAGTCCACAGAATGTCAAACTTCCCCAATTCTGTTACAGAATTCCAGCTCAAAACTGTCAGGCAAGGGATGCTTTCCTCCTCCATTGGAGTCAGGACTTCCTCTATGCCTTCCCACCCATTCCCTTCATTCCCAAAACGTTGTTCAAGCTTCAGAGAGACAGAGGTCGTATGATTCTCATAGCTCCACGTTGGCCACGGCAAACTTGGTATCCTCTGCTTCTACATCTCTCTCAAGCCACGCCTCTGGAGTTGGGATATGCTCCAGATCTTCTTTCCCAGGAGAACGGGACGCTATTGCACCCGAATCCCCAGTCCCTGCATCTCAGGGCCTGGTTGCTGAAAGCCTAGAACTTATGGATAGCAACCTTTCCTATCAGCTAAAGGATATCCTTCAGGCTTCTAGAAAACCCTCCACAAGGCGAACCTATGCCTTCAAGTGGAATAGGTTCTCTATATGGTGTTCTCAAAGGGGACTTAATCCCTTTTCGGTGCCTGTGGAATCGCTACTGGAGTATCTCCTCCATTTATCAAATTCTGGTCTTAAAACCAATTCAGTAAGGATCCATCTTAGTGCCATTGCAATTTCTTGCAAACCTCTAGATGGACAACCTATTTCCTCTCATCCACTCGTAGCACGATTTATGAGAGGTCTTCTCTTAACAGAGCCTCCCTTTAAGCCACCGCCGGTGGCATGGGACCTGAATCTTGTTCTCGGGCAGCTTATGAAACCACCCTTTGAGCCTTTAGCCACTACAGCTCTAAAGTTTCTTTCCTGGAAGGTCATCTTCCTAGTTGCCCTCACTTCTGCAAGATGCATCAGTGAGGCCTTAGTGGTGGATCCTCCATATACAAGATTTCACCATAAGGTAGTTCTTAGGACTCATCCTCACTTTGTCAAAGGTGGTTTCGCCTTTTCATTTAAACCAAGCGGTTTACCTTCCTGTATTCTTTCCTAGGCCTCATGCCTCTTATGCAGAAAGGAACCTTCATACTTTTGATTGTAAAAGAGCCTTGGCTTTTTACCTTCAAAGAACTAAGCAACACAGGAAATCTTCTCAGCTTTTTGTTGCTTTTGATTCTAGTCATTTGGGACTTCCAGTTTCCAAAATAATTCTCTCTAGGTGGATTGCAGATTGCATATCCTTTGCTTATGAGAGTAAAGGACTTTCCCTCGAAGGCCATGTCACAGCTCACAAAGTGAGAGCAATGGCAGCCTCTATGGCTAATCTTTGTTCTGTGTCAATTGACAGCATTTGTAGAGCAGCCACTTGGGCTTCAGTACACACCTTTACAGCCCACTACTCCTTAGACAAGGACTCCCGTCGAGATACCTCGTTTGGTCAGGCTGTTCTCCAGCATCTCTTTCAGACTTACTACAGCTCCTACCCACCGTCCTGGGTTTGGATGCCAGAGATCCATGGGAGGAAGCATGACCCATCTCACCATGGGTTTGCAGCTTCCTGGGGTCATCCCCCTGGCATCTTTCAGCTGGAGAGTCCCCATATGTGAAGACTACATTCCTGCTTGTTCCTGGAGATAGCGTAGTTACTCACCTGTAACAGGTGATCTCCGGGAACATCAGGAATTAAGTCTTCACAACCCACCCACCTCCCCTAGGAGTTGTCTCTCTCTTTTTCTCTCTTTCTCTCCTTTTGCCTCAGCTATAAACTCAACTGAAGAGGGAGAGTTGGAAAGGTGGGAAGGCAGCACACAGGCGCTGTGGGATGCTCCCAAAAGCTTTCCTATTGGACGCTGGGGAGCATTCCCGCGCAGGCTCCGTCGGTACCGACGATACCCATATGTGAAGACTTAATTCCTGCTGTTCCCGGAGATCACCTGTTAGAGGTGAGTAACTACGCTTTATATGTTCAGGAATTGAAGGGAGCATATGGAAGGAAGTATAAAGCATAAGTGATTAGTCTAGTGACACTGTTATGGGTGAAAAATATTATATATATTTGCTAATATGCACAAGTAAATATAGACATTTGGCCTGAATTACGAAGGGTTTTTGCTCACTCTGTGCATATAGGAACAGTCGTAAGTAAATCAGGCTCCAGGCCTTCCATGATAGATTGTTTATTTAATTGTTGTTTTTATATGAAATATTAATGTTGCGCACTTATTTATAATTGGTTCCCTTTTGTATTCTCCGGGAAATTGGAAGTCAATAATATCTGCAGAATTTATAGTGTTTATTGATCATATTTACTGTTTTCCGAAAGTCACCAAATGAATTAAAATTTCTATTTAAAATTCCCAATTAAGGCAGAAATTGGGATTCCAAACAAACACTACTGCTTTTTTTTAAATCTGATTAACTAAGAAAAGCAACTATTGTAGATCAGTCCAGACAAGTGGGTTGTGTTCCTTTACCAGCAGATGTGGAGACAGAGAGAACTAGAAACTTCTAGTGACATCATCAACACTATTAATGTTGATGCAAATGGGAGCACACCAGTATTTCTCTGTCTCCAGCAGATGGTGGATGCTGTTCTGATCTAGCACGATTAGAAATTGTTAGCTCTTGGGGTTTCTTAGCAGATGTCTCAAGGGATTACCCCGGATACTCCATTGGCTTTTCCTGCGTAGAGGGGGGGTAAAAAGGGTCTGCTCCCCATCAATATTATAGACTGGTTGAGCAGCCAGGATTCAGTCAGATCAAAGCCCATGTCTTTACACAGCCTCAAGTATTTCTGCTTCCCTCCCCTTCCACCCTCTCGCTTCCCCAGACCGTTTGGACAGAAGCAAGAGGAAGGTATGTGCTTGGAGGCCTGATCGCAGAAAAGCGGTCTGGAGCTCACAGCTTGTCTGTCCTGGGCTTCCTGGGAGTATGTACAGCCTTATTTTAGATTCCAGTGCCTGCATTCCAGTTAATCCTCTCCTTGGGATTTGGACATAGTTCTTCGGGCCTTAATATCTGTGTCTTTAAGCCTTTGAAACTGGGGCATATCTGCTCTTCGCAGAGGAAGCCATGTCCATTTGGACAATCACTTCCTTTCTGCTCAAGGAGATGTCCATCTTTCATGTCAATCAGGTGGTTTGCCTCCTGTCCCTTTCTCTGTGGAGCAATAAGTGAGGGATAAGGACCTTCATGGGGCCAATATCTGTGGAGTGCTCCTCTGGTGCCTGTAAGTCGCTTACTCCAGTAGGTTGGAGTGATTATTTGTGGTGTTTGCAGGGTCGCACTAGGGCGAAGTGGCCTCTAAGGCTACCATGAGCTGGTGGACAAAGAGACAGTGTCTTCAGCGCATCCTTTGCGAGACCGGACTGGTCTATAGGGATTTTGGGTGCATTCCACCCAGACACAGGCTTAGTCCTGGGTACTGGACATAGGTAGGGCTGTAACTTGGTCATCCCTCTCTACCTTTTACTAGGCATTACTGCTTTGATATCTCTGCTAGGGCAGATTGTGGCCTTTGGTGCAAAGATTTGAAGGCAGCCATGTCTTCCTGCCCAATCGAAATGTATCTTTGGCACTTCCCACATGTCTAGACTGGTCTAGCAGTCCATACTGGAAAGTGAAATTTTACTTGCCAGATCCTGCTAGACCTGTTCAGTCCATGCCACTTTGTGATCTGTTTCTCTGCAGTTTGCCTTGTGGGCTTGGCCACTGTACAGAATATGTCAGGATGGCCGTCTTGTAAATACTTTTGTACACAGTTTGCAGTGTGCCTTTTCTTCTATCTTATTCTTGATGAGGTTGGAAGACGTCAGGTTCTTGACCAAATGCTTGGAGGTGAATGCTGACATGTGCTCCTAGCTGTATTAGTAGCAGTGATGATGTCACTGGAAGTTTCTAGTTCTTTCTCTGTCTTCACATCTGCTGGTAGGGGAACAGAACCCACTTGTTTGGCCAGATCTAGC
Organism: Ichthyophis bannanicus; assembly: GCA_033557465.1. Lineage (NCBI taxonomy): Eukaryota > Metazoa > Chordata > Amphibia > Gymnophiona > Ichthyophiidae > Ichthyophis > Ichthyophis bannanicus. The sequence goes on from CM066037.1 coordinate 451,458,954, forward strand.
AGGACTCCAGGAAAGGAGATTATCTGGTAAGTAAAATCTCACCTTATATGTGGAAAAAAGGCTCTTATAAAATTTCACAGGAATATACACATGTAAAGAGTAGGCACAAGGAAAATTAGCATCTACTTTTTGCAGTCTATACATAGGCCTTTTTGAAAATGTAGTTTGGACAGAGCTGGGGCCAAGTTGCAATATAAAGTGGATCCTCTGAGCAGCAGACAGTATGGGGGGAGGCAGTGTCCATTGCTCTGACAGTTTGTTGTTCCTGCGGAGGCCAAAAAATACAAGAAAGTGCTTTCCTGTCCCTTGGCTTTCGGAGGTCCAACTGCCCACCCGCTGTCCATGAGATGGAGGAAGAGAGGTGGGAGCCTAGCAGAGGTGACTTCCAGTACTGGGACGCATGGCCACTGCCAAACCTACAAGCCAGAGATAAAAAGAGAGAGCAAAATAGCTCTCCAATGTCCGTTGCTCTGAGGATGCACTCTACGTGTGTATTTTATAAAATATGTGAGTATATGCGTAGAGGAGACACAAAAATTTACACTTTTGAAGCAGGTGTAAAATTGTGTGATAGCATTTATGCACTACTAGGATAGCTATTTGAGTCTATTTGATAAAGGCACATAGGCACCTATGTTGACTTTATAAAATACAATTAGTAAAGGCACAAAGCCACCATATACAAGGGCAACAGTAAATACCAACATCCATAAAAACCCTGTATCGAAAAACATTTTTTGTGTTGGAATCGCTATATAAAGGGTGTATAAGTTGGTCCTCACTACACACTTACCCAGTAGTCCTTTTTAATTTTCAATATCCTATCCACCCCGTGAACTAATTAACTTCAATCACATATGACATTGGGAAAAAAAACCAAGTAAACTTGTGTATTTTCAATCCACCATGCTTCTAAATGGATTCAGGTTCCAAAAACATCTCTTATTTTTCAGTGGATTCCCGACATAGTCCAAAGCATACCGGTATGTTTTGATGGCACACGAAGCTCATCTGCATTAGGGAAAACTCAAATTCTAGCAAAAGCAAAATTCCCGTCATGATAGTAAACTTATAGTAAGCACTGATATCTTTTGCCAGCCTCTTCTTCAGTTGGCTACTGCTAATGATTCGAACATGGCGTCAGACACAGCTATAAAAATAGTTGCAAATCTTACAGATCATCAGTCAACACCCATTAGACCAAGTGGATGCTCTTAACAAAGAAATCAATCAACTTTGTCTATTCAATTAGGCGCTTAAACAGATTCATCCATTCAGTCACCATATTCAACCTGTTCTGGGTTACATTATTCAGCTGGAAAATCCAAACCTGTTCTTTATATTTTAATGTGTTATCTAAGTCCCCTCCTTGCCAGTTCCCCTAAGTTTGTTCAGTGATCCTCCAGTACAAATCTTCCACAGTATCGTTAGCAGTCACCCAAAGTTCCACCAAAGAGGCTGTCATTGATTCTACTCTTATGTTCATTGAGTTGTAAACACACTTTCCGTCTTGTCCTTCCAACATAGAGCAATTGACACGGGCATACAATAAGGTAGATCACATAAAGGAATCACAATCAGAGTAAGATCTTTCATGGGATGTTTCCACACTTCCCTTTGTATTGATAGATAGCACCAGTAGCAATGGCCACAAGAAAAGTGGCCCTACTCCTGAATATTTCCTTCATGTCAAAAAAAAAATCTTGAAACATTCTTATCAATGTTTCTCCCGCACAAAAATGCAAATAAAGGGGGCTCCTTCAATGTCTGATGAAACAACAAAATATGCCAGTGAGACTTGGATCATCTTAATAATCTGATTCAACATATGGGAGTGTGGGAGAGCAACTACTCGAGTCGGGGCTTCCAGTATATTGTAAGAAAGGAGCAGATCCCGATTCGTTTATTTTGCTCTTTTATAAGCACGACAAACTGAGCAGTGAGGATATTCACAGTCCTTAAATCGTATCTGTAATGCTTGTGCTTGAATATTAAAATGATCCTCTGAACAAATTCTGTGTAATTGCAGAAACAGGCTTATAGGCAGCTTTTCTTTCAGTTTATATGGATGACAACTACAGGACTGCAAATATATATTGTGGTCCATAGGTTTACGATGGAGAGTGGTTTTAAATGAACAAGACTCTTTCAAAATAAGCACATCCAGTAATTCCAAACAGGATGTATCATATCTCATGGTAAATTGTAAATATGGGTTCTCCAGGAACAAGCAGGAAGTCAGTCCTCACATATGGGTGACATCGGCGCCGACGGAGCCCTCGTGCGGAGCAGTTCCCCAGCTTTCAAAGAAAGCCTTTGGGATTTGCATCACACATGCGCCGTCCCCTTCCCGCCCAAGGGTGCCATCTTGCTCAGTCTCCTTTTTTCTGCGGAGCCCAACGGACGTGGTCCAAGTTCCCTCGCAGAAAAAGTGCATCAGAGTGATGAGAATTCTTTTCTTCGACCCGGTTCAATGCCGGTTCCCCTTCCCGCCTTCAGCTCAGTACACCGGTATCAAGTCCAGTCAGTATTTTTTGGTTTTTGTCCTTAGTAACTAGCGTTTGTGCTCTTTTTCTTTTTCACTGGCAGCCAGGTCCTTTGACCTCGCAAGGGCCCTTTTCCCCCTGATGGCTGCCAGCGGATTTAAAAAGTGTGATCGGTGCACAAAGTTCATGTCCCTCACCAACACACATGACTGCTGTCTCCGATGTCTTGGGCCCGACCATGACCCGAAGGTCTGTGGCCCGTGTAGGAAAATGTCCTCCAAGGCCCTGAGGAGTAGGCAGATAGCCACGGTGCTGGTCGGGGGGGGCAAGGACTGCATGGGCTGTGATTGGGGGGGGACCTGGACCGGAAAAGGGCTATGGGGGGGGGGACTTGGACTGGAAAGAAATGGGATGTGATGGGGGGGGACCAGAACTGTAAAATGGCTATTGGGGGGGGGGACCTGGACCGTAAAAGGGCTATGGGGGGGGGACTTGGACTGGAAAGAAATGTGCTGTGATGGGGGTGGGAACCTGGACCATAAAAAGGCTATGGGGGGGGACTTGGACTGGAAAGAAATGGGCTGTGATGGGGGGGGACCTGAACTGTAAAAGGGCTATGGGGGGGGACATGGACTGGAAATGGGTTGTGATGGGGAGGGGGACCTGGACTGGAAAAGGGCTATGGGGGGGGGTAACTTGGACTGCAAATGGGCTGTGATGGGGGGGGAACTAGGACTGCAAATGGGCTGTGATTGGGGAGGGAACCTGAACTGTAAAAGGGCTATGGGGGGGGGGACATGGACTGGAAATGGGCTGTGATGGTGCAGGGGGACTCGGACTGCAAATGGGATGTGATGGTGGGGGCTAGGACTGGAAATAGGCTGTGATTGGGGGGGGGCTAGGACTGGAAATAGGCTGTGATGGGGGACTTGGACTGTAAATGGGCTGTGATTGGGGGGCGGGGCTAGGACTGGAAATGGCCTGTGATGTGAGGGCTAGCACTGGAAATGGGCTTATGAAGAGCTGGAATAGGACTGGAAATGGGCAGATGTGGGGCATGGGAGAATGGGACTAGAAGGGAGTGGATGCTGGGTGGGTCTAGAACTATAAGGGAACTGATTTTGGGGGAGGACTAGAATGGATGGGGAATGAGAATGGAGAGGGGAAAAATATTTTGTGTGGAAGAAAAGTCTATGATGGGCTGGGTATTGGGAGAGTAAGAGGGGCTTGAAAATGGAAGGGTGATATTTAAATGGATGATAAAGGAATAAGGAAAGAATTGGGAGAAAGAGCAAAAGGGAAACAATCAGTATGTTAAAGCAGAAATAGAGAGAGAATGGAAAACATCTAAAAGAGAAGAAAGGACAAATGGATAGCTCGCAGAAGACACGAAGAAACCAGAAGAAAGTGACTGGAGCAATTGCAACTGAAAAAATGCCCAAACAGAAGGTAGAAAAATACTTTTTATTTTGAATTTATTAACTGGAATATGTCTGGTCTGGGAAGTGTGTATTGCTAACATCTTTGCGTTTTTGTTTAGTGCAAGAGGAAATTACTTTATAGTTTTATTTCTCCAGTGTTGTTCATTTCATGTTTGGATTTTGGGCTTCCCAGTTTAATTATTATCTGACCAAGGAAGTTAGCCTGCACGTATCCTCGGTAATTTTTGTGGGTGGGGCTGGGGGCGGGGCAGGGGTGGGACTAGGGGCAGAGAATGGGTGGAGCATGGCGAGCCACAGGTGAAAAAGTTGGCAACCCTATTTGTGGGTGTGTTGGGTATAGTCAGAGTGAGAGGCGGGGTTGTGCGAGCCTGGATCCCTCGCTCTCTAGAGAGAGTTGAAATTGCTGCGGCCTAGCTGAACGGGGCCGTCCGCGAGCTTCTCCAGGCCCTGGCATGAAGGGGAAAGAGGAAAAGGAGAGTGGGGGAGGCGGGAGTCCGGAGAAGAGCACTAGCGCTCAGGAGTTAAAGGAGCAGGGAAACAGACTCTTCGTCACCCGCAAGTACCAGGAGGCAGTGGCCTGTTACACCAAAGCCATAGTGAGTACCGGGGAGCAGCGACGGCTAGGTCCGTTTCCTGTAGCTGCTGTAGTACCCCGCCGGATCATTCAGTGATCCTCTTCCCCGATGGATAAGACATTTTTTAATGTATTTCTTGAATTCCGATGCTGATTTTGTCCCTATTGCCTCTTTGTCAGGCAATTCTATACATTTATTGCCATTTCTGTTTTGGTAAGTTGATCTCGTTTTTATTTTTTCTGGGGGCCCACAATTTTTGTTGGCGTAGGGCCTCACTCAAGGTAAATCCGGCCCTGCATATAATGAAGCCACAGAGAGCGCCAAAGTGGTTCCCATAGCCACACCACAAATCTGCTCGTAAAATACAGATTCAAACCTAATATAATTCTTAGTAAGCACAATGTCTGCCAATTCTCATAAAATGCTTGGAGATACATGTCTAGCTCAGGCTGCCAAAGCACCCGCTTGGGATATATTGGTATAAACGTTGTAACATCAAAAGATACCAAAAAAGGAGAAGCGGCGGGGATACCTGGGCTTGGCAGTCTGCTCTATACCATCGAGTGACCACAGGTGAAACTCCTCCCAATTTCTACATCAAGGCTCCTGCTCTATTTAAATGCCAGCTGCTTTGAGGGAGGTGAGAAGCAGCGGCGGGGATACCTGGGCTTGGCAGTCTGCTCTACACCGAGTGATCACAGGTGAAACTCCTCCCAATTTCTACATCGAGGCTCCTGCTCTATTTAAACGCCGGCTGCCTTCGCGGCCCGCGGTCCCGAGAGAAGGGGGCGTGACCAAAGGGGGAACGCCCCTTTGGTGCCCCTTCGGTGCTACTTCGGAGCTCTTGGGCTTTAGCCGCTGAGGGAATGCCCAGAGGACATTTTAAGAGGAAAAGTAAGTCTACGAAACAACTTTCTGATAATACTTCTGTTTCCAAAGTTGTTGTCGGTCCAATGGACCAGCATGTGGTTTCAAAGCATAAAACCGTTTCAGCAGTTCCGATTTCTTCCTCGCCAGCCTCAGGGGCTTCCCTAAGTTCCATCGAAAGGACTCCTCCTCCTAATCCTGGTTTGACTCGGGTGTTGGATTTGGACACGTTCTCCTCTGAGGCTTCCACCTCCGGGGAGGAAGAGGGCGATGTCTCTGTTAGTTCTTCTATTGTTTCTTGTAAAGTTGCTTCTTTAACTCCTGTTCTGGCTATCAAATTGGAGGATATTTCTTCTTCTTCCCCTGTAGGTGATCCTGCAAATGTTACTTTATTAGATATTTGGAAACAAGTTTCCGTTACCAACTCTATGTTAACTAAATTTATGGATCAAACAGCTGTTTTTTCCCAACAGGTTGTGAACAAGGTGCAAACTCTGGACTTAACTGTTGGAAGTCTGTCTCTTCGAGTTGATAAATTGGAAGCTCAAGCCGGTGTTTTTCAATCGGCGAGCGCTTCCTCTTTAAAGGATACTCTGATTTTGTACAAACAGAATCATTAGAAAATAAGTCTCGTGTGAATAATATCTTAAATTTTCCTAAGACTCGTTTTATGACACCTCTTCTCCTATTTAAGCAGTATTGTAAAGATATACTATTGATGCCAGATGCTGATGCTATTTCGATCTCGCATTCCTTTTATTTGCCAAGTCGGGAGACTTCTGTGAATAATAATGTGGCTTTATCGGAAGTACAAAGTGACTTAAATTAGACTGATTTTCTTGAAAATTCTCAGGCTTTGATTTCTTTACGAGCCACTTTTGTGATTACCTTGGTAAATTTTTCAGATAAAGCAAAAATTATGAAAGCCTTTTTTTTGAAAAAAAAGTTTCTTTTCATGGCCATCAGATGTCTATTTTTCCCGACGTCTCCCGCCTTACTGAAACTCGGAGGAGGTTCTTCCTCCAGCTTAAACCTCGTGTTTTGGCTGCGGGGGGAACCTTTTTCCTCCGGTTTCCTTGCAAATGTTTAATTACTTTACAGGAAATAGATTGTTTTTGTCGAGCCATCGCAACTAGACACACTCCTGTTGTCCCTCCAAGTCTGAGCTGTTTCTTTTTTAATTTGATTTGATGTTTAGGATTATTTTGATAGGTGGTTGTAGTCTTTAAATGTATTTTTTCAGGTATCCTTTCAAGTTGTTTTCTCCGTCATGTGGGCTAGGAAGCGGCATTGAGTATGTTTTATTTTGTTACTTTTGTATAGTTTTTCTTTCTTAGACCGTGTAATTTCTTTTGGTATTTGTATTTGGATTGCAATATATGAAATTAATTTAAAAAATAAAACCCAAAAAATAATCTTTTGAACATCCTCGCATATCATCAAAATTCGAAGCAGATGAAATGTATCCTGTATGTATGATCTCACTTTCCTCTCTTGGGGGCGTAAATACACATCCACAAATTTAGATAAAGGTTAAAGTATAGAGCCCCTCATACAGACAATTGGTCTACTCAGGAAATGATGAACATTCTTATGTATCTTGGGGAGAAAATAGATATACGGGGTATGGGGATGTTCTTCGTTCAAAAACCTTGCCTCTTTATCAGTAATCATACCCCTAGTCAAGGCCTGAGTTATCACTGTAGAGATAATATCTCTAAGGTTATCCCTAGGATCAGCAGGAAGTTTACAATAAAAAATCATATCTGACAATTGCCTAAATGTTTCCCCAAGGTAGTCCTGATGATTCTGTATAAATATAGCTCCCCCTTTATCCAGAGATTACAATCTTCAGGTTTTGTCTTAATTGGGCTAAAGCTTGCCATTCAGAAAAATGAAGATTATACCCTAACCTAGAGTTCATTTGATCTTGTTCAATTCTATTCAGATCCCTTAATACTATATCCTTAAAAGTGTTAATAATGAGGATCCATAGCTCCAGGAGGGATCATCATGATTCAGGGTGAATTATCGACACATCAGATGTAACTAGATGTTTTGAAAAAAAAAATATTCAGAAGACGTCTCAAAAATCTAAAAACAAATGCATTTGAAGCTGAAAAGGGTCATATCTTACTGTTGGGGCCAGCCCTTCTATTAGGTGGTCGCCTCTGGTGGGCAGCATTCCCCCTCCCCACCCCCATGAAGCAGCAGTTCAGTGCCGTGGCAGGTTTTAAGACTAGGCTTGTGACTGGTGCTGCCCAGCCCACTATGCCGTCCCTCGCCATCCATCTTGCCTGGAGGAGGGGGGGTATCGCATTGATCCCTCCGCTGTGTCAGGTCTTAAAGTGCCCATGCTGGTACACAAATGACCTACCACTTCTGCCCCCCTGCAACAGGACATTGCATCAGAGAGGGGCAGGAATGGCAGGCCATGAGCACACCAGCACGGGCACTTTAAGGCCTGGCACAGCAGAGGGATCATTGTATGCCCCCCCCCCCTCCCCTAGCGAAAAGATGGATGCTGGGGAACAGCATGGCAGGTTGGATAGCGGTGCAGCACGGAAGGTCTTCCTGGGTTGGCAGAAACTCTTAAGCCAGCCCTGCTTACAGTAGGTACAAAACCCAATCCCATGCTTAAAACCTTCTCTTGAACAGAAGAGAGAGCAATGAAGCTACAATGGTAACCCATTTAAGACTAATAAAAGAAAATATTTTTTTCACTTAACATGTAATCAAACTCTGGAATTAGTTACCAGAGGATGTAATAAAAGCTGTTAGTGTAGCTGGGTTTAAAAAAAGGTTTGGACAAGTTCCTGGAGGAAAGGTTCATAAACAGCAGGAAGTCAGTCCTCATATATGGGTGACGTCTTTGCCGATGGAGCCCATGCGGTAATCTCTCCCCAGCTTTCAAAGAAACCCTTTGGGAGTTACACCACGAATGCATGGTCCCCTTCCCGCCTAAGGGTGCCATCTTGCCCCAGCCTCCTTTTTTCCATAGAGCCCATCGGACATGTGTCTGTTCCCCTCAGAAAAACGTGATAGTTTTTGTCTTTAAAAATTGCTTTTCTCTGGTTGCATACCAATCCCTTCTTGCCCCGAGTCCACTTGCCTCGGCGTCGTGTTTTCTCGGGTTCTTTTCTTTCCCCCCCCCCCCCCCTAATTTTCATTTGACATGGGTTCGTGCCTTTTTTCTGACCAAACCAAGTGAGTTTGACCTCACGGGGGCCATCTTCCCCTCCAGGCCTTGGTCAGGAGCAGTGCGGAAATCCCATGGGCAGAAGACCTGTAGTCCTCGACGTGAGGCCGAAGGCGACAGCCATTAGAGACCCCCTAAGTTGCTCTGACGGGAGCCTTTGACATTGAGGGATTGGCCTCAGACCCCTGAAAGCATCCTTGTCGAGGCTTCCCCTCGACAGAGTCAGCGCCAAACCCTAAGTCCTCTTTGCCCTTGCTGAAGACTGCAGAGCCATCTGGTCTCGAGGCCAGGATGGGGGCCTTAGACTGCAGTTTGCCTTCTTGGCCCATGCAGCGGAATCTGATGCCCAGTTCCTCCAGGTCATCACTCCCAACCATGGGGCCCTCCATCTCAAGGGATTTCCAGGAGGTCGAGCTAATCCTCGCACGCCAGTGGCCTCGCAAGATCCCTCAGCGTCGGTCACGATCCCAGTCCTGTTCCTCGGGGCCACGGTCTTCTCCATTCAGTGCTCTCAGCTGTGTGCCGGGCAGCCGGGTCGCCAGAGCCATCGGGGCTGAGGCACAACCCCGAGACCCGGGGAATCTTCGATGCCTCCACCACCTCGGAATCAGATTGGGAGACCGAAGATAATGAGTCACTAGACACCCGTCGCCACTGGGATATACCCTCGGACTCATCGCACCATGAGACGTGACACCGGTACCCTCCTGAGGACATGACCTTCCTTGACTTCATGAGGGATATGGCGAAGGCCCTCGCCTTCACTATAGAATCGGAGGAGGACCCTCATATGGAGGACCTCGAGGTCCTCCAGTATGAGGCTCCGCTAAAGGAGGAACTCAGTGTCCATTCTGCCCCCCCCCCCACCTCCATCCTGGAACAACTGCTTCTCCACATGTGGGAGATAGTATCCTCTGTGCCCATCGTAAGCAGACAGCTGGACTCGATGTACTGGGTCCACCGGAGCCCTGGCTTCCAAAAAGCCCAGCTGCCTCATAACTCCATGGTTGTAGAGTCAGCCATGCATAGGCTTAAGAGCCAGAAGACGCACTCCTCAGTGCCTCCGAATAGGGAGGCCCATACCATGGATACTATAGTCAGGAAGTGCTTCCAGGGCTCGATGCTTATCAGCCGGATCCAGGCCAACCAGCTGTACATGGGCATGTACCTGTGGGGCCTGGCAAAGGAGCTTGCTGGGTTCTCAGCTGGGCTCTGAGGAACCCCTCCAGAGGTTCAGGACCCTGGCCGCTGCAGTCAGAGAGTGCTCCAAGTTTATTACTTGGGTAGCCTATGACGGCTTTGAGTCGGCAGCTAGAGTGGCTGCGACAGGCATTAGTCATCCAACTTGGAGCAATGGGTACAGGACAAGCTGGTCAATGTCTCCAGCAAGGGAGAGAATCTCTTTGGCAAACCCATAACTGACAAGGCAGCAGAGTTGGAGTCCACGTACCTGACAAGGATCAGGCTCTCCAAGAAAACCGCTGACACTTCCAAAAGAAAGGCTTCAGGCAGAAAGTCCTTCTTCCCGAAGAAGAGGAAAGCTTACAAAAACTATCCTCAGTACCCAGCCTTCCCAGCTCCCCAACAGGGCCAACATGCTAAGGGACAGGGGCATGGCCCGTGTACATCTAAGGCCCCCAAGCCCCAGACTGTGCCACCAGCGCAACCTGGAAGAGGTTTATGACTCCTTGGGCATAGCCGCTCTTCCCCCAGGAGGCACAGTCCTGCAGCACACGGGGGGGGGTCATCTTTGACATTACGCCCACAGATGGGCAGCCATCACCACAGACACGTGGGCTCTTCAGGTGGTCAGGGAGGGTTACCTCCTCCATATTCTACAGACGCCCCCACCATTCTTCCCAGGAGAGCTCCCCAGGACTCCCCGTCAATGGACCCTGCTCCAACAGGAACTCACAGGCCTTCTAACAAGCAAGGCAATGGAACGCGTCCCCTTCCACCTCAGGGGCAGGGGTTTCTGCTCCCACTATTTTCTGGTACCCAAAAGGACTGGAGGGTTTAGGCCCATTCTAGACCTGCAGGACCTCAACAGGTTCCTAGTGAGGGAGAAGTTCAAGATGCTCTCCCTTGGTACATTGCTGCCATACCTCCAGCAGGGAGACTGGCTATGCTCCTTGGACTTAAAGGATGTGTACATGCACATCTTTATCCACCCCCTCCACAGGCACTACCTTTGCTTCGTGGTGGGCAGAAGTCATCACCAGTACAGAGTGCTCCCCTTTCGGCTGGTCGCCGCCCCACGGGTATTCACCATGTGCATGGCGGTCATCACAGCCCACCTCAGGCTCCAGGGGATCTTTGTCTTCCCCCTTTTTGGACAACTGGTTGATAAAAGGCAGCACCGCCGCCGAAGTGCAACAGCTGACAGGCCACATAATCCTTGTCCTAGAACACTTGGGGTTCATAGTCAACTATCCAAAGTCTCATCTCCAGCCAACTCAAATCCTGGGCACAGCTGGACATGTTCCAGGCTAGGGCTTTTCTTTCATGGGACAGGGCCCTACACTTCCAGGTGCTCGCAGAGCACACCCAGCGCCTCCGCTCAGCATTTGCCCGACACATGCTCTGCCTACTGGGACACATGGTATCCACTGTGCACGTCACCCTGAATGCCTGCTTGCTGATGCAGGCAGCCTAGTGGGTACACCACTCTCAGTGGACACAGGGTGCCTGCGGGACAGGGTGACCATCACCTGTCCCCTGACCGACTGTCTCGGCTGGTGGCAACACCTCCCATACCTGCTGACAGGGATGCCTTTCCAGACCTCCACACCACAGAGGATCCTCATGACGGATGCCTCGAAATTGGGATGGGGAGCCTACTGAGGTGACTTCTGCACTCAGGGCAGTTGGTCACCAGCGGAGAGCCTCCAGCAAATCAATCTTCTGGAGCTCCGGGCTGTTGTCTCTGTCCTCTGGGCTTTTCGCCACCATCTGTGGGACCAACTGATACTGGTTCAGATCGACAATCAGGTGGCGGTGTTCTAAAAAAACAAACAGGTGAGTATGGGGTTGTTCCTCTTTTGCCAGGAAGCACTGAGCATTTGCACTTATACCAGCCACAATGGGCATTATACCTCCCGGGCCAGGACAGTGCGGCTGGAGGACCAGCTCAGTCGGGTCCTCCAGCTGCACGAGTGGAGGCTGGACCCCAGAGTTGCCCACCAGTTATTCCGGCACTGGGGGCTTCCACAAATGAATCTCTTTGCCAGCCCAGCCAATGCCCAGCTGCCCCATTTCTGTTCTCGACAGCTGTACCCTGCCAGGATGGCAGCAGATCCCTTTCTAATTTCATGGGCCTTTATGCCTTCCCACCCATGCCTCTGATTGCTAAGACCCTCTTCAAGGTCCAACGTGACAGGGCCACAGTGATCCTGATAGCTCCACTGTGGGCCAGGCAGCCATGGTTTCTTCTCCTCTGCCTGTCCATGGCGCCCTCAGTTTCCCTGGGGTGTGACCCAGGCCTACTGATGCAGGAAGAGGGCTCTTTCCTACACCCCAACCTGGGGTCCTTGACGCTCACGGCCTGGCTCCTTTCAGCTTCTCTACAGAGGTGAAAGAGGTGCTTCTGGCCTCCCATAAAACCTCCACCCACAAGGCGTAACCTTCAAGTGGCAGAGGTTCTCCTCCTGGTGCACAGAGAGGCAGATCAGCCCCTTTTTCTGCTCCATCCAGCTGGTGCTACAGTATCTGTTTCACCTGTCTCAGACAGGCTTGAAGACTAACTCCATTAAGGTGTGCTTCAGCGAGCTAGCAGCACACCACCATCTAATCGAGGGCAAATTCTTCTCTGCTCAGCCGTTAGTGGCTCACTTCCTGAGAAGTCTCCTCTCGAAGCCTCCCATCCCTCCCCCGGCAGTGGATTGAGACTTGGACATAGTACTCTCAAAGCTTATTGTGCCACCATTTGAGTCTCTTGGTTCCTGCCACCTTAAGTATCTCACTTGGAAGGTGGTGTTCCTTGCGGCGCTCACTTCTGCTCACCATGTCAGCGAGCTCCAAGCGTTGGTGGCAGACCCACCGTACTCTAGATTCTATAGGAACAGGGTTGTGCTCCGCATGCAGCCAAAGTTCCTGACCAAGGTGGTGTCTCTATTCCACCTTAACCAGCAGGTAATGCTACCCACCTTCTTTCCATGACCCCACGCCAGCAGGGCAGAGGCTGGCCCTCATACACTGGGACTGTAAGCGGGTGCTTTCCTTCTACCTGCAGTGCACCCAGGGCCACTGCTGAGCTTCTCAATTCTGTCTCATTTGATCTAGGTCAGTTGGGGACGGCAATCTCTAAACGCACCTTGTCCACCTGGGTGGTGGACTGCATTGCCTTTGTCTGTCTTTGAGCAGGCTGGTCTCTTGCTGAAGCGCCATGTCACAGCACACAGCGTTCAGGCCATGACAACCTTTGTGGCAAACCTGCATTCCGTTCCCTTATCAGAAATCTGCCAGGCCGCCACTTGGTCCTCAGTCCATACCTTTGCAGCTCATTACTGTCTGGAGAGGGTCCCGCTGGGACAGTGCCTTCAGCCAGGCAGTACTCTGTCATTTATTCAGGGGGTAGGCAATTCCTGCCCTCTGGCCCTTGCTGTATTCAGGTTGCCAGGGTACTGGTTCCTCGCTGGACACTTTGGGTTGCTCATGGTCTGTTGTCTTCCAACTCAGTTGCTGCTGCTCATGGCTCACCCTTTTCTGGTTACCTGTGGCTTTTTACAGTTTTTTCGGTAGCCTGTAACTGGGGAATCCCATATGTGAAGACTGACTTCCTACTTGTTCCCAGAGAAAACATAGTTACTCAGCTGTAACAGGTATTCTTCGGGAACAGGAGGAAATCAGTTCTCACAACCCTCTCTCCTCCCCTTGGAGTTGCTTCTTGCTGTTTTTTTGCCGTCTCTTGCTATGATATCATGCTGAGGCAAGATGTCACACTTAGGTGAGAAGGGAACCATGTATGCGTGGTGTACCTCCCAAAGGTTTTCTTTGAAAGCTGGAGAGAGATTACTGCGCGGGCTCTTTCGTTGCCAGTGTCATCCATATGTGAGGGCTGATACCTGTTGCCCCCAGAGAACACCTGTTACAGGGGAGTAACTATGCTTTATAGAGGGCCTGGGAAATCCACTGCTTACCATGGCACAAGCATGTGGAGCCTATGTACCTTTTTGGGAACTTGTACAAGAGTGAGCACACTCACAACTGCAGCGAAGAAAACTACATTATTTTCCCTGGCTTTAAATACAATCGGAGTAAGTTTTGGATTCCCATTGTACCTTTACATATATATGATGATATACTTTTAAAACCGCTCACTGATCTGATACGAGAGCACTGAATCAATTATCGAATGCCTTACATGATACCCATACATCTCATAATACTTAGGATTTTGGGTTCGTTCACTATATTTATCAGTACATTAGTAAAACAGGGTATGACTCCCTGCCCCGTGTTCCATAATAAGTTTTCTGTAAGTGAGCGAGTTTTAACAAGTTCAATGTAAAAGTGTGAGTCATAATGTAAACCACTTTGATTCTAAGAGAAGACGGTATATAAAAACTGTTAAATAAAATAAAATTAAGGCTCTTTTGTCCTATGCAGTTCATTTGAGGCAGGTCCCACAGTCCTCCTTAACACCACAGTTTCAGTCGGCTTGCCCTTCAATCATTTTTGTTGCGAATTTCCCTTTTAAAGAGAGAAAAATGCCATAGTCCATGCTGTCTAATTACAACTTTGAATTCCTAGCCACCAAGGCAGTTTGTTTATTCAGGTGAGTGCAGGATAGTTTTTATATTTATAGCCAACTTAGGTTCATGGGACCCTCACCCTTTGAGCACAAATACGTGCTCGAAGTACAATTTAGTAGATTAGATTTTGCTACCATTTTGAAGGTACTTTTGGACCCCTTGCCGTTTACATTTAAGATTGAGTTTATAGACAATGATTTTGGGGACCCCGTTCTGTTTATATTTCACATTGGGCTTAAAGACTATTATCCCATACCTCATATAGAGCATTTTATACTTTTAAATTCATTCTTGCTGATCCAGCTACATTTTTATGTTTCTTTTCTTTATATAGGTGTGATTTAGTCTGTATACAATATAGCTCAGGTGTTTTCAAAAAAGTGAGTACGTTTAGCTTGTATTTTTAATGTCTCACTGTGTTCGGAACCTATTACCCTAAGAGACACCAATGTTCTTATACACATAGGTAGAGATTGATTACCTACTTATTCATTCTCCGGCTTTCCTCCTCGTCTCTTTCACTAATAATGTATGCATTAGCTATTTTACATCTTCCGTATATGACTGATCGTAATTTGCAATCATTTGGATATTTATTGATTCATTTTTTTATGTTTTATTTGCCTTACCGCCTGTTTGAAGACTTGTTTTGAGAGCTATTTTTCTTTTCTTTTTTTTTAATTTAAATTTTCCCATGGACATATCTTTTAGTAACAGACATATATACTCTTTTATGTAAACATCAACATTCAACCGGTGAACAGCTTTTCCCCTCTATTTTATATTATACACAACTTAACAATATTTCTAAGTAACCCCACAACCGCCCCTGAAACATTTGCCTAGATACATACATAAGCAGTTATTCCTTTAAAAGCCATTCATCCACCGTACACATGCCCTTGAGTCAGTTTTAACCCACATTCCTACTTATCTACCCTACCCCAGTTCCCCCCCCATATCTCCCCCGTGTCTCCCATAATCCCCCCCCCTCCTGCAAGTAAACCAATACTTTCCGCCAAGCTCTCTCAAACTTGGGCCTCTTTTGTTTTCGTATTGCAGTTTATTTCTCCATTAGGTAAATTCGCCTTAGCCTATCTTCACAGAGTGCCACCTGCGGCGGCTCCTCCTGCTTCCACCTGTAGGCTATTTCACCTCTTGCCGCACTGAGACATGCTAATATTTCTTTCCTATGCTCCCTCGGGGCCCCCGTTCCTCCACATCCAAACAAAAAAACTTCCGGGTTCTTCTTGACCTCTTCACCCACTGTCCATCGTATCCACCCCTGAATTTCATCCCAAAAGATCCAGATCTGTGGACATTCCCACCAAATATGATACATTGTGCCATCCTCTCCACACTTCCTCCAGCAACTCCTCGATGCTGTCGGATACATTTTATTCAAATGCACTGGGGTAAAATACCACCTCATTAACACTTTGTGCCAATTTTCCCGAACAGCAATTGAGATTTGCAAATGGCGCCCCTGCTCCAAAATGGCCTTCCACTGACCAATCTCCAATTTTCTCCCCATCTCCCTTTCCTATGCCTTCATATAACCCAGTTTCTCTTCCCTTTGCCCCTCCTGTATTACTATATACAAGGCCGTAATGAGTCCCCTAGACCTCTTTTTCCCATACCAAATCACTTCCAATTCAGTAAACTCTCGAGCTAACCCCTTCTTCCCGAACTTCTCTCTCAAATAATTTATCACTTGGCCATACTGAAACAACTTACATCAAGCTTGGGTGTTGTTGAAAAATACTATCTTGGAAGCCCAGACCAGCTGTATTCCACGCTTTAAGAAAAGTGGAAGGAAGTCAAAAAACTGCCAGCATGGTTTAAAGGTGAGGTCAGAGAGGCTGTTGTTGCCAAGAAAGCATCTTTCAGGAAATGGAAAAAAGAGCCAAATGATGAAACCTGGAAACAGCACAAGCCACTGGCAGGTCAAATGCAAGGCATTGATAAAGAAGGCAAAGAGAGAATTTGAGAAGAAGCTTGCTGTGGAAGCAAAAACGCGAAATAAAGATTTTTTTCAAGTACATTCGTAGCAAAAAACCTGTGAGAGAGTCAGTTGGACCATTAGATGACAGAGGAGTTAAAAGGGCACTAAGAGGCGACAAGGCGATAGCGGAGAGACTGAATGAATTCTTTGCTTCGGTCTTTACTGAGGAAGATGTAGGGATTGTTACCCATGACTGAAGTGGTATTTAAAGGTGCCGAAGAATTGAAGGAAATATCGATACATCGGGAAGATGTATTACAACTATTAGATAAACTGAAGAGTAGCAAATCACCTGGGCTGGATGGTATACATCCAAGGGTGTTGAAAGAACTGAAATATGAGATTGCAGACCTGCTATTAGTAATCTGTGAACTATCATTAAAATCATCTCTAATACCTGAAGATTGGCGGATCACCAAAGTAACAATAATTTTTAAAAAGGGTTCGAGGGGTGATCTGGGAAACTACAGACCGGTGAGCCTCACGTCAGTACCGAGAAAAATGGTAGAAACCATCATAAAGAATAAAATTACTCAGCATGTAGATAGTCATGGCCTAATGGGAGACAGCCAACATGGCTTTAGACAAGGAAGATCTTGTCTTACTAATCTGTTATGTTTTTTTGAAAGTGTGAATAAACAGGTGGACAAAGGTGAGTCGGTTGATATAGTGTATCTGGACTTTCAGAAAGCCTTTGACAAGGTCCCTCATCAGAGACTTTTGGCAAAACTGAAGAGTCATGGGATAGGAGGCAGTGTACTACTGTGGATCAGGAACTGGTTAAAAGATAGAAAGCAGAAGGTTGGGCTAAATGGCCAATTTTCCCAATGGAGAAAGGTGAAAAGTGGTGTACCCCAGGGATCTGTGCTGGGTCCACTGCTTTTTGACATATTCATAAATGCCCTGGAAAGTGGAATAACGAGTGAGGTTATCAAATTTGCAGATGACACAAAACTATTTAAAGTTGTTAAAACCCAAGAGGATTGTGGAAAATTGCAAGAGGATCTTCATAAATTGGAAGACTGGGCATCAAAATGGCAGATGAAATTTAATGTGGACAAGTGCAAAGTTACGCACCTAGGGAAGAACAACCCAAACTATGGTTACACGATGCAAGGTTCCACATTAGGAACCACCACCCAGGAAAAAGATTTAGGCGTCATTGTGGATAACATGTTAAAACCCTCGGCCCAGTGTGCAGAGGCAGCCAAGAGAGCAAATAGAATGCTAGGTATCATAAGGAAAGGAATGGAAAATAAAACAAAAGATATTATAATGCCTCTATACCGTTCCATGGTGAGACCGCACCTTGAATATTGTGTGCAATTCTGGTCGCCGTATCTTAAAAAAGATATAGCGTTATTAGAAAAGGTTCAGAGAAGAGCCACCAAAATGGTAAAGGGAATGGAAGGATACTCCTATGAAGAAAGGCTAAAAAGGTTAGGGCTCTTTAACCTGGAAAAGAGACGGCTGAGGGGAGATATGATAGAAGTCTATAAATTAATGAACGGAGTGGAACGGGTAAACGTAGATCGACTGTTTACGTTATCAGATTATAGAAAGACTAGGGGACATGCAATGAAGCTACAGGGTAAACTATTTAAGACTAATAAAAGAAAATATTTTTTCACTCAACGTGTAATCAAACTCTGGAATTTGTTACCGGAGGATGTAGTAAAGGCTGTTAGTGTAGCTGGGTTTAAAAAAGGTTTGGACAAGTTCCTGGAGGAAAGGTCATTAAACCATTATTAGGAAGGGACACAGGATATCAATGCTTGACCTAGTACAAGCATTGCAGAACCTGTGTCTTTTGGGGAAACTGCTAGGTACGTATGACCTAGATTGGCCACTGTTGGAAACAGGATACTGGGCTTGATGGACCTTGGTCTGACCCAGTATGGCATATCTTATGTTCTTAACTGCCCTGTTCCTAAATTATATTCCTCCTGTAAACCTTCAAACGGGACCCATTCCCCCCAATCCATAAATTGATAAAACCACCGTAAACCTTTCTTCTCCCATTGTTTATAAACCCCTCCTTCTCTGCCTGGAATAAAATCTCCCGTATAGCACAGTCGCTGCATTACCGAGAAGCCCGATGCCCCCTTTCCTCCTTCCCTGCTTCTCACTCCATCCCATATGGCTAAAACATGCCGCATGTAGGGGTTTTCTAAGAAACCCCCACTCCTGTCCTTCACCTTAATCCATAGTAATACCTCAATTGGTCCTTCCCTCCACCCCTCCCCTTCCATATCTACAAATGTTTTCCTTTCCCCTCCCTCTCTCCAATCCATCAAATGCCTAATCTGGGCTGCTGTATAATAGGCCTGGATATATGGAATCCCCAAACCCCCTTCCCCCCGAGATCGATAAAGGACCGCCTGCGCTATTCGTGGTGGCTGTCTTTTCCATATGAAATGAAAGACTTTCCCTTGAATCTCCCTTAATTGCCTTTCTGGGATCTAAACAGGGAGAGCCTGAAAATAATATAACACCAGGGGTACTAATTTCATCTTGACTGTTGCTATACGGCCCAACCAGGAAATCTCCATATCCATCCAACCCCTTAAATCATGAGTCACTTGTTTCCATAATTGGGGATAATTTGCCCCATCTAAAAGCTGTGGCTGTGCTGTAAGATACACCCTTAAATACTTAAGCACTTTCTTTGCCCATTTAAAGGGATACGTATCTTTTAACCACCCTATCTCCATTCCCCTTTGTTGACATTCAGTGCCTCAGTCTTTTCCATATTTATTTTAAATCCCGACACCTCCCCATATTGTTCAGTCACTTCTAAGAGTTTCCCTAATGTCACCTCTGGCTGCGTTAGTGTTAATAAAATATCATCCGCAAACAATGATATCTTATGCTGCCTCTCTCCCTCCCAGACCCCCTTAATCCACTCCTCCTCCCTTATCCTTTGTGCCAAAGGTTCCATAGCCAAAGCAAAAAGCAAGGGAGATAAAGGGCACCCCTGTCTTGTGCCTCTCTGAAGGGAAAACGCTTCCGAGTACCTACCATTAATTCGCACCCTACCCTGTGGCCTGTCATACAAAGCCCTCATCCAGGCGACATAATTGTCCCCAAACACCATCTTTGCCATTACTGCAAATAAATATTCCCAACCCACCAGATCAAATGCTTTTTCCACGTCAATAGACAGCACCATCATACTATCCTTGCCTCTATGTGCCCCCCATATGGCCTCTAACACATTCTTGATGTTATCAGATGCCTGCCTGCCACTGTTAAACCCTGTTTGATCTATGTTAATAAGAATAGGCATTCCCTGAGCCAATCTGTTCGCTAGTATTTTTGCCAAAATCTTCACATCAGTGTTCAGTAGCAATATTGGGTGAATCGACCCACAACTCAGCAGATCCTTCCCTGCCTTTTGTATTGCGGTTATGCCCGCTGTCAACATTCCCTGTGATGGTTCCCCTCCATGCCCTGTGATCCCATTAAACAATTTCCCTAGAAAATCCACCAAGTCCTCCTGGAAAGTCTTATAAAACAAATTAGGTAAACCATCCAAGCCTGGTGTTTTCCCCAGTGACATTTCCTTAATCACCTGCTCAATTTCTCCTATGGAAATGGGTTCCTCTAGTCTGGCCCCCAAATCCTCTCCCACTTTTGGAAGTTCAACTGCTCCCAAAAATTCCCCTATGGAGGCCTCCCCCACTCCCCCTCTCTGGGAGTACAGCTCTGCATAGTAATGGCAAAATCCATCCCCTGTTTGTTTTCCACCCCTCAAAATATCCCCATCCTTTCCCCTTATTTGCTAGTATTGCATTCATTACCTCCCGCATTTTAAGTTTTCTTGCCAGCAATCTCCCGGCTGTATCCCCCCATTCGTAGAACCTTTGTTTTACTCGCTCCATCTGATAAGCCATGGCTTCTTTTTTTTTTTAATATTTACTTTTTTATTGAGTGAAATCAAAATAAAGCTCAATTATGTACTATTAAAGATAATACAGAAAAAACACAGTCCACTTCTCAGGGGAGCGGTGGTGATTACAGAAACACGTCCAGAAATCTACAATATATAAATTTCAGAAGTTAAAGGAACACAATCCAGGAAAACATTTAAAGCCATGGCTTCTAACTGTAACTTGTTTAACTCCAAGCGCAGTTGATTTAAATATTTCAATTGCCTACCTGACCCCGTCCTGTTGTACAGCTTTGTGGCCTCCTTAATTTCAACATGCAAATTGTCCTCCCTTTCTTTCCTACACTTCTTATATTTAGCAGCCCACATAATCAACCTCCCCCAGATTACCGCTTTCATTCTTTCCCACACATTAGTCGCACTCACTTCTCCTTTATCATTCAGCAGCCAGTATTCCTGCAGGCTTTTCTTGATGTCTTTTACTACCTCATCCCTTCAGAGAAGACTCTCATTCAACCTCCAGAATCTAATACCTCCCTCACCATTCCCACCCTGTAGGTCAATCCAAGTCTGGACATGGTCTGACCATGTAATATTTCGAGTCTCCACGCCCCTCACTCTGTTCCCCCACAGTGTATCTATCAGCAAGTAATCGATCCGACTATAAGTTTTATGTGGATGTGAATAAAAAGTGTACTCTCTTGCCTCCTTATTATGTTCCCGCCACACATCTAACAAGTGGAATTTCCTAAGTATCCCCTTCACTAGTCTCCTACTCCGGGCCTTCCCCTCTCCCCCCCTCCCTCCCCCCATTTGCCTGTCCCATTCTGGATGCAGAGCCAAATTAAAATCTCCCCAGTACAATTTTTCCCTGCACCATCCGTTCCAATAATCCTCTTACGTCTTTCCAAAATGGAACTTGCCCCCCATTAGGTGCATACAGATTTACTATCGTTACCTTCTCCCCGCTCAACTCGCCCACCAAAACTAAGACTCTCCCCTCCCTATCCCTAAACACATCCTCCACCTGAAATGGACACCCTTGATGTATTAAAATAGCCACACCTCCCTTCTTTCCCTCCCCCCTCCCCACACCCTTCCCGCTTCCAAAACGTTGCCTTGGAAAGTGCCCATTATTCAACAATCTTTCATCGTTACACTTTAAATTAGTTTCATGTACTAGGACAATATCCCATCGTAATCTGTTTAACCCTTTCACATTTATTGTACCTATTTTCACCATTTGTAGCAATGAATCGGATATGGTGTACTGTGCTGTGTATTCTCCAATCCCCCTCCCCTAACTCCACCCTTCATCCCTCCCATCCTACCCCCTGTACCCTTCCCCCATCCCCTCCATGGGGACTCTCCTTCCATAGGTAGTGACTGACTATCAGGCCTCCTCCTGCCCTACCTCTTTTCTAATCCGCCTTCCCCCTCATTCCCGCACCCACCCTCAAGTGCCCCAGCTATTCATATTCCTATCACCTCCTCCCCTAATCTGTCCCCCCCCAACTCCTGCCCTTACCACCCTACTCCTACATGATCTCCCCTGTACCCCCTGCCCCCTCTTCCCTGCCCCCACCCGCCATCATTTTGTAACCTTTAAATAATATTGACCACTCCATCTCCCTCACCCCTCCAACCCATCCAACCTCTCCTTCCCATTGCCCTCCTTTACCCCCCACCCTCCTCCCAGCATCATAAGACAACAACCCTTTATAATACATTTATCAATGTCCTCCTTCACACCCCAAGTATGGTTTCTTCTTTAGCAAGGCTTCCCGGTCCCCTCGCCCTCAGACGGTTTCCTTCTCCACCACTTTTATTTATTTATTTATTTACATTCTCTTATATACCGCGCTATTCTGCATCAGTGCGGTTTACATTGAACAAACTGAAATTACATTGAACAGGGCATTATAACTTGGAGATAACTATTTTACAGGGAACATGGGCTATGGAGGGTTAAGTGGCTTGCCCAAGACCACAAGGAGCACCTGTGGGACTAGAAACCCCAGTCCTTCCGGCCCAAGGTTGCTGTCCTCTAGTGGGACACTTTCCCTCCCTGGCTTCCTTGGTAAGTCTCGCCAACCTCAGGCTGTTAGCTGGTGCTCTGTGCCACCTCAAGCTGTCCGCCCGAGGTGTGGATGTTAGGTTGGTTTTTGTTGTGATTTGACCTCCGGCACCTTCTGGGAGATTAGTTAGTCCCAAGTCTCTAAGCGCTCTTCATGCTTCCTCGCTTGTCTTTACTCGTCTCGACATCCCTTTCACTGTTATCAATAGGCCAAAAGGGTGCAGCCACTTACATCTCATCTCCTCCCTCCTCAAATAGACTGTCACCTCATTCAGCTCTCTCCTGCACTGTAGCGTGCTCAAGGACAGGTCCTGAAACAAGTCCACCGCGTGCTCTTCCCATTTAAAATGCCCCAGTTTCCTGGCAGCTCTCAAAAGGCGTTCTTTAGTTTTGAAAGAATTCATGCATACTACAATGTCTCTTGGTCGATTGTCCCTTATGGGCCCCAGTCCCCTATGAGCCCTCTCAATTTGCAGAGACTCCCCTTCCCCTCCCTCCTCTAGGGCTACAGCTTGTAACAGAGATCCAAATACTTTGGTAATAACTTCATCACAATTCTTATATTTAGAGTCCTCTGGGATACCTCGCACTCTTATATTACATCGTCTTGACCGGTCCTACAGGTCCTCCGCCTTCTCCTTCAGCTCTTCTTGGACTTGCTTTAAATCCTCCCATCTTTTTTGGAGATCCTTCATTACTTCCCTTTGTTCCAACTGATGCTCTGTTTCTTCCACCCAGGCTCCCAGATCCACTATATCTTATCTTAAAGATTGTAATGTCTCTTTTAACTCAGTTTTAACTCCGCTGATTTCCACTTTGAGTTCCTCTTTCAGCTCTGTTAGCCACAACTTAATCATGTCTGCTACTCCCGGGCCCCATGCACCCTCCATCTCATCCTCCTGCTCAATCACATGCTCTGCCACCATTTTACCTTCCTTCTCCCCTTCTTTCCCTCCTCTTGATGGCACGTATGATGATCTGAATTCCGCCAGTTTTTTCTTTGCTGACAGCCCTCCTTTTGACTTATCCATTTGCCCTCTTAGATCCTCTGGGTGTGCTTCAATGTCTCTTGAAATGCTCTGTAGTTTTTTCCCTGCAGTCTAGAGCTCTTTCTTAACTGTCTTTCTGCTCCCTCTTTTGGTATAGTTTCTTTCCGCTATTTCCATTCAATATAGATTTTTGCTTCGTAGCAATTTAGTAGATCTCAACTTATTTGACTTTGCTTTGTTTTGCTTTGCTATGTGTTGCTATGCTTTGCTTTGCTTTGCTTTGCTGTGTCCCTTTGAGGCGTTCCTCCCCCTCCGGTTCTGGCCTGCATTGACCTCCTACACCTCGCAGCACCAAAATCACCTCCGTTTCACTGCCTCTCCTTCTCTACAGGCTCTCCTTTGCTGCACCGTCTGCACTCACTGGCCCTCTTGCCGTGATCGCTCTCGCCTCAGCTCCCCAGCCCTCCCCTCCGATCGTCACGTGCTTCCCCAATCGGGCTCCACACTCCACCTGCACTTGCTGATCTGGTGGATGCCTCGGCCCACTCTGCCTTCCGCTATCACTCTGGTGTTGCCTCAGTTAGTTCCCCTCCATTTCACCGCTGTTTCTTTCCTTCTAGGGGTATTTCCCCCCCCCCCCCACCCTGTTATGGCAGGCTTTGGTGCTCGTTCACTACGCTACCATTCAGCCTGATGACGTCACCAGAAGTCCGAGAGCTATTTTTCTTTTACTTATGACTTTAATTAGTTTTTATTTTTTATCTTTTGATTGTACAAATGGTAATTATTTATCTATTTATTTTATCTTTGAAGCTCTTGCCCCCCGAAGAAGGTTTACGTGCTGAAATGCATAGGGGTTTGTTAAAGTTCTTTCTCCAGGAATAAGCAAGAAGTCAGTCCTCACATATGTATGACATCGGTGCCGACGGAGCCCACGTAGATCCACTCACCAGTTTTCAAAGAAAGCCTTTGGGAGATACACCATGCATGCACGGTCACCTTCCCACCAAAAGGTGCCATCTTGCCCCAGTCTGTCTTTTTCCATGGAGCCCTGCAGATGTGTCGTCTGTGCACCCCGGACAAAGTAGATTTTTCCTACCCATTATCATTTTTTTTCTTCTTTTCTTGAGTGCTCGATTCGATCACCTTTCTACCATCCAAGTTTCCTGCCTCAACGTCATAATATTTTGCTTGGGTAATTTTCTTTATTTTTGTTTTTTTGGCCTGCGGGAGGTTTTTTTTTCATGGCCTAGCTGGTTGAGATGTCAGAGTTTGATTTTGTGGGTCTCATTTTTCCCACTATGTCCTCGACCAGCAGTTTCAAGCAGTGTGGCAAGTGCAACTGCACTATGTCCCATATGGACCGCCACAGTACCTGCATTGTGCGTCGGGGCCTCCTCATGTCAGCTAGAACACGGAAGGAACATGAAAGGCAGCAGGGGGAGCTATTTGTTAGGCTTTGTGGTGAACTTCCCAAAATCTCTCCCCAACTGAACCCGACCATACTCGGGGAGATCTTCTGGCAGTGGGGGTATTCCAGAGATTGACCTCTTTGCCAGTCCAGAGAATGCACAGCTACCGCGCTTCTGCTCTCGGAAGCCAGTCTGGAGGCGGGAGGCAGTGGGTGCACTCCTCCTTCCTTGGGCCAGGGGGTTTCTGTATATGTTTCCACCAACGTCCCTGGTGCCTCGGGCCCTGCAGAAGATCCGAGTGGAAGCAGTCTCTGTCATCTTCATTGCACCCAGGTGGCTCAGGTAGCTCTGGTTCCCCCTGCTCTTGCAGCTGTCCCAGATGGACCCTTGGTCATTGGGGAGTGCCCCAGTCCTCTCCTGTCCCAGGATGAAAGAACATTGCAATACCCCCTGCTGCTGCCCTTTACATTGGGGATTGCATCTTTGATGCTGCTGCAGCAGTGTCAGACTTCTAGCCAATCAGCACCCCCTGCTGCCCTTTACAGTCCACTTTTTGAGTCGCCTGTGGCTTTTACAGGTTTCTTCGGTAGCCTGTAGCTTTGGAGTCCCATATGTGAGGACTGACTTTCTGCTTGTTCCCGGAGAAAGCGTAGTTACTCACCTATAACAGGTGTTCTCAAGGGACAGGAGGAATCGGTCCTCACAACCCTCCTTTCTCCCCATGAAGTTGATTTTTGTTTTTTGCCGTCTTGTGCTGTGATATCCTAGGCAAGATGGCCCCTGGTGCTAAAGGCCTGGATGCTGAGAGGCTAGCTATTGTGCATCACTGCCTCCCTCAACCAGTGGAAGACATCTTGCCTCACGTAACGCATCTACGTGCTGGGCTTATGCCTCCAAGTGGTGCAGGTTCTCCCTCTGGTGTGCGAATGAGGGCCTTAACCCTTTCTCCTGCACAGTGGTGGAAGTATTGCGGTACCTCTTGCACCTGTCAGGGGCAGGCCTGAAGTCCAACTTGGTCATGGTTCATCTCTGTGCTATCTCAGCTCTCCACCATGGAGTGGGTGGCCAGGCTGTGTTTTTGCACCTTGCTTGGCTGGTCCATGCTGGGTCCCCTCCTCCTCTCGGCCCCTGGTCCACCCGCCGCCGGTGGCGGGGACCTCAGTATCATGCTAGAAAAGCTCATGGGCCCGCCTTTTGATCCCCTGGCTACCTGTCCTCTCAGGTACCTCTCCTGGAAGGTTGTCTTCCTGATAGCGCTCACCTCAGCCAGGCGCATGAGCGAACTACAGGCCCTGGTGGCACATGAACCCTACCCCAGGTTCCATAAGAACAGGGTTATCTTTCGGACACACTCCAAGTTCTTACCAAAGGTGGTTTCTACATTCCATCTAAACCAAGAGGTGGTGTTACCTACCTTCTTTCCTAGGCCTCATGCCTCCAGAGCGGAGGCCTCTCTGCACATGGCTGACTGCAAGCATGCCCTGTTCTTCTACATCTAGAGGACACAACCCCATTACCACTAAACACATCTCTTTCTCTCTTTCAACCCCAGTCGTCTTGGAGTCGCAGTCTTCAAGTGCACCCTCTCTCAGTAGGTGGCCGACTGCATCTCATTTACCTATCAATAGGCGGGGCTCTCCCTGGAACATCATGTAACAGCTCACAATGTGTGCACCATGGCAGCCTCAGTAGCCAGCCTGCGGTTGGTGCCCTTGCTGGACATCTGCCAGGCTGCCACCTGGTCCTTTGTGCACGCCTTCACAGTGCACTGGAGGAGGCCTCCTGGAGAGATAGTGCTTTCAGCCAGGCTGTACTCTGTCACCTTTTCAGGGAATAATGCAACTCCTTTCCTCCAGCCCTCTGTATGCTATCTACCGGAGTGGGGATTGCCTCTTTGATGCTGCTGCTCAGGCATCAGACTTCCAGCCAATCGCCACCCCCTGCTGCCCTTTACTGTCTGCTTTTTGGGTCGCCCATGGCTTTTACAGGTTTTTTTGGTAGCCTGTAGCTTGGGAGTCCCATATATGAGAAATGACATTCTGCTTGTTCCCAGAGAAAGCGTAGTTACTCACCTGTAACAGGTGTTCTTCAGGGACAGCAGGAATCAGTCCTCACAACCCTCCCTTCTCCCCATGAAGTTGTTTTTCGTTTTTTGCTGTCTTGTGCTATGATATCCTATTGAGGTAAGATGGTACCTTTGGGCGGGAAGATGACCGTGCATGCACAGTGTAGCTCCCAAAGGCTTTGTTTGAAAGCTGGGGAGTGTTTTCGCGCGGGCTCAGTCAGTGCCAATGTCACCCATATGTGAGGACCGATTCCTGCTGTCCCCAGAGAACACCTGTTACAAGTGAGTAACTCTGGTTTTTGAGACACCAACTGCTAGACACCTCACTCCTTGTGGCTTTCTTTTCCTTTTTGAGAACTTGACAGGTACTTGTGACCTGGATTGGCCACTGTTGGAAACAGGATACTGGGCTTGATGGACCTTGGTCAGACCCAGTATGGCATTTTGTATGTTCTTAAGATTTGGAGCGGCGTTCCATTTTCCCACAGCTGTGAGGGACCGTGGTTTTGTCAGGAAATGCAGCCATGTCTCTGGCAACGAAGTCTGAGTCGGAGGAGCCCTCAGGAGAATTGATTGCTACTCTGGGTGACCAGGAAGGGTGTCAGAGGTTGGCGGTTTCTATGGGGAGTTGGCTGAAGTGCAGGGGGTTCCTTTTTCCCCCAAATTCATTTTGCTGTTGCATCAGGCCTATTGCATGAAACGGGGCCTGATGCAAAGCTCTCCTCCTGGAATAGTAGGGGGAATCTCAAAGCCCTGTGCTAAGGAGAAACAGAGAAACACTACGGCAGAAAAAGACCATATGATCTATCTATTCTGCCCTTCCATATCAACTACGATAGTCACCTTTTTTCCTTTAGAGATGATCTGTGTTTGTCCCATGCTTTCTTGAATTCAGATAGTGTCCTCATCTCTACTACCTCCACTGGGAGACTATTCCATGCATTTACCACTCTTTCTGTAAAGAAATATTTCTGTATATTACTCCTGAGCCTGTCCTCTTTCACTGTCATCCTATGTCCCCTCATAGCAGAGCTTGCTTTCGATCAAAAGAGGCTCTCGGAGAGGAAGTGATGTCGCCGGGGCAGATGGCAGCATAGTGATGGGCTCTACTTCCCCCTCGCTTAAAAGAGGTTTTTTTAGTAGCCCCGATTGCCCAAAAAGCAGCAGTTTAGCAGCGCAAGAGCCCTGATGGTGAGCATGGCAGTGAAAGACCAAAACAAAGAAACGAGCAGACCTAAGTGCTTTTGCATACGGCAGAGGCTCGGGAGCACGGCAGGAAGATCATAAAATGGCGGCAGGAGGAGGTGCAGAACCAGAGCGGAGCATGTTAGAGCTGGCGAGACACATGCAAACACCACCGACGCCGAAGGAGGAGGGAAATTAACTGCTGTGGAGTGTCACTGATGGAGTAGAGAGCAGATGGCAGATTTCAGTATGGTGTGGGCTGATATTCTGAGTCTAGCAGCTGATCTTAGGGGAGAAATGGCAGATATGGGCAGGCAAATAGAGGATACAGAAAAGCAAGTGGAGGGGCATAGAGAGGCAAGTAGCAACCCTGAAACGAGCAAATATGGACATTAATGACAAGCTGGAAGACCTGAAGAATAAGTCTCGGCGCAGCAATCTCCATTTTCATGGAGTGCCAAAAAGTGCACACTATATAGACTGCACACTCACAAAGGATTGCACAGCAGCTTTGGACAGTGGCCCAACCAGGTGAAGAGACTCCTGGAGTGGAGCTGGACTGGGCGCATAGGGCCTTGGACCCACCCTGTGCCAATCTCCCGCAGGATATAGTGGTCCGTTTCCACAGTTACATGCTCAAAGAGAGTGGGCAGCCCATGCCCATAAAGTGGGCTCCCTTCTTTGCGAGTCTCATACCATTGAGGTGTTTGAGGATCTGGCCCCGGCAGCGCGATGCAGATGAGAGCTGCAGGACATTATGCATCAGTTGCGCAAGGGGGGACATCGGTACTGATGGCAATTTCCATTCGCCCTGATGTTACCAAAGATGGCCGGACTGCACTGAGTGAACTGGAGGTGGAGGGCATAACTGATCTTACCTGTCAGCACTCCGAACCCCGCAGATCCCAGATAAGGTAGCAGAGAGTTGAGAGCGGAAGGGACCAACTAAGAAGGCAGTCATTCAAACGTGTGGGAGGCTCTTCAACTGACACACCCAAGTGACTCTCACTCCCCCTTGGTGGGGATAGTATTCTGGGTGATATGGAAGTGGATGTTGTGTATGCTGGGGATATGTCAAAACACCAGGGAAGGGTCAATGAGGAGGGTAGATGTGGTTATGTCACAGGAGTGGTATTGCCGGGATCCCTGGTGCTCTGGAAGCATAGCAGAGTGGAAATTGTATGTATGATAAATTTGGTCAAAGAAAGGCATGCTTGGGGGTTCTTGGGGAGTGTTGCAGGGCATGGGGGTTGAGCAGATGGGGAGGTTATGGGCAGGCTTGATAAGTTCAGAACGTCCTCTCCTTAATTGCTGCCTGTAATAGGTAAGGTGGCTACTAATTGGTTAAAGGGATGGGAGAGGGGAGTAAGAATGGGGGGGGGTAGGTGAGTTGGGATTGGAGGAGGAGGAGGAGGGATGGGTGGCAGGCAGAGGGGGGGGAAATTTGTGAAAGGGGAAAGCGATTGAGGTAGACCAGAACAGGACAGTGGGAAGTGAAAGTTTGGGCCAATGGCTCAACAGAGAGAGTGGATACCATAAATGCCAAGGGCCTCAATCTTCCCCGAAAATGGCAAGGCAACTCCAATGGGACATTGCCTTGCTACAGGGGATACACTTCTGTACGCAGAATCAGGGGCTTTTATGTAATCGTGATTACCCACAACAATTTTGTGCTTCACCAAGCGGGTCAGGGAAAAGCAGGGGGAGTGGCAATTTTAGAGCAACGTAGCCTGGACTTTGAGTCCCAAGACATCTGTAAAGATCGGCAGGGGCGCTATGCAGCCGTATGTAGCTTGCTGGAAGGGGAGCAGGTCACGGTAATTAATATATATACTCCTAATCAAGGACAGAGCACTTTTTACAAGAGGGTAGGACTCGAGCTGACCCCCTTTGTTAAAGACCAGGTGATATTAAGGAGCGATATAAATGTGGCTTTGGACCCACACTTAGACCGCAGTGGTGGGGCATTGGGGGGAGAGAGTGGAAATAGCCAGAAGCTGCAAGAGCTATTGCAATTGTGGCAGTTGAGTGATGGGTAGTGTCATATGCATCCGTCTACCAAACATTTCACCCTCTATTCTTCAGTTCATCAGACCTCTTTGCACCTAGACTATCTGTTTCTGGATCAGAATCTGTGTGCTGCGATGGAAGATGCAAAAATTGAACCAATCACGTGGTCTGACCAAGGGCCAGTATGGTTGTTGCTACAGGGAATGGGAGTTCGGGGGGGGCACCTGTTATTGACGGTTGAATGATGGATTGTTGTGTGATAAGCACATCTTTGAGGCCATGCAGAAAGATATTGTGCAGTATCCTGACCTCAATAGCACAGGTGATGTGGACGTGGGCATTTTATAGGACAGCCTGAAGGCTGTGATTCGGGGGAAGCTTATCATGTGGGCCTCAGTGAAACAAAAAGAAAGGAAATGAGAGCTAGATGCAGGGTATGCCTCGGTGATAAGGCTAGAGGAGCAGCATTGTGTGATGGGGTACAGCTCAAACCCGACTTGATCGTGAAATGACGTATACACATTTGAAGGCCTTGCAGCTATTAGCTTTTATATGCAGTGTATCAACAGCAGTATTATGAAGGTGGGAATAAGGGAGGATGTTGACGCGGGTGCTTCGGGAGAAACAGGCTAGGTGCACTGTCTCTCGCATATAGAGGCTGACTGGCGGTTGGGAGGTGGGGGATGAATTAGTAAGGCACGAGTTTCAGAATTATTATTGCACTCTGTATGATGGTGAAGAGGACACTAATGAGGATGCAACTGCAGTCTATTTGTCTGGTGTTGCCGTGCCAGCATTTGCAGAGGCAGAGGTGGCAACTTTGGAGCATCCTATAGCGGGCAAAGAGATGCAACAAGCTATTCAATACCTGGTTATTTGGAAGGCTCCAAGATTAGATGGTTTCACAGCCAAATTTTATAAAATCTTTAGTACACTCCTTTTGGGCCTGCAGATGGATCTGTTTCGTGGGCTCCTCGAGGGCAGCCCTCTTCCCCCAACTATGCATCGGGCTGGTATTAATGTGCTGTAGAAGCCAGGGAAAGAGAAGGGCTCTTGTTCATCCTATCGCCTGATCTCCCTCCTTGCTTTCGAGGGTGGAGGATTGGACTATTCAGTTGGAGCTGAAGGAGGCTCCAAGAAGCCCCAAGGAGGAGTTGCAGGCCCAGGTGGAGTTGGTTCCAGTGGGAGGTCCTCTCACATCCAGATTACATCTGACCATTGGGTCCTAGAGGTTGTTCGTGAAGGCTATGCGCTGGAGTTGACATGGTCCCTCCCACAGTGCCAAGGCAGTGGCAGAGATGCTCAAGTCGTTGCTTCAACTTGAGGCAATGGCTGAGGTTCCCCCAGAAGAGCACGGTCTCGATCAGTATTCAATTTATTTCGTGGTTCTCAAAAATGAGGGGAGTTTTCAGCCCATTCTGGATCTGAAGCATCATCCAGGCCCTGAGGGTGCTTCATTTTCACATAGAGATGTTGTGGTCCGTCATTGTGGTGGTGCAGAAAGGAGAATTTCTGACTTCTCTGGATCTTTGAGTCATATTTTCACATTCCCATCTGGCAAGACCATCGGTGTTGCCTCCGCATCACTCTTCCAAAGGGACATTTTCAGTTTCGAGCCTTGCCATTTGGCCTTGCCACAGTGCCTTGGACCTTCACAAAGATGTGATGGTGGTAGTGATAGCTGCTCTTCAGCGTGAGTGGGTGTTAGGGCATTCCTACCTGAACGACTGGCTGATCAGAGCAAAGTTGGTGCAGGAGAGTCAAGCGGCGATGGAGAAAGTGGTGACGTCTCTCCATTGATTAGGTTAGGTCATCAATTGTTCCAAGAATCATATGCAGCCAACTCAGAATCTATACCTGGCGGCTCGTTTCGACACCAGGGCCAGATTGGTTTCTCTACCCCCAGAATGGATCCAGAAGGTGCAGGATCAAGTACAGAAGTTGTGTGAGTTGCAGTCTCCTCGGGCATGGGACTACCTGCAGCTGTTGGGGTCCATGGCAGCGACATTGGATCTAGTTCCATGGGCCAGAGCATACATGTGGCCTCTCCAGAGAATATTGTTGCCTTGGTGGTGCCCTCAGGGGCATTTCCTCTGGCAGAGATTGAGGTGCCCAGAGGAGGTGAGAATGAGTCTGCTGTGGCGGCTGGACTCTGCCAAGTTGGCTGCAGGGATGTCACTATATCCTCCGGATTGGTGTTGGTGACAGCTGATGCCAGCCTGACTAGTTGGGAGGCACACTGCTAGCATGAGGTGACTCAGGGGTCATGGTCTCTGGAAGAACAGAGCTGATCCATAAATCGCCTGGAGATGCAAGCAGTGTTCTTAGTACACAAAGCACATTTCTAGAGTCCACATTTTAGGGGGCTCTATCAAATGTGGTTAGGTCTTTAGAGGTTAGGATGGGCAATTGTCTGGCTTATTTTCAGGATTATACAGATTTTTATATTAATACCTAGATGCTAGAAGCATGAATAATATGTCTAGATATTTTTAACAGTTTAAAACCTCTATTTGGAGTTCTCTAATCTAGCAGCAGAAGCATGGGAAAAACAATAAGGGCGGGAACATTGGAAAGTAGCTCTATATACAGAGACTGGGGTAGGAAGGCTGTAGGGGTAGAGGATTGGAATGTTCCTCTAGTCATAAAAAGGGAGGAGGTGAGCTAGGGAACGTTTCTGTGCTATACAACTGATCTTGCTGCATACGATAGGAAATGGGAAAATAAATTAAGTACCCCCCACCTCCCCTAAAAGACGGGAAGTCTCAATGCATTTCTATAGGAAAAGAAGTTAAAACAGCTGCAGAAATGTAATTCTGATTTACAGTAACTTAGCTATCACAGAATTGCACCTTTCAAACAGCCCTCTCCTCTCATGATTTATGGACATGTAAGAGAACTAACACTGTGTGTGTGCATGCTCATGCGTTTGCATTTATATCTAACATGCACAAACAACATCCACTGACACTTGCAAACCTGTACACATTCATATAAACACACACAGTTCACGAAGATACTCAAATACACACAAAATAGAGAGATACACACACAGACAAGACACATATTCACAGGCAATGCAGTTACTGATGAGTATGTGCACACACATGCAGAGGGATTGGAAAGAATTTCATGAGTCACGCTTTCCCCGCTTATTTTTTTATTAGCACACCAGAGACCTGTTCCCTCTTTCTCCAGATGGATCCCCTCCCCCCAGTTTTCCACCGAAGCTCTGAGAAGAAAACCTCTTTTTCCCTGCTACTCAGCTGGTGGTGAGGGCACTGTTCAGACGTGATCCATTAATGCAGCCATGTGTAAAAACCCCTCTTCTAATGAGATTTTTCCCACATGTACCTTTTGACAAAAAGTGGGGGAAATTGGTCTTATTCCTGTCACCTGCTGCAACTAACTTTTCCTATTTTTCCTTTTATTCTAGGTGACTTTGAATATAGGGCCAGACCAGGACCTTGCCATCCTGGATGAAGTACGCCAGGGTAACATGAGGACACGAAAAATGCAAGGGGAGCTGAGAAAGCTCAAGGCAAAAATCTACGGCTTAGAAAATGACCTGCGGATTGGCTGACATGAATCTTGAAAGACCACAAACATTCATTATTGCTTTAGTGAGTGTAGGTAGATTTTGTGAAAAGGGAGAGGTTTTGTTTAATCAATCGTAGAATGCTGAGAAAAAGTTTGTAGTTGTAAACTGCAAAAGGCAAAGAGATCAGTGCAGGCCTTGACAAATTTTAGTGGAATCTAGAAGCCAGTTGCCGAAGGTCATAGTGCACGCCCCCGCCCTCCTCAAAGGGTTATCACAGTTAATTGTTTTGAATTTAGGGCCTGATTTACAAAAACTATTTTCCCATACTCTACGGGAAAAAGCGTAATAAATCAGGCTCTTAGTGGGCCGCTGCATAGTGACAGCAGAAGGCAATAGCCCCACTCCTCTTCCTCCTCCTCCTCCTCCCACCATCCCCACTGACTCTTTAAGCTACACCTGTGTGGAGCCAGGTGGGGTGCCTGCTTGTATGTGTATGTGATGTGCCTTTACTTCGCATTTATTATCTCTTTACTCTCCAGTCCTTTGCACTCCCCCTCCTACTCCAATCTCTCTCCTGCTGTTCCTCTCCCACCCCCCAACTCCGTTTCCCTTCCCAGATTCTCTCCCCTTCTCCTTCCCCCCCCCCCCCCTTATCTCACTTCTGCCCACAGGAAATGGAATCCCCATGGATAGCTGTCACCAGGTCTGATTATTTGGTCACCATAAGAACATAAGATATGCCATACCAAGGTCCATCAAGCCCAGTATCCTGTTTCCAACAGTGGCCAATCTAGGTCATAAGTACCTATAGGTTTCCCCCAAAAGACACAGGTTCCACAATGCTTGTATTGGGTCAAGCAGTGATATCCCGGATCTCTTTTGATAATGGTTTATGGACATTTCCTCCAGGAACTTGTCCAAACCTTTTTTAAACCTAGCTAGACTAACAGCTTTTACTACATCCATGCCATAGTGGCCTGGCACCTAGAGTTTGTCGAGCCTAGTGGACAGTGTCATGAAAAGATAGGAATGGTCAGCACTCAATCAAGCTATATTTTCCCTTACAGTAATAAGTATTCCTCTTTTTTGGTAATGTGTTTAATTCATTTTTTATTTTCTGATAGACCTTGATCATTCATAATCTCTTACCAGTACACTTTCTGCGAATCTGGGCTACAGTGAAACAGTGGAATAAATAAAGTTAAAATGTAGCTATTCTTAAAACAAAATTGAATGAAGGTAATCCTGGTTCATCAACTGGCAGAGTACTTAGAGGGGAAGTCTTTAAAGACTGACTCCTTAGAACATCGCTTGTGCCTAAATTGTATGTGAGTACCATTCCTCCACAAGGCCTGTGTGCATCCGATAGTGATTTTTGGCCAGGTCACATAAGGTTACTGATCTGGAAACCTTTTGAACTTGTTTCCTTTTCCCCATTGCAGCTGATATGGAAGCTGGAAGATGCTACTACTGGCCCCAATCTGGTATGTCCTATTGCAGCTTGCCCAGGAGTGTAACTAGAGGCAGGAGCTAAATGGTTTTAGTAGTAATAATTTCAATTGTTTTTTATTTTTATTTTTATTCATTTTTAGAAAATGACCACTCTGCATTATCACATTAGCTATCTCAGACACCAAAGACATATGCTTACCTTGGTGCTCTCTGAGCTGCAGGGCCAGCCTAAAATTGTAATTACAGAGAAGAACTTGTTTTTCAAGAGGGTATTAAAGCATTTGGTCACCTTTTTCTCTTCAACCATAACCTATGTGCACAGTTCCAAGCTCAGGAGTAGATATCAGACTTTGTAAGGTCAAAATTTTGTACTTTTTAAAAAGTTTATTTTATTTTAAAAAAAATATGAGGTTTCTTTCAACTTACTTGTGCACTCTGATAACCAAACATCTTAACTGCACTTCTCAGAAAATTCTTCCCTCCAAAGAAACTGCATGGTAGTTGCATGAAAGCAGCAGTAATTCAATTGGCTGTTAAACAAAAGATCCACCTTTTCATTTGTTTTTTAATCTCATGCCTAGGGGGAGCTTTTTACAATACCTTCTGTTTAGCCCCTCTCTTTACAACAAATCTATATAAATTGGAAGTATACTGTCATTTCTCTCAACAAAAACCATGCAGGTGTTATACTGATACATGAAACATGAGAGAATAGCATGAGCGGTTAAACAGTAGACTCAAAAAAGATGTAAAAATGGGGAAGGGGAGTGATCTTAATAAACAATGTGCATATTTGTAAAACACATTTTACATTTTGCTTTATCAAAGACAAAGACCAAAGGAGGATGTTTTATGGAATCAAGTAGAGACTGCTGCTTCAAATTTATGTGCAAACTTTCAGAAATCTCATTCCACCAACCTGTTTTGCTAGACAAAAAGAGTAAAAAACCACCATGTACTTCATAGAAAAATGAATTGAAAATAATGAAATTGTATCATAGTGTATCAATTACAGTTAGTATTTTGGTTCTTTTAAGAACTAGTATTTCTGCTTGATTTGATTGGCCTTAATTAAAAATGAAGTTTTTCATCTGTGGGCTATTTTACTTTAAAAGAAACCAGACCGTATCAACAAAAGTTTATAATCTATGCTAAATTTTAGTAGAGTGTAAACTGCTTTTTCTTAATTTATGTGTTGCTTTATTGAAGTTCAAATCACTACTCTGCCACATGGTGGCCTCAAAGGGCGATAAAGATAATCCTGTTGGTCTTTTAATAACACTGCTGCTGTAGTCACACGTGGATCAGGTGGCCAATTTAAATTAAATTACAAAACAATATACACAACTTCCAGTTAAAATTTAAAATGCAGGTAAATAAAACATCAGTTGCCCAAGCCTGGTAAAATGAAAATATCAGCAAGCCAATATTCAGTGGTACTTTTCCAGATAACAGCATTTCTATCTGTTCACAGCCACCATGACCTACAGTCTAGTGGCAAACAACCTAAATTTTGGTTATAAGTTTACAAAAAGTTAGCTTGCCTATATTCATTGCATAGCCTTTTTAAATCAGAAATCTGAGTGTGCCCTCAGTTCATATAAGGTCTACTGGCCAGGGACACTTAAATTCCCACCCACCCTACCACAGGGTTGCATTGCCTATATATTTGTCATATAGATTGACATCTGTCCTCCAATTAGGTGTAACACTCACCTTTTCTCCTTGTCCTAGAACTGCTTTATAGCTGTCTTAATCAGCATGCCATGTATTCATTGCAATAGCTGTGGTGCCTTCATTCTAAGAAGAATCATTTGGAGCCTAACAGCTTGCCCCCTATATGTCTCAAGTTATCTGCTATGCATAAAGAATCAATTCTATTAAGAGAAGAATTAGCTGTAATTAAACACACCACCTCTAAGGTACAAAATGAAAAATATCCACCACCGCTCCCACAAAGAATCAAACAGCCCAGGAACAAATGGATCACAGTGGGCTCTGGTAGGTTGCGACCTGTAACATTTTATTTATTTATTTTATTTAAAGTCTCTTTTATACCGCGCTATTCAGCATCAGCGCGGTTTACAATAAACAGTGAACATACACATTTCCAATAGTACTTTGTGTTTACATATGAACAGGATAATCAACTTGGCTAACAGGGTAACTATGGAGTCACCCTCTCCATCAAGAGAGATCCCTGCATATAATGCCTTCTCTGTCTTTGAAAATGAGAGTGCCCAAAGCTGGAAACTGAAGTGCCCTTAAATGAGAAGGTTAATGCCCAATCTACAGATAATGCACCCAAAATAAAGAAAAAAATCACAAAACAGAAATTACTACTACTTGGAGATTCCGTCATCAGAGGTACCAACTTGGGAACACAGTTCAAAGGAGAGAAGATGGTCAAATGCCTCTCAGGCTCTTCAGCCAGCAGGAATACGAACCAAATTGTTGGCATAGTTAGTGCAGAAAGTGAGCACTCCAAAATTGATGTTATCATCCGCTTGAGGACAAATGATCTGGCTAGAAACAATGCCTCTACAGTTCAAAGGTACTTCCAGATTCTGGGAGAGAAACGCAAACCCATTGTTAATACTATAGCATTCTCCGAAGTTCTACCTGTTCTTGGTAAGGGGGGCAGAGGCTGTATCTTATAATCAGCTTTAATATATAGCTCTAAACCTAGTGCAAACAAGAAGGATTTAGATATATAGGCAACTGGGGAAAT
Source organism: Ichthyophis bannanicus (assembly GCA_033557465.1). Classification (NCBI taxonomy): domain Eukaryota; kingdom Metazoa; phylum Chordata; class Amphibia; order Gymnophiona; family Ichthyophiidae; genus Ichthyophis; species Ichthyophis bannanicus. Next base: position 451,496,635 of record CM066037.1, read on the forward strand.
ACATGAAACAACAAGAGGCAAAACTGTGTTGATAGACTACATCTCTCTGTTGCAGGGAAAAGGATCCTAAGTAAAAAAAATTCAGGCATGTGGACAGGCATTTAAACTAGGGAAAGAGGGTGACAGATGGAGAAGAACAAGTCACTCCCAGCAAAAACATAATAACATTGGAAAGAGCTACACTATTAACCCACACATCAATGGCAAGTGGGACGAGGCATGTAGAAAAAAATCCATGCAAAATACAGGCAAGCCAGTCAACAAATGCTGGAAAGCAATGAGCACAAATGCTTGAAGCCTAACCAACAAAGTTCCTGACCTGCAAGCCCTAATGATGGAAATGGACTTGGACATTGTGGCCATTACAGAAACATAGTTTAACGAGTCACTTGAATGGGATATAGCTACAGCTGGTTATAATTTATTTAGAAGAGATAGAGAAGGCAGAAAAGGAGGAGGAGTAGCCGTATATGTCAAAAGCAATTTTAAAGCTGTTGACATGCAGGGGACGTGAGGAAAAGAAGAAGCGCTGTGGATTGTGTTGGAAAGAGGAAATGGCACTATCATCCATACTGTTGTAGTCTACAGGCCTCCAACTCAAACGGAAGAAATGGATAGAAACTTGATTATTGATATTGCAAAGTAGCCATGAAAGGGGAAGTGATCATATTGGGTGACTTTAATTTACCCAATGTGGATTGGAGTATTCCTTCTGCAAATCTGTAAAGATGTAAAAAAAATTGTGGATGCCTTCCAAGATGCACTGCTTAGACAAATGGTGATGGAACCGACCAGGGAAAGTTCGATGCTGGATTTAGTGCTCACCAACAGAGACAGCATGTCAAATGTCTGGGTGGGTGCCCACGTGAGCATCAGGTATCTACTCCATTCCCATTTTTATATTTGTCAATATACAGGATTTTCTTTAGTCCAAAACACAAGTATTTGTTTAGCATTTTCACGTTTTCAATGTCACTTTCCACAAATCCGTTCTCAGCACTTTTGGGTCTTGCAATTCCACCTCTGATCATCTTCTGCTCCCAAATACACCTGAAAAATGTTTTGTCACCACACTTCAGATCTTTAGCCATCTTTTCTTCTGCCTTTGCTTTTGCTATCCTTATTTCTTTTTTTGTCTCTTTTAGCTTTATCCTATATTTTCTGTTTTTCTCTGTTTGCGAACTTCTGAATTTTGTTAAAGCTGGTTTTTTTTTACTTTGTGCACCTACTACTTTGGAGAACCATATAGGTTTCCTTTTCCTCTTGTTTTTATTTACTTTCCTTACATATGTATCTGCTGTTGCCCCTTTTATTGCCTCCTTTAGTTTAACCCACAGCAATTCCACTTCCCTTACTTCCTCCCACCCTGCCAACTCCTCCTTCAGGCACTTGGCTATTTTACTGAAGTCAGCATTTTTGAAGTCTAGGACTTTGAGCTTGCTGTGATTGGACTCTGCCTTTGGTTTTATCTCAAACCACACCACTCTGGAATTTGTTGCCAAAAGATGTGGTAAAATAATTACCGGAGTTTAAAAAATGTTTGGATAAGTTCCTGGAGGAAAAGTCCATACAGCGTTATTATCAGTGTAGACTGGGGGTCAAGGCCAGTGCTTATCCCTGGTCATATGCAGCATAGAATCTAGCTTCTTTTTTTTGCAGTCCTGTCATGTGTTTGTAACTTATATTGACTATTGTTGGAAACAGAATATTAGGCTTGATGGGCCTTTGGTCTAACCCAATACAGAAGATCTTTTGTTCAGAGAAAACAAGGAGGTTGCAATACTGTGCTCACTGCTAACATGTGTTTGGTCATGATCCTCTGAACACTGAGATAACAAAGATTTCCTTAGCGTTACTCCAGTCCAGTCCCCACTTGTGAGTTTTCACCTCTCACCAGCAGCTTGGTGACTGAGCCATGTCACACTTTCTGACATCACCACAGATAGCCGACTGGCACCTCCCACCAGCTCTAGTATCTCCGTCTCCAAGCAGCTGGTGAGATGTGATCCCAGAATTGGGAGTCACTGGAGTGACAAATAAGGTGTTTGTAGCCTTTTCATTTGGCATATCAATTGAGAACAAATAAATCATTAAAGTGCAGTGCAGTTAATTGAGACCCAAGGTGCATAAAGTTAATTGAGGGGAAAAAAAAAAGCAAAGAGAAGGCAAGCGGTAAGCCGGGACAGGCAAAGAAAGACGTGTGGGGAAAGGTACTTCTTCCCTTTGCTGTCGGCTACCGGAAGTTCGGGGAGGGCAAGGCAACATGTTGTTTCCCCGAGGGATTTAGCACAATTTCCTCAGCCCAACGCCACTGAAACTCACATCCCTGCTGAGCAGCTGATCAGGAGGCTCTCCACACCAGATTGCTGCTGTGAGCAGAGGGTTTCCTGCTCGCACAGCTCAGGTAAGCCCGGGTAACTTCAACAGCAGCATTAACTGGGGCCGTGGCAGTTAAAAGGAAGCCGCAGCTGAGAGCAGCTTCTCAGCTCGAGCAGGAGCCGCCGCCATCTTCTTGACAGGCACTGCCACATGTAGAAGGACTCCAGGATTGGGCCAGATGCGGGGGGTCCCATCACATGCATTTTATTGTGTTCTTAAGGGCCCAGGTTGGAAAAAGGCAAGGAACAGAAGCTCCTTTTGCAGGTGCATATAGGTGTTGGAAGGTAGTTGGGGGAAAAAAGAGAAAAGACAGGCACTACTAAGAGAGTCTTTTCCTATCTTCAGTGAAGAAGTGTGGCTGCATCCTGGTCTGTGCACTATGACCTCCAGACCTGTGTGCCTAAGTTGTGGCTCCCGCAGGGGAATGGTCTCTGCAGCCAGCCTTTGCTGTGGCTATGAGGCAGAATCCAGGGTCTTGGAACAGGGTCTGTGATGAAAAAAGGGAGCAGGCACTGGGCGGCTTCGGTGAAGGAAACTCCCAAAGGGACGCCTCTTCCTTAGCAGGAGACAAGGATAGTTCGGAGGAGGAACAGAGGGGGAGATCTCTGGGGTCCCCCAAGCCTTCCACCTCTAAAGATTTCCCAGCAGGGATGCTCCCAGAGGGCTTTTCGCTGGAGTTTGTCCTACTTATGTATAAGACCTTTTGCATGAGGGCAGGACTGGACAGTAGGAGCCCTGAGCAGAGCCAGAAACATGGGATGGCAGACTCCCTTGCCGAAGCAAGGCGTGAGAAAGAGCCAGAGGCTAGTTGACAGTGAGTGGAGAGTGACTCCTGGGAAGATTTAGGGTCTGCCCATTCAGGTGAGATGGAAGACCTGGAAGGGGAAACACTGAGCCATATGGAGCTCGAGGAAGGGGAGATACCTCAGAGGGAGGAATCCCACATAGTGCACGTTTTTCATAGGAAAGAGCTCTCTACGCTCATCGCGCACTCCTCAAGGGCCCTAAATATGGATCAGAATGTTCCTGAGGAAGAGGACCTGCTGGAAGACCCATTGTTCCAGGCGGTACGGAAGACTTGGACCCCTTTCATTGCGTTGTCAAATAAATGATTCAAGATGAGTGGTGGGGGGGAGGTGCCAGGGGCAGGTCTGAAAGAAACACGAGTGTTGACCCATTTGTGTCCTCTCCCAGATCAGGCTAAGGACTTGTTCCGCGCTCCCAGAGTGGATATGGCAGTTTCAGCTGTCACAAAGAAGACAAGCATCCCAGAAGAGGAAGCCTCGGCGCTTAAGGATGTGCAGGACAAGAAGTTGGAATTCTTGCAGGTGTTTGATATTAATGCCTTGTCTCTTGTTTTGGATGGACGTGGGCATAGTGTCCCTACCGTTGGAAAGAATAGTCATCCTGCAGACTCAGATCAGATGCTTTCTCCGCATGACCGTGCTGACAGCGTGGCATTATTTGCAAGTGCTGGATTCTATGGCAGCGTCAATCAAGTTGGTAGCCTGTGTGCATGTGCACATATGACCATTGCAGCGGCGTTATTGTGGAGATGGTCGGCCCAGCACTATGAGCTGTCACAAGCACTGCCTTGTCCGCAGGCAGTTTGGAACTCGCTCAAGTGGTGGTTGGGTGCAGACAAGCCGATGGCAGGGATGGCTCTGGAGACGGAGAGAGGAGCCAAACCTCTTGCAGATCAAAGGAGGAACAGACGGAGCAAGAGATGTAGGTTTGAGTCAGACTGCTTTATTGATAATTAGTCCCTACGCGTTTCGGCTTGCGCCTTCTTCGGGGGACATACAGCTACCATAAAATGAATAAATAAATAACAAATTAATAAAAAATTACAAAATAAGATAAATGATACATATTGCAGTTGGTAATTAATATATAAAATAAATTCAAACTAATAAATTAGAAGTATAATAAGACATATTAAAACTGATTAAGAACAGAAGGACTGAGACAAACACCAACAATCGTATCTAATATCACAGACTATAGACCATAATCAGAGCGACATGAAATATATATATAAATATAATAATAAAAATAATAAGAATAATAATACGATAATAAAGGTAAATTAAGAAAGAATAAAGAGCTATCATGTATACTAAGCCAAGAACAGAAAGATACAAAATAAGATATTTAGGATACTCCAAGAGTGTTGACCATGTGAACACAAAATAAATTAGACGTAAAAAATATAATGAAAATATATATACAATGAATAAATACAATCATATATAGACAATAATAAATAAATAAATAATAAAAATATTAAATTAATAAAATAATAAATAAATAAAACATTAAAATAATAATAATAATATTAAGACTATAGTGAAAAAATATATATATAATAATAGTAAAAATATTAAAATCAATAAAATAAGATACTGATAATAAAATAATAAATAAAATAATAAATAAAAAGTAATGTGAATGAATTCATTATAAAAAAAACTACCAATGCTGTGTCAAATGGAGTGTCTCATTAAGACAGTTTTTCAAATCACTCTATAATAGCTGGAGAGGAAAAAAAACTAAAGATCTTAGAACACTTATGCAATGTAAACCTACGACTGAAAATAAGTAGTCTGAATTTAAACAATGCATAAAGATACAAGCATAAAAGGAAATAAATATAAGGAATACATGGCTATATGTGTGTATATATATGTATACATTTTAGAACAATTTTATAAAAGATACGGAGTTATATGTATATATATATATGAGACTGAGGTAGCACAACTGAAAATAAGTAGTCTGAATTTAAACAATGTATAAAGATACATAAAAAACAATTTAATAAAAGCAACAGGGCTATATGTATATATATATATGAGACTGAAGCGGCATAACATCAAACGGATTTTTATCCAGGCTAAAGTATCCAAAAAAGATGAAAAACATTAAGAGAGATGATATGATTTTTATAAACCATAAACAAGGCAAATGTGAAAAGCACTCACTGATAGAAGCACATATTAAATGCACAAAATATGTATTAAATCAATGTTATAAAAATGTTATAAAAAATGTATTCCTTATTTTTATTTCCTTTTATGCTTGTATCTTTATGCATTGTTTAAATTCAGACTACTTATTTTCAGTCGTAGGTTTACATTGCATAAGTGTTCTAAGATCTTTAGTTTTTTTTCCTCTCCAGCTATTATAGAGTGATTTGAAAAACTGTCTTAATGAGACACTCCATTTGACACAGCATTGGTAGTTTTTTTATAATGAATTCATTCACATTACTTTTTATTTATTATTTTATTATTTTTTTATCAGTATCTTATTATATTGATTTTAATATTTTTACTATTATATATATATTTTTTCACTATAGTCTTAATATAATTATTATTATTATTTTAATGTTTTATTTATTTATTGACTATTTTATTAATTTAATATTTTTATTATTTATTTATTTATTATTGTCTATATATGATTGTATTTATTCATTGTATATATATTTTCATTATATTTTTTACGTCTAATTTATTTTGTGTTCACATGGTCAACACTCTTGGAGTATCCTAAATATCTTATTTTGTATCTTTCTGTTCTTGGCTTAGTATACATGATAGCTCTTTATTCTTTCTTAATTTACTTTTATTATCGTATTATTATTCTTATTATTTTTATTATTATATTTATATATATTTCATGTCGCTCTGATTATGGTCTATAGTCTGTGATATTAGATACGATTGTTGGTGTTTGTCTCGGTCCTTCTGTTCTTAATCAGTTTTAATATGTCTTATTATACTTCTAATTTATTTTATATATTAATTACCAACTGCAATATGTATCATTTATCTTATTTTGTAATTTTTTATTAATTTTTTATTTCTTTATTCATTTTATGGTAGCTGTATGTCTGTCGAAGAAGGCGCAAGCCGAAACGCGTAGGGACTAATTATCAATAAAGCAGTCTGACTCAAACCTACATCAGGGATGGCTCTGGAGACACCGCAGTAGATCCTCTTAATGATGGATGCCAGTCTGTCGGGATGGGGGCACACTGTGAAGCTCAGGTACCCCAGAGAGTATGGACAGTAGTGGAGGGTGCATGGCCAATTAATTGGCTACAGATGAGAGCAGTGTACCTAGCATTCCAGGCCTTCCAACCTTCAGGGGAAGGTAGTCAGAATGCTCTGGGACAACAACACGATGGTGGCGTACATCAAACGACAAGGGGGCACAAGCAGCGTGCAGTTAGAGGACGAGGTTGCACCCTTGTTGGCATGGGCAGAGCACAATTTTCAGATTCTCAAGGCAGCACATGTAGTCGGCAAGGACAATGTCACGGTGGACTTTCTCAGTCAGGTCCAACTGGATCCCGGGGAGTGGACACTCAACAAGGCTGTCTTTGCACAGTTGGTGCAGCTTTGGGGGCTGCTGGTCATGGACCTGATAGCCACCTTCCAGAATGCCAAAGTGCATCACTTTTACAGCAGAAGGGAGAGAATGTCAGAGGGACTGTATATACTGGCGCAACGATGGCCAGAGAAGGATCTCCTCGACATCTTTCCACTATGGGCCCTGATAGGGTGAGTAGTGCAGCGAATAGAGACACAACGGGGGCTGGTAGTGCTAATTGCCCCCAAATAGGTCAAGGAGACCATGGTGCACTGATCTTGTCAGGTTGGCTGTTGAGTGGCCTTGGCAGCTCCCAGTTCGTCAGGACCTACTGGTACAGGGTCCCATCTGGATGCCTCAGGTGAGTCAATTCAGCTCTTGAGAGGGCTAAGTTAAGAAAGCGGGGCTGTTCAGTCGTGGTTATTTCTACACTATTGAGGGCCCGCAACAGTCCATTTCCCTGGCCTATGTCCGTGTGTGGTGGATCTTTGAAGGCTTGTGTGCGGACCATGGTTGTTGTCTGCTTTCAGCCTCTGTACCTGATGTTCTAGCCTTCTTGCAAGTAAGCTTGGATAAGGGGTTGGCCTGCAGCTTGCTTTGCATGCAGGTGGCAGCGATAGCTTGTTATCATGTTAGGATTCAAGGGGTTTCCCTGGCATCACACCCGGACGTGGCTCGTTTTCTGCAGGCAGTGAAGCATCTTTGCCCACCAGTCTGAGCAGTGGTCCCTCTTGGGACTTTAATTTGCTACCGTCAGTAATGACGGAGGCACCATTTGAGCCTTTGGGGGGCCAGTACCTTAAAAGACTTGACCTCGAAGACTGTCTTTATGGTGGCTATTTGTTCGGCCAAAAGGATTTCGAAGCTCCAGGTGCTGTTGTGTCGAGCACCGTTTCTCTGTCTTTCCAAGGAAAAGGTGGTACTGCAGCCAGTGCCATCCTTTCTCCCTAAGGTGCTGTCTGTGTTCCATTTCAATCAGCCCATCACTCTTCCTGTGTTCGTGGGGGTAGAGGACCCGCTGCTGCGGCTACTGAATGTCAGGTGTGTGTTGCAACACTATCTAAAGCGGACTGAATCCTTTCACAAGTCAAATCATCTTTTTATTCTGTTTGGAGGTCCGCATACCGGCAAAGTGGTCTCAAAAGCCTCAATCGCGTGCTGCGTAAAGGAGGTTATCTCTTTGGTATACCTTTTGCAGCATAGAGTATTGTCCAAAGGGCTTAGGGTGCATTCTACCCGCACCCAAGCAGCGTCTTGGGCGGAATCCAGCATCGTACCACCAGCAGAAATTTGTAGGATAGCAACACGGTCGCCGATGCATACCTTTGTGAAGCATTATCATTTGGATGTGCAAGCAGCAGGGGTGCTTCAGGGCGGGCTCGCAGGTCCCTCCCATGGTTGATACAGCCATGGTACATCCCACAAGTGGGGACTGGAGTAGAGTAATGATAAGGAAGGTGAAATTAGCTCTTACCTGCTAATTGTATTTCCTTGAATTATTCTAGTCCAGTACCATACCCTCCTGGATTTATTTTCTCAAAGACTGGATGGTGTTCCCGGGTCTGAATTAGAGCACTGAACACTTGGTCCGTAAGTGGAGCAGAGAGCCATCGGCAGCAGTAGCGGCATGAAGGTAGCCCAATTCTCTTTCAGGGGGGAGACACTGGAGGGGACAGGGTAAAGTGATCAAGTAAGTGTATTCTTTTTATGATTTTTATTTATGGAAGGGAGGAGATTTTTCTGCCTGTGGCGGATATTCAAATAGGTTAATTGGTAAAGTTAGTTTTAAAAAAAAAAGAATTTTGCTTAATTGTTACTCCTGTGAGTCTGCTTTGTCAATAGGATACTGGAGCTGATGGGAGGTGCCAGCATCTTTCTGTGGTGATGTCGGCAAGTGTGATATGCTCTGTCTCAAAGCTGCTGGTGAGAGGTGAAAACCCACAAGTGGGGACTGGACTGGAGTAACTCAAGGAAAGAAAATTAGCAGGTAAGAACTAATTTTACCTTAGCCTCTTGCTCAAATATTTTTCCAAGAAATGACAAGATAGCAATTGGATGGTAATTCTCAACCTTGGTCTGATCTTTGTTATTTTACTTTTCAATAAAAGGTGTATAGTAGTCTGCTTCAGTAAATTTGAAAAAAAAAAGACCTGAAGCTAAAGACCATCCTTTTTCAACAGCCAAGAAAGACAAGGATCTAGTAAGCAAGTAGTTGGTTTCAGCTTTTCTAATGCTTCCTGTACCATCGTAAGAGAAAGCATGGTAAAAGACGTGAACAGCTGGGCTGCATTTGCATCTTTCTGCAGTATACTCTGCTGTTTAGCAGGGAATTTACTCTTGATGGAACAGAAGAACTTTTTCCCTGAAGAATCTAACAAAATAATTGCAGCTCTAGAACAGCTTTAACAAAGGTGATTTAGTCCTTATAGGTGCCCCCTTCTGCATGTTTTGCACCATAGTAAACAAGGCATATGGCTGATTTTGGGCTGTAGAAATTCTAGAGGTATGAAAGGGTTTTTTTCACTTGGATTTGGTAAGCAAAGGACTTCCATTTCCTTTTTAGTCCATGACCCAACTGTTTCATCTGTTGTAAAGTCTCTGAATATCAGTGGGCAAATCTCAGCTCAGTTCATTGAAGCAAGCCTATCATAAATAGCATCCTAATTGGGCATTATGTAAGTGGAAGTTTAGAAAGGCTATCTAGGATAATGTCCAGGTCAAAATGTCCAAAATAGATGGGGAGTGGTGGCAGTGAAGGGAGGCACGTGTAAGTGTCTTCTGAAATCGCTCCATCTCCGCTCCAAAAGATGCACATCCCTGCAACTGGTTCGGAAGAAGGACTTTTCCATATGGCCGGGCCAGTTACATGCATGCTTGCAGCCCGTTTTTAGAAATTGGATGTCCTGAAATGCATGGCCACAAAGATGAGGTACATAAACGTGCTCACTGAGGTATTTTAGTGCAGGAGTATCTCTGCTGTGACATGCACGTCCCAGCCTGCCATTTTAGAACCTCAGATGTGTGGCAACAGGGCAGTAAAATGAAAATTCAGTCTATTAATATGCATGTCTGGTTGACCCATTGAAAATTACAGTGGCTATGAGAGCACATTTCACCCTTCAAGTGTTGCTACCACGAAATGAGCACTTTTCTGCTACTTATGCATAATCAGAAGCAGGTATGGGCATGAATGTGTCAGCAACCAGGACCATACATGCAGTTTAGTAGGACTGCCCAGGCCATGTTTCCACCATGGAAGTTCTTGTGCCAGAGACATGTTCATACCAGACTTTCTAAAAAGGCTCCGGGAATGTCCTTGCAATTTGTACATCTGTGTGCCTGTTTTTGAGACGTCCATATAATGATTAGTGTTTCAAAAATGACCCCCTAGGTCAGTTACCTTATCTTCTTTTGAAAGATTAACCCCCCTCCCCCCCCCAAGAATTCTGGAATGATTAAATCTTTCTTAGTCCTACAAAGACACAGAGAAAAAGAAATTTAAGCAATGATCTGACCAGCCTATTACTTTTTACATGAAAGTGAATTAGCATCAGAAAATCATCTGTGTACAAGGTATAAAAGCCAGGTCCAAAGTATGCCCCTTCTATGTAAGTAGACCATTTGACAGAAACCTTGGAGCTGCATGTTGTTGTTGTTTTGTTGTTAAGTGCCATTGAGTTGGTGTCAACTCATGGCGACCCTCTGGATAGTTGACCTAAACTGTGTTTGGTCGTCAGTCAAGCAGCTCATTGTTGATAGAGTGGCATCCATAGCTGCTGTTATTGTATCGATCCATCTCATTGCCAACCTTCCTTTTTTGCGTTGACCTTCTACCTTGCCAAACATTATATCTTTCTCTCTCTCTTCGCATGATGTGTCCAAAGTCAAAGTCTTGTCATTGGAGCTTCTAAGGAAAGTTTAGGTTTGATCTTCTCTAGTACTGACTTGTTTGTTCTTCGGGCAGTCCATGATATACACAGTATTCGTCGCAGCACCATAATTCAAAGACATCAATTTTCTTCCTGTCTATCTTTTTCACTGTCCAACTTTTTCATCCATATGATGTTATTGAAAATACCATGGCTTGGACAAGTCAAATCTTTGTATGGAGAAAGATATCTTTGCTCATGAGAAGCTTGTCTAGGTCCTTTATAGCCATTCTGCCAAGAGCAATGTGTTGTCGGATTTCTATCAATGATAAACTTATTGATTTTTGCCAGTTGTCAGGATCTTTGTCTTATTTACATTATGGTGCAGGCCCATTTTAATACTATGTTCCTTGATCTTGAGAAGCAAATGTTTCAGATTGTCTTCGCTTTCAGCCAGTAATGTGGTATCATCAGCATAGCGAAGGTTGTCGATGAGTCTTCACACCTCGGTTTTCATACAGTCCTGCTTCTGTGATGATTTGTTCTGCATATAAATTAAAGAGGTAGGGTAAAAGAATGCAGCCTTGTCGTACACCTTTGCTGATTTTAAACCATTCTGTTTCTCCTAGTTCCATTCAAACTGTTGCTTCTTGATCAATGTAAAGGTTGTGCAAAAGAACTATCAGGTATTCTGGTATACCCATGCTTCTTAATGAGGCCCAGAGTTTCTCATGGTTTACACAGTCAAAAGCCTTGCTGTAGTCAATAAAATCCATATGGATATCCTTTTGGTATTCTTTTGTCTTTTCAAAGATCCATCTCACATCCACGATGATCTCTCTTGTTCCTTGCCCTTTCCTTAACCCTGCTTGCACTTCTGACAATTCTCGTTCCAGGTATAGTTGTAGTCTCTGCAGAATGATGAGTAGAATCTTGCTGGAATGTGGGATCAGAGCAATTGTGCGATAATTTCCACAGTCATTCTGATCACTTTTCTTCAGTATTGGTATAAACACAGATCTTTTTCAGTCAGTTAGCCATGAATTTGTCTTCTAAATTTCCTGACAGAGCCTTGTACGTATGGTAACAGCTTCATCCGAGCCTTGTACATATGGTAACAGCTTCATCCGATTGCTGTAATACTTCAGCAGGAATGCCATCAGTGCCCAGTGCTTTGTTCTTTGATAAGGCTTTCAATGCTGCTTCGACTTCTTTGTTCACCACCAATGGTTCCTGATAATAAGGTACAGGTTGAAAGGCTGGTGGTCTACTTGATCTTTAAGGTATTTGTATATTCTTTCCACCTTTTCTTGATCTTCTCAGTATCATTCAACATGGATCCTTGAGCATCTTGTAGCATTCCAATTCGAGGCTGGAATGTTTTCTTTAACGCTCATAGCTTTAGGAAAGCCAATCTTGTTCTTCCTCTAATAGTTTCTGATTCTATTTCCTTGCATACTTCATTGTAGTACTTCCCCTTGTCTCATCTTGCTACACATTGGAAATCTCTGTTGAAGTCTGCAATTGCCACTCTTTCTCCCCTGGCTTTAGCTTCTCTCCGTTTCTGGACAATTTTCAGAGTTTCTTTGTTATCCATTTTGGCCGTTTTTGCTTTTCCCTCACCTTTTATAGAGACTTCTGGCTTTCTTCCAACACAGCCTTCTTGATGTCATCCCATAACTCTTCTGGAACTCTGTCATTTGTATCTAAAGCAGAAAATCGATTTTGCAGGCAGTCTTTAAATTCCAGTAGCATATTCTCATAGTCATATTTTGCTACATTGAGTGGCTTGCTCTTTTTCAACTTTAGCTTGCGTTTGCATACTAGCAGTTGGTAATCTGTACCACAGTCAGCTCCAGGTTTTGTCTTTGTTGATGTTATCAAGCTTGTCCATTGTTCTCTTTCACAGATGTAGTCAATTTGATTTTTGTACAATCCATTGGGTGAGGTCCACGTGTACAGTCTGCGCTTGTGTTGCTGAAATGAAAGTGTTTGAGATGAATAGATCATTGGTCTTGCAGAATTCTATCAGTATTTCTCCAGCTTCGTTTCTGTTACCAAGTCCATATTTTCCAACCACTTTGCCTTCTTCTTTGTTGCCAATGTGTGCGTTCCAGTCACCCATGACTATCAGGATATCCTGTTTGTATGTTCTGTCAATTTCAGCTTGTACTTATTTATTCTCCAGGAACAAGCAGGAAGTCAGTCCTCACATATGGGTTACGTCGACGGAGCCCCCATGTGGAGCATATCCCCAGCTTTCGAAGAAAGCCTTTGGGACTCCATCACACATGCGCGGTCCCCTTCCCGCCCAAGGGTGCCATCTTGCTCAGTCTCCTTTTTTCCGCGGAGCCCAACGGACATCGTCCCTGTTTCCCCCGGAAAAATTTGATAAAACTTTGAAAATTTAATTTTCAGCTAGCCAGTTCGACGCTGGTTCCCCTTCCCGCCTTCGGCTCGGTACACGGGTATCGAGTCCAGCCTATTTTACGTTTTTGTCCTTAGTGACTCGTGTTCGCGCGCTTTTTTCTTTTTAGCTGGCAGCCCGGTCCTTTGACCATGCAGGGTCCCTTTTTCCCCCGATGGCTGCCAGCGGGTTTAAAAAGTGTGATCGGTGCACAAAGCTAATGTCTCACCGACACACACGACTGCTGTCTCAAATGCCTCAGGCCCAACCATGACCCCGTGGTCTGTGGCCCGTGCAAAAAGATGTCTTCTAAGTCCTTGAGCAGGCCGCAGCAGCATGACAGGATTTTCCCAGAGTCCGTAACCGCTCGGGCCCGGACTTCATCAGAGGCCTAGACCTCTCAGGAACTGTCTGATCCCGAGCAGTGTCGGGGGTCCTCTGAAAGGGGGTCTCTCTCACGGGAACACTGGAGGAAGAAGAAATCCGTGAGGGTGGTGTCGTCTGAGAGCTCCGAATGGCCTGGGCCAAGTCGGGCTCGCTCGCGGAGCCCAACTCACCGCCCCAGATCCTCGGAGTCTGAGAGGCCTGCCAAACTCCCTCAAAAGGACCCGGAGACACCGAGGAAGGTAAGCACAGTCCTCGTTGTTGACTCTCCCCTGGGAGAGCCAGCGTTGTCGGGACCTGAGCCAGGGGCTACTGAGCCTCCTGAGCTCAGTCTCAGGTTGGCGGCCTTGAAGCGCAGCATGTCTGCCTTCATGGACCAGCAGCAGGCGCTGATGGCCGGACTTACGCGTCCGTCCGCCCCGACCACCTGGACTTCAATGTCGAAGTCGACCCCAGAGGCCGAGCCCAACCTCGAGTCGGTCAGGTCTCGAGTCGATCCTCGCCAAGGTCCGCCGAGGTCATCAACGCCGTTTCCCTCGGTGTCGGGGCGGTCGAGGCCGATGCTCTTGAGGCCAGGGCCAATTGACTCCTCAGAGTCCGGGTGGGAGATGGAGGACAAGGAGTCACCGGGCACCCACCGTACCAAGTACGTCCCGTCAGACTCCCTGGGATCTGAACCTCAGAGACGGTCACCCCCGGAGGACACCCAGTTCTTAGACTTTGGGATATGGCAAAGGCTTTGTCAATCCTGGCGGATCCCGAGGAGGAACCTCAAGCTGAGGAGCTCGAGGTCCTCCAGTATGACTTTTCTCCAAAGGAAGCACTTACTGTACCGGTGCCCCACATTCTGGAACGACTGATTCTCCAGGACCAAGCAGGAAGTCAGTCCTCACATATGGGTGGTGTCGGCGCCGACGGAGCCCTCATGCGGAGCATTTCCCCAGCTTTCAAAGAAAGCCTTTGGGAATGCAGCGCGCATGCGTGGTCCCCTTCCCGCCCAAGGGTGCAATCTTGCTCAGTCTTCTTTTTTCCGCGGAGCCCGACAGACGTGTGTCGTCACCTGGTAAAAAGTTGATTTTCCTGCGTGGATTCCTGTTTTTTGCCCGGTTCGACGCCGGTTCCCTTTCCTGCCTGGGCCTGGTACACCGGTATCGAGCCCGGAGCTAAGTTTTTCGGTTTTTATCCTTCATGACTAGCGTTCCCGCTTTTTTTTCTCTTTTTCACTGGCAGTCCGGTCTTTTGACCTTGTAGGGGTCCTTTTTCCCCCGATGGCTGCCAGCGGGTTCAAGAAGTGCGATCGGTGTAAGAAGCTGATGTCTCTCACCGACACACATGACTGCTGCCTCCGGTGCCTCGGGCCCAATCATGACCCAGTGGTCTGTGTCCCGTGCGGCAAAATGTCCTCTAAGGCGCTGAGGAGCCGTCAAAATCAGCGTGAAAGACTCTTGAAGTCTTGAAGAACCAGAAAGAGGACTGTTACTTCTGGAGAGAGATCTGCAATTGAGTATATACTTCTGGGAATTTTCTGAAAGGAATTCTTTCTATTAAATATATTTCATCTGTGAACCCACTATTTTTTGTTAGATCAGTCAGGGCCTAATAGCAGCAGTTTAAGTTTAAATTTAATACACAAAAGAGAACTTTCTGGTTACATTTTATACCCAGCAGAGAGCTTGTAGTTTTAATTTAATAGTTACTCAGGGCCTAGTATCAGCAAAGTACTTTTAGTTTAAATTTAAAACACAGAAGAGAGCTTTCTGGTTAAATTTGGAACCCAGTAGACAGCTGTAGTTTAAATTTAATAGTCACTCAGGGCCTAGCATCAGCAAAGTACTTTTCGTTTAAATTTAAAACACAGAAGAGAGCTTTCTGGTTAAATTTAGAACCCAGCAGAGAGCTTGTAGTTTAAATTTCATAATAAGTTAGAGCCTAGCAGCAGCAAAGAGCTATAATTTAAATCAAATAAGAATATAGCTTACCTCAGCAGCACAGGGCAGGGTAGTGTGTAGCAGCCCTCTTTTAATAAGTGTTATTTCCCTCCCTCCCTCCCCACACCCACCCACTCCTGGGATAATCGTAGCTTTATAGTACTTACACATCTTAAAAGACAGGAGGTGCTCTCAGGTGAAGCTCATTACACAAATCAGTCATACACTAAGGGCCTGAGATTAATTAAGATTCAGGTAAACAAAGTATATTAAACGTATTAGGTACAGTTTTATTGTGTAAATATCCATAGCAAATCCTTAGTAAGTAAAGAACTTAAAGATCTAAACAAAAACTTAAAACTAAGATGCAGACAGCTGTCCAGCAGCGAGATGGGGGCTTTCCAGTCTTTTGCATTGAGTGTAACATGTATGATTTTCTCCCAGTTGGTGAGAGGTCTTACGTGTGCACTAGGTGCAAGAAGCTCTTTGCTCTCAGGGAACGAGTCCGTTATCTAGAGGCTAGAGTAGCAGACTTGAAAAACATAAGAAAGACAGAGAGGTACATAGACGAGACCTACAGGGATATAGTCCTGAAGTCCCACCTCCAGTCTGGCAGCATCCCTGTTGCCATGGAGGAGAGAGGTCACATGACAGGAGAGCATCACCCTGGTGTGGCAGGAAGTGATCCTGTAACTAGGACCTGTCCTCCAGGTGATGTAAAACCCTCTCGCACCGAGGAAGTTTCTCCAGGGCCATGTGCCCATGAGGGAAGGGTTAGGACAGCCGTTATAGTTGGTGATTCGATCATTAGGCATGTAGATAGCTGGGTGGCTGGTGGACGTGAGGATCGCCTGGTAACATGCCTGCCTGGTGCGAAGGTAGCACACCTCACGCGCCACCTAGATAAGGTCTTAGATAGTGCTGGGGAGGAGTCTGCTGTCTTGGTACATGTCGGTACCAATAACATAGGAAAATGTGGTAGGGAGGTTCTGGAGGCTAAATTTAGGCTTTTAGATAGAAAGTTGAAATCCAGAACTTCCAGGGTAGCGTTCTCCGAAATGCTTCCCGTTCCACGTGCAGGACCCAAAAGGCAGGCAGAGCTCTGGAGTCTCAATGCGTGGATGAGACAATGGTGCAGAGATGAGGGGTTTGGATTTGTTAGGAACTGGGGAACATTCTGGGGAGAGGAGGGGCTCTTCCAAAGGGATGGGCTTCACCTTAACCGGGATGGAACCAGGCTGCTGGCATTAACCTTTAAAAAGGAGATAGAGCAGCTTTTAAACTAGATAATAGGGGAAAGCCGACAGTCGCCCAAGAGCGGATGGTTCGGAAGAATGTATCCCTTGTAGGATACTACCAAAAGCAGAGAGGTTCCAAAAAAGAGTAAAGTAGCCCAAATGCCCTCGAGTATGGAGCAGACAGAGCTTAAAGATCCCAATTTACCCATGTCTACCAATAGCCAAATTAATATGAATAAAATACAGTCTCTAAAATGCTTGTATGCAAATGCTAGAAGTCTAAAAAATAAGATGGGAGAGTTAGAATATATAGCACTAAATGAGAGGTTAGATATGATTGGAATATCAGAGACATGGTGGAAGGAGGACAACCAGTGGGACACTGTGATACCTGGGTACAAACTATATCGTAATGATAGAGCTAATCAAATTGGTGGAGGGGTTGCGCTCTGTTAGAGAGGGCATTGAGTCAGAAAGGATTAAAGTTTTGCAGGAAACTAAATTTGCTGTAGAATCTCTATGGATTGAAATTCCATGTAAAAAGGGGAAGGCGATGGCAGTGGGGGTGTACTATCGACCGCCTGGCCAGAATGAACAAATGGATGATGAAATGCTCAAAGAAATCAAGGAAGCTAACAAAAGTTACAGCGCAGTAATAATAATGGGTGATTTCAATTACCCCAGTATCGCCTGGGTCAGTGTCACGGCAGGACATGCTAGGGAGATAAAGTTCCTAGATGACATAAATGACTGCTTCTTGGAGCAGCTGGTTCATGAACCGACCAGAGGGGAAGCCATATTAGACCTAGTCCTTAGTGGAACACCAGATCTAGTGCAAGAGATAAGGGTGTTGGGGCCACTTGGCAATAGTGATCATAGCATGATCGCCTTTGATTTAATTAGTGGAGGAGGGATAGTAAGGAAATCCACAGTACTACCTTTTAACTTTCGAAAGGGAGACTATGATAAAATGAGGAAAATAGTTAAGAAAAAAATAAAAGGAGCAGTTGCAAAGGTTAAAGACGTACATCAAGCTTGGGTGTTTTTGAAAAATATTATCTTAGAAGCCCAGGCCAGCTGTATTCCACGCTTTAAGAAAAGTGGAAGGAAGTCCAAAAAACTGCCAGCATGGTTTAAAGGTGAGGTCAGAGAGGCTCTTGTTGCCAAAAAAGCATCTTTCAGGAAATGGAAAAAAGAGCCAAACGATGAAACCTGGAAACAGCACAAGCACTGGCAGGTCAAATGCAAGGCATTGATAAAGCAGGCAAAGGGAGAATTTGAGAAGAAGCTTGCTGCAGAAGGAAAAACGCGAAATAAAGATTTTTTTCAAGTACATTCGTAGCAAAAAACCTGTGTGAGAGTCAATTGGTCCATTAGATGATAGAGGAGTTAAAGGGGCACTAAGAGGCGACAAGGCGATAGCGGAGAGACTGAATGAATTCTTTGCCTCGGTCTTTACTGAGGAAGATGTAGGGATGTTACCCATGACTGAAGTGGTATTTAAAGGTGCCGAAGAATTGAAGGAAATATCGATACATCGGGAAGATGTCTTACAACTATTAGATAAACTGAAGAGTAGCAAATCACCTGGGCCAGATGGTATACATCCAAGGGTGTTGAAAGAACTGAAATATGAAATTGCAGACCTGCTATTAGTAATCTGTGAACTATCATTAAAATCATCTTTAATACCTGAAGACTGGAGGATTGCCAATGTAACACCAATTTTTAAAAAGGGTTCCAGGGGTGATCCGGGAAACTACAGACCGGTGAGCCTCACGTCAGTACCGGGAAAAATGATAGAAACCATCATAAAGAATAAAATTACTCAGCATGTAGATAGTCATGGCCTAATGGGAGACAGCCAACATGGCTTTAGACGACGAAGATCTTGTCTTACTAATCTGTTTTTTTTTTTTGAAAGTGTGAATAAACAGGTGGACAAAGGTGAGTCGGTTGATATAGTGTATCTGGACTTTCAGAAAGCCTTTGATAAGGTCTCTCATCAGAGACTTTTGGCAAAACTAAAGAGTCATGGGATAGGAGGCAGTGTACTACTGTGGATCAGGAACTGGTTAAAAGATAGAAAGCAGAGGGTTGGGCTAAATGGCCAATTTTCCCAATGGAGAAAGGTGAATAGTGGTGTACCCCAGGGATCTGTGCTGGGTCTGCTGCTTTTTGACATATTCATAAATGACCTGGAAAGTGGAATAACGAGTGAGGTTATCAAATTTGCAGATGACACAAAACTATTTAAAGTTGTTAAAACCCAAGAGGATTGTGGAAAATGTGCAAGAGGATCTTGATAAATTGGAAGACTGGGCATCAAAATGGCAGATGAAATTTAATGTGGACAAATGCAAAGTTATGCACCTAGGGAAGAACAACCCAAACTATGGTTACACGATGCAAGGTTCCACATTAGGAACCACCACCCAGGAAAAAGATTTAGGCGTCATTGTGGATAACATGTTAAAACCCTCGGCCCAGTTTGCAGCAGAAGCCAAGAGAGCAAATAGAATGCTAGGTATCATAAGGAAAGGAATGGAAAATAAAACAAAAGATATTATAATGCCTCTATACCGTTCCATGGTGAGACCGCACCTTGAATATTGTGTGCAATTCTGGTCGCCGTATCTTAAAAAGGATATAGCGTTATTAGAAAAGGTTCAGAGAAGAGCCACCAAAATGGTAAAGGGGATGGAAGGATACTCCTATGAAGAAAGGCTAAAAAGGTTAGGGCTCTTTATCCTGGAAAAGAGGCGGCTGAGGGGAGATATGATAGTAGTCTATAAATTAATGAACGGAGTGGAACGGGTAAACGTAGATCGATTGTTTACGTTATCAGAATATAGAAAGACTAGGGGACATGCAATGAAGCTACAGGGTAAACTATTTAAGACTAATAAAAGAAAATATTTTTTCACTCAACGTGTAATCAAACTCTGGAATTTGTTACCGGAGGATGTAGTAAAGGCTGTTAGTATAGCTGGGTTTAAAAAAGGTTTGGACAAGTTCCTGGAGGAAAGGTCCATAAACCATTATTAAGAAGGGACCCAGGATATCAATGCTTGACTCAGTACAAGCATTGCGGAACCTGTGTCTTTTGGGGAAACTGCTAGCTACGTATGACCTAGATTGGCTACCGTTGGAAACAGGATACTGGGCTTGATGGACCTTGGTCTGACCCAGTATGGCATATCTTATGTTCTTATGTTCTTTTCTGACTCCATGTCCTGCCGGGCCCGGACTTCGTCAGAGGCCTCGACATCTCGGGAGTCCGACCCCAAGCACCGTCGAGGCTCCTCCAAAAGGGGGTCTCCTTTGAGGGAACACCGAAGGAAGAAGAAACCCACGACGGTGGCGTTGGTGGATGCTCTTGGCTCCTCGAGGGCCAGGTCGCATAGCCCCAACCGCCTTCCCGGGTCCTCGGAGTCGGAGAGGCCTGCCAAGTTGCCTCGAGTGGAGCCGGAGTCCCCGAGTCACATGAGTGCTGTTGTCCTCGTAGACTCCCCTACTAGTCGGGGGCTGCTGAGTCTCCTGAGCTGAGTCTCAGGTTGACGACCTTGGAGAGCAGCTTGGCTGCCTTCATGAAGCAGCAGCAGGTACTGATCGCCGGTTTGACCGGTGCATCTGCCCCGACCACCGGGACCTCGACATCCAAGTCGACCCCGGAGGCCGAGCCGATCCTCGAGTCGATGCGGTCTCGAGTCGATCCTTGGCCAAGGTCCCCCTCGGCCTCCCTCTCGGGGCCGAGGCCGTCGACGCCGGTGCGGATGACATCGGTGCCCGCCCGCCCTGCCGGAGCCGCTCAATTCCTCCTCTGAGGGGTCAGAGTGGGAGACGGAGGATGAGGAGTCCCCGGATACTTTCCGGACCCGGTGCATCCCATTGGACCTGCCGGAGTCCGAGCCTCGGAGACGGTCCCCACTGGAGGACACCCGGTTCTCGGACTTTGTGCGGGACATGGCCAAAGCCTTGGCCTTCCCTGCGGATCCCGAGGAGGAGCCTCGAGCTGAAGAGCTCGAGGCCCTCCAGTATGAATCTCCGCCTAAGGAGGCCTTTACTGTACCGGTTCCTCCGATGCTGGAACGGCTGCTTTTCCGCATGTGAGAGGCACTGGCCTTGGCGCCGGTTCTCAGCAGACGAGTCAATTCCATTTATCGAGTCCATAAGAGCCCTGGGTTCCAGAAGGCACAGCTACCGCACCACTCCATGGTTGTGGAATCGGCCATGCATCATCTGAAGAGGTCCAGAACCTGGATGCCCTCGGTCGAAAGTGCTTCCAGGGCTCTGTGCTGGCGTGCCGTGTCCAGACTTACCAGCTGTACATGGGCATGTACCTTCGGGACCTGGCAAAGGAGATTGCCAGGTTCTCAGCTGGCCTCTCCGAGGAACCTTTGCAGAGGTTTAAGTCTTTGTCATCTGGGATTCAAGAGTGCTCCAAGTTTATCTCTCAAGCAGCCTATGATGGCTTTTTAGGCTTCGGCCCGAGTAGCCGCGGCCGGCATTGGTGCAATCCGTCATGCCTGGCTACAGTCATCGGACCTCTAGCCATGGGTACAGGACAAGTTGGTCGATGTCCCCTGCCAAGGTGAGAACCTTTTTGGCAAACCCATGGCTGAAAAGGCTGCAGAACTCGAGTCTGAGACTCTCACCACGACAAGGCTGTCCAGGAAAACTTCTGCCCCTTCTCAGAAGAAGAAGGGCTCGGGGGAAAGCCCTTTTACCCGAGGAAGGCTACTGCCTACAAATCCTACCCTCAGTTTCAGGCCTCTGCAGCTCTCCAGGGGCAGGGACATGGGCCCCATAGGCAGAAAACCCCCAAGCCATCAGCTCCGGCTCCTGCATAGCAGGGAGCGGGGTTTTGACTCCCATTGCATAGCCTCTCCTCCTCAGCTGGCTCCTCTCAGCACAGGAGGCCGGCTGACACTGTATGCCCACAGGTCGTCAACCATAACAGGGGATACCTGGGTGCTGAGCATAGTCCAGAATGGCTATTTGCTCCACTTCAACTAGTTACCCCCCTCCTATTTTCCAGGGGAGCCTCCAAGACTCCCTCTTTACAGGAACCTCCTCCTTCAGGAGTTGGCAAGTCTTCTAAAGGAGCAGGCGGTGGAACCGGTGCCTCACCACCTGAGAGGCCAAGGCTTCTATTCAAGGTACTTTATGGTACCAAAAAGGACAGGAGGCCACAGGCCCATCCTAGACTTGCGAAATCTCAACAAGTTCCTGGAGAGGGAAAAGTTCAAGATGCTTACCCTTGGGATACTGCTGCCCTACCTCCAGCAGGGAGATTGGCTATGCTCCTAAGACCTAAAGGATGCTTATACTCACATCCTCATTCATCCAGACCACAGACAATATCTCAGATTTCTACTGGGAGGAAATCATTTTCAGTACAGGGTACTTTCCTTTGGCCTAACCTCCACTCCCAGGGTTTTCACCAAGTGCCTGGCGCTGGTGGCGACCTATCTCAGAAACCAGGGCATCTTTGTCTTCCCATACCTGGACGACTGGCTCATCAGGGGTCAGTCTCAGACAAGCCACCCTTCACACTATATCTCTTCTCCAGCATCTAGGCTTTGTCATAAACTTCGCAAAGTCCACTTTGCTCCCCTCACAGAACATAGAGTTCATAGGGGCGAGACTAGATACCCTTCAGGCAAAGGCTTATTTGTCCGAGGACAGGGCCCACAGACTGATAGCGTTGGCCAATCAGTTCCAGAGCGGTTATCTGGTCTCCGCCAGAAACTTCCTAAAGCTCTTGGGCCACATGGCATCCACAGTCCATGTAACTCTCAATGCCCGCCTGCACATGCGACCTGCTCATTGGTGCCTCAGATCTCAGTGGGTGCAAGCCACAGGCAACTTGAAAGACAAGATAAGGGTGTCCAAACTGCTGACAGCCTCCCTGTGGTGGTGGCTGCATCTCCCAAACCTAGTCCAGGGGGTGCCTTTTCAGGCACCTCCCCACACACAGGTGCTGACAACCGATGCTTCCCTTCAGGGCTGGGGCACGCATTGCCAGGGGGCTTGCACTCCGGGGCCTCTGGTCTCCTGGGGAGTCCACACAGCAGATCAATCTATTGGAGTTGCGAGCTATCCGCTTAGCTCTACAAACTTTCTCTCATGTCCTCTCTCATCAGTCTGTCTTAGTTCAGACAGACAATGAAGTGGCAATGTTCTACGTGAACAAGCAAGGGGGCACAGGCTCAAAGCTTCTGTGTCGGGAGGCACAGGCCCTGTGCTCCTTGGCAATCAAACACAACATGTTTCTCAAGGCAGTTTACCTGCCTGGCAGACAGATTGAGCAGGATTCTACAGTCTCACGAATGGCAGGTCCAAGGGATCTTTCTAAGATGGGGTTTCCAACCATCAATCTCTTTGCGAGTCCACTGAACCGTCAGCTACCCAGGTTCTGTTCCAGACAACCGCATCCTCTGCGAATAGCAGCAGATGTGTTTCTAATCTCTTGGTCTATGGGCCTACTGTATGCGTTTCCTCCCACACCTCTAGTGGCCCGAACCTTGTTCAAGGTTCTTCAGGATTCTGGTAGCCCCCAGATGGCCGAGGCAGCCGTGGTTTCCACTCCTTCTGCAGTTGGCGGTGGACACTGCACTCCCTCTGGGGGTGCATCACGACCTCCTGTCTCAGGACCAGAGATCTCTCCTGCACCCCAACCTCAGATCCCCCTCAACCTGATGGCCTGGCTGCTGAAGGGTAGTTCTAGCCCCCTTACTTCTGCCTAAGGAAGTGGAAGAGGTGGTTTTGGCCTCTAGCAGGCAATCCACCCAGAAATCTTATGCCCTCAAGTGGCGTAGGTTTTCCACCTGGTGTGCTCAGCGCCAGGAGGATCCTTTTTCGTGCCTGGTTCCAGTGGTGCTGCAGTACCTGCTCCACCTCTCGGACCTAGGCCTTAAGTCCAACTCTGTTCGGGTCCACCTCAGTGCTCTATCGGCACACCACTCACAGGTAGAGGGCCAATCTCTGTCGGGCCATCCCTTGGTGTCCTGTTTCCTCAGAGGCCTGCTTCTGCTCAAGCCTCCGATCTGTCCACCAGCCCCTGAGTGGGATTTAAATGTGGTCTTGCAACAACTTACTTGCCCACCGTTTGAGCCGATGGCTACCTGTCCTTTCCTGGAAGGCCTTGTTCTTGGTGGCTCTTACCTCAGCCAGGCGTGTGAGTGAACTACAAGCTCTGGTTTCTGATAGACCGTACACACGGTTCTATAAGAACAGGGTGGTCTTGCAGACTCTCCCTAAGTTCCTTCCGAAGGTTGTCTCCTCCTTCCACCTCAATCAGAAGGTGGTTCTTCCAATATTCTTCCCTAGGCCGCATGCCAGCCGGGCTGAAACAGTCCTGCATACCCTGGACTGTAGAAGGGTGTTGTCCTTTTACATAGACCGTACACAGGGGCATCGAAGGGCTGCTCAGCTCTTCATATCTTTTGACCCTAATAAACTGGGGTTGCCTGTCTCCAAGCGTACGTTGTCCCTTTGAGTAGCGGATTGTATCGCCTGGGCTTATAGGGCAGCCGGTCTCTCCTTGCACGGTTGAGTCACGGCCCACCGTGTCAGGGCGAAGGCCGCGTCAGTAGCCCACCTCCGCTCTGTTACGTTGGCAGACATCTGCCGGGCCGCTACCTGGTCTTCAAGCCAGACTTTTGTGACTCACTACTGCCTCGAGAGGGAGTCCCGTAGGGACAGTGCTTTCGGACAGGCGGTACTCCGTAATCTCTTTGAGATTTAGGCAACTCCTACCCTCCGGCCCTTGTGTTGGGCTACCGTACGGGGGCGTTCTCAGAAAGGATTCTTTCACGGATGCTGATGCTCTAGAGGGAGCTTATTTTTCAGCTTGGGTTCCCAGTAGCCTTTAGCTGGGGAGTCCCATATGTGAGGACTGACTTCCTGCTTGGTCCTGGAGAAAGAGTACTCACCTGTAACAGGTGTTCTCCAGGAGCAGCAGGAATCAGTCCTCACAACCCTTTCTCCTCCCCTTGGAGTTGCGGTCATATGATTCATTTTGTAATTTTTGCTGTCTTTTAGCTATGTCATCAGACTGAGCAAGATGGCACCCTTGGGCGGGAAGGGGACCTCGCATGCGCGCTGCATTCCCAAAGGCTTTCTTTGAAAGCTGGGGAAATGCTCCACACAAGGGCTCTGTCGGCGCCGACGTCACCCATATGTGAGGACTGATTCCTGCTGCTCCTGGAGAACACTTGTTACAGGTGAGTAACTACTCTTGCTCCGAATGTGGGAGACACCAGCTTCAATGCCGGTCCTCATCAGGCGAATCAATTCCATTTATCGAGTTTGCAAGAGCCCTGGGTTCCAAAAGGCACAGCTGCTGCACAACTCCATGGTTGTGGAATCGGCCATGTGCCGGCTCAAGAGCCAGAAGACACACTCCTCAGTGCCTCCTGGCCGAGAGGCCCACAACATGAACGCTCTCAGCAGAAAGTGCTACCAGGGGTCGATGCTGGCATGCCAAATCCAGACATACCAGCTGTAAATGGGCATGTACCTGCGAGACCTGGCAAAGGAGATTGCCGGATTCTCTACTGGTCTCTCCGAGGGACCTTTGCAGCGCTTCCAGGTTTTGTTCACTGGGATCCGAGAGTGCTCGAAGTTTGACTCGAGCAGCCTATGATGGCTTCGAGGCCTCGGCCCAGGTAGCGGGAGCCGGCATCGGTGCATGACGCCAAGCATGGTTACAGTCTTCAGACCTAGAACCATGGGTTCAGGACAAGTTGGTCGATGTCCCTTGCTGAGGTGAAAACCTCTTTGGCAAGCCTATGACTGAGAAGGCTGCCGAGATCGAGTCCGAGTACTTGACCCGGATAAGACCTTCTCGAGTCTTCTGCCCCTTCTAAAAAGAAGGGCTCAGGTTAGAAGCCCTTTTTCCCAAGGAAAGGATCAGCTTACTGAAACTACCCCACGTATCAGAGCTCCCCAGCAGGGGCAGCAGGCCAAGGGATGGGGGCGCAGGGCCGGCGTAAGCAAAAGGCCCCCAAGCCCCAGGCACCAGCTCCGGCCCCTCCTGGAGGGGGTTTTTGACTCCCAGTGCATAGTCTCTCTCCCCAAGGACGCAATGCCCTGCACAGGAGGAAGGCTGACCCTGTATACCCACAGGTGGCCAGCCGTCACTACAGACACCTGGGTTCTCCAGTTAGTCCAAATGGGCTATTGGTTACATCTCACCCAGGTGCCTCCCTCTTACATTCCAGGGGAGCCTCTCAGACCCCCTCTTCACAGCGACCTCCTCTTGCAGGAGTTATCAGGTCTTCTTGAGGATCAGGCGGTAGAACAAGTGCCTCACCACCTACAGGGCACAGGCACTACTCCAGGTACTTTCTGATACCAAAGAAAACTGGAGGCCTAAGACCTATCCTCGATCTGCGAAACCTGAACAAGTTCCTTGTGAGGGAGAAGTTCAAGATACTTTCCCTTGGAATACTGCTGCCTTACCTCCGCCAGGGAGACTGGCTATGCTCCTTAGACCTCAAAGATGCCTATACACACATCTTGATTCATCCAGACCACAGACAATATCTAAGATTTGTAGTGGGAGGAAACCATTTTCAGTACAAAGTGCTGCCCTTTGGCCTAGCCTCGGCACCCAGGGTATTCACAAAGTGCCTTGCAGTAGTAGCAGCCCTTCTAAGGACTCAAGGGGTCTTTGTCTTCCCCTACTTAGACGACTGGCTTATCAGAGCCCAGTCACCTCTAGAAGCCCAACAAGCCACGGGCTTCACTATCCAGTTGCTCCAACACCTGGGCTTTGTGATCAACTACACAAAGTCCACTCTGGTTCTTTCTCAGGGACTGGAGTTCATAGGGGCAAGGTTAGACACCCTTCAAGCAAGGGCTTATCTACCAGAAGAAAGGGCTCAACAACTGGTAACCCTAGTACAGCAAGTGAGTCGCAGATCCCGCATCTCAGCAAGACACTTTCTGTGCCTCCTTGGTCACA
Organism: Ichthyophis bannanicus; assembly: GCA_033557465.1. Classification (NCBI taxonomy): domain Eukaryota; kingdom Metazoa; phylum Chordata; class Amphibia; order Gymnophiona; family Ichthyophiidae; genus Ichthyophis; species Ichthyophis bannanicus. The sequence goes on from CM066037.1 coordinate 451,523,199, forward strand.
TGGCCTCCAGAGTCCATGTGACACCCAATGCTCGACTCCACATGAGAACAGCTCAGTGGTGGCTCAGGGATCAGTGGACACAAGGCACAGGCAGACTCAGAAACAGCATCAAGGTGTCCCATCGCCTGATACAATCTTTGAAATGGTGGCTTCAACCTCCTGGAGGGAGTGCCTTTTCAGCCTCCCACGCACTCAAGGGTGCTGACTATGGATGCATCTCTGCTGGGATGGGGTGCTCATTGCCAGCAGGTCTGCACTCAGGGTGTGTGGTCACCATGGGAGAGTACACAATAAATCAATCTTCTAGAGCTTCGAGCGATCCGCCTAGCTCTTTGGACCTTCTGCCAGACTCTGGCTCACCAATCTGTCTTGATTCAGACAGACAACCAAGTAGCGATGTTCTATGTGAACAAGCAGGGGGGCACAGGCTCCCGCATCCTGTGTCAAGAAACCCTGGACCTATGCTCCTTCGCAGTCAGCCAGGGCATGTCCCTCAAGACTGTTTACCTGCCAAGTCAGGAGAACTTCCTAGCAGACAAGCTAAGCAGAATTCTCCAGCCGCACGAGTGGCAACCGGATCCCAACGTAGCCCAGCAACTCTTCCAGTGTTGGGGGCGACCATCCATGGATTTGTTGCGAGTCCTCAAAACCACCAGTTGCCCTGCTTCTGTTCCAGACAGCCGCACCCACACAGGGTGGCTGCAGATGCGTTCCTAATATCATGGTCAGAGGGCCTCCTATATGCGTTTCCTCCCACGCCATTGGTAGCTCAGACCTTATTCAAGATCCTTCAGGACAAGGCCTCGCTCATTCTGGTGGCTCCCAGGTGGCCGAGACAGCCTTGGTTTCCACCCAACCTCCTGTCGCAGGACGGGGGTTCACTTCTGCATCCCAACCTCAGGTCCCTCAACCTGATGGCATGGCTGCTGAAAGGGTAGTCCTTGCACCACTTCTCCTCCCAAAAAAGATAGAGGATATGTTGCTAGCCTCTAGAAGGCAATTGACTTGGAAGACCTACGCCTTTAAATGGCATAGGTTTGAGATATGGTGTACTCAGCAGAGTGAGAACCCATTCTCCTGCCAGGTGGCTGTGGTGCTGCAGTACCTGCTTCACCTTTCCGAATTAGGCCTCAAGTCCAACTCGGTCCGAGTTCAACTTAGTGCTTTATCAGCACACCACTCTCCAGTGGAAGGGCAGCCTCTCTCTGTACATCCCTTGGTGTCCAGGTTTCTGCGAGGTCTCCTTCTGCTGAAACCCCCGGTGTGCCTTCCGGCAACTGAGTGGGATCTGAATGTGGTCTTGCAGCAGCTTACTCACCCACCCTTTGAGCCGATGGCTACCTGCCATCTCCACTTACTCTCTTGAAAGACGCTTTTCTTGGTGGCACTCACCTCGGCCAGACGAGTGAGTGAGCTGCAAGTTCTGGTGTCTGTTCTATAGGAACAGAGTGGTACTTCACACACGCCCCAAGTTCCTGCCGAAAGTGGTCTCCTCGTTCCACCTCAACCAGGAGGTAGTACTTCCGACTTTCTTTCCCAGGCCCCATGCCAATCGGGCAGAAGCAGTTCTACAAACCCTGTACTGTAAGAGGGCATTGGCCTTCTACTTGGAGCTTACGCGGGGACATCGGAGAGCTCCTCAGCTCTTCGTTTCTTATGACCCCAGTAAACTGGGGCTGCCTGTCTGCAAGCGTACATTGTCCACCTGGGTGGCAGATTGCATCACCTGGGCATACAGGGTGGCCGATCTCCCATTGCAGGGTTGAGTCGCAGCCCACTGGGTCAGGGCTAAGGCCGCATCAGTGGCTCACTTCCGCTCAGACATCTGCCGGGCCGCAATCTGGTCTTCAAGCCAGACTTTTGCAGCCCATTACTGCCTGGATAGGGAGTCCCAACGGGACAGTGCTTTCGGCCAGGCTGTACTCCGTAATCTGTTCAAGGTTTAGGCAACTCCTATCCTCTGACCCTTTGGTGTCAGGCTACCGGAGTGTTACGTTCTTGGTTGAACTTCTATCATGGCTGCTGCGGCTCTTCTAGAGGGAGCCTATTTTTCGGTTCTCGATAGCCTATAGCTAGGGAGTCCCATATGTGAGGACTGACTTCCTGCTTGTTCCTGGAGAAAGCGTAGTTACTCACAGGTGTTCTCCAGGGACAGCGGGAATTAGTCCTCACAGCCCTCCCTCCTCCCCTGGATTTGCAGTCCTTGATTAATTTTTATTCTTTTGCTGTCTTTTAGCTATGTCATTTGACTGAGCAAGATGGCACCATTGGGCGGGAAGGGGACCGTGCATGCGTGATGCAGTCCCAAAGGTTTTCTTCGAAAGCTGGGGATTTGCTCCGCATGGGGGCTCTGTCGACGTCACCCATATGTGAGGACTGATTCTTGCTGTCCCTGGAGAACACCTGTTACAGGTGAGTAACTACGCTTTATTTATTTTATTTAACATTTCTTATTTATATACCACCTTTCAAGGTGGTTTACATTGAACAAAGTGAAATTACATTGAACAGGGCATTATAACTTGGAGATAACTATTTTACAGGGAACGTGGGCAATGGAGGGTTAAGTGGCTTGCCCAAGACCACAAGGAGCACCTGTGGGACTAGAAACCCCAGTCCTTCCGGCCCAAGGTTGCTGTCCTCTTGTGGGATTTGAACCCCCAACCTTCTGGCCTGAGGTAACTTGCCCCAACCACTAGGCCACTCCTTGTTCATAGAACTCATCAACCTCTTCCTCTTCTGCAGCTGTTGTTGGGGCATAGTTGAGCTGCATAGTTATTGCAAATTTCAACTGGGGGCCAGATGGCACAGCTTCCGTGAATGTTAAAAATCACCTAATATAATTAAATTAAGATGATTTAAAGAAGTTGCAGAAATGATTTCAATAAGTATGAAAAGCCCTGTTTTCAGTCTAGTTGTGGCATAATACATTTAGAATAAGGCCTGATACTTGTTATCTTAATAATAGTCATTCGGTTTCAGGTGGCTGCTCTTACAAGTATATGCAGTGCTTGTATGCAGTGTGTCTCAGTATTATTCCAACTCTGCCTCCCTTCTTTCCTGTGATTTGATTTTAATTAAAATGTCATTGCCAGGCTGACAGAGCTGAGCAAGAACAATTGCATCATCCTTCGTCAGCCAGGTCTTAGTAAGACAGAGAACATCAAGATTATTATCAACAAGCAAATCATAAATTGTAGTACATTTTGATCTAGCAGAAAGAGCATTGAGCAATTGAATTTCAAGTTTATACTGAGTAAGAGACACCAGGTATAAGGCCTGATAAAGAAAATGGTAGTAAAATATTATGATTAGTTTTGCAGTGTCCATAAGGCCTACAGCCCCCACCCCCACACACACATACATACATCCTTCAATGTGCATGGTCACATCAACACAAACCCGCAACAGGGAAATACAAACAAAACTGTACTGGATACATTGAATTAGACCACTGCAGATCCCCCCATAAAGGGAAGCTTTAGTAGTCCATGCTAACTGTGCTTGGCATAACTGTGCTTGGGTGCACTTACCACCACAGTAACTGCAGGGAGACAAGCCTGCTGATGTTAGCACTGACCCCCCCCCCCCCCCCCACACACACACACACGTAATGCATTACTAGCACATGCACTTTATTTATTTATTTAGACAGACTTGAATACCACCTTATCCTACAATCAAAGTGGTTACATAAGGACAGAGGACAGATCCAAGATGGCCGTCTGAAGGGTGTGCCGTGTAGCAGCGTCTTTGTTATATGGGGAAAAGGAAAGCTAAAGGGGCTAAGAAGCCTTCTTCTACCCCAGCGACCTCGACCCCTTTACCTTCTCGGGTGGTTGGTCCGCTTGACTCCTTTTTACTGCCACGGCAGCAGTCAGGACAGCCGGCGACTGGCGACCCTAGGGATCTCTCGGCTGATTTGAGTTCGGCGGGAGGATCCGGGCCAGATATCTCCTCGCCGGAGCAGTGGCGGCCCCTTAAAGAGCCTTTGTTGGAAAGGGGCCCGGTGCCGACGGCGATTCCTCCCCTGGCAATTGGTAGGGGAGAGGAGAGCAGAGGGATGCTGGTATCGGGGAACGGCAGGTTTGCCGCGGTAACCTCTCCTACAGCCAATACGTCAACTTTGGCGGCATTGGGGTCTCCTGCTGCGTCTGAGGTGGAGCGGTGGACTATGGAAGCTGGAGCGGCTGATGTTTCTGCCCCGACGTTTCTCTCCTTCGAGAAACCTGTGGAATTTACTTTAGAGTCAATCTGGTCTGCAATAGTGAAGCTGGGTGAACTATTGGCTCCTCAGATCTCTACCTTGACATCTCAGATACAGGATCATACAGGTCTTTTACAGCAACACACGGTGGAGATTACTGCGGTACAGAGCTCTGTTTCGGAGCTACAACAAAAAGTAACTCAGGTTGAAAATTTGGGACTGGGTTATCAGAAAGATCTTGGGGCGACACAGTTGAGAGTGGAAATGTTGGAAAATATGGCTCGCTATTCTAATTTGCGATTGGTTAATTTTCCTAAGGCACAGTCTGTTGGCTCAAAGGAAATGCTTAAAAAATATATGATGGAAGTATTGGGAGTCCCTGTTGAATCTCATCCACCTCTGGTTAAGGCATATTATTTGTCTGTTAGGAAAAAAGTGGAGGGTGGTGGAAATATACCCGGGGTTGATGTGGTTGATTCTTTGGATGTGTCTGCTATGTTAGAAACCTCCTTAATTGATACTGTTACTCCTGCTACCTTAATTGTGACTTTTGCATTAAATTCTGACAGGGATTGGTTCCTTAAAATGTTTTTCCGTAAACGTGAAGCTGTATTTCTGGGTTTGTCTGTTCGGGTTTTTCCCGATTTTTCAAGGGAGACCCAGAAACGTCGGCGAGAGTTTTTGCTATTACGTCCAGGTATATTATTATTGGGGGTCAGTTTTTTCTTAAGTTTCCCTCTAAATGTTTGATTAAATTAAATTCTGTTACATATGTATTTTTTGAACCATCTCAGCTGCTTGCTTTCATAAATGCCCACCGTCCCTCTGACGCAGTATAGGTTCTACTGCATTGTTTAATTCCTGACTGTTACCCTTCAGTTGTTTTCCTTCACTTCAGGTTTATTTTTTCTTATCCTAGTTGGATCCTTTCTTTAATGTTGTGGGCTGTAGAAGGTACAGAAATGATGTATTTTCTTGCTATGTTAATTTCTATTGGGTTAGATTTAAGTTCTAACATTTGTTGTCTGTATCCTTATTGCCATTCAAGTTGTATATGCTTGGATTTATTGTAAAATTTATAAATAGAAAAAAAAAAAAAAAAAAGTGGTTACATAACATCACAATTGGGTAACATTTAACATGAGGGTATTTAACAACATTGATACAACACAATTTGAGGTTTAAATTTATCCTAATGGTGTCGTGAGTTTAGCTAGGTTGGTTAGGTATTATTTTGCAAGGGAGTTTACGTTGCATTCCCGCTCAGGTGTGAGCTGTTGTGTATCTGGTGGGGACTGTTGTCTATCTGCTCGTAGGTTTCTGTGAAGAGCAGGGTTTTAAGAGCCTTGCCTAAGTCTGTGATGTCCTCTAATTCCCTTAGGCATGTTGGGAGGGAGTTCCATAGTGTAAAAGCCATTAATGATGGAGCCCTTCTTGACGTATTTTGTTAAATCTTGTGATATCCAGAAGGTGTGCTGATTATGTTGTCATAGATATTCCTTCTTGGTCTATTACTGATGTTTCTTGCTACGATTTCTTGTAGTACATCTGCTGAAAAATGGTGGATGATTTTGAAAATGATCATGATAATTTTAAATTTTGCTCTGGCATTGGCAGCCAGTGTAGTTGCTGTAAGATAGGGGTGATGTGTTCTGATATTGGCGTGTCAGTGATTATACGTGCTGTGGTGTTTTGCACCATTTGGAGTGGTTGTAGGGTTTGCTGGGGGAGGCCTTGATATAAAGAATTCCCGTAATCAAGCAGAGGTGTAATGAGTGCTTGGCACACTGTGCGGAAGTGGTCCTGGCTGAGTAGTGGCTTGATCTTGCGTATGGTCCTCAAACGTTGATAGGCCTTGTTTGCAGTTTTGGAGATATGAGATTTCAAGTTCAGAGCTCTGTCCAATGTGATGCCCAAGTACCTAACTTCATCTTTGACTATTATGAGTTTGTTTAGAATGCTGATATTCTGTGGCAGAATGAAGGTAGGGTTCCTGGTAACGAACATTGCCTCAGTCTTATCGTAGTTGACTGAGAGGTTATTGTCTGTGAGCCAGACATTCATGTCCTCAAGGCATTTAGTTATTGTTGTGATGTCAAGTTGCTAGTAGGTTGATTGGAGCATACACCATGATGTCGTCAGCATATATGTGATAGTGGAGTTTATATTGTCTGATGATGTTACATATGGGTTGGACGTAAATATTGAAGAGCATGGATGACAGGGCGGAACCCTGAGGTATTCCTTGTGTTGCGGGGAACCGCAATGAGTTATTTTGTGCACATTTGACTTGCTATGTTCGATCTTCGAGGTACGATGTGAAACATTTCAGAGTGTTCTTGCGCAGTCCTATCTGTTGCAGGCGCTGTAGTAGTCTAGCGTGGGACACTGTGTCAAAGGCTGCCGATATGTCTATGAATACCAGCAGGAATCCATTATTTATATTATTTATACCTCTTATGAGGTTGTCAAAGAGTGATGTGAGTAGTGTTTCTACACCATACCAGGGTTTAAATCCATGCTGATGAATGTCCAGTGGGGCATTCATGTCAATGTGGAGTGGAGGAGTGGCCTAGTGGTTGGGGCAAGGTACTTCAGGCCGGAAGGTCGGGGGTTCAAATCCCACTAGAGGACAGCAACCTTGGGCCGGAAGGACTGGGGTTTCTAGTCCCACAGGTGCTCCTTGTGGTCTTGGGCAAGCCACTTAACCCTCCATAGCCCATGTTCCCTGTAAAATAGTTATCTCCAAGTTATAATGCCCTGTTCAATGTAATTTCAGTTTGTTCAATGTAAACCGCACTGATGCAGAATAGCTCGGTATATGAGAATGTAAATAAATGTGGTCCTGCAGTTGTTTTTGCACTGTCTTTTCCACTATTTTTGCAAGGAACGGTAAACTGGAGATGGGACGGTATGATTTTGGTTCAGATTGGTTTAGGTTATTGCTTTTAAGTATTGGTTGTATCATGGCGTGCTTTAGGGCCTGTGGCATGTAACCTTGTTGGAGTGAGTCTTTGACAATTTTATGAATGTGCTGGGATAGCTGGCTTCTTGTGACTTTTATCCAAGCTACTGGGCAAGGGTCTGATAGTGAGGTTGTTGTGTTGAGCCCGTGTATTATGTCCTCTACTTGATATTCTGACGGTATGCTGAAATCTTCCCATGTATGCTGTTGCTCTTTCGTTTCATGGTCATCAACTTGTAGTGTGGTAGAGCATGTCTGGGTTGGGTTTTTCGCTCTCATGTGGTCAGCAAATTCCTGTGGGTTTAGATGATTAGTCATACTGAAAGATGGGAATTTTCAGACAGCCAACTTGCACGTAAATTGCTATTTCCACATGGAAATTGTTTTGGAAATGGTCTTCCTCCACTGATAGGTAAATATGAATGTTACCATTTAGCCTTGTACATTCTAAATATGTTCAGATTGATAAGCGAAAGCACTTATGTAGTCACCCCTGCTGCTAACGGTTTAAGCTTGTTTTTGAAAAAAAAAATTAAATAACAGCTGACAGATAACTTTTAGCCAGACAACTCAATGGCCAGATGAAATCTATCCATTTAAGAATAGGAGTGGAGGAACAGCCTAGTGGTTAGAGCAACTGCTTAGTACCCAGAAGATCAATTCCCACTGGCACTCCTTGTGACCTTGGGCAAGTCACTTTACCCTCCATTGCCTCAGAAGAGACCTAGCAATCTACTGGGTTGCCAGGAATCAGCACTGACTTGACGAAAAAAGAATAGGAGGGCTTAGGTCAAAACTGTATGCAGACAGCAGCAATATGCAGCTGCTATTTGGATATATTTATCCATTTAAAGGGACAATACATATAGCAGTCCTGACTTTAAAAGGATAAGTTATCTTTTAAAGTTTGACCGCATATCCTACCTACAAAAATAGGGTTGCTGATTAACAGGCATAAAGATGAAAGGATAAATCATTCACTTATCTTTATGCAGAAACCATATCTTTCAATAATAACCCCCATCCTCTCTCTCCCCCCCCCCCCCCCCCCCCCCCCCCCCCCCCCGGCTAAAATTTCCTTGAAAATTGTCTTAGGAGCTAAATTACATATAATTTACCAAAGTCCTTTACTCCCATTTGTTGTTACTCAAGCCACAACCATTCGTGGGCAAAATGATCCTGTGGGCATTCCAGGGATGTGGGCATGGCCTCTGAGATGACCACTACCAGCTCCGTCAGTGGCCACATTAGAGCTCCAGAGAACTCCTGCAGCTAGATTCGAGGCATGTAGCACTGTTGTCTCTCTCTCTCTGATGAAGCAGATTGGTGCCCCACATGGTTGCCTATCTTGCCCATCCTAACAGCCCTAGATAAAGGGTCCTAATTGCCAGTACAGGTATATATAGAAATATGATGGCAGAAAAAGACCATATGGCCTATCTAGTCTGCCCTTCCATATCAACCACTACAACAGTCCCTTTTTTTCCTTTAGAGATCCTTTGTGTTTGTCCCATGCTTTAACTGGGAGACTGTTCCACATCTACCACCCTTTCCAAAAAGAAATATTTCTGCATATTACTCTTGAGTCTGTCCCCTTTCACACTCGTATCAGAGCTTACTTTCAATCGAAAGAAGCTCTCCTGTGCATTTTTGCCACAAAAGTATTTAAACGTCTCAATCGTATCGCCTCTATCACGCCTTTCCTCTAAAGTATACATATTAAGATCCTTAAGTCTGCCCTCATATGCTTTGTAGCAAAAACCACTAACCATATTAGTAGCCACCCTCTTCCACAACTCCAATCTGTTTATATCCTTTTGAAGGTGTGGTCTCCAGAATTGCACACAATACTCCAAATGAGGTTGCACCAAAGACATACAGAGGCACTATCACTTCCTTTCTTCTGCTGACCATTCCTCTCCCTATGCACCCAAGCATCCTTCTAGCTTTTGTCGTCGCCTCTTTTACCTGTTTAGCTACTTTGAGATCATCAGACACAATCACACCAAGGTCCCGCTCTTCTTTTGTGAACAGAAGCACTTCACCCTCTGTACTGTATCGCTCCCTTGGATTGCTGCAGCCCAAATGCATGACCTTGCATTTTTTAACATTAAATCTCAGCTGCCAAATTCTAGACTATTCTTCAAGCTTAGCTAGATCCTTCATCATGTTATCTACACCTTCCTGGGTGTCTATTGCAGATTTTGATATCATCCGCAACGAGGCAAACCTTACCTGACAGCTCTTCCGCAATATCACTAAACAGGATGTTAAAAAGAATCTGACCAAGAACAGATTCCTGCGGCACACCACTGGTAACCACCTCCTACTCAGAGTGAGCTCCATTTAACTGTACCCTTTGTTGCCTCCCACTCAACCAATTTCTAACCCAAGAAGTAACTTTAGGATACATCCCTAGGTGCTCAATTAGTTTATAAGTTGCCTGTGTGGAACGGTGTCAAAGGCTTTGCTGAAATCTAAATACACCACATCTAGGGTTCTCCCTTGGTCCAACTAACTGATCACTCAGTCAAAGAAATCAATCAAATTTGTCTGACAAGACCAGCCTCTGGTGAATCCATGCTGCCTCGTATCCGGTAATCAGTTGGACTCCAGAAATCTCACTATTTTCTCTTTCAGCAGCACTTTCAATAATTTATTCACCACCGTGGTTAAACTAACCAGCCTGTAGTTTTCAACCACACACTACTTCCACTTTTGTGTGCCTTTCTCCAGTCCTTTGGCACCACTCCCGACTCCAAATAGGCATTGAAAAGGTCAGTCAGTGGAGCAGCTAGAACATCCCCAAGTTCCTTCAGCATTCTCGGATGTATCCCATCCGGACCCATTGCTTTGTCTACTTTTAGTTTAGCTAGTTTTTCACGAACACAGTCCTCTGAAAATCGTTCAAGAAGCCCCTCACTTCTGTTCTTGTTTGTGGGTGTTTTCTGAGATCCTGCTCCTGGCCCTTCATCTGTGAACACGGAACAGAAATATTTGTTAAGCAATTCTGCTTTCTCCAGGAACAACAAGGAGTCAGTCCTCACATATGGGTGACTTTGGCGCCGACGGAGCCCTCGTTGAAGCATCTCCCCAGCTTTCAAAGAAAGCCTTTGGGAGATGCCACCACGCATGTGTGGTCCCCTTCCCACCCAAGGGTGCCATCTTGCTCAGTCTCCCTTTTTCCATGGAGCCCTACAAATGTTTGTCTTGTTCCCCTGGAAAAACGTTGATTTAGCCTGTACATTTTTGTACTTTTCCGGCTTGTGCCAGCTCTTACCTGCCTTGAGACCTGCTGCTGCTGCATCGGGTCTCAAAATTTTTTCTTGTATTTTTTATTTTTCAGCGCTTTCACGCCCTTTTCAACCGCTAGCCGCGGCAAGGGTTTTCGACCTCGCAGGGGTCCTTTTCACCACAATGGCCATCGGTTTTAAAAAATGTGATCGGTATTCCAAAAACGTGTCCCTCACTGACATTCATAATTGTTGCCTCCGGTGTCTAGGTGCTGACCATGACCCAGAGGAATGCCCCTTGTGCAAGAAAATGTCCGCAAAGGCCATTCAGAGCAGTCAACTTAAGCAGGACGACGAGTGGAGGAGTAGCCTAATGGTTAAGAACACTGGCTTTGGAACCCAGAGACCAGAGTTTGATTCCCACTAGTACTCCTTGTGGCCTTGGGCAAGTCACTTAACCCTCCATTGCCTCAGAAAAATCCAAGTTATCAATGTCCCTGTTTAATGTACATTACCAAGTTTGTTTCAATGTAAACTGCTTTGATTGAAATGATAAAGCGGTATATAAAACCTAATAAATAAATAAAATCTTCCACAAGGCAGACTCCACCCCAGTATCACTGGTAGCCTCACATTTCATGGCTCCTCAGAGTCGCGCAAGGCTCCCGCGGTCCCTCAGTGGACCTGCAGGCACTCCGAACAAGGTTCCCCGGAGCAAGAGCTTAAGAAGACAACAACCTCAAAGGCCTCTTCCGGGGAAGTACACAAGTACGGGAAGTCCTGCGCCCGTCCCTCAGTCCCTGACAAGAACCCACGTAGTCTGAGCAGGAGCATCCCCGAAAAGTACCCAGGATGGATGTTGTGGCCTCCAGTGATGGACCTCGGTCTCCCAAGAGCCGTCCTGTTGAGGACCCCCTTTCCTCCTCAACACCTGACCCGGTCACCCTGGCATCAGTGTCAATAACTGCTACCCCTGAATGGGAAGCCCGCATGTTGGCCCTGGAGCACAGCGTTTCTGCGTTCATTGCCTCCCAGCGGGCACTGCCCAGCCCTGCAGAGACCGCAGGGACCTCGACCTCGAGGACTCCCCGGGCCGCCAAAGCGATCGCCGAGAGCCAGACGCCTCAGTCAAGTCCTCAGCGAGGGTCTCGCTCCCGTTCCTTGGGAAGCGAGGTTTTCGCAGACAAGTGCCTCTGGTTCTGGCCATGTCCGGCCTCGAAGCACCCAGGACCAGAGTTGCCAGCTCTCCTACAGCCGGCGGGCCTCGAGTCCTCCTTGGCTACTCCGACTGGGAATCTGACATCAAGACCTCCCTGGAGACTCAAGACCTCCCCTCGGACCCGTCTCTGCTGGCTGCCAAGTGCCAATCCCCGCCCGAGGACACCTCCTTCCTCAAGTTTGTCAGGGACATGGCTCGGGCACTCTCCCTCACGATGGAGTCAGAGGAGGACCCTCGTTCGGAGGAACTTGACATCTTTCAGTATGAGGCGCCACCGAAGGAGACTTTGATGGTCCCCATCCCCTCCATCCTTACCCGGCTCCTCCTCAGAATGTGGGAGACCCTTGTGTTGGTACCCATTGTCAGCCATCGGCTGGATACGATGTACCGGGTCCAGCATGGACCGGGCTTCCATAAGGCGCAACTCCTCCATACTTCTATGGTGGTCGAGTCAGCCATGTGCTGGCAAAAAAGCCCAAAGTCGCACTCTTCGGTGCCCCCAGGCAGGGAGTCCCATGCCCTCAATACCCTCTGGCATAAATGCTACCAGGGCTCGATGCTGACATGCCATATTCAAACTTACCAGCTTTATATCAGCATGTTCCTCCAGGAGTTTCGTGGCTGATCTCAATGGAGACCACCTCTGGCGTTTCCAGACTTTTTCAAAGTCTGTCTTGGCGTGTTCTAAATACTTGCTCGAGTCGCCTCTGATGGCTTCGAGTCCAGCACGAGGGTGGCAGCTGCTCGCATCTGTGTGCGATGCCAGGCCTAGCTCCATCATCAGATCTCAAGCAATGGGTACAAGAAAAACTTCTTGACGTCCCATGCCTCAGAGAACAGCTCTTCAGCAAACCAATATAGGATAAAGCGGCAGAAATCAAAACAAAGTATGTCACCTGTACCCAGTTCTCGAAGAAAACTTCCACCCTTCCTCAGAAGAAGACGCAGGGCAAGAAACCCCTTTTCCTCTGGAAGGGCCAGCCTTATCGGGGCTGTCCACATACCTTGCCGCTTCGACCCCGCAGCAGGGTTCCCAGGGCAAGGGGACAGGCCAGGCCCTGCACAAGCCCAAGAGTCCAAATCCTCAGCCGCCAGCCCCAGCCCAATCAGGGTCGGGGTTTTGACGCCATCGGCGTAGCCTCTCTTCCCCTGGAAGACCAGCTCCCGACAGAGGGCTGCTTGGTTCACTTCCCCCATCGGTGGGCCTACATCACTACCAACTCCTGAGCTCTTCAGGCAGTCAAGGAGGGCTACCTCCTCCACCTTGACCAGGCCCCTCCTTTCCCAGGGAGCCCATTTGGTCTCCCCTGCATCAGGTCCTGCTGAAGCAAGAGCTCATGGCCCTTCTTAGGGACAGAGCTGTGGAGCCCATTCCGCACCATGCAAAAGGTAAAAGGTTTTACTACAGGTACGTCCTGGTTCCAAAAAGGACAGGGGGCTTGAGGCCAATCTTGGACCTGAGAAGCCTCAACAAGTTTTTGATGCAGGAGATATTCAAGATGCTCTCCCTTGGAACGCTGCTGTCCTACTTCCAGCAGGGAGATTGGCTATGCTCCTCAGACCTAAAGGATGCTTATACACACATCCTGATCCACCCAAGTCACAGGCAGTACCTTGGAAGTGAGCACTACCAGTACAGGATACTCCCCTTTGGCCTCGCCTCCACCCCTAGAGTCTTCACCAAGTGCCTCGCAGTGGTAGAGGCCTATCTCCGTCTTCATGGGACCTTCATCTTCCCTTACCTCAACGACTGGCTTGTCAAGAGGGGAGACGGCGTCCGAGGCTGGACAGGCCACCAGCCACAATATTCAGGTCTTAAAGCACTTGGGCTTCATGATAAATCATCCAAAGTCCAACCTCACTCCAACGCAGGCTCTGGAATTCATTGGGGCCAGCCTGGATTCCGTGCAGGCCAGGGCTTTCCTTCCCCTCGACAGGGCGGACCATCTCATGGCCCTCGCGGCCAAGGTGAAGAGGCACTGCACCGTGTCAGCTCGAGTGCTCCTCCACCTCCTGGGCCACATGGCCTCCACAGTCCATGTAGTCCCCAATGCACACCTCCATATGCGAGCGGCTCAGTGATGCCTCCGGTCCCAGTGGGCCCAGGCCACGGGTGGGCTTCGGGACAAAATCATAGTCTTCCCAGCTCGTAGAGTCTCTCACCTGGTGGCAGGATGCCCAGCACCTACAGGCGGGCATGCCCTTCCAGCTTCCAAACCCCTGGAGGGTCCTCATGGCAGAAGCTTCCATGACGGGCTGGGGTAGCCATTGCGAGGAGCTGCGTACCTAAGGGGCGTGGTCCTTCAAGGAGAGCCAGCAGCAGATCAATCTGCTCAAGCTCAGAGCAGTCTTCCTCGCCCTGAAGGTCTTCTGACCGCCTGCGCACTAGTCTGTGCTCATCCAGATGGACAGTCAGGTCACAATGCTCTACATGAACAAGCAGGGTGGTACGGGCTCCTATCCCCTCTGCCAGGAAGCGTGGCCCTCTGCTCCTTCATGGCCAGCCAGGGAATGCTCCTCAGAGATGTTTATCTTCTGTGCCAGGACAACGCCCTGGCAGACAGGATGAGCAGGGTCTTTCAACTGCATGAGTGGCATCTGGACCCCGAGATGGCACTCAGGCTCTTCTGGCAATGAGGGACTCCCAGCATAGACTTCTTCGCCAGCCCAATCAATGCTCAGCTACCCCAGTTCTTCAGTCCTCAGCCTCACCCCTCCCAGGTGATGGCCGATGCCTTCCTTCTCTAGTGGTCAGGGGGTCTCCTGTATGCCTTCCCTCCCATGCCGCTAATTGCTCGGACCCTATTCAAGGTCCAGTGTGACAGGGCATCGATCATTCTTGTAGCCCCGCAGTGACCAAGGCAACCTTTGTTTCCCCTGCTGCTCCGTCCCTTGCTGGAACTCTTGGTTCCCCTCGGGAGCTATCTGGGACTCCTAACACAGGAGGAGGGCTCAATCCTCCATCCCAACTTGGTAGCCCTATCCTTCACAGCCTGGCGGCTGAGCAGGTTGCCCTAGCCCCACTAAACCTTCCCAGGGAGGTAGAAGAAATCTTCCTGGCCTCTTGCAAGAATTCCATGAGGCAGGCTTATGCCTTTGTGGTGAAGGTTCGCCGTATGGTGCACCGTGTACCGCCTCGACCCGTTCTCTTGCCCAGTGCATTCAGTCCTTCAGTACCTCCTCCACCTCTCATAGTCTGGTCTTAAGTCTAACTCCATCAGGGTGCATCTCCGCACGCTCTCTGCTAATCATCACCCCATCGAGGGCAAGCCCCTCTCCATGCAGCCCCTCATCACCAGATTTATGTGAGGCCTATTACTCTCCAGACTTCCCATTCAGCTGCCGCCAGTGGAATGGGATCTCAATGTGGTTCTGTCGTAGCTCACCAAGCTCCCATTCAAGCCTTTGGCTACCTGCTCCCTGCACCACCTGTCTTGGAAAGTTGCCTTCCTCGTGGCGCTCACATCAGCTTGCAGAGTCAATGAACTCCAGGCGCTAGTGGCCAAGCCTCCCTACACTAGGTTCTATAGGAACAGGATGGTGCTTTGCACTCGCCCCAAATTCCTACTGAAGGTAAGTCTCCAACTTCCATCTCAGTCAGGAGGTGGTTTTCCCCAACCTTCTTCCCACAGCCTCATACCGATGTGGCATTAGCTGTTCTCCATACCCTGGACCACAAATGTGCCATGTCCTTCTACCTACAATGGACCTAGGGCCACCGCAAAGCCTCGCAGCTTTTCATCTCCTTTGACCTGGGGCAGGCTGTCACTAAGTGAACCATATCCATCTGGGTGGCGGCTTGCATTACCTTCGCTCATAGCTGGGCCGGAGTACCCCTGAAGCACCAAGTCACGGCACACAATGTCAGGGCAGCGTCAACCTCGATCACGAACCTTCAGTCAATGTCTATGGCTGACATCTGCAGGGCTGCCACCTGGTCTTCCGTCCACACCTTTGCAGCCTGCTACTGCCTGGAGAGAGAGTCCCAATGGGACAGTGCCTTCGGCCAGGCCGTACTCTGGAACCTCTTCGGGGGTTAGGCAACTCCTGCTCTCCGATCCTTCTTGGTCAGGCTTCCAGAGCCATGGTTCTCCCTGGACACTGGGGTCCTTAGAGTCTGACTTCAGATTCGCTCGTGGCTGCTCATGGCTGGGCTGTATTTTTTCTACCTGTCCTCGGTAGCTGGAGCTAGGGAGTCCTATATGTGAGGACTAACTTCCTGCTTGTTCCTGGAGAAAGTGTAGTTACTCACCTATAAGAGGTGTTCTTCAGGGACAGCAGGAATCAGTCCTCACAACCCTCCCTCCTCCTCTTGGAGTTACTGTTTATTTTGGCCATCTTTTTTGTTGGGCTCTACCTATGGCACCCGACTGAGCAAGATGGCACCCTTGGGTGGAAAGAGGACCATGCATGCGTGGTGGCATCTCCCAAAGGCTTTCTTTGAAAGCTGGGGAGATGCTCCTGCAAGGGCTCCATCAACGCCGACATCACTCATATGTGAGGGCTGATTCCTGTTGTCCCTGGAGAGCACCTGTTACAGGTGAATAACTAAGCTTTATCCTCATCAGCTTCTACATATTCGTTCCCTTCACCCTTGAGTCTGATAACACCACTTTTACCCTTCCTCCTCTCACTAATATATCTGAAAAATGTCTTACCCCCATTTTATTGCATTGTCTATTTCTTCCTCTTTGAATCTCTGCTTTCCTGACTACTTTGCTAGCTTCTCTAAGTTTTTCCAAATATAGATGCCTGTCTTCCTCTCTCTGTGATCTCTTGTATTTCATGAAGGCCTCCCTCTTTTTCTTCACCTTTTCAGCTACTACTTTTGAAAAGCATAGCGGCCTCCTTTTCCTTTTACCTTTATTTACCATATAAACAACTGGGAAAAAATGTCCAGAAGCAGTTTCTTTAAACTAACCCGTGAGGCTTAAAATGTTATGATGATTTTCCTTCAATCAATCATAACTCTTAATTTTGGAGAACCAACGTTCTGAAAAATTGATTAACGTTTGAAACTCAATTGCTTTTGAAGCCAGAGGATTTTAGGTGGACCCCTCATCTTTACTCTGCCTTGATCCTAGTTAGATGTTGGGAAAAAGAATTCCAGACAACTGAAAAGTGTTATCAGAGGTAACGATTCAAATGAAAAGAAGTAGTAGAATATGCTTTTCTCTTTTGTACAGAAGTTGAACTGAGTTGGGCTCCATGTAGTAAAAGAAGATGTGGTATTTGCAGGAATGAACCCATTCTCCTCTTTAACTTTTATATGATATTATTAGAACTAGCTCAACCACTAGCCAAGCCTAGGTGATCACCTAGGATGGCAGCTTCTGAGAAACACAAACAGCAGCTACAGTCAAAGCAAAACAATAAATCCTGATGGCCATACATACATGCAAAGCAAGTTAAAAAATATGATGTCTAATTATACACTTTATAGGAATTTTTGGGAGGAATGGTGTTGGGATGTCCACAATTGTTGAGTCTAATTATCCAAGCCTTTGGAGAAGGGGGAGGAGCATAAGGCTGAAGGCTTATCTAGGGTACCTAGTACCTTTGCCCTGACTCTGGATATATATTATATTTGAATCAGTTTTCATAAATATTTAGAGAAGTTAAAGTTGCAGCTCCTGCGTGAACATAAATGTTTTGTGTGCGTGTGTGTGTGGTGGCGGGTGCTAAAGAACGTTATTTACGTTATCATCCGACTCTTGCTTTCAGGAACAAAAGCTTGTTGACTGCATAGAAAGATTTATCAAAGCTGGGCAAAATAATTATTTAAAACAATTTGTTTTCATCATCCCTTAGTCTGTGGGCATGAATTTAAAACTGATTCAGTTTAATCCACTTGAAGACTTACTGAAGAATCTAAGATGACAAAGGAGTTTGCCTTTGAACTGCATTCTTAGCAAGTGCACGTTAAACAATAGTTTAGTTATTGCTAGTGCAATATATATACTTTTAAAAATATTTATAAAATTAGCAGACACCTGGAAAACATTTGTTGTGGCCTCATCATTCACCCACCCCTACCCCCACCCAAACACACTCTCTCTCCACACTGGCTCATGTACTCTTTCCTCCCTTAGCCAAGAGACATTACTTTCTCCCCTTCCCTTCCCCTTTTTCAAGGCACTCTTTCTCCTGCCCTCCTCCCTCTCAGCTGGGACACTTTCTTCATCTTTCTCTCTTCCCTCCCCAACAAGGAGCTCAATCTTTCTTCTTTCTCTCTCCCTTTCCTTCCCATAGTCCTCCATCAAGATATACCCCCCCCCCCTCTTTTTCTTTCTCTCTGCCTTTCCTTTCCCAGGCATGATCTCTCCCTCCCTTCTTCTCTGCTTGGTTTCAATGCCCCCCTGCCCCTGCTTAGCTGTTCCTAGGGCACACTACAGCTACCTCTTCCTGAGGCAGGACAGCTCTTGAAGTCCTGTAGCTCTTCTGCTCTTGCCACAGGTCTGTCTGTTGCTGGTGGAATGTGTGTATGCATTCTAACAACAGAAAGTCTTTCATCCACTATTATATATAACAACAATCTAATCTAATTTCAGTTTGGGACATGTCTTTCCACTAGTAAACCAGTACTTAATGTATGTTACAATATAACTCGTAAGCAAGAAGACAGCACACTAATAAATCAGTACATATGACTACAAAATAACAGATTATTAAATATATAAATCAATAAATACACTGAGCCTTTGAAATTATGGGGCCAACCTGAACTTCCTGCACTTCATAGCCTTACAGAGCCCTATTGTGGTGCGTAGAATTCAGGATAGTTCAGGTACAACCCTAAACAAAGTCATGGAGGGAGGTAGGCTGTACAGAACAGCAGATACAATTAGAACTCTACCTCACTGGGCAAATTTCATGAACAATGCTGGTCTTTATCTGCATTATTAACCATGTTACAATGAATATAATATGATAAACCATTAGTACATTAAAAAAAACAATATCAAAGCAGTATAAAGTAAACATTAGAATAACAGCAAAAATACAATAAATGATGTCAATGTAAAACTCACGTCACTCATCTCACATCTACAGTACTAAAAATATATCAAAATTATAGTAAACAGTTTGAACAGAACAAGGAGAAACAAAATGATTTAAAATCAGTAAAGGTGTATGACAAGGCTGCATACTTTCCCCCTATCTATTTAAATTATATGCAGAACAAATCTTCAGAGAAGCAGGACTGTATGAAGACAACCAAGGTGTGCAAATTGGTGGAAGACTCATCAACAACCTTCACTATGCTACTGATACCACAATACTGGCTGAAAGTGAAGACGATCTGAAATATTTGCTTCTCAGAATCAAGGAACATAGTCTCAAAATGGGCCTGCACCCAGTACCGTACCTAGCCTTGAGTGAGTGGTGCGGCCGCACAGGGCGCAAAGAAATAGGGGTGTATTTGCGGCTGCTGGCCTCAGCTCTCTACAACACTGCCTGCCGTTGCTGCTTTTCATGTTTCTTTGGTAACATTGGAGTGGACATCCAATTCTAACAAAAAAAACCACATGGGTTTTCCCCACTGTGTACTTGCATGCAGGTCTGATCCTTTTTCTGATGTATGCTTGTTTCAGGAAGAGGGGCCTAGACTTGCATGCAAACACGGAGTTGGAATGATCTGTGTGTATTCTTTTAAATTGGATGTCCTCTCCACTGCTGCCGCCAAGAAACCATAGAAGCAGTGGCGGGGCAAGGGCAGACAGTGCAGGGAGACGGCTAGGCATGGAGGTGTGGAGTAAAGCAAGATGCTGGACATGGGGCAAATGGCAAACTTGTAGAAGGGATGCGCCAGATGTGCAAGTCGCCCAGGGCATCTTAATGTAAAGAAGACAAAGAATCTGACAGTTGACAAAATAGTGGACAGCTTTAACCTCCTGGATCAGTAAAGAAAGAAATGACAAGCAGTCAAGAAATCCGATGATACATTGCTCTTGGCAGAATGGCTATGAAGGACCTAGACAGAGTTTTCAAGAGCAGAGATGTCTCTCTCCAAACAAAGATTTGACTTATCCAAGCTATGGTATTTTCAATAACATCTTATGGATGCAAAAAACTGGATAGTGAAAAAGAGACAGGAAGAAGATCAATGTCTTTGGATTATGGTGCTGGTGACAAATACTGTGTATACCATGGACTGCCCGAAAACCAAATCAGTCAGTGCTAGAGGAGATCAAACCAAAGCTTTCTTTAGAAGCTCAAATGACAAGACTTTGACTTTCATGCTTGGGATACATTATGCAAAGAGAGAGATCATCAGAGAACGATATAATGCTTGGCAACTTTGAAGGTCAAGACAAAAGAGGAAGGCCAGCAATGATATAGAGTGGCATTTATAGCTGCTGTTACTGTATCGATCCATCAACAATGAGTCACCTGACTGAAGACCAAATACAGTGTAGGACAGCTATCCAGAGGGATGCCATGAGTCGACACCAACTCGACGGCACTTAACAGCACCAACATAGTGTTGTTGTTAAGTGCTGTCGAGTCTGAGTCGACTCATGGCGACCCTCTGGATAGCTATCCTAAATTGTGTTCGGTCTTGAGTCAGGCAGCTCATTGTTGACAGACTGGTACCTGTAGCTGCTGTTATTGTATCGATCCATCTCATTGCTGGCCTTCCTCTTTTGCGTTTACCTTCTAGCTTGCCAAGCATGATGTCTTTCTCTAATGATCTCTCTCTTCGCATGATGTGTCCAAAGTATGAAAGTCGAAGTCTTGTCATCTGAGCTTCTAAAGAAAGCTTAGGTTTGATCTCCTCTAGTACCGACTGGTTTGTTCTTCGGGCAGTCCATGGTATACACAGTATTTGCCGCCAACACCATAATTCAAAGGCATCAATTTTCTTCCTGTCTATCTTTTTCACTGTCCAGCTTTCACATCCATATGATGTTATTGAAAATACCATGGCTTGAACAAGTCGAATCTTTGTATGGAGAGAGACATCTCTGCTCTTGAGAATCTTATCTAGGTCTTTCATAGCCATTCTGCCAAGAGCAATGCGTCGTCTGATTTCTTGACTGCTTGTTGCTTCTTTATTGATAGTTGATCCAAGTAGGTTAAAGTTGTTCACGATTTCAATTTCTTCTCCTTCAATGATGAACCTGTTGATTATGCCAGTTGTCATGATCTTTGTCGTCTTTACATTAAGGTGCAGGCCCATTTTGAGACTATGTTCTTTGATTGTGAGAAGCAAATGTTTCAGATCATCTTCACTTTCAGCCAGTAATGTGGTGGTATCAGCATAGCGAAGGTTGTGATGAGTCTTCCACCAATCTTCACACCTCTGTTGTCTTCATACAATCCTGCTTCTCTGATGATTTGTTTTGTATATAAATTAAACAGGTAGGGGGAAAGTATGCAGCCTTGTCTTACACCTTTGCTTATTTTAAACCATTCTGTTTCTCCTTGATCCGTTCGAACTGTTGCTTCTTGATCAATGTACAGATTGTGCAAGAGTATGATCAGGTGTTCTGATATACCCATGCTTCTTAATGTGGCCCAGAGTTTCTCATGGTTTACACAGTCAAAAGCCTTGCTATAGTCGATAAAGCACAAATAGATATCCTTTTGGTATTCTTTAGTCTTTTCAAGGATCCATCTCACATCTGCAATGATGTCTCTCGTTCCTCACCCTTTCCTGAACCCTGCTTGCACTTCAGGTAGTTCTTGTTCCAGGTATGGTTGTAGTCTCTTTTGAATAATCTTCCGTAGAATCTTGCTGGCATGTGGGATCAGAGGATTGTGTGATAATTTCCACAGTCAGTTGGATCACCTTTCTTTAGTATTGGTATAAACACAGATCTTTTCCAGTCAGTTGGCCATGATGTTGTCTTCCATATTTCTTGGCAGAGTCTTGTAAGTACGGTAACAGCTGCATCAGATTGCTGTAATACGTCTATGGGAATGCTATCAATGCCTGGTGCTTTGTTCTTTGATAAGGCTTTCAATGCTGCTTTAACTTCTTCTTTCATCACCAATGGTTCCCGATCATAAGGTACAGGTTGAAACGGCTGTTGGTCCACTTGATCTTTATCATATAAAAATTCTGTATATTCCTTCCACCTTTTCTTGATCTTCTCAGCATCATTCAACATAGAATCTTGAGCATCTTGTAACATTCCAATTCGAGGCTGGAACTTTTTCTTTAGCTTTAGGAAAGCCGATCTTGTTCTTCCTCTAATAGTTTCTGCTTCTATTTCTTTGCATGCGTCGTTGTAGTACTTTTCCTTGTCCTGTCTTGCTGCACGTTGGAAATCTCTGTTGAGTTCTGTTATTGTCTTTCTTTCTCCTCTGGCTTTAGCTTCTCTACGTTTCTGGGCAATTTTCAAAGTTTCTTCCGTCATCCATTTTGGCTGTTTTTGCTTTTTCACCTTTTGTAGAGACTTCTGGCTTTCTTCCAACACAACCTTCTTGATGTCATTCCATAACTCTTCTGGAGCTCTCATTTGTATCTAAAGCAGCAAATCAATTTTGCAGGCAGTCTTTAAATTCCAGTGGTATATTCTCAAGGTCATATTTTGCTGTATTCATGAGTGGTTTGCTCTTTTTCAACTTTAGCTCGAGTTTGTATACTAGTAGTTGATGATCTGTACCACAATCAGCTCCAGATTTTGTCTTTGTTGATGTTATAGAACCTTTCCATCGTTGACTTTCACAGATGTAGTCAATTTGATTTTTATACAATCCATTGGGTGAAGTCCATGTGTACAGCTTGTGTTGATGGAAGAAGGTGTTTGAGATGAATAGATCGTTGGTCTTGCAGAATTCTATCAGTCTTTATCCAGCTTCATTTCTATTGCCAAGTCCATATTTTCCAACTACTTTGCCTTTTTTGTTGCCAACATTTGCGTTCCAGTCACCCATGACTATCAGGATATCCTGTTTGCATGTTCTGTCAGTTTCAGCTTAAACTTGTTCATAGAACTCTTCAATTTCATTCTCTTCTGCAGCTGTTGTTGGGGCATATACTTGAATTATAGTTGTGTTGATAGGCATTCCTTGTAGACAAACAGAGATTAAGCGTTCGCTGACTGCATTGTATTTCATTACAGTTCTTGCAAGTTTCTTCTTTATTATAAATGCAACACCATTTCTTCATTGTCTTTTATTTCCAGCATAGTAAACCATGTGATCTTCTGATGCAAAGTGCCCGATGCCAGTCCATTTTAGTTCGCTGACACCCAACAGATCAAGTTGTACACGTTCCATTTCATTCTTGACCACCTCCAACTTCCCTTGGTTCATGCTTTGTACATTCCATGTTCCAATGCATAAGACATCTTTACAGCTTCTGACTCTCATTTCATGCGCAGCTACATCAGCAGTCAGACGTCCTGAGGTCTTTGATCCAACCACATCATAAATGCTGGCTTTACTCTGAAAAGTCTTCAGCTCTTCCCCAGTAGCTAGTTCAGTGCCTTCTGACCTGGGGGTCTCATCTTCCAGCACTATAGCACAATTTGTTTTGTTGTAACTATCCATTGCGTTTTCATGGCAAGATACAGGAGTAGATTGCCAGGCCTTTCTTCCGCGCAGTTTAAGTTTGGTGTTGTTGCCGTTGTTACTGAAATGTGATCCTCTGCCGTCAACACTATCCCATTCTGCTGCTGCCCAGATGGGTGGTTTGTCTTGGTCTGGCACCTCAGCTGAGACCTGTCCATCTTGGTAGACCCTGCCAGTAGTTAAACTACTGATAGTTTAGCTCTCAGCATCACTGATGCACACAAGCCCTCACAGCACAACAAGCTGTAAACCAAGTGAGTGCACCAACATAGTAAACTACCCTAATAGTCCCAATGAACATTACCAACCCCTCACTCCAAGGAATGGAAAGCTAATACCCCCATTTCATATAATAGCAGCACTGTGCATTCCCCTCCTCCATCATCCCCAAAGGGGAGGGGGATCTTGCTTAGGTTGTCCTACTGCTGGTGACCCTCTGCTTAAAGGCTTCCATGGACATCATAAACCATTCAGGTATGGAGAAGACTCAGGCCAGGCAATCATGAAGGACATCAAAGCTGTAGGAGACCTGATGGATGAACCCCCTCCTGCAGCTCTTACAAATGATGAAAGTGTGGCTCCCCACTCTAGCAAATCCAGATTTCAGCATGAAAAAATAATAAATTTAGGTTTCTGTTTTTTATCTTATTCATGAAGCTTTTGACTGTGCATAAAAATGATAGGGTCCATCCCTGTCTGTCCCATATGTTATTTGTCAGGTGTGAAAGATAAAAATAAATGAACTGTCCATAGCAAGTTATTAAAATGCTGTAGCAGCGCATGCTCAGCACTCCAATGGGATAATGTTGGCATTGGATGCATGCTGGAGGTGGCTATGAGAGAAGGAAGTCTGGGTGGATTTTTGCATTGTTTTAAGCTATTTGTTGATTTTTGGACTGTTATGCAAATTACAGTAGTTTTTTTATTGAATGTGCACTATTTTAAGCCTGAGCTGAAAAAGAGTATAAAAAGAAGATAAGAATTAGGGCCAGTTTAACTATTAGAAAAATGAGGTGGATGTCTAGGGTGGCATCTTCTGAGGGGCGGCAAGGAGCAGCTGCATTCAAGGCAAAATGAGTACAGACAGCCACACAAATGCAAAGTACCTTAGGGTGTACTTTTACCCACAGGTAGGGTGAGGAATTTTCAAATATTCCATTTACCTTAAGTGTCTTTTAGAAATTGTTCTTGTTATGCAAACATACAAAAACCCTACAATGTCCATTTTGTGCAGGATTGTTCTGGGAATATTGATGCTAGCGTAATTTGCTGAGTTTAATCTCAGGGGGAGAAGGGCTAGGTACTTGTTAGGGTATGTGAGGCAAAGCTGAAGGTTTACCTAATGCACCTAATATCCTTGTACTGGCCCTGTCAAGAATAAACCCTCTTGAGCTTGTTTTTGTTTGATTGGTTACTTTTATTATTTAATCCAATTATTGTTGACAACATGGGGCAATTTTATAAAAGCTTTCTGCATGTAAAGCCTGTTTTATATGTGTAAAAAAAAGCCTCATAAAATTGTGCAGCTCTAGATCAAATGTTTGCTTTAGAAGTTCAAATGATTGGACTTTAGCTTCCATATGTTAGACCCACTATGTGAAGAGAAAGATCATTAGAGAAAGACATTATGCTTGGCAAGGTTGAAGGTCTATGCGAAAGAGGAAGACTAGCAATGCAATGGATCCATACAATACCAACAGCTATGGATGCCATTCCATCAACAATGAGCCATCTGCCTGAAGACCGAACATAGTTCAGGACAGCTATCCATAGGATCACCATGAGATGACATCAGCACCTAACAGTATGTGCAGACTTTATGTACATGTTGCTGGGTTCATAGTTGGGATGTATGTGTATATTTTATAAAACATGCAAGAATGGAAGAGTAGCCTAGGGGTTAGAACAGCAGCCTGGTTACCAAAGAGACCAGTGTTGAAATCCCATTGGCATTCCTTATGACTTTAGGCAAGTCACTTAACCCTCCATGACGTGCTTTACAAATTGAAGAAACAGAGACCTCCCCATATTCTGGAAACAACTAAAAACCATCCTATTTCATGAATATCTTAGACCAGAAAAAGACTCCTCTTACTGATTGCACTTTCAGCCTCCTGAACTACCCCCTCTACCACCAACTAAGAAACTTACATCTTTTTGTCTAATTTGTTACTTTCTGTTCAAATCATTAATGTTGACTCTCTTGGTGACAGCCCCCCCTTTTTCTGTTGGCTTGATTACTTTCCACCCCCCCCCCCCCCCTGTTGTTGTTAGGCCGCTTTGACCTGGTAAAAAGTGGGATATAAATGTAGCTAAATAAATAAATACAAATGACAAATATATAGTTACTTAATTAAGCTGACCTGCTGTGCAGCCTGTACATAGTTACCCCAGTTAGTCCAAGTTACAAAATCTGTTCATTATAATACCGGCTCGGCTTGTACTGTGCAAATTTGCTGTTGACTGCAAACTGAGCTGATTTTAAAGAGTGCGGTATAGAAAAGATTTTAAATAAAATAAATAAATAAGTAGTGGATTGTAAGCCCTTGGGGACAGAGAAATACTTACCATACCTGACTACAGTATGAATTTGATGCAAATTATTTACAAAGATGTGAGCTAAATAGTAAATATAAATACATATTTACACGATCTTCAAAGCAGGTGTAAGTTTGTGTAATCGAGGGCTATTGAGGTTCGTTCTGGGTGTCTATTTAAAGGTGCTTTTAAGCCTTTAGAAAACAGGCTTAAAAGAGCACTTTTTGAACTTTACACATAGCTATCCTGCTATAAAGTTATCCCTCATGTAAGTTACTGGTATGTTTATAAAGTGAAGGATACACAGTGAAGCCAGAATGCTTTGATGCTGGGTTATAGTGATAGGGTGAATGAATGGCTTGGTGGTTTAGAGAGTTTTGTAAAACATGGTGATTGCCTGCAGCAAGTGATCTTTTAAAAAAATATATATGCTATTATTTTCCAAAGGCAGTGCTTCAAGTCTATGTATGAAGTGAGAGGAAAACCAGAACTGAAAGGGTGACAGCATAAGCATGCCCTGCAGGGCCAGAGGAGGGTTGGGGTCAGTGAATACTATGCTCTTACCGTCTATGCTGTTGATGCTAGAATAGACAGAACGTCAATAAGCAAGGTGATAATGGGAGACTGTGAGAGAAGAGGCAGAAGGGAGGGGAATGTAGGGACAGGCAGTCCCATTAGTCTTCCCACTCACGCTCCCCCAGGGCGGTCACAGTGACCGACATTCCGTGCTGAGTGTGCCACAATGCTTGCCACTTATCCTATGAGACGATTAGTCTGTAGAGTCTAGAAGGTGTATCCTCCTAGTTAGGGCTATAGTCACGGCTCGGTAAACACACAACCCTTCTGGGGTGGCTTACAATGAAAGAAAAGCGGAGTAGTGCCCAGTGGGGCGCTGCATACCTTACGGGGGGGGGGGGGGGAGGAGTGTGTCTCATCCGATGCACCTGCAAGAACAGCGCGCGCAGAGACGGGAGCGTGCTGGAAGGAGACGAGCTGGGGCAGGCGCTGGCAGGTTGGGATCTGCCCTATGAAGTTCCTCCCTGGCCAGAGGGTGCGAATGGCAATGCTCGGCGGTGTTGCAGGAGGAAGACAGCGCCCCCCTAGGGGAGGAGAGCAGACGTGCCGGGAAGCCGCCCGCTCTGAAACTAGGAAGGGAGGGGGAAGGTGCACGCTGAGCCGGCAGCAGGTGAGGGAGCGCGCAGAAATGAGCCTGGGCAATGGAAGAGGGAGCCCGGAGCCCTGAAGCCGTGGAGCAGGCACGGAGTCTGTGCGCGGGCGGCAAGTGGAGCCGCCTGCTGCCCGTTAAGATGCTGAAAAGGGGGTGCCGAGTGCTGGTGGCCTTCGGGATCCTGGCGGTGGTGGTCTGGGCCACCTACTTGCAGCTGGTGGCATCGGAAAAAGAGAACCTCGTGAACCGCAGTAAGTGCCGCCGGGGACCTTAGTTCCATTGCTTGAGATGGCTTGCCTGGTGTAAGAATGATTGCACTGTGGGTTTCTATCTTTCTGCATTGATGAATAGCCCCTCTCCCTTAGCAGCATCGGGAGGTTTGCGGCGTGCGCGTGATGATGGGGAGGCAGAGAGGTTGGAGTAATAATTACAAGCTATTTCTGCTGCCCCACACTCACACGGGAGGTAATTTCATAACGGAGCGCCTGTGCGCTTTAGTAAAGGAAGCTCTCGGAGCAGTCCCTGACAGCTCGCACATTCTGCGCGCCTCTGCTCTGTGCTTGTACGCGAGTACTTTATACAATACGCGCATAGCTTACAACCCCTCTCCAGTGATGCTCCCCAGAACACCAATGTGCATAAAAGTAGGCAGTACGAGAGTCTGCTTATGACTGGGGTACACTGCAGGTAATTTTAAAAGAGCCATTTTCCATGCAGAAAAAGCTTTATAAAATTACATCCTTAATGTCCCCTGGCCTCAGGTACGCCTTTAGCTAGTAAACATTTCAGGATAAGGACTTGTACTTTGGATATAAGTTACTCTAAAGAGCTTTCTTTTAGAGTTGTTAATATAAATAGGGAAAACAGAAGAGGGATGCCTCAGACCTGCTTAGGAACTCTTGGCATTTACTGAGGGGGGAACTGTCCAGCAATCGACTTCATCTAGTTGGACCTTGCCTTTCCATCCAGTTTCACTTGAACTTCTCACTTTTGGTTTTAGTTTGAAATGTCATGTCGAACTCCGCCAGACAACATGAAAATCTATTTTCACTTCTTCACCTTCTCTCCTAAACAATGTTCTACTGTTGTCTGAACTGGGATTCTAACCCCTTAAACACATACCACAATTGCCTTTCATTGTCCTCTTTATTCTCAGCTTTTATGCCGATGAGAAGTGCATGTTTTGAAGACAAAGGAAATTCTCTTCCTTAGGTTGATGTGCATAAACAAAATGCAAGGTGGTAAAATTGCATCAGGCATTCCCGAGTGATATGGCATCCCAAAAGAATAAAGGCCAAGTAGTTTGTTATCTGAGATCTAATTCCCACTGTGTTCTATATTTCAATCTTGACTATGATTATGGACTTGATGTTTGAAATGGGCACAGTCACTTCTGAGACAGTATAATCTTACCAAGGATTTGATCACTAAATCTTTTGCTCACCGACAATCAGCTATCATAGCCTGTAATGCACAATGTGCTCCATCACACCCATGAATTGCATCTCCTAGAAGCATGTTTGTGCTCCTAAGCAATTACAGGTTATTAGATATCATATAATTGTTGAACTTAAGAAGGGTATAGGGGGATCATTCCTGTCCTTGCTGTTTTTCTATATTCATGACTGATTCAATTCCCAGCCTAGCTGCCTGACTCAGGGCCGGCCCCAGAGTTGGTTCAAGCTGTTGGCACCCTAGGCAAACCTTAAGCCTTATAACCCCCTCCCCCTGCCCTGTAGTTGTCAGAATCTATTAATTAGCTTTGAATGTGCACTTTTTTGGAGATCAATATATGGTGCTTTTGGGTATGTATTAGTGCTCTTTGCACTGTTGAATGCTCTCATTCTGAAGGTCACGTATTATTGACAGGGATATGTTTTGACATTTAGCTATAGAGAACCTTTTCTGATTTCTTCTGGTCCATACTTAGTGTTGTACAGATGTTTTTCAGAGATGACCAATGCAGGAATAATTAAGGAGGTCTACTGCCATATATGTTGTGATGCCAGGTATGTCATGACAAGCATATCACGTCCACTGCTTTTATACTATCTAGTGCACTGAGATTACTTTGCAATGTTCTGGGCATGCAGCAGACTATATATAGTCTAGTTTGCATCAAGATGTATGTATCGTCAGTGTTCATGTGTACTTTGCATCAGCACAAAACAGTGAGTGAGAGGAGCAGCTTAGGAGATGCACATTTTACAGAGGAGGTGTGGCCGTCCATGGCAAAGGGGCAGGATCGGAAACGTCCAGCTTTTCAGAATATGGTGAGCACAGGGACGTCCATAGCTGCTTGCTGCATATACCTGTCTCTCATACACCATAGTGCTTTGTTCGTGCCATGCCGGAAACGTCTTTGTTGCCAATTCCGGATCCACAGATGCGTCTATAACCGCGGGTGCAGAATTAGGTTTAAATCAGGCCTGCTTTTGATTTGGATGTGCTCACGGGCTGGGCGTCAATAATATGGAATTGGGCTCCACACCCCAGTTTCTACTTTCAGCCTAAGCAATCACACACTTCTGAATTTCCAATTTACCACTGTAATCTATTAATTTCCACCAACTTTCCAAATTTTTATTATACAAAATCTAATCTTTCCTGCTACATAACCTTCTTCCACTCCTTTTTCCAAACTCTAGACCTCATTCCAAATTGCCTCATTGTTATAAAAAAGCAGTACAACCTACTTCAGCAGAACTAACATTTTGAATGTGGCTAAAATTTTAAATACTTTTTACTAGGTCTGCTTTGGAGTTTTTGAACCAGCAAATCTGAAACAAAGATTGTTTAAAATGTAATCTTCTTAAATCTTGTAAAATTGTGGACAGAAGACATGACATCATAAAATCCCTTACCACAGCACCTGCCTACACCTTCTGTGTCTTGTTTTACCCCTGCCTACACCTTCTGTGGTTTGTGGTTTGTCTTGACGAGATTGTAAGCTCTGATGAGCAGGGATTGTCTCTTACATGTCTGTGCAGTGCTGCGTATGACTGGTAGCGCTATATAAATGCTCAGTAGTAGTAGTGGCACCCTTCAGGTTTCGCGTGGACTAGGAAACCTGCTGAGTCCTGCTTCCAGCTGATGGTTTGACCCTTGACAAATCAGAATAGAGTAGTTGAGAAGGCTCAAGAAATCAGCAACAGCTGATTCCGTTTAAAGCATAAGTAAACATCTTTTATACATTGGATCCATTAGTCCAATTCAATAACACGTGGAAACAAACCAACTCCTTGTGAGCATATACATGAAACCAGCTATAAAAGACACCAATGAGATATTTTCTTGATTTTGGTGTGTGTATGTATCTATATCTATATAATCTATCTATATCTACAGTATCTGTCTATATATCTATATCTTTATTGTCATTTGATATACCACCCTTGGTGGCAAGGCATCAGAGTGATTTACAAAAATCTAAATTAAAAATAAGGAAAAGAACGCCAATCATATATATCTATATCTATATATACACATGCACACACATCACACTTAAGAAGCTATCTCATTATCTATTAAATTGGGCATCTATTTATGAGTGGAGGAATAGCCTAGTGGTTAGAGCAACTGCATAGAACCCACTGATGCTTCCTGTGACCTTGGGCAAGTCACTTAATCCTCTATTACCTTGGAAAAGGAAAGACCTGGCAATCTACTTCTGGTAATGTGTTGCCAAGAAAACCCAGAGGCTGCTGAGTTGCCAGGAGTCAGCACTGGCTTGGCGGCAGTTTGTCTGCAGTACAGATGTACACACCTTTGCAGTTAGCTAGAAGCCCCACACTGGGGCCTCTATTGCAGGCTTCGACAAATTTTGTGTGGATTTAGGAGCCAGGCAAAAATTTTAGGAACCAGTGTTTGTGACCTCCTCATGCGCCCCCCCCCCCCCCATTGTCTCTCACACTGGTGTCATGTTCTCAAGTCTCACAAGACCAGCACCAGTGTTCCTATACCAGTTATAGCCTTGGATATTGTGTCTGTATATGTGTGTGTGGTGTAACAGTGGTTTGCATGTCTGTGCATGGGATGTGGCAGTGGGTGTTTGTGTGTGGGTGGGGTGCGGGGCTGTGGTGTGTGTTTGTGTGTGTGTGTGCTGCAGAACTGGGTATGTGTGTGTATGTAGTGTGGAGGTGGGGTTCCCGTGTGTGTGTATATGTGTTCTGGGGGGAGGGGAATGCACCTTTTGGCAACACCTTGCACTCTTCCCTCTCCCTCTAACCCCTCTCCTGCTGGCTCCTCTCCTCTGTTATCCTCCAGACTCTCCCCCTTCACCAACCCCGCTAGCACTCTCATCCCCTGCCCTAAAAGCCTCTTATCCTCCTTCTTTTAATAGGTCCACTGCCCCTTTAAATTTTCCCTGCCCTCTCTACCTCACTTCTTTACCACCCACCCCCAAAGAAACCCTTTTTTTCTTGCAGGCCGCCTTTGCAGCCTCTCCCTTCTCTGTCTGCCTGCAGGGATCCAATCCACTGTGAGCAGAAAAAAGGATGGCTCTGACTGCAGCAAAGACCCCTTCGATGTGCCCGCGGGAGATTGGATCCCTGTGGGCAGAGAGAAAGGGAAGGTTACTATTGCAGCCTCGATGCAACCTGTCTGCCCATGGGAATCCGATCTCCCACGAGCAAGTCAAAGGCATCTTTGCTGCAATCATGGCCATCCTCTTCTTTTCTGCCTATGGGGGCTTGGATCCCAGTGGGCAAACAGGAAGAGACCTTTGCTGCGATTGCAGCAGTGCTGTTCTTTTCTGCCTATAGGAGATGGGATCCCTGTGGGCAGACAGGAAGAGACCTTTGCTGCGATTGCAGCAGTGCTGTTCTTTTCTGCCTATAGGAGATGGGATCCCTGTGGGCAGACAGGAAGAGACCTTTGCTGCGATTGCAGCAGTGCTGTTCTTTTCTGCCTATAGGAGATGGGATCCCTGTGGGCAAACAAGGGATTGTGGCCATCGGGGCATTTGCCCATGCAGATAAACAGAACAAAGAAATAGGGAGTTTAATTTCTCCAAGCTGAAGGGCCCTAACCTCTTTAGCCTATTTTTCTATCCCCATTATCATTTTGGTTCTCCTTCTCTGTATTTTTTTTCTAATTCTGCTTGCTGCAAACAAAATCAGGGATGTCCTGATGGGGATGAAGATGGATGAAGGGCCATATGCAGAGATTGATTGCGGGGCCTCATTTGCATAAGTTAATAGGGGCTGAAAAGGGGATAAAAGATGGGGCCATTTACAAAAAAACATAGTTGCTCAATAGTAGGGCCGGTCTGACCAAAATTGCACACAATACTCAAGGTGCAGTCACACCATGTAGCAATACAGAGGCATTATGATATTTTTTGTTTTATTCTCTATCATTTCCTAATAATTCCTACCATTCTGTTTATTTTTTTTGGTCACCACTGCTTCGCACGGAAAAAAAAGATTTAAATATATTGTTCACAATGATGCCTGGATCCTTTCCCCGGATGATGACTCCTAATGTGGAATCTAGCATAGAGTATCTACAAGATGGCTTATTCTTCCCTTCGTGCATAACTTTGTGCTTGTCCGCATTCATTTTATTTGCCATTTGGGTGCCCAATTTCCTAGTCTTGCAAGATGTTCCTGTAATTTCTCCCAGCCTACTTTCATCTAGTTACTGTAGCCAGGGGCCATGTACTAAGACTCATTTTGGAACCCTTAATTCCAGACACTACATGTCAGTATTGCACAATGACTGATTCCCTCCCACAAGAAGCTATAGGCTACCTCTGCAACATCCCTAGCCTCAGCTGACCCGGAGAGCAGAAGACCCAAGACAAACATTGAATAGAATCCCTATTACCACAGTCACTCGAGTCACCAGGCCCTTGCATATCATTTCAATAGAGGTTTAAGCAGGTCGGATTGTACAGCTTGTAGAGAATTATTATTATTATTATTATTGTAACCTCCTTCTTGCTGGTCTCCCTCAGTCTCATCTCTTCCCTCTTCAGTCTATTCAGCACTCCGCTGCCAGTTTCTTCACTGGCTCCCTATCCGTTTCCATATTCACTTTAAGCTTTTCCTTCTGACCTTTAAGTGCATTCACTCTTGCTCCTCAGTACCTTTCTTCTCTCATTTCTCCCTATTTCCCCCCTCGTGTACTCCGTTCTTCTTCCCAGTTGCTTCTTGCTATGCCCTTCTCTATTGCCAACTGCAGATTCCGCTCTTTTCACCTTGCTGCTCCTTACGCTTGGAATAAACTTCCTTTGTCTATACGTCAGGCATCTTCTTTGCCCCTCTTCAAACTCAAGTTAAAAGCTCTTCTTTTCGCCTCTGCCTTTGGCTCTTGATTTTGCTGTTCTCCTTCCTTCCCCTCTTTTATTTCACCTTTCTTTCTTCCTCTTACACTTGTTCTTACCTCTTTCCTTTGTCCTGTCTCTCCTGCTCTTGTCTCTTTGCCCTTGTTCTTATCTTTTTTCTACTCTTTTTCTTCCTCTGTCTTTTTAGATTGTGAGCTCTTTTGAGCAGGGACTGTCTTTTTGTGTTTTCATTGTACAGCGCTTTATAAATGCTTAGTAGTAGTAGTAGTAGTAGAATTAAAAGCAGTCTGGACAATAGGGTGAACCTATCTGGTCTTGCAAAAAGTGCACTGAGATTTCAATATGATCAGGCCAATACAGAATGTTGGGGTAACACTGCCTGCAGACTGGTGTGAAAGACAAATGAAGAGGCTCGCAAATCTAATGACATTATTGCTTAACGCACTTTTATTCTTTGTATTCAAACCTAAATATACACACAGTTATATCTGCACAAAAACAATCATATGTGTCTGTGAATGATTGTTAGGGACCAGCAAAACACTGCTGTCCTAAAAAAACAAAAAAATAAAACCCACTGGAAAAGTAAGTTAACAAAAATATTTATCCAGTTTTTCAGAGGCCTTTTAGACAAACTTAGGTAAGAAAACTAAAAAAAAAATTGAGAAGCACGGCTTCAACTCAGATGTTCTCAGGTTGCATTTGTGCTCATTGACAAACCCAAGGAGACTTAGGAGAAGGTAATGGCATAGAATCCCACTGTTGTTACCATGTCAGGAAAGTAAAAAGTAGAAATCAGCACAGCAAGAGAGCAATGTATGAATAATCAAATTACGTTAGTGCAAGAATGGGAAAACACTCTTTGATTGCAATTGTGAAGTAATTTGATTTCCTTGGTTTTGATATAGCTTTAATATGGCCATTGGATTGCAAAGTTTGAAAACTGAAGCTTAAAGCTGTTTTATGTAGGAGCAGAAGCCTCCTTCACATAGCTGGTAAGGGAAGAGCAGTGACCATATACATTTTTAACACACTGAGGTTCAGCTGCTTATCTTGTTCTCAGCATGTCTAACTCTGCCGCTGGATATAGCGGTACACCAGGAGAGCGGAGAATGACCAGGGCCACACCAACGATGCTTCCACAAATGCAAAATTTTTTTTATTCAAAACCCAACTTGGCCAAGTTTCGGCACAAATGCCTACGTCAGGGGGTCAGTGAGAGTCTATCCTGATCACCTTTGGCTTGATAAAAGAGTGCAAACCGTATTCTACTGTATGCAATGAAAAAACAGAAATAAAATTGGTCAAAATCGCTGAGAAGCCTGTGTGCATCAGGCAAAGCACTTTGGATACTGTTTGCACTCTTTGTCAAGCCAAAGGTTTTCAGGATGCACTCTCACCGACCCCTGATGCAGGCATTTGTGCCAAAATATGGCCAAGTTGGTTTTCGAATCAAATGCCTTTTGCATTTGTGGAAGCATGGTTGGTGTGGCCCTGGTCATTCTCCGCTCCCCTGGTGTACTGTTTGTTGTCTGCGGAGGACATCCTCTCTTCTGTTTGTTGCTGGGTATAGCAGGCCAGTCTTGGAAATCGGTGTCCTACTAGACAGAATATTAGAATGCTGCTCTGCAAGCTTTGTCAAAAAAGAAGACTATCTCATTGCTTTGTTTACCCCTAACAATGATGTGTAATAGCGCATACAGGCTGGAAAGGCAACTGGGAAAGGCAAGTCCAGGCTTGGATTAAGAGCTGATGCAATATGCTGGCAGCAAGAGTTTCATGCCTGTCTTTCCGATAATGACATGTTTTAATGCCGTTTTCAAACACTGCAGCAATCGAAAGCCTATTGCCCTCTTGCCAGCAAAAGCAGTCAACATAACCAAATATGTCAAGTACGAAGTATAGAAGAGATTATCTTAGCACAAGCACACACCTCAGCTTGGCGCACTAAACACATAGCAGATTGTTCACTGCATTTATACAGTCTGATACATTCACTTAATGTTTTGTTTAAGCGATGCTGCTGTAACTATCTTCTGGGTATGGCCTATGTGCTACTGTAGTGCTTTAAGCAGACTTTCAGGGCCTGGGCTGGAGCAAGGGGGAGAGACAGACTAGGCCCAAGACAGGATGGGGCGGTGCTGGTGTGGGAAAAGAGCCCAGGACAACAGGCAGAGAACAAATGGGATTTTGCAACAAGAAATTAAGCTGGTATAAAGTAGATAGTAATAACCTGTACCTGACATATCCAGCTAAGCCCATCAGGTGACTTGTTAGACCCTTTTGGCATTCCGTCTTCCAGTTTGTCGGTTCAGCTTGCAGCAGCAGACATCCTTCTTCAGACCCCCTCCCCCCTTCTCATAAAGAGGGGCTGCCTACATGTACGGTTACTAGATGTCCCCAATTTCAAGATAGTATCCCAGACTCCATGGACTATAACCACCTCCTGTCCCTGATTTCAGTGGGGACAGAGGCAAAGGACTTTGCTTCTCCTGCCTACCCCTGTAAATCAGTCTTCTCGATCCTGGAAGGAGGAGAGATAAAATTAACTTTGTGACAGTGTCCTGCCTGCATAAAAAAGAGAAGGAATTTTAGAAATGTGTAGAATATTTATCTATATGCATGGCCATACCGAGACTGAAATGCGCCCTGTGCGACTTTTATTTTATTTATTTATTTTTTATTTATTTAACTATTTCTTTTATACCGCCCCTTCCAGAGATCAAGGGCGGTTTACATATAACAAGTTAACAGTCTTGTACACATTTGTATACATTCTTTACATAGAACAATAGAAACTAGCTATTTACATTGAACAATAAAATTTAACTTAGTGGGTATTAAAGCAGAACAAAACAAAACATCAAACTTTTTTACAAATGTATATTTACAGTGTGTGGTGTGTAGTGCGGGTATTTGTGTAGGTGCTGGAATTTAGTTCCTTTTATGTCTTCTTTGGGGCGTGTGTGAGGGTGGGCAGGCATGCGGTTATGGTGTTGGGATTAAGGGAGTTTGTTTAATTGTTTCCACGTTTGTAGTGGGGCTGGCTTTGGGGGAGTAGGGGATTTCAAAATGTTCAGTGAACAGGTAAGTCTTTAATTCTTTTCTGAATTGGATGAGGTCTTTTATGGTGCGAAGTTCAATAGGGAGGTTGTTCCAGAGTGTAGGAGCAGTGAATGAGAATGCTCTGGAGCTAGTGGTTTTCTTAGTCTTCCGGATGGCTTTTGGTATGATGAGAGAGTGGGCTGCGTTTTGTCTGAGGGTCCTTGTCGATGTTGGAGAGTGCAGTAATGTGGATAGGTGTGAGGGGGTTATGTCATTTATAAGTTTATAGGTTGTTAGGATAATTTTGTATTTAATTCGACTGTTTATAGGGAGCCAGTGGAGTTCTAGCAGTATTGGGGTTACGTGATCTGTTAAGCGAGCTTTAGCAATTACTTTAGCACAGATGTTTTGAGCTCTTTGTAGGAGGTATGTGTTTTTTTGAGGAAGGCCTATAAGGAGACTATTGCAATAGTCGAAATGAGGGGTGATCAGGGTACTTACTACAGATCTAAAGTCTTGTGTTTCGAGGAGTGGTCTTAGGTGTTGAATAGTTTTGAGTTTGTAGAAAATAGTTTTTACTGTTTGTTTTATGTGTGGTATCATGGTGAGAGTGTGGTCTATTATTACTCCTAAGTATTTTACTTGTTTTTTAACAGGTATGGAGGTTTTGTTGATTGTGATTGTTTCAGGGTAAGTGTTTTCAGTCATAGATGACCTCGTTACAAACATTGCCTCAGTTTTTTTGAGGTTGATGCTGAGGTGGTTAGATTCCATCCAGGAGGAGGTCTCTGCCATGCATTTGGATAGTGAGTCATATGTAGGGTTTTTAATGGTTATGGGGATAGCTAGCATGATGTCATCGGCATAAATAAAATGGTTAATCTTGTGTTTTTTAAATATGTTTGTTATCGGTTGGAGGTATAGGTTAAATAGGAGGGCTGAAAGGGCCGATCCTTGGGGTATTCCCTGTCCTTGTGGGAATGTTTCTGATGCTTGTTGGTCAATTTGGACTCGTATTAATCTATGTGAGATGTAGGATTTGAACCAGTTAAGGACCGTCCCACCAATTCCTAGGTTCTCTAATCTGTTGATCAGTGTCGGGTGATTGATGTTATCGAAGGCGGCTGAGATATCTATAAATAGGAGTAAGAAACCATGGTGTTTGTCATCTGTGCCCCTGATGAGAAAGTCCATTAGTGTGATTAGGAGGGTTTCTACTCCGTGGGATGGGCGGAAGCCAAATTGGTGTGAGTCAAGTGGTTTGTGCTCATCAATGTGTTCCTGTAACTGAATTTGGATTGTTTTCTCTATTATTTTGGCAATGAATGGAATGCTGGCTATGGGTCTGTATGAGTTCGGGTCTTTTGAGTCAAGCTTATTATTCTTTATTATTGGTCGGAGTGTTGTGAGTTTTAGGGCATCAGGCATGATGCCTTGTGAAAGGGATTGATTAACTATATCTTGTATGTTTACCGCCAGTTCATTTTTTGCACACTTAATCCATGATACAGGGCATGGGTCGAGTGGGGAGGTGGTGGTGTTTATCATTGTTATAATTTTGAGGAGTTGCTTTTGTTCTATCAACTGGAAATTTGTCCATATGTGGGTGGTTGTTGTGTTTGGTAATAATGGAGTCGGGGTAATGGTCTTGTTTTTTAGTTTTTCTGCAAAATGTTCTGCTAGTGATTGTATATTCATTGCTTGTTGTTTAGGTTCGGTGTTATTAGTTTTGGTTAGTGTTCTTACTATCGCGAATAACTCCCTAGGGCGGTTGATGGATGAGTTTATTATTTTGGAGTGGTAGTCTCTTTTTGATTTGTTGATTGCGTTTTTGTATTCTATAAGTAGGAGCATGTATTGGGATTTGTTTTCCTCAGATTTAAGTTTTCTCCATCTCTTTTCTAGTCTCCTCAGTTGTTTTTTTAGTTGTGTCAGCTCTTTGGTGAACCATTTTTCTGTCTTTTTTGTTTGTTTATGTAAGACTCGTGTGGGGAGCGCTGCTTTTTGAATCGTTAGATTCCAATGAGCTATGGTTGAGTTGATGTCTGATGAGACTGTGTTTAGTTTGGGTAATACTTTGTCAAGGAATGTGTCTTTGTCAAAGCGTATGAAACGTGATGTATGTGGAGTTGTGCTTGTGTTGTTTTTTGGGATTTGTGCTGGTAGCTGTATTGTGATAAGATGGTGGTCTGACCAGGGTACTTCTGTTATATTCGGAGTGTAATGTGGTAAGTGACTGCAGAGTGTGGATGAGAGGAAGATTACGTCTAGTATGTTGCCTTTCTTGTGTGTGGGAGCATGTATTATCTGAGTGAACCCCATTTGTGTCATAGCATCTATGAAGTTATCTGATTGTGTGTGGTTCAATGATGGGAGGTTCAAATCACCAAGGAGTATAAGTGGTTTGCTTTGCGACGCTGTGCAAGCGAGTTCTAGAATAGGGGTGAGGTTTTTGTAATCGGATGCTGGGGGTCTGTATATGAGGGTGAGAGCCAAGGTTTTATTTTCTATGTTAATGATGTCCATTCCATCTATATTATTTAGGTTTTTTAGAGTGAATTGTAGGTCTTTTTTGGTGAGAATTAATACACCCCCTCCTCTTTTTATATTCCGTTGGCAATTGAATATGTCATATTGATATGTGGTTAGTTGGTTTAGTAGTACAGAGTCAGTAGGTGAGAGCCATGTTTCAGTAATACAGATAATGTCAGGGGATGTGTCGTTTATTATGTCGTTAATTATTGGTATTTTGTTTCTTATAGATCGTATGTTTATTAGGGTGAGTTGTAATTTGGTCTTTGTATTGTCAGCTTGGTCAATTATATTGTTTATGGGTTGGTGTTTTATTTGGATGAGACGGTGATGGCGTTTATGGGAGGTGTGACGCGAATAGTGATTGTGAGAGTTTGGGTTTGTATAGCTATGTATTGGATTTTGGTACTGATTGTGGGTGATTGGGACGTAATTATAAGGGTTCCGGTAATGATTGTGGATGATTGGGATGTTTTTGTATGGGCTTTGATTGATTTTGTAAGTGTATATGTGTTGAGTTAGGAGAGTTATTAAAAGAGGGTAAGAGGGAGATTTATAATCTTAGTAGGAGACATTGTGTTCATTTTCTTTTTTTTTTTTTTTTTTGAGGTAGAGGGTTGAATGGTGAGGGAGTTGGTTAGAGGGAGGGAGATTATTGCTGATAACAGTATTTCTAAACAACAGTGCAGGATGGGTATTCACTACTGGCAACAGTATTTTTTATGAGTGAGTTTGTTGGGAGATATCAGTTGCATGCAGTGATTACTAGCAACGGTGTATCTTTCTATTACTGACAACAGTGTATCTTTCTATTAGGAGACAATTGTAAGCAATGCTTTCTGACTACAGTACATTTAGTTGTTAGAAGATCGCAGTTGTATGCAATGATTACTGACAACAGTAAATCTAGCTTGGGAGGTAACACTTGCTTTTAACAATTAGTGATTACTGACAACAGTATGTATTTTGTTATATACTAATGTGCATGAATGCTAGGAAATATATAGTTTATTTTGGTGTGGAATACTTGCTGTGATCAGAGAGCCTTCGTTGAGGGTATGAGCGAGCTCAACTTTAAAAGGAGCTCAAGCTGCTTATAGTCATGTGAGCTTTGAAACCAGCGAAGATCCAGCGTTATTGTTTGTGGTAGCAAAGTTTCTGTTTGGAGCTGTTTGCTTGTGCCGCTGTTTTTTGGTGCCCCTTCTTTCGGTCTCCGCCTAAGGGCCACGCCAAAGGGCCCTCAGGCGCGGGCCCGCCAGGCGCGGGCGCGCCCGATAGCGCTGCGACCTTTAAAGGCTAAGTGCTGCCCCGATTGGACAGCACTTTGAAGATGGCTGCAGTTTCCCGCCGCGGCACCCCCGCTGGAGGCTCGATCCCTGCCCAGGGAGAGCTGATGATGGTGGGGATGCAGGAGCGCCCGATAGCGCTGCGACCTTTAAAGGCTAAGTGCTGCCCCGATTGGACAGCACTTTGAAGATGGCTGCAGTTTCCCGCCTCGGCACCCCCGCTGGAGGCTCGATCCCTGCCCAGGGAGAGCTGATGATGGTGGGGATGCAGGAGCGCCCGATAGCGCTGCAACCTTTAAAGGCTAAGTGCTGCCCCGATTGGACAGCACTTTGAAGATGGCTGCAGTTTCCCGCCGCGGCACCCCCGCTGGAGGCTCGATCCCTGCCCAGGGAGAGCTGATGATGGTGGGGATGCAGGAGCGCCCGATAGCGCTGCGACCTTTAAAGGCTAAGTGCTGCCCCGATTGGACAGCACTTTGAAGATGGCTGCAGTTTCCCGCCTCGGCACCCCCGCTGGAGGCTCGATCCCTGCCCAGGGAGAGCTGATGATGGTGGGGATGCAGGAGCGCCCGATAGCGCTGCGACCTTTAAAGGCTAAGTGCTGCCCCGATTGGACAGCACTTTGAAGATGGCTGCAGTTTCCCGCCGCGGCACCCCCGCTGGAGGCTCGATCCCTGCCCAGGGAGAGCTGATGATGGTGGGGATGCAGGAGCGCCCGATAGCGCTGCGACCTTTAAAGGCTAAGTGCTGCCCCGATTGGACAGCACTTTGAAGATGGCTGCAG
The DNA here is from genome assembly GCA_033557465.1 of Ichthyophis bannanicus. Classification (NCBI taxonomy): domain Eukaryota; kingdom Metazoa; phylum Chordata; class Amphibia; order Gymnophiona; family Ichthyophiidae; genus Ichthyophis; species Ichthyophis bannanicus. The sequence goes on from CM066037.1 coordinate 451,563,991, forward strand.
TTTCCCGCCGCGGCACCCCCGCTTGAGGCTCGATCCCTGCCCAGGGAGAGCTGATGATGGTGGGGATGCAGGAGCGCCCGATAGCGCTGCGACCTTTAAAGGCTAAGTGCTGCCCCGATTGGACAGCACTTTGAAGATGGCTGCAGTTTCCCGCCTCGGCACCCCTGCTGGAGGCTCGATCCCTGCCCAGGGAGAGCTGATGATGGTGGGGATGCAGGAGCGCCCGATAGCGCTGCGACCTTTAAAGGCTAAGTGCTGCCCCGATTGGACAGCACTTTGAAGATGGCTGCAGTTTCCCGCCGCGGCACCCCCGCTGGAGGCTCGATCCCTGCCCAGGGAGAGCTGATGATGGTGGGGATGCAGGAGCGCCCGATAGCGCTGCGACCTTTAAAGGCTAAGTGCTGCCCCGATTGGACAGCACTTTGAAGATGGCTGCAGTTTCCCGCCGCGGCACCCCCGCTGGAGGCTCGATCCCTGCCCAGGGAGAGCTGATGATGGTGGGGATGCAGGAGCGCCCGATAGCGCTGCGACCTTTAAAGGCTAAGTGCTGCCCCGATTGGACAGCACTTTGAAGATGGCTGCAGTTTCCCGCCGCGGCACCCCCGCTGGAGGCTCGATCCCTGCCCAGGGAGAGCTGATGATGGTGGGGATGCAGGAGCGCCCGATAGCGCTGCGACCTTTAAAGGCTAAGTGCTGCCCCGATTGGACAGCACTTTGAAGATGGCTGCAGTTTCCCGCCTCGGCACCCCCGCTGGAGGCTCGATCCCTGCCCAGGGAGAGCTGATGATGGTGGGGATGCAGGAGCGCCCGATAGCGCTGCGACCTTTAAAGGCTAAGTGCTGCCCCGATTGGACAGCACTTTGAAGATGGCTGCAGTTTCCCGCCGCGGCACCCCCGCTGGAGGCTCGATCCCTGCCCAGGGAGAGCTGATGATGGTGGGGATGCAGGAGCGCCCGATAGCGCTGCGACCTTTAAAGGCTAAGTGCTGCCCCGATTGGACAGCACTTTGAAGATGGCTGCAGTTTCCCGCCGCGGCACCCCCGCTGGAGGCTCGATCCCTGCCCAGGGAGAGCTGATGAGCGTGCGCCCCCTCCCTCCGCACCTCAATTTAGACACTTTATGGGGGTGCGGGAGGGGGGTGGGTGCGCACCCGATCTGCAAGTCGCTGGCACGCGAAGCAGGTCTGGTCCCTCCCGGAGAGACCAGACCTGCTTAGTGTGCCGGAGCGAAAACCTAAGGGGCGCATTTCGTCTCTCTGCTGCTGCCTGCTGCCGAAAATGTGCCAGCAGCAGGCAATGGCAGAGAGTCGAAATGCACCCTTTAAGTCTTTGCGCCCTGTGCGGCCGCACCGTTCGCACAGGACTCGGTACGGTTCTGTGTATATGTATAAAAGTTTAAGCATATATGTATGCATGCACACTTTTAACATGAGAAGGGCTGCTGCTGCCTTTTTTGACCTTTTGAAATTACTGAATGCTATTTCGACTGGTCATTTTGAAATATATGCAGAAATGATGCCTGAGGAGTGAGGATCTTTGCCCCTTCCAACCCAGCTCAGCCTTGTCCATGTGCCCCAGATTTTGCTCACCATAAATCTGGTAACCTTACTTAAATGGAAACACAAACTGGCAGCTGGATGCCTAGTGCATCCGGTTAGAAAAGCAGCAAATCAAAATAAAATAAAATCAAATGTGACAGGGAATGGGAGGGCTCTATCCATGCCTCTGCACCAACACTCTGCAGACTTGCCAAGTTACCCAGTTCCAGGATTTTTAAGCCAGTCCTGGATTTCTGACAATCTCATTCTGATGCATTATGGGACCTGCAGCCCTGATTCCAAGGGGTAAGAGCAGGGACTACAAATACCATACTGCACTCTAAAGCAAATTTAAAACCAGAACTGTCTTAAAATCTCACTCCTGGAACTGGGGAACATGGCAACTCTGTGAGCGCTCTCCTCAGATCTCTAACAATCTATGGAGGTAATTTTCAACTGGGTGAATGGGGTGGGAATATGGGAGAATTAAAAATAGATAGAGGAAAGGGCAAAAAGGGAAGGAGACAGGAAGAAGCACTGTCACTCCAGGCAAGGGAGGCTTTGGGGTTGCTTCCATCTGTCCAAGGTGTAACCCTAAGGCATGCAGCCTAATAGGCTGGGATGCCTCACTATCTTCGTACAAACCTAATAGGCCCGACCAATGACTTGTAATATCAGCAAGGGTGCATTGGACTGATTTCCTTATTTGTGGTGGACACACTCCTTGCTGGTTCAGTAGGCTTCCTCTGGGGTTGGGGACTTCTACCACAGCTTTTCCTCAAAGATTAGAAGTTGGATCCATGCTGGGCGGTTTCAAGGCACAACTGTAAGTTACTGGTCTCTGCATAGTAGGGTTGCCAACTTTTTCACCGAGAAAAACCCGACACATGTGGCTCGCCATGCTCCACCCATTCTCCGCCCCTAGTCTCACCCCTGCCCCGCCCCCAGCCCCACCCACAAAAATTACCAAGGATACGTGTAGGCTAACTTCCTTGGTCAGATAATAATTAAACTGGGAACCCCAAAAGCCAAACATGAAATGTACAACACTGGAGAAATAAAACTATAAAGTAATTTCCTCTTGCACTAAACAAAAACGCAAAGATGTTAGCAATAGACACTTCCCAGACCAGACATATTCCAGTTAATAAATTCAAAATAAAAAGTATTTTTCTACCTTCTGTTTGGGCATTTTATTTTTCAGTTGCAATTGCTCCAGTCACTTTCTTCTGGTTTCTTTGTGTCTTCTGCAAGCTATCCATTTGTCCTTTCTTCTCTTTTAGATGTTTTCCATTCTCTCTCTATTTCTGCTTGTTTCCCTTTTGCTCTTTCCCCCAATTCTTTCCTTATTCCTTTATCATCCATTTAAATTTCACCCTTCCATTCTCAAGCCCCTCTTACTCTCCCAATACCCGGCCAATCGTAGACTTTTCTTCCACACAAAATATCTTTTCCCCTCTCCATTCTCATTCCCCATCCATTCTAGTCCTCCCCCAAAATCAGTTCCCTTATAGTTCTAGACCCACCCAGCATCACTGTTCCCTCTAAGCTGTGCGCGTGTGCACGCGCACACACCTCGCCGAGCGAGCGCACATACTTTACAACAGAGCGCACAAAAATTACAGCTCTGATTCTGATAGAAAACAACACAGACGTCTTAAAATTTAAAAGTTATGATTGTAATTACTAGAAATTTCCCGCTTCCTTTAGTAATCGTCTATTTTAATTTAATTTGATTAAAATCAATGTGGTGTACATACTGTATTCTGACGTATAGTTGAATTTTAAAGTATGTAACTCCGAGTGTCATTATGTGGTGCACAAAAATTTAACCTTCCTTCAAAAGCTGCACACAGCTGATATTTTATGCGCACACAGCCTACAGAAAATTAGAGGGAACATTGCCCAGCATCCACTCCCTTCTAGTCCCATTCTCCCATGCCCCCCATCAGCCCATTTCCAGTCCTATTCCAGCTCTTCATCAGCCCATTTCCAGTGCTAGCCCTCACATCACAGGCCATTAGAAGTCCTAGCCCCCCCACCATCACAGCCCATTTGCAGTCCTAGCCCCCCTAATCACAGCCTATTTCCAGTCCAAGTTCCCCCTCCCTCCACCATAGCCCATTTCCAGTCCAAGTTCCCCCCTCATAGCCCATTTCCAGTCCAAATCCCCTCCCCATAGCCCTTTTCCAGTCCAGGTCCCCCCCCCCCCGCCTCATCACAGCCCATTTGCAGTCCTAGCCCCCCCACCATCACAGCCCATTTGCAGTCCTAGCCCCCCTAATAACAGCCTATTTCCAGGAGACCACGTGATGTGGTGAGCTCGAACGGACGTGTCCGGTCTGAGCTCTGGGCCCCTGGCCCCCTAAAACCGTGAAATTTTGCCGTGAAAAGCCTTCAGCCGCCACCCCAGTGGGAAAGGAGACCAGACCAATCCCAGGAACCGTTCATCACCCCCGAATCGCCATGGCTTCCACGGGGAAACTTGGGCGAAGAGAGAAGGACCGGGCCGCCGGGACAACTAAGATGGCAGACTCTCCACCGAAACAGACCGGGTCTCCCGCCGCGCCGATATTGACGGCTGAACTTTCGGCAGCGGTGACCACTGCGCTATCGGGGCAATTTGACGCCTTGCACTCTAAAATGGATGCGATCCAAAATTCTTTGGCAGTACTGGGGTCCCGCATGCAAGAGGCCGAGACCCGAATAACCCAGACTGAGGATGGCCTGGCGACACTTCGGCGGGAGCTCCAGGCGGCGCAAAAGCTGGCTGTGGACCAGGCGCTCAAGCTGGACGATTTAGAGAACAGGTCCAGGCGGAATAACTTAAGATTTCTGGGGGTAGCTGACACTATACCCGACAAGGATCTCCGGGGGATGGTGGAGGCTTTGGCGACATCCTTGCGAGCTGATACCGACATGTCCAGCCCCATTATAGTGGAGCGTGCTCACCGGATCGGGCCCAAGCAGACGACGAATGATCGCCATCCCCGAGTGGTTTTGGCGAGATTTTTAAGCTTCCCACAAAAAGAAGACTTGCTTAAAACTGTCCGGCAGAAAGGAGCGGTAGACTGGGACAACATGCGCATCCGAGTCACACAGGACTATTCAGCCTCGCTAAGTCAGCGCCGAAAAGCCTATGCCTCCCTCTGCCAGAAACTTATAGATGCTAATGTCCGGTTCCAGGTGCAATACCCAGCGCGCTTGGTGATTTGGCACGGAGGGACCCGCCGAAGCTTCGAATCGGCGGGCGAGGCGACTGCCTATGTGGAGCGACTTACAGTACCCACGACGAGCCGGAGCATCTCGCCAAGTGAGTGAGAGGGTACCCCCTGAAGTACGGATGAAGGGCGGTTCGGTTAGTGCACTGGCCTCCCCAGGAACAGACTGCAAATTGGCCGGTCAAGGCTCCTGTTGAAGTGGGGAACGCAAATGTGGCTTATTGCTCTGCGGGACCTTTATTATCGGTTTAATTTTTTTCTTTTTCACCGAAATACTCTACTGGACCTCCCGAAACACCCTGTGAGAGAGACCCTCGATCGGCGTAGTGCGGGGGTACAGGCCCCAACATGTGCTGAGGTGGCTGGTGGAGGGGAGGCCAGCGCTCTTCTTCAGGAATCTTTTGTTCCCTCGGAAAAGACGGCCCGGCACAGAGGGCAGGAGGAGGTTTATAAGTAGTTGATACCAAGTAACTGTGTTTATCCCGCATTGCCACATTGTATCTATTTGAAGGTTACATTTATTGCAACAACGTAATTGTTCTGTATTAGTCGGGTAGGCAGGGTGTTTAAACCCTTGGACTGCGTGCAATGGACACTTCCCGGTAGACCCCCGTTACAGTCTGGGGGGGCCCCAGAGAGGGTCTATGGATACGTGCTCTCGGAGAGTAGCTTGGGCACCGAACCCTGCAGCGGATCCTCCTTCTTCCGGGGCGTTGGGGCTCCTCCCCTTTTTTCGCCCTCCCGAAGGGAACACCCTAATCCATCGCACCCTGGAGAGGGAACGCCGGTTTCAGCGCCTTATGCGTGGCCTCCTTTTATGGACCTGCCAGCGGAGAGATCGGGGACGGAGGCCTTTCGAGGGCTGAGTAGGTGGGGAGCACTCCACACTGCATTCGTGGGACCTGACCTTTGCAGCGCTTAATCTGCGGCTCCTCCGGGTTGACCCTGGGGGTTTCTTTTTCTTTATTGGTTTGTCTGTTTGGTTGGGTTGATTTGTTTTATTTTTTCTCTAGCACACCCCCCCCTGACGATCACCTACCACTGCTGGAGTGCTGCCCATCCTACTCTGTACTGATTGGACTAATGTGGCTGTAGCAGCGCTTGACTCTTTGGGGCATCTCACCTTCCCCCCCCCCCCCCCTCTTTTTTTCTTTTTTTGATCTGTTTATCTACGAGTTGTTATGCTGTGGTATTACTGAACTATCTGGTGGGCTTACCACGGGGTTGGGGTAGGAAGATCTGTGCTGGGGTGGCGTTGGGGTGGTTGGTGGGCTTGTGGGACAGAGGGGGAGGGCTGAGGGGAGTTTGGTTATAGCTGGGGGGGGTCCTCCTCACATCCTTTAGGTCTCTAATGAGCTGGGAGGGGAGTTCATTGGGTAGAGGGAGGGGTAGGGTGGGGCGAGGGCGGGAGGGGGTGGGGGGAAGTAGTGGGGGGGGAGTTGGGTAAGGTAGGGGGAGGGAGGAAGAGGGGTGAGCGACTAAAATTAACCAGGAGTATTACTTTATATAGAGGGGGACCTCAGGCTGGGGAGGTTCGCCCACACTATGCTAGCCGGTTCGTCTCATATCTGCGGAGTGTCTACTATCCAACCTGAGGCTTATTTCTTGGAATGTTTGTGGGATAGGCAATCCTATTAAGAGATCAAAAGTATTACAAGTTCTAGCGCGCCTCAAATGCGATGTTGCCTTGCTACAAGAGACCCACCAGACAGCCGATGAACATTTAAAAATGCAAAGAACCTGGGTGGGCCAGAGTAGAGGAGCCCCCGCCAAGGGCAGAAAGGGTGGAGTTGTCACACTTGTTAGTAAAAAGACACGTTTCGACCTGATTAAAGAGATTGTTGACCGAGAGGGTCGGTACCTTTTGCTATATGGTCACTTAGATGGCAAGCCAATAGTTCTCGGGAACCTGTATAGCCCCAACGCATTAGATCGCGCATTTTATGCCCGCTTGGCGTCCCAAGTGGAACAGCTACCGGACGTTCCTTTGATCTTAGCCGGCGATCTGAATGGGGTCCTAGATATAGCCATGGACACGGTTGGGACGGGAAGTGAGCGAGGGAGGGGCCCTACTACGGCAACGCTTCGGGAGCTGTGTCGGCGTTTGGGTGTCGTAGACCCGTGGCGCTTACTACACCCCCTCGAGAGAGATTTCACGCACCAATCGCGGGCTCACGGGACCAGTGCCCGCATAGATTATATTTTGCTCTCGGAAGGGATTTTCTCACGAGTGGATGATGCGCAGATTGGTCCCACTGAGGTGTCGGACCATGCCCCGATTTGGGTGGACTTGGCGTGGGGAGTGGTAGCTGCTACGACGCGTATCTGGCGGTTCCCCGCAGGTCTTGACCGCGATCCGGATTTCCAGGCCCACCTCAGGCGCTGCTGGGAGGATTTTATGGCTAACCATAAGGGACACGTTGCCGATTCGGAATTGCTTTGGGAGACTGCTAAGGCGGTGCTGAGAGGTAACATCATTGAATATGTAGTGCGGAAACGTCGACGTTTGGCGCGGCAAATTGTGCAATTGGAGAAACAGGTGGTCTGGGCGCGTCGTCGTTGTGCCGGAGACCCCTCAGGGGCTAACCGCAAACGCTATTGGGAACTGCAAACAGCACTCAATGAACTTATACATCAGCGGACGAAAAAGTCTCATTTTTATTACAGATACTGTCTATATCAGTTTGGGGATAAGCCAGGCCGGCTCTTAGCTCGCTGCCTCCGTGGCAGTCGGGGCATCCGACCGGTAGCCGCCTTAAGAGATGAGACCGGGCACTTGCACAAAGATAATAAGGCCATAGTGGGGCAATTCCGTTCCTTTTTTCAACAGCTATATGCAAGGCGGGAAGGGTCCATGTCTGAGATGCGGGGTTATTTACGGAAATTGACGTTGCCAAAACTGTCCACAGTACAACGGGCAGCTCTGGACGCCCCGATCACTGTAGAGGAGGTCTGCGGCGTTATTCAGAGAGCACAATGTTGCAAGGCGCCTGGGCCTGACGGTTTTGGGGCTGAGTTCTACAAGGTGATTGGGGATGCGGTTTCCCCGGTCCTTGTGGAAACGTACGCTCGTAGGGCGCAGAGTGGGCGATTCACCTGGGGATCGAACCATGCCTATGTTACTCTGATACCCAAGCCTGGGAAAGATCCTACTCGGGCGGCATCATACCGCCCCATTTCGCTGTTGAATTTTGACGCGAAGATTCTGGCAAAAATACTGGCGGATAGACTGGCCTCGGTGCTCGATGGTCTGATTCACGAATCGCAGGTGGGTTTTGTGAGAGGGCGATACGCTGTTCGTAACTTAAGGAAGATTCTGGCATCCTTAGAATGGGTCCGGGAACGGGACATGCCTTCTTTGCTGATCAGCTTTGACGCTGAGAAAGCCTTTGATCAGGTGCACTGGGATTATCTGAAAGGATTGTTGCCGTATTATGGATTGGGAGATACGTTTTGCAGTTATGTGACACTGTTATATGCAGACCCGACGGCGGGCATCCTTTGTAATGGACTGCTCTCCGATCCCTTCCATCTGGAACGGGGTACGCGTCAGGGATGCCCGCTCTCCCCTTTACTTTTTGTTTTATCCTTGGATCCACTAATACGGACCGTGGAGGACTCTACGACCATCTCGGGGGTGCAGATCGGGGCAGTGGGTTTTAAAACAGCCGCTTTTGCGGATGACATATTGGTTCATCTCACTTCCCCCCAGCGTTCCCTACCACTTTTGTTGTCGGCCTTCTCCACTTATAGGAGATTCGCGGGGTTATGCATTAACACAGAGAAATCAGAGGCGCTAGATGTTGGGGGATCGCTGCGGGCCCGATGGTTAGGCACTTTTCCCCTTAGATGGTCTGATGAGGCCTTTGTTTACCTAGGCATAGTGTTGACGAGAGAGCCCGCGTCACTGTATAAGACCAATTTTGATCGGGTGTTTCTCCAGCTCCAGGCGCAACTCCGGGCCTGGATGCCGCTGCCTCTCTCTTTGTTGGGCCGGGTGGCGGCCTTACAGATGGTTATACTGCCACGTATACTCTATTGGTTACAGACTCTCCCAGTGTGGCTGTTGAAGCGAGACGTGATACGTATAGAACGGGAAGTCAGGCGTTTCCTCTGGAAGGGGGCCCGAGCGCGTATACCGCTCTCTCGGCTGAGGGGTGGCTGGAGGACCGGAGGGGTGGGAGCTCCGGATTTATGGAAGTATGCCCTAGCTTGCCAAGCACGTCATCTTAGTGACTGGTTGGGGGATACGGCGGTATACACCCCCCGTGAGTTAGAGCGGGCCTTTGTGGCACCGCATGCCCTTGAAGCGGCCTTGCAGCTGCCTGGGGCACACTTGCCGGCTAGGCTGACCAATAGCGTTTTATTGCAGGCGATGCGGCGTACTTGGCAGCAGCTAAATAAATACTGGGGCAGCAATCCTGCCGTGTCGTCCTGGCTACCCCTGAGGGGCAATGCTCAGTTTACCCCAGGTTCTGATTCGGCCACTTTTCTACACTGGGAAAGAGCTGGTATTGACCGATTAGGAAATGTGGTGGATGAGGCTGGGAAATGTAAATCGCTAGCGAAGCTCGTTGCGGAATATGGTTTGAATCGGGTCACTTCCAGCTTTGCTTATGCCCAACTCTCACACTATGTTGGCTCTCTCTCCCAGTCGGAGCTCTGTGTGGAGCATTCGACACAAATATTGGAATTTTTGAGCTTGGGAGCAGAGAGCCCCCCTTCTATTGCCGATTTGAAGAAGCGCTTGGATGCTCTTCAACGCCCCGTGGATTTCTCTGCGGTGGAGCAGGCCTGGGCACGGGACCTAGGCCGGGCGGTTGAACCGGGCTCCGTCTCGGCTGCACTACGTCAGATTCGATGCTTAGCGGAGGGGTCCCGATGGCGAGAGGTGCAATATAAATCCATATTGCGTGCACACTTTTCCCTAAGGAGGGCGTTGAGGAGTCATCTTGCCGAATCTGGCGGCTGCCCTAAGTGCTCGTGTTCCTTAGCGGACCTAGGCCATATGTGGTGGTATTGCCCGGTGATACAATCTTACTGGCAGCGCATTGGAGATTATCTTGGTGGGCTATTGCGTCAACGGGTCAACTGGACAGGGTTATTAGTAGTCCTGGATTGCTTGGGACCACTCCACCCTAAGGGGCGATGGGAGCGTCTTTTAGTGCGTAAGGCTTGTCTGGTGGGGAAAGGCCCTCTTCTCCGTCGGTGGAGGGAAGACGCGGCCCCTACATTTTGCGAATGGCGTAACTGTTTCCATCAGCTTATGCTTTTCGAGCGACGCCGTACACTGGGATCTCCCAGGCGGTGGGCTCAATTTCTCTTGCTCTGGATGCCGTACATTCAGAATTTGAGTCCTATCGCCCGCAGCGCGGTGCTTCAGGTTGGATAGAGACGCTCCTGGTTTAGTGTTGCGGACCTAGGGGGGGAGGGGGGGTTTATTAGGGACAATTTCTGACCAATTTGTTCTGCCTGGTGATGAGGTTCTTGGCCTCCGGCGTTGGATCAGACACAACCACGCCTGGAGGGGTTCTGTAAATACATAATTTCTTGCTGGTGTTTTGTGAACCTGTTGATTGTTTATGCAGTTTGTTTTATTCAATAAACAGATTATATAAAAAAAAACAGCCTATTTCCAGTCCAAGTTCCCCCTCCCTCCATTATAGCCCATTTCCAGTCCAAGTTCTCCCCTCATAGCCCATTTCCAGTCCAGGTCACCCCCCCCCCCCATAGCCCTTTCCCAGTCCAGGTTCCCCCCCCCCCTCATCACAGCCCATTTGTAGTCCTAGCCCCCCCCCCATCAAAGCCCATTTGTAGTCCTTGGTCTCCCTCCCCCCCCCGACAAGCACTGCGGCTTCACCATACCCCCCCTTAGTGCAGCTTCACCCCCACCAGTGCAGCTTCACCCCCTGCCACTTAGTGTAGCTTTGCCCCCCTTAGTGCAGCTTCACCCTCTTAGTGCTGCTTCATTCCCCCCCTTAGTGTTGCACCCCCCTTAATGCTGCTTCCACCCCTCCCCCCACTCCTCAGTGCTGCCTCTGCTTTGCCCCGTGCAGCTGCTGCTTCTGCTTTTTACAGAGCAGAAGCTGCAATAAACTTAATTTGAAAAGGAAGAGAAACCTGAGGAGCCCTCCGGTTGTCCTTCTGCAGCCCCTGAGGAAGTGATGTCAGAGGGAGGAGGGCTCCTCAGGTTTCTCTTCCTTTTCAAATTAACTTTATTGCAGCCGCTGCTCTGTGAAATGCAGAAGCAGCGGCTGCACGGAGGATCGATTGCGTTCGCGCTCGCGCACTGTGGAGAAAAGTTGTTTTTTTTGCTCTGGCCGCTCCCGATCTCGCGGCCAGAGCAAAAAACCGGCTTTTCAAGGGCCGGTTCTATATCTGTGCCGGCAGCCGGCCTGGCCATGGAAAAACCAGCCAGGCCGGCTGAAAACCGGTCAGTTGGCAACCCTACTGCATAGTGAGGTCATGATTTGATTCTTGGCATCCCTGATGCAAATGCATTTTGGCACTGGGCCTTTCTAAGCATGTCTTCACAACCTTCTCCCCTTGCTTCGTAGCAGAGAAGCACCAGGCACCCTGGGTCTGGCGGGTATTAATAAACTTCAGCAGTGGAAGTCTATCTATTATGGAGACTGAGAGCCACTTAAAGTCCCCTTTGATCATCCTCCAGAAAGCTTCCTGTTTGAAAAGGAAATTCATGTGGGAAGATGAAGCAGGGTCGCTGTAGTTCAGTCTCTGGCCCTCAGTGGGAGACAAGGATGAGCAAAGCAGGTAGTAAGGAAGCAAAAGTGCAGGAAGTGGAGTATGGGCATAGTTTGGAAGGGGTGAGGGGGGACATTGCCCCCCCAAATGAGTTGCCCCAATTGCCACAACCTTTTGTCTGCCTAATGGGGATCCAATCTCTTCTCTTCTGCGCGTGGGGGATGGGATTCCCACAGGCGGACAGCTAGCCTCTGGGCCGTGATCGCTACCTACTGCTTCTCTTATTCCCATGGGGATCCCATCCCCCGCAGGCAGAAGTAAAGGGGATGGCTGCAATTGCGGCATAAAAAAACATCTATCTGCCCTCGAGAGATCAGATCCCCCGGTGGCAGAAGAGAAGGGGGAGGCTACGATAGTGGTCCAGAGACAAGGTGCCTGCCTGCTGGGATCCAATCCCCCCGCAGGCAGAAGAAAACAAAGACCCTCTTCTGTCTACCCATGGGAGATCGGATCCCTGCAGGCAGATGAGGTGATGGTCTCAGCCTGCAGCAGAAAAGGTGTTTGGTGGGGAGGAAGTGAGGTAAAATTACTGAATGCTAGTTAGACTGGCCATTTTGAAATATATGCAGAAAAGGGACAATTTAAAGAGGCAGTGGCCTATTTATTTTTTTAATTTTTATTATGCAATTTTTACAAATTAAACAAGAAAATCTTGTACAGAAAAGGCCTGAATATTAAGTAATGCAATAAACACTAAGCTAATTTACAGGAAAATGAAACACGTAAACAGGCCACAAGTCCACAAGAAATGGGAAGGCAAGACAGGTCACAAAATACAGGCAAAATTCATAAACAGTAAATAAGGGAAATTAACAAACATCAGAGAGAGGTATTTCCTAACACGTCGAAAAAAATTGTAGCCAATCTAATCAAGAAGAGCTACCTGGAGGGGGAACAGGAGTAGAAGCCTGCATAATGAGCAATTAAGAAGAAATAAAGGAGGCCAGCTGAGATGAGTCAAAAATATATAAGTATGCCCAGCTAACTTAACCAGGCATTTACAGGGAAAACGTAAATAAAATATCCCTCCCAACTGAACCACCCCAGACCGATAAAGTAAAAATTGCCTCCTCCTCTTTTGGGTCATCCTAGAAACATCTGGAAAAATTTTAATAGAAGAATCTAAGAACACTACAGGGAGACCTAAAAAATAATTTCAAGAACCAATCCCTGTCTGTCTCTAAAGCAAAGGTTACCAATAAAGTAGCAGTCATCCCTGGATCTGAGGGAGACCGCTCCAAAAAGGTAGACAGGTCCAGGCTATCCAACGATACCACTGATTTCTCTGGAATAGCAGCCACTACAATCTTTGCAGAAAGTAGATAGAAAGCTTTCGATATAGGTGGAAGCGATTCAGCTGGAACCTTCAGTGTAATAATCAAAAATTTCTTAAATAGTTCCAAGGCCGACACCAAGGGGACCTTGGGAAAGTTCAAAACTTGCAGTTTACGACTCCTTGCTGAGTTCTCCAAAATTTCCAGCCTCCTATGCAAGACCACAGAATCCTTTACAAAGGTTTGCGCAGTCTCATGTACCTGTTCCAAGCACCCCTCCAAAGAGGTCACCTTAGCATTTAATTTTGATTGTCCCGAATCATAAGACATCAACTGCTGCCCAAATGTCTGTAGCTGCTGAGATATAGCCTGGAGTTGAGAGGAAATGGTAACATGCATAGAGGAAAAAGCTTCCCATAAACTATCACAGTGGCCTATTTATAAAAGGAGGGTGGGAGTGCTAGGATGGTTAGTGAAGGGGGGAGAGTCTGAAAGGTAACAGAGGAGCCAGCAGGAAAGGGGAGGGAAGAGTACAAGATGTTGTCAAAAGGTGCATTCCCCTCCCCCTAGATCATACACAAGCATCTCGTTCCCACCCCCACACCGCACACACAAAGGCACCCCACCTCCTCACGACATAGATGTGCACACACACAGGCAACCTACCTCCACATATCAGACACACACACACACAGGGCCGTACCAAGCCATAAATGCATCCTGTGCAAATTGCACATCTGGTGCACCCCCCTCCCTCTCCCCATCACAGGTTTGTCATCTATCCCATGTATCTCCCTATCTTATTCTCATATCTAGCCGGCTCTCCCTGCATTTCCTACTCTTGCCCAGCCGCCGCCCTTTTTGCCATAGCGGCAGCGGTGGTAGTGGCAGCAGTGACATCCTATTGAAAAAACCTCTGTGGTTCTTTCTGACTCCGCTCTTGCATGTTGGCCTAATCCCTCCTTTCTCTGATGTATGCTCGTGTCGGAGGGGGGGAGGGACCAGACCAGCCATTCAAAAGTGGGTCTTTGTTACTCTGCACTTGAATGGCTGGTCTGGTCCCTTCCCCCTCTGACACAAGCATACATCAGAGAAGGGAGGGATCACGCCAACATGCAAGAGCGCAGTCGGAAAGAACCACAGGGGCCGCTGCCAAGGCAACACTAAGGGGCTTGTTTACAAAGCCGTGGTAGCGGTTCGCGGTCGTTATCGGAGCCGCGGCCCCATTGAAATCAATGTGGTCGCGGCTCCGATAACGATCGCGAACCGCTACCGCAGCTTTGTAAACAAGCCCCTAAAAGTGGCAACAGCAGGGCAACAGGAGGCAGTGTGGAGGGGGAGCCGAGGCTGGTAGCCCCAAATGCGCCACTATTTCTTTGCACCCTGTGCAGCTGCACTGCTCGCATGGGGCTAGGTACAGTGCTGCACACACAGAGGGCCTCCCCAACTCTGCAGCACACACATCCACTGCCAGATCCCATGCATAGACAGGCACACCACCATTGCAGCGCAGAGACATACTGTACAGACACTTAATATCTGAAGCTATAACTGTTATTATCTGTATTGTTGTCTAGCAATGCCGCACATTATAGGAAATCTGACACTGGTCTCATAAGACAAGAACATGAGACCAGCATGAGAGACAATGGAAGGGTGGTGGGGGGGGGGGGGGTCAGAAGCACTGGCTCCCAAGATGCCCACTGCAATATTGATGGTGCTGCTCTTTTTTGGGTAGGCTCCTTATTGTGTTCATTTTAGAAGCTGGTGTCATTATGATATGGTAGATTTGTATTATAAGTCTTCAGTGGCTTTTGTAGGGGTTTATGTTCGTTTACAATCTGCTGTTAATGAGATGATATTGAAATCAGATTTTTTTTCCTTGTATGTTTGGTTCTATGGTGAAATGTTCTAGTTCTGCTTTGCACCTACTGTTGGAGGAGTGGTTTCGCTGGACGCAAAATAGATGGTCAAAAAGAAACTGCGTTGTGGTTCTCTTTTTCATCTTGTCCCTTGGTGTGTGAGCACCTTACATCTCCTCTATTTTTTGGAGTGTGTGTGTGTATATATGTCAGTGTCAATATTTTGTTTAATCTTAGAGTGCCAAGCTAAATAATTAAACAGCTACAACGTTTGCTGCATGTTAATTATACAGCCTGGGAATATGGCAAAGTCACTGATGAGAACCTCTGCTTCCTCTGAGTTTCTTGGGGGCGTCAAGAAACTCAAAGAGGCTTCCTATCCATCTGGTATTTTTTTTCTTTTTAAGATAACCATAATGAATATGCAAATATGTCACCCACCCTTTGCCCCCCCCCCCCCCGAATGAAGCTGTCAAACTACACCCAAGAAATGGAGAGGTTTGCTGCCCTACACGGTGGCCTGTGTTGCCAGCCCCACTTCCAGATGGGATGTCACACCAACATCCTGTTCATGAGAAAAGAAATAGGGAGAAGTGTTACGGAAGGGGAAGGGAGGGAGAGCTGGAGAAAGAAGTGTCATACAAACAAAAGTAATGAAGAAAGAAAAACAGACAAAGGAGTCAGGAGAAGCCAGATTTAAAAAGAGGAAAGAAGTGTGTGATGCAGGATAAAGTTAGATGCAAGGCATTGATAAGGCAGGCAAAGAGAGAATTTGAAAAGAAATTTGCCATGGAAGCAGAAATATGTCCCAAATCAGGATTAAACTATAAATCAACAACAAAAGATCCTGAATTCTAACAGTCGTAAAAAATTCTTTTTGTTGGAGCTGCCAAGCAAAAGTGGACAGAGAAAAACTGTCCCCTCGCTGCGGCCTCCCTTTTTAAATTAAATTTTAAGGTAAGCAGGCATTTTATATACTTAGCTTTATCGCCATTTCGCCATTTCAAACTTGAAAACTGCCAAAGGAATCGCCATACAGCAACAATTTATCACGTTTCGGGTCCGAACATCACAACCCTGCATCAGGTTGAAAATGTGAAATAAATTCCTGCAGCCACGTAAACTTCAATGATCCAGAAAAGAAACAACCATCCACATTTATAAAGACGGCGTCTGACGTCAATGCCAGCGGAACAAAAAAATCAGAGGCCAATCAAAATGCTCGTACATCGCTTACCAACCAATCAAAGGAGGGAGCGCCCTACTGACAAGGGAGCTCCCAAATCTGATTGGAACAGGCTAGACGTAAACTCAAACAAAGCATAAGGAATTACAATAGGCTATGCCATTCTAATACCGCATTAAGACCAGATGGAGACACGGTATTCTAATTTTTGCAGCCTATATACACAATTTCCCCCCCTCGGATCCAAAGGAAACACATCCAAAACTCGCCATTGAAGCTGTTCAAAAACATGTTCATGCTGAAGACAATGTTCAACCAATGGAGCCGTAAGGGTCTTAGTGTGGAGGCGGGAAGCAGGTTCCCCAAGACGAGTCTTTATGGCACATGTGGTGCGCCCTATATAATAAAGAGAGCATGGGCATATGATTAAATACACCACATGGGTTGACAAACAGATAGTGTGCCATTTAGACCTATAAATTGTGATACAGTAGCCGGTGTAGAGCCCATGATAATAGATGAAAAAGATGCCTAATAGGGACTGGGAGAGGAGTCACAAAATACAGGAGATATGAACATCCAGCCAAGTTGTGCTTATAATTGAACTTGCACAAAAACGACATGAGACACACTGAAAATGGCCTGGATCATCATGAGATGACAAAGGGCGATCCATTAAAGAGGCAGAATGCACCACGTAATCACGTAGGTTCGCACCTCTAGAATAGGCAAGAAGTAATCATTTGCCCCGAAAACAAGTATGAAGACCAAGAATTGGCCAGAACCGGTGCAGAATCTTCGACACCTTACAAATATCCCCGGTATAAGGAAGTATACCCGTAATCCTATCATTCAGAGTCCGAGGATCCTGGTCCCGATTGGTTTGTGGCAACAGCCACTCACGGTGAGTAAAACGGGCCCGTTTAAGGGCTACCTTAAGGATTCCGAGGGGATATCCCCGAGAAAAAAGTTGCTGCTTCAAATCCTTGGCATGGCGATGTAACTCCTGAAGTGTTGAATAATTGCAATGAAGCCGTAAGAATTGGCCATAAGGTAAACCCCGTTTTAACGAAGCTGGATGGTATCTGTGAAAACTCAAGAGTGTTCCGTTGCACCGGCTTCTGGAATAAAGAGGTAGTAAATCCATCAGAGGTTAAAGCAATTGTAATATCTAAAAACTGGATCTGAGTCCGATCTATCTGGGCAGTGAATTTGAATATTTGGTTTATGAGAATTCAACAACAGCAAAACAGAATCCAGTTGTGGTAAAGTGCCGGTCCAAAGGGATTCGAGGGGGGGATCCGAGGGGGAGAAATCATGTATATAGGCTGAAAAAATTAGAACAGCAGTGGATCTTCAGGTTGAATACCGTGTCTCCATCTGGTCTTAACACAGTATTAGAATGGCATAGCCTATTGCAATTCCTTATGCTTTGTTTGAGTTTACATCTAGCCTGATCCAATCAGAATTGGGGGTTCCCTTGTCAGTAGGGCGCTCCCTCCTTTGGTTGGTAAGCGATGTGCAAGCATTTTGATTAACCTCTGATTTTTTGTTCCGCTGGCATTGACGTCAGATGCCATCTATAAATGTGGACGGTTGTTTCTTTTCTGGATCATTGAAGCTTACGGTGGCTGCAGGAATTTCTTTCACATTTTCAACCTGATGCAGGATCATGATGTTCGGACCCGAAACGTGACACGATGTTGCTGTATGGTGATTCCTTTGGCAGTTTTCAAGTTTGAAATGGCGATAAAGCTAAGTATATATAATGCCTGCTTGCCTTAAAATTTAATTAAAAAGGGGAGGCCGCAGCGAGGGGATGTTTTTTCTCTATGCACTTTTGCTTGGCAGCTCCAACAAAAAGAGCTTTTTACTACTGTTAGAATTCAGGATCTTTTGTTATTGATGGAAGCAGAAATGGCATAATAAAAACTTTTTCAAGTACATTCATAGCAAAAAACTTGTGAGATGAGATCACGTGATGTGTTGAGAAGAGCGGACATGTTCTGCTCTCGCTACAAGCCCTTCTCCTTCTTAGCCTGATTCTTCTCAAAGAACTTATTGCTTACACACCCCTGGTGCATTATTAATATTCCTGCAGTCCCGGCAGAGAATGTTTTGGAGAGAGCGGGACATCTTGGGGACAAAAACAGCATGAAGAGATCGGGAGAAACCACTGGTGGAGATATCTAAAATGGCAGACGTTCCTGCTCAGCCAGGCTCCCCAAAAGGAACGGAGTTGGTTGAGGAGGTCACAGCGGCTGTGGTTGGAGCCCTAGAGGTAAAATTCGATCTTGTGACTAAGAAACTAGACAGCTTATAGCAGGCATTTGGAGCATTGGGGGGGCCGACTCACCGAGGCAGAGAACAGGTTCGCAAGCACGGAGGATACACTGGAGCACATGGAGGCCGAGCTACGTACACTGTGAAACTGTTGCACAACACGTTGACAAAACTGACGACATGGAGATCCACAGCCAACGAAATAATTCATTTTGTGGGGGTGCTGGAAACTGTGAAAGACGCTGATATTCAAGGATACTTGGAAACACTGATACCCCGCTTGTTGGTCCTCGAAGGGAAGATGGGCCCTCTGTTGATACAACAAGCACATCATCGACCTCCGTATTATTTTGGCTAGGTTTCTCAACTGTGCCCAAAAGGATAACATACTATGGGCAGCAAGAGAACATGGCCCATTGCAGCACAGTGGGCAGAAAATTACAATATATCAAGATTACTCAGCCATCTTAAGTGCCCGATGATGGGCCTATGCAGGAGCCTGCCAATAGTTGAAGGAAATGGGGCTTGAGTTTGCTGTTTTGTACCTGGCGAAGTTGAGGTTCCATCACAACGGCACAATCAAGTTTTTTGATCCAACAATGCAGGCAAATGGATTTCTGCAGGAATTACAATGGTCCAGGATAGAGTCAGCATCATCAGGAGAACCCTCATAATGGAGAAATAAAGGACTTTTGGTGCTTCTACTAGTTCTTGGCCATGAGCCTTGAGGTTCCGTGAAGGAGTGTTGTGTTCATACATTTAACCCATTTGGCTAATCACACTGGAGGTACTTGTAATCCCGGACTACCCCCCAAACTGAGCCACTTTATCAGGGGTTCAAGTCCCCCGGAAAGGACTAGAAACTAATTACTAGCCAGAACAAGACAGGAGGGGATTTCCCCCCCCCCCCCGCCATATTGCAGGAGTTTAACAGCCGTATTTACAGCTGAGCAGGTTTGGGGTCACAAACTGTATGGAGGTTTGCCCGTTGCACACAGGGGTTGTTAATTGGCTTACCTTCTTATTGTTTTTGTTATGGTAAATGTATATGTTACTGTGTGGAGATTGGCTGGGAGGCAGCTACTACTGTAGAAAGGGGAAAATGGGATATATGGGAAGGGATACCATAAGGGCAGAACTGTGAACGACTGTGGGGGGGGGGGGGGGGGGAAAGAGGGAGGGAAGAGGAGACCGGGAGGGATGAGTGTGTTGTGTGGGGGATTGGTATGGGGAGGTGGGGGGAGGATGGCTCGTCACACCAAACGTGATCAGCATGCAGGAGTTTGGAGTTACTGTAAGGGGAGGGCGTGGGGGGATGGGGATTAGAAGGGGTGTGGAGGGGAGTTGGGATGGACAACAAGACAGGACAGAGGTAGCAGTCAGGACTCCACCTCCTTCTGCACAGGTCCCCAAAATTGGGAGGCCCTAGACTGGGAGAGCCTCTTCACTATACAGGACATACTGTATTGGAATAAGCCCAAAGCCATACTAGACACAGGCTGCGAATCCTCTCGTGGAATGTGTGTGGGCTAGGTACCCCCATTAAATGCTCCAAAGTTTTGAGGGCCCTGGCATGCCAATGCTGCTATATAGCCTTTATTCAGGAGACCCATCAAACCCCGCATGAGCATGTTAAACTGTGCTGTGATTGGGTGGGTCAAGTGTTTGGTGCATCGGCACAAGGCTGCAAGGGCAGGGTCATAATCCTGATGCATACGAAGCTAAGGTTTGTTTGCACCACTGAACACTTGGACACTTGGATACAAATGGGTGATATATTATTCTAAAGGGGGATTTAGAGGGCGGCCCGTGTTGTTATGCAATCTTTATGGCCCTAGCAGTCAAGAGGGACCATTCTGTGCGAAAGTGGCAGCCCTGCTAGAGCAGTTATCCAATAACACAGTGGTCGTGGGGGGGGACGGACTTAAATGGCATCTTAGACCCCATGATGGACACGCTAGGACCAGAGGGCTAGGAAGGGGACATCTCGGGTTCTACAATGTTTCCAACAACGCCTACATATGCTCAACCCCTAGTGCTTTTTACAGCCAGATGATAGGGATTATAAACACATGTCACACGCCCACGGCACTAGCGCCTGGTTTGATTAGCTACTGACTTCCGGTTCTCTGTTGTGGATGCGGCTAAGATAGATCCTTGGGAAATCTCAGATCACACCCCAATTTGGATTGATATCACGTGGCAAATCAAGACACAGGCAACGCATCTCTGGCGTTTTCCTTTGGACCTCTATAAGGATGAGCAATTTCAGATATACATTAGGAAATGTTGGTTAGATTACACGCAAAACAATGCCCAACACCAAGAGAACCTTGAATTATGTTGGGAAGCGGCAAAAACAGTGCTAAGAGGAGACATTGTTGCTTATTGTTCCCGGTGACGATGTATACTGAATGCGAAGGTCCCGCACCTTGAGCGTCAAGTTGTCAAATTGCAAAGGGAACAGGCCTGCCGACCACTGTACGAACCCAGACTCAGTTACTGGAAACTCAGGAGGCCCTTATGAAGTCCTCCACCAATGAGCTAAGAAGTTGTGGGTCTACTATAATCTTCAACTTTTTCAATATGGTGATAAACAGGGCGGTTTCTGGCTTGGTGTCTGCGGGGCTCTCAAGGCCCTTGGACGGTCCTGCTGTTACGAGATATGATAGGCATATTATATAAGGACACCCCAAATATAGCCCACATATTTCAGACCTTTTACCAGGTCCTTTATCGCGGGAAGGAGATATCTCTGATCCTGATAAATGCTTATTTGGAACGCCTCTCCTTGCCAAGGCTCACCGAACAACATTCAGCGCTGCTTGATGCCCCTATTACAGCAGAGGAGGTGTCCCAGGGTATCCATAGGGCCCATTGCTGCAAGGTCCTGGGCCCTGATGGGTTTACAACAGAGTTTTATAAGATCACATCAGAGTTAGTTGTTACATCTTTGGTTGAGTTGTATTGTGCCCGTGCCCGTGCCCAGAGCAGTGAGTTCATGGGGTGATAATAGGGCCTATTTAACCCTAATTCCCAAACCAGGGAAGGACCCTGAACACACAAGCTCTTATCACCCCATTTTGTTAATAAATTATGACCTAAAACTTTGGACAAAAATCTTGGCAGAATGCCTGGTGCCTCTTCTTCCAGGGTTGATTCAGGAGTCACAAGTGGTCTTTGTGTGGGGTCGCAATGCAGCAGGTAACGTGAGGAAAATTATAGCCACCCTGGAATGGGTCCGAGAGTGACAAATTCCCTCCCTTTTGATCAGTTTTGATGCCGAGAAGGCCTTTGAGCGGGTGGGATAGGAATACCTTTTTCAGTTATTACCACACTATGGTTTGGGAGACTCCTTTACTCGAATGAGTCGGGCACTTTTATTATTGTCTCATTGTGGCGGTATTATTCAATGACCATGTGTCTGAGGCATTCATGTTGATGTGGGAGACGAGGCAGGGCTGCTGTCTCTCGCCTTTGCAATTTGTACTAACTCTGGACCCATTTATCCATCCACTGGTGGATAGTTCAGACGTGACTGAGGTGCACATAAGGAGATTGGAGTTTGTAGTGTCGGCTTTTGCAGATGATCTACTAACCCACATAACTAAGCTGCAGACTTTCTTATCCCGGCTACTCGAAGAATTCAAATGCATTGGGTGGATTTCCAGCCTGCGTATTAATAAGGAACAATCCAAAGCATTAGATGTTTTAGGACAACAGCAGGCAAATTAGGGATCGTTTTTCCCTTTGAAGTGGATGGACCGGGCATTTCGATACTTGAGACTACAGCTCCCGAGTGATCTATGGCAGCTATATCAATTAAACTGCACGGCTATACTTACGCAAATACGGCTCAAGAAGCGAGACTGGAATTTGCTGTTGCTGTCACTGTTGGGGCAGGTGGCAGCCTTTCAGATGTCCTTGTTCCCCAAACTACTTTATATTTTCCAAAGGTTACTCATCCATCTCTTACGACCAGATGTGGCTGTTTTGGAAAGTGATGTAAGCCATTTTATTTGGCACGGGAAATCAGCCCGTATCCCGTTGGTCACACTATGGAGCACCTGGAGACGGGGGTGGGGTTCCCTAATGTCCGTTGTTATGTGCGCGCTTGCCAGCTAAGACACTTGCGAGACTGGCTGGGGAGCACAGCGGTGTTCACTCTGCAGTTACAAGAAGAAGACTTTGTCACGCCCTTTACATTATTGGTGGTGTTGCAGGTCAATGGTCATATGTTGCCCTCTCGGATTCTCAGAAGTACCCTTGTGAGACCATTGTGGGCAGCTTGGCATTTCTGTGCTTGAAATAGGGAATATTACCAGGGGTGACTAGCTTTTTACTGCTCCAGGACAACCCTCATTTTCTGCCGGGTACAGAGAATCGGGCCTTTCAGAAATAGAGAGACAAAAGGAATCTCCAGGAACAAGCAGGAATGAGTCTTCACATATGGGTACGTCAGTACCGACGGAGCCTGCGCGGGAACGCTCCCCAGCATCCAAAAAGAAAGGCCTTGGGAGCATCCCACACGCATGCGTGCTGCCTTCCCGCCTAAACACTTCCCTCTCATCAGTTTTCCGTTTTCCGCAGAGCCGGCAGGATGTATTCCTGTCACTGCAGAAAATTCTTCTTTTTATTCTTACTTTTTTGTGGTCGCGTCTGCCTTCCCTCGATGCCACCGGTACCGCCGGTGCTTTTCTTTTCTTTTTCTAAATAATTTCTTCTTTTCGACAGAAATTTTTTCCTGTTAGTGTCTGACAGTTTCTAGGCCACTAGGCCTCCATTTTTCCGTTATGGAAAAGCCAGCCACTACCCTTAAGAAATGCTCTAAGTGTGGCAGTACAAATATTTTTTTAGACACCCATACTTGGTGTCTAAAATGTTTGGGTCCTGACCATTGCTCACTGGAGTGTCTTTCCTGCTGGAGTTCAAACAGAAGAAATCTTCAGAATCGAGCACAGCTCGATACCCGGTTCACATCACACTCGATGTCACCAGCTAAAATATCTCCACAGGATCAGGTAACCAAACAAAAGTCTGTAAAGACTAGCCAGTCCTCGAGTGGTAGATCTCCTTTCCAGTATCGAGATTGCTTCGGCTTTGCCCTCGAGGACATTTTGGCAATAAAGCCCCGGCGGGAGTCTTCGGGCTCCAAAGCATTAACGGGGTTTCAGGTCGTTCCCGGGGTTCCCACCTCAGTGAACATACCTGGGCCATGCTCGGTGGTTGTGGCTGCTTCGAGCGGTACCGACACCCCGGCATCGGCTACGGTGATGGATGAAACATTCCTCACTGATGAACATAGTCTTGCGCTCTCGGTTACTTCGGTACCGTTAGAGTGGCTGTAGACCGTTCCTTCAGTATCAGTATCGGCTTCGGTACCGGTACCAGTATCGACATGGGCATCGGTGTCGGTACCGTCCATGCTTGCTTCGACAGACTCGATTCCTTCGATGCCGAGTCTGGAATCGATCCCTAGCATGGATGATTCGGTACCAACTCGTCTCGGTACCAACTTCGGGTGGTACCGAAGACATCGATTTAGGGAAAATCCAATGCTTCATCCTTTCAAGTCTTCCGATACCGATGACTGGGATGAGCCCATCGGTACCAAGGCTGAATCTTCAACAAGTCTAGCCTTTACCCCTCATTTTAGAGGGTCCTCCTCAGGGGAGATTTCTTTTCAAGCTTTTCTGCTTGATATGGCGAAGTTACTATACCTGGTAAAGAATCTTTACCAGGGGATTCAGAGACCCTGCAATCCCCCTGGTTGCCAAAGGAGCTAATCATGCTTCCTTTGCATCAGATCTTACAAGATCTACTTTTAAAGATGTGGGAAACTCCTTTAACGGTATCACCACGTTCTGAGACACTTGAAACTAGGTACAAAGTGCCACCTTCTCCAGGTTTTCAAAAGACTCAATTTCCTCATCATTCTATTGTTGTAGAATCAGCAATGAGGTGTATTAAGAGTGCAAAAAAGCACTCCTCTTATCCACCAGGTCGTGAGTCTAGGACTTTAGATGCCTTTGGACGTTGATGCTTCCAGGCATCCATTCTTTCAGCAAGAATTATCTCCTATATTTTCTATATGGGATTATCTCTTGAAGAGGTCTCAAAGACCTTAAAGCTTTTGAACCCTTTTCTTCAAGAGCATAAAAGAGCAGACTATTTCTTACTAGTCAATCATGCTCAGAATATCTCTAGGTTCCTTAATCGTGCTTCCCTAGACTGTTTTGAGTCTATTAGCAGGACTTCTGCTATAGTCATAGGAGCACGTCGCATGGCCTGACTCCAAGCTTCAGACTTGGACAGATGGGTACAGGAAAGGCTGGGAAATACTCCTTGTACTGGTGAAAATCTCTTTAACAAGGATGCTTTATTTCAAGCTACTCAGTTAAACACTGATGCTCTCTCACTGTCAGAGGATTGTCAAAACTTTCCTCTATCCCAGATAATAAAAAATCTCCTAAAAAGCTTTATCCTCCTAAGGGAAAAAAGTTTTATCCATCTCCTACCCATCATGCAGATGTTTCCAAAGACAGGCAACATCAAACCAGGCTAAGAAAATCAGGACCTCAACAGCTTCAGCAAACCCAGCAGTCGCAGGGTTTCTGATATTTCTATTCTCTTTTTTTCTCTGTGAGGTTTAGAACCTCTAAGCCTACTTCTTTTTAACAGAACATAAGAACATAAGATATGCCATACTGGGTCAGACCAAGGTCCATCAAGCCCAGTATTCTGTTTCCAACAGTGGCCAATCTAGGTCACATGTACCTAGCAGTTTCCCCAAGAGACACAAGTTCCACAATGCTTGTACTGGGTCAAGCATTGATATCTTCGGTCACTTCTTAATAATGGTTTATGGACCTTTCCTCCAGGAACTTGTCCAAACCTTTTTTAAACCCAGCTACACTAACAGCCTTTACTACATCCTCCGGTAACAAATTCCAGAGTTTGATTACACATTGAGTGAAAAAATATTTTCTTTTATTAGTCTTAAATAGTTTACCCTGCAGCTTCATTGCATGTCCCCTAGTCTTTCTATATTCTGATAAGGTAAACAATCGATCTACGTTTACCCGTTCCACTCCGTTCATTAATTTATAGACTTCTATCATATCTCCCCTCAGCCGTCTCTTTTCCAGGTTAAAGAGCCCTAACCTTTTTAGCCTTTCTTCATAGGAGTATCCTTCCATCCCCTTTACCATTTTGGTGGCTCTTCTCTGTACCTTTTCTAAAATCGCTATATCCTTTTTAAGATACGGCGACCAGAATTGCACACAATATTCAAGGTGCGGTCTCACCATGGAACGATATAGAGGCATTATGATATCTTTTGTTTTATTTTCCATTCCTTTCCTTATCATACCTAGCATTCTATTTGCTCTCTTGGCCGCCGCTGCACACTGGGCCGAGGGTTTTAACATGGTATCCACAATGATGCCTAAATCTTTTTCCTGGGTGGTGGTTCCTAATGTGGAACCTTGCATCGTGTAACCATAGTTTGGGTTGTTCTTCCCTAGGTGCATAACCTTGCACTTGTCCACATTAAATTTCATCTGCCATTTTGATGCCCAGTCTTCCAATTTATCAAGATCCTCTTGCAATTTTTCACAATCCTCTTGGGATTTAACAACTTTAAATAGTTTTGTGTCATCTGCAAATTTGATAACCTCACTCGTTATTCCAAATTTGATAACCTCACTCGTTATGGATGAGATGACCCTTAGAAGCATCTAAGGGTCATCTCATCCATGCTGAGATACCAGTCATACATTGACTCAATCCTCGACTCTGGGCATGAATCTCTTGCTACAAGGGAAATCCATCTTTTTAGCTCCAAGAGCTATTGAGGACCATCATACCCTAGAGATAACAGGTTTCTCCTTTTAAAAGAAAGGGAGAAGTAACAACTAACAACAAGGTGAGCTATACCCTTCACCTTGACAGTTTTTCTGTACGAGGATATCTTATACTTTTAACTGCAAGGGGACCCTACCTCTTCAAAGACTTACCAAATTGTAAGTCCTCTCAACTCTGTATTACTTTCTATCCCTCTTAGTCTAGATTTTCAGTCTCTAAGAGTACTACTAATCAACTGGAGGGCTTATTCCATAAGCCCATAGGATTTTTCTTCAATACCTACTCCAGTGGGTAGTTTCCATACAGAGTTTTCTTCCCCTTTGTGGTTCATCTTCTTCTCTATGTATCTCAGTTACTTCTTTGAGGCAGCTTATCAGACAGAAATGGAGTATTACCACTCCAAAGTATGTCTGTTGGTCCTCTCCAACCTATAGGACCTTACTTTTTCTGCTGCCTTAATAACAGATAATTCCAAGATACGTTACACTTTATTGTTGCAGGCATCAGGCCTGTCTACTATTCTTAGCCATCTTCATTTCTTTTTGGCTCCAACAGAATAGATTAGGTTGCACACTGGCAATTAAACAGCCAGATCTAACCAACCTACAACATGCTCTCTGCAATTATATAAAGAAGCTCTGCAACTATGGGCTTTGCCAGAGAGCCTAAGATCAACTCCTAGCAGGTAGCTTCCAGATGGTTAAAAGGGCTTCAGCTGGTAGACTCTGCCCAGTCATGCTCC
This sequence comes from Ichthyophis bannanicus, assembly GCA_033557465.1. Taxonomy (NCBI): domain Eukaryota; kingdom Metazoa; phylum Chordata; class Amphibia; order Gymnophiona; family Ichthyophiidae; genus Ichthyophis; species Ichthyophis bannanicus. The sequence goes on from CM066037.1 coordinate 451,590,724, forward strand.
TACATGACTGGTTTGTTCCTACTCTTACCATCTTCCTTAAAAATTTTCTTTTAAGGAAAACTAACCATGGCTTAGACCACGCGAAGGCGTAGAAAATTACACAATTCCCTGGGTTGTTCCACATTTCACTGGAACTCCTATAACAGAGATGCATTCTTTTCACTGCAGTCGGTCCTTAATTACTACTTTCCTTCTAATTCCCTATACTTCATTGTAGCTTATAATGAATAAAAAGATGCATGATACTCATATTGCCCTCATGGAGGGGCAAACATGGTATCTCCTTATATTGCATCTTTTTCTCCAGCTGCTACCTTTATCTTTATCTTTATCTTTATTAGCACTTGATAGACCGCTGTTGTACAAACATTAAGCGGTGTACAATAAAAACTGGTTACACACTGCAAACCTAGAAAATGAACGCCAAAAAATAGACAGGAAAGAGGGGAGCAAAGTGAGACAGGGCACTGCACACAAATATCAAATCATAAACAAAGTGGCCTAAACTGTGCCACACAGATCACAAAAACAGGGGTAAGGGGAGGGCGGCTGTAGACAAGACACAAGACAAGGACAGACAATACTCAGGGAAAAGCCTCAGGGGTGAGGTCAAAGGCTTTCTGGAAAAGATGAAGTTATAGAAGGATCCAGACTTGCTGTCTTAAGACTAAGGATCTCCTCTGCACTCCTTCACGTATGTCTCCAGATCTGGTTATTTAGGACCTAGATCTTTTTAAAAAAAATACAAATCTAGTCCTCTCCTTGTAAGTGAAGAACATAATATCAGTTTTGACAAAACTTTCCCTATAGTTCTTCCATTTTTAACCGGGCAGAGATTCTCCATCAATATTCTCAAGTAGGTCTTAATACTTCTTGTTATTGAGTCAATCTCTATACAATATCTGACTTTGAAAGATTTGTTTTCTGTCCATATTAATGCTGTCCCAGCATATCATAAAACTTATTGGACAACCAATTTCTCTGGTAAATTGGGATATACCTTCTTTACCGTAACCTTTTTGGTTACATCACATCTGACGCTCTCCATGTAAAGTCATTATCATAAGTGACATCACTTATGAAAGATTTTTACTGCTCTTCAAGAAGTTGGAGGCCCAACGCCTAATACAAATAACGGTCTTTCTTTTGGATAAAGGGGGTCTTAAAGGCCTACCCCTTTTTTTCTGTAAAGAGTATTTCTACCTTTTCATCCAAACCAGTCCGATTTATCTCCACTCTTTCCTAGGGCCTTATTCTGCTTCAAGGACAAAGAGTTCAAACTTGGACTTTACAGAAGCTTACCTAGTTCTCTAAAGTCCAACCCCATTAAACTCCCCCACTTTTTATTCTGGGGTTAGTTCTAGCCATTAAGAATTCTTATCTAATCCTGTATTGCAAAATTTATTTTTCCTCTACTTCACAGTGAGAGAATTTCTTTAAGGATAATATACTGGCTCTCAATTACAGACCCATATTAGCCTCAACAAATGCTTTTGCAATATTTTGAGTAAGATCCACATTAGAAAATTGGAATTCAATTTTTTTTTAACAATTATGATCTACACAAGGGCTCCCCTCCGGATACCTTGTTTAGTCAAGCTGTTCCACAGCACCCTTTTTTCTTTTCTAATTCAACTCCTACCCTCCATCCCTTAGATGCCTGGGGTACTAAAGGATAAGCATTGCCCATCCATCGGATTTGCAACATGCTGGGGCCTCCTCCAGGCATCTTAGCTTGGGAGTCCCCATATGTGAAGACTCATTCCTGCTTGTTCCTGGAAATAGCACAGTTACTTACCTGTAACAGGTGATCTCTGGGAACAGCAGGAATAAGTCTTCACAACCCACCCACCTCCCCTAGGAGTTGCTCTCTTTCTCTCTCTCTCTCTTTCTGATTTGTCTACTTCCCTCCTTCGGTCTCAGCTACAAACCCAACTGATGAGAGGGAAGTGTTTAGGCGGGAAGGCAGCGCGCATGCGTGTGGGATGCTCCCAAAGGCTTTCTTTTTGGACGCTGGGGAGCGTTCCCACGCAGGCTCCGTCGGTACCGACGTACCCATATGTGAAGACTTATTCCTGCTGTTCCCAGAGATCACCTGTTACAGGTAAGTAACTGTGCTTAACTAGTGTGGGCCATGTCGTAGACTTGGAAGGGCGTATTAAACCCTTTTCCCTATTGCAGACCAAGTTTGACCTGAGTAGGGACCAAGTGTTTGCTTATCTTCAACTCCGACATTGTCCTTCTCTTTCCCGGGAGGGGCTGGTGGGGGAGAATACGGTATAAGTGTTGCAATTTTTTGATTTGAAAGAACAGGCCTGCCTTAGCATATCACAACTCTTGTGGGAACTGCACGATAGACTCCGAGACTGGCCTTTTTGAAGGTGGAGTACAACGCTGCAGAAGCACAGGTCACGCTGAACACAGGAAAAAACAGTCACGGGTGTGAACAAATGGAAAGACAGAGTCCTTTATTAAACCAACGGCCGCCCGACACAGGCCGTGTTTCGTACCCTTATTTATACATTTGCACTAACAGTGTGAAGTAGGACTTGTTTTATGAACTACAACAGAGGTTAGTATTTAAGTTTTACTTGCACACTTTTTTATTAGGTCCCGAGCACTATCGTTCCAATCTTTATATTTATTATTATCATTACTGTTTTTATCTTTATTTTTATATTAATTTAGCATTGCCTTATTGTCTTATGACTTTTAATATTAGTGTATGTAATGTCTTAATTATATGTTTGGCTTGTCTATTTTTTTATCGTTTTTAATGGTTAATATGTTTATGTTTTTAGTTTTTTGCCTGGCTAGCCCCTGACGAAGGGTACGAAACACGGCCTGTGTCGGGCAGCCATTGGTTTAATAAAGGACTCTGTCTTTCCATTTGTTCATGCCCGTGACTGTTTTTTCTTTTTGAAGGTGGAGCAGCAATGGGCTGAGGAACTGGGCACAGCCTGGTTGAATCGGAAGTGTGAGCAGGGCTGTGGCGAGGATCCTGGGTTTGGTTAAATCGGTCCACTACAAGAGACTCAGTATTGTGCATTCTGCCGGGCACAATTTTCTCCTCACCGGGCTTTTCACAATGGACTGGCACAGACTAGTAACTGTCAGTGGTGAGACGAGCCCTGGGCAGACTTAGGGCACTTATGGTGGAGTTGAATCCAAGATTATATGAGCTTATTGGTGGGGCAGCATGTGGAGTAGACAGGGATGTTAGTGACTCTGGATGTATTGTGCCCCAATTGTCCGAAGAGTCATTGGACAAGGTTACTGGTGCACAAAGCCTATGTGGTCGGGAAGCAGGTGCTCCTCCATCAATGGCAAGAGGTGTCCGTGCCCTCCTACTGGGAATGGTGAAATTACTTCCATCACTTAATGCTAATGGAGCGTATGGCAGTCAGGGGACATGCACGGCAACAGGATAGTTTTTAGCACTGTGGAGTGTCTATATTGATCAACTTGGGCCCACGGCTCATAATGAAGTGTTAACGTTTCGGTAAGGGGAATGGGTGGCTGATGCAGGAGGTGGATGGGATGGGTGGGAGGAGAACTGGTGGTTTCCTTAGCCTTAGCTGGAAGGTTGAATAGAGAGAGGACAGTAACAGGGGAGGAGAGGAGTTAGGGGGTTGGAAGTTGGATGTTATAAAAAGTTGCCCAGGGACTTGATCATTGTACTTACCTAGTCGAGGCGTGGTGTAAGGGCACCCACGGTATTGCGATAACCCCATGGGACTTGAGGGAGGGGGAGATGGGGGATGGGGGAAAAGGGGAGGAGACGGAGGAAGAAGGGGGGGATAATGGAAAAATAACCACAGTATGTTTGTTATCTTTGTACACACCATTTATTGTAAATTTTTATGCCATTTTTGGCTGATGTTGTATGTTAGTGGTTACAAATAAACATAATAAAAAAAACCCAACAATTTGTGAGAGAGTCAGTTGGATCATTAGATGACAGAGGGGTAAAAGAGGTGCTAAGGGAGGACAAGGACATAGCAGAGAGACTGAATTAATTCTTTGCTTTGGTCTTTACTGAAGAAGATGTAGGGGAGTTACTCATGTCTGAAATGATATTTAAAGATGGTATATTGAAGGAATTGAAACAAATCTCAGTAAACCTAGAAGATGTAATGTAGCTACTTGATAAAGAGTAGAAAATTGCCTGGACCTGATGGTGTACATCCCAGGATGCTAACAGAACTGAAATATGAGATAGTAGGTCTACAATCATTCAAATCATCGGTTGTACCTGAAGATTGGAGAGTGGCCAATGTAACGCCAATTTTTAAAAAGGGTTCCAGGGATGATCCAAGAAACTACAGACTGGTGAGCCTGAGATCTGTACTGGGCAAAATGGTAGAAACCATTATAAAGAATAAAATTACGGAACATGTTGATAGTCATAGTTTAATGGGAGAAAGCCAACATGGATTTAGCCAAGGAAGGTCCTATCTCACAAATCTATTATATTTTTTGAAGGTGTGAATAAATAGGTAGATAAGTGAGTCAGTTAATATAGTATATCTGGATTTTCAGAAAGCCTTTGACAAGGTCCCTCATGAGATACTCTGGGGTAAATTAAAATGTCATGGGATAGGAGGCATTGTACTATTGCAGATTAGGAACTGGTTAAAAGATAGAAAACAGAAAGTAGGGCTAAATGGACAATTTTCTCAATGGAGAAAGGTGAAAAGAGGAGTTTCCTACTTGTTAGGCTCGCTGCTTTTTAACATCTTCATAAATGACCTGGAAATGGGAATAATGAGTGAGCTGATAAATTTGCTGATGACACAAAATTATTCAAAGCTGTTAAAACACAAGAGGATTGTGAAAAATTGCAAGAGGACCTTGATAAATTGGAAAACTGGATGTTCAAATGGCAGATTAAATTTAATGTGGGCAAGTGCAAAGTTATGCATCTAGGAAAGAAAATCCCAAACTATGGTTACACGATGCAAGGTTCTACATTAGGAACCACCACCCAGGAAAAGGATCTAGACACCATTTTGGATAATGCATTGAAACCTTCCGTCCAGTGTGCAGAGGCAGGCAAGAAAGCAAATAGAATGCTAGGAATCATAAGGAAAGGAATGGAGAATAAAACAAAGGATATTATAATGCTTCTGAAGCGTTCCATGGTGCAACTGCAACTTGAATATTGTGTGCAGTTTTAGTCATCATATCTTATAAAGGATATAGCAGAATTAGAAAAGGTACAGAAAAGAGCTATCAAAATGATAAATGGGATGGAAGGCATTTAAAAGGTTAGGATTCTTTGACTTGGAAAAGAGACAGCTGATAGGAGATATTATAGATGTCTATAAAATAATGAGTAGAGTGGAACAGGTAAATGTAGATTACTTATTTACTCGCTCAAAAAATTAGAAAGACTAGGGGACACTCAATGAAACTACAGTGTAGCACATTTAAAAGTAACACTGGTCAACATTGAAATCGTTATTGACTTTAAAAGGCCCTAATCTGTAGTATCTTGGTGAGCTGAACACGAATATAACATTAAAAAAAAATTATTGGCTCTCGTTTTGAAGATATTGCATGTAGTTCATTTTTGACATTTCACCATGTAAATTTATCCAGCAGGACATCAACAACATCCCAAATAAGCCTTGAATGATGTAATATTGCATCACATTGCATAATACCAGCATACACATCATCCAGAGTTGATTGCATCATTTTCTGATGCAATGCAATACTACTGCCAGACAGAAAGAAAAGTAATCTGGTATTCTGTTCCGATATTGAAAGCCTCATGAATGCCTTAAAAATTACTCATGACCCACAAGACTGGAGACTATTTATAGACTCTTCGAAACTGAGTCTGAAGGCTGTGCTTTTGAACAATGGAAACCGTCTTCCATCTATTCCAGTAGTGCATGCCGTCCACATGAAAGAGACATACGATAACTTAAAGCATCTACTGACTTCCATTAACTATAACAAGTACAGCTGGCACCTCTGTGGTGACTTGAAGGTAGTTGCCCTTTTAATGGGCTGCAGCAGGGATATATAAAATACACGTGTTTCTTATGTGAGTGGGATAGCCGAGCAAGGGATTGGCACTACTTGTGGAAGGAATGGAATCGCAGACAAAATGTAACAGTTGGAGAGAAGAATATCCAGCACCCAGCTCTGGTTGAGGCTCACAAAATCCTGCTAACACCCCTTCACATCAAACTAGGTTTGATGAAGAATTTCGTGAAAGCCATGGACCGCACTTCGCCAGCTTTCCAATACCTGCATGAAAAATTCCCTCGACTCAGCAAAGCAAAGATTAAGGAGGGAGTTTTTGTGGGTCCTCAGATTTGAGAGTTCTTCAAAGATGACCGGTTCAACAACTTGCTGCAGGGTGATGCGAAACAAGCATGGAATGCTTTTCGCCTAGTGTCAACAAACTTTCTCGGGAATGTTAGGGCAGAAAACTACAAGGAACTAGTAGAAGACATGCTGATGCAGTATCAGAAACTTGGCTGCAATATGTCTCTAAAGATCCATTTCCTTGATTCCCATCTCGATTTCTTTCCTGACAACTGTGGTATGATTAGTGATGAACAGGGCGAACGTTTTCACCAGGATATCGCAACGATGGAGTAAAGATACCAGAGAAAATGGTCCACTACAATGCTGGCTGACTACTACTGGACACTCCCCAGAGAAGCTCCCGAACAGCTGTACAAGAGACAGGTGAAAAAATCTAAGAAGTAGTCTATGACTTGGTTTTTTACAGGTATTAACCGAAGGCCTATTATATTTACTATTGACATGCATTTCGTGATGTAAACATTAATTCTTGTAGATTACAAAACAACTAGAGCCAACTTTGCAATTACACTGTCATATTAGTGTTCAGCATATAAAAACTGATAAGAAATTACTATTTTTATTTCAGTAACATGACTTTTATAAAAATTTGTTGACCAGTGAATCGTAGAAAATAGTTTTTCACTCAATGTGTAGTCAAAATCTGGAATTCATTACCGGAGGATGTAGTAAAAGTTGTTAGTGTAGCTCGGTTTAAAAGAGGTTTGGACAAGCTCCTGGAGAAGTCGATAATTTATTATTAAAGAGAACCAGGGAAATCCACAGCTTACCCCTGCCATAAGTAGCATGGAATCTGTGTACCTTTTTGGGAACCTGGCCACTGTTTGAAACAAGATACTAGGCTTGAAGGACCATTGGTCTGACCCAGTATGGCCTTTCTTATGTTCTTATATATTTCTGAACAAATTTAATTAACTTTTATATGTATTTTTTTAAATTTTAGCAATCATGGTGTTTTGCTCATGTTAGCTCTATGTCTTGACATTTTTGGGGTGGCTGTTGTGCAGTAATTTGTTTCTGTCCCCTGCACCGCTTGCCCCTGTCTCCCTGACGTCCATAAACTAAACCTGCATTCTTCTCAGGACTAGCCCAACCCTGGTAAGCAGCAAGGGGTCAATAAAATTGTCTCGTGCTCCTTCCTTCCTTTCCTTTTGTGATGCCTCTTCGCTGATGTCCTCTCTTATTTCTCCCAGCCATATTGGGTAACCAGGGATTAGTCTGTGAGGTATGGCATAGTCACAATCTCTACTGCATAGAATTCTACCTCCTGCCCCTCTTGGGCATGCTTCCAGAGTAGGGCCATGCTGCTGCAGGAGATTATGAGCATATACCAGCCCAGAGTCCTCATATCGGATACCTATATGACTACACATTGTACGTTTTAAGGAGCTGAGCAGGTGTGTTAGCAGTGATGGAAGACTGGCTGCAGGCATCAACAGTGAAAGGTGTAGGGGAGAGGTGGATATATGACACCTTTGGCATTAGGTTACTGGCAAGCCAAATCTTAAAGCTGCCCAGGATGGCCAGGAACTTTATATAATAGTCCTGTCTCTAGTCTGTTGGCCCTCACCCAGGTACCATGTGATTGCAGTATTGCTAGCTTGCGTTTCCTTTATCTAGGCCTTTTCTACTTATCACCTCTGCCCTTGCTGCTGTTTTTGATAGAAGCAGTGCCGGACTACCCAACAGGCAGAGTAGATATGTGTTTAGGAGCCTCAAGGCTAGTAAAAGCCCTGGCTCACATAAGTTTACTCTTTTATATAGACAGTATTTTTGAAAGTAAAAAATAAGTGGTGTAGTTCATTCGGTGCATACACTGCTGTTGTTTGAATTTGGTTTCTCATGAAAGCTTTGGCCCCTGCTGGTTGATGCATGGTATTGGTTTGTTTAAATGCAGGTCTTATGTTGCCATATAGCCATTTACATGGATCTTCTGAGAGAAAACGTCCCCAAAGTCTTGGTGCCTGAAGGCCCCAGAGAGTCTTAATCCACCAACACTCACATTCTAGAGATGTTGTGGGGCCCTCTATCCCACAACACCGTTTTTTCTAGATATTACCAATTACCAATTAGCAACAAATTACTCAGGACAAACTTCTGCTCAGATGCAAAGCTTCTTTATTGGTATACCAAAAGCGAAATAAATCACCAGTGCAGAGAGCAAAAGACTCTTGTCTGAGACTGTGACAGGCAACCCCCTCTCTGTCCAGGATCAGAGAGCAGATTGCCCACTGAGTAATGGAGCCTTCCCCTTATAAAGATATTCTCCGTCACAAAAACCTCTAGAAGTCTGATGTCATTCTGTAAAAGTCAGAGTTACTAGTAAAGAAAGAAAACTTTGCTAGAACTCCTTCTCTGAGGCCCCCTCCCATGAATAATGCCAATTATGCCTTAGGGCTACCCTCCCTTGCAGATGGTGCTCTCAAGGTTTTTTGCTTAATTGTGCTCCTTATCTGTGCTGTGAAGCAAATCTTTCCTGCATTCCTTGGCCTGTTTTATGGTCTTTTCATCTCCTGGTGCTAAATGACATTTTCCTTTTTCTTCTTCAAGGCCGAAAGTATGTGTTCTGCTAATTAATTCACTGAGCAGGCCTGTATTTCTCTCTGAGCCTGACTCCACGTACTTCTACTCAAAGCAAGGCCTCCAGACTACAGCAGGCCGCAAGGCTGTATTGTAGCATATACTTTCTTAGCCCACAGGACATTTTTCTTTTCTCCATCGTGCAAACTGCAGGCAGGCCATGATTACAGTCACAGATAGCATCTGAAGGAGCAAAACTATCCCTACGCCAAGATATCCCAACATTCCTCAATTTTTCTATTTTTTTCTTTTTCTGAGGTGAGGGCCAAAGGCAGGAAACCCAAATTTAGGGACTATGAATAACAACCATTTGTGACAAGGAAGGATCTTGCAAAGGTAAGAGCTCATACTGGTCCCTAGAGACAATATACAGAGTCTTAGTGCTTCGCATTAGCATACGTTTACAGCAGGCAAGCAAAATAGATAAGGTACAACAGGCAATAATTGCAAAACAAGCTATACTTAAAAGTGTAACAAAGAAAGCCTTAAGTCCTCCTCCTAAGCTAGCAAACCATGAAGAAATACTACCCCAAATATTGTCAAGCTGAAGCCCACCCTTAAAATCATTAATATGTAATTCAGAAAGGTGTTTTATCTTATTCATAGCATCAAGAACAAAAATAGAGTGATTAGCGATGACAGTACAACAATTGGTAGCATTAATAAAAGTACATGTTCCGCCTTCAGCAGCCAAAAGCAAATCTAGAGCTTGCCTATTCTGCAGAGTCATTTGCGTATTTTGCTCAAGGGACTCAGCTAAACGCGAAATAGAGTCAGTTACAGCTTTCATCTGGATATGTAGTAAACATTGAAGGTGACGTATAGCCATACCAAGTTCAGCAGTAAGGGCAGGGGTTGCAAAGGGGATCCAGGCCGTTGCACTGAGGGCATCCAAACGGGTTTTGGTCATGGGATAAGTGGAATTGATGTACTGATATGAAGCCTGGATAGCATCATTCTCAGCCACAGAGGAATCCCAAGGGCTAGAGTCAGGAGAGAAACTATGCTTAAATCTGTGCAGGAGGGAATGGGTAACAGGATGATGGGTGACATTAAGAGGGATTAAAGCAGAAAAAGAGGAAGTTTTAACTAAAGCACATGGCAAAAGAGAAAGGTTAATGATTTGATACAGGGTATGTCCACATAACCAATAGTGACCAACTACCGCCTCAAGGGATGAGGACGGAGTCCACCTATGGGTCATATGATAACCAGAATACAAAAAACCACCATTTGGGGAGTTCATGTAAAATGAATTCTTAGGCATATAACAGGACCTGTAAGGGGAGGGGGACACTCTACCTAATGAAACCATTACAGTGCCGTTTGGCATTCATGGGGCCAATGTTAAAACTGTTATTCCAGTATGTGGCATCTACAACAAAATCAGTTGCAGAAGTGTTTTTCCATAGGTCACGGGAGCGCAAGAGTGAGTACAGTAGGGTGAGGTTAGTAAAGTTGGGACCCCGCCAGAGAGGCAAGGTAGTATGGGCCCGTATATGCCATGAAGCATTTTGCACATTATAGGACATGTTACACCTAGCAGAGAAAGAAACAGAGGCATTAGAGATTAAACAGTAGACATAAGTCTGAGATTCTGGTGTAAAGACTGGTATGGGCTCATTAGAAACATTCTTGGAGCGCCAAGATTGGCTACATTGTATGGGTTCAAAACAACTAGGGGTTCTATCGTCATTGTCCCAACATGGCACACGTCCCATAATTTCAGAAAGGGATACCGAGGAGACAAGAACTGGGGCGTACCCAACCCCTTTAGGCAAAGGAGTACATATAATACAATCAGAGACATTTAATAAAGAAACAATTTGCAACACTGACTGCTTCCACGAGTTCAGAGAAACAACAGGAACAGCTCGGGGTACCTGCCGCAGCGGTTGGGTAGTCAGATTAACCTGGTTTTGCTCCTGGAGGTATAGGGCCTGCTGTCCATTCGGAGGTAGACACCGGATAAAAAGAACAAGAACAATTGAAAATCCCAAAAGAAAACTCAAAGGTAAAGGAAACATGGTACTTATCTGACTGTAGGGGAGAAAAATCCAAACAGTATTAAAAAAAAGGAGTAATATCACAGAAATTGATCACTAAAATGTCCAATGTTCAAGTAAGAGTTCAGTTCACAGCAGGGTTTGATTATAAACTCGTGGGAAAAAAAGCAAATTCTCCATCAGGATGAAAGAAGTGAATAAACAGTACAATTACAATGGAGATAAAAAGAAGTAAGCACAGGGACGCCCCAGGGGAGAGTGGGTAGATAGCAATCATTCTGATCAACGGAGCAACCTCGTGGTGTAAGTCTTTGGCGGAATGAGATTGGTCACTCAGATGAGACAGCTGGGACAGCTTTCAGATGACTAACATGTATCCAGGTGTCCACATCATTCAATTGAGCAGCGAAAGGGGATGCTGCAGTAACAATGTGAGGGCCGGAGAATGTAGGGCAGTCCCAGGAGGCACGAACACAATTTCTCTTATACACTGCGGACCCTATGGGGAAGCAAAGTGACAAAGGTGAACTGGATGCAGCCTGCGCATTTGTCACACGGTCAGCAATTTCTTGGAGCGCAATCCGGAGTCCTGCAAGGTAAGAAGAAAGATCATCATGTACCGAGACCAAAGACTGTGAAAAGGAGATGTGCGCATGCGCCGGCCTGTGGCCATTTCATGAGGCGTCAGGTGCAGCCGCTTGATGGGGCTGTTGCGTAGCTGAAACAAACACATTGGTAAAGCCTGTAACCAGGTCATGTGACCAGAAGCACAAATCTTTCTGAGCTGAGTTTTCAAAATGCCATTACAGCGTTCAACAAGACCATTAGAAGTGGGCTTATACACAGAAACATATTTCCACTGAACCGGGAGGTGCTGAGTGAGTGCAGAAACTAGGGCATTTCGAAAATGAGAACCATTGTCAGAATATATTACCTTAGGAATCCCAAATCGGGGTATGATTTGTGTTTGCAGAACTTCTACCACTTCCTCGGCAGTTTCTTTATTGCAAGGAAAAGCCTCGATCCATTTAGACCAGGGGCAGACCCATACCAACAGGTATCGCTTCTGTGCACATCTGTGGATCATATCAGTGAAATCCACGTACCATGATTCAAAAGGGCCATGCAAGACAGGAAGGTGACCTCTAGCCAGAGGTCTACCTCCAGGTTGGACATTCAAGATACATACAGGATATTTTACCACAATGTCTTGAATTCGATTCTTCATGTGAGGGCACCAAAAGGTATCCTCTAGCATCCCATAAACATATGCAGCAGTAGAATGATAGACATCATGTATGAGACCTGTCAGGCGTTTCAGTGCTACAAAACAGATACAAAGCTTTCCAGATGGGTGCACCCAGAGTTTCTTAACTTGGGTACAGCCTAGTCTCTCCCAATTTCCAATCTCATAAGCACAGGCATCTTTTGTTAGTCTGAGAGGTCAGGCACTGAATAGGTCTGAGATCTAGTAACAGGTAATGTTAGCGGTGCACCTTTGGTGACTTCTTTGGCTAACTGATCAGCTAATGCATTTCCTGTATGGAGAAAAGAGTCCCCTTGGGTGTGCCCAGGAACCCATTCACAGCATATGAACAAATTATCCATTCTGCGTCTCTCTAGGCACTCATAGATTTGGTATATCTCATCAAGGTGAGTGATTGTGCTAGCTGAAGAGGTAATGAAACCTCTCTGTGACCATTTTTTATGGAGTGCTGTCAGTACCTGTGCTGCATAATGAGAATCAGTAAAGATGACAAGGTTATGATTTTCCTGGTGTAACAAAACAGCCAATATTGCACAGATTTCAGCACCTTGGGCGCTGTAACCACCGGGCAATTGATACTGTAGTATCTCCAAAATATCACCAGAGGGGGATATGTGCACTGCACTGAACCCAGAACAAAGTGAAGTCTGAACCATCAGTAAACCAGATTGCAGAGTCTGAAGGCATTTCGTTAAAGGGCCGAATATTATCAGCAAATGCAAAGGAGGGGGCTCTGTCTCAATCCTCACCCACAGTAACAGAAACTAGGTTCTGTAAATAACCAAAGGGATGAGTTGCAGGAAATGACTTAAGAAGGATGTGACTTCGCAAAAGAGTGGCACAAACCTGATTTACACGCCGTGGGGTGAAATGGAGAGTGTTACTGTTTAACAAAGCCTCCACATCACCAGTACAGTACACTGTAAGAGACAAAGGGTGAAAGGTGTTATAAGTCTTTTGGACTGCCTCACTGAGAGCCACCAACCCTTTTTCAATGTCTGGTAACACTAACTCAGTGACTGAGAAAGTTCCTGACAAGTAGGACACTATCTTACCGTGATCTTGGTAAAGCACAGCTGCCCACATATGATGTCCATGGAAACTAATCAAGAACATTTCTTTTGAATAGTCAGGGAGGCAAAGACTTGGCGTATTTGACACATCAGACAGAAGTGATTGAAGTAAAGTTTGATCAGGGGCTGAGAAATTGATAGCAGTAGACCCTTTTACCCCCCCTTTCAGATATTTGCGAAAAGGATGTGTGCATTGACTGTGACCTGGGACCCAATTACGGCAGAAATTTATCATGCCGAGAAGGGAGCGTAATTCCTTAACAGTTTTGGGCGTCTTTAGCTCTAAGCAATGTTGTTTAGTCTTGTCAGTTAAAGAGAGCACACCTTCACCAACCAGGAAACCCAGGAACGTAACCTCAGACTGGCATATCTGTGCCTTGTCCATGTTAATTTGATAACCACAGTTTCTGAGGTGACACACAAGTTTGTCAGTGAGGGTTAAATTTGTTTCTGCCTCAGCAGTGGACAATAACAGATCATCCACATATTGCAAAAGTGATGCTTCAGTGGGTAGTTCAGCTTGAAATGGTTGCAAATCTGCCACCAGTGCTTGAGAGAAAATGGAGGGGCTCTCTACGTACCCTTGGGGTAACCTGGTCCATTGATAATGTTGACCCTCGAAGGTAACGGCCAGGAAACACCAGGAAGCAGGTTCGACCACAATTCCAAAGTAAGCATGGGACAGGTCCAAAACAGTGTGATATTTGTACAAAGTAGTTGCTGTTAGCAGTGTAGCAGGGTTGGAAACAACCGGGAACTGGGGTTCAACAACACTATTGAGTGCTCGCAAATCATGAACTATTCGCCACTTACCATTGGGCTTTTTCACAGGGAACAGTGGGGTATTATACTGAGAATTACTGAGTTCAATAATGCCATGCTGCAACAATTCCTGGATCTCCGGGCGAGATCCTTGCAGGGCATCAGGTTGGATCGGATATTGTGGAATCTTTGGTGGTTTGCAACCAGGTTTGATATGAATCGTGACAGGCGGGTGTGACTTAACCCGTCCATAGGGGCTAAGGAGCAGTGACCTTTCAGGACCTTTCTCTCCCAGTGGACCATAGGTGAATGTAATCTGCAATTTTACCAATAAATCTCTTCCCATCAAATTTACGGGACAGTGAGGGGCAAATAGGAAGGAATGACACACCTGTTGGTCTCCAATTCTCAGGGAAACCGGTGTAGTCATGCAAGATGTAAGGGGTTTACCATCAAAACCTGTGGTAATCATTTTCTTTATGCTAAGCTGACAGTCTTTTGGTAAAGCAGTTAACACGGAGGATGTGGCCCCGGTGTCTAGCAACATTTCAGTGGGCTCATCATTAAGGAATACCACTATTATGGGTTCCTGATAGGTAAGCCTAGCCTGTAAAAGATAAATTCTTAGTCATTGTTGTGGAGGGGGTCCAGAGCCCTGAGGGGGTACCCACAAGGGGAAACGCTTTCTGTCAGGATTTTCAGATCTACGTGGGACCCGGCATGTACGTTGGATATGGCCATAGCCACCACAATTCCAACACTGAGGGGTGGAGGAACGGTTATTTCGCTGGGAAGGGGAATCCCAACGCCGTGGCTGGGAATAACGGGGTCGCTGGGCTCCATTATAATAAACATGTTCCCTATATCGATCACATCCCTCATCACGGGGGTCTGGGACATCATCATCATAACAATCCAGATATTCAAAATCATCTAACTTATCCTGCTGCTCCTTAATTTTCTGTTTAAGCTTCTTAATGAGTTCCTCATCATTGCTTTTATTGTCTGTGGGTTGAGGCTTCGTGGGAGTCGGTGGCTCCTTATTCTCTTGCAATCCTTTAAGCTGAAGGTTCAAAAGACGGGCCTGAGCTTGCTTAAAGTCTTTTTCAGGTTTTAGGGTGTCCTCCTCTAAGGAGCGGATGTAGTGAAAGATATGGGCCTGTTGTTTGGGCCATGGCTCGGTCTCAAGACCTACCACAGACTTAAGTTTTGCTAATACTGTAGGAGGGAGAGTATTACAAAGAGTCTGGAAAAACATGAGTGACATGTTCGGGTCGTCATATGAAACGCCCATTTGTGCTTCCCACAAATCTTGGAATTTTGCAAGATATGCACTAATATCCTCTCCGGGTTGGAACCGCATAGTAGTAAGGGGGGTCATACTACGCTGCGTAGGGTATGTTTCCCGTAGAGATGCCCAAATTTGTGGACGGTAGTCATTAAAAGATGCACCGTCAAACCGATTATCGGCTATAGTAACATCTGGCAGGCCTGCTCCTATGAAAATCTGATTTGTGGCATTATTACCAAGAATTTTAGCAAGCAAAGCCTTCACATCTCCCAGGGCCAGGCTATAGCCGGCCGTTACCCTTTCAAATTTCTGAATCCATGCTCCGCCTCCTCGGTTTAAGGGAGGTAGGCTTGAAGCAATATTTGTCATGTCTGTGAAGTTCCAGGGGACATATTTCTGTCCATGAGTGGTGTGTATAATGGGAAACATTAAACCAGATTTGGGCTCCTTTCCCTCATATTTCTCCCAAACTCTCAGACCTGCTTCCATGTAGGTGAGGTCCCAGCCGGGATCACCCGCACCGCCACGAATACAAAGGCGGGCAGTATTAAGATGTACTGTGTCGAGTGAGCCAGTTGGGGGCCACTGCAACATTTGGGGCTGATTATTCTTGGTCCATCCGTATAGATTGGAGGACCAAAGGTACACATAATAACCATTTCCTCCCTCCATCTCTGTAACAAAACTCAAAATATCTTTATTTCCCTGCTGGACCACTAAGGACAAACCAACCCCATCTACATCATCTTCCTCATCTATGAGGGACGACAGCGGTTTGCCAGTAGTACATGATCGTGTCTGCCTATCACTCTTAGGCAACAATGGCTTTTGTTTGAGGTTCTTATCAAGGACTTTGACTTCATCAAGTTCTTTATTGGGGTTTAAAAGATCATCCTGTTTGGATTGATCCTGTTCGTCTTGATGAAGACGTAAGAGCTTAAATTCCAAAGTCTCTTTCTGCTTACTGACAGTTTCTTTGTCATTTTCTAACTGCTGCAGTTCCTCCTTCAAAAGCTTCTGTTGCTCTGCCAACAGCTTTCGTGCTTCTGAATATTCACTAACATCAGATGGCGGGGGCACTGTCGGTTTAAGATTTATGACTCCCTCAACTTCAGCCCACATGCCATTACCTTCTCTTATAGCATCGTTAAGAGCTTCAGTAATTTCAGCATCAGGAACACTAGAAGGAATTTGTTCCCGTTTAGGTTTTAATACTGGATCAGAGTAGCCAATAGCTGCCATGGTCTTACTTTCTGATGCCCAGTATGGTGGTGGGGAAACAGGAGCTGTGGGCGCTGGGTGAGGACCAGCCTGCATCCAGAGAGAGATATGCCACAGATGTTCTAGCTGAGCTTTTCCACATTTGGTAAATAAAATATGATCCCTAATTTTAGTTAAAATGAGCGGATCAAATGATCCTCCCGCTGGCCAGGCGAGAGTAGCATCCTTTTTCGCCCATTTCTCCCACTGTTTAGAGCAATTTTTTATTGAGGATTCCAACAGGGGGTTCTGCCTAATGAGGGAATCTATGGGAGTAGGACCAGACTCAGTCCCTTCCTTATCATTTATCACCTGTTTGGATTTTCTTTTAAACATACTCGACTGTCCCTTTCTTCCTATAATCAGTAAACCTGGTGTTTTCACTGTGCGGGGACACTTTAGTTACAGGCAAAATCCTGTTAATAACTTCACTTTTTACCGATATATATATATATAAAATCGAACCTCTTTATCTGCAGAGAAGTTGGTAAATTCGTTGGTAATGTCACCTTTTTGGCAGGAATAAACCTGCCAGCACCCTCTTTAAGTTACAGAGGAGCTGGTAACTTCGCGTTTTTTACAAAAATAACCTCTTTATATGCAGAGGAAACGAAGTTACAAAATCCAGGACTCAAACACACACACACAGTTCTTACGCTTTGTCCAAACCCAGCCGTTCCCCTCGCGGAGATACGGAACCGTGGATAAGGACACACAGGCGCTTCGCTCAAATTACTTTGGGCGTACAGTCTCACATATACACCAAGCAATCCTGGGACTTTGAAGATCTAAGGTCTGGGCAAAAAAAAACTTACTTTCCCTAATATTTACAGAACACCCTAATCAGTTACATAGCAGCACAATAGCAGAACAGTGATCACATAAAAGCATAACGTCACTACTCACCCACCGGCAAGTCTTCTGTCGTTGATGGGGTAGACAGGAAACAAATACTCACAAGCGACGTCTTCCTAGGGAAATCCAGATGTCACTGCGTCACACAGGGACCGCATGCACTTCTCCTGAACTGGCAGGAGGGAAGCACGTCTTCTAGGCCAGCAGAAGGAAACTCTTCCCCTGTTCTATTTTTTTGTTTTTTGTTTTTTTTTGTTATGTTAAGAACAGGAGGTAGCCTCTTCTCCTAAGGAGAAGGAATTCACATCCCCTGTTGTTGTCTTTTAAAACAGGAGGGAGCCTTTCGGACAAACACGCAGCCAAAAGCGTAGTCCGAAGAATCCTTGGGCAATTTAGAAAAAGGTTAGGAGTGACTACACTCAATTTAGAAGTGATATGCGGCACCCCGTAGGTTTCGGCACCATTTGTGGGGCCCTCTATCCCACAACACCGTTTTTTCTAGATATTACCAATTAACAATTAGCAACAAATTACTCAGGACAAACTTCTGCTCAGATGCAAAGCTTCTTTATTGGTATACCAAAAGTGAAATAAATCACCAGTGCAGAGAGCAAAAGACTCTTGTCTGAGACTGTGACAGGCAACCCCCTCTCTGTCCAGGATCAGAGAGCAGATTGCCCACTGAGTAATGGAGCCTTCCCCTTATAAAGATATTCTCCGTCACAAAAACTTCTAGAAGTCTGATGTCATTCTGTAAAAGTCAGAGTTACTAGTAAAGAAAGAAAACTTTGCTAGAACTCCTTCTCTGAGGCCCCCTCCCATGAATAATGCCAATTATGCCTTAGGGCTACCCTCCCTTGCAGATGGTGCTCTCAAGGTTTTTTGCTTAATTGTGTTCCTTATCTGTGCTGTGAAGCAAATCTTTTCTGCATTCCTTGGCCTGTTTTATGGTCTTTTCATCTCCTGGTGCTAAATGACATTTTCCTTTTTCTTCTTCAAGGCCGAAAGTATGTGTTCTGCTAATTAATTCACTGAGCAGGCTTGTATTTCTCTCTGAGCCTGACTCCACGTACTTCTACTCAAAGCAAGGCCTCCAGACTACAGCAGGCCGCAAGGCTGTATTGTAGCATATACTTTCTTAGCCCACAGGACATTTTTCTTTTCTCCATCGTGCAAACTGCAGGCAGGCCATGATTACAGTCACAGATAGCATCTGAAGGAGCAAAACTATCCCTACGCCAAGATATCCCAACAATGTTTAAGAACAAGTGTTGTGGAATGCTTTTTACAAAGCTTGTTTCCAAACCCTGGGACTAAAGCCTGATGCAGCAGACACCCTTTACTAGCTCTCGTTTATGTTTCTATCTGCTCACCTTCCCGATGTCCCAACCTCAGCTGTGGGAGTGGATCACACTTGGTGGGTCAGTTCCAAAAGGATGAACCCATGGTGGAGTGTGAACTCCTTTGGATGCAATAGGAAAAGCAGGGGTTTTAGAGCTTGAGTAGGAAGGAGTCGTCGTCTACTGGTTAGAGCAATGGCCTGATGACTAAGAGACCAGGGTTTGATTCCCACTAGCACTCCTTGTGGCCATGGACAAGTCACTTTACTCTTCATTGCCTCGGAAGAAAGACCTGGCAATCTACTTCTGGTCACACTTTGCCAAGAAAATCCAGGGGCTGCTGGGTCACCAGAAGTCAGCATTGACCCAATGGCACTTTAGCAATAAAAAAAAATGAGGTTTTGAATCTCAGTTCTAGATTTATTGATGCACGTTTCATGCATTTTTATACTGTATTTCGATTGTGCTGTATTCTTTTTGCTATGTTTTGATTTCTATAATGTATTTTAATTCTTGTATGTATTAGTCAAACGTGTTTTAAGGAAGGCAGTCTAAAATATAATATTTTGGGGTAGGAGGTCCAAGGGTGGCAAGGGTGGTAATTTTTGATGTCTTGGGGGCTTATGGTATTAAGGGACAATCTGAGGGGCTTTGGGTACGGAAGGCCCTATTAGTAGAGAAAAAAGTGATCATGTAGTACTGGCTGTCGCAGGAGGGTTCTCATACTGGCATTGGCGGAATGACTTGCATAAGTTTATAATTATGGAGCAAATGGATTCTAGGGGGGTGGGGGGTGTCCCCACGGCATAGGGAAAAACGTATGCTATTGTGGGAGAAGTATCTAATAGTAGCTTCTGAACAAAAGACAGGACTCTACAGTAGGTGGAACCTGGCAAATGGCCATGCCTTGTGCATAGTAATCCTAAATATGTGATGTCGCCTGTTGTGTAGCTGCAAAATGCAGAGTTGCCCAGTTTCAGGAGTGAGATTTTAAGCCAGTACTGGAATTCTGAAAATCTCATCCTGATGCATTATGGGACTTGCAGCACTGATTTCAGTGGGTAAAATCAGGGACTACAAAAAACATACTGCATTGCAATGCAAATTTAAAACCAGAATTGGAAAAAATTTCAGTCCTTGGACTGGGTAACTTGGCAACTCTGAAAATTTCTCTTGCTCTTGCTAGCCTCTACCCTGCTCATGTTACTGTGTAACATCGGTCATTACATTCTTGAAACCTGTAAGAGTTGTATTAGCATCCTAGTTCTAAGGAGTTACACATAATAGTAACTGTA
Source organism: Ichthyophis bannanicus (assembly GCA_033557465.1). Classification (NCBI taxonomy): domain Eukaryota; kingdom Metazoa; phylum Chordata; class Amphibia; order Gymnophiona; family Ichthyophiidae; genus Ichthyophis; species Ichthyophis bannanicus. Next base: position 451,610,801 of record CM066037.1, read on the forward strand.
TTATAACCAGTTTTCAAATATCCACTCAACTGGAACAATAAGATTTTCTCAACTGGCAAGATGGCTGAGGAAGTAAGAGGTACAGTAACTGTCTTTTGCCTTGATGGTGACCCAGGAGGAGAGGATGGCAGTCGTTTTACTTCCCTGTTCAGAGTTGAAGAGGAAGAAGTATTCATGGCCATAATTGGGGGCCCAGAGGAGGAAAAGAGAAATTTTGGGCCTTGGAGGATATTGAGAGGGCTGCTGGGGGAGGGGGGGGGGGAGAGTGGAGATGGGGACGGATAGCAGAGGAGGGGAGTAAGAGATTTAAGAATGACAATGGGGGGGGGGGGGAGGAGAGGTTGACAAAAGTGTAAGCTGCAGGGAGTTGGAGAAAAGAAGAGAAAACTACATCTGAGTGGAGTGGGGATAGTGCTGAAGGGGGGTTCCAATGGTCACTTGAATGACCAGGGGCCATCTTTGGCAGCCCCTGGCAACAGTTAAGCTCTTAAAATAGAGAGCGAAGGTAATGAGAGGGCTGCACAGCGGGAGAGGGGGAGGTATGTGCACTTGCCAGGAAAAAGATTTACTAATGCAATTGGTTATGGGGTGCAGGAGGTCAGAGAACATAAATTATAAGAATATCAGAAGACAAATGAAATCCTCAAATCTAGACATCTTCCGGAAGAAGTCAGCCAAAACAGGTGAAAAAAGAATAGTGTTGAAAGGTAATTCTTTCCCATGTTTGTGAGTATAGAGTGCAATAAATTTTATATTCTTTACATTTTAAATAATTGCCTTAAATAAATCATTTGCTAACAATTATTTTTATATTTATTTCCAAAGTGGTGTGTTTTAGAGCAATGAGCTGAAAGGAGCAAGTCTGAGAACTTGGGAGTTCACAAACAGCTGTTTGGTAGCCAGTCTTTGGGGTATGTTTACTTAGCTGCAGTAGCCACGGCCCCTATATTGCATGGAAGCCGCTACCGCAGCTAAGTACACATACCCCATTGTGTCCTCCCACAACATGAGTCATACTTCCCTTAATGGTATTGAATGATATCTGTGTAACCCCCTTTTTTTAAAGTGAGGTTTGTTTCTGGTAAAAGTTAAAGGGTTCCTCTTCAAAGGCTGTGTTAGATGTTCTTGGAATGGCAGCCCTGGCCATAGGGGATCCCTCATGCTTTTCCAGACTACTCCAAAAATGCTCCACAGCCAGGCGCTTTGCTCTGAATTAGAGAAGTTGACTGATGAAAGAAAAACACCAAGCAATGTCTTAATAAGAAAACTTGAACATGGTACAGAGACAAAACCAAAGCCAGAAAGTTTCACAGTTTCAAATCTTCAGCCATGATCCGCTGCTGACCAATTCAGAACAGTCCACAGACGATCCAAGCTCCAGCTGCTTGAACATTCACAGAAGAGAGACTCGAGGCCTTCCACTGTGCTCTCTGATGTTTTCCTCTCCCCTACCCCACAGCAACAAAAGAAAGTCCTTATATCCCTCTTCAAATATAAAAATCACTTCTCAGTAACTTTGGCGAACGGTGTCCTAGTGTAAACCGTGCTGCTGTGCCCAGGCCCCCCCCCCCCCTTCGTGTCATTGCTGCTGAGCCAGGACCACTGGGCAGAGCATAGAAAAGCTCCACTCCTCTGTGAGATTACAGATTACTCACACCAATGTTTTCCTTTTAGGTTGGATTGAGGAGCTGGCGCTGGAATAAAAGGTTAAAAGTTATTGAAAAGGGGGCGGGAATGGTAATGGGAATCATCAGACAGAAGTGTGGTGTTTAACAAACGTTTATGTGTTATTGAGGTGAGGTAGTTAAATAAAGAATAAGAATAAAAGAACCAAATTGTTGGGAAAACACAGGTCAGCAATACCAGCACATGCAGTTCACTCTCGGTCTGAGAAAATGTTACCATTTATCTGCAACCAACTTTGTACTTTGTCTCAAAAACCATACTCAACCAGCAATCTGTTTCCGGCGTTGAGGTTGGGGACAAATGATTCAACATCATCAAACCTCTTTCACTGAAGGTTTAGTGCTACTGGGTCTGGAGCCTTCCAGAATCTGAGATTGTCACAACAATTTTCCTGCTAAAATTCCAAAATCCCTGCCTCCAGGATTCCTAGTGGCACTTTTCCTGCCTTTTCTCCAAGGAATTTCCCCGCCAAAATTCAAAGTTCAAATTTCCTACCTTTTTCCAATGAACTTTCCCTACAAAATCAAATTCAAATTTCCAATGAACTTTCTGCAAAGATAAAATTTCCCACTTCAAATCACCAATAGGATTTGAGAACCACTATATATAAGAACAGACATCCATTGCTTAACCCCTTCCACATGAAGAAAGCCACAGCACGAAGAATGAAATGTCAGTTCCACTTACTAAGACACAGCATGACCCAGAAAACTGCAAAGGAGGATCCCGTACCAAGCTAGAAATGAGCCCTGTGCAACTAACAAATCTGGCACCCCCCTGCACCCAGCCACATTCAGTAACTCGCTATTTTTGAGCTTCCCGAAAGTCCAGTGATGGTATCAGCCTCCCCTTCTGTTTGTGTGCCCTGTGCGGTTGCACCATTCACATAGCCCTTGCTACTGCCCTGCTGCAAAGATAAAAAATGACTATTGTTTTTCCACCATGGGAGAAGTAATAGTTCTTTGGCTATGATTTTTGATAATCCCTAAAACAAATATTTGTGGGACGTGTACTTTTCATCCAATGTCTCTAATAGCCACCTCCTTTGGCCTGAGATGTTTTAGCATGGAAGTTATATAATTCTGCATGTAATACTCATTCTGAATGTACACAATAAGTATTATTTGAATCGAGATGGGTAAAAAAGTCTTCATGGGGCTTAGTCAAAAGGATTATTGCAATTTGCAGACCTGTCAAGCACATTAATCCTGCTGAGCGGGATAGTCAGCAGTACATACTTGCTTTGTGCTGCTGAATATCACTTTCTAACCCTTTTGAATGCCTCAATGTTAACCACTTAGCATTGGGGCATTCTGGGAACTGTGTGATCAGCAGCAATAAACCAGTTAATCTAAACTAGTTAAAGTTAGGTCATCCTTTTTTTTTGTCTGTCTGGCCAGTGACTGGAGTGGAGGAGTAGCCTAGTGGTTAGAACACTGGCTTGGTAACCAAGCAACCAGGGTTCAATTCCCACTAGCACTCCTTGTGGCCTTGGGCAAGTCACTTAACCCTCCACTGCCTCAGAAGAAAGGCCTGGCAATCTACTTCCAGTGACACTGCCAAGAAAACCCAGGAGCTTCTGGGTCTCCAGGAGTCAGGACTGACTCAAAGGCACACATTGCATTGCATTGGCCGGTGACTGAATATTGTTGGTGACTGGATAGCTAAATCACAATTGGGGCATACTGGTAACGACCAGTCTCTTTGATTGTGCTGAATATAGTCCCCTTCAACTTCTTCCTGAAATGTGTATAATTTGGGCCTTTAAGTTCTAATGGAAGCTAATTCCAGATGTAAAGCCTAGCATAGCGAGAAGCCCTATTCTGAGTTGAAACCATCAGACCACGCCCAAAAGCAACACCAACAGACTTTGTTGAGAAGAGCACTCAAACCATCTCATGTTTTCTTCTTTAATCATTTGGCTAAATACCTTGGCAGGCAGCTAAATAAACATACATCAAATGAGCAATTCTGAAATAAACTTTAAACTCATTGAGCAGCCAATGCAACGTACAGGCAGCAGGAGTTATCAAATTGTAGTTTTAAAACCCGCAGCAAGTTCCGTTGTGGCATTTTGAATTGCAGTCTTTTTAAACTCACTTGTGGTGGCAACCAGTAACATGGTTTGCTTTCCCTTTGCATGGCTCAGAGTATATGAACCAATCCAAATGTTGATGTAGGAATGAGAGCAAAAGAACAGAGGAAAGCTAAGTAACTAAAGGCCAAGGCCCTCGAAAACCTAAGATTTAATGAGATCGTGCTGCCTACTTAACTAACACCACTAATTATAATTTGATCTTTGTTGCTGATTCACTGACCTTTTTTGTATAGCTACCTTTGTTCCCTGACAGATTACACTTTACTTCATTATGGCAGTTCTCAAATTAGGCATAGGTCTTTTACAAATGCAAAATGCCAGCATTGATTCTCAAAGATTTTATTTCAGTTGAGCCAAGTGACATTTTTGGCATTCACGGTCTATGGGTGTGCTTGAAAAAACAAAAAAAACATAGTTTTATGGCATCATTGTTGTCTGTGGCTTCCAAAATGCTTGGGCTTCCTTGCCACAGAGCTGGATGTTAATTGTAGATTAAAAGTTTCATGCCAAGCCTTCTGAGGCCATGGAGGAAGAGAGCAGCAGATAGCTGTGGACTAACGTCCATCGCCTTTAAAGACAAATACGAATGTAAGTAGGGCACCCAGGCCTAAAAGGATTCTAGACAAAACAGCTATAGAACCGAGAGGTTAATGGCACCCTGTGCTAATCTGAAGTTATTTCCTTCTGAATTTATTGCCAGACTCCAGCAATGGAATGAGAAATTGGTCCAGATGGAAGACACAGCTTCTTATGAGCTAGAATTTTGCAGAAAGACCTTTCAGCAATGAATGCAGATTTTAGGTTAGATTTAGATTTTTCAGAACATTATATTTTGTTTTATATATGATTCATATATATATATATATATATATATATATATATATATATATGTATTAAAATGTTTTTCTCTTTATGTGGACTATTCAAAATTTCCTCTCTATACATTATTTGCACTGTCTGCAAGTTCTGTATCCATAGTGCACTACTGTCATTGTTCAAAGGGAAATTAAGGGCCATGTTTACTAAAGATTAGCATGCACTAACAAACATTAACATGCATTGAATGCTGAATGGTCCATAGGACTAAAAGTGCACAGTTTCCTTTTGAAAATGTTGCTAACTTAAATTAGCAGTCACAAAATCTGTCTGCTAACAGTATGTACCTCCTTTGCACCTGCTCTTTGCCAGGGTAGCAGTAGAGGGGATAAAATACTAATAGCATGTTTGTTTTTGCCTCTGTTTTATCTTAAAAAAAAAAGCATAAGAGATTGTACTGATGTCTGTGTGTTGTAGTTTGCATGTCTGTGCGTTTGAGTTTTTGTGCCTCTTTATTCCTCAGAAATGGTATCAAGTAGGACTATGAAAGATGGGGAGGGGGGGGGGGCACCGAGGGCCTTAGGCAGGGATGTCACCTTTGTAATTTAGATGCTTGGGATGTAATTACTGAGCATGTAATGTGGTAAAGAAATGCGTTTGCAGGATATTAAGTGGGAAGCTATCAAGAGAGACATAATCGAGGGTCTCATGAATGTATTCGATTCTACTCCTATCTCAATATGTCCAATAAGGCTACCAGCTGTCCCTGACTTTGGGGGATTATTCCTGATTTTAGAGCTGCATCCTTGACGGAGACTTCCACCTGTTTGGTAGCACCCTGTTCCCGATCCCAGCAATGGGGAAAGAAAACAAATTTTATTTTCAATGTAGTGCTTTAAATATGTCGGGTTTTAGAATTTGCATCCATTATCTTTATATTTTGCATAGTACAGGGGAAATGCATCACTGTTTCTATTTTTCTCTTAATTTCCTTCCTTGGAAGTGATGTTGGTACTGTCATGTGATGGATGTGGGGGGGGGGGGGGGGGGAGGGGAGGTAATGACTCCTCTCTCCTCCTTCACGCTTTGTTGTTCAAAACCTGAAATTAAAGTGTCTCCCTTCCACACACTCTTTGGATGTGTCCCAGATTTGCCTGCAAAAACTCTAGTAAACCTAATTTCCAAAGAAATCCCCCTTTTAGTGCAAGGATTAGCTATTGTTTCACTTTCAGTCTAGCAAACCCGCAGAATAGCATCATTGCTTTTTAAGATATGTTAGCTTTGGTTTGAAGTTGGACAGATAACTTCTAATCAGAAATAGCGGGTGGCATCTTTGCATGGAAGTTCAGGCTGCTGAAGGCAGAAGGATTATAAAGGTAAATATTATGGGCAGACCTATACTTACAGTGCAACAAGAACGAAGAAACATTTAATAAAACATAGAAATGGTCCTGAAAGAGCACGAGCTTTATAAAGTACAGAAGGCTAGTTCAACACAGCGGTACAACAGTTTCATCTGAGAGGGCTCTAATTAAAGAGCCAAATGTAAGAAAACAAATTAATAAGTTAAATATGCAGTATAGGCACTGGCATCTATATTGTGAGGCACTGTGATAAGCTGTTAGCTCAAGTAGTAGTCTAGCAATTTTATAAAATAAATATTGTTTTAAAATTGTGGTCGTCAGCATTTTTCGGCCCACATTTAACCTCAACGTGCATTATAATAGGACCCACTCTTTGAACTTTTTTACCATGTCAGGCCTATTGCATGGTCAAGTAGGATCCTTCTTTCTCTATCAAAGGCACGATGTACCAGAACTTACGTCCCCCTGCAGTGTGCCTAAGCTTACTTTTCTGTGGGTGCAACAGTTGTGAGGGCCTTTTGGCACTCCCCCACCTGCTACTCCAGGCCACCTTCTTCTCTCCCTTCTGACGGCTCTAGCAACCCACCTGAAGTCATGCTGCAACACAGCTGTGGGTTATGAACCACCGTTTAAAACATGATTTTTGAAAGTTGTTAATGCAAGTATGAGCTATTTATAGAAAGCATTTGTATCCTGCTTATTTTGCTTGCACTATGCATCCTAAGTGACTTAAGTTTGTTCAACCATAAGTTCTTTATAAATTACATAATAGATAGATAACTATTTCAGGCTAGCAGATCAAGCATAGTTCTGCAGTAGATAGGAGCACCGTTGGACGATGGGTGAAGAGAGTAAAGGCTTCAGGAAGTGGTAAAATGGAACTGGAAGATTGGCCGCGGTCTGGGCATCCTGCCTCAGCCCCTGCCTCAGCCACCAGTCCAGACAAGTTGCAGCGCCCTGCGATAGTTGCCAGCGGGCATTAAAATACTGTAAGCTGTTGCGGTGTGCCTTGCACACACCTTTGAATATCCCAAAGAGTTAATAATTGCTATTGCACTACCTCTACTGACGGAAAGCTGTACGGACAATTCCTGACTTGTGATGCGTCAATCCGCATGAATAATGTCATCAGCGCGCTGCAACTTGTCTGGACTGGTGGCTGAGGCAGGACGCCCAGACCATGGCTGATCTTCCAGTTCCATTTTACCACTTCCTGAAGCCTTTACTCTCTTCACCCATCATCCAATGGTGCTCCTATCTACCGCAGAACTTCCATACACAGCACACAACCGTTTGTGAATGTTTCTCACACTTTCTTTCTCCTCCACCAAGAATTCAATTACAGCTCGTTGTTTGTACCGTGTGTCACTCACAGATGCCATTTAAAGGATCACTACCGCCTCACTATTTGTTGGACGATTGTAAAATTACACACATGTATCCTTTGAAGTTCCAAGTTACTACCCTTTCAATTTCACACTATCTTCATTCTGGACTGAGAAAAAACATGTGGGGCATTACTTTCTGAGCAACCCTCGTAATACTATCCTTTTGCCAACACCAATCTATTGTATGGGCCACACTGTTGTGTTTCGAAGCATTATCTTCTGCATCAGGGCGATAGTACTGTTCAAAATTCTAGCACCAAAAACAGTCACTTAGCTGATATATAAACATTCTTCCCTTGAGGTTAATATTTTTCAATCTCCCGGATCTTCTGCTCAATATCAAACTACTTCTCCTACAGTTCTATACTTCCAAAGGCGATCTGTAGCATACTTAACATCTTGTGTAGTTCTGGCTTCTTTACTATTACAGGGACATCTCAGCTCCCACATTTAAATGGCCATGGTGTCTTTTGCAAAGATCATAGTCAGCAGGCCACTCCCTCCCCCCTTTATTGCTCCAGTCAAATCAATGTATACCAGTCCAGCTGACTATTCAAACCTTCCGGTAGTACCGTATTCAATGAATATATCCAAAACTGTTCTAAGTTCACTGTTGGTGATTCCTCCCTCTCCATTCTTTAGGGACCTCATCAATAATATGCCACCGAAGATCCGTGAAAACATGCTTTCTGTTCACAGTGATCAACCAAAGGTGCTCCCACTACTTTTCAATTTAATCTTGAACGATGTTCTTGTAAATGTTGGATGATTGTTCTATTCGTATGTCCAGCATAACTCATGGACACTCAATAATATATACTACCCAAGATGTTTTGCAATTAGTCAGCCTACGAGATTTGATAATCTTATTGGAGGGATATGCAGCCCAGCATCTCCCTCAATTGTTGCATTACAAAACTCAAATTCATTGCATGGAAAGTGACCAAAAGATGTCCCTCCTCCCTCCGCTTGATATTGCCATACATACATAGTTTATCGAAGGGTCAAAAATACTGCAAATTATCACTGGTTTCTCTGAATTAGGGGAATAATTAGAAAGTTCACAAATTTGAGAACCTTGAGAATACTGCTGTGTACCGCATTATTGCCCTGGAGCAACTCAACTGGACCACAGAACTTTGCGTACGTTTCTCCTTCACTTTGTCCACATAATTGACCTAGAGAAGTGCACCATATTCCTGACGCTGAATTGCAGAATGAATATCGATCATAAGCAAGACCAGTGAGGAAACTGACTGTTCCATAGTGGCTATAACATTCCAGATAGTATCAAGGTCATGCTGCTGGGCCAGCTAAATGGCACCCTGGATTTAAGCCCCCCTCCCTCCCGATATTGCAGTATGTGTTGTTTTTGTTTAGTTAGTTACTATAACTTAATATTCCAGCATGTACAGGAATGTCCTAAGGTGGATTATAATAAAATTTAACATTCAGTAAACATCAATTTTAAGATGGAAATCTTATCATATTCAGCGCAAAGGTCACAACCAGGGTTGCATGTGTGGCAATATCCTCCGAGGAGGATGTTAAGAAATTAGACAAATCTAATGAATCCTTCTGCACTAACTGCCGAGCCTCTTTGGGTGGAGCTTCAACTAAGGGGCAAAATACATTTTGAACTCTCTTCTCAAGTTGCCATTTTGGCTGTTCCTCTCATATTAATTAGCTTTATTGACCGAGAAATGGGAACAGCAAGTGAGGTAATCAAATCTGCTGATGTCACCAAATTATTAAAGGTTGTTAAATCCCATGTGGACTGTGAGAAATTGCAGGAGGAGCTTGCAGGACTAAGAGATTCGGCATCCAAATGGCAGATGAAATTTAATATGAAAAAGTGCAAAGTGATGCACACAGGGAAGAATAACCAAATTATAGCTACACCATGCTAGCTTCCACATTGGAAGTCGCTACCAAGGAAAGGGATCCTAGGCATCATCGTGGACAATATGCTGAAATTTTCTGCCGAATGTGCACTGGCAGCTAAAAAAAAACAACAACAAAAAAACCCCTGAATCCTAGGAATTATTAGGAAAGGAACTGAGAACAAAACAAAGATCATAATATTTCCACATCGAGTATTGTGTGCAATTCTGGTCGCAGCATCTCAAAAAGAAAAAAAAAAACAGAAAAGGACAGCCAAGACGATAAAGAGGATGGAACGACTCTCTAATAAGGAAAACTAAAGAAGTCAGGGCTCTTCATCGTGAAGAAAAGATGGCTAAGGGGAGATACGATAGAGATTTCTAAAATCCCGAGCGGAGTAAACGTGAATCAATTGTTTACACAGTACAAAGATTAGGGGGCACACTTAGTGCATTTAGAATAAATAGGAGAAAATATGTTTCATCCAACAAATAATTGAGCACTTGAAGTCATTGCTGAAGGATATGGTCAAAGCTGTTACCACAAGTGGATATTAAAAAAAAAGGTTTGGACAGGTTCCTGGAGAAAATGTTAATAGGCTGATATTAAAGTAAACCCGGAGAAAGCCATGCTTAACCCTGGGGATAAGCAGCATGGAACTGTCAAGTCTATCAACATTTTGGGATGCTGCGAGATACTTGTGACCTGGGTTCACCCATTCTTGGAAACTGGATACTGTGCTTGATGGATCTTTGGCTTGACCCAGTATGGCAATTCTTAAAATTCTTAGGTTTCCCTTCCCCCAGTCAAATTTTTCAGTTCAGCTACATGGCTATTTGGGGGATCACATGATAACTAGAGAGAGTAGTAGCAAGATAACATGACTTATGCCATTCCCCAAGAAAATTGCTAATTTTACTTTATAATTATTGGTAAATGTCACAAAATATAGCTAAAGAACTTTCCAATGCTCTATCTCCAGGATATTGGTTGATTGGCCAATAGAGCAGTAAAAAACAAAAATGTAAGGGAGACAGGTATGTTGGACCTGGCAGAAGACTTGTCCTCTGGTGGGAAAGAATGGAACTCCCCTTTTTTGCAAAAAAAAAAAAATTCCAAGAGCATTGATAACAAACTCAAGATTGTAGTGGAGAAGATTGCGCAGTTGGGAGTCTTAAGTGAAAGGATGGGTATTGTGAAGACATGAGTGAGTGACCTAAAGATGTGCTCACTTCATATGAACCCAATATCAGTGCATTGGAGAGAGAGACAAAAATATCTGACAGGTTGCAGAAGGATTTAGAAAATCACAGCCAAAAAAACAATATCCGTACAGTTAAACTCCTGAGAAAAATGGAGGGATAAGACCCATTGGAGTTTTTGACAAAATGGCTACCAGTTACTTGCGATCACGATGATGGATGGCAGAATTAATTGTGGAGTCTGCCCAGCCAATAGGGAAGATAACCTAGCCACAAACAGAAAAAGACACAGGATAAGTACAGAAGATTGCTATATAGGAAGAGGAACATTCCTGCTTAAAACAAATTTGAATGACTTTCACTCTTCATAAAAGCATAGTGGAGGTAACCTGCACAGAGCGGCAGTTACAGCCTTCAACATCTTGCTAGGCAGACTGGATGGACCATGCTGGTCTTCATTTACCGTCATTTTCTATGTTACTATGTTAGTAATTGATTTAATGCACTGTTAGGAACTTATTGGGTTGTGTGGTGGAAAGTGTGTGGGTGAGTGAATGCTATAGGATGGGTAGTATAATTGTGTGTATGGTCACGGATTAATTGTTTTGGGAGACATTTTTAGTTGTAGTAAAGTGAAGTGGAGGTTATAATATGCTTATGTAATTTTTATATTTGTTGTTTGGGGCCATCAGTGTCCCATGTTAAAGAAAAAAAAAACTAATTTGTTATATTTGTTTAAAGCTGAGCTCAACAAATCCCAGGTGGCAGGTCACTATGGCAACCAGAAATTTATAACTGGGGACTGGGATTTTTTTTGTCCTCCCCTTTTTTTTCATGTTTCAGCAGCTGTCTGCTTACGGGGATCTCATCTCCCATGGGCAAAAGAGAAGAGAATGGCCATGATCACGGCAAAGATCCCTTCTGTTTGCTTGTGGGAGATCAGATCCCCTGCAGACAGAAGGGGAAGGCTGCAATCATGGCCTGCAGTCTACATCAACAAAAAGGTTGGGAGGGTGGAGTAGAGAAGGCAGGGAAAATTTGAAAGGTAACGGGCTTAGAAAAAAAGGTGGATGAGAGAATGGAGGGCAAGGGATGGGAGCATTAGAGAGCATGGTAAAGAGGAAAAAGTCTGGGGGTACCAGCAGAAGAGGAGTTGGAGGGATGAGGGAAGAGTGCAAGTTGTTGGAGTTAAAGGGATGATTGCATGGGGACCGAAGGGAAAACTGCATATATGCCAAAAGATCACCCTCTTGCACCTCACCTCCACACCACACACATACAGACACTTAGGGGGTTATTCTGTGCCATGAATAGCGGGGATGGATGTCCTGCCAATTGTGTGGGAAAGTTAGATGGGGGCGGGGAAGAGGTGGCTCGGGGGTGGTGTGCCGTTGTCAGCCCTGGACATACAGGGCTGATTCTAATGTCGGCCCTGTATGTCCAGGGCCGGCGACTTGTACGGGGAAGTTAATTTACCTCCAAGGTGGAATAACTTCCCGGTACGTCCAGGACCAGCAGCCCGCGTCGCAGATGGGGTAGGGGGGGGGCCCAAAGACATTCCAAGCAGACCGATCCTGGCCTTAGGAGGCCAGATCGGGGGTCGGGCTGCATGGAATGCAGCTTTGGAGTCCGGCAGCCAGCATTGCGACTCTTCAATGGAGCCATGGTGACATGGCACCGCAGCTCCATTGAAGAGCCTTGACTGAGTTAGCCGGGACGTTCCTGTATGTGCAGGCCAGGCTGAATTGAAGTCCCGGCCTGTGTGTACAGGACAGTTCACGATTCTGATCCTGTGTGGCTACACGTGCCCCGCGGGATCAGAATCGCAATCTGCTCTATTTGTCTGGCTCAGATCGGACGTACAGAGGGGATCTACGTCCGGGATGGAATGAGCCTGTTACTATTTATTTTTATTTATTTATTTATTTAACAATCACTTATATACCGCACCTTCCCATGGATCAGGTGCAGTTTACAAAGAACAAGTTAATGGACAGAGCAAAATCTGTTTGTTTTACATGGAACGTAGTAAACTATGTACAGAGGCAGGACCTTAAAAACAAAACAAGCTTAGTTTCAGTTGAAACTGGGTCTAGGTTCAATAACAAAACAACGTTATAATGTGTTACAACTATGTACAACTATACAAGATATTGTGTTTATACTATGTGAAATGCATAGTTGTAGAGTGATTAAAAGTAATAGTTAGAGTAATGATTCACCGGAGAGAGGCATTGAGTATCAGAATAAGGGTATTAATATAACTAGTTGCTATTATTTATGTCTTTCTTGGTGGGATTTGAGTTGTCGTTAGTTATCCGTTTTCATTATGGGGGAAGGAGTATAACAATGGATCGAAGTGTGATGTAAAAAGATGGGGTTTTAGTTTCTTTCTGAGTTCCTTAATTTCAGTTACTGCTCTAATTTCCTCAGGGAGGGAATTCCATAAGGTGGGTGCTGCATGGGAGAATGCCTTTTTATTAGTTGTCTTTTTAGCTTTGGTGTAATCTTTCGGGGTTATTATTTTGTTTGTGTAGCCTTTCCTATGTACTATTTTATTAGAGTCCTTAGTGATCAGCTTGCTTAGTGTTGGTGGAGACATGTTATTTAATGCCTTGAAAGTGGTTATAATAGTCTTATAGTTTATCCTATATTGTATTGGTAGCCAGTGTAAGTTAGCTAGTATTGGTGTTATGTGTTCAAATGTTTGAATCTTCATTATGATTCTAGCTGCTGCATTTTGTGCTAGTTGGAGTCTTTTAATGTTTTGTTTAGATGTGCCTATGAGGATTAGGTTGGCAAAGTCGAAATGAGGTGTGATGATTGCCTGAATTATGCTCATAAAGTCATGTAAGTGGGCATAATTGCTTTATAATTTTGAGCTTGAAAAAGATTTTTTTTGTTGTGTTTCTAATGTGAGAGTCCATACTGAGATGCGTATCAAGGATCACGCCTAGTTATTTCACTTCATTTTTTATTTTAATATCTTGATTTTGAATTGTGATGTGTGATGGGGGCGTGTATGATTGGTCTTTCGTTACAATTAATATTTCTGTTTTTGAGTGGTTGATATGGAGATTGTGGTCTTTTAGCCATGTTGTTATTTCATTGAGACACTCGTTTAGAAGTTGCATTGGTAGGCTAGGAATCGTGAATGAAATGTACATCATTATATCGTCCGCATATATATGATAGTGGACATTGAATTTTTTAAAGATATTGCAAACAAGTTGAATATAAATATTAAAAAGGAGGGCTGAAAGGGCCGATCCTTGTGGGAGGCCAATTTCCTGGTTGAAAGTGTTTGATGTTTGGGTGCTGATTCTAACTGTTTGTGTTCTGTTGGTTAGGTATGAAACAAACCACTTGTGTGCAGTTCATTTGATTCCTATTTGACTGAGTCTATTGAGCATTAAGGTGTGGTGTACACTATTGAATGCTGCAGAGATGTCGATGAATAGGAGGATGAATGCTTGTTTGGGGTTATCAATTCCTCTTACAAGAGTGTCGAGTAGGACCGCTAGGAGCGTTTCTACGCCATGGCAAGGGCAAAACCCGTATTGTTGTTCATCTAGGGGGGCTGAGGTATCCATGTAATCCTGGGTTTGAATTTGGACAACCTTTTCTATTAATTTGGCCATGAAGGGTATACTTGATATAGGTCTATAGGAGTTCGGTGATGTTTTGTCAAGGGTGCCGTTTTTAAGTATTGGGCGAATTTGTGCATGTTTTAGAGTAGGTGGTAAATACCCTTGTTGTAGAGAGAGGTTGATTATGGGAAGAATGAAGGAGGAAAGAGTTGATAGGGTTTTCTTTATCCAAGTTACTGGACAACGGTCTAGGTAAGAGGTTGTCGTATTAAGGTTAGATATAATATTCTTAAGTGTGTCTTTGGTTAAAGGATGGAATTCTGACCAATCATTTGTGTGATCATGGCATGGCTTATTTAATGGTTTTGGTGTGAATGACTGCAGTTTTGCTTTGTTTATATAGTGATTAGCTAAAGTCTGGGCTGAAATATCTGTAATGTCATTGCTAGAGTTATATGTGTTATTCGTTAGGTCTTGAACAATGTTAAATAGTTCCCTCGGTCTATTTAAGGAGTTAGTTAAAATGACTGCATGGTAGTTTTTCTTTGCTTTATATGTTTCTTCTTTATACTTTTTTAGGTAGTCATTGTAAGCCTCATAGTGTGTTGTAGATTTAGTTTTACGCCAGCTTTGTTCAATTTTCCTCAGCTCTCTTTTCATTAACTTTAAGGTATTGCTAAACCATGGGGCATTATCATTTCTAGGACGGTTGTTCATGTTGATAATTTGTTTTGTTGTTAGGCTATATGTAGCTGCATTATTGATAGTTCTATGTCAGTTTGCTACAGCTTCGTCAAGGTCAGTTGGTGAAAGAGAAAGAAGAGGGATTGTTTGATCAAGGAAGTCTTCTTCATTGAATCTCTTAAATTTGGTGGTTAGTGTCTGCAGCGGTTTATGCTTATTACTGGATATAGGGTATCTGAGGCTTAATTTTATGAGGTGGTGGTCAGACCAGGGGACTGGTGAGCACTCCAGTGATGCTGTGTTATAGAATTTGTGGAGCACTTCAGGGAGGAAGATAAGGTCAAGTGTTCCTCCTTTGATGTGAGTTTTTGTGTTGATGATTTGGTGAAAATCCATATCTAAGATTGATTCTAGGAAGAGAGCTGAGTGTGTGGAGGGTAGGGATGGAAGGTTGAAGTCACCAAGCAATATTATTGGGTTAGTTACAGTGAATGAGCTAAGGAAATCAATTAGAGCATCCAAGTTTTCAGCTTTTTGATCAGGTGGTCTATATATTAAGCATAATCTGAGGTGGTCAATTTTTAGGATGAGTGTGTCTATATTGTTAGGGAGGACAGTTGATTGAGGTTTTGCTTTTAGTGTTTTCTTTGTCATAATGAGTACTCCTCCTCCTCTTTTATGGTGTCTATGGGTGTGGGCGATATCGTAATTATTGTTCTTTAATTGATTCAAGTAAACAAGGTCGGTGTCTGCTAGCCAGGTTTCTGTTACACATAAGATGTCTGTTTTTTGGTCATTTAGTATGTCTGTGAAAATGGGGAGTTTGTTTTTCATTGATCTTGCGTTAATTAGAATACATGTTAGTGAATTTAGGTTTATTGATGTTATGTTGAGTATCAGTTTGGGGTAATAGTGTGGGTTTTATATGTATTAATCTAGGGCGATTTGTTTTTTTATTGTAGCTTATGTTAATTTGTCCGGGAGAGGGATCAGTTCTCATTATTCTTTGTATTATTGGGATTGACTTGTGGTATTTGTTGTTTAGACTGTGAGTTAGAGTAATTAATGTTATAATTATTGTGCAGTAACATAGAATTCTACAGCAGAAAGTAGTTGAAGGGGACATCTTTGTAGCTTGTTAGACTTATGAAAATGATTTTCTATATATCAAGGAATCAATCTTATGCTTGTAGGGGAGTGTGATAAAGGAATGAGTTCTGTCAGCATGGGTCTATCTGAAGCTATAATTGTTGCTATCTATATATTTCTGTCTAAAGATGCCATGCAGTGTAGGAATTCTGGCACTGGTCTCACGAGATTTGAGAACATGAGACTAGTGCGAGAGACAACCGTGGGATGAGGTGGGGAGAAGGTCACAAGCACTAGCTCCTAAAATTTTGATCTGGCTCCTAAATCTACAAAATTTTTGTCAAGGCCTGGTTTAAATTTGATTACTTTGAACAATATTGGTTAAGGAGGGAGGTAGAAACCCCAGAATAAGTTAATTTCTGTAGCCTTGCTAAATGTCAGATCTATAAATAAGGGAGTTTTAATTCATGATTTAATTTTAGAGCATAATCTTCAGATTTTATGACTTGGATGGGTGATGGTGATTTGATTACCCTGATCCAATTTTGCCCACAAAATTATTTGTATCTTTCTAGGTCACAAGATTATGGTAAAAATGGGTAAGGGCAGTTGTTTTTCGGCAACAATCAGCATTAGAATTGGTCAAATGGATTGGTATGAAAGGTGGAATTTGTTAGTGAAATTACCCCACTTCTATTATGTTAGGAATTTTGATTATTTATTGTCCACCATCTGCAAATTCAATCTTACAGATTTCTGCGCTTTTGCTGACTATAGGTTATCATTTACTAAGCTATTGAAGTAGGAGATTTTAATATTCATATGGATATTTCTGATCAGTTATCTTCAGTTGAATTCAGGGGTCATTTCATGATTTGAGCCTTCAATAATTAGTTGATGTCCCATATCATAGATCTTGCATTAAGTATAATAGCTCTGCTGAAAAAGATATAGGAGATATACACATGCCAGAAATTATATTTAAGGCAGTGAACTGTAGGAACTGAAACAAATCTCGGTGTATCTGGAAGATATAATTAGGCAATTTGACAAACTAAAGAGTGGAAAATCACCTGGTCTGGATGGTATACATCCAAGGGTGCTGAAACCTCAAAAATGTAAACACAGACCTACTATTATTAATTTATAAATCGCTATTAAAATAGTCTATATTAGTACCTGAAGACTGTAGCACCAGTTCTAAAAAAAGGATTCCAGGGGTGAGCCTGGAAACTATGGACTGTTAAATCTGACTTTGTTGCCAGGCAAAATGGTAGAAATTGTTATAAAGAACATATAGATAGTCATGGTTGAATGGGACAAAGCCAGCATGGATTTAGCCAAGAGAAGTCTTGCCTCATCAAGCTGCTACATTTTTTTTTGAAGGTGAGAATAAACAGGTAGATAAAGGTGAGCCATTGGATATAGGGCCTGATTTTCAAAGGCATTTACCCGGGTAACTGCCCTAGTTACCCATATAAATGTTTTATCCAGGATTTTTGAAAGGCACCTACACAGGTAGCACCTTTTGAAAATCCCAGATAAGTCCCTAATGTGCCTAGATGCTATGTGGGTGGCATCGGGGCATGTTGGGGGCATTCCAGGGTGGAGTGGGGGTGGAGGAAAGGGCTAACTGGCCACAGAAGTGAAAATCCAGGTTAAAAGGTTCGGTGGTCAGGCTATGTGCCGACGTGGCACATAGCCTGCCTTACTCAAAATCGGGCCCATAGTGTATCTGTATCTGGATTTTCAGAAAGCCTTTTTCAAGATCCCTCATGAGAAACTCTTGAGTAAATTAAAAAGTTATAGGATAGGAGGCAGTGTACTATTGTAGAATGGGAACTAGTTAAAAGGTAGAAAACAGAGAGTAGAGTTAAATGATCAGTTTTCTCAGTGGAGAAAGATGAATAGTGGAATACCCCAGGGTTCTGTGCCTAGCCCACTACTTTTTAGCATATTTATAAATGTCCTGGAAAGCGGAATTATGAATGAGGTGATCAGATTTGCAGATGTTACACAATTATACAAAGTTGTTAAAACAGAAGAGGATTGTGAAAAATTGCAAGAAGACTTTGAGACGGGGCATCCAAATGGCAGATGCGATTTAATGGGGATAAGTGCAAAATTATGCACAGGGAAGAACAAGGCAAACTTTAGCTCCATGATGCAAGGTTCCATATTAGAAGAAACCACTCACGAAAAGAATCTAGGTGTCATCGTGGATAATTCGTTGAAATCCTCTGTTCAGCGTGCAGCAGTGACCAAGAAATCTATTAGAATGCTAGGAATTATAAGGAAAGGAATGAAGAATAATGTATTTTAATGCCTCAGTATTGCTCCATGGTGCAACCAGACTTTGAGTATTGCATGCAGTTCTAGTTGACGCATCTTAAAAAAGACCAGAATTGGCAAAGATACAGAGAAGGGCAACTAAAATGATAAAAGGGATGGAAGGATACCCCGTTATGAGGAACAACTTAAAAGATTAGGGCTCTCAAGCCTGGAGAAGAGATGGCTGAGGGGGAAATATGATAGATGTCTATAAAAGAATGAGTGGAATAGAACAAATGTATGAGAATGAATCGTTTGTTTATTCCTTCAGAAAGTATAAAGACTAGGGGACATTTAATGAAGCTACAAAATAGTACATTTAAGCCTAATCTGTGAACATTTTTGTTTTCACTTAGCATGTAATTAAACTCTGGAATTTGTTGCCAGAGGATGTAGCAAAAGCTATTAGTGTAGCTGGATTTAAAAAACAGTTTGGACAAGTTCCTGGAGGAACGTCCATAAACCATTATTAAAGTGGACTGGAGGAAATCCATTGCTTCTTCCAGGGTAAGCACCTATTCAGAGGCTGGCATCTACCTTGATGAGAGGAGGTTAAGAGAATTTAACTCTAAGACTGTGTTTTGTGGTGAAACAAGCCCTATTGATTTTATGAGATCACTCCTCAGGATGTGGAATGAATTGTGAATAGGAAGTTCCATCACCAGATTGCAGGTAGCTCAGTTTATTTATTTATTTATATTTTTATTTATTTATACATACATTTATATACCGCATCTTCCAAGGTTCAGTTGCGGTTTACAGTTGAACAACACTTAACAAAACAAGTTTGTTTTACAGGGAACGTCATATTATAACAGAACATATCTACAAGGAACATCAAATTATATATAGTATATATGGTCTAAACATTGTAAGATAAAATAGAACAGGTTAACTATATACAGTTTTATGTATATATATACAAGGAGGTGAACGGATATAAGTTGTGAGATTATCATATGTATGTGTTATCTGTATATGTTAAGGGTTTTTGCTTAATGTAGACCGATTGCTGTTTAACCTTTGTCTATAGTGGGTGTTAAGTTATCTATGTTATAGTTTATGGTGAACAGGTACGTTTTCAATTTTTTACGGAGTTCTATGATTTCCGTACATGTTCGAAGTTCCTCTGGGAGGGAATTCCAGATCATTGGGGTTATGTGGGAGAAGGCTCTGTTATTAGTTGCTTTATGGGCTCTTGTATAATCTGTCGGGATCTTTAGTCTATTTAATTGACCTTTTCTGTGTGTTTGCTTGGACGGTTCTTTATGTATTAAATTACAAAGCATTGTTGGGGCCATATCATTTAATGCCTTGAATGCTGTTATTATTACTTTGTAGGTTATTCTGCTTTGAATAGGTAGCCAGTGGAGGGAGGCTAGTACTGGTGATATGTGTTGGAGTGAATTAATTTTCAATATGATTCTTGCAGCTGCATTTTGCGCTAATTGCAATCGTTTGATGTTTTGTTTTGAAATTCCTATTAGTGTTAGATTGGCAAAATCAAAATGTGGAGTTATTGTTGCCTGTATTATGTTGATAAAATCTTGTGTAAATACTAGCGGACGAAGTTGTTTGAGGGTTTTGAGTTTGAAATATATTTTCTTTATAGTATTGCTAATATGTGTTTCCATCGTAAGGTGCGTATCTAATATAACGCCTAGATATCTTATTTCATTTTTTATTTTGATTTCTTCATTTTGAATTTTTATATGTGTTGGAGGGATGTAGGTTTTGTTCTTAGTCACAATTAGAACTTCAGTTTTAGTGTGGTTAATGTGGAGGTTTTGTGTTTTTAGCCACGTTGTGATTTCATTATAGCAGTCCGATAGGAGTTGTAGTGGTAAGTTGGGTATCGTGAATGGTATATACATCATAATATCGTCTGCGTATAAATGATACTTGACTCCAAAATTTTTGAATATGTTGCAAACTGGTTTTATGTAAATATTAAAAAGCAGAGCTGACAACGCTGACCCTTGTGGTAATCCAATCTCTTGTTTATATGAAAAACCTTGACTGGATGAACTAACCTCCAGCCAGCAGGTGTCAGTAGGTTCCATTTGGTTGGTTGGCTGACTTAGTCTGCTCTTTGCCTGCTACTTTCTTTTGGAGGCCGGAGGGACTGGGATTTCTAGTCCTATAGGCACTCCTTGTGGTCTTGGGCAAGCCACTTAACCCTCCATTGCCCATGTTCCCTGTAAGTATTAGCGTATGTGTGTCATATCCCCTCGTGTTAAATGTATCTCCCAATTGACCGCTTTGACCCGGTGAAAAAGCGGGATATAAATACAGCTAAATAAATAAATCTTGTTCTTAGCTGGGATTTGTATATAAATCCAGTCCTGGCTATATATCTTTTCCAAGCTTGCTCTGCACCTCGGTGTCACCTTGTGCTTGGTTTCCTTCTACACTGTGGATTTTCATTCACCTTGTTGGATGTTCCTAGATCCTGCAACACTTCTTGTTGGGCATTTGTTTTACTCCTACCTTGCTGTTCCTTGGCGAATGCCCTTGGCTTGGTTTTCCTGTCTCATTTAGAGTTCTTCTATTCCTGGTTCTCATTTTGAGTCCCGGGTTCGGGCAGCGAAGAGTTGGTAACCACCAATACCGGAGAGCTCAGTCCAAAGGGAAGGTGACTCATGCAGGCAGAAGACCCCATCTTAGCTATGTATCCTGTGGAGAACTTCACCTGCTCACTGTTCTTGGATCTTTCCTACTGACAAGAACTGTCACAGTGAATTCATTAAATCCTATAACTTCATTTTATTACTCGGTATTAGTTTTGGTAAATATGATGCACTCCACACTTGCACCTGAATTTGTATCCATTATTAATTCCTCACTTATCTCAGGATCATTTCATGATAAATTTAAAAGGGCAATTAATAGACTTACTCAAAATTTAAAAAAAAAGGGGGAGGAACAGAAGCAGTGGTATTACACTTATTGTGTTATTTTCAAGTTCAAAAGGGCAGAGGATGGGACTGTTAGTGTTATTAGATCTAAGAGCTTGAAGGGAAATTGGCTGATAGGTATGTCTAGTATGGCTGCATCCTTGCCTGAGGCTGTAATACATTATGATGGCATGGAAGAAAAGCATATGTGCTAAGAGAATGAGTACCCAGAGCCCAGCACAAGAGTAAAGCCAGAGGGAACCATACCCTGAGCAGAAGTGCACAGAGAATGGACCCAGCTAAGAAAATACAAGTGCACAGAGAATGGAAGAAAAGACAGGTCAGACCTGAACAGGTTGAACAGGCCTGAGCAAGTTGGGCAAGCCTGGATAAGTTAATCAGGCCAAGCAAAGCTGGGGATACAAAGTGCTCATAAACCCTGAAGACTGGTGCCAAAAGCTACAGTGATTAATGAAACAAAGGGAATGGCAGGGTGCAGTCAGAATGACAGCATTCGCAAGAATAAAAGCCATTAATATGCTAATGAGGGTGGATCCCAAGGAAAGGGACTTTTGCAGATGGCTTTAAGTTTTTTTTGCAGATAGCCCTGCAGACGTTTGCAGACGGCTCTAAGTTTTGCAGACGGCTTTGCAGCCTTTTGCAGACAGCACAGCAAGTTTTGCACATGGAATAAGAATTTGTGCAGAAGTTGCTACAGAGGGTATATAAGACAGCAACTATAGAGAATCAGGCGGGTGGCCTTCTCTCCCTCACCATTGTGGAGGTAGAGAACATTGCCTGCACTCAGATCCCTCAGACAGACACTTGTATATCTGTGCTTGCAGCTTTTTTTTTTTTGCTTGTACTAAATAAAAAAGTTTTGCTGACAAGTAACTGTGATCTGAGTTTTAATTTTCCTGGTGTACGGCTCCCATGTGCCCAGGCAATTGGTAATATTTGGGACACTTTGTGGGGAAACCAGGCCCACAATTGGTGCTGAAACCCACCCCTAAATTGAGTGTAGCCACTCCTAAATTTTTCTAAATTGCCCAAGGATTCCTCTGACTGCGCTTTCGTCAGAGAGGATACCTCCTGTTTTAAAAGACAAACAGGAGATGAGGATACCATCCTAATAGAGGATGAGGATACCTTCTGCTGGTCCAGAAGATGAGAATACCTCATGCTGGTCCAGGAGATGAGGATACCGTCCTAGACGAAGAAAAGAAAAGAAAAAGAATACCCTAGGAAGACTCCAGTAGGATGGGACTGTTAGTGTTATTAGATCTAAGAGCTGCACTTGACACTTTAGACCACTTTGCTTTATTACAAGGTCTTTGGCCTATTACTGGCCTGCCTCTTGTCTAGCAGGTCATTCATTTGTTGTTTGATTGGATGGTATAATCTCCTCTTTTAGATCTTTCACTTGTGGGTACTTCAGGGTTTGATTTTCTCACCCATTCTTTCAGTATCTTGTACCCCTAGCTGATATCATTTGCAATAATAGTATTCAATGTCATCTTTTTATGGATTACATTCAACTATTCACTATGAGGCCTATCCATTCAGGCCATGCAGCCCCTGTGTGGCCGATCAGAATCATGGCACACAGAGGTAGACCAGATTCTGATCCCGCTGGGGCTAGACGTGCCTGTGGGATCAGAATCAGGTCTATGGCTTGGATGTGCAGGCCAGGCCCAATTCTGATCAGCCTGCATGCCCAGCCGCATTCCCAGCTACCTCAGCTATGCTCCTGAATGGAGCCACAGTGCCATAGCGTCCTGTCGCTATGGCACCGCGGCTCCATTCAGGAGCCACGATCCCCTGCCGTGGAAAGGAAACCTCTTTCCCTGCAGCCCAACCCCGATCTGGCCTTCCCTGGCCAGATCAGGCTGCGGGGAACCCCCTGTGCCTGCACCTGCTTCCAGTGGCTCGGCTCAGGGATCCCACGATGTCCAGAGGAACTTATTCTGAGGAGGCTTTAGCCAGGGACAGCAGGGGGATGAATAGCAGGGATGGACATCCCAATGGGATCTCTACAAAAAAGAGAATGACAACCCAGGAAAGGAGCATTACAATTACACTATGGTCTTTATAACAAAGCCAAGCATGAGTGGGGTTTACTCTCATTCCACCCTCAGTATCTTGACTTCTTCGTTTGACTTTTTGTGATTTCTGCCAGTTGAGACAGTTTGAGTGCCTAGATTTAGAGGGTAAGAAGCCTATTTTATTCGTCTGTAGAAATTGTTAGTAAAAGTCCTGCAGAAATCATGCCTAGAATTCAGCAGGCATAAATATTAGCACATATTTTACAGGCAGACATAAAATAAGCACATAAACCTCTGCTGAGGGTCCACCCATACACCACCCCTGAGAACATCTGCTGTACAAGTGGCACTGGTTTGCACTGAGGATACTTTTAGGCATTACCTAATTTTATAAGAGATCTTTTCCATATGCAGATCATCATTGTGTGTACAAAACAGGTTTATAAATTTACCCCCTTCAAGCCATATTCTGTTGGCTAGGCTGCTTATGGAGGTAGGACGTAAAGATCAGGGGCGGCTCAAGGCAATCTGCTGCCCAAGGCAAAGAATGAGAGGGGGTGGGGCTTTTTCAGAACTCCAATCAGGGACTAAACCAGACCAAAAAGCCAATTAGATTATATGGAGGAAATGCAAGATGTTTGCACACCAAGGAACTAAAAGAGAGCGAGAACTAACAGCATAGTTTATAAAACTAAATTATAACGCATTTTTATTTTGTTGTTATAAACTGCGTTATGGTTCTTGCTTTTTCTTTTTCAGCATATATTTTGCATCCACAGTGGGTGCAGAGCAGAACCAGGACATTCACCCACAGAACTCAATATCTTTAAAAAAAATCTGATTCTGATCATCTCACTAACAACAACAACAACAACAACAAACATTCTCCAGTACCAGGTATATTGTGAACTAATACAAAACCCTACAACAAAAAGCAAATCTACCATATCACACCATACCATACCATACCATATCAGCACAAATTTCCAAAAGTCACATAAGGAGCCCATCCAAAAAAAAGCGTCACTGTAAATACTACAGTGGGCCCTGGAACATCCATACACCTATTTGAAAAGCTGAACAAGTCAAATTACTACAGTACAGTATAGATCTTTATGTACAAACTCCATGTTAATAGAACACCTGGCCTCAGTCACACACTCAGAACACAGACCCTCACCAAGTACAGAATAAATAACCATAATCTAAAGTAAAATTAAAAATATGTAGACTAAATTTAAACTGAAATCCCAAGAAGCCAGACTCCATATGCAGTGCAACATCAGATAAATAAGAGATGCAGTTCCCCATACTATGTAAAATATAAAGATAGCACAAAGTCCATTCACCAAAATTAAATAAAATTATTTTTTCTACCTTTGTTATCTGACCATTTTATTCTCTAATCATGCTGGTCCCGATCTGAGGCTTCTGCTTTGCAATGTCAACCGCCTTGCATTCCCACGATTGCCACTGGTGTCCATTCCCTTCCAGTCCCCTCCTTCCACGCTGTCCAGACCCTTCTAGTCCAAATACCATCCCAGGTATCAGCTCACGTCCACTCTCAGTGCCACCCCCCCCCCAGTCATCTGCCTTCCAGTCACCCTACCTTCTATCCATCCCCCTTCCAGTGCCATTCGCACATGCCAGCTCCCTTCCTGCCCCCTCCCCATTACCCAGCCACCTACCACTCCCATCCCCAAGTGTCAGCTCCCTTCCAGTCCCCATTCAGTACATCCCAGGTGTCAGCTCCCTTCCTGCCCCCTCCTTCCGCTGGCAGACCCTCTCAGTATCCGCTCCCTTCCAGTCCTATTCTCCCCTCCCCCCATATCAGCCCATTTGTAGCCCTAGCCCCTAGTTTTCTTCCAGGGCCAGCAGCACTCTCCTCTCCTCTCCTCCCCCATTAGCCCATTTCTAGTCCCAGCCCATTTCCAGTCCTATCCCCCTTATCAGCCCACTCCAGTCCTAGCCCCCCAAATCAGCCCATTACTAGTAGTAGCTTATTTCCAGTGCTAGTCCCCATAATCAGCCCATTTCCAGTTCTACCCCCCCCCCCCGATAGCCCATTACCAGTCATAGCCCCCCAATCAGCCCATTTCCAGTTCTACCCCCCCAATCAGCCTATTTCCATTCTTAACCCCCCATCAGCCCATTTTCAGTTCTAACCCCCGATAAGCCCATTACCAGTCCTAGCCCCCCATCAGCCCATTTCCAGTCCTAGCCCTCCCCCCATCAGCCCATTACTATTTTCAGTGCTACCCCCCCCCCCCCCAGCCCAGCCCCAGACCTTCTCAAGGAAAATTTAAACAAAAAATTAAATTCCGGTCAGAGATGCTGCTGCTGCACTGTGGCAGTGGCAGAATGAAGTGCCCCGCGGCCCCCTGCCGCCCCAGAAGAGCCCTGCCATTCTTTTCCCTGCACTGGCTCAGCTTTGCAGAGCTGCGAAGAGAGAGTGTTTCCCTTTCCCGCAGCTCTCTTAAAGTTGAGCCCGCCAGCGCTGATGGGAAACAGTCATTTCCTGTTTTTGCTTTTTTTTTATTTTGAAGGCTGAGTGAGGCAGTCTTTTTGGGGGCATTTTTTGCCACCCCCAAAATGTTGCTGCCTGAGGCCACCGCCTCACTCGGCCTCATTATAGAGCTGCCTCTGTGTCCCATGCCCTGGAGAAATTGCACTTCCTCCCTATTTGGAAGAGAGTTTAGGTTTAAGATGCTGTAGCTTAAGAGCCCAATATTCAAAAGGCTTTTGCATGGTTTATAGCCCAGTAAACCATGTAAATGCCTTATATGGGGATATTCAATGGCATCTACACGGTTAGTGCTGTCAAATATCTCCTACTAAGTCCCCTATGCACCCTGATGCTATCCAGTTAGCATTGGGGTGTGTAGGGAGCATTCCAGAGTGGAGCGGAGGTGGAGATTGCCGTTAACCCGGTAGCGGCGATATTGCACCACTACTTGTTTAGCGATCCATGGCTAAAACTAGGCCAGCTTTTTATCCAAGGATGCTAGTCAGGTAGTGGTGCAATATTGCTGCGGTGGTGTCTGCTTTGTGCCAATCCCAGATTTTCAGTGCCTTTGCCGTAGCGTTGAATATCTGGGGTTAGGGCAGGGCTATTCACCGTAGCAGCGCATAGCCTGCCCAGTTGAATTTCAGGCCCTAAATGTCTTAAGGGGTTGGAACCAGGATATTTAAGAAAATTGTTACAGTTAGTGGTGTAAATTCTGCTCAAGCAGCCCCCACATTGTAGGGTGGTCCCCCAGGCAGGAAGAGGGCGGTGAAGGCAGAGCAGCAAACTTACCACACTGCCTCCCACTTCTCTTTAGTCTTCTCTTTTGAGTTTCAAGTTCTCAGGTCCAGCAGATTTCGTCTCCTACTGCCACAAACCATGGCTGTTAATTGCGAGATTTCAGCCTGGGATGGGAGGTGAAGGCTGCTGGGCCAGAAAACTTGAAATTTAAAGAGAAAGACGCTCATGAAGAGAAAAAGGAGCGATGACGGTGGTAGCAGGAAGTGCAACCAAGCCAAATGCTTCTGTACAGCCCCACATTCACTGCCACCCATGGGCGCCTATCAATTGCCTATTACTTAGCATTTATCTTACTCTCTCTGCCAGTGGCGCACTCTGACTCATTGGGACCATGCCCAAACACCATTCCAATAATCCATAGCCATATTCAAATTAACCCACTGACTCCCTGCCTCAGACACAGAAGCAATGCCTCAGACACAGGATCAAACTTCATAACCCAACTAATGCCAGTGACAATACCACATCTCCGCTGCACATCCTTAAATGTGTGCTCCTCAATGCATGATCAGCCTGCAATAAGATCCCAATTTTAATAGACTAAATGATAACATCAGTATCAGGTGAGTAACTGAATCCTGGTTCTCAAACACAGACAATGTGCTCTTAAATCATCTCCAAGCTCCAGGCTATGACCTTTTCAACTGTCCAAGGATTTCTCATAAAAGAGTAGTGTCTAGCTTGGAACATAACACAGAAACACTCAAAGGACGATCTTGCCAAACAAATCTGATTGAGTTCTTTGACTGGGTGACCAGAGAACTAGATCAAGGGCATGCGATGGATGTGATCTACCTAGATTTCAGCAAAGCCTTTGATACCTTTCCTCATAGGAGGCTTATCAAGAAACTCAACAGCTTGGGGATGGGTCCCAAGGTGGTGAACTGGATCAGAAATTGAATATCTGGGGGGGGGGGGGGGGAGCCTACGCTCCCCAACTAGTTCTTCCTGTTTTAACCTATTTCAATATACTGACTTTAACTTTTTATATATAGCGGTTGTACTAGTAATTTTCAGGCAATATTTTTCAAAAAAATAGAGAGACCATCAGACCAGGGATATTTGTGTATGGTATTAATTTCCATTACATCATCCCAATAATTCATTCATTTTCTCCATTTAAATGTCCATCCTTTTTTGTATTGCAATTAAAAATCATTTAGCTTTGAAGATTCTGGCAATCCTGACATGAATTCATGTTTCAAGCAACCTTGCTTTGCTTCAGGGGAGGCTCATCACCTTCGTTCATAGTCTGCATCAACTGCTCTGCCACAACTGCTGTGAAAACTAGGAAATGACATCAGAATTTAAATCTCTTTTCCCTTCAATTAAACAATCACACCACAGATATCCATTCAATCTCACTGCGTAATCCAGAGAATGCCACAGCCTGCAAATTCAAAATCCATTGCTGTTCCTGGAGATTTAAAACTCTGGCATAATCACCTCCATGCCAATCTTCTACCACTTGATCAATTATATACACCAAGTAAAATGCCTCGCTTCGTGTTTCCTTTCAACAAAATGAGCCATCAGCGGCACCATTTCAGTGCGAGTAGATATTCTACTAAAATACTCATTCAGCCGTAATTTCACTGCACACTTGGTGCGCCCAACATAGATCTTAGGGCAGGCACACATAATCATACATATCACTTGTTTAGCGTTGCAAGTGGTACTATGTCTGGCCCCATATATCTCCTGAATAAGAGGGTGAGTTCATGTAGGATCATTCAACATTTTCGCACACCACTGACAATTTTCATATGCTTGATGACTGTATTCTTTATCCAGCCTGACAGATCTACTCAATAAATTCTTTATATTTCGCCCCCGCCGGTCTGCTATTTGGGGGGGGGGTTGAAAAACCTGATGCAATGTTAGTATTTGCTGATAGTGGCGAATCGACAAAGCAATGTTGGGTGCACCAAGCGTGTAGCAAAATTATGGCTGAATGAACATTTTTGTAGATGCTTGTTTCTCAAGAACTAACATTTATTCTTAATCTAACAAGAATATAAAGTAAATGCAAAACTATTAAAGGCTCTGTATAACAAGCAGAGGTGGACCATCCGAAAATGTTTTTTGTGCTGAGGAAGGGAAAGGGTTATTTGGTCTTTGGGGGGAGGGGTTCCATTTCATTTTATTTTTGTTGTATTTTCCTTTCTTTTTGTTTTTTCTTTTACCTTTATGTTTTGCTTTTCTTTGCTTGCTCTTCTCCTCCTTCTGGAGACTATTCCCATCTCTCCTCACTTCTTCTATCACCTCTAAGGCATTCTTTCCCCTTCCCCCAGCAGACATTTTCCCACCCTTTACCTCTGTCTCCTGGCACATCAGTACAGGGCGTAGTGATAGGGAGAAGCTCAGAGCCATGATATATTGGTCAATTCCTGCTGGTGACAGCAGTAGCTGCTGCTTGACCCTGATTGGCGACACTGACATTGACAATGGCAGCTGCCTCTTGCTCCAGGTCAGGGCATTGACATCAGCAGAATCTCCTCTAGTCAGGTCCAGCCCTAGCAGCTGGCCCCTGTCGTCAGATTTCAGGCAACTGGGTGAT
Organism: Ichthyophis bannanicus; assembly: GCA_033557465.1. Lineage (NCBI taxonomy): Eukaryota > Metazoa > Chordata > Amphibia > Gymnophiona > Ichthyophiidae > Ichthyophis > Ichthyophis bannanicus. Next base: position 451,639,742 of record CM066037.1, read on the forward strand.
CCGGTAACTGTTTTTTTCCAGCCTGGTTTATTCTATTGTAAATGCTTGCTACCTGTCTACCTTTAACACTAGAAGCCCGAAAGTGCATCAATTGACGCAAATGCATCTTCGAAGTTGTATACCAGCGCCACTGCTAGAACCATGTCATCCATGTTCCATGACTTTGTTAGCAAGGTCAAGATGTTCAAATATGTGCATCGAAAATTAATGACAGATGTACCACCTAGCGGGAAAATGAATTTATACCTAGAAGCCCCAAAGTACGTCAATTGACGCACTCAATTGTCTTGGATGCGTCAATTGACGTACTTTGGGGCTTCTAAGTATAAATTCATGTTCCCATTTCAATCACTGTTTACAGTTTTACTCTGACATTACCAAACAATAAACACACGATGACATCATGTAATGACATCACATACTGCACATATTTAACAAATAAGTAACTTCACATTAATTCACATCTGCATTTCATGCTAAATGCAGTCATTGTGATAATGTGTCAATTGACGCACTTTGGGGTTTCTAGGTAAAATTCCTTTTGGGGCTTCTAGTGTTAAAGTTAAAAAACAAAAAACAAAGCCTTTGGGAACGTCAGATGATTGTGTGGTGGTTTTGTTTGAGGTAGACCAGGCTTTGAAGTATATTGCTTCCCCAGCAGAAGGTCTATAAGCTTGTACTTTTCTCTTCGCATGCATCCCTGATGTCTAAAGTCTCCTGCATCATCTCACGTTTAGGGTGAGTCCGAGCTACACTGATAAACCAGATCCACATTTTACAGTAATATCTGCACATTAGTTTCCTGTATTGCAGTGTTGTCTTCATTTGAAAGATCTTGGGAATTGGAAAGGGTCAGAGGCACCTGGCTATTTAGTTTCGTTAGCCAATAGCCATAATATAAGTTGCAGACATCACTGCTCCCTTTATCTTTGTAATTGAAGGGCTTGTATATTGGATTCCAGGGTGAAGTATGTATAACTGTCTCCAGGAAGAGATTTTTATGTTAATTACATGTTGTGTATAGTTAGTACTATAAAACTTTCTAGAATGACTTTATCCCTTGTGGGTTTTCTTTCAGAGTTTAACTATTAAATTACAACCTTTGATTTCTGGATTGTAGGTTTCAGTGTTTTAGAAATATGCTGACAAAAAAGAGAACCCTTTTCTCATCCTGAGTTGACTTTTATCGGTGGCTTTAGGATAACAGATGAGGATTCCTCCTGGGGGAATTCTGCACTACCGCACAGTGCACAATTTGTGAAGAATTCCTCCCCCCCGTGCAGAATTCCGCACAGGGAAAAGAATGCGGCACGGACAGCGGCAACAGGCACGGTTTGTCTCCTCTCCTCTCACCTGCACCAGAAAACCCCTAGACTTTGTTGCCGTCACCCTCGAACCTGCAGCAGCGTGTGGCAAAGAGGAGAGGTGCTGCTCATCAAAGCATCGCTTCCTCCTCCTTTGCCAACCAGCATCAGATTGTTTTTTTTTTCCAACTACACAGGGCAGTTTCTCCAAATGGGTCGTTTTTGTGGATACTCTGACAGTGTCCCATTAGCAATCATGTTCTGGGCTGCAGAGAAAGAGGAAATGAGCCAATGAGCAGCTGCTCCCCTCCTCTTTGCTCTTCACTGCCAAACACAGCTGGTGTGTGCAGCAGAATGGGAGCGGGTTCTGTATGGGTGGAGACAACAAGGTGAGAGGTTTTTCTGGCGTTGGGAAGGAGGGAGAGAGAGCATGTTGAAGGGCTTTGCCAGAGGGGAAAAATACAGTTGTGAAGGTGTGCTGGGGGGGGGGGGACAAAACAGAGCAAGCTGGAGGGGATGCCTGGTGGGGCTGTTCCGGGGTCGGAGGGAGAGAGAGCTTGAGGACACAGAAATGGGGCTCTTGCTAGGAGTTACAGAGAAGGGGGGCAGGGGTGGGGGAGCAGAGGGAGGGAGAGAGAATTTGGAGAGAGGGAACTGGGAATTTTGGGAGTTAGAGAGAAGGCCAGCAATGAGATGGATTGATACAATAACAGCAGCTATGGGTACCAGTCTGTCAACAATGAGCCGCCTGACTGAAGACCGAACACAATTTAGGATAGCTATCCAGAGGGTCGCCATGAGTCGACTCCGACTCGACGGCACTTAACAACAACAGAGAGAGAACTGGGAGTGGGGGGTGGGGCAGAGAGGACAAGGGTTCTTGCAAGGCTGAGAAGAGAGAACAGGAGAGGGGAGGGCAGAGAGAGTTAGGGGCAGGGCCGGATTTACCTTGAGTGAGGCCTTACGCCAACAAAAATTGTGGGCCCCCAGAAAAGATAAAAACGAGCACGCCAGATCAGCTGCGCGCTGTTGGCCCTGATGTCATAATTAAACTGGGAATCCCAAAAGCCAAACTTGGAATATACAACACTGTAGAAATAAAACTATACATTAATTTGCTCTTGTACTAAACAAAGTGCAGACGTTAATGATGCACATTTACCAGAGCTGACATATTCCAATTAATAAATTCAAAATAAAGAGATATTTTTCTACCTTTTGTGCATTTTTTTTCAGCTGCAATTGCTCCAGCCACTTTCTTCTGATTTCTTCATGTCAGCCCAACTCCAGTCTTAACCCCCCCCCCAAGCCCATTTCCAGTCCCAGCCCCCCCCCCCATCGGCTCAAGTAAACTTTAATAAAAAAAAAATAAAACGCTGGCCGCTGCCGCTGCCGCCGCAGCAGCATGGACTGTCCCGCAGGGCCCCCTCTGCCCAGCTGAGCCCCTCCGTGCCGGCTTTGAGAGGCACGAAGGGAGAGTGTCTCCCTCGCGTCTCTGTTAAGCCCGCAGGGGCAGATCCATCTGCCCCTGCGGGCTTAACAGAGACGCGAGGGAGACACTCTCCCTTCGCGCCTCTCAAAGCCGGCACGGAGGGGCTCAGCCTGGCAGAGGGGGCCCCGTGGGACAGTCCATGCTGCCATGGCAGCAGAGGGGGCCCCGCGGGACAGTCCATGCTGCCGCGGCAGCAGCCAGCGATTTTTTTTAAAAATTTAATTTAAAAAAAGCTAACAATTTGTTCAATTTTTGTGGGCCCTTGCCAGCTGTGGGCCCTACGCCACGGCGTAGTTGACGTATAGGTAAATCCGGCCCTGGTTAGGGGGTATTGCTGGCCAGTAGGGAGAGAGAACAGGGGAGTAGAGAGCTTAAGGGGAAGGGGGAATGAACTAGGGGGCATAACAAGTAAGCTTGGAGTTGAACTTGCTGAGAGGGAAGAAGATGGAGCATATGGTTAAAGCTAAGTAGGGGATAGAGAAAATAGGGTTGATTGAGCCTGAGAAAAAAACAACATTATTTGTTTTATTTATTTATTTAACATTTCTTATATACTGCCTTTCATGATATCAAGGTGTTTTACATTGAACAACTGAAATTACATTGAACAGGGCATTACAACTTGGAGATAACTATTTTACAGGGAACATGGGCAATGGAGGGTTAAGTGGCTTGCCCAAGACCACAAGGAGCACCTGTGGGACTAGAAACCCCAGTCCTTCCGGCCCAAGGTGGCTGTCCTCTAGTGGGATTTGAACCCCTGACCTTAGAGGTATCAGGCTTGGAGAAGTTGAGCTTTCTGATGTGGGGATTTGATACAAAAAAATTACAAAGAAAGCATGCAGAATTTTAAAAATATTTGTGTAGAATTTGAAGTTCTTTTGCACAGAATTCCCTCAGGAGTAGATGTATAGCTAACCAGTTAATATTACAGACTGGAAAAAGAGCGAAAGACCCACCATGGAATTTAAAGCACAGGGTGATTCAGTCAGTTCTGCTAATATCAGCATAGCTCTGCTAGACCATCTGGTCCTGACACTGCTAATCCATGCTGTGACCGAGACCAGCCCCAGTGATGGTTTTTCCCATACAAAAGAAATATAATATATTGCCACTTTCTTTTTCTAGATTGAATAAAATAGTGTTTAGGGAATATAGTAACTGATTACTAGTTCATAATCGTAACAAAACACTTGTAGCACAATCATAGAGCTGTTGATTAGGAGTGCCGTTTTTAAAGCCATTAGCCCAAGTAATTAGTGATTCATCTGGGTAAATTGACCTGCCTGAAAATTGCACAGCTTAAGGTATATTTGGTTTCCTATAATCCGTGTACTTTAGCTTGCTGAGATAGAGGTGATCCCAGAGGCTGGGGGTTTAGATTAGGGAAGTAAAGCAGCATCATATATGTACATTGGATTTTCAGAAGTATATGTGCTATTTCAAAACCTCACTCTCTCACTCCCGATGCCTGCACAATTAGCAGGTGCAAAGTATGTGGACACCAGGGTTGCTGCAAGGGTACTGAAACATAAGTCCTGCACTCCCTTACAATTAGCTTTTACTGTAGATCCCTCCCCCCTCCCCCCACTCAGTTCTAATCATCTCAACACCATCCCTCCCAGGACAATCCTATAAAAATGCATATTTGGAGATCACACTTAGAAATACGAGTATTAAGCTTTGTTTTGTAGACGAGAGAGACCACTAAAAACTCCTTAAAAAAGGTAAATGGACTATTTGCATTTCTCCCATTCTTTCTGCACTGATGATCTTTTCAGTTTGTGGGACTGCCAGGACCCATTGCTGTGTAGCTGCTCTATGCTCTCTCTCCCCCCAAAGAATCAGCCGCCTAATTTGCCTGTTGGTTGGGCCGGCCCTGGTGGCCACTTTTAGCATACATACTTTACACTTGCTAACTTTCTGAGAGAAATTACCCAGGTTATTTGAACACTGCCTCCAGAATGACTAGTCTATTCTACTTATAGCATAACTAGCTGAAAAGACTTGTCAAAAATAATTGGCAAAAGAGCAGCATGGGTCAGGAAATAAGGCTAATGTTTCCTGTGAGTAGCAATGTGCATTCTCCAGGTATTAGAGAAATGTGCATTGTTTGTATCTAATGCACGCCAACTGCAGTATTTGCAAATTGCAGTTAGTACACACTGAATAACAATTGTAGGCACTAAGTCCATGTAGTGCTCATTTTATAGCAGGGTACCTAGCTAATGAAGGCACATAGACATATATGTTGCACTTGTTTTATAAGGCAGTTTATGTGCTTATGTACCTATGAAAATTTGTAGCACAAAGTTCTACCCGCTCCGAGGCCAGTCTAACTTTCCCCATAAGTTTGCATCGACATGTGTAGTTTACAATATATGCACATATCTCACAGTTCCACCCAGCCGCTGCTTCACAGGAAAACCTACGCATGTTTAAGGTAATTATGTAAGAGGGTGCCTAGGTCTGGAAGTGGAGAAGCCGCCTATTTTGAGCCTCTTTTATAAAGACATATAGGCGCCTGCATCTTTTGATAAAATACTAGCCCCAACCCTGAAAAAATAGCACCTAAATTGTGGGCAGTGACATTTACACATGCTTGGGAACAGGCCTAAATATTAGCACATAAAGTATGCATGTCTTTGGTAAAATACATGCAGAGCATGGGGTCAAGCGCTGCCATTTTGAAAAATGGTGGTGGGGGGTAGGAGTGTGTAGGCATTGCTCAATCCCCCCATTCTACTAAGAGGTACTGGTGGGAGGCGGAGAGTTAATGGAGGCCCACAGGCCACCAATGAATTTAGCGAGATTGGGAGGGAGGGGTTTGCATTGGGGCCCATGGGCCAGCAATAACTTTTTTATAGAAAGGGAAAGGAGGGAAGGAGAAGGGGATTGTGATTGGTGTTCGTGGGACCACCAATGATTTTTAAGAGATGGGAGGGGGCCACCAATGTTTTTACTTCTGTCAGGGGGTCGGTGTATGGGTGGGTACTGGCTCACCAAATTTGTGCCAATAGCATCAGGGGCTTTCCCCAATGTCTGGATCTATAAGAATATATAGCTTGAATACAGGCTATGTGGTTCCTGCAACTTTAGAGTTATTTGCATCTCTTCTAGTCTCCTCATGACTTTGTCTCGTTCATATCACACACCCTGGTAACAGATGATCTTTCACAGTTTATTACATGGTATTCAAATCCATTTTTATTAGTGCAGTGGAGGATAAAATCTTTTGATTTCATTCCTTCTCTGCCTATTTTCATTTACCATGTCTTGCTATTGGGGATTTTCGATTTAGTTCACACCTTTTTCAGGAGTAGCTTAAGGTGAATTTCAAGTACAGAAGGTATTTTCCTATCCCTTTGAAGGTACAGGTACAAACTAAGGGGCCCTTTTTACTAAAGTACAGTATTTTTCTTTGCCCCTAATGCATATATTGAGCCAAGATAATGTGCATTAGTTGCAGCCGCACCATGGTAATTCTCTGGGGCATGGCCAGCCTGTGCCTGAGAGTTACCTTAGCGTGTGTTTTGGTCTTTCACAATTACCACGAGTGCACATATCAGCATCACCACCTATTCAGATGCTGGTAGGTGTATCATTGATGCTCACATTAATCACAACACGCTATCAACACCCACTCTCTACCCACTCCCTGCCCCATCGCGTGATGCGCAGTTAACATGTGTTTCAGTGTGTGATAATGTTCTTGCCTGCATGGTAACAATTACAGTGAGCCCACGGAAGCAGTTAATATGCATTAACTGCATAATGCACTTTCATAAAAGGACCTTTTAGATCACAAGCCCTCTGGGGACAGGGAAATGCCCGCTGCACCGAAATGTAACTTGCCATGAGCTAAATCCAAATTCCCTTCCCTCCCCTACATGAAATCTCTATATTTTTTGTCAGTATTGATTCTCTAATCTGTAAGGACACTGTTAACCCACCTCTTTTCCCTGGCGTTTGATATCCCCTCCCCTTTTGTGTGAATCCCATTTGTTCTATCCTCTGCTTTCCTTGTGATTTGTCTTTATTTATGTTCTGGCCTTGTCTTTCCTGCTTTTATTGCTTTTCTGTCCAGGAATTGTATTTCCTTTCTACTTCATTGGCTTTGGCCTTTTTTTTAAAAAAATTGGATTTTATTGTACACCGCTTTGCTTACCACTGAAAGGCGGTTTTTATCAAGTGAAATAAAACATAAACATAAAACATAAGTGGAGTAGAGGATTAGCCTAGTGGTTAGAGCACTGGCTTGGCAACCAAGAGACCAGCATTTGATTCCAACTAGCTCTTCTTGTGGCCTTGAACAAGTCACTTAACCCTCCATTGCCTCAGAAAAATCCAAGTTATCAATCTCTCTGTTTAATGTAGCTACCAAGTGTGTTACACTGTAAATCGCTTTGACTAAAAAGATAAAGCCGTATAAAAAAACTGTTAAATAAATAAAGTTAATGATTCAACATAGCAGATGTTTTAGAGGCTATGTTCTACATTTGTTCTGTAACATTAGTTCTCCTTCAAATAACGCATATAACAATGTGGAAAGATGGTGGAAAGCAGCTTTAAAAGGTTTGAGCCACTCTTTGGGCTGGTTATCTATTAAAAAGTCCCATGAGGGAACAGATTGTGTTTTGTTTGTTTTTTACTTTTCCCAACCCTCTGTACACATGGCATAAAAAATATCAATGTACATAGTTTGTTCCCCTGTTCATCCAAGTTTATATACCCTGTTGATTGTAAATTCAATGTAACATGTTACATTGTTGTATGTTCTGTTCAAATGTAAACCGCACTGATTATAATAGCGCGGTATATAAGAAACGCAAATAAATAAATAAATAAATAATCCCTTTCTTCAACTATGTTTAAGGTTATGTGCAGCACTGTTTGAAAACCCCGATCATTTTACAAATGTTCTGTAAATAAACCCAAGTCAGACCGTAATGCCCTGGGGACATATGGACATTCTTATTTCTTTTCTGGTTTATTAGTGTAAAATTACCATGCTTCCTGAGTTGTCTCTCTGGATGTCTTCTGGTATAGCTCTCTCCAGTGTGTCTCCTATAAAGTCGATGTCTCAAAATCTGACTGGTAAAAGCTCAGATTCAATACTAGAATCCTAAAGCATGAAAGGAAGAGGAAGGGAGACATCAGACCACGTAGTAGGTGGCAACATAAAAAGAAAAGTTTGATTTTTATTTCAGAAATTGATTTAATTATAATGTAAAAGGGAAGTTCTGTAGAATACCTGGTAGACCTCTGCAGTAAACACTACAGCTCATCACGCTAATCTCCACAGGGATTAAATTCCCTGGAGGATTTCAGGGAAAGGGTTTGTGTTACTGTTTCCTGGGATACGAAGGAGGTCAGGGAGAGAGCTGCTATGATGTGCATCAGATTTTTCTTGCATTGCAGATTCATTAGTAAAAGTAATAATGGCTTTGTTCTTAGTACCATAAGTAATTGCAGTTGTTATCTTCATATGCTTGGCAGCATAAGCCTTTTTGTTACAAGATCCCTGCTGCCAAAGAGTTTGCTGTCTCTGGTAGTGCTGCTTGAGTGAGATGTAACAAAGGATAGTGGTAAATGGCATTCACTTTGAGGATAGGGGTGTTACCAGTGGTGTGCTATAGTAACATAGTATATGATGGCAGATAAAGACCAGTATGAGCCATCTAGTCTGCCCAGCATGGCGGCAAACGCAGGTGCACCTGCCGCTCCCGTGGAGGTCACCCCTCCACATGCCTTTGTTTAGGGGTGTACCAACCGCTCCGTTTAGGTCACCCCTTATTTGTTGAAATAAGGGGTGACCTACACAGAGCGGTTAGCATCTATCTTTGGTCTGGCTCTTTTTGTAAGCAATATTACATAAGGGCTGTCGAGAAATGTTTGTCTCTTTGTGGATGATACCGAAATCTGTAATGGAGATAGACACTCTGGAATGTCTGCATAACATGAGGATGGATCTAGCAAATGTGAAATGATCTAAAATTTTGTAGCTAAGATTTATTGCTAAAAAATGCAGGGTCATACATTTTGCTGTACAATCCCAGGAGAATTATACAGCATAAGGGGTGCTTGCATGAGGGAAGAGTGGGATCTGGGGATGATCGTATCTGTTGAACTTATGGTGACCAAACAGAAAAGATGATGACAAAAACCAGAAGGATAATTGGGTAAATAGGGAACGGAATGACCAACAGTGAAAAGGAGGTAATAGTGTCTGTTTAAGTCTCTGGTGAGATCTTGTTTTGAGTACTTTGTGCGGTTCTGGAGGCTGCACCTTCAAAGGGATAAAAACACAATGGAGTCAGTCCAGAGTAGTTACTAAAATAGATACTAATCTTCATCTAGCCCTTTTCAAATCCAGGCTAAAACTCCACCTCTTTAAATCCACTTTTGGATCCTGATGCTCCTCACTCTCTTGTCCACTACTTATGTGTATCCTACCATACTCCAGTTTCCAGTTTTCCTATGGGGGGCATTTCGATCCGTGAATAGTGGCTGTTTGCATGTGGGCCAGATAGGCAACCAGCAAACAGCTCCCGAGGCGTATTCTGTGGCCCTGTCTCCCTGCATGTACACAGTTTTTGTGCAGGGAGTGCTGTATGAGGGTGGAAGAGGGCGGAGCGGGGGCGTGGCCAGCTGCCGGAACATACAGAGCCTATTCTGGACAGGCCTCTATATGTTCCTCGGCACCGACAAGGATGTCCAGACTATTCCACCCCAATGGTGGAATAAGTCCAGGGGGGCCTCTCCATTTGCACACCACACACTTCCGCACCCCATGGCTTTGGAGCCATGATCTAGACCATGGGGCCTCCAGTGCCACCTGCACAGTGGTCTGCAGGTGCCGATATGAGGCATGGCATTCCAAGCTGCCATGTAGACTGCTCATTGCCATGGTGCGAGGATGCCATTTCTTCTCCTTCAACGATGAACTTATTGATTTTGCCAGTTGTCATGATCTTTGTCTTCTTTACATTAAGGTGCAGACCCATTTTAAGACTGTTCCTTGATTGTGAGAAGAAAATGTTTCAGATCATCTTCACTTTCAGCCAGTAATGTGGTGGTATCAGCATAGCGAAGGTTGTTGATGAGTCTTCCACCAATCTTCACACCTCTGTTGTCTTCATACAATCCTACTTCTCTGATTATTTGTTCTGCATATAAATTAAACAGATAGGGAGAAAGTATGCAGCCTTGTCGTACACCTTTGCATATTTTAAACTATTTTGTTTCTCCTTGTTCCGTTCGAACTGCTGCTTCTTGATCAATGTACAGATTATGCAAGAGAACGATCAGGTGTTCTGTTATACCCATGCTTCTTAATGTGGCCCAGAGTTTCTTGTGGTTTACAAAGTCAAAAGTCTTGCTGTAGTCGATAAAGCACAAATAGATATCCTTTTGGTATTCTTTAGTCTTTTCAAGGATCCATCTCACATGTGCGATGATGTCTCTTGTTCCTCGCCGTTTCCTGAACCCTGCTTGCACTTCAGGTAGTTCTCGTTCCAGGTATGGTTGTAGTCTCTGTTGAATAATCTTCAGTAGAATCTTACTGGCATGTGGGATCAGAGCAATTGTGCAATAATTTCCACAGTCAGTTGGATCACCTTTCTTTAGTATTGGTATAAACACAGATCTTTTCCAGTCAGTTGGCCATGATGTTGTCTTCAAAATTTCTTGGCAGAGCCTTGTAAGTATGATAACAGCTGCATCAGATTGCTGTAATACCTCTATGGGAATGCCATCAATGCCTGGTGCTTTGTTCTTTGATAAGGCTTTCATTGCTGCTTCGACTTCTTCTTTCATCACCAATGGTTCCGGATCATAAGGTACAGGTTGAAACAGCTGTTGGTCCATTTGATCTTTATCATATAAAAACTCTATATATTCTTTCCACCTTTTCTTGATCTTCTCAGCATCATTTAACATACAACCTTGAGCATCTTGTAACATTCCATTTCAAGGCTGGAATTTTTTCTTTAACTCTCGTAGCTTTAGGAAAGTCGATCTTGTTCTTCCTCTAATAGTTTCTGCTTCTATTTCCTTGCATGTGTCATTGTAGTACTTTTCCATGTCCTGCTTGCTGCACATTGGAAATCTCTGTTGAGTTCTGTGATTGTCTTTCCTCCTGCTCTGGCTTTAGCTTCTCTGTGTTTCTGGGCAATTTTCAGAGTTTCTTCCGTCATCCATTTTGGCCGTTTTATCTTTTTCACCTTTTGTAGAGACTTCTCACTTTCTTCCAACACAATCTTCTTGATGTCATTCCATAACTCTTCTGGAGCTCTATCATTTGTATCTAAAGCAGCACATCGTTTTTGCAGGTAGTCTTTAAATACCAGTGGTATATTCTCAAGATCATATTTTGCTACATTCATGAGTGGCTTGCTCTTTTTCAACTTTAGCTTCAGTTTGCCTACTAGTAGTTGGTGATCTGTACCACAGTCAGCTCCAGGTTTTGTGTTTGTTGATGTTACAGAACTTTTCCATCGTTGACTTCCACAGATGTAGTCAATTTGATTTTTATACAATCCATTGGGTGACGTCCATGTGGACAGTCGCCACTTGTGTTGCTGGAAGAAGGTGTATGAGATGAATAGATTGTTGGTCTTGCAGAATTCTATCAGTCTTTCTCCAGCTTCATTTCTGTTGCCAAGTCCATATTTTCCAACTACTTTGCCTTCTTCTTTGTTGTTAACTTTTGCATTCCAGTCACTCATGACTATCAGGATATCCTGTTTGCATATTCTGTCAATTTCAGCTTGTACTTGTTCATAGAACTCATCAATTTCATCCTCTTCTGCAGCTTTTGTTGGGGCACATACTTGAATTATAGTTGTGTTGATAGGCATTCTTCATAGATGAATAGAGATTAAGCGTTCACTGATTGCATTGTATTTCATTACAGTTCTTGCAAGTTTCTTCTTTATTAAAAATGCAACACCATTTCTTCTTTGTCTTTCATTTCCAGCATAATAGACCATGTGATCGTCTGATGCAAAGTGCCCGATGCCAGTCCATTTCAGTTTGCTGACACTCAGCAGATTAAGTTGTACACATTCCATTTCAGTCTTGACCTCCTCCAACTTCCCTTGGTTCATGCTTCGTACGTTCATGCTTCGTACATTCCATGTCCCAATATCTTTACAGCTTCAGACTCTCATTTCATGCACAGCTACATCAGCAGTCCTGAGGGCTTTGATCCAACCACATCATAAATGCTGGCTTTACTCTGAAAAGTCTTCAGCTCCTCCCCAGTAGCTAGTTGAGTGCCTTCCGACCTGGGGGTCTCATCTTCCAGCACTATAGTGCAATTTGTTTTATGTGACTATCCATTGGGTTTTCATGACAAGATACAGAAGTAGATTGCCGGGCCTTTCCTCTGCGCAGTTTAAGTTTAGTGTTGTTGCCATTGTCACAGAAATGTGATCCTCCACCGCCAACATTGTCCCATTCTGCTGCTGCCCAGATGGGTGGGTTTGTCTTGGTCTGCCCCTCAGCTGAGAGCTGTCCAATATCTTAGCCCTCAGAATCACTGATGCACACAATCCTTCACAGCACGACAAGCTGCAAACCAAGTGAGGGGGAATAGTCCATAAACCATTATTAAAGAGGACCCAGGAAATCCACTGCTTTCCCCAGGACAAGCATTGTGGAACCTGTGTACCTCTTTGGGTACCTATCAAGTACTTGTAACCTGGATTGACCACTGTTGGAAACAGGATATTGGGCTTGATGGACCTTGGTCTGACCCAGTAAGGCATTTCTTATGTTTATATGTTATTCCCTTACTCTAGCAATACGTTTATACAACATAGATGTAAAGGCGGCCTCTTAATTTGATTAAATGTAGCTACCTTTAATGTAGCAGGATCTGGTCCTTTATCTAGCCAGCTTCTCTCTGCAATAACGTGTTGCTATTACACTCCAGTAGACACAGAATGAATTATAGAAACACTAACCGTAAAGTGTAGGCAGTGCCAGTTGTAACTGTGAGATTTAACTTTCACATTCTTTAATTTTGTGATGGCAGTTTTACTGACAACTGCTTTTTAAGCGTAAAGAACAATTATAGCCATTGCAAATAGGCTAGACATGTCTTATTGGATGTGGCATCTCATAGGCAGGAAAATGGGGAGGACCACAGGATCCATGGTCCCATCATTATTTTGCCCAACATGGTATCACTACAGGGCCAGCCCCAGAGTTGGTTGAAGGTGCTGGCACCTTAAATAGACCTTATGTCTTACCCCCCAACCTCCCCTCTGGCTGTCAGAATCTATTGTTTAGTTTTGAATTCCCTGCTCTTTGCAGCCTCCCCAAAAAGCTGCCACCCTAGGCAACTGCTTAGTTTTCCTAATTGTTGGGCCAGTCCTGCATCAGCAACTAGAGAGTCCAGGGGTGGGGCTAGAGATTGGTTTGTTTGACCCCTCCAATCAAAAAGATGATCCTCTATCCCTGCTGCATTTTTTTTTATTCAGCAGTCCTAAACTGCATAGAAAAATTTCTACAGGTTTTATACTGACCCGCCAGCGAGACAGGAACTTGAGCAGAAACTTGAGCTTAACCCCTGAGTTAGTGAGGCAGTGAGTTCTTAGGTCTTCAGTGGCAGCAGGCAGGCTACACCTAGGGGTGTCCTATTGTAATCCTCCAGGGCCACAAATCAGTCTAACCTTTTACAATATTCCTAATGAATTTGTGTTTGAAAGGTTTGCATGCACACTGCCTCAGCTATATGCAAATCTTTCTCATGTAAATTTATTATGGCTAGCATTTAAAATGCATTGGTTTCAGGCCCTTTAGTGGTCACAGCTTGACAACCCTAATGTACTTTGGTATTTCGTCTGCAGTAAATTAACCTTCCCATGGAGTGGAATGATACCTGCATTGAGGAAAATTAATTTGTTTAGCATGTCATTGAGAAGATGTTTTGAGGAACATTGGTGCCCTCTCAGATATACCATATTCTAACTGAGAATCTTGCATCTATTTCTTTGCCCTATCAGCAGAAGTGGGAAAGGGACACTGGTCAGGAATGGTCCAAGAAGCAGTGGAAGGAAATTTGGAGTAAGATCTACAAAGTTTCTTCTTGTGCGACCTATATAGACACCCAATGTCAAATTATGTAGCAGACCTATCTTAATGCAGTAGTAGGAGGGCGCCCATTGCTTCCACTGTTGCCCCCTCTCCAGTGGCAACAATTACCTCTAAATAGCAATGTGGTGCTTTCCATGAACCCCAGCGCTGAATCCGGGGATGGAAGCAGGAACAGTGATGCAATGCCGGAGTTTATGGAAAGCACTGCATTGCCGTTTAGAGGCAATTGCCAACGCTGCAGATCCCGGAGAGGGACAGCGGCAACGGAGGCAGGGTGGGAGCAGGAGGGCCACAGGAATGAGTTTCACCTAGGGCGCCTCATATTCTTGCACCAGTCCTGCCAAGAAGGCATGTACTTTTACATGACCCACATGTAGACGTGTTCTTCGGTGGAATTTGGGCAGAGCTGTGATTTATACGCATTTATAAAATATGCATATAATCAGGGCCGGTGCTACCATTAGGCGAACTAGGCGGTCACCTGGAGCGCCGGCCCTTCATGGGCGTCCATTGTTGCCGCTGCACGTCTCAGAGAGAAGTGGCAGTGGCGGCAATGGGTGCTGAAGGGGGGGCACAAGAGATGAGGTTTTCCTAGGGTGCTTCATCCCTTTGCGCTGACCCTGTATATAATTTACACATGAACATTTTTGCCTGTGGCTTCAGTCTAGGCACAACACAGAAACAGAGAAAACTGCGGCAGATCGTACAGATTATCCAGTCTGCCCATTCATGAGAACTTTTAAGTTCAACAATCTCTTCGTCTTCCTCAGAGATCATCTGTACTTGTCCCATGCTTTCTTGAATTCAGGTAGTTCTTGCCTCCACTTCTTCCAATGGGACACTGTTCCACGTATCCGCCACCCTTTCTGGAAAGAAATATTTCCTCGGATTACTCCTGAGTCTATCCCCGTTCACTTTCATCCTATGACCCCCCATTCCAGAGTTTCCATTCAATTTGAAGAGGGCCACCTCCTGTGCATTTATACCATAGAGGTATTTAAATGTCTCTGTCATATTGCCCCTCTCTCACCTTTCCTCAGAGTACATATACCGAGATCTTTAAGCCTATTCCCATATGCCTTATGATGAAGATCACTGCCCATTTTAGTAGCAGCCTTCTGGACCAACATCCTCTTTATATCCTTGAAAGAGTGATCTCCAGAATGGTATACAGTACTCCAAATGAGGTTTCACAAGAGACTTAAACAAAGGCATTATCACCTCCTTTTTCCTGCTGGCTGTTCCTACCCTGTGCACTGAAGCATCCTTCTGACTTTTGCTATCTCCTTTTTACCTGTTGACCACTTTAAGATCATCTGATATGATTGCCCCAGGTCCTGATTTTCTCCTATACTGTACTGCTCTCTTGGGTTTTTGCAGCCCAAATGCACATTCTTGTCTTTTTGTTTTAGCCACCAAATTCTCAACCATCTTCAAACTTCACTGGATCCCTCCTCACGTTATCCACACCTTCCAGAGTGTCTGTCCTTTGGCAGATTTTTATATCATCTGCATAGAGGCACATCTTTCCTGATAGACCTTCCACAATAGCATACAAAAATGCTAAAAAGAACAGGACCAAGGACCATTCCCTGCAGCACACCACTGGCAACACCCCTCTCTTCAGAGTGGATTGCATTTATTACCACCCTTGTTGCCTCCCCCTCAACCAGTTTCTAGATTAGCCAGTCATTTTAGGGTCCCTCCCAAGAGAACTCGT
This sequence comes from Ichthyophis bannanicus, assembly GCA_033557465.1. Classification (NCBI taxonomy): domain Eukaryota; kingdom Metazoa; phylum Chordata; class Amphibia; order Gymnophiona; family Ichthyophiidae; genus Ichthyophis; species Ichthyophis bannanicus. Next base: position 451,655,364 of record CM066037.1, read on the forward strand.
TATATTTATAAATTGCCAATACGGAACAGTATCAAAGGCCTTCCTGAAGTCTAAGTATACCACATCTAGAACTTTCTAGCAATCCAATACCCTGGTCAGCAAGTCAAAGAAATCAGGTTCATTTGACACAACCTACCTCTAGTTAAAGCCATGCTGTGTCGGATCCTGTAATACCTTGGATTCCAGAAACTGCACCATCATCTGCTTCTGCAGCATTTCCATTAATTTACTCACCACAGAGGTCAAGCTAACTGGTTTGTACTTCCCATCCTCTTCCTTAATTATGCTTTTGTGGACAGGAACCACATTCGTCCATCTCCAGGTCTCCTTGATCACTCCTGACTAAAAAATCTTTGAAAAGGTCAGATAGTGGAGCCACCAATACTTCCCTACCAGGGCTGGCGCAGAAGATGATGTGGCCTAGGTGAATCTCATCCCTTGTACCTCTCCATCCCCCTCCAGCACCCATTGCTGCCTCTGCACTCCTGTACAGGACATGCAGCGGTAACAATGGCCACAAACAGCCCCACGGTGCTTACCTTGAAACCTCCGAATTACTAACCCCAATAGTGTTCCCCACCAATATACTATAATTCCTATCAAGAGCAACACTCATCTATCATATTTTTGTTGGAATGTACACTGTGAAGATCAATATTAATCTGTACCTTCTCGTAGTGTATTATTCCATTTTATTCTTTTTTTCTTTTTTTCAAGGGGGTCACTAACCCCTAAACCAAAAAAGTTGCGACGACAGCTAAGTACTTTTTTGGTCTTGATTTCTACATGAATAAGATGTCATATTGGTACATACTATGGAGATATGTTTCCTTAGTATGGTTTAGGGGTTAGTGACCCCCTTGAAAAAAAGAAAAAAAGAATAAAATGGAATAATACACTACGAGAAGGTACAGATTAATATTGATCTTCACAGCGCTTCCACATAGCGCTCTACACTATCTGCCTCCAGTGATACTTTTGTGTTCCCAGTGCTGGGGCCCCAATCACTGAGATGCCTGCTTGGTGCACATAGTTCCTCTGTGAGCATGCACTATGGACTGGCTAGTGAACTGTCTGCAGTTAGACTGTGCATGGTTGGGACACCTATAAGTTGCAGTCTGACTGTGCTGTCTGCTGGTGCCTGGCAGACAGTGGTGTAAGGCAGTTGGCGTTTTCCAGACCTATCCCCAGCATTACTGCTGGTCTGCCACTGCCCCAGTCACAGGTATGACTCTGGGCCACCAACCCTGGTGGGCTGTCTGATACCAGCAGGATGGAGGTTGCTTCATCGGGACAGGCACCTGTTCCTTACCCGCAAAAGGGTGATTTTGGGGTATGTAGTGTATACCACTTTGACTTATAAAGGTACTACTACACAAAGTGGCAGGAGTAGCCTGGTGGTTGGGGCAAGGTACTTCAGGCCGGAAGGTCGGGGGTTCAAATCCCACTAGAGGACAGCAACCTTGAGCCGGACGGACTGGGGTTTCTAGTCCCACAGGTGCTCCTTGTGGTCTTGGGCAAGCCACTTAACCTTCCATAGCCCATGTTCCCTGTAAAATAGTTATCTCCAAGTTATAATGCCCTGTTCAATGTAATTTCAGTTTGTTCAATGTCAACTGCACTGATGCAGAATAGCACAGTATATAAGAGAATGTAAATAAATAAAATAAATAAATAAACCTAATGCAAGTCTAGAAACCCCTCTGCCCTGATAACAGGTGCCCATGTCAGCCAGACCCTAACACAGAGTACACACTGATCTGGGTGGTGTCTGGTCCCAGAATGCCTCATGTGACTGCAGGATACAGATGGACACCGAATTACCTTCAGATGCACCTCAATGAACACCTGTCACACACTGGTAGTGATGGGGATGTACAGCAGGACCTATCTGTGGACCTAGTGCTGGGTGCCCATCCTATCCCTCAGGGTGAACACAGAACCTGCACAATGGCATGGTCTGTAGCTACTCTGTGCCAGTATCCCGCACTGTCAGTTCGTCTTTCCAAGCTGAGGTACCAGAGAGGTGCAGACACCATTTGGTGATCAGCTGTAGACAGCTATTCAGTATGTGCATTGCATCATGGGTACTGGTGGGGTTACCCTATCCCGGCACTCAGAGCAGACAGTTTGTGCGGTGACCTGCAGTCCTTCTGTACCCAGCCATTGCTCTGCACTACATCATGGAGGTATAGCCTACTGGTTAGTATAATGCCATTCTCAGCAGTGTTCATGGGTTCAATTCCTCATCGTTCCCTCCTTTCATGCCTGTCCTACTCAAATAGTTTGCATGCCTGTAACAGTCTTATTTTTGCAGATCTGTGCTGCCAGCCCATAATACCCTCACCACAATTGCCAACATTCCTTCGGTCCGTCTATCTGCGTCCATCAGCTGTGTAGAGTCCTGTCTGCCTGTGCAGGCTACCACCCCATGTCCTGCACTGCTACCCTTTCCTGCATTGCACCTCATTGTGCTTTCCTCGCCTGTGCCTGATCTGCATGACACCACCACTCCTCTGCCCACCCATCATTGTAACTATCCTGCCACCTCCGCCTCCACTGGGGGACACGTATTCCCATCGTCTGCCACCAACTGTCTTTCCAGTACTTTACATTTACCTGTGCTGTGGTACAGATGCCCCCACCATGTTTGTCAACAGTACCGGTAGCCACATGGGATGCCCGCAGATATGGCAGGTCCAGCGGCTCCCAGCTCTCCCTCTTTCACTCACCTGTTCATTGCCTTTCCTCAGTGCTCTATCTAGTGTTAGGGCTACATCTGTCTCTGTGCCTCACAGGTCATGCATGTCATCCTGAAGCACCTTGCAGCCCTTAGGGCTCACTCACCTAGGGCACCGTAAACCTTGTTGGGCCACCTTAACGTATGGTTCCATAGCCCAGGGTGCCTTCTACGGTGCCTTGTCCAGGGGTGCCTAATATGGTGCTTAGCCTAAGGAGCCCTATAGGGTGCCTTACAAGGCGCCTTATGAGGCACCTTACAGGGCACCTTATAATGCACCTTACAAGGCACATTTAATGTGCCTTGTAAGGTGCCTTATAAGGCGCCTTCTAACGCGCGTTAGTCTAAGGCGCCTTGTAAGATGCGTTAACTGATACGGCTTGCTGTAGCGATGCACTACCCATGCCTTTATATGGGCATCTGTACCTTTACCGCGGAACCTAATGCGGGTGACATTACCGCAGTTTAGTAAACATACCCCTTAGACCTATTGTCTTACTCCGCTCCACTTTGCAAGTGAATATGATTATTTCATCTGTCTCATGTTTAAATATTTTCATGTGAAACGGAACTGAGTTGGCTAGTTTGTGTGTGCTGAACCAGTTACTGAATATTTAATTGTCCTGAATCAGAATCTGCTTGGAACCACTTTGTTCGCAGCTGAGATTATCGTAACCGACTTTGAAATTATTATGAAAGACAAGTATCCTAGTAGAAATAAAAAAAAAAGAAACTAGACCCAAACTGGAACTGAGCCAAAAATATAATGACTTGACTCCCTTGAAACTAGTTTTCAGTTAACATTGGTCAAGCCTAGGCAGAGAGACAGATAAACCTGGGGATCAGAACTATGGAATCGTAGTAGAAATGTCATGCTGGTGGTACCTTATTGACTAATGATTAGCTGTCTAGGGCAAGAATCAGTTCCACCACCAGCAGGAAGTGCAGTTCAGGAGGTGGGTAGGTATACATGAAGATATTGGATGCTGGGGAGAGGGGGCAGGGCTTAATTTCTGAAGGAACAGCCTTAGTGCAGGTCTGCCACTTCTTTTTAGAATATAGAGCAGTAGGGGTATTCTCCATGGACAAGCAGGATTGCGTCAGCCACACCTGGCTGACTTATCCTGTTGTCCACGGAGAACTCCCGTTACAGGTAAGTAACTTCGTCTTCTGCTCTAGCCCCTCCCTCCAAGGCATCCTGCAGGGAAGGGGGGTGAGACTGAAGCAGAACAGAGAACAGTCACTTGACTCCCTAATCCATCCTCTCTTCTCCTTTTGCTCTTCTCCCTGGCCCGTTACCCCCTTCCCTCGCTGCACATTTCCACTTCCTTTGTGTCTACAAATTGAAAGCGGAAGGGGGGGATACAGGCATTGAGAATTGCAAGGTGTGGAAAGAGTGATAACTGACAACTGTGGTAGGTGAGAGAAACCAAAGGCAGAATCATCTGAGAATAGTTAAATTCATTCAAACCTGATGTCATTGCCCCTATTCAGACCCAGGATAAGAACATAAGAACATAAGATATGCCATACTGGGTCAGACCAAGGTCCATCAAGCCCAGTATTCTGTTTCCAACAGTGGCCAATCTAGGTCATACGTACCTAGCAGTTTCCCCAAGGGACACAGGTTCCACAATGCTTGTATTGGTTCAAGCATTGATATCCTGGGTCCCTTCTTAATAATGGTTTATGGACCTTTCCTCCAGGAACTTGTCCAAACCTTTTTTAAACCCAGCTACACTAACAGCCTTTACTACATCCTCCGGTAACAAATTCCAGAGTTTGATGGTGTTGAGCTCTTTGACAGGTTTAATTCAGCAGTTTAATGCTGTAGTGTCTCTTTGAAGATCCCTTGTAGGAGTATGGTAATCTTAAGGTCAGATAGAGTGTCCTAAGGTTCAGATGTTCTATTGGTTTTAGAAATTTGCTGTTTCTGATATAATATAATGTGTCCATTTATTCTTTTCCTTAGGGATTGGCCTGTTTGTCCTATGTACTAGAACTATATTTTTCAAATTAAGGACCACACAGCACCTAAAACCACTACTTGACATCCATGATTTCAGATCCGCTGTACAAGTCCTAATCACTCCACACTTTGACTTCTGTAATAGCCTACTACACGGATTACCCTAAAAGAATTTGGACCAACTTCAAATGTCGCAGAATGTGACAGCTCGAATCATCTGTAAGGCTTGTTTAACAGATCACATTACACCCATATTACTCAAACTACACTGGCTACCAGTAACAAGTAGAATAAAATATAAAACATTAATGATAGCATTCAAACTATTTAATAACATAGCACCCTTATTCCGTACAACCCTAATTAACCATGCAATAGACACAAGATCCAAAAGAGGACACGCACAGAACACCCTATTAATCCCACCGACCTTCCGCAAAACAAAACAAGTCTCAAGCAACAGAGCATTCTCATACATGCACCCATACAATGGAATGCTCTACCAGACACGCTGCGATCCATCAAAGACCTCCAAACCTTCAGAAAGAAAATCAAAACACTACTCTTCATCGAACACTATGGTAACAACTATGGTAAAAATGGCATATACCCAACTCAAAACCACACACCTTGAACCCCTCAAATAGTACTGACACCAGGCTTTCAACCCTTAAAGATCCACAACTCTATCCAAGACAAATGTAAAATGTCAAACAGCAAAACCTGTAAATAGTCCGTTATGTAAATAGTTGTGTTTAATGTTCCACTTATGACATCATTCTATGTAACGTGTTCATTTATTGTAAACTGTCCTTGATCTTGGGAAGGGGCAGCATAGAAAAACACAGAAATAAATAAATAAATGTAGACTGCAGAGGGACATTGCTGGCAGATAACGGCATATGTGACATTGAAGGAAGAGCAGATAAACGAGCCTCAGGTGTTGTCCTTGAAAGCTCCTGCCAAGCTATATTGGTTAATTTATATGATACCACCAGCCTCTGTCATTTTTGTGACTCCAGACTAACATGGCTGCTTCTCTGGAAGTTTTCTGGGAACTGTAATGATTCTGTGTATGTAAATGTGCGTATGTGACCTCAGGCCCCCCATCTGACCTTCCTTGAGCATTCTATCTGTGCCGCATCATCTCTCAGAAGTAAATTTAATAACCTTGATTTTTCCATCCATTGGCAATTAAATCTACTGGGAAGTGGAAAGTTGTACATTTCTCAAAGCCCGAACCTAATCTAAAAGTTGAAGAGAGGCGCCTTACTGCATTGTATGGTGTTTTATAATACTGTTAACTGGAGAAGGCCGAAAGGAGAGTAATCTGTGAAAGACAAGTCCTGGCTCTTCTATATGCCTGTTATTGAGGTCACAGTGCAACAGCAGCTGATTCTGCAGTGAGCGAGCTGCAAGCCATGTGCCCCTGATACTTGTTCGTGTTCCAGCTGAGTGAGGATGACCTGGGATTCAGTACTGCAGAATAAAAGTGAAAAGAACAGCTCTCGAGGTAGGGTCAGACAGGTTTCCTCTGCAAAGATGAAAGGGAAATGGCCTGATTATTTATTCAGAGTTCCTCCTCACCTTTCATTTCAACTCCGAACAGCTGTCACAGAAATTCTAAAGAGAAGATGAAAGGGGAAAAGAACAGAGAAAGAGGAGTAGAATTGAATAATGGTTTCTTATGTTAGATTGTAATGTTTCCCTGTGTTGTAATGTAATTTGTTGTTATACTGTAAACCGCATTGATTTCTTGAAAAGACGGTATGGAAAACCTTTAAATAAATAAATAAATAAATTAGAGTGGAATGAAAATTGGAGACAGACGTGAAGAGAAAAAAGATGCAGGTGTTTGTAGTTAGATAATGATGTGTTGTAATCCGTGAACAGATGATTTGTACCTCTCAGCTCCAGTAGTGGGAGTACCCCAGTGTAAACTTCTAATCCAATTTAACAATACAAATGTCCCAACTGGTTTACACAGCACATACCCCTCCCAATTATACTGTTCCAGAAAACATGTCGTTGGCCTTTACAATATGCATAATTGTTTAATTGTGTACCATAGTGAGAGTTCTAACAAACCAAAGGAAGCATAAAACTGTACTCCCCTATTAATGTTCAGGCCCATAGCCTCCCCCTCCTCCCTCCTTCCCCCCCCCCCAATAGATTTTGATAGATTAAACCATAAGGTTACCAGTTTTTTTGCAGGCAAATCTGGGACACTTACTTTGAAGTATGAGTGGAGGTGAGGAGGGGGGAGGAAGGGACACCTTAGTTCCAGATTTAAGTAACAAGGCATGTAGGAGGGAAAAGGAGTCATTAACCTTGTCCCCATCCAGCCCATGGTGGCAACAATATTGGTTCCAAGCAGACAAATTGACAGAGAAATCGAAACAGTGATGTTTCCCCCTTACTGTGCAAAATACAAAGATAATGGATGTAAGTTCTAAAAACTGACATTTTCGAATCACTACATTTAAAAGATTTTTTTTTTTTTTTTACTGTCCCCCTTGCTGGAATCGGGGACAGAAGGCTGTCAAACAGGTGAGAGTAGGGGGCACAACTCTAAAATTGGAGACAATCCTCAGAAACTGGGGACGTCTGATAACATTATTCAACCATCATTATGACCCTCTCGTCACCCTTTCTAGATGCCTAACCAGACCTCGTACTTAGAAACACATGGAGGGTAAGTTTGTAACAGAATGCCCACACTGTGAAGTCACCAGGTTGCCCCTGTTTATAAAGGCAACATATGTGTCTAGGTGCTTTTATAAACTTGTTTCCCCAAAAACTGCAGGACTAACTTTGTGCCTCTATGTCCAATAAGAATTGGTACTTAAGCATGTATTTTGTAAGGCCACTCCTTGTGGCCTTGGGCAAGTCACAACCCTCCGTTGCCTCAGAAAAATCCAAGTTATCAATGCCCCTGTTTAATGTACATTACCAAGTTTAAGTTGCAATGTAAACCGCTTTGATGGAAATGATAAAGCTGTATAAAAAAACCCTGTTAATTAAATAAGAAGCGTCATTGCTCAACGCATCCTCCACCCCTTGGAATGCCTACGTGTTTATCGCATAAAAATAAGCACAAGGGGGTAATCTTTAAAGGCATTTAGGTGGATTGCAGACCTGCAAATCATGTAAATGTCACTTTGTGGGCTGTTCAGCGGCGCTAACTGTGCGCTATCTCACGGTTCACGCCGCTGAATATCCACACTTGCTGCCACTGCACGCCTTGATGCTAACCAAATAGCATCAGGGGCATGCCGGGGGCTTTCCAGGGCGGCACTCATCATTAACTGGGCACCGGCAATATTGAGCCACAGTTAGCGACATGAGGCAAAGGTCAGGCACAGGAAACCCTGGCCTAAGTTTTGCTGCAGAAGCTAACTGGGCAGCAATGGAATATTGCCGCTGTCCAATTTAGCTTTGTGGCTCTCCGAGCAACCCAGACATTCAATGCCAGAGCCCAGATATGGCCCCAGCATTGAATATTTGGGTTTATATTTCAGCAGCGGCGGCTAGCCGCTTTAGCAGTGCTAGCCGCCAGCGCTGAATATCAGGCCCTAGGTTTTTCTGATACCAAGGTCATTTTCTAAGGGCATACTTTTTGATGTACAGTAACAGGAGACCTGCCAAAAAGCCACACAAAGTTCTATATATCGAAAAAATGTCATACCAAAACAATAGACACTTCCAGAACTCAAATGGCAGCAAGCCTATATGAAAAGGCAGCACTGCAAATATTCCACCAGGCTCCAAAACGCCAATATACCTCTTATAAGGAAAGCAGAGCTATTGCAGATCTCTACACAGAAATTCTATGTTAGTACACTGAACACAGATCCTCACTAAATACAAAATAAGCGACCAGAAATAGAAATATACCAACATAAATTTAATTCTTCTTTGAGCTGCTGTCTACTCCAGCCTCACCCCTGTGCTCTTATGTTCTGTAGGCAGACAAGGAGGATGGAAAAGGGGGGAGAGGGGCTTTTCTCTGCTTCCCTCTGTGCTCTGTCCCAGGCTCATCCCCGCCCCTCCCTCCTCCTCCCGTGGTCTCTGCAGCTGCACAAAGGCCCAGGGCTGATGCAGGAAGCAGAGGGCTGTCCTCTGCTGCCTGAAATATGGGTACTAGCCAGTAGTCGTCATTACTGAGCTGATTTTGTAATGAACCTTTTGCTATGCAAAGCCAGGCAAGCTGTCCTTTGCCCACTGGTAAAAATGGCTCTAGAAAGGACCCTAAGTGAGGGGGCACAGAATAATAACCAAAGCCAGAAAGGACTAGCAGGCTAAAAATTGTTAAATAATTACAATTAATAAAGGACACACGGGGGAAGAGCTAGAAGGTGCCCATAGGAAAAGAGGATAGAAGAGGGAGGCGCTAGGGAAGGGCCCAGGAGTGGTGAGATTGGAGCGGGAAGATCTTGAAAAAGCTATGGTGGGAGGGCAAATAAGATTGAAAGAACTCTGTCAGAAATTGTTGTGGAAGGGGATAGGAATGTGAGGGCCTAGGGAGAGGTTGAGGAGAGGTAGAAGAAAGAACTCAAGAAGCATGGGACCAACACAGAGGATCTCTAAAGGTAAAAAGTGGACTGTTGTAGTTGTTATGGAAGGACAGACTAGATGGGCCTTGTGGTCTTTTTCTGTCATCATGTTTCTATGTTTCTAAGTTGCATGAGGGGAGATGAGGGAGAGACCTAGGGTCAGGGGCTCTCACCTACCAAGTTTCTTTCCTGGGCCATAGTATATTTAAGACTGGCCCTGTCCTCCATATCAAACATGACATCCCTGCCATACCTATATGTACATTATCGTATACCATCTTCATACAGTAAGACTTTATTAGGAATGCCCAAAACAATGTGAAATGAACCATGGTGGCAAGTCTAGCAGCAGTGAATCTGAAGTAAGGCAAACTGTGAGAACCATGTTATTACAATTGGTTAAAAGCTAACAAAAGAAGGAAATGTAACATAAACATAGAAACATAGGGGCCAATATTCAGCGGAGGGGCTAGCCCCCATTGCTTTAATTAAAACCGGATATTCCATGCCAGAGCTTATTCAGTGTCTGTCTTCATGGCCAGAGTGTTGGCCATCCGGTTGGTGGCAATATTCAGCAACTACCCAGATAGCCCAAACTGGTGAAAGTTAGGACAGCCATTGACGTGTTCTAATTTTATCCAGATAGTGGCTGAATATTGCCATTAACCTGATAGCCACCAGAACTGCCCTGATCCACCCAAAGACCACCCTGGTTTTAACCAGCCATCTTTTCTGCAGTCTGTGGGGATATTCAGCCACACTATCTAGGTATGCCACTGAAGATCGAGATTGCCATGGTTTAGCCGGTTAGCAAGTTCTGCTAACCAGCTAAACCCTGTGAATACGCCCCCCATAGAAAATAATAGCTGATAAAAACCTTATAGCCTATCCAGTCTGTCCATCCATAAGAATTATTAGGCTGTACAGTCCCTTCTTTTGAGCTTCCTTTAAGTTAGTTGAGGTCCACCTCCTATGCTTTTATACCACTTAGGTATTTAAATGCCCCATCATATCTCCCCTCTCCCATCTTTCCTCCAAAGTATACATATTGAGGTCATTAAGTCTATCCCCCTATGCTTTACAATGAAGATTACTGGCTATTTTAGTAGCTACCTCTGGACCACTAGAAACGTCCACACTATTACCTCCTTTTTACTGCTGGCCATTCCTTTCCCTATGCACCCAGCAATAAAATACAAAACTCCGCTCAAGCATGGGAAGAATTTACCATACCACATCAAAGTCAAATTGAGCAAATAATCACCGCCCTAACACATCACCACTTCTCCAAATGACCTTTGCCCTGTGCAATGGATAAAAACCACTAAAGAACAACTCAGCCCTTATATACAAAAAAATAGTCAAATTATCCCTGCATGCCAACCTCCCTCAAGCAAGCAGCCATCTTGAAGAACATCTCACTCTGCAAAACAGACCCCGCAGCTTACCGCCCTATTTCCAGCCTACCATTTCTTGCAAAAATCATAGAGAAGGCCGTACAGACACAGCTCCAGGAACATATAGACCGCAATACACCACTGGACTCACAGCAATGTGGCTTTAAGCCACACCACAATGTAGAGACACTTCTGACATCACTCTATAAGAACATCCTGAAAGGAATTGACAAGCCAAAAAATAGATTTCTCTCATTTTCATGGACATCTCATCTGCCTTTGACTCAGTCTCACACCCCATCCTAATTCAATGCCTCCAGGAAACTGGCATCTGCAACACTATTTTGAAATGGTTTACCTCATACTTAAAGGACAGACAACAGGGAAAATGTGGAACAAAACAATCCACACCCTTTCCCCACTACACAGGGCATCCCACAAGGATCAGCACTCTTATCAATATTGTTAACTTATACATGTGACCCGTCTGCGACATCATCAAGAAACATAACATACTATTCCATCTGTATGCTGACAACCTCATGGTCTATACTCCAATTGACCTGGAAGCACCAAACACCTCAACCATAACTCAATGCCTAGAAGATATAGCCACCTGGATCACCAACAACAACCTCATACTGAATTACAATTACAGGAAAACAAAAGTGCTGTATATCAGCAGCAGCACCACCTTCAACCCTTCATAACAAATCCAACTGCTCAACCAAACCATACCTGTAAAAGAGGAAGCGTGCTACTTAGGCATCACACTAGACAAAAACATCAACCTCCAATCTCATATAAACAAGACAGCAGTGAAGGCTACCGCAAATTAAACATTGTAAGACGGATTAAACCACTCCTATGCCATGATCACTTCCGGACTATTTGCCAAGCCATCATCACACCAATATTGGATTACGGCAACTCACTCTACCAAGACCTACCAAAACAAACCATTCACCTATTACAAATGGTGCAGAACACAACAGCGTGAATCATCAGTGGAACCAATAAAACAGATCACATCACACTAATACTATATCAGTACACTGGCTACCAATCCAAGCACATGACGAGTTTAAAACAATACTCAACATCTTCAAAATCATCCACCACTCCTCAGCCGACACCCTGGAAACCCTGATTACAAGAGATGAAAGCGCTCACCCCAGAAGAACCAATAACAGCTACACGATCAATGTGCCAGCGGACTTCAGGAAAAGTAAGCAATCAGCATCCAAAAGAGCATTATCACTAGCCGCACCAAAACTATGGAACATCCTACCTCAAGATGTCCGTTCCACCAAAGACATCAAAGACTTCCAGAAAAGACTCAAGACCCTTCTTTTCACAGAACACTATGGACACATTATATAGCACAACAACCACACCAAACCCAACCAAGGACTCTTAACACCTCAAAGACACGATAACCAACTCTGACATTGACATAGACATCAGAACCATTGTAAATATGTTAAACAACGTGTAAATAGTTACTACCCTTTTATTACGCCAAGTTTAATGTACCCAAATTGAGTTCAAGTTTCTTGTAAACCGCTTTGAGTGCAGGATAAGGCGGTATAGAAAACAGCTTAAATAAATAAATAAATCCTTCTGGCATTTGCCATCGCCTTTTCTGTTTGACCACTTTAAGATTATACAGCACAATTATCCCCAGGTCCTGCTCTTTCATCCTTTGAAGTACTTCACCCCCTATATGCTATCTGTCCCTTGGGTTTTCTCAGCCCAAATGCACAACCTTGCATTTTTTAGCATTAAATCTTAGCTACCAAATTCTCAACCATTCTTCAAGCTTCAAAAGATCCCTCTTCATGATATCCATAGCTGTTGCAGATTTTGATATCTTGTCCAAAGAGGCATGGCTTTCCCGACAGGCCTTCCATAATATCACTTACAAAAAATGTTTAAAAGGACAGGACCAAGAACCAATTCCTTTGGCACACCACTGGTATCACCCCTGTCTTTAGAGTGAACTCCATTTATTAGTGCTCTCTGTCGCCTTCCACTCAACCAGTTTCTTACCCAGTCAATCTTTAGGGTCCATCCTAAGAGCACTCTATTTAGTGAATAATGCAGAATGGTTTTAAATCCTTGCTGAAATCTAAATGTATCACATTTAGCGGGCTCCCCAATTCAGTTCTCTGGTCACCTAGTCAAGAAAGTCAATTGGATTCCTCTGGCACAACCTATTTCTAGTAAATCTATCTCCGATCCTATAATGAATCTCCAGATTAGCTTTAATAAAACTCAAATCCTTTACACAGCAAAGAACACAAACTTCACCCTCCCAACACATGAAACGGACATACTGATTAGGAAAGAGCTGAAATATTTAGGAGTCACTTTAGACCAAACCCTTAATATGGCATTCCATGTAAAACTAATCACAAGAAATATATTTTTCAAACTACAAACACTTCATCTCAGACCACTACTCGACCCAAATGACTTCAGATCAGTTCTTCAAGCACTAGTCACACTTCACTTAGACCTCTGTAATTGTCTACTCCAAGGACTGCCAAAAAGACTATCAACTAGCTTCAAATAGCACAAAATGTAGCAGCCAGAATCATTTGTAAAGCCCCCCCAAATGACCATATCACACCCATTATGCATATGCTCCACTGGCTCCCTGTCACAAGCAAAATAAAATTCAAACTATTGATTACCACATTTAAACTACTTAACTACGTTTCTCCATGGGCAAGCAGGAAGCGTCAGCCACACCTGGTGACGTCCTCTGGGCGACGCCATAGACGGAAGTGCTCCCAAGAGCTCAGAGACTTCTGAGCATGTGCAGGTGGCCCCACCTCCCCAGCCCGCCCCTAGCCCGGCCAGTCTTTTTTCTTCCGCCTTGCCTCAAGATGGATTCTCTCCAGTCTCCTTAATTTTTCATCTAAAAATCCAACATTTCAATAGAAAATCATGCCCAAACCTGGATTCAAGAAATGCCCACACTGTGGGAGAAAGATGAACTCCACTGACATGCACGATCGCTGCATCTGATGTCTGCGGGTGGATCACCAGGTGCAAGACTGTTCCAAATGCTCCCGCATGTCTCCCAGAGCGCGTAAGTACAGAAGTCATGCTCTCCGGGAGTTCCTTGCTTCTACTGATGAGCTAGCTCTGACTTATCCCCCCCCCAGGGCCCAGAACCCTCTGGATCCTCTCCAGCACCCCCTCAGTGTTCTCCGCTGCGTTCCCCGGTACGGGATGTGCCCAGCAGGGCCTCCATCACCAGCCGGCCACCTGGCTCTCGTCACACCAGCGCTGGAAAGACATCTGCCAGGAATCCTGCTCTTCTCCCACACCCCGAGAGCTCCTCCGGGTCCCCGGTGAGACAGCAGCAGCCCCTGTAAGATAGTGCTGGCAACGTGCTTTCGGAAAGCCCCTCCCACCAGATCTCCACTGGCCAGCTTGAGGACAAATCAAGGGGTTCCCCTCATGCCGATGTCATCTGTCTCTCTCTTGGCGCAGAGAGGTTTCCTCCTGAAGCTACGGATTGCTCTTCCAGCCCTCGGCGTCACCACGCCGACAAGGGACCCCCCCCCCCCGCCTTTGCAAGGATTTCTAGTGCAGAACAAGCAGCCCGGATGATCAGCGCCACGGATTGCATCGCAGCCACAAGCACTGCAGCAAGAATGGCAGAGCCAAAAGCGGAGGCATTTTCAAATGCACCGGCAGACATGGGGAGAGGGGGCACGTCAGTTTGTGCTACAGGCACAGGAGATCAAGCACCAGCAGCTCCCGCCCCCTGTGGCCACCTGCCCATCTCCAGCAGCCACCTGCCCTTCTCCAGTAACCGCCGGCCCATCTCCAGCAGCCAGGGGCGGCCGAAGGGGGTGCGGGGCCATGTGCGTAGACTCGGTGCGGGGCCTCATATGCATAAGTGGCCTTATTTGCATAAATATTTGCATAATGTTACCATACACTAACTTTTAGTAAACATGTCTCTTAATGAGTGTATGGATAAAGAAAGACTAAAAGATTTCTACATTACTATAATCCAGTGCCAACCGCCAGGCACATTAGGAACTACTACAAACGCTGCCCATTTAGAACCCATAGCAAACCCACCGTATCCTGACAGCATTACCAGGACTCACAAAGCACCATACCCTACCTATCAAAAGGCAACACTGCAAATATTAAACCAAAACATTTCAGAGAACAATACATGACCTACTGGGGAAAGAGAACAAGTGGCAATGTCAAATAGGAATTACATAAACAGAATACCTCAGCTCAGTTACACATGCAGAACATAGACCATCACCAAACAAGAAATCACAATTTAGAAACAGGAAGGCAATAATTAAACTGGGAACCCCAAAAGCCAAACTTGGAATGTACAACAACACTGTAGAAATAAAACTATAAATGAATTTCCTCTTGTACCAAACAAAGCGCAGACGTTAATGATGCACATTTCCCAGAGCTTTCATATTCCAGTTAATAAATTCAAAATAAAGAGATATCTTTCTACCTTTTGTGCATTTTTTTTCAGTTGCAATTGCTCCAGCCACTTTCTTCTGGTTTCTTCATGTTTTCTGCTAACTCTCCATTGTCTGCTGTCCATTTGTCCTTTCTTCTCTCTTCTAGTTTTTTTTCCATTCTCTCTCTCTACATCTGCTTTAACATACTAATCTTTCTCCTTTTGCTCTTTCCTCATTCCTATTTCATCCACACAAATTTTACCCCTCCATCCTCAATCCCCACTCACTCTTCCAATACCCGGCCAATTGTAGATTTTTCATCCCTCCCACACAAAATATTTTTCCCCTCTCCATTTTACTCTCCCAGCCCCATCCCATTGTAATCCTCCCCCAACATCAGCTCCCTTCTAGTTCCAGTCTCACCCAGCATCCATTCCCTTCTAGTCCCTGCATCAGCCCATTTCCAGTCCTAGCCCCCCATCAGCCCATTTCCAGTCCTAGCTCCCCCATCCATTTCCAGTCCGAGTCCCTTCATCAGCTCATTTCCAATCCTAGCCCCCCATCAGCCCATTTCTAGTCATTTCCTAGCCCCACCATCAGCCCATGTCAAATCCTAGCTCCCCTCCACTCAGCCCAATTCCAGTCCAAGCCCCCCAATGAGCCTACTTCCAGTTCTAGCCCCTCCATGAGTCCATTTCAATTTAAGCCCCCACCATAGCCCATTTCCAATCTTAGCTCCCCCAACAGCCCATTTGTAGTCCTACCCTAGCTGCTCCATCAGCCCATTTTCAGTCCTAGCTCCCTTCCCTCACAGCCCATTTCCATTCCAAGCCCCCTCCCCATCAGCTATTTGTAGTTCAAGCCTCCCCTTCCACTCAGCCCATTTCCAGTCCTAGCAACCCCCCAACCCATTACCAGTCCTAGCCCCCCATCAACCCACTTCCAGTCCTAACCCCCCATCACCCCATTTTCAGTTTAAGCCCCCCTATAACCCATTACCAGTCCTAACCCCCATCAGCCCACTTCCAGTCCTAACCCCATCAGCCCATTTCCAGTCAGCCCCCCATAGCCCATTGCCAGTCCTAACCCCCCCATCAGCCCACAGCCCATTACCAATCCTAACCACATCAGCCCACCTCAAGTCCTAACCCCTCCCCATCAGCCCATTTCCTGTCCTAGCCCCCCATAGCCCATTATCAGTCCTAACAACCCCCCCATAGCCCATTACCAGTCCTAACCCCCCATCACCCCATTTCCAGACAGCCCCCATCAGCCCACATCCCATTACCAGTCTTAACCCCCCATAGCCCATTACCAGTCCTAACCCCCCCAACAGCCCACAGCCCATTACCAGTCCTAACCCCATCAGCCCACCTCAAGTCCTAACCCCTCCCCATCAGCCCATTTCCTGTCCTAGCCCCCCCATAGCCCATTATCAGTCCTAACCCCACCATAGCCCATTACCAGTCCTAACCCCCATCACCCTATTTCCAGACAGCCCCCATCAGCCCACAGCGCATTACCACACTTAACCCCCCCCCCCCCATAGCCCATTATCAGTCCTAACCCCCCCCCCCCTCCTAGCTCATGGAAAATTAAAAAAAAAAAAAAAAGCTGGCTGCTGCTGCTGCCGCCGCGGCAGAATGGAGTGTCCCGCGGGGCCCCCTCTGCCTGGCTGAGCTCTCCCGGCCCGGCTGAGCCCCTCTGCACTGGCTTTCAGATACACGAAGGGAGAGTGTCTCCCTCGCATCTCTGTTAAGCCCGCATGGGCAGATGGGAAATTTCCCATCAGCCCCTGCTTCCTATCAGCCCCTGCGGGCTTAACAGAGATGCGAGGGAGACACTCTCCCTTTGCGTATCTGAAAGCCAGCGCAGAGGGGCTCAGCCGGGCCGGGAGAGCTCAGCCGGGCAGAGGGGACCCCGCGGGACACTCCATTTTGCTGCTGCAGCGGCGGCAGCGGCAGCAGCCAGCTTTTTTTTTTTTAAATGTAATTTTTAAAAAAGCAGAATGTTCTTTGCGCGGGGCCCCCTGAAACGCGGGGCCCTGTGCAAAAAACATTCTTGCTCAATGGACGGGCCGGCCCTGCCAGCAGCTGCCAACTACCCACAGACGCCATCCAGGTCTGTCTCTCAGAATCATCCATCTGAGGTGAGCGACGGAGACAGAATCGATTCAGCCCCCGTGGGCTCCGCGACTTCTAAAGAGTCTCCTGACGCGGAACTATCTTCTAACGAAAGAGAGGATCTATCGAGTAAAAATCCTCCGGAGGATACCACCTACCCCAAATTCTTGAAAAAGGTGACGTGGCCCTAAACCTAACGACGGACAAGACAGAGGAACAGGAACCTGAGGTCCTTAAATACCTCCACGTGCCTAAACCCGCGATTGCCTTGCCCATTCACCCAAAGCTACGGGACAACCAGCTATCACTCTGGCAGACTCTGGCCTCTGGTCATGCTTGTTCCAGACGATTGAACTCCAAATACCATGTCCACCCTGCCCCCGGCTTCAATAGACAACAGCTCCCACATCAATCTATTGTTGTCTCTTCAGCCCTTAAAAGGGTCAAATCTTCTCGGACCCATGCCAACCACCCGCCGGGGAGGGACTCCAAGCTCCTGGACGACGTGGGGAGGAAGGTCTACCAGGGAGCCATGCTTAACGCCAGAATTGCAGCACACCAGTTCCAGCACATCCTCTTCCAGGATGTGTTAATGGCAGCCCTCAAGGGTCACCTCTCGGCCTTGCCCAAGGAGTTGCAGGCTGAGGCCGCCTCATCCATCCAGGATCTGACGGAATGCAACAGACATCTGATCAGCATGGCCTTCGACACAGCCATCAGGACAGCCGGCACTGCTATCTCGGCCCGGAGGTGGGCTTGGATAAGAGCTTCCAGCCTACGGGAGTACACCCATGATAGAATCGTGGATGCCCCATGTGCAGGGGAATCCCTTTTTGGTGACAAGGTCATGGATGCCATCAATGACCTCAAGGAACATTGTACCACCCTACAGACCCTGGCCACCGATGGCCTAGAACTCACCCCACCGCTCAAAACGGCAGCTACTACCGGAAGCCTTACTACCCAAACAAGCAGTACAACTCCACTCGCAAGTGGCAGGCACTGCAAAACTACAAACAACCTTATCAGTCCTCCCACAACCTAAGTTAAGGCAGCACCAGAGGGAATGCAAGCCCAAGAAGCAGGAAACATCTCAGCCTGCTAAGTCCTCTTTTTGACAGACGGTGTCAAGTAGCCACACTGGGAGGGGGCATGGTTGCTCTTCCCATAGGGGGCCGTCTATCTGCTTTTCTCCCGGCCTGGCAGTCCATCACCTCAGACAACTGGGTGCTGCAGATCATACAAGAAGGATACCGCATACGCTTCATCTCCCTGCCCTCCCAGCGCTCACAACCAGCCAGTGAACCACCTGTGCATCTCTGGCCCCTGATGTCCGATCTGTTACAGCACCTCCTTGCATCCCAGTCGATTGAAAAAGTTCCCAACAGTGAGATTGGCTCTGGCGTCTACTCCAGATATTTCCTTATTCCCAAGAAGTCAGGAGGGGTTTGCCCGATCCTGAACCTCTGCAGACTGAACAAGTTCATTGCAAAGGAGCGTTTCAGGATGTACTCTCTCAACTCCATCCTGCCGCTCATCCGGACAGGGGACTGGCTAGCCTCCATGGACCTACAAGAGGCATATTCACACGTCCCCATCCACTCGACCCACAGAAGATACCTATGCTTCAAGGTGTGGGACCAACACTACCAGTACAAGGTGCGTCCCTTCAAACTATCTCCGGCACCGCGAGTCTTCATGAAATGTGTAGCGGTAGCAGCGGCGCACCTTCGCAAGCAGGACATTGCCATCTTCCCATACCTCGATGACTGACTACTCTCAGCGCAGTCAGCCCCCGGAGTCACAGGGAGCGGTGCAGAGGGCTACCAAGCTGCTATCCGGCCTCAGATTCCTCCTGAACTCGTTCTTATACTTTAGAATTATTGATGTCCTTGGTTAAAGCAGATTAAAGATAGTTATTAAAATTCAGGACTTAAGATGCATCAGGAGAGCTACACATAAAAGAAGTCTACAGTACATATGCATGTCTTATGCAATAAACAGGAGAATAAGGAGGTCAGGATCCAAAAGCAGCTTCAAAGAGGTGGGTTCTTAGCCTGAATTTGAATAGGATCAGAGATGGAGCCTGATGTACTGACTCAGGTAGTCTATTCCAGGCAAACAGTATAGCAAGGTGGAACGAATGAAATCTGGATTTGGCAATTGAAAAGAAGAGCACAAATAAAAGCCATTTGCCTCATGAATGGCATTCCCAAGATGGGGTGAAGGAAGAGATAAGAGAAGATAGGTATTGAGAAGCCACAGACTGAATGCACTTTTAGGTCAGGAGGAGAAGTTCGAACTGGACACGGAAATAGATAGGGAGCAAATTAAATGACTTAAGAAGAAAGGTTACCAGAGTGCAGTGATATTGGTGGAAGATTAGCCATGCGGCTGAATTTTGCATGGATTGAAAAGGAAAGAGATGATTTGGGGAAGACTATGATTCAGAGCGATGATTCAGGGGGAGACTAGCAAGGAGTAGATTGCAATGGTCTAGGCAGGCAGTGACTAGAGAATGGATATAGCTCTTGGTAGTGCATTCAAAAAGGAAGGGATGAATTTTGCTGATGTTATAGAGAAAGAAATGACAGATTTTAGCTATCTATTGGATATGTGTTCAGAGAGAGACAGCAAGAACAGTCAAAGAAGACCTCAAGGTTGTGAGCCAAGGAAACAGGGAATATTATAGTGGTATCCACAAAAAGAGAGAAAAGAGGAAATGGGGGAAGTGGGTTTAGGGGGAAAGATAGGTAAATCTGAGAATCATCAACGGAAAGATAGTACTGAAAACCACGGGATCAGGGCACCAATGGAATGAGTATAAAGAGAGGAAAGAAAAGGTCCCAAGACAGAGCCCTATGGTACATTGACTGACTGAAATCAGGATAGCAGTGGAAGAAGTTCCACCAGAACATACAATAAAGGTGTGATGGGAGAGATAAGAAGAAAGTCAAGATAGAATAGAACCTTAATTCCAAGCAAGAGCAAGGCATCAAGGAGAAGGTGGTGATCAACAATGTCAAAAACAGCAGGTCAAGAAGGATGAGGATCACATAAAGGCCATTGGCCAGGAACAGGTCATTTCTGTAGAATGAAGAGGACAAAAGCCCAATTGCAATGGACCCAGAATAGCTTAAGAGGAAAACGTTAAGATAACAGCAGTGAACTGCACATTTGAGTAGTTTGAATGTGAAAGGGAGGAGGGTGATGGGCCAATAATTGGAAGGCAGGAAGGATCTAGTGAAGATTTTTTGAGGTGTGACCACAGCATTTTGAAGGCTACAGGAACAATTCCGGTGAAAAGTGATAGGTTAAAAATATGACAGAGGGGATGATAGCAGAAGAGAGAGCGTAGCAGATGGATGATAATGGAATCAGAGGAGCAGATAGTGAGTTTGGAGGAGGAGAGAAGATGTGCAGTTTCCTCCTCTGTGATTTTAGAAAAGGAAAAAGGATTTGACACTGAAAAGGAGAAAAGGGAGATGGAGGTGGCCATGTGGAGAACTCTAGACTAATCCTGTCAACCTTATCATGGAATACCATATAGCAAGATACCGTTGAAACCCTCAGTGATATTTTTTATATTATTTTTTGTCGGACATAAATTGTGAAGGGAAGGCAATATGAACCCTCCCCCAATCACAATACATATCCCTTTTATTCAACCATAAAGGTTTAAAACAGACTCAAAAGCAAACTAATTGCATGACTGAAAAAAACGTCACTTATCTGAAATACGCGCGACGTGCACGTTTCGGGGAAAGAACCCCTGTATCAAGCGCTCTCAACTCCGCTTGCACAGAACTCAGTCCACCATGTAACTGGCAAAAAACGCCGAAACGTTGGCTGCTCAAAACGAGGATACTAATTTTAGATTGGCTAACATGAGTCTGCCCATCAACTCGGATCACCAATCATAAGAAGGGAATCCCCACCCATTAGGGAACCCCCTGCCGTGAGAGGTTAATGTCAACATACTCCCAACCAATCGATCTCACAGTTCAGTCCAGTAGGGGAAACTGCTTGTAAAAGAAATATCCATCGCTGTTCAAGCTTGCATAGTTTAAAAGTTCGATCCCCTCCTCGAGGATCCTCTGGAACATGATCAATTACTGTCCACCTCAAGTGTTGGAAATCATGATTAAACTGTAGACAATGCTGGACAATCGGAGCTGTCAATAACGATTGTCGAAGACGACTGGCATGCTCAGTTAAACGAACCCTGATCCTCCGTGTAGTGCTGCCCACATATCTCAGAGGGCAGTTACATTCAATAAAATAAACTACATAGATGGAATTACAGGAAGTTTGCCACCGACGATAGAAAACGCGGCCCGTATGTAAATCAGTCCAGGAAGAACCAGAGATAGTGGTATCACAAAACTTACAACTAGTGCAAGGCAAGTGTGCCCCAGTTCGTCGTTGGGGATATATCGGACGATCCAAGGGTACTGTAGTGGAGACTAATTTATCCCGAAGGTTAGTCCCCCTAGAATATGCTACCCGCAATGGTTTATTAAGACTCGTGTGTAAAGATAAAAGTGGCCAATACTTTTTCAGTATGCCCATTACTTTAAAGGAATTAGACATATACGGTAAAACCCCTGTCACAATGTCTTCACCTGTTGTTTTGGCCGGTTGCCAATCCAAAAACCACTCCCGATGAGAATAAAGGGCCCTACGATAGGCCCGAGATATCACCGACTTAGGATAACCTTTATCCATAAGTCGAACATTCAAATCAGAAGCATGATACTTGAATTGATCCACCGAAGTACACAGTCTTCGAAGTCTCAGGAATTGCCCATACGGTAAACCCTTTCTCAAGGGTTCCGGATGAAAACTATGATAGTTCAACAAGCTATTACGTTGAACCAGTTTTCGGTACAGGGTAGTAGCCAGAGAGATCCCCTCATGAAAAACATAAATGAGAAAGATGTTTTTGACAGATGATGATTTTATATCAAAATCGAATCGCATTTGTAATAAGTGCAGCTTTGACCTTATTGCTTTGATTTTGGAACGGACATTAATAGAAGAAAAATCATTGGATGAACAGATATCCCAAGCGAGGGAGGCGTTGCAAAAGTCTGTGGAGTCTTCAGCTTTTCAGTCCAAGGAGGCAGAAATTAATCGCCAATTGAAGGGCTTTTCAGATTATCTTAAGGCATTCAAGCTTCGTAAATTTACACGGGACAAGACGGATTATGATTCGGGACGTGTTTATTATTGGATGTACGAGTCTGAAGTTGAAGTTAGTGGTGATCGTAGGAGGGTCACTTTTGATGTGTCATCGGATGATGCGGAGGATGAACAACCTCCGAAATCAAAATCAAAGGGACAGCAGGTTTTTCGGTCGGCCAGTTCACGGCGTTACAGGGTGTGGGCGGAGCGAAGACCATTTGTCAGAAGTGGAACCCCCAGTCACTCGACAACGTGCCAGACAGACTCGGATTCCTTAGTTGTGAACTTGACTACTCGCTCTTTAGATCCTGCCAGTGAACGACTTCTTAATTTGGGCCTTTCCTTTGTCTCGACTGTTGATTATGATCCTTTTGTTATGAGAGTAGCTTTATACAAATTTTTCAGAAAGTTGCAGGTTTTGCACTATTTTGAAAATAATCCACTGGGCACTTTTGATGTGTCAGTGGTTAAACCAATTTCTCGGTGGTTACCACCAGGCCCGCCGGATTCGGTGATAGCTACGTTTCAATCTTTAGTGTTACGGGACTTAAAAACACAGGAGCGGCTTTTTACAAGATGGAAGTCTAACTTAGTGCGTTCTGATTGGTCAAGGATACAACAATTATCCCGCGATCCCACTTTAATGATCCGCAGTGCTGATAAGGGTGGTGCTGTAGTGTTATGGGACACAGATTATTTGACTAAATTAAGATCTCATGTGTTAGACCCGCAGGTTTATGTCAAATTAGATGCGGACCCCACATTGATTTTGAAGGAGGAAATCCGAGTTCTGACTATGGATGCTTTCTCTAAAGGCTGGATAACTTCCAGGGAATTGCGGTTTCTGTCAATATTAAACCCTAAGATACCAGTGATTTATTTGGTACCCAAGGTATACAAGTCTTTGACGGATCCCCCGGGTAGACCTATAGTTTCTTGTCGGGGATCAATCCTCGAACCATTGTCCAAATTTTGTGATGTTTTTTTAAGCAAGGAAGCAGCGTTGGTGCGGTCCTTTATTCGGGATTCTACACATTTTTTACAAATGTTACAGCAAGTGGTATTACCATCGACACAAATCTTTTTGGTTACGTTAGATGTCACAGCATTGTACACAAATGTGGATCAAGAGGAATCACTTCATTTGTTGAATTCTTTGTTTGAACATGCTCCTCCCCGTCTATCTAAGGCCTTTTTGTTGGCTTTGATTTCTTTGGTCCTTACTCGTAATTATTTTTTGTTTGAAAGGGCCTTTTTTCAACAAATCTTTGGTATTGCTATGGGGGCTACTGTTGCCCCTTCGGTTGCTACATTATATATGGCAGATGTGGAGGAAAGATTAATTTATGGATCATCACATTTTTCCTATGTACTGCTGTGGAAGAGATTTCTGGATGACATCTTTTTTATTTGGACCTCTGATTTATCTTCCTTGCATGAGTTCATCACTTGGTTGAATGGATTGAAAACCCATATAAAATATACAGCTCATATTGACCCAGAGCGGGTAGAATTTTTGGACATGGTTGTTTTTCGTGAGGGGATCTCTCTGGCTACTACCCTGTACCGAAAACCGGTTCAACGTAATAGCTTGTTGAACTATCATAGTTTTCATCCGGAACCCTTGAGAAAGGGTTTACCATATGGGCAGTTCCTGAGACTTCGAAGACTGTGTACTTCGGTGGATCAATTCAAGTATCATGCTTCTGATTTGAATGTTCGACTTATGGATAAAGGTTATCCTAAGTCGGTGATATCTCGGGCCTATTGTAGGGCCCTTTATTCTCATCGGGAGTGGTTTTTGGATTGGCAACCGGCCAAAACAACAGGTGAAGACATTGTGACAGGGGTTTTACCGTATATGTCTAATTCCTTTAAAGTAATGGGCATACTGAAAAAGTATTGGCCACTTTTATCTTTACACACGAGTCTTAATAAACCATTGCGGGTAGCATATTCTAGGGGGACTAACCTTCGGGATAAATTAGTCTCCACTACAGTACCCTTGGATCGTCCGGTATATCCCCAACGACAAACTGGGACACACTTGCCTTGCACTAGTTGTAAGTTTTGTGATACCACTATCTCTGGTTCTTCGTGGACTGATTTAAATACGGGCCGCGGCAAACTTCCTGTAATTCCATCTATGTAGTTTATTTTATTGAATGTAACTGCCCTCTGAGATATGTGGGCAGCACTACACGGAGGATCAGGGTTCGTTTAACTGAGCATGCCAGTCGTCTTCGACAATCGTTATTGACAGCTCCGATTGTCCAGTATTGTCTACAGTTTAATCATGATTTCCAACACTTGAGGTGGACAGTAATTGATCATGTTCCAGAGGATCCTCGAGGGGGGGACCGAACCTTTAAACTACGCAAGCTTGAACAGCGATGGATATTTCTTTTACAAGCAGTTTCCCCTACTGGACTGAACTGTGAGATCGATTGGTTGGGAGTATGTTGACATTAACCTCTCACGGCAGGGGGTTCCCTAATGGGTGGGGATTCCGTTCTTGTGATTGGTGATCCGAGTTGATGGGCAGACTCATGTTAGCCAATCTAAAATTAGTATCCTCGTTTTGAGCAGCCAACGTTTCGGCGTTTTTTGCCAGTTAGATGGTGGATTGAGTTCTGTGCAAGCGGAGTTGAGAGCGCTTGATACAGGGGTTCTTTCCCCGAAACGTGCACGTCGCGCGTATTTCAGATAAGTGACGTTTTTTTCAGTCATGCAATTAGTTTGCTTTTGAGTCTGTTTTAAACCTTTATGGTTGAATAAAAGGGATATGTATTGTGATTGGGGGAGGGTTCATAGTGCCTTCCCTTCACAATTTATGTCCGACAAAAAATAATATAAAAAATATCACTGAGGGTTTCAACGGTATCTTGCTATATGGTATTATATGTCACTTGTGATTACCGTTTTGGGGTTGGGTTTTTGGATTTGATTAACCTTATCATGGAAGCAGTCAGCAAACGTTTTGGTAGAAAGTGAAGGAGGTGTAGGGGTTGGAGGCATTTTGAGGAGAGAGCTGAGTGTTGCAAAGGGACAGTGAGGGTCAGAGGCAAAAGAGTTTGTCAGATGGACATAGTGCTCTTGCTTGGCGAATGCTGTGGCAGACTGGAAAGAGGTTAGCATGAAAATGAAATGTAGGGAATCAGCATGGGAACAGCAGGGTGAAATCTGCACAGCTGATGGCGCATTGGCACCCTGCAGAGTTTTTGTGTCTGGACACTTTTTTCATGTCTGGTCAAATTGGGCTACAGGTTAAGGGTTCTGTTCTTTGCATTTCATATGACATTCCCTTGATAATTGAATCAGGGCACAATTTTGAGCCATAGGGAGGAGTGGTCTAGTGGTTAGGACAAGGTACTTCAGGCCGGAGAGCCAGGGGTTCAAGTCCCACCTGGGGACAGCAATCTCAGGCCGGAGGGACTGGGATTTCTAGTCCTATAGGCACTCCTTGTGGTCTTGGGCAAGCCACTTAACCCTCCATTGCCCATGTTCCCTGTAAGTATTAACATATGTGTGTCATATCCCCTCATGTATCCCCCAATTGACCGCTTTGACCCGGTGAAAAGCAGAATATAAATACAGCTAAATAATAATAATAAAAATAATAGTAATAGATACAGTCTAGTTTTTTCGAGCCGGTTATGGTGTTCTTTTAGATAGGTCAACCGGTTTCTTTAAAGTTCACGATGAAGGTTTTTATGCTATAGACCACAATGACGGTCACAATTCATTTAGACAGTTTCTGAAGTGTATATCATGGTGAATTGTTGTTACTGTCCCCCTTTTCTCTCTTGGTATCCAATTCCCTCAATATGTTCTTCACGCTATGGCTACCACCTTCCTTTACTGATTGAGTTTCTACTCCTAAATATTTTAACTCTCATGGCTACATTTTTGATGAACGTTCTGTTCCTACAATGAAATTGTCATGTGGTCCTTATCCTTGCATGCCCTTTTCCCTTCCCGCAATTTCAATATAGTTCCTCTTCTATATAGTTCTTGATACCATGGTCATCCTCTTATGTGCGATATTATTTTTCTCCCTCTAGTTCTACAGCTAGTACTATACAATCTAAAGAACAATGCATTGTCTTTCTTTGATATATGAGTTCTCAATTGATTTTCAATTTGTTTTTAGTTTTATTTATTATATATGTTTTTACATCTACGTTGTATTTTAGCTTGACTTATATTCCATTTCCATTGTTTTTAATTTGGCCCTTATTGCTTAGTGATTTCATTGTCTTTTAATTTATTATTCATTTATTTTTATTTATGTATTTATTTTGAGAATGGTTTCTGTACGGGGCGAAGGGTCAGCTGGACTGTTGGCCAGACAGTTCCCGAGCAGACACCTTCCTCCGTCCAGAAGGGGAACCACTCAGGGAGGACATATCACTTCCCAATAAAAGAAACATCACAGAGAGGACTTACACTTCCCAATAAAATCTCACCTTATGCAGAACAAAACATGGTAATAACTATCTCACAGATTTTTCTTCCCAAAAGATCCTTTTATTATTTCCTACCTTACAGAAACAGAAAACTAAGAGCAAAAGAAAACAGTCCAGTGGAATTACAGATCTTGTCACCTCCCACAGCAACCCCCAAAACATATGCCGAGATTAAGACAAACCTTGTAGTGAAGCAATTAATTTTTGTCGGAGCAGCTACCACAGAGAGGGGAAAGGAAACACCCCAAACCGCTGTAGCCAGTCCATTTTAATCAAGTATAATTTAAAATAACTTATTAGAAGTGCTTGAAAAATACACTTATCTGAATTCAATGGTGATATTAAACACCAAATGTAGCTTAGAAGAGCAGGCCAAGAAGATTAGTCCGACAGCCGCAGGGATGACGTGTCACATTTCGGGGTTAAAAACAAAAAACCCTGCATCAGGTCCCAGCCTTGTCTAGCCAGATTAGCCTAATCTGGCTAGACAAGGTTTTTGAAGGTTTTTGTTTTTAACCCCGAAACGTGACACATCGTCCCTGCGGCTGTCGGACTAATCTTCTTGGCCTGCTCTTCTAAGGAACATTTGGTGTTTAATATCACCATTGAATTCAGATAAGTGTATTTTTCAAGCACTTCTAATAAGTTATTTTAAATTATACTTGATTAAAATGGACTGGCCACAGCGGTTTGGGGTGTTTCCTTTCCCCTCTCTGTGGTAGCTGCTCCGACAAAAATTAATTGCTTCACTACAAGGTTTGTCTTAGTCTCGGCATATGTTTTGGGATTTGTTTACCGGGATAGGGTATATTTAGATTTTTGACCTCCCACAGCAAAACAAACTGGGTTATTCTGTTTTATCTCTGATGCAGATTTCTAAACAATTACAAGTCAGAATGTCTGGTCCTGCCAGCATGATTCTGTCTTACTTCCTGACTCAACAGCAAATATGACAAGCTTTCCTGGACACAAGAAATCAGTGTAATAGACATACACACACACACAAGACAAACTGCCATGCACACAAACCTCAGACACGACAATAGAGATACTGGGGCCATAGAGAACCCAGGAAATCCATACTTCCCCACAGCCTTCACTGCAAAGCAGATGGATTCATCATGTATCTGGTCCTGTCACATTATAGACACTTACTCGGGACCATTCTTACTATTCAGGCATTCCTCTCTAATTAGCTCATTCTTGTTCCAGCTGTCTGGGGCCCCACTTGTGTGATGTTATTCTCCTCATGTCTGTACCCCTCTCCGTTGACCTTTCTTGGGCCCATGTCTGCAATTATCAGCCTGGGCCTTGTAAGATTTATATTGTTATCCGACCTCTGCCCCCCTCACTCAGTTCTTTACCTGGTTTTCTTGCTTGGTTCTCTCCCACCCCTCAGTTCCCAAGAAATATCTCTCTTCAACTCCCCGTGTTCTGACAATTATACTGGGGGCCATATGTTCTTCTTCATGCTAAGCTGGCATGTTTATCTCTCATGATTGCCTTTCTACCCTCTCTCTGTCCACCATTTACTGATAAGTGTGTTTTCACATCTTTTCCATATGATGTCACATACCTCTGAAAGCTCACGTACGCACCTCAGTACAATTCCAGCATTCAGACATTTCAATGATTTTTCTTTGTGTTACTCCTTCTCCTCTGGCGCTCACTTTTCTTGACTGATTTTTAGATTTTAATATGAATTTTATTCATTGACTATGTTTTTATCCTATGTACTTGTTTATTTGTTATTTATGTATTTATATATGTCTTTTGAGGTTGCTGTCCCCTGAGTAAGGCCTGTGCCGAAACACATATTGGGCTGACCCAAGACACATTTAATTAAAAGTTCTTGTTCCTACCAGAGGCGTGGTACCTTCTGCTTTTCTTGTGGCAGGAATCAACATGGGTTCAGGATTTGAGATATTTATCGTATAGCTTATACAGTATATATGTTCCTATGAACGTAAGTAGTAGATTTTAGAGATCAGCCAAGGCTAAGGTACAGAATGCCTGACAGGGCGTGGAATGGGAGAAGGGAGGGCATCCAAAGCGGAGGAGAGTATAGTGTTATAGGAAGAGAATACCTCATCAATAGACTCACATGACATAGTGGTAGAGTGAGATGGAAAAGCAATGGAAAGAGCAGAGTTGTCAATATACTGAGATTCTTAAATGTGTTGGTGGAAACGGGACGAGACTGTGGTGGGAGGGGTGATTAAAAGCGAAAGTTAACAGATAATTGTCAAACGGGAAGAACTGAGGTGGAGAAATTTGAGGATGAGCAATTGAAGAAAAAGGTGAGGTTGAAGCAGTGACTGTGCTGGTAAGTAGAAGCAGTAGAACACAGCTTGAGGCTGAAAAAATAGGTTAAGGCAAGGAGCTTTAAGGCACAAGAATCAGAGGGGCCTTCAACAAGAATGAGGGAAGAGAAAGATGGGTCCAGAAGAAAGGAAATCCAAGAATCAAAGTCAGTGAGAAAGGAAGAGGTGATCTTGTCAGGGAGTTGATAAATGACATCTTTAACCAGAGAGGTAGTGGAATCAATAAGAAAATAAGTCAGATTGAGCTGAAAAGAGGGGTTTAAACTGGCAGGAAGGCTAGAATAGCAATCCAGCACCACTGCTGTAACCAGCCAGGAGAGGTTTATAGGAGTAAAGGTAGTCCCCATGACAGAGGGCAGCAAAAGGGAGCATCCCAACAAATAGTTCTGGAAGCCCATAATCATCTGTGAAGAATCAAACACTGGTGCATCCTAAGCAGGGAGTGGGGAAATTTTGGTATACATTTGTCTTTTGGGAATTTCTTTCCTTTGTGCCCTTTTTCCAATGGTACATATTTTTGGAGAAGTATGTTTTTGGGGGATTTTTGAGAAAATGTCTAGAGCACATGTGCAGGAAAGTACTTAGCCTAAGAACAATTGAGAGGTTTTGAGACTGTGTGGATTTGTATCTATTTTTGAGCATCTTACAGAGAAAGGAGAATTCTGGGGGTCCATTCAAGGATCTACAAGAAAAGGAAGAAAAAGCTGTCCTTCCGAGAGATGGTAAAGAGGAAGAGGGCCAGCTTGCATGGAAGCTAGGCCATGATGATCCAGGAGGTAGTTCATCCGACTACAATGAGTTAGATAAAAACTACCTGCTTACTTAAATGTCAACTTTGGAAAAGACTGAGTTATTGAATGATTTTTCCTATTTAATTGTTAGTGTATTTTTCTGGGTATGCTTTTAATTTTAGGGATTTCATTAAATAACAGTTAATTTTTACAAGAAGCATGCTACTCTCTCGACTGAAAATTTTGGGGTGAGATGAAGAGTTACTTTGCATGTCAAGCAGCGAGATCCTTGGAGCAGTTGGCCTCCCCTCCCTCCTGCATGGAAAAACCAATTACACATCTTAAAAAGTATTTGGAGAACTTGGTAAATTCCCTTATGCAGGAATGTGAGCTAATAATTAGTTGCTGCATAAGACATGCATATGTACTGTGGACTTCTTTTATATGTAGCTCTCCTGATGCATCTTAAGTCCTGAATTTTCATAAGTATCTTTAATCTGCTTTAACCAAGGACATCAATAATTCTAAAGTATAAGAACGAGTGTGATGAATTTGGGTTCTGCCATGAGTTAGATTAGAGAAAGGGCCTCACAGAGATTTGAAACATCCTCAAAAGACATAACCTCACTCCTATGTATCTATTCACTCTTGCACACATGAATTTCTAGTTCTACAGTATATTAGAAAGCTATTACTAGGAATCTGAATTAAAACAGCTCAGTTTGGTGCTGGCTTCATGGTTCAGTCACTTTTGCACCAAAATCTTGTTTGGAACAGTCTACTGCTAAGCGGGAACAATTTAATTTAATGTGCTTACAGTTGTGGTCAACATTATTGGCACCCTTGCAGTTCAATCCTCTAATGTCCATTATCTCCTTTAAAAAAAGTGGCACGTTAAATGGCTTTGGACTATATATGCACACATATTTGACACACAAAAGAATCAAATAAAACAAAATGGAAATAGTACAAAAACTGAGACATTGCCAGGACATGATTATTGGCACCCATATAAATAATTCAAATCAGTTTGAACAGGAGAACCACATTCCCATTGCAGTAGAATTAGACGCACCTGGGATCAATTGTCAGTACTCACATGACTTGAATCTACCAATGAAAGATGTCTCTAATATTTAAAATAGCCCCATTCATTCCTTATTCCATTTTCACAATGGTGAAGGCTAGAATGCTGCCTGAGACCATCAGAAAAGCTGCTATCGCTAAACCTCAAGTTTCAAAGGGATGCAAGGCCATCTCCAAAGACCTTGGGATTCCTGTGTCTATGGTTCACAATGTTATTAAGAGGTTTTCTGCTCATAAAACTGTCAAAACTTCCTAAGATGTGGTGGGAAGAGGAAAATTAATCCAAAAAATCTTTAAAGGTTAATGTGAATTGTTGGAAAAACATCACGTACAACATCCAAAGAGCTTAAGGCTGACTTGGAGCAATCTGGAGTGGTGGTTTCAACCCGCACCATATGCCATGCACTAAACAGAGAAGGAATTCGTAGAGAAGCCCAAGGAGGACCCCACTGCTCAAAGACAGACATAAAAAGGCACACCTGATCTTTGCCCAAACCCACCTTGAGAAACCACAGTCCTTCTAGGAAAATGTTCTGTGGACAGATGAAATCAAACTTGAGCTCTTTGGCAATGAAGACCAACGATACATCTACAGGCAAAGAAATGAAGCTTTTAAGGAAAAAAAACACCCTTTCTACAGTTAAATATGGTGAAGGTTCCATAATGTTGTGGGGCTGTTTGGTTGCCTCAGGAACTGGAGGTCTAGAACATATTAAAGGAATCATGAAGTCAAAGGACAGCCAAGGTATTTTGAAGTGAAATGTGCTACTTAGTATCAGAAAGCTAAGTCTGGGTCGAAGGTCATGGGTCCTTCAACAGGACAATGAACCAAAACATACATCCAGAAATACAAAAGAATGGTTAAAAAGGAAAAATATGGACTGTTTTAAACTGGCCAGCAATGAGTCCTGATTTCAGTCCAATGGAGAACTTTGGAAAGAGCTGAAATCTACCATTGGCACAAGGAATCCTGGAAACATTCATGAGCTGGAACAAATTGCATTTGAAGAGTCAGAGAAACTCCCAACAGACAAATGTACGAAACTCATAGATGGCTACAAGAAATGTTTTAGAAGCGGTCATCACTGCCAAGAGTTGTGCAACCAAATATTAGTGAAGGGTGCCATTAATCCTGTCCAGGTTATATTTTTTTTTATTCTCAGAAATTACTACGTCTAAGTTGCCCAGACATCTTTCTTTTTTGTTGTATTTTATTTATTTATTTTTAAAAAATTATACTGCATTTTTCCAGTTGATCAAAAGCAGTTTATATATAACAAAAGGCTGAATAGTACGGTAACAGGTACATATTCATTTAGACAGACAGTTTTGTATACCATCTTATCCTTCAATCAAAGTGGTCACAACACAATTGGGGGATACATTTAACACGAGGGGATATGAGACACACACACTAATACTCACAGGGAACATGGGTAATGGAGGGTTAAGTGGCTTGCCCAAGACCACAAGGAGCCCCTGTGGGACTAGAAACCCCAGTCCTTCTGGCCCAAGGTTGCTGTCCTCTAGTGGGATTTGAACCACCGGCCTTCTGGCCTCTGGTACCTTGCCCCAACCACTAGGCCACTCTTCCCTTCAGTTACAATGAATGTATTATAACTGTATACCTTTGAACATACTATTAAATTACTATGATGACATACAGTTGGAATATTTCCAATTATTTCTCAAGATACTGTACACAAGATACCTAAAATACAAAGGTGCCAATACTGTTGACCACAATTGTATCCATCTTTTCATCTGCCTAATAACTCAGCATTTTAAATAAAAATTGGTTGTTAATTAACTTTTTCTTTCCTAAATTATGTTGTATACACTGCTATCATGTAACATGGTTAGAGTACCATATTAAATCTTATTGAGGCCAAGTGTCAGCACTCAGAACTCAAGAGAAAGGAGGACAACTGCTGTTTAAGAATAGCCTCTGCAAACTCAGAAACAGCACTGAAAGGTTCCATGTTGTGGCGATTTCCTTTCCAGCCTCATCTAGGAGCAGGGCACTAGGATTGCCAAAGGCACCCAACTTAGAGGAAAAGGAGGGAAAAGGCAAAAGTGAGAAACAATTTAGATTTACATCTTCTTTAAAAAGTTATCATCTCTGTAGGAGGACTAGAAAGGGGGACTGTTACTTCTGGAGAGAAATCTGCAACTGTGAGTATATACTTCTGGTAATTTTCTAAAAAGAATTCTTTGTATTAAAGCTACTTAATCTGTGAACCCACTGTTTTTTGTTGGATCAGTTAGGGCCTAGTAGCAGCAATTAAAGTTTGAATTTAAAACACAGAGGAGAGCTTTCTGGTTACATTTCATACCCAGCAGAGAGCTTGTAGTTTAAATTTCATAAGAAGTTAGAGCCTAGCAGCAGCTAAGAGCTATAATTTAAATCAAATCAGAATTTAGCTTACCTCAGCAGCACAAGACAGGGTACTGTGTAGCAGCCCTCTTTTAATAAGTGTTATTTCACACCCACCCCTGGGATAATCATAGCTTTATAGATACTTACACATCTTAAAAGACAGGAGGTGCTTTCAGGTGAGGCTCATTACCCAAATCAATCATACACTAAGGACCTGAGATTAATTAAGCTTCAGGTGAACAAGGTATATTAAACGTATTAGGTACAGTTTTATTGGTATAAATACCCATAGCAACTCCTAGTAAGTAAGAACTTAAAGATCTAGACACAAACTTAAAACTAAGATGCAGACAGCAGTCCAGCAGCGGGATGGGGGCTTTCCAGTCTTTTGCATTGAGTGTCACATGTATGATTTTCTCCCAGTTGGTGAGAGGTCTTACGTGTGCACTAGCTGCAAGGAGCTCTTTTCTCTCAGGGAACAAGTCCGTTCTCTAGAGGCTAAAGTAGCAGACTTGGAAAACATAACACAGACAGAGAGGTACATAGACGAGACCTACAGGGATATAGTCCTGAAGTCCCACCTCCAGTCTGGCAGCACCCCTGTTGCCATGGAGGAGAGAGGCCACGTGACAGGAGAGCATCACCCTGGTCTGGCAGGAAGTGATCCTGTAACTAGGACCTGTCCTCCAGGTGATGTAAAACCCTCTCGCACCGAGGAAGTTTCTCCAGGGCCATGTGCCCATGAGGGAAGGGTTAGGACAGCCGTTATAGTTGGTGATTCGATCATTAGGCATGTAGATAGCTGGGTGGCTGGTGGACGTGAGGATCGCCTGGTAACATGCCTGCCTGGTGCGAAGGTAGCGGACCTCACGTGCCACCTAGATAAGGTCTTAGATAGTGCTGGGGAGGAGTCTGCTGTCTTGGTACATGTCAGTACCAATGACATAGGAAAATGTGGTAGGGAGGTTCTGGAGGCAAAATTTAGGCTTTTAGGTAGGAAGTTGAAATCCAGAACTTCCAGGGTAGCATTCTCCGAAATGCTTCCTGTTCCACGTGCAGGACCCAAAAGGCAGGCAGAGCTCCAGAGTCTCAATGCGTGGATGAGACAATGGTGCAGAGATGAGGGGTTTGGATTTGTTAGGAACTGGGGAACATTCTGGGGAAAGGAGGGGCTCTTCCGAAGGGATGGGCTTCACCTTAACCGAGATGGAACCAGGCTGCTGGCATTAACCTTTAAAAAGGAGATAGAGCAGCTTTTAAACTAGATATTAGGGGAAAGCCAACAGTCGCCCAAGAGCAGATGGTTCGGAAGAATGTATCCTTGAAGGATACTACCAAAAGCAGAATGGTTCCACAAAAGAGTAAAGTAGCCCAAATGCCCTCAAGTATGGAGCAGACAGAGCTTAAAGATCCCAATTTACCCATGTCTAACAATAGCCAAATTAACATGAATAAAATACATTCTCTAAAATGCTTGTATGCAAATGCTAGAAGTCTAAAGAAGAAGATGGGAGAGTTAGAATATATAGCACTAAATGAAAGGTTAGATATGATTGGAATATCAGAGACATGGTGGAAGGAGGACAACCAGTGGGACACTGTGATACCTGGGTACAAACTATATCGTAATGATAGAGCTGATCAAATTGGTGGAGGGGTTGCGCTCTATGTTAGAGAGGGCATTGACTCAGAAAGGATTAAAGTTTTGCAGGAAACAAAATCTGCTGTAGAATCTATATGGATTGAAATTCCATATAAAAGGGGGAATGCGATGGCAGTGGGAGTGTACTATCAAGCACCTGGCCAGAATGACCAAATGGATAATGAAATGCTCAAAGAAATCAAGGAAGCTAACAAAAGTTACAGCGCAGTAATAATAATGGGTGATTTCAATTACCCCGGTATCGACTGGGTCAGTGTCACGTCAGGACATGCTAGGGAGATAAAGTTCCTAGATGAAATAAATGACTGCTTCTTGGAGCAGCT
This sequence comes from Ichthyophis bannanicus, assembly GCA_033557465.1. Lineage (NCBI taxonomy): Eukaryota > Metazoa > Chordata > Amphibia > Gymnophiona > Ichthyophiidae > Ichthyophis > Ichthyophis bannanicus. The sequence continues at coordinate 451,690,778 of CM066037.1, forward strand.
GGTTCATGAACCGACCAGAGGGGAAGCCATATTAGATCTAGTCCTTAGTGGAACACCAGATCTAGTGCAAGAGATAAGGGTGTTGGGGCCACTTGGCAATAGTGATCATAGCATGATCGCCTTTGATTTAATTAGTGGAGGAGGGATAGTAAGGAAATCCACAGTACTACCTTTTAACTTTCGAAAGGGAGACTATGATAAAATGAGAAAAACAGTTAAGAAAAAACTAAAAGGAGCAGTTACGAAGGTTAAAGACGTACATCAAACTTGGGTGTTGTTGAAAAATACTAACTTGGAAGCCCAGACCAGCTGTATTCCACGCTTTAAGAAAAGTGGAAGGAAGTCCAAAAAACTGCCAGCATGGTTTAAAGGTGAGGTCAGAGAGGCTGTTGTTGCCAAAAAAGCATCTTTCAGGAAATGGAAAAAAGAGCCAAACGACGAAACCTGGAAACAGCACAAGCACTGGCAAGTCAAATGCAAGGCATTGATAAGGCAGGCAAAGAGAGAATTTGAGAAGAAGCTTGCTACGGAAGCAAAAACGCAAAATAAAGACCTTTTCAAGTACATTCGTAGCAAAAAACCTGTGAGAGAGTCAGTTGGTCCATTAGATGATAAAGGGGTTAAAGGAGCACTAAGAGGCGACAAGGCGATAGCGGAGAGACTGAATGAATTCTTTGCTTCGGTCTTTACTGAGGAAGATGTAGGGATGTTACCCATGACTGAAGTGGTATTTAAAGGTGCGGAAGAATTGAAGGAAATATCGATACATCGGGAAGATGTCTTACAACCATTAGATAAACTGAAGAGTAGCAAATCACCTGGGCCGGATGGTATACATCCAAGGGTGTTGAAAGAACTGAAATATGAGATTGCAGAACTGCTATCAGTAATCTGTGAACTATCATTAAAATCATCTCTAATACCTGAAGATTGGAGGATCGCCAATGTAACACCAATTTTTAAAAAGGGTTCCAGGGGTGATCCGGGAAACTACAGACCGGTGAGCCTGACGTCAGTACCGGGAAAAATGGTAGAAACCATCATAAAGAATAAAATTACTCAGCATGTAGATAGTCACAACCTAATGGGAGACAGCCAACATGGCTTTAGACAAGGAAGATCTTGTCTTACTAATCTGTTATGTTTTTTTGAAGGAGTGAATAAACAGGTGGACAAAGGTGAGTCGGTTGATATTGTGTATCTGGACTTTCAGAAAGCCTTTGACAAGGTCCCTCATCAGAGACTTTTGGCAAAACTAAAGAGTCATGGGATAGGAGGCAGTGTACTATTGTGGATCAGGAACTGGTTAAAAGATAGAAAGCAGAGGGTAGAGCTAAATGGCCAATTTTCCCAATGGAGAAAGGTGAATAGTGGTGTACCCCAGGGATCTGTGCTGGGTCCGCTGCTTTTTGACATATTCATAAATGACCTGAAAAGTGGAATAACGAGTGAGGTTATCAAATTTGCAGATGACACAAAACTATTTAAAGTTGTTAAAACCCAAGAGGATTGTGAAAAATTGCAAGAGGATCTTGATAAATTGGAAGATTGGGCATCAAAATGGCAGATGAAATTTAATGTGGACAAGTGCAAGGTTATGCACCTAGGGAAGAACAACCCAAACTATGGTTACACGATGTAAGGTTCCACATTAGGAACCACCACCCAGGAAAAAGATTTAGGCGTCATTGTGGATACCATGTTAAAACCCTCGGCCCAGTGTGCAGCGGCGGCCAAGAGAGCAAATAGAATGCTAGGTATGATAAGGAAAGGAATGGAAAATAAAACAAAAGATATTATAATGCCTCTATATCGTTCCATGGTGAGACCGCACCTTAAATATTGTGTGCAATTCTGGTCGCCGTATCTTAAAAAGGATATAGCGATTTTAGATAAGGTACAGAGAAGAGCCACCAAAATGGTAAAGGGGATGGAAGGATACTCCTATGAAGAAAGGCTAAAAAGGTTAGGGCTCTTTAACCTGGAAAAGAGACGGCTGAGGGGAGATATGATAGAAGTCTATAAATTAATGAACGGCGTGGAACGGGTAAACGTAGATCGATTGTTTACCTTATCAGAATATAGAAAGACTAGGGGACATGCAATGAAGCTACAGGGTAAACTATTTAAGACTAATAAAAGAAAATATTTTTTCACTCAACATGTAATCAAACTCTGGAATTTGTTACCGGAGGATGTAGTAAAGGCTGTTAGTGTAGCTGGGTTTAAAAAAGGTTTGGACAAGTTCCTGGAGGAAAGGTCCATAAACCATTATTAAGAAGTGACCGAAGATATCAATGCTTGACCCAGTACAAGCATTGTGGAACTTGTGTCTCTTGGGGAAACTGCTAGGTACATATGACCTAGATTGGCCACTGTTGGAAACAGAATACTGGGCTTGATGGACCTTGGTCTGACCCAGTATGGCATATCTTATGTTCTTATGTTCTTATGAGCCACTTGACGGGGTTCCAGCTCCCCAGGAGAGGGTTATGGGGCTCCACCACTGTTAATTACTTTCTGCAACTGTGACATGGAAGAAAGGCCACCAGCCAAGCTGCAGATCACTTAAATCACTCTGATTCTTTCCTTGAGTATTTCTTCATTAAAAACATTGGCTTCCTTTCTCTAACAGTATTCTTAGCCAGGCACTCCTTAGCAATGCAAACAGTTTAGAAGGAAAAATAAAATTGAACGCAAGATTTCTTCATTTTTCTGTGCATTAGAGCCTGTCTATTTATTTAATACTGAGGTGTGTCTGTCAGCGGTAGAGCACTGTGGAAAGTTTTCCTTCTGTGCAGTTACGTAGACTGCTGTTGGCTTTTTCAGTGTCTTCTGGTGAGCTGCATCTGCCATGTGATTTTGTCTGTTTAGGGCCAATATTTCTAAATGTTGTCGGTCAGCAGCTATGGAACAATTTTAAAAGCAAGTTTGTTGAAAACCAGGTTGTTGTCTTTTTTGGATTTTTAGATTTTGGTTTTCCAAATCCAAGCTCAAGGTTACTTCCCCGTTCAAGAAGACTTACAATCTAAGTCATACCTGAGGCAATGAAAGGTGAAATAATTTGCCCAAGGTCACAAAATATCAGTAGGAAAAGTGGTGTTTGAATCCTGGCTTCCCTGATTCTCAGCCAGAGGTTCTCAACTCGATCCTTGGGACACACCCAGACAGTCTGGTTTTTAGGATATCCACAATGAATAAACGTGAGAGAAATTTGCATACACTGCTTCCAGTGACAAAAAGGTCAGAGAAACAGCAGATACTATAAAAGATTATGAATCTACATTGTAAGACCTTACAGCAGCCACAACAGAACATCTATCTACCTCTTGGAGATACTAATATACTTCATACATATCACTATTTCATCTCAATTAATGTAATTACAGCTAGGGAATGCAGGGGAAAAATTAATTTTGTTGAGGTTCCTGTGTTTTAATTAAGTTAGGTTTGTTTTCTTTTATTTAAGTTTCATCGTGTGTCATTTTGTTTTCTAAATTTTCATCTCAGGATAATTTTATTTAATTAAAGGAGTAGCTGTGGCTGCTGCCCAAACAAAAAACATAGCTGAAAGGTTATTAGAGGTTTCAGGCAAATAAAAAATCCATCTGGCTTTTTTCTCATGGTCAGAGACGGTCCTCGAACCAGGAAGAGCTATCACGTCTCCATGGGGGCTGGCTCTAGCCCATCTAGTCCATCTAGTCCCACAGGTGCTCCTTGTGGTCTTGGGCAAGAAACTTAACCCTCCATAGCCCATGTTCCCTGTAAAATAGTTATCTCCAAGTTATAATGCCCTGTTCAATGTAATTTCAGTATGTTCAATGTAAACCGCACTGATGCAGAATAGCGCGGTATATAAGAGAATGTAAATAAATTAATAAATTAAATAAAATCTAGTCTTCCTGCTCTTGTGTCTTGTATTGCTGGTGATCTTCATTCCTGTTTTCTGACTGGCCAAAGGTTTGTCTGGTCTGGAGCTGTATGGAAAATGCTAACTGGATTTTTTACCTTGTGAATCTATTGACGCCTGCTGTAGAGACTTACTCCAAAGACTTTTCTGTTGCCATGTTCTTGTGCCAGAAATTCTGTGAATGGTACCAAGCCTAAACCAGATTCTGGTTGTCCAAATGATCACTAATTGGACAACCAGGATCTGAATTAGGCTTGATAAAAGTCTCTGATAGTATATCTAGACATGGTTTCACAGAATTTCTGGCACAAGAATATGGCAATAGAGTCACAAGGCAAAATATCCAGTTAGGGAATAGCGAGGATGGACAGCCCAACGGGACGTCCATCTCCTCTATGGTGCCTTTGCCTGGCTACGACTAATTCCCCGCTGGTTGTGCAGGGAAGTGGCGGCTCAGGGGCGGAGTCTGGGTGGTCACTGGCCCTGGACATACAGGACCAGTTCTAATGTCGGCTCTGTATGTCCAGGGCTGGTGACATATGTGGGGAAGTTATTCCACCTCAGAGGTGGAATAACTTCCCTGGACTTGTTCTTTTTTTTATTTTTTTAATGCCGGGGCATAGATGGGCAAGGGGGACCGGAGGACATTCCCCGCAGCCCGACCCTGGCCTTAGGAAGCCAGATCGGGAATCGGGCTGAGAGGAATATGCTTTATTTTGCAGCAGCCGGCATCACGGCTCTTCAATGAAGCCATTGTGCCATGTCAACATGATGCCATAGCGCCGCTGCTTCATAGAAGAACCTTGACTGAGTTAGCCAGGGACAGTCCTGCACGTGCAGACCGGTCTGAATCATGGTCCTGGCCTGCACATGCAGGACTGTTCGCAATTCTGATCCTACAGAGCTAGATGTGCCCCACGGGATCAGGATTGCAATCCCAATCTCCTCTGTACGTCCGTTTCCGACCGGATGTACAGAGGGGATCGACGTCTGGGACGGAATCGGGCCCCAGGTGTTTTCCATACAGCTCCATGCCAGACAAACATTGGCCCAATCAAGAAATAGGAATTCAGATTACCAGTAATACAAGACACAGATGAGCAAGCTGGCTAGAGCCAGCCCCCATGGAGACGTGATAGCTCTTCTTGATTCAAACGATGACTGGTTACTTTGTCTGCTGCCAGCCAGCTTATATTGTTGCCTACCTAGCTACTCCTTCATGCTATCTGGCTGGCAGAAATTTGTTGATGGCCTTGTTTAATAGGTTAGTGTGATGCGTTCTTTTCGCGGAGTTGAACTCGTCTTTGTACTTTGCGAGAAGAGTTAGGTATTCAGTCTTATGTTCGATGGATTTGGTTTTCCTCCATTTTCTCTCCAGTCTACGGAGTTCCCTCTTCAGTCTGGTCAAAGTTTCCGTGTACGAAGGTTCCAATCTGGGTTTAGATGTGTTTGATGGGGTTTTCCATGTTGGGTTTGATGCGTCTTGTATTCCTTCGTTCCACTTGTTTGTTAGATCATTGAGGTCCGTGCATTCCAAATCTATGTGGGCTGCAATCGTACTTATGAAATTTTCCTTGTTGAATTTATTGAATCTCCTTTGTGGAGGTGTCGTTCTCCTAGCTTTTGCGTTTTTGGGTAGGAAGGGCAGTTTCATTTTGAGATCAATTTGGTGGTGGTCTGACCATGGTACTTGAGTTATCCTTATCACGGGTTTCTCTTCATTTTGCTGCTGCTTGGTGGGTATGAAAACCATGTCTAGGGTGTTTCCCTTGTCGTGGGTGGCATCACTTATTATTTGCTGATATCCTAGTTCACGTGAGTAGGCGGTATTGATGCTAAATTTAGGTCTCCCAAGATGATTTGGAATTTATTGATTTGGGTGGTGGAGATGCTTTCTAGCGCTGTAGCCAGTGTTTCGTGGTGTGGTGAAGGGGATCTGTAGATAAGACAGATGGATAATGCTGTGTTATCTACTTTGAGTATGTCGATGTCCATATTTGAGCTCAGGGAAGTGCTCATTAATTGCAAACTGGTCTTGGCTATTATGAGAACTCCTCCTCCCCTTTTGTTGGTGCGTGGGCAGTTGTATAATTTGTATCCAGGTTTGTTTATTTGATTTATTATTGCTGAGTCAGTGTCAGTGATCCAAGTTTCCGTTATACAGAGGATGTCAGGCTGGTCATCAGTGATGATGTTGTGGATAATGTGTGTTTTGTTCCTTACTGACCTGGCGTTGATGAGGATGATGTTGCATGCGCCATGTGTTGGTTGGGAAACCTGAGTGTGTTCTCTTTGGGTTAGCGTGAGTTTGTTTCTATGTGTCCTCTGTGCCTTATATTTACGATACTTCTGTAACCTGTTTTGCCTGGCAAGGATGGGACTCTGAGTTGGTATGAGCGTTGGTTCGTCAGTGTAATGTGGTATGGGTTGTGGGGAGGCTGTGAAGGTATTGATAGGGGGTAGAAAAAGTAGATTGGACTGCATATGTGTGGCTGAATGTAGTGCAGGTTTGGGTTAAGTGTGTGCGTTGGATATATATATATGATATATATATATGAGTTCTCAATTGATTTTCAATTTGTTTTTAGTTTTATTTATTATATATGTTTTTACATCTACGTTGTATTTTAGCTTGACTTATATTCCATTTCCATTGTTTTTAATTTGGCCCTAATTGCTTAGTGATTTCATTGTCTTTTAATTATTTATTATTCATTTATTTTTATTTATGTATTTATTTTGAGAATGGTTTCTGTACGGGGCGAAGGGTCAGCTGGACTGTTGGCCAGACAGTTCCCGAGCAGACACCTTCCTCCGTCCAGAAGGGGAACCATTCAGGGAGGTCATATCACTTCCCAATAAAAGAAACATCACAGAGAGGACTTACACTTCCCAATAAAATCTTACCTTATGCAGAACAAAGCATGGTAATAACTATCTCACAGATTTTTCTTCCCAAAAGATCCTTTTATTATTTCCTACCTTATAGAAACAGAAAACTAAGAGCAAAAGAAAACCGTCCAGTGGAATTACAGATCTTGTCACCTCCCACAGCAAAACAAACTGGGTTATTCTGTTTTATCTCTGATGCAGATTTCTAAACAATTACAAGTCAGAATGTCTGGTCCTGCCAGCATGATTCTGTCTTACTTCCTGACTCAACAGCAAGTATGACAAGCTTTCCTGGACACAAGAAATCAGTGTAATAGACACACACACACACACAAGACAAACTGCCATGCACACAAACCTCAGACACGTCAATAGAGATACTGGGGCCATAGAGAACCCAGGAAATCCATACTTCCCCACAGCCTTCACTGCAAAGCAGATGGATTCATCATGTATCTGGTCCTGTCACATTATAGACACTTACTCGGGACCATTCTTACTATTCAGGCATTCCTCTCTAATTAGCTCATTCTTGTTCCAGCTGTCTGGGGCCCCACTTGTGTTATGTTATTCTCCTCATGTCTGTACCCCTCTCCGTTGACTTTTCTTGGGCCCATGTCTGCAATTATCAGCCTGGGCCTTGTAAGATTTATATTGCTATCCGACCTCTGCCCCCCTCACTCAGTTCTTTACCTAGTTTTCTTGCTTAGTTCTCTCCCAGCCCTCAGTTCCCAAGAAATATCTCTCTTCAACTCCCCGTGTTCTGACAATTATACTGGGGGCCCTGCCCCAACCACTAGGCCACTTCCCTTCAGTTACAATGAATGTATTATAACTGTATACCTTTGAACATACTATTAAAATACTATGATGACATACAGTTGGAATATTTCCAATTATTTCTCAAGATACTGTACACAAGATACCTAAAATACAAAGGTGCCAATACTGTTGACCACAATTGTATCCATCTTTTCATCTGCCTAATAACTCAGCATTTTAAATAAAAATTGGTTGTTAATTAACTTTTTCTTTCCTAAATTATGTTGTATACACTGCTATCATGTAACATGGTTAGAGTACCATATTAAATCTCATTGAGGCCAAGTGTCAGCACTCAGAACTCAAGAGAAAGGAGGACAACTGCTGTTTAAGAATAACCTCTGCAAACTCAGAAACAGCACTGAAAGGTTCCATGTTGTGGCGATTTCCTTTCCAGCCTCATCTAGGAGCAGGGCACTAGGATTGCCAAAGGCACCCAACTTAGAGGAAAAGGAGGGAAAAGGCAAAAGTGAGAAACAATTTAGATTTACATCTTCTTTAAAAAGTTATCATCTCTGTAGGAGCCACTTGACGGGGTTCCAGATCCCCAGGAGAGGGTTATGGGGCTCCACCACTGTTAATTACTAATATACTTCATACATATCACTATTTCATCTCAATGAATGTAATTACAACTAGGGAATGCAGGGGAAAAATTAATTTTGTTGAGGTTCCTGTGTTTTAATTAAGTTAGGTTTGTTTTCTTTTAATTAAGTTTCATCGTGTGTCATTTTGTTTTCTAAATTTTCATCTCAGGATAATTTTATTTAATTAAAGGAGTAGATGTGGCTGCTGCCCAAACAAAAAACATAGCTGAAAGGTTATTAGAGGTTTCAGGCAAATAAAAAATCCATCTGGCTTTTTTCTCATGGTCAGAGGCTGTCCTCGAACCAGGAAGAGCTATCACGTCTCTATGGGGGCTGGCTCTAGCCCATCTAGTCCATCTAGTCCCACAGGTGCTGCTTGTGGTCTTGGGCAAGCCACTTAACCCTCCATAGCCCATGTTCCCTGTAAAATAGTTATCTCCAAGTTATAATGCCCTGTTCAATGTAATTTCAGTATGTTCATTGTAAAGCGCACTGATGCAGAATAGCGCGGTATATAAGAGAATGTAAATAAATAAATAAATTAAATAAAATCTACTCTTCCTGCTCTTGTGTCTTGTATTGCTGGTGATCTTCATTCCTTTTTTCTGACTGGCCAAAGGTTTGTCTGGTCTGGAGCTGTATGGAAAATGCTAACTGGATTTTTTACCTTGTGAATCTATTGACGCCTGCTGTAGAGACTTACTCCAAAGACTTTTCTGTTGCCATGTTCTTGTGCCAGAAATTCTGTGAATGGTACCAAGCCTAATCCAGATTCTGGTTGTCCAAATGATCACTAATTGGACAACCAGGATCTGAATTAGGCTTGATAACAGTCTCTGATAGTATATCTAGACATGGTTTCACAGAATTTCTGGCACAAGAATATGGAAATAGAGTCACAAGGCAAAATATCCAGTTAGGGAATAGCGAGGATGGACAGCCCAACGGGACGTCCATCTCCTCTATGGTGCCTTTACCTGGCTACGACTAATTCCCCGCTGGTTGTGCATGGAAGTGGCGGCTCAGGGGCGGAGTCTGGGTGGTCACTGGCCCTGGACATACAGGACCAGTTCTAATGTCGGCTCTGTATGTCCAGGGCTGGTGACATATGTGGGGAAGTTATTCCACCTCAGAGGTGGAATAACTTCCCTGGACGTGTTTTTTTTTTTTTTTTTTAATGCCGGGGCATAGATGGGCAAGGGGGACCGGAGGACATTCCCCGCAGCCCGACCCTGGCCTTAGGAAGCCAGATCGGGAATCAGGCTGAGAGGAATATGCTTTATTTTGCAGCAGCCGGCATCACGGCTCTTCAATGAAGCCATGGTGCCATGTCAACATGATGCCATGGCGCCGCTGCTTCATAGAAGAACCTTGACTGAGTTAGCCAGGGACAGTCCTGCACGTGCAGACCGGTCTGAATCATGGTCCTGGCCTGCACATGCAGGACTGTTCGCGATTCTGATCCTACAGAGCTAGATGTGCCCCACGGGATCATGATTGCAATTCCAATCTCCTCTGTACGTCCGTTTCCGACCGGATGTACAGAGGGGATCGACGTCTGGGACGGAATCGGGCCCCAGGTGTTTTCCATACAGCTCCATGCCAGACAAACATTGGCCCAATCAAGAAATAGGAATTCAGATTACCAGTAATACAAGACACAGATGAGCAAGCTGGCTAGAGTCAGCCCCCATGGAGACGTGATAGCTCTTCTTGATTCAAAAGATGACTGGTAACTTTGTCTGCTGCCAGCCAGTTTATATTGTTGCCTACCTAGCTACTCCTTCATGCTATCTGGCTGGCAGAAATTTGTTGATGGCCTTGTTTAATAGGTTAGTGTGATGCTTTCTTTTTGCGGAGTTGAACTCGTCTTTGTACTTTGCGAGAAGAGTTAGGTATTCAGTCTTATGTTCGATGGATTTGGTTTTCCTCCATTTTCTCTCCAGTCTACGGAGTTCCCTCTTCAGTCTGGTCAATGTTTCCGTGTACCAAGGTTCCGATCTGGGTTTAGATGTGTTTGATGGGGTTTTCCATGTTGGGTTTGATGCGTCTTGTATTCCTTCGTTCCACTTGTTTGTTAGATCATCGAGGTCCGTGCATTCCAAATCTATGTGGGCTGCAATGGTACTTATGAAATTTTCCTTGTTGAATTTATTGAATCTCCTTTGTGGAGGTGTCGTTCTCCTAGCTTTTGCGTTTTTGGGTAGGAAGGACAGTTTCATTTTGAGATCAATTTGGTGGAGGTCTGACCATGGTACTTGAGTTATCCTTATCACGGGTTTCTCTTCATTTTGCTGCTGCTTGGTGGGTATGAAAACCATGTCTAGGGTGTTTCCCTTGTCGTGGGTGGCATCACTTATTATTTGCTGATATCCTAGTTCACGTGAGTAGGCGGTATTGATGCTAAATTTAGGTCTCCCAAGATGATTTGGAATTTATTGATTTGGGTGGTGGAGATGCTTTCTAGCGCTGTAGCCAGTGTTTCGTGGTGTGGTGAAGGGGATCTGTAGATAAGACAGATGGATAATGCTGTGTTATCTACTTTGAGTATGTCGATGTCCATATTTGAGCTCAGGGAAGTGCTCATTAATTGCAAACTGGTCTTGGCTATTATGAGAACTCCTCCTCCCCTTTTGTTGGTGCGTGGGCAGTTGTATAATTTGTATCCAGGTTTGTTTATTTGATTTATTATTGCTGAGTCAGTGTCAGTGATCCAAGTTTCCGTTATACAGAGGATGTCAGGCTGGTCATCAGTGATGATGTTGTGGATAATGTGTGTTTTGTTCCTTACTGACCTGGCGTTGATGAGGATGATGTTGCATGCGCCATGTGTTGGTTGGGAAACCTGAGTGTGTTCTCTTTGGGTTAGCGTGAGTTTGTTTCTATGTGTCCTCTGTGCCTTATATTTACGATACTTCTGTAACCTGTTTTGCCTGGCAAGGATGGGACTCTGAGTTGGTATGAGCGCTGGTTCGTCAGTTGTAATGTGGTATGGGTTGTGGGGAGGCTGTGAAGGTATTGATAGGGGGTAGAAAAAGTAGATTGGACTGCATATGTGTGGCTGAATGTAGTGCAGGTTTGGGTTAAGTGTGTGCATTGGATATATATATATATGATATATATATATGAGTTCTCAATTGATTTTCAATTTGTTTTTAGTTTTATTTTTTATATATGTTTTTACATCTACGTTGTATTTTAGCTTGACTTATGTTCCATTTCCATTGTTTTTAATTTGGCCCTAATTGCTTAGTGATTTCATTGTCTTTTAATTATTTATTATTCATTTATTTTTATTTATGTATTTATTTTGAGAATGGTTTCTGTACGGGGCGAAGGGTCAGCTGGACTGTTGGCCAGACAGTTCCCGAGCAGACACCTTCCTCCGTCCAGAAGGGGAACCATTCAGGGAGGACATATCACTTCCCAATAAAAGAAACATCACAGAGAGGACTTACACTTCCCAATAAAATCTCACCTTATGCAGAACAAAACATGGTAATAACTATCTCACAGATTTTTCTTCCCAAAAGATCCTTTTATTATTTTCTACCTTACAGAAACAGAAAACTAAGAGCAGAAGAAAACAGTCCAGTGGAATTACAGATCTTGTCACCTCCCACAGCAAAACAAACTGGGTTATTCTGTTTTATCTCTGATGCAGATTTCTAAACAATTACAAGTCAGAATGTCTGGTCCTGCCAGCATGATTCTGTCTTACTTCCTGACTCAACAGCAAGTATGACAAGCTTTCCTGGACACAAGAAATCAGTGTAATAGACACACACACACACACAAGACAAACTGCCAGGCACACAAACCTCAGACACGACAATAGAGATACTGGGGCCATAGAGAACCCAGGAAATCCATACTTCCCCACAGCCTTCACTGCAAAGCAGATGGATTCATCATGTATCTGGTCCTGTCACATTATAGACACTTACTCGGGACCATTCTTACTATTCAGGCATTCCTCTCTAATTAGCTCATTCTTGTTCCAGCTGTCTGGGGCCCCACTTGTGTGATATTATTCTCCTCATGTCTGTACCCCTCTCCGTTGACTTTTCTTGGGCCCATGTCTGCAATTATCAGCCTGGGCCTTGTAAGATTTATATTGCTATCCGACCTCTGCCCCCCTCACTCAGTTCTTTACCTAGTTTTCTTGCTTAGTTCTCTCCCACCCCTCAGTTCCCAAGAAATATCTCTCTTCAACTCCCCGTGTTCTGACAATTATACTGGGGGCCCTGCCCCAACCACTAGGCCACTTCCCTTCAGTTACAATGAATGTATTATAACTGTATACCTTTGAACATACTATTAAAATACTATGATGACATACAGTTGGAATATTTCCAATTATTTCTCAAGATACTGTACACAAGATACCTAAAATACAAAGGTGCCAATACTGTTGACCACAATTGTATCCATCTTTTCATCTGCCTAATAACTCAGCATTTTAAATAAAAATTGGTTGTTAATTAACTTTTTCTTTCCTAAATTATGTTGTATACACTGCTTTCATGTAACATGGTTAGAGTACCATATTAAATGTCATTGAGGCCAAGTGTCAGCACTCAGAACTCAAGAGAAAGGAGGACAACTGCTGTTTAAGAATAGCCTCTGCAAACTCAGAAACAGCACTGAAAGGTTCCATGTTGTGGCGATTTTCTTTCCAGCCTCATCTAGGAGCAGGGCACTAGGATTGCCAAAGGCACCCAACTTAGAGGAAAAGGAGGGAAAAGGCAAAAGTGAGAAACAATTTAGATTTACATCTTCTTTAAAAAGTTATCATCTCTGTAGGAGCCACTTGACGGGGTTCCAGATCCCCAGGAGAGGGTTATGGGGCTCCACCACTGTTAATTACTAATATACTTCATACATATCACTATTTCATCTCAATGAATGTAATTACAACTAGGGAATGCAGGGGAAAAATTAATTTTGTTGAGGTTCCTGTGTTTTAATTAAGTTAGGTTTGTTTTCTTTTAATTAAGTTTCATCGTGTGTCATTTTGTTTTCTAAATTTTCATCTCAGGATAATTTTATTTAATTAAAGGAGTAGATGTGGCTGCTGCCCAAACAAAAAACATAGCTGAAAGGTTATTAGAGGTTTCAGGCAAATAAAAAATCCATCTGGCTTTTTTCTCATGGTCAGAGGCTGTCCTCGAACCAGGAAGAGCTATCACATCTCTATGGCGGCTGGCTCTAGCCCATCTAGTCCATCTAGTCCCACAGGTGCTCCTTGTGGTCTTGGGCAAGCCACTTAACCCTCCATAGCCCATGTTCCCTGTAAAATAGTTGTCTCCAAGTTATAATGCTCTGTTCAATGTAATTTCAGTATGTTCAATGTAAACCGCACTGATGCAGAATAGCGCGGTATATAAGAGAATGTAAATAAATAAATAAATTAAATTAAATCTAGTCTTCCTGCTCTTGTGTCTTGTATTGCTGGTGATCTTCATTCCTTTTTTCTCACTGGCCAAAGGTTTGTCTGGTCTGGAGCTGTATGGAAAATGCTAACTGGATTTTTTACCTTGTGAATCTATTGACGCCTGCTGTAGAGACTTACTCCAAAGACTTTTCTGTTGCCATGTTCTTGTGCCAGAAATTCTGTGAATGGTACCAATCCTAATCCAGATTCTGGTTGTCCAAATGATCACTAATTGGACAACCAGGATCTGAATTAGGCTTGATAAAAGTCTCTGATAGTATATCTAGACATGGTTTCACAGAATTTCTGGCACAAGAATATGGAAATAGAGTCACAAGGCAAAATATCCAGTTAGGGAATAGCGAGGATGGACAGCCCAATGGGACATCCATCTCCTCTATGGTGCCTTTATCTGGCTACGACTAATTCCCCGCTGGTTGTGCATGGAAGTGGCGGCTCAGGGGCGGAGTCTGGGTGGTCACTGGCCCTGGACATACAGGACCAGTTCTAATGTCGGCTCTGTATGTCCAGGGCTGGTGACATATGTGGGGAAGTTATTCCACCTCAGAGGTGGAATAACTTCCGTGGACGTGTTCTTTTTTTTATTTTTTTAATGCCGGGGCATGGATGGGCAAGGGGGACCGGAGGACATTCCCCGCAGCCCGACCCTGGCCTTAGGAAGCCAGATCGGGAATCAGGCTGAGAGGAATATGCTTTATTTTGCAGCAGCCGGCATCACGGCTCTTCAATGAAGCCATGGTGCCATGTCAACATGATGCCATGGCGCCGCTGCTTCATAGAAGAACCTTGACTGAGTTAGCCAGGGACAGTCCTGCACGTGCAGACCGGTCTGAATCATGGTCCTGGCCTGCACATGCAGGACTGTTCGTGATTCTGATCCTACAGAGCTAGATGTGCCCCACGGGATCAGGATTGCAATCCCAATCTCCTCTGTACGTCCGTTTCCGACCGGATGTACAGAGGGGATCGACGTCTGGGACGGAATCGGGCCCCAGGTGTTTTCCATACAGCTCCATGCCAGACAAACATTGGCCCAATCAAGAAATAGGAATTCAGATTACCAGTAATACAAGACACAGATGAGCAAGCTGGCTAGAGTCAGCCCCCATGGAGACGTGATAGCTCTTCTTGATTCAAAAGATGACTGGTAACTTTGTCTGCTGCCAGCCAGTTTATATTGTTGCCTACCTAGCTACTCCTTCATGCTATCTGGCTGGCAGAAATTTGTTGATGGCCTTGTTTAATAGGTTAGTGTGATGCTTTCTTTTTGCGGAGTTGAACTCGTCTTTGTACTTTGCGAGAAGAGTTAGGTATTCAGTCTTATGTTCGATGGATTTGGTTTTCCTCCATTTTCTCTCCAGTCTACGGAGTTCCCTCTTCAGTCTGGTCAATGTTTCCGTGTACCAAGGTTCCGATCTGGGTTTAGATGTGTTTGATGGGGTTTTCCATGTTGGGTTTGATGCGTCTTGTATTCCTTCGTTCCACTTGTTTGTTAGATCATCGAGGTCCGTGCATTCCAAATCTATGTGGGCTGCAATGGTACTTATGAAATTTTCCTTGTTGAATTTATTGAATCTCCTTTGTGGAGGTGTCGTTCTCCTAGCTTTTGCGTTTTTGGGTAGGAAGGACAGTTTCATTTTGAGATCAATTTGGTGGAGGTCTGACCATGGTACTTGAGTTATCCTTATCACGGGTTTCTCTTCATTTTGCTGCTTTTTGGTGGGTATGAAAACCATGTCTAGGGTGTTTCCCTTGTCGTGGGTGGCATCACTTATTATTTGCTGATATCCTAGTTCACGTGAGTAGGCGGTATTGATGCTAAATTTAGGTCTCCCAAGATGATTTGGAATTTATTGATTTGGGTGGTGGAGATGCTTTCTAGCGCTGTAGCCAGTGTTTCGTGGTGTGGTGAAGGGGATCTGTAGATAAGACAGATGGATAATGCTGTGTTATCTACTTTGAGTATGTCGATGTCCATATTTGAGCTCAGGGAAGTGCTCATTAATTGCAAACTGGTCTTGGCTATTATGAGAACTCCTCCTCCCCTTTTGTTGGTGCGTGGGCAGTTGTATAATTTGTATCCAGGTTTGTTTATTTGATTTATTATTGCTGAGTCAGTGTCAGTGATCCAAGTTTCCGTTATACAGAGGATGTCAGGCTGGTCATCAGTGATGATGTTGTGGATAATGTGTGTTTTGTTCCTTACTGACCTGGCGTTGATGAGGATGATGTTGCATGCGCCATGTGTTGGTTGGGAAACCTGAGTGTGTTCTCTTTGGGTTAGCGTGAGTTTTGTTTCTATGTGTCCTCTGTGCCTTATATTTACGATACTTCTGTAACCTGTTTTGCCTGGCAAGGATGGGACTCTGAGTTGGTATGAGCGCTGGTTCGTCAGTTGTAATGTGGTATGGGTTGTGGGGAGGCTGTGAAGGTATTGATAGGGGGTAGAAAAAGTAGATTGGACTGCATATGTGTGGCTGAATGTAGTGCAGGTTTGGGTTAAGTGTGTGCATTGGATATATATATATGATATATATATATGAGTTCTCAATTGATTTTCAATTTGTTTTTAGTTTTATTTTTTATATATGTTTTTACATCTACGTTGTATTTTAGCTTGACTTATGTTCCATTTCCATTGTTTTTAATTTGGCCCTAATTGCTTAGTGATTTCATTGTCTTTTAATTATTTATTATCCATTTATTTTTATTTATGTATTTATTTTGAGAATGGTTTCTGTACGGGGCGAAGGGTCAGCTGGACTGTTGGCCAGACAGTTCCCGAGCAGACACCTTCCTCCGTCCAGAAGGGGAACCATTCAGGGAGGACATATCACTTCCCAATAAAAGAAACATCACAGAGAGGACTTACACTTCCCAATAAAATCTCACCTTATGCAGAACAAAACATGGTAATAACTATCTCACAGATTTTTCTTCCCAAAAGATCCTTTTATTATTTTCTACCTTACAGAAACAGAAAACTAAGAGCAGAAGAAAACAGTCCAGTGGAATTACAGATCTTGTCACCTCCCACAGCAAAACAAACTGGGTTATTCTGTTTTATCTCTGATGCAGATTTCTAAACAATTACAAGTCAGAATGTCTGGTCCTGCCAGCATGATTCTGTCTTACTTCCTGACTCAACAGCAAGTATGACAAGCTTTCCTGGACACAAGAAATCAGTGTAATAGACACACACACACACAAGACAAACTGCCAGGCACACAAACCTCAGACACGACAATAGAGATACTGGGGCCATAGAGAACCCAGGAAATCCATACTTCCCCACAGCCTTCACTGCAAAGCAGATGGATTCATCATGTATCTGGTCCTGTCACATTATAGACACTTACTCGGGACCATTCTTACTATTCAGGCATTCCTCTCTAATTAGCTCATTCTTGTTCCAGCTGTCTGGGGCCCCACTTGTGTGATATTATTCTCCTCATGTCTGTACCCCTCTCCGTTGACTTTTCTTGGGCCCATGTCTGCAATTATCAGCCTGGGCCTTGTAAGATTTATATTGCTATCCGACCTCTGCCCCCCTCACTCAGTTCTTTACCTAGTTTTCTTGCTTAGTTCTCTCCCACCCCTCAGTTCCCAAGAAATATCTCTCTTCAACTCCCCGTGTTCTGACAATTATACTGGGGGCCCTGCCCCAACCACTAGGCCACTTCCCTTCAGTTACAATGAATGTATTATAACTGTATACCTTTGAACATACTATTAAAATACTATGATGACATACAGTTGGAATATTTCCAATTATTTCTCAAGATACTGTACACAAGATACCTAAAATACAAAGGTGCCAATACTGTTGACCACAATTGTATCCATCTTTTCATCTGCCTAATAACTCAGCATTTTAAATAAAAATTGGTTGTTAATTAACTTTTTCTTTCCTAAATTATGTTGTATACACTGCTTTCATGTAACATGGTTAGAGTACCATATTAAATGTCATTGAGGCCAAGTGTCAGCACTCAGAACTCAAGAGAAAGGAGGACAACTGCTGTTTAAGAATAGCCTCTGCAAACTCAGAAACAGCACTGAAAGGTTCCATGTTGTGGCGATTTTCTTTCCAGCCTCATGTAGGAGCAGGGCACTAGGATTGCCAAAGGCACCCAACTTAGAGGAAAAGGAGGGAAAAGGCAAAAGTGAGAAACAATTTAGATTTACATCTTCTTTAAAAAGTTATCATCTCTGTAGGAGCCACTTGACGGGGTTCCAGATCCCCAGGAGAGGGTTATGGGGCTCCACCACTGTTAATTACTAATATACTTCATACATATCACTATTTCATCTCAATGAATGTAATTACAACTAGGGAATGCAGGGGAAAAATTAATTTTGTTGAGGTTCCTGTGTTTTAATTAAGTTAGGTTTGTTTTCTTTTAATTAAGTTTCATCGTGTGTCATTTTGTTTTCTAAATTTTCATCTCAGGATAATTTTATTTAATTAAAGGAGTAGCTGTGGCTGCTGCCCAAACAAAAAACATAGCTGAAAGGTTATTAGAGGTTTCAGGCAAATAAAAAATCCATCTGGCTTTTTTCTCATGGTCAGAGGCTGTCCTCGAACCAGGAAGAGCTATCACGTCTCTATGGGGGCTGGCTCTAGCCCATCTAGTCCATGTAGTCCCACAGGTGCTCCTTGTGGTCTTGGGCAAGCCACTTAACCCTCCATAGCCCATGTTCCCTGTAAAATAGTTATCTCCAAGTTATAATGCCTTGTTCAATGTAATTTCAGTATATTCAATGTAAACCGCACTGATGCAGAATAGCGCGGTATATAAGAGAATGTAAATAAATAAATAAATTAAATAAAATCTAGTCTTCCTGCTCTTGTGTCTTGTATTGCTGGTGATCTTCATTCCTGTTTTCTGACTGGCCAAAGGTTTGTCTGGTCTGGAGCTGTATGGAAAATGCTAACTGGATTTTTTACCCTGTGAATCTATTGATGCCTGCTGTAGAGACTTACTCCAAAGACTTTTCTGTTGCCATGTTCTTGTGCCAGAAATTCTGTGAATGGTACCAAGCCTAATCCAGATTCTGGTTGTCCAAATGATCACTAATTGGACAACCAGGATTTGAATTAGGCTTGATAAAAGTCTCTGATAGTATATCTAGACATGGTTTCACAGAATTTCTGGCACAAGAATATGGCAATAGAGTCACAACGCAAAATATCCAGTTAGGGAATAGCGAGGATGGACAGCCCAACGGGACGTCCATCTCCTCTATGATGCCTTTACCTGGCTACGACTAATTCCCCGCTGGTTGTGCAGGGAAGTGGCGGCTCAGGGGCGGAGTCTGGGTTGTCACTGGCCCTGGACATACAGGACCAGTTCTAATGTCGGCTCTGTATGTCCAGGGCTGGTGACATATGTGGGGAAGTTATTCCACCTCAGAGGTGGAATAACTTCCCTGGACGTGTTCTTTTTTTAATTTTTTTAATGCCAGAGCATGGATGGGCAAGGGGGACCAGAGGACATTCCCCGCAGCCCGACCCTGGCCTTAGGTAGCCAGATCGGGAATCGGGCTGAGAGGAATATGCTTTATTTTGCAGCAGCCGGCATCACAGCTCTTCAATGAAGCCATGGTGCCATGTCAACATGATGCCATAGCGCCGCTGCTTCATAGAAGAACCTTGACTGAGTTAGCCAGGGACAGTCCTGCACGTGCAGACCGGTCTGAATCATGGTCCTGGCCTGCACATGCAGGACTGTTCGCGATTCTGATCCTACAGAGCTAGATGTGCCCCACGGGATCAGGATTGCAATCCCAATCTCCTCTGTACGTCCGTTTCAGACCGGATGTACAGAGGGGATCGACGTCTGGGACGGAATCGGGCCCCAGGTGTTTTCCATACAGCTCCATGCCAGACAAACATTGGCCCAATCAAGAAATAGGAATTCAGATTACCAGTAATACAAGTCACAGATGAGCAAGCTGGCTAGAGCCAGCCCCCATGGAGACGTGATAGCTCTTCTTGATTCAAAAGATGACTGGTTACTTTGTCTGCTGTCAGCCAGCTTATATTGTTGCCTACCTAGCTACTCCTTCATGCTATCTGGCTTGCAGAAATTTCTGGGAAGAACACGGTGTTTCCTCCTGAGTTGTGTAAGCATGTTGTAAGACGATTGTGTTCCTATTTTGTTTCTTTGAAAGGGATTTTATGTTCATTTATGTATGTGTTTAACTAGCATTTTGTATTATTTACATACAATGCTGAGAAAGTTTTTTAGCACTATTCATGCCCCAAACCTCATTACAATCTAATCTAAATACTGATAAGACTGAGCGAGAACACCATTGAATACATAATTCAGACAAAAAGAATGATTATTCAACAATGAGTACCCTTGTTTGAAAGAGTATGTGAGCCCTTCATTTAGTAACTGGTGACACCTTCTTGAGCAGCAATAGCTTCAACTAAACATTTCCTGAAACTCCTGATCAGTCTTTCACATCACCCTTGAGGAATTTTAGCCCATTCTTCCATACAGAATTTGTGACATTTGAGAGCTTCCTTGCATGAACATCTCTCTTCAGATCTTGCTGTAACATTTCAGTGGGGTTTAGTTGAAACTTTGACTTGGCAAGTCCAGAATACAATTTCTACTTCAGTTATTCTGTAGTACATTTACTTAAATGTTTAGGGTCATTGTCTTGCTGCATGACTCACTTTCAGCACAGGTTCAATTCACAGACAGATGGCCTGACATTCTCCTCTAGAATATTCTGATATTTATTTATTTAATCTGCATTTGATGTACTGTATCTCACAGTAAAAAATTATATCAAAGTGGTTTACAAAGTCCATATAAAACAGAAACTACAAGACATAATAAAAATTTGGAAATACAGCGGCATTCCCCTACCTGGCCTTCAAGTTGAACACTGGAAGGCCCCAGCTTCACACTGGGTTTGCACATATGAAGGCTATGCTCCCGTTCATCTGAAGCTACATAGTGCTGACTCAGAAAATCAGCTTGCACTTTCTCAACACTGTGGACAGGGCAATCAGATTCTCCTTCATCCAACACACATTTTCGTGTTCAACTTGCTGGCCATTCAAGGGAATGCAGCTGTGGAGAATTTTCTCAATGTGGGAAGTTCTGTGGATGGCTTGTACACCCTTCTTCAGGAAAAGCCTTAAAGAGCGACGCTGTATGTCTCTTCCCTGAACCCTAGTGAGCTGCCTGCTGTGTAGGTTTTGGGCCCATCTAGGCCTGGTAATCTAGTGGCCCTGGATAGGCTTTGCAGGCTGTGGGACAGAGTCTTAAACCAGTTGGCCTGCCCCCTCCCCCTGTTGCTATCTCAAAAGAAGAGTCTTCTGTGCAAGGAGCTCCTAGTATTGGAAGATCCAGATCCCGTCATGCTTGTGATCTTGCTCTTTCCAAATTCCAACGTGGAACTTGCTGACCCAGAGACACCAGGGTTAAGGAGACTGGCTGGCAATACAGGAGGCAAATGCAGCCCTGGTGACAGCTCACACCCCAAAGAAGACACTGAACTGATTTTTTGCAGGAGATGTATGCATACAGACAAACTGAAGCTTGAAGTAGCTTAAGCCAAAGATATTCGCTATCTCTTGATGCACTTCAGGTTGGGTCTCCCACTACCTCTGTAGGCTGCAATCCTGCTCTTTAAATCAGTGGGAACTTCGTCCACTACTCTGCTTTTTATCCCAACAGGACTGGGACTGCTGGGGTCATCATCATCATTGCTCACTTCCTCATCTGGCTTCTCCTCCACTGGAAACCAGCCTCCAAGCAGGGGCATCATGCCACCTACCACATTCAACAGCCAACCCGATTGGCCCCACGTTTTTGCAGCCTGGAGGAGCCCAAACTGCAGTGAACATGGGCAAGATTGCTGGCCCATCATAGCAAGCTAACAGGAACTGGCTGCAAAGGTGAGCTGGCCCTACTGTCACACAAGCAACTGGACCGAGGAGACCCTCAGAGGTGTGAGCCTGCAATTATGCCGGAGCGAGCATCGATTCACATAGGCCTCCTATGCTAAATGCTCTGAAACTGAGCCCCAGCACTAGCAGATACTTCCTAAGACAGGCAATCAGATCTACATGGACGGTCTTTGTACTCTAAACTTGACATTTAATCTTGAATTTAATGGACTTTGTGCTTTCAACTTGTCATTTTGTCTTGAACTTGATTACTCGTCACATCCTTTTCTAACAGTTCACAATCTGCTAGTGATATTTGAAATCCTTTGGTCCAGGCCTGTTTTCTTCCAGACTGGCACGTGGTAACTGCCTGCCAACTGCATTTTGGTTGTCCTTTAATTTTTAGATAGTTATTGAATTCTAGATAGTTACTCTTTAGACTTTTCATTTCTCTATAGTATCATCGCAGCCATCGCAGCCTCTGCCCTCCTGCACCCCGGCTCGTCCATAGCTCTCCCGGCCGGGATCGAGCCAGCTGGGGATACAGGGCCGCACCTCCATCTCCTGCTGCCCAATCGGGGCAGCCAACGCAGATTTTAAAAGAAAGGTGCCGTCGGGTGCGTCGTCCTCTGCCCTCCTACACCCCTGCTCGTCCATAGCTCTCCCGGCCGGGATCGAGCCAGCCGGGGATACAGGGCCGCACCTCCATCTCCTGCTGCCCAATCGGGGCAGCCAACGCAGATTTTAAAAGAAAGGCGCCGTCGGGCACGTCGTCCTCTGCCCTCCTGCACCCCAGCTCGTCCATAGCTCTCCCGGCCGGGATCGAGCCAGCCGGGAATACAGGGCCGCACCTCCATCTCCTGCTGCCCAATCAGGGCAGCCAACGCAGATTTTAAAAGAAAGGTGCCATCGGGCGCGTCATCCTCTGCCCTCCTGCACACCGGCTCATCCATAGCTCTCCCAGCCGGGATCGAGCCAGCTGGGGATACAGGGCCGCACCTCCATCTCCTGCTGCCCAATCGGGGCAGCCAACGCAGATTTTAAAAGAAAGGCGCCGACGGGCATGCCCGCGCCTGAGGGCCTCGCCAGAGGATCCTTTGGCGTGGCCCTTAGGCAGTTGGCCCAGGCAGCTTAATGGCCGGTTAATCCTGGACTCTCTAACAATGATCTAACAGCGTGCGCTCCCCCAAGGTTGAGCTCTCTCACCAACGACACAGCCATAGCTTCAGCCTTACTCCTACGAACTGACTGACGCCAGCAAACAGACTCCACACAACAGGATCCTGAGCTAACATCTCCCTTCAGACAATTGTTATATCCCCTGCTGTCTATCGCAAGTATAGCCTCACAAGTATAGCCACTGCATCTCATTGCTACTTAATTTATATATTGTTGCCAGTAGCCTTAATTGTGCTAGTAACCATTACTGTTGCCAGTAACTTATCACTGCTTGTATATCTCGATACTGTTGCCAGTAGACTCAATAGTGCTAGTCTCCATTGTACTGTTGCCAGTAACTTATCGCTGCTTGTATATCTCGATACTGTTGCCAGTAGACTCATTAGTGATAGCCTCCATTGTACTGTAATTGAATTAATATACTATTGCTTCTAGCCTATCACCCTAACATGGCTATATCCTTATTTGCTATATTTAGCTTTTACCTCTTAGCAGACATCATCCAAAACACTTCAGCCTTATCACCCACACATAGCTACATCCCTATCCTACATAGCCTGGGAAGGAGAAACAGTAGCAGCTCCCACCATACACAATCACATGCACATCATATCAGGCATTCACATTTACTATATATTTCCATTAACAATTCCTTTAATCCGGAGTCTAAAAACATTCCTACTCAAGACAACTTAAAATGCGCTCTCATTAACGCACGATCTATTTGAAAAAAATGGCCAGCCATCACAGATCTCATTACCACTCAGAACCTTGATAACCTCATGGTCACAGAAACCTGGCTATCGGATACAGATACCGTCATCATAAATCAACTCATCCCCCACGGCTACGTGAAACACGCTTGTCATAGAAGCAACCGGAAAAGAGGAGGAGTCCTCATTCTTTCAAAAAGTAATCTTCAGCTCCAATCACTAGCCTCAATGAGTATCCTGCACTTGGACACAATATCTATCTCTAACAAATATATTAACATAAATCTTATTTACAGAGCTCCTTCTTCACCTTCAGAAGATTTATCCAACATTATAGACCTTGCATGTAACCCTGGAAGCCCAAGCAAACCTAATTGGCTGATTGGAGATTTTAACCTCGCCTCATTGCAGCCTAGTTACTCCGATACATTCCTCGATACAATTTATTTTATTTTATTTATTTAGCATATATTTGTATACCGCTACTTCCAGCGATCAGGAGCGGTTTGATTATGCGAAAGGGGGAAATGTCGGATCAGACAAAATTTCAAGTATTACAGCGTGATTTACAAGATTATAAACTAAGGTTGACAGAACAAAGACAAGCATTTTCACAAATGTGCAACAAGATTCATGGGATATGCACAACACACAGTTGGGAGGGGGGGTGAGGGAGATTTACATATTTACAATTTACACTTGATTACATTTTGGTACCTAAATATACTTTACACTTGACTACATTTTGGTTTTGTAGGTATTGGTTGAGATGCCTTACTTTTCAGGAGATGTTGTAGGCCTGTTGAAATAAGTACGTCTTTAGTTGTTTTCTGAAGACCGTCAAGTCATCGATTGAGCGCAGCTCAGGAGGGAGTTGGTTCCAGAGTGTGGGGGCAGTATAGGAGAATGCCCTGTTGCTTGTGGCTGTTTTAACTGATCTTATACTTATTGGTACATGTAGGTTGTTTATGTTGGTGGTTCGCCTGTTTCTGTTAGCGGGTTGCAAGTTGATTAGGTTAGTGAGGAAGGTTGGTGCCAGGTTGTGGATGTGTTTAAATGTGGTTATTAGGGTTTTGTATTTTATGTGGGCTACAATGGGGAGCCAGTGTAGTTCGACTAGAACTGGAGTGATGTGTTCAGCAATGCCTGTTTTCGTGATGATTCTGGCCGCGACGTTTTGTGCCATCTGGAGGATGCTTATGGTTTTCTTTGGAAGGCCCTGTAGAATTGCGTTACTGTAATCAAAATGGGGTATGATGAGGGCTTGGGCTACTGTCCTAAAATCGGTGGCTTCAATGATGTTCCTTAGAGGCTGTATAACCCTAAGTTTGTGAAAATGGCCCTGTTTACTAAGCGGAGGTGTTTTACCATCTTTAGTTCACTATCGAGTGTTACTCCGAGGTACTTTATTTCGTTCTTTGTTTGATAGGTATTTTCGCATAGGGAGATTGTAGCTGGTGGGTTGAACTCTGGTTTTCTTGAGATGAACATGACTTCGGTTTTTTTATGGTTTATGGCCATGTTGTTTCGTTGGAGCCATGTTTGCATCTCTTTTATGCATTCTTCTAGCTGTGAGTAGTTTGGGTTGCTTGCGTCGAGTTGAGTGTACAGCATAATATCATCAGCGTAAATGTGGTAGTGGATTTTATGCTTTTTGAATATATCACAGATTGGTTTCATGTACACGTTGAAAAGAAGCGAGGATAGTGCTGAGCCTTGTGGTATGCCCTGTGTTTGGGGGAAAGCCTTTACTTTTTCATTGTTGAACTGTACCTGTTGCATTCTGTTGGAGATATACGATGAGAACCATTTTAGTGGGGTTCCTGATATTCCTATCGCTTCTATTCGTTTTAGAAGTGTTTGATGGTGGACCGTGTCGAAGGCCGCTGAGATGTCAATGAATATGAGAATGAACATTTTCTTTTTGTTTTCAATCCCTTTGAGTAGGCTGTCCAGTAGTGCAATAAGTAGGGTTTCGACCCCATGGTGTGGTCTGAAATCGTATTGATGCTCCTCTAATGTTCCGTTGTTGTCCAGGTGGTCCTGTAATTGCTGTAGGACCGCCTTTTCAATAATTTTTGCTAGCAGTGCTATGCTGGATATTGGGCGGTAAGATGCTGGGTCTTCCTTGTTGAGTGTTTTGTTTTTCAGTATTGGTCTTATGATGGATTTTTTAAGTTGCGTTGGCATGATTCCCTGTTGGAGTGATTGGTTTACTATGTGAGCGATTTGGTGAGCGGTTTCTGTTTTCGTTGCTTTAACCCATGTAGCTGGGCAGGGGTCTAGTGGAGAGGTTGTGGTGTTGATGCTGCCAATTATGTTCATGACTTGCTTGTCTCCAATGCTGCAAAAATTGGTCCAGTGGGTGATGATGGTATGGCTCGTCATCGTGGTAGATTGTTGCGTGGGGGGGGGGGGGTTCGTCCAAGGGTTGTAAGGGTTTAGCTACTATCTGTGGGTTTAGTTTGCTAGCATAGTGATCTGCTAGGGCTTGAACCTTGATTTTGTCGTTGTATTGATCCTCTTGTGCTGTTTTGGTGAGGGATTTGACCAGGGCGAACAGTTCTCTGGGCTTGTTTAAAGCTTTGTTTAGTAAGTTTGTGTGATGCGTTCGCTTTGATCGGTTGACTTCGCTTTTGTATTTTGAGAGTAGGGTTAGATATTCTGTTTTGTGTTCGTCGGATTTGCTTTTTCGCCATTTTCTCTCTATTCTTCGTAGTTCTCTCTTTAGGCTGGTCAGGGTATCTGAGTACCATGGTTCGGTTTTGGACTTGGGCTTGTTTTTTGTTGCTTTCCATTTTGGTTCTGACGTCTCTTGAATTCCTGAGTTCCAGCTGTTTATTAGACTGTCGAGATCAGTGCTTTCCAGGTCTATGTGTGATGTGATGGAGTTGATGAGGGCTTCACTGTTGTATTTATTAAAGCTTCTGTGTGTGTGAGTTGGTTGTTCAGTTTTTGGGGTTTTAGGTAGCGAGGGTATGTACATCTTGATCTCAATTTTGTGGTGGTCGGACCATGGGACTTGCGTTATTTTTGTTACATGATTTCTTCCCTTGTCAGGTTGTTGTTCTGTGGGTGCGAATACCATATCCAGGGTGTTTCCTTTGATATGGGTAGCATCATTTATTATTTGCTTGTAACCAAGTTGCTCCATGGCTTCGATGAAGGTGTTGGCTTGCCAGTGCGGTAGTGATGGTAGGTTTAGGTCTCCGAGGATAATTTGGTGTTTCCTGATTGCTGTGGTGGAGACGCTTTCTAGTGCTGTGGCCAGTGTCTCTGGATGTGATGACGGGGGTCTGTAGATTAGGCAGATTGCTATAGCGTTGTTTTCCACTTTGAGTATGTCAATGTCCTTGGTTGGGCTTTGGGAGGTGCCAGTTAGCGATAAGGTGGATTTGGCTGCAATTAGGACTCCTCCTCCTCTTTTAGATGCACGAGGGCAGTTGAATAACTTGTATCCGGGAGTGATTATTTGGTTTGTTATTGCGGCGGCGGCATCGGTGATCCAAGTTTCCGTGATGCATAGGATGTCAGGCTGGTCATCTGTGATGATATTGTGTATGATGTGTGTTTTATTCCTTATTGATCTGGCGTTGATGAGGATGATGGTGTAGGAGTCTTGAATGGGTTGGACTTTCTGTTTGCGTTTATTTTGTCTTGCTATGTGTTTGATCTGGCTAGATCTTTGCGGTTTGGGATACTGGGGATTTCGTGAAGGTGTCTGGTGCACGAAGTGAGATCTTAGATTTGGTAGTGGTGTGTGATCTTGGTGGGCGGGGGGGAGTGGATAGTGTTTATTGTATAGATTCTGCTGCGGCAGTACTGTTATTAAAAGGGGGTGGTAGATGTAATAGATTGGACATATGGTTTGGTACAGGGTGTAGTGCAAGTTGAGGTTTAGAGTGAGTGTTGGTATAATTAGATACATGGATATTAACAGTACATATTTGAGGAGCTCCATTTTGCCCGTTAAGTCGTTTGTTACTCTGTTGAGGGAATTTGCTTTCTGAGTTTTGAAATAGATGGATGCTTCTTCCTACAGTGGGTCAGAAATCAGGTGGTGGCCCTGTGTTTCTGTTTGCAAGTTTTACATAACAAGTGGAACTGATAACATTTGTAAATACTGTGCTACATGTATATAAAAGTGGCTATAGCTATGCAGTTACATGTATATTGATACAGCAAAAATCACTACTTCTAAGTTTGCAGATAACTGTGCTACACATATAAAGCTGTGTAAATAACTGTGCTCCACGTAGATAAATGTGGCTATAGCTGTGCAGAGTTACATGTATATTGATACAGCAAAATCACTACAAAACGTCAGTGTGGGTGTTACGCTCAAGCAGTGTCCCAGCTTTGGTTGCTGTGCGATTTTAGTGTGAAAAGCCACAGGACAAGTGAGTTAGAGTTATGAAGGACCTTGGTTATACCCAGCTGGTGAACTCTCCAACACATCTTAAGGGAAACACCCTTGATCTCATCTTTGCCCCTCAATCTGAATTAATAGAGAATATTTGCCTATCATCCACACCAGTTCCATGGTCAGACCACAATGTGATCTCCTTCCAAATCCCATGCCAGCATACCCAAACTCCAACCAACCAAGCAAACTCAATCTCCTCAGGAGAAAAATCTTGTTTCAAATCCTTGGATAGAGATGATTTCCTCAACAACACTCTTCCAACACTCCGTCAACCAGCGCAGAACCTCGATGAAATGATCCATAGATGGAACTCCACCCTTACCTCCTGTTCACAGCTACCTTCCTCCAAAAAATCATCAGCATCCAATAAACAACCACGAAACAGAAAACCAGCCCTTTGGTTCTCTGCTGAACTACGTACATCGCTTCAGCTTCTAAGAAGGCAAGAAAGAAAATGGCGCAAATCTCGATCCACATCTGACAAATCAGAGTATGAGAACACCCTGAAACAACACCGTGAAAAAGTCTACAAAAAAATTAGAGAGCACCATACGGATACCCTCCTTAGATTGTTAAATAAACCACGAGACCTCTTTAGCATTGCTAAAGCACTAACCAAGACACCTTCCTCCAATCAAATAGTGTCTATCCAACCCCAGTCATTCGCTGAGTACTTACAATCTAAAATTATAAAAACAAATTTTACGCAAAGCTCCACAACATGCCTCCTCCCCCAGATACTTCAGCCACTGACAAAATTCACCTCTCCGACAGAGAAGTACATTGCTGACCTTATTACCAACCTTAACACCACTACAGCGCCAAATGATCCTTGTCCTGCCCATTGGATCAGATCAATGCGTAA
Organism: Ichthyophis bannanicus; assembly: GCA_033557465.1. Classification (NCBI taxonomy): domain Eukaryota; kingdom Metazoa; phylum Chordata; class Amphibia; order Gymnophiona; family Ichthyophiidae; genus Ichthyophis; species Ichthyophis bannanicus. The sequence continues at coordinate 451,719,548 of CM066037.1, forward strand.
AGAACTTAGCTCAACTCTAGTCTACATCATGGAACTCTCTTTCTCAACAGGAACATTCCCAGAAATACTGAAACAAACCTCCATACGACCTCTCCTGAAAAGCAACAAACTTGACCCAGCAAAGACAGACTCATACCGCCCATTTTCAAGTATACCCTATCTAGCCAAACTCATAGAGAAGGTGGTTCAAATGCAACTACAACAACATATTGACATATCAGCCCCTCTTGACTCTACTCACTATACTCATCAATACATTATCCAGAGGGATTGACAAAATTGAGAATGGGTTCGCGCTCATATTTCTTGATATAGCGGCTGCATTTGATTCTGTTAACCATGTACAACTCCTCTCCCGCCTCCAGGAAAAGGGAATCCACGGCCTTGCCTGGGAATGGTGCAAATCCTATCTCATGAACCGCTGGCAACAAGTACGGATAGGTCACTCAACATCGGAACCATTCCATCAGCAACAAGGAGTACCCCAAGGATCATCCCTGTCAGCTCTACTCTTTAACATTTATATGCAACCCATTTGTGATATCATCCATTCTTTTAACATCTCCTGTCTTATATATGCGGATGATGTACTGATTTTCGCCCCAATTAAAATTAAGCAGCCAAACCTTGCTCCACTTATTGAATGCTTCAATACAATTACTGATTGGCTCCTGTCCCAGAATCTTCGCATAAATTTAAAAAAAACTGAAGTTCTTTTCATAACCAGGAACAAAGATTTCTCTCCCCCCGCTTCATTGAAAGTCCGTGACGCTGAGCTCCCATGCAAGTGTGTAATACGATATCTGGGGATTACAATAGACCAGCAGCTTAACTTTAAAGAGCATATAAAGAATACCACTAAGTCCATTTACAACAAAATACGGACACTAAGACATCTAAGACCTTTACTAGCACCGGACGACTTCAGAACTGTATTCCAGACACTAGTAATGCCACACTTTGATTATGCCAACATCATCCTACATGGACTCCCTAAAAGCTCTCTCAATCCTCTTCAAATGGCAATGAACACAGCAGCCCGCATTCTCTCCGGCATCTCTAGAAAAGAACACATAACTCCCATACTTATGGACCTACACTGGCTACCAGTACAATGCAGAGTCACCTACAAGGCATTAATCCTGTCATTTAAAGCAATTAACTGGATATCTTCCACATCCCTCTCATCACTCCTGACAAGTATCCCTACTAACAGACTAAGAAGATCAACAACCAACAATACGCTATCTATACCACCTGAGTCCATCAAATGTACCCAAACAACTAGAAACAGAGCATTTACACTATATGCTCCTAAGTGCTGGAACAACCTCCCACCTCATATAAGATCAATTACTGACCTCTCGCAATTCAGAAAAGCTATTAAACATCACCTATTCTGCCTTTATTTTACCCACACTAACCTAGTACACTCACATCCAACACCTTTTCTCACCCACACAGCATCTGACATACCAACAACATAACCCCCAGTGACTTACAAAGAATCCACCATCAAGAACATTACGATTACTACATTACAATTCTATTACATAATTTAACCTAAATAATCTATAAGCTCCTTTGTTTGATTTGTATATAGTTACCCTGTTACCTCCAAGTTACAATCCCTGTTATAATGTGAGCAAAAGATCTTGTTCTAATGCAAATGTTGTTACAATGTAAACCGCACTGATTCTAAATAGCGCGGTATATAAGAATTTGTAATAAATAATAATAAATAAATTTAAACAAGATCATCTTAGACTGACTTGTTTGTTTATTTATCTGTAGCTTATTTTATTGTACTCACTTACTAATTTTTTTCCCTCTCCTCCTAACAGAACTTTGCCTCCTATACTGCCATTTCTTTGACTGGATTTACACCTCCATTTTCTTATGGCTCCACACCACTGTTTCTTCCTTTTTCTGACTCTCCCTAACCTTCTTCCCTCATACCATCAACTTATAACCCCCTCCTCCTCTTCACCCTCTATCCACCTTCCCCATTTCCTCCCCATCCTGTCTTCCACCCATTCTTCAGCTCTTGAGCTTCATCTTTTTCTTCCTCTCATTCATCCCTCTCCTTTCTCTCTGAAACAACCTCATCCTTGTTTCCGCTGTCCTTCTCCTCTCTGCCTCGCACTCTTCTCCTTCTATCTTCCGGTAACATTAATCTCAATCCTGGCCCCCCTCGACTCTTCTCTCACTCCCATGATCTCCTCTCTCTACCACCCCAATCTCATTCATATCTCCCTCTTCCCCCTCCTCTCTCCCTTTCTCATCTGCCTTATGAAATGCTCATTCCATTTTTCATAAACTTCCCTTTACTCACAATCTCTGTATTTCTCACACTTTTCATCTTCTAGCACTTACTGAAAATCTGGCTCCTCCCTGATGACACTGCTTCAGTCACTGCCCTCTGCCACGGCGGCTACCAATTCTCCCATATTCCTCATGCTGCTGGCTGCGGCAGTGGTTTTGGGTTTTTGCTTTCTCCTTCCTCCCATTTTCAACCCCTCCTTCTACCTCAGTCTCACGCCTTTTCCTCCTTTGAAGTCCACTCCATCTGTCTTTTTAATCCCTTACTTCTACGGATAGCTACTATTTATAGGCCACCTCTACCTTTCTCGCTGACTTTGACTCATGGCTTTCCTTATTTCTGGATTCTTCTTCCCCCCCCCCCCTTATTCTTGGTGACTTTAATATTCATGATGATAACCCTTCTGACCCCTATACTTCTAAGCTCCTTTCCCTTACCTCATCATTCAACCTCCAGCTTTGCTCTTCTACCCCTACTCATCAGCACGGTTACTGCCTTGACATTGTTTTCTTCTCTAATTGTTTACCCTCTAATTTCTATACCTTAGTTCTTCTCTTATCTGACCATCACCTGCTAAGTTTCACTCTTCATCACTCCCCACCTCAATCTCACCCAGTCTCCTCCTATCTTTTTAGGAATCTCCATGCCATTGGCGCTCTCCACTATTGTCTCATCACCTCTTTCCTCCACTTCGTCTTCTAAGTCTTTTGATGAGGCTATAGATTCCTATAATACTGCTCTCTCCTCTGCTCTAGATACTCTTGCTCCACCCATGCCATATCCTGTGAGAGGCACTATTCCTCAGCCCTGGTTGTCTTCATCTACCCTGCTACCTTCGCTCCTATGCCTGCTCAGCTGAGCAAATTTGTCTCAAATCCCACTCCCTTTCTTTCTTCACTTCAAATTCATGCTTGCTTCCTTTCTGTCAGCCATAGCACTCACCAAGCAAAACTACTATGTCCATCTGATTAATTCTCTTTCCTCTGACCCCTGCCGTCTCTTCTCAACTCTCTCCTTAAGGCACCTCCGCCTCAGACCCCTCCTTCTCTTTCTGCCCAAATGATTGTCAACTATTTCCATGACAAAGTCCACAAGATTACACTCCAATTCCCCACAAGATCAGCTTCTTCCCTTCTTTCCCTGGCGGTTCCTCCTCCACTGCTATCCCACTCTTAGTTGGTATACCCCAAGGGTCTGTTCTGGGCCCTTTCCTTTTCTCTCTACACCCAGTCCCTTAGTGCTCTCTCATCTCTTCCCATGGCTTTCAGTATTATTTCTATGCTGATGACTCTCAAATCTATCTACACCTGATATTTCTCTGTCACTCCAAGCATGTATTTCTACCTCCCTGACTTTGTTGCCTGGATATCTCACCACCATTTAAACTGAACATGGCCAAAACCGAACTTCTTATTTTTCCCCCTAAACCCTCCTCCCTCCTCCCCCTTCCTGCTTTCTCTCTCTGTTAATAAGACTCTTCTACTTCCTGTTTCCTCAGCCTGCAACCTTTGGGTCATCTTTGACTTTTCTCTCTCCTTCTCCATACATATCCAACAGATAGCTAAAACCTGTCATTTCTTTCTCTATAACATTAACAAAATTTGCCCCTTCCTTTCTGAACATACTACTAAAACACTCATCCATTCTTTAGTCATCTCCCGTCTAGACTATTGCAACCTCCTCCTTGCTGGTCTCTCTCTGAGTCATCTCTCCCCCCTTCAATCTGTTCAGAACTCTGCTGCTTGGCAGTCCAATGAGAGGACTGAGCCTGCTGTTGTCTGTGGGATTAAGGAGGCTATTGGGTCAGCGTACACTCTGGCTGGTAGGCATGGGCCAGATAAATCAGATCTACCAGGGTGTACATCTCATCCTGGGCAGAGTATGCCTTGGTGTCTCCAGAAGGACTGGTAAGGTGGCTACCTAGTCTTTGCTGGGCACCTTTCTGAAGCACTACAGGTTATTTGTGTGGCTGGTTCAGATGGCGCCTTTGGTAGAACAGTTCTGTTCTGAGCATCATTTTCCTCCCATTCTGGGTCCTGACTGCTTGGAAACATCCCACAAGTCTGGACTGTCTAGTAGGATAATAAGGATGGAGAATATTTATTTTGATAGTTTCCTTTTCTTGAATACTTCTAGATCAGTCCATAACCTACTCCAGAAGACTCTTTTCTGCAGGTTTGGGAGTCCAGCTTTCGTAAAATGCCTCATCAGTACTAAGGTCTGATGCAGAATTCCTTGTGGTAAGAGACCCAAATATTAACTTGAGATATTTGTTTCTGAGATTTTTGGAGTTTTTCTGCTTGGGAAGTGTCATACTGACTTCTCTATACTGCACCAGTGGATATGTCCAATGACTACACCACTGAAAGTTGCTTAAGTCCTGCCTCCTGCTGGGAAGGAAGCATAATCCATACATCTATACTTGTCTTGCTGGATTCAAGGAAAGGAAATTATCAAAGTAAAATTTCTCCTCATCTTTCTCAGCACAAAAAGGGTTTTCCTGACCACAAGCAGAAAGCCAATGAATAAAGAGTAACTCACAACCAAAGAGAACACCCACAGATAACATGGAATCTTTAATTAGTGTACAGCTAGTAGAGATACAAGACCTGATAAAGGAAAAGCTTTATTTTCTATCAACCAGATAACTTCTAATTCAGATGATTAAGTTGAAGCTTATGAGATACAAAGCCAGGGGTCACCCTGTCCCAACAATAACTTGCAACTAAAATCTGGATATCATTTGTGTAAAGATAGATACTTGTTCGAGGCACTGGATAAGTGCGTGGCAAGAGGAGCTAAAAATAGATCAAAAGGCATTGGGGATGAAAAAGAACCCCACAGGACTCCATATGGTGATGTAAATACAATAGAGGGCTGTCTATTGATCTGTACCCTTAAAGAACGATTGCAGAAATAGGAACGAAACTAATCCAATGCAAAGTCCATTATACCCAGGGCTGGCCCAAGGGTTTCTGCCACCCTAGGCAGAAGCTTCAGCCATACCATCCCCCCCCCCCCATGCGCCTAGCCGTGTCCCCTGTACTGAGCTGTGCTATCGTTGATGAGGAGCAGGTGTGGCTTGGCTTGGCAGCAGGCCACATGCTGCAGCACACATAGCCTGCTGCTTCTGACCCCCCTCTCCGACATAACCTCAGGGGTTCAGAAGCAGTAGGCCATGTGTATCGAAGCACATGGCCCCCAGCCAAGCCTAGCTTTTCCCCTCTGCTGCCGGAATCAATGGCAACGGTGAGTGGCACTGCAATGTGGCTCAGTATGGGGGGGGGGGGCCGCAGGCCATGTGTGCCAAAACACATGGCCTGCCGCCCACAGAGATCTGCTACCCTTGGTGGCCGCCTAGTGGACAGACCGGCCCTGATTATACCAATGTCCTTCAGTGCAGTGATACTAAATTATGAACCACTAGATCAAAGGCAACACTCAGATCTAGCTAATAAGTAACACATCCTTGCATGCATTCAAATGGATGAGAGTGTCATTATACATTCCTACTAACACCAACTTGGTACTATGTTCAGGCCTCAAACTCGACTGGCTGTGATGAAAGATATCAATAGAATCACAAAACATCAGCAGTTGAAGGACAACAGATTGTTCCATTATCTTCGTAATAAATTTCAAATTAGAAATGGGGGGAGGAGAAAGTGGATGAGAGGGGGGAGGAGGTATGTTGTTTTGTTTTAATCATCATCTAAGCAGGTCTTGTGACTTTTTAAGTGGATAAAGGTTTGTGAAGCCCTGGATTAGAGAATACAAAAAATGAAAATTACTGGAGTTTTACAAGCAAAGTTGCCTAGTTTAAAAATACCATGGAAACAGTGTCTGTAATCTTTAGTCAAGGCTGTGATAAGGATCAGGACTTGCTCATAAAACAGTGGTAGTTTAAATATAAAGAAAGAGAAAAATTAGTAGGAGAGGTGGAATTTGGATTTAGATAATGCCTGTTCAGTAGTAGTTAAAGACGACAATAGGTATTTCTCTGAGGCTGAAGGAAGTCTTTTAATTATATTGAGCACAAGCAGAAATACTCTGAATTCCTTGTCCCTCACAGAACTGGAATATAGGTACAGTATTTACTGTAACAGCAGCATGACCACAATTGGTGTATAATCAAACACTAGGCCAAAAGCACTAAAGTTGTTTGCTGTCCTGGAGAGCCGTGGACAAGTCTTGTCTATCTGTTCTTTCCGCTTGTGTTTTTGTTTTCTACTGTAATTGATTGTAACTTTCACTCCCGTCAGTTCCTGTCTTGTCTTATTATTATGTTTGTCTTGGTTCCTTTATTTGTTTAATGTGAACAGCTTAGATTTTTTTAAAGATATGCAGTATATCAGATAAACATTGACTATGACCTTGCTGCTCCATATGCCTGGAACAAACTACCTGAGTCAGTGCATCAGGCTCTTTCTCTAGCCCTATTCAAATCCAGGCTAAAACCCCACCTCTTTGAGGCTGCTTTTGGATCCTGATGCTCCTCATTTTCTTGTTCACTACTTATGTGAATCATACCATACACTATTCCCCAGTTTTGTGATGTTTTTTCGTCTTGATTAGATTGTAAACTCGAATGAGCATCCAGCACTGTGTACGCCTTATAGCACTATAGAAATGATTAGTAGTAATAGTAATAGTTCAGGGAGAAAAACACTAGGAATGAAGTGAAACCAGTACGAAGACTAGATGAAAATACTTTAAGTAGTCAAGAAGGAAGTTATAATTGCTAAGTAGAATGATGTAAAGGAATACAGACACATGCATATTTTTGAGAAATAAAGGATTTGTTTTAATTTGGGGAACCTCCTTGACTATTTCCTACTTATGAAGCGTTAATAAGAGAAATAATAAACTGTTCATTGTTGCTGTTAAGTGCCGTCAAGTCGGGGTTGATTCATAGCGACCCTCTGGATAGTTGTCCTAAACTGTGTTCGGTCTTCAGTCAGGCAGCTCATTGCTGACAGAGTGACATCCATAGCTGTTATTATATTGATCCATCTCATTGCTCGTTTTTCTCTTTTGCACTGATCTTCTACTTTGCCAAGCATGATGTTGTTCTCTAATGATCTCTCTCTTTGCATGATGTCTCCAAAGTATGAAAGTCGAAGTCTTGTCATATGAGCTTCTAAAGAAAGGCTAGGTTTGATCTCCTCTAGTACAGACTGGTTTGTTCTTCGGGCAGTCCATGGTATACACAATATTCGTCACCAGCACCATAATTCAAAGGCATCAATTTTCTTCCTGTCTATCTTTTTTCACTGTCCAATTTTCGAATCCATATGATATTGAAAATACCATAGCATGAATGAGTTGAATCTTTGTATGAAGACAGACATCTCAGCTCTTGAGAATCTTGTCTAGTTCCTTAATAGCTACTCTGCCAAGAGCAATGAGTTGTCTGATTTCTTGATTGCTTGTTGTTTCTTTATTGATTGATCCAAGTAGGTTAAAGTTATCCACTATTTTGATTTCTTCTCCATCAACAATAAACTTATTGATTTTGCCAGTTTTCAGGATCTGTCTTCTTTACATTAAGGTGCAGGCCCATTTTAAGACTATGTTCCTTGATCTTGAGAAGCAAATGTTTCAGATCATCTTCACTTTCAGCCAGTAATGTGGTATCATCAGCCTAGCGAAGGTTGTTGATTTATTTGTTCAACAGTTTTTGTATACTGCCTTTATCCAAGGTGGTTTACATCAAACATAACAATTACAGAGTAATTGTTTTTCATTAAACAAGGGAGTACATCTTGGAGATATGTAGGGGGGAATGAACTGTTTACATGTAGAGGTGATCTTCATTTTCTAGGGAGGATTGATTGATTTATCTGATCTGATCTTCTGTGTGGTGTGTTAGTGCTTGGATTATGTTTTGTCATCGGGTCCATAGTATTCTCTGAATAGATACATTTGCAATTGTTTTTTAATTCGTTGATAGATTTTGCTGATCTTACATTGTCTGGTAGTGAGTTCCATATTGATGGATCATACAAGGAGACCAATCTTCACACCTCGGTTATCTTCATATAGTCCTGCTTTTCTGATGATTTGTTTTGCAGAAACATTAAACAGATAGGGGGAACGTATGCAGCCTTGTTGTACATCTTTGCTGATTTTAAACTATTCTTTTTCTCCTTGTTCAGTTCGAACAGTTGCTTTTTTGATCAATGTAAACGTTGTGCAAGAGAACTATCAGGTGTTCTGGTATACCCGTGCTTCTTAATGTGACTCATGGGTATACCAGTTTCTCATGGTTTACACAGTCAAAAGCCTTGTAGTCAATAAAGCACATATAGATATCCTTTTGATATAGTCTTTTCAAGGATCCATCTCACATCTGCAATAATGTCTCTAGTTCTACAGCCTTTCCTGAACCCTGCTTGCACTTCAGGCAATTCTCAATCCAGGTATGGTTGTAGTTTCTGATGAATAATCTTGAGTAGAATCTTGCTGGCATGTGGAATCAGAGCGATTGTGCAATAATTTCCACAGTCCGTTGGATCACCTTTCTTTAGTATTGGTATAAACACAGATCTTTTGCAGTCAGCCATGATGTTGTCTTCCAGATTTCCTCAAAATCTTTGTCTGCTTCTCACTCTATTTCTATCAGCAATTTATATTTGCAGTTTCCACCGCCAAATGTGTATAAATAACAACAACTCAAGGAGATGGTCTCAGACTAATTCGGCATATAGTTCAGACCATTGTCCGTATCATACTGCCTTTTTTGCATCAAGGACCTTTCTCCTTAGTCAACCAGTAGTTTTCAAATTATAGCAATTGTAGTACTTCCCCTTGTCTTGTCTTGCTGCAGGTTGGAAATCTCTGAGTTCTGAGACTGCCTGTCTTTCTCCTCTGGCTTTAGCTTCTCTGCGTTTCTGGGCAATTTTCAGAGTTTCTTTGGTCGTCCATTTTGTCCATTTTTGCTTTTTCACCTTTTGTAGAGACTTCTCACTTTCTTCCAACACAACCTTCTTGATGTCATCCCATAACTCTTCTGGAGCTCTGTCATTTGTATCTAAAGCAGAAAATCAATTTTGCAGTCGGTTTTTAAATTCCGGTGGTTCAGTGGTGTGCAAAAGTCTGGAATCACTTGTATATTTGATGTTTTTTCAACTTCGTGACCTTATATCTTAATTTCTTTTTCCTCCCAGTGGCTTTTTCTGTGTATCTCATGATAAGTGATAGATTTTGCTATTAGGGACAACTTTTAGTATTGGTTTGGCCCTTATTTTCTGAGTTTGTTCCCCATAGTTGTCCTGTTGATAGGTTTTCTGTGAAAATTGTGTAATGTACATCGTTGGCCAACGATATATTATTGTAAGTATGCTTTAAAATATTATGAGTGCATGCCAGGTTTCCTTCAAATTAATGTATTTAAACTTGAAAAAGGCCATTTTTATGTGTCAATGATGGCTCAGTATTTGATGGGCCAACCTTTGTTCTTGATCACCTGACTGCAACTTGTCGGCATTGAATGAACCAGTCTGACAAGGTGATCGTTGGTGACAATGCAGTTCCAAGCTGCAATGAGTGACTCAATCAGCTCACGCTTTGATGTCAGATGCCTCTTGGATATTTCCAAGGCCACCTTGTGCCACAGATTCTCGATTTGATTCAGATCTGGAGACTGGGAAGGCCAGTCCATTGACTTGATGTTGTTCCGCTGCTTCCATCTGATCACCTGTCTGGAGCAATGGCAGGGTGCATTGTCATCTTGGAACAGGAACTGGCTAGGAAACAGCTGGTGTGCTGATGGCACCATGCACGTTTGCTGTATGATGATGTACTTGGCCCCGTTGACCATTCCATCGACGATGTGAAGACGTCCAACGCCACTGGCAGCCATGCAGCCCCAGACCATGACCTTCAAAGGATGCTTCACAGTGAGGTTGAGACACTCAGGCTTGAATTCCTCTCCAGGAAATCTCCTCACATAGGTGTCGGCCTGGTTACCAAACAGGCAGAAGGTGCTTTCATCGCTGAATAGCACCTTTTCCCACATTTCAGTCGACCAGGTTGAATGCTTTCTCGCCCACACGATCTGGTTGTGCCTTTGTATGTCAGTCATCAGCGGCTTATTCTGTGCTTTGCAGCCCCGGAGACCAAACTGCAGGCACCGGTGACGAACTGTTGATGAGCTGACACTGACCTCACTCTTGTCTGACCATTCTCGAAGTAGCTGAGGAGAGGTCAACTTGCGATTAGTCAGTGAAATGCGTCATAGTGCGCGGTCCTGGCATGATGTTGATGCATGTGGATGACCTGAACGAGGCATGTCCACCACTGAACCCATTTCTTTCTTCTTCTGTACAATATTAACAGCAGCGCTCTGACTGCAGCCAACTTTCCTGGCTATCTGACGGCTTGAAAATCCTTCCTCACTCATAAAAGACACACGAACACGCTCCTCCAATGTCAGGGTCCAAGTCATCTTCATGGTCGATCCAGAAAGTGTATGAAATTCAAAAATTCCACGCATTTTTATAGCTGCATTGTTGGCTAGATATCTGCATTGTGATTGGTTAGTGAAACCAGCCTCCTGATTGGTCAGAAATAACATGTGCATATTGGATAATCTCGATCCAGTTTTGACGCAGGATCCACAAAAATCGCAGTAGCTATCTCCCAGTGTCTGTAAAGTATTTAAATTGGAAGCAAGGAATGCAAAAAAAGTCAACTCTAATGGCCAAATGTATCCCTTTTAACGTGGTAGAAAGATGAAAATGCTGAGCTAATGCAAAATTTAAAAAAAAAAACGTTAGAAAGTACGAAAAATGCAAAACTCACAAGCGATTCCAGACTTTTTCACACCACTGTATATTCTCAAGGTCATATTTTGCTACATTCATGTGTGGCTTGCTCTTTTTCAACTTTAGCTTGAGTTTGCATACTAGTAGTTGGTGATCTGTACCACAGTCAGTTCCATGTTTTGTCTTTGTTGATGTTATAGAGCTTTTCTGTTGTTGACTTCCACAGATGTACTCAATTTGATTTTTGCAAAATCCATTGGGTGAAGTCCATGTGTACTGTCACCGCTTGTGCTGCTGGAAGAAAGTGCTTGAGATGACTAGATCACTGGTCTTGCAGAATTCTATCAGTCTTTCTCTAGCTTCATTTCTGTTGCCGTCCATAATTTCCAACCACTTTGCCTTCTTTTTTGTTGCCAACTTTTACATTCCAGTCTCCCATGACAATCAGGATATCCTGTTTACATGTTCTGCCAAATTCAGCTTGTACTTGTTCATAGAACTCATCAACTTCATACTCTTCTGCAGCTGTTGGAGCATAGACTTGAATTATAGTTGTGCTGATGGGCATTCTTCATAGACAAATAGAAAATAAGGGTTTACTGATTGCATTTTATTTCATTACCGTTCTTGCAAGTTTCTTCTTAATTATAAATGCAGCTCCATTTCTTCTTTGTCTTTTCTTTGTCTTTCATTTCCAGCATAATAGACCATGTGATCATCAGATGCAAAGTTCCCAATTCCAGTTCATTTCAGTTCACTGACACCCAACAGATCGAGTTGTACATGTTCCATTTCATTCTTGACCACCTCCAACTTACCTTCGTTCATGCATCATATGTTCCATGTCCCAATATGTAAGACATCTTTGCAGCTTCTGACTCTCATTTCTTGTGCAGCTACATCAGTAGTCAGACATCCTGAGGGATTTGATCCAACCACATCATATATGCTGGTTTTACTCTGAAAAGTCTTCAACTCGGACCCCAGTAGCTAGTTGATGCCTTCTGACCTGGGGATCTCATCTTCCAGCACTATAGTACAATTTATTTTATTGTGGCTATCCAGATTGCCAGGCCTTTGTTCCGTGCAGTTTAATTCTAGTGTTGTTGCCGTTGTCACAGAAATGTGAACCTCCGCCACCAACACTGTCCCATTCTGCTGCTGCCCAGATGGGTGGTTTGTCTTGGTCTGGCACTTTAGCTGAGACCTATCCATCTTGGAAACTCTGCCAGGAATTAAGCTACAGATAATTTAGCCCTCAGCATCATTGATGCACACAAGCCCTCACAGCACAACAAGTTGTAAATCAAGTGAGGGAGACTGTTCATAAATCCTCCCTCACAAATAGTATCACTGATATGATCCTCCAAAGACTAAGTATCCTTCAACCCTCTCCCTAATAAATACTCGCAATATGAACTATGTGCTGTAATATGTCACCCACAATGCTTAAACATGTGAATTATAATAATCCACATATAATCGTCCAAGTTTAAACTTTTCTTTTCTTACTGGTTCATGTTATATGTAAACCACTCTTAATCCTATGATGGGGCAGTATGAAAAAAAACCTATTAAATAAATAAAGAAATAAAGTCTAAATAAATATGGGTTTTGACTGAGCTTGAAACTTTCATCTTTACCTCGTTCATCCATGTACAGCCTATAATTATGGTTTACTATGAAGAAAAATGTATTAATTACCTCTGATTAAATAGGATGTTTGTTAACATTCTGCCGGGTTAGTATAGAAACCTGGTGCTATAGAGATAATATATAAGCTGAGAAGTGCAGACAGAATGTGACACAGTAATGCATTTCCCCACCATGCACTCTCTCCACCACCCCCATTGGCACTCATTCCACCTTCCCCTTCCTCACCTCACCTTGCCTTGCACTTATTCTGTTTCCCTGCCCGTCTCCCTCCAAGCTCGTCCTTACTATTTTTCACCAGTTCCTCTTATTCACCATGGCCATAGCAGTTGTTCTTCTCTCTGCCATAGCTGCATTGGCAGCTGGCCTCTATTTCCTGTGCTAAAAGGGCTTGAGATCCCTATGGCACGCTCAGCTGATCGTTACTATCATGGCAACCTGACTTCTCCTTCTGTGTCATCTCTTTCCATTCTTTATGAATAGTTTTGTGCATGCTCAAACAAATCTATATGTACAAATGGACAGACTGATAGCTAGACCCTCACTAATAGGCACATTGATTCAGCAGAACACACCTAAAAAAGATATGTTTCCATTTATTATTATTAAGCATTTATAAAGTGCTACTAAGCATATGCATCACTGTACAGACACAAAAGAAGACAGTCCCTGCTCAAAGAGCTTACAATCTAGAAGACCAACATACAGGACAAAATAATATGATAGAAATAAGGGCAATAGGAGTTGAAACACAAGGGAGAGGGGATTAAGAATCAAAGGCGGTCTCAAAGAGGTGAGCTTGGACTTGAAGAAGGCGAAGGAAGAGATTTGACGCAGGGACAGGGGCAGGTTGTTCCAGGCAAATGGAGCAGCAAGGTTAAAGAATGAAGACTGGAATTAGTGGAAGAAGAGAACGGAATAGAGAGAAAGAAGGTAGAAGAGGAACAAAGATCACGGGGAAGGGGTATAGGGAAAGAGGAGAGAGGAGAGAGGAAAGGTAAGGAGGAGCAGCAGAATGAATGCATTTATGTTTAAAGATAAGTAGTTTGTACTGAATGCGGTAACAGATAGGGAGCCACTGAATGGATTTTAGAAGAAGAGTAATATGACAGTAACATAACTAGTGAAGAATTAATCGTGCAGCGGTATTTTGAATGGATTGTAGAGGTAAAAGATGAGATTGAGGGAGACCAGCAAGGAGGAGGAGGTTGCAATAGTCAAGCCGGGAGATAACAAGAGAGTAAACAAGAGTCTTAGTAGTAGAGGCAGAGAGGAAAGGACGAATCTTGTTAATGTTGGAGAGAAAAAAGTGACAGGATTTAGCAATTTGTTGGATATGAAATGAGACTGACAGGGAGGAGTCAAAGACAACTCCAAGATTATGAGCAGAGGAAACAGGAAAAATAGGAGCACTATCAACATTGATGGAGAAAGGAGGAAGGATGGAGGATGGATTAGGGGAGAAAATCTGAAGCTCAGTTTTGGCCATGTTCAATTTTAAACAGTGCTGAGACATCCAGATGGTGATGTCTGATATGTAGGCAGAGATACGTGCCTGGAGATAAGGAGAAAGGTCAGGTGAAGAGATATAAATGTGAGAGTCATCCACACAGAAGTGATACTGAAATCCAAGGGATAAGATAAGGGAACCAAGCGATTGCATATAAAGGGAGAAAATGAGTGGGCTGAGAATGGACCTTGGGAAACACCAACTGAGAAAAGGATAGCAGAGGAGGACATACCTTGAGAACAGACACTGAAGGAGTGATTAGAGAGACAGGAAGAGAACCAAGATAGAACAGAGTCTCTAATGCCAAGAGAAGATAATGTAGTAAGGAGAAGAGAATGGTCAACAGTATCGAAGGCAGTAGAAAGATCAAGAAGAATAAGAACTGAGTATAGGCCTTTAAAACTTGCCAAGAATAAGTCATTAGAGACCTTGGCAAGGACTGTTTCGGTTGAATGAAGAGGGCAGAAGCCAGACTGAAGGGGATCAAAAAGGGAATCAGTGGAGAGAGTCAAAACAGCGAGAAAGAATGGCATGCTCAATGAGTTTGGAAATAAAGGGAAGAAAGGAAATGGGATGATAGCTAGAGGGAGCAGTAGGGTCAAGGGATGGGTTTTTTTTAGAAGAGGAGTGATCAAAGCATGCTTATAGGCAGCTGGGAAGGTGGCAGTGGAGAAAGAAAGGTTTATAATATGGGAAATGGCTAGGATAACAGAGGATGATATGGAGTTGAGGAGATTAGTGGGGATTGGATCAGAAGAGTAAGTGGGAGGTTTAGCAGAAGAGAGGAGAGAAGAAGTTTCCTCATCAGAGATGGTAGGAAAGGAAGAGAGGGAGGGTGTGTTTGAGGGAAATGGTTGAAATTGAAGAGAGGGAGGAGCAGAAGAAATAGCAGGAAATTGAATGGTAATCTTGATTTTATCACAGAAGAAGAAGGCGAGGGATTGGGCTGTCAGGGAAGGAGGAATTGATGAGGAAGGAGCCTGAAGTTGAGAGTTGAGTGTAGAAAAGAGACTGCAAGGGTTAGAAGCCAAGGAGTTGGTCAGGTGGATGAAATAGTTGTGTTTAGTGAGTGAGATGGCAGAATTAAAAGAAGTGAGTATGAATTTAAAGTGAAAAAAATCAGAGTGGGAGTGGGATTTGAGCCAGGTGCGCTTGGCATAATGACACATGAGCATAGGCAGGGCCGGCCCGTCCATTGAGCGAGAATGTTTTTTGCACAGGGCCCTGTGTTTTAGGGAGCCCTGCGCAAAGAACATTCTGCTTTAAAAGTAAATTTTAAAATAATAAAAAAAAAAGCTGCTGCTGCCGTGGCAGAATTGAGTGTCCCGTGGGGCCCCCGCCCCCCCTGCCCGGCAGAGCCCTCCCGCCCTGCCTCAGTCCTCTCCGCGCCGTTTTCAGAGCCACGAAGGGAGAGTTTCTCCCTCGCGGCTCTATTAAGACCGCCGGGGCTGATGGGACAGTTCCCATCAGCCCCTGCGGGCTTAACAGAGCCGCGCAGGGGAAACTCTCCCTTCGCGGCTCTGAAAGTCAACGCGGGAGGGACTGAGGCAGGGAGGGAGGCCTTGCCGGGCAGGGGGGCCCCGCGGGACACTCATTTCTGCCGTGGCAGCAGCGGCAACAGTCAGCTTTTCTTTTTTTTTTTAAATTTTCCCTGGGCTGTTAGGAGGGAGGGGGGTTAAGACTGGAAATTGGCTGACCGAGGGGGGGAGGGTGTTAGGACTTGAGATGGCTGATGCGGTTAGGACAGGTAATGGGCTGTGGGCTGATGGGGGGGTTAGGATTGGTAATGGGCTATGGGGGGGGCTAAGTCTGGAAATGGGGTGATGGGGGGGTTAGGATTGGTAATGGGCTATGGGGGGGGCTAAGTCTGGAAATGGGGTGATGGGGGGGTTAGGACTGGAAATGGGCTGATGCGGTTAGGACTGGAAGTGGACTGATGGGGGGTTAGGGCTGGTAATGGGCTGATGGGGGCTTCGGACGTAATAGGCTATGGGGGGGCTAGGACTGGTAATGGGGTGGGGGGTTGCTAGGACTAGAAATGGGCTGAGTGGAAGGGGAGGCTTGAATTTGCAAATAGCTGATGGGGACAGGGGCTTGGAATGGAAATGGGCTGAGGGGAAGGGGGGGCTTGAACTGCAAATAGCTGATTGGAGGGGGGCTTGGAATGGAAATGGGCTGTGAGGGGAGGGAGCTAGGACAGGAAATGGGCTGATGGAGGGGCTAGGATAGGACTGGAAATTGGTTGTCAGGGGGAGCTAAGATTGGAAATGGGCTGTGGTAGGGGCTTGGATTGAAATGGATTCATGGAGGGGCTAGAACTGGAAGTAGGCTCATGGGGGGCTTGGATTGGAAATGGGCTGAGTGGAGGGGAGATAGGATTTGACATGGGCTGATGGTGGGGCTAGGAAGACTAGAAATGGGCTGATGGGGGGCTGGGATTGGAAATGAGCTGATGGAGAGACTCGGATAGGACTGGAAATGGATGGGGGAGCTAGGACTGGAAATGGACTGATGGTGGGGCTAAGATAGGACTGGAAATGGGTTGATGCGGGGACTAGAAGGGAGCAGATGCTGGGTGGGGCTGGAACTACAAGGGAGCTGATGTTGGGGGAGGATTAGAATGGGATGGGGCTGAGAGAGTGAAATGGAGAGGGGAGAAATATTTTGTGTGGGAGGGAAAACAAATCTACAATTAGCCGGGTATTGGAAGAGTAAGTGGGGATTGAGGATGGAGGGGTAAAATTTGAGTGGATGAAATAGGAATGAGGAAAGAGCAAAAGGAGAAAGATTAGTATGTTAAAGCAGATGTAGAGAGAGAATGGGAAAAAACTAGAAGAGAGAAGAAAGGACAAATGGACAGCAGATGATGGAGAGTTAGCAGAAGACACGAAGAAACCAGAAGAAAGTGGCTGGAGCAATTGCAACTGAAAAAAAAATGCACAAAATGTAGAAAGATATCTCTTTATTTTGAATTCATTAACTGGAATATGTCAGCTCTGGGAAATGTGCATCATTAACCTCTGCGCTTTGTTTAGTACAAGAGGAAATTAATATATAGTTTTATTTCTACAGTGTTGTTGTACATTCCAAGTTTGGCTTTTGGGGTTCCCAGTTTAATTATTGTCTTCCTGTTTCTAAATTGTGATTCCTTGTTTGGTGATGGTCTATGTTCTGCATGTATAACTGAGCTGAGGTATTCTGTTTATGTAATTCCTATTTGACATTGCCACTTGTTCTCTTTCCCCAGTAGGTCATGTATTGTTATTCTCTGAAATGAATTGGTTTAATATTTGCAATGTTGCCTTTTGATAGGTAGAGTCTGGTGCTTTGTGAGTCCTGGTAGTGCTGTTAGGATACGGCGGTTTTGCTATGGGTTCTAAATGGGCAGTGTTTGTAGTAGTTCCTAATGTGCTTGGCGGTTGGCACTGGATTATAGTAATGTAGAAATCTTTTAGTCTTTCTTTATCCATATACTCATTAAGAGGCATGTTTACTAAAAGTTAGTGTATGGTAACATCATGCAAATATTTATGCAAATGAGGCCCCTGCACCAAGTCTGCGCACATGGCCCCTTACCCCCCTTGGGCCGCCCCTGAGCATAGGTAGTGGATTGTAGAAGAAAGCCAGGGACAGGGTGATGTATGCCTCACAGGGTGTGAAATTGGGGAGCGAGGGTATGGAGAGTGGAAGATAGAGCAGAGTTATAAGTGGTTACAGCAACATAAACAGACTTGGAGGAGAGTGTAGAAGAAAGTAGAAAAGACAGATGGTGAAAAAGACAGAGGCCCGATAGCTTGAAGATTTTTTTAAAAAAAGGAGGTGACAGGGCGAGAAGGCGATGGAGAGTGCTAAAGAAAGAAGCTCAGGAGGTGGTGGTCAGACAGTGGAAGAATTGAGATAAGGAAATTTGAGGGCGAGCAATTGGAAAGGAAAACAAGGTCAAGGCAGTGACCGAGTTGATGAGTAGGGGCAGTGGAGCAAAGCTGAAGGTTGTAAGAGGAAGTAAGGGAAATAAATTTTGCTGCATAGGGGTTTGAGGGGGTATCGATGTGAAGGTTAAAGTTGCCAGGAATAATAGAACGGGATGACGAATCCAAAAATAAAGGGAGCCAAGAATCAAAGTCATTGAGGAAGGAGGAAATGCACTTGTCAGGGGGTCTATAGATAATGGCGATGCAAAGAGAGAAGGGATAGAACTGACGAATGGAATGAAATTCAAAGGAGGGAAAAGCATGGGACTGAGATGTGAGGAAGGGATGAAACTGACAGGAGGAAGAGAGTAAAAAGCCGATCCCACCGTGTGGGAGAAATGGAGGCCCCCAAGGGAGAGGGCAGTGACAGAGGCGGAGTCATCAGGATGGAGCCAGGTTTCTGTTAGAGCCAAGAGCTGAAAAGCATGGGAAATGAAGAGATCATGTATGAAAAAAAGTTTATTGGAAATTGAATGAACATTCCAAAGAGCACAGGAGAAGGGAAGAGAAGAGGGGGTGAGGAGAGGGATGTTAATAAGAGTGTGGTGGCATGGAGAGGGAGACGAAGGGGTGCCAGGATTAGGACTGATGTCATCAGAGGATAAGAGCAGGAGAAGAAGAAGGAGGTGAGGGAGGGCGGAGAGTGCACGGTGGAAATGAGAATGAGGCTGAGGAAGGAGAGCAGAGAATACGAGGGAGGAGATGGTAATACTTGAGAGCAGAGAACAATCAGGAGGAAATGAAGGCAGAGGAAATAGGGAAGGAGGGCAAATGGAAGGGATGAGGAGGGAAAAGTGTCTGAGGAATGAGGGGGTAAGTTTGGGAAGTAGAAAAAAAAGAGAGGCCAAATAAAAAGGGGACATAGGATGCAGAGAAGAAACTTAGCAGTATTGCACAAGAGAATAAACGGAGAACAAAATAAAACAAAAAGCAATGTCAGTGAGCTGAGTTATATGATACAGACCAATACAAGCCTCAGAGCACAGTGGGCTAAAGGAGTAGCAATGCTCGGCAAGTATTTAGAGTACAATTTTAGCAAATAGGTACCAGAGTAAATCTGCTAGACTGAATTGTTAATAAGAGAGATATTGGAGAACTGAGGATAAAATAGATGTTTGGAGATGTAGGTCCAGTAAATATCAAGAGAAGGACTGGCAAAGGAATTTAAAAAGCACACCCTATACAAAAATTTCATTTTCACAGGTACAACATAATAATTACTCTAATTCCACTTTTTCATATATGCCAATCCAATTAGAACTGAAAGAAAGATTCATCAGTTCAAAATAAAATTATTGCATTGTCCAACATTTGCTATGCTACCAACATTAGGTGCACTGGTGCCCCAGGACTAGGGTTGAATTTAACGCTCTTGGCTCCCATAGGCACAAAATTTAGAAGCACCTGTTGTGGTCGAGAAGGGGGCGGAGGGGTGGAGTCTGTGCAGGTTACCCTCTCCATCCTTTTGTCTAGAGTTGCACCTGCTGCTCTGTTAGACCCACTATTTTTTGAAGCGTAAAGGCTATTTAAGAGCGTAAAGGCTATTTAAGTTGCTTTCATTCAAAAAATAGAGGGGGGGCAGTGACGTACCAAGCGCAGGGCGATGGGTGCAGGCTGGGAGGAGAGTGCACCACCGCCAGCCCCACAGAGACAGCACAGCGATCTTATGATTAAGCTGGCTTGCTGTGGTGCTTTGCGCTCCAGGGGCTGGCCTCTCTTCTCTCCCGGCCCAACAAGACTTCAGCTGGGAGAGAAAAGCGACCAGCCCCTGAAGTGCGAAGCACTGTGGTTTTGAACCCTCTTATCTCAGGGCCTGCCCTCCTTCAAATGAACCTGGATTCTTTAGTTAATTATCTGAAACCTTCTAGCATGAAGGAAAAGAACAAGAGACACAATTATTTAATTAATTAATTATTCCAGAGCTCTGTTGGAGGGAGCCACTGAGCCAAATCAGGCCTTCTGTCCTGAACTCCATCAAAAATTTCTCAGCCAGAGTTCCAGTTTTTATTGAGGATTATCAGCTGACACAGTTATTTTAATTAACATCTGGTGATATTCATGTTACAAAAGTACAAATCTAAAATAGAATCTGCTGATATCTTTGCCAAGCAACATCAAAAAGCAGAAGTTACAAGGTTATGATTATATTCACTAGACACAGCAGGTGTCGCTATATTTCTTCCATAAAGCACAAGCTGATTAGTTACTCTTATAATATTTGCTGAATTTCTATTATTTATTAAAGCTTTGTTTAATTTCCAGTTATATGTTGACCTAAGCTCTAAAGTTCATGCTGCCCTAGTTACTAACTGTCACCAAATCATCTTGCAAAGATAAAGGGGAAGCAAGGTCTGTTACCATTGATTTTTGGAGAAGCTGGCCTGTGACCCAATAACTATGTACACAGGTCTGTTAGCCAATTCTCTGTTGAAATTTTAACAGTGAAGAACAATCTAGCAGAGAAAAACTCTTTAATAGTGCAGTTTAGCTTGTGAATTCCAGTAAGCATATGTTTCACCTATAGCTAGCTATCTTTACAGTCCTGTTTCGTGATTTTCTGTAGATTCACTGCTAGTTCCTATGTCCAGTATTCCATAGGTAGACTCACTGTCACTACTGTCACTGACTTCTAGGTCCAAATTGCCATAAACAGGATGGTCCATAGTTGTATAAGTTACTTTATTACATGATAATTCATCAAGTTCCCTTATAGTCTCCAATTTAGTTTTGAGACCTGGGTTAAGTTGCCTTTTTCCACATGTGGCAAATCAGCTTAATCATAAGTTTGCCATGCTGTCTCTGAGGAGCCGGTTGGATTTGGGGGTGTTGCATTGCGACGCACAGCACCAGCAATGTGGGGGGGCACCTGCCTTGGGTGACTGGAGGGGCTAGGAATGGCACTAAAGGAGGTAACCTGAATAGAGCGGCAGATACAACTCTAAACAAAAGCACAGAGGGAGCCAGTCTTCATGGAGCAGCAGATACAACTCTAGCCACCTTAAAACTGAAACAAGGCTAAAGTAAGGTGGAGGGGTTGTGTTTGTGTCAAGAAGAAAGGACTCAATTCGTCTTTGTATTGCCTCTGTGTTACAAGGGACAGTTAATTGGCACTTTCAGCAGGGGGCATAGACTTTGAAATGCTTTCTAAATCTGGAGGCAAGTACAGGTTAGTGGATTGCTGCTGTTGGGGGAGATTTGATTATAAGGCAAGTGGCTTGTTCCTCTTTTTGCCACACTAAATACTTTTGTCCAGAGACATCACTAATAGGAACCTGCACCAAAAAACAAAGGATAGATCTGGGGGCTCAGTGGTAAGAGCTGCCTTTCTCCCAGGAGAAGCAGGATGAGTCAGCCACAAGTGGTGATGTCATCTGACGGCACCATAGATGGAACTACTCTCAATAGCCCAACCCCGGGGCCCGCCCCTAGCTAGCCAGTCTTTAGTCTTCCACCTTGCTTAATGATTCCAAGTCTGGCTCTGTAAAAAATGGTTGTGTATTATTATATTCGTTTTTGGTCCTATCGCTTCCTTGATGTGGACTTGATTGTAATGCTTTTCTTTTGTTTAAAATAAAGATTGTTAAATTGGAAAAAAAAAATAACCAGGTTCACGTATGCCGCTCAGAGGTATGCATTGATCAGAAACTAATATCTTGCTGTAAATGGGAGAGAGAGGGGGAAGATAGACCTCTGATTCTCTTCTGGCAGGGGAGCTGCTTTTTGCATATTTATAAAAACTCTCTCTATTTTAATGAATCAGCACGTTGTTTTATCCAATGTCAAGCCACCTATCTCAAAAAGTCAAATCCATCCTCTGTGATAGAAACATAGAAAAATGGAGACAGAAAAAGACCACCTGGCCTATCTAGTCTGTCCTTCCATATCAACCACTACAACAGTCTCCTTTTTTCCTTTAGAGATCCTCTGTGTTTGTCCCATGCTTCTTTGAATTCAGATACTGTCCTCATCTCTACCACCTCCACTGGGAGACTATTCCACGGATCCATCACTCTTTCCGTAATGAAATATTTCCACATATCACGCCTGAATTTATCCCCTTTCACCCTCATCCCATGTCCCTTCATATCAGAACTTGCTTTTAATCGAAAGAGGCTCTCCTCCTGTGCATTTATGCCACAGAGGAATTTAAACGTCTCAGTCATATCACAGATATCCCGCCTTTTCTCTAAGGTGTACATATTAAGATCCTTAAGTCTGTCCTCATATGCTTTATAATGAAGACCACTAATCATTTTAGTAGCCACCTTCTGGACCGACTCCATCCTGTTCACATCCTTTTGAAGGTGCGGTCTCCAGAATTGTACACTATACTCCAAATGAGGTCGCACCAAAGACTTATACAGAGGCATTATCACCTCCTTGTTTCTGCTAGCCATTCCTCTCCGTATGCACCCAAGCATCCTTCTAGCTTTTGCAGTCGCCTTTTCTACCTGTTTAGCTACTTTAAGATCATCAGACACAACCACGCTTAGGTCCCGCTCTTCTTTAGTGGACAAAAGTACTTCACCCCCTATACTATATTGCTCCCTTGGATTGCTGCAGCCCAAATGCATGACCTTGCATTTTTTAACATTAAATCCCAGCTGCCAAATTCTAGACCATTCTTCAAGCTTAGTTAGATCCCTCATAGCTTAGCTAGATCCCTCATTATACATGAATTCATGTTTTGATATATAATATCTGCACCAGGGATCTGATTGTTCATTTAAATACTCCTCCAGACCTCGTCCTTCAGTTTCAGAAATGCTATTACTTACAATTTCTGCATGTCTTCATGAGGATCTCATTTTGTATTTTCCTGTTCTATTTTGACGAAAGAACAATAAAGCTCTCTGGTATCCTTTTTCCATCTTTCTAATGTTATCACTATTACCAACTTATTAAATGTAATTCTGTAAGCTGAAATGGACAACTGTCCACAGGGACATCAGGAGTTGACTTTGACTTGATGGCACTTAACAACAACAACCATAAAGAGAAATTAAAAGTGATTCATTCTCTCCACATTCACCTTCCTCCTTGTTCTTCTTCCCCCTTCTATTCTACGTTTTTTTTATCCATCCTGTCTTGTTTTTATCTCTCTTTCCCCTTGGCATTCTACCCTCTGCTACTTTGACTTTTATCATCAGCCTGTCTTTCTTTTTCTATTCAAGGGTATATCCAGGCACGGCCATAAAGGATGTCTTCTCATGCCTCACCAGTTTTACCCCTTCTCACCCCAGCATTGAATGTTTGGGGTTAAAGGTCGGCAGGCAGGGCTGTGCACCGTAGAGGTGCATAGGCTGCCCAGAAAAATATCGGGCCCTTAGTAAACAGGGCACTTTTGATTGAGACAAACTACTTCTCATATGGACCCGCTGCTTTCTCCTTCCCATGATTTCCCTTAGAAGTTTTTTCTTTCAGATAGAGTGTGCAATGCAATGTGTGCCTTCGAGTCAGTCCTGACTCCTGGTGACCCAGAAGCTCCTGGGTTTTCTTGGCAGTGTCACCGGAAGTAGATTGCCAGGCCTTTCTTCTGAGGCAATGGAGGGTTAAGTGACTTGCCCAAGGCCACAAGGAGTGCTAGTGGGACTCGAACCCTGGTTGCTTGGTTACTAAGCCAGTGTTCTAACCACTAGGCTACTCCTCCAACAAAAAAAATAATGGTGCAACAATTTAGTCATTAAAACTAGGGGTTCGGACAACAAATGTGGGCACCTTTGCTCCTCTCTCAAGTGAGATCTGGTTCTCAGGTTATTCTTGAACCTTTTCATGTGTTTTCTAATTCCCTTCAAACAAATGTCCAGCCTTTACTTATTCACACCCTAAGCTAATGATTAACTAGTTTCAGTAGTGATGTGCAAATAACAGGAACCTTATTAGAGACTAAATTCCAGACAGATGCTTTCCACTGAGATAGAATGTTAGATATCTAGTAAAGAATTTAGAAGCTCTAGTTAAAAATATGTAGTCTTTAATTTAAACATTTATGCATCTTATCTTGATCATCAGCCAGTTACTTGCCCATTGCTATGTCTCAACTGCTGTTAGAAAGCACAGAAAGGATTCCACCAGCACCTTAATGTTGACACCCCAGTAACACCATCACTCTCAAAACTGTTCAGTATTTATAATGGCACTTAAGTCAGAAGAATGTTTGGGAGCCATGTCCATTTGTCTTTCCTCTTTTCCAATGGTTCTTATGGCTGGGTAGACTGGATCGGTAGTATGATCTTCATCTGCCATCGTTTTCTACATTGCTATGTTTACAGATTTTCAAGAAAAGGATAATATTTGATATTTTTTCTTGGTCAAAACTGATTTTTTAATTGATTTATTTGCAGAATTGTTATATAGCACTTATGCATTTCAAAGAAATAGCCAAAGAATGTGCAACAAACAATACAATTACAATAAAAAAAAACATGCTCCCCCTATCTTCATTGCTTTGCCAGAATCACATCGGGGGACAGTATGCTTATTATTCTCCTGCAGATACAAAGAAGATTTTCCTTTGACTTAACTGGCTCTCTTACCCTAAAGGTCTATAAATACATGTAGTGGGTAATTTTCTAAGGAGGTGCCTAGTTTAAGAGGGCAAGTAGATCCCTATATAGCATGGGCCCGATTCCATCCCACACGTCCGGGCCCTCTGTGCATCCGGCCGGAACCGGATGCACAGTGGGAGTCACGATTCTAATCCCGCGAGGCACATCTAGCCCCACGGGATCAGAATCGTGTGCAGGCCAGGACCCCAATTCCGTCTAGCCTGCACGTACAGGCCTTCCCCAGCCAACTCAGTCAGGGCAGTTCAATTGAGCCACGGTGCACCATGGCTCCATTGAAGAGCTGCAATCCCCGGCCGCCAGCTCCATTGATTTACCCTCAGTCCAACCCCCGATCTGGCCTCCTTAGGCAAGGGTCGGGCTGCGGGGAATGTCCTTTTTCCTCCCCTGCCCCTCCCACACCCTGGGCCCACCATCCCCCGCCGACTAGGGGAACTTATTCCACCTCGGGGGTGGAATAAGTTCCCCGTGCAAGTCGCCAACCCCGGACATACAGGGCCGACATTGGAATCGGCCCTGTACGTCTGGGGCTGACGACCGCCCATTGCCCACCCTAATGCCACCCCCGATCTGCCCCTTTCCCACCCCCATCGTCCTTCCCCATACAAGACGCAGGGAAGGTAGACGGGACTGGGAAAAGGCATGAATAGCAGGGATGGGCGTCCATCTCCACTATTCGTGCCTCAGAATAACCCCCTATATCTTTATAAAATACTAGCATGAGAAGCAGAGGTCACGTCTTAAATGTAGGCACATTTACATCTGCTCGAGAGCAGGCGTAAATGAACACGTGTAGATTAACATATTTCATAATTAACACTTGTACTTGCAAAGCCTGCCTGTGCTCCATCCAAATCTCCCCCCTCCACCCATCTAACACCTACAGCCAAAGTATACACCATCTTGCCAATGCATGTGCCCACATACGCACAACAAAGACTTTCATAGGGGTAGAGTAGGTCACTGGGGCCATGGCCCCACCAATACTTTACTCAATCCAGCATCAGCAATAACAGAGTTTGGGGGCAGGGCTGGAGATTGGTTTGTTTGGCCTCTCCAACCAAAAAGAGGTTCTGCTGCTGCTGATGACTTTATAAAACTACCTCATAAGGTATTGTAATTACCTATAATGTTGAGTAAAAAATTCTCTTTTTCAAAACTGGAGCAAAATATCTACAAACAAGTGAATATTCAAAAACACGTGACATAGTCAGTACTTGATGCCAATTTCCCAAGTTGGCATTAAGTAGACCAAAGTCTTTAGTGACTTGTTCCTGGCAGGGGCGGCCCAAGGGGGGTGCGGGGCCATGTGCGGAGACTCGGTGCGGGGCCTCATTTGCATAAGTGGCCTTATTTGCATAAATATTTGCATAATGTTACCATACACTAACTTTTAGTAAACATGTCTCTTAATGAGTGTATGGATAAAGAAAGACTAAAAGATTTCTACATTACTATAATCCAGTGCCAACCGCCAGGCACATTAGGAACTACTACAAACGCTGCCCATTTAGAACCCATAGCAAACCCGCTGTATCCTGACAGCATTACCAGGACTCACAAAGCACCATACCCTACCTATCAAAAGGAAACACTGCAAATATTAAACCAGTACATTTCAGAGAATACTGGGGAAAGAGAACAAGTGGCAATGTCAAATAGGAATTACATAAACAGAATACCTCAGCTCAGTTACACATGCAGAACATAGACCATCACCAAACAAGGAATCGCAATTTAGAAACAGGAAGGCAATAATTAAACTGGGAACCCCAAAAGCCAAACTTGGAATGTACAACAACACTGTAGAAATAAAACTATAAATCAATTTCCTCTTGTACCAAACAAAGCGCAGACGTTAATGATGCACATTTCCCAGAGCTTTCATATTCCAGTTAATAAATTCAAAATAAAGAGATATCTTTCTACCTTTTGTGCATTTTTTTTCAGTTGCAATTGCTCCAGCCACTTTCTTCTGGTTTCTTCATGTTTTCTGCTAACTCTCCATCGTCTGCTGTCCATTTGTCCTTTCTTCTCTCTTCTAGTTTTCTTTCCATCCTCTCTCTCTACATCTGCTTTAACATACTAATCTTTCTCCTTTTGCTCTTTCCTCATTCTTATTTCATCCACACAAATTTTACCCCTCCATCCTCAATCCCCACTTACTCTCCCAATACCCGGCCAATTGTAGATTTTTCATCCCTCCCACACAAAATATTTTTCCCCTCTCCATTTTACTCTCCCAGCCCCATCCCATTCTAATCCTCCCCCAACATCAGCTCCCTTCTAGTTCCAGTCTCACCCAGCATCCATTCCCTTCTAGTCCCTGCATCAGCCCATTTCCAGTCCTAGCCCCCCATCAACCCATTTCCAGTCCTAGCTCCCCCATCCATTTTCAGTCTGAGTCCCTTCATCAGCTCATTTCCAATCCTAGCCCCCCATCAGCCCATTTCTAGTCATTTCCTAGCCCCACCATCAGCCCATGTCAAATCCTAGCTCCCCTCCACTCAGCCCAATTCCAGTCCAAGCCCCCCCATGAGCCTACTTCCAGTTCTAGCCCCTCCATGAGTCCATTTCAATTCAAGCCCCCACCACAGCCCATTTCCAATCTTAGCTCCCCCCAACAGCCCATTTCCAGTCCTATCCTAGCTGCTCCATCAGCCCATTTTCAGTCCTAGCTCCCTTCCCTCACAGCCCATTTCCATTCCAAGCTCCCTCCCCATCAGCTATTTGCAGTTCAAGCCTCCCCGTCCACTCAGTCCATTTCCAGTCATAGCAGTCCCCCAACCCATTACCAGTCCTAGCCCCCCATCAACCCATTTTCAGTTTAAGCCCCCCCTATAACCCATTACCAGTCCTAACCCCCCCATCAGCCCACTTCCAGTCTTAACCCCATCAGCCCATTTCCAGTCAGCCCCCCATAGCCCATTGCCAGTCCTAACCCCCCCCATCAGCCCACAGCCCATTACCAGTCCTAACCACCAGCCCACCTCAAGTCCTAACCCCTCCCCATCAGCCCATTTCCTGTCCTAGCGCCCCCATAGCCCATTAGCAGTCCTAACCCTCCCCATAGCCCATTAGCAGTCCTAACCCCCCATCACCCCATTTCCAGACAGCCCCATCAGCCCACAGCCCATTACCAGTCTTAACCACCCCCCCAGCCCATTTCCAGTCCTAACCCCCCATCACCCCATTTCCAGTCAGCCTCCATCAACCCCCAGCCAATTACCAGTCTTAACCCCCCCCAGCCCATTTCCAGTCCTAAACCCCCCCAGCCCATTTCCAGTCCTAACCCCCCCATCACCCCATTTCCAGACATCCTCCATTAGCCCCCAGCTCATTACCAGTCTTAACCCCCCCAGCCCATTTCCAGTCCTACCTCCCCAGACCATTTCCAGTCCTAACCCCCCTCACCCCATTTCCAGTCAGCCTCCATCAGCCCCAGCCCATTTCCAGTCCTAACCCCCCCAGCCCATTTCCAGTCCTAACCCCCCTCACCCCCTTTCCAGTCAGCCTCCATCAGCCCCAGCGCAGTTCCAGTCCTCACCCCCCCCAGCCCATTTCCATTTCTAACCCCCCCCCAGCCCATTTCCAGTCCTAACCCCCCCCTAGCCCATTTCCAGTCCTAACCCCCCATCACCCCATTTCCAGACAGCCTCCATCAGCCCCCCAGCTCATTACCAGTCTTAACTTCCCCTTCCCTTCCCTTCCCTTCCCTTCTGGCAAATTTAAAAAAAACAAACCTGGCTCTAGCTGCTGCCGCTGCCGCGTCCGTCGCAGCAGCGGCAGAATGGAGTGTCCCGCGGGGCCCCCTCTCCTCGTTGAGCCCTCTGCAAGGGCTTTCAGATTCGCGAAGGGAGCGTGCTCCCTCGCGTCTCTGTAAAGCCCGCAGGGGCTAATGGGAAATTTCCCGTCTGCCCCTTTAGACGCGAGGGGCTGATGGGAAATTTCCCATTAGCCCCTGCGGGCTTTACAGAGACGCGAGGGAGCACGCTCCCTTCGCGAATCTGAAAGCCCTTGCAGAGGGCTCAACGAGGAGAAGGGGCCCCGCGGGACACTCCATTCTGCCGCTGCTGCGATGGACGCGGCAGCGGCAGCAGCCAGAGACAGGTTTTTTTTTTTAATGTAATTTTAAAAAAAAAAGTAGAATGTTCTTTGCGCGGGGCCCCCTGAAACGCGGGGCCCTGTGCAAAAAACATTCTTGCTCAATGGACGGGCCGGCCCTGGTTCCTGGCCATATCAAAGGGCCTTTACTCAATCCTCATCCTTATTGACCTAACTGCTGCTTTTGACACTGTTGATCACCACCTTCTCCTTGACACCCTATTCTTGCTTGGATTTAGGGGCTCTGCTCTTTCTTGGTTTTCTTTGTATCTCTCCCACTGCACCTTTACTGTATGTTATGGCTCCCACTCTTGCACATGCTGTTAAGGTGCTTGTTGTAAATTCCAGTTTCCATTTTATGCAATGAGACCTATTTATTAATCACAGGGTATTTTTGCTAACATGCACTAAGGTAACGTGCAGTAACTCCCAAATTTAGTACAGGCATGCCCCGCCTACAGTTACCATGAGGAGACACATCTCGCCACACTAACCAGCCAGAACATCTAGCGTGGGTGCACTTACCATCAGCCATTGAGGAGGCGGTAAGTGCGTTCACATTCATGGCAGCAGTCGCAGTGAGCATGTGTCAATGACAGCTGCGCCATCAACATCCACACTCTACCCATATCCTGCTCATACACTATCCCTTCCCATGCTAATGTTTAGCGGGGGACTTTTACTGCATGACCCATGTTGTGAGTGCTTAGCATGCTTGGCGCACTTTATTAAGCATGCCCCTATATGCATTAATGGTAGTTGCGCATGCTCATGCAGTAGCTCACTTCTCTCTTAGAGGTATGTTTACAAAGCAGCAGAGTAGCCTCCATGCGATATTGAGCCGCGGCCCCATTGAATTCAATGGGGCTGCAGCTCTGATATCACACAGAGACTGCTACCGCTGCTTTGTAAATATACCTCTTAGTGTTTGAAAATTGTGCCAGGCTTAACAGCATTAGGAGCTATAGTGTAGGTAAAAAAGAAGGAGGGGAGGAGTAGTAGGGTTGGCAATCCATTACTAATTTGTCTGTGAGCTTGACCTTATTCTGAAAAGACCAATGCAAAGTGGTGAGAGGGTAATTTGTTAATTAAAACCCTGATCCTTCTTCTGCAGTTATTAAGTATCAAAATAATAACTGGAGTGATTGTGTTAGGGATGTTGGCATCTTCCCAGCTGAGAACCAGTTTGAGACCACCAATTTATTTCACATTAGTCTCCAAACATCTTTCTCTTCATAGATCCATCATATATTTATTAATTTAATTTAATTTATTTAAACAGATTTCTATACCGCCTTCTCCTTCAATCAAGGTGGTCTACACAGCAAGCAATCAACAAAAGTCTTGTGTTTAGTGTGCACATGCATTGAGCAGTGTGTGCGTGTGAGTGTAGCTGGTTGTTGATTCATGGTGAGCTAATTACAACGTGCGCTAGCTACAATAATATGTACATCGGGGCTTTGCTTCCGTCCTGTGATCTGGTCTTGATGGTTTGTTGGTGGGTTGGGGTATTGTCTGTTGCACAGTTTATGTGACGTTTCCATAGTGCTCAATGAAGAGTGTCGTCTTTAGCACTTTCCTAAAGTCCTTAATATCTGATGTTGCCCTTAGTTCATCGGGGAGTGCGTTCCAGATTGTTGGGGCCGCTTTTGATAGGGCTCGTTTTTCGGTGTCCTTGCGTACCTTGTTGACGTCTTCAGTGGTGTTGACACGGTTGGATGTGCCTCTCCTCCTCGGCCTTGTGCTGCTGTCGGGTTGTATGAGTGGGTGTAGGCTGAAAGCTGATGACTGTTGTTTGATTTTGAAAATGTTTATGATTGTCTTGTATCTGATGCGGGAGCTGATTGGTAGCCAGTGGAGATCTTTTAGAGTGTGAGTGATGTGTTCTTGGTTTTTGGTGCCGGTTATTATGCGTGCTGCTGTGTTTTGTACTAATTGCAGAGGCCTGAGTGCTTGTTTTGTTAGGCCAAGATATATTGGGTTGCAGAAGTCTAGAATTGGGGTTATTAATGCCTGACATACTGTGCGGAAGTGTTCTTGAGAGAGGAGGGACTTGAGGCGACGGACTAGTCTCATCCTGTGGTATGCATTTTTGGTGGTTCTGCTGATGTGGGACTGTAGGTTTAGTTCTTTGTCCAGAGACACTCCGAGGTATTTCACTTCTGGTTGTATGGGTATGGTTGTGGTGCTTATCTTGGTGTTGGGAGGAGGGATGAAGTCGGAGTTTCATGTGATGATTAGAGCCTCGGTCTTGTTGTAGTTTATTGTCAAGTTGTTGTCTTGAAACCAGCTGTTCATGTGCATGAGACATTCTGTTATTTTTGAGTAGTCTGGGTTGTCGAGGGTGATTGGTGTGTATATCATTATATCGTCTGCATAGATTGTGTATCTTATCCTGTGTTCTTTTATGATGTTGCATATTGGCTGGATGTAGAGGTTAAATAATAGTGCTGATAGGGCGGATCCTTGAGGTACGCCTTGCATGACCTTTATGGGTCGGGAAGTGTTGGGGCCAATCTTGACCTGTATCTGTCTGTCCGTTAAGTAGGAGTGGAACCACCTCAGTGTGGCTCCGTGTAATCTGATGTTCTGTAGTCTTGCTAGTAGGATTTCATGGTGCACTGTATCAAAAACTGATGAAATGTCGATGAAGATCATGAGTATTCCGTTTTTGCTGTTATTTATGAGGTGGAGAATATCGTTAAATAGGTATAGCAG
This sequence comes from Ichthyophis bannanicus, assembly GCA_033557465.1. NCBI lineage: Eukaryota > Metazoa > Chordata > Amphibia > Gymnophiona > Ichthyophiidae > Ichthyophis > Ichthyophis bannanicus. The sequence continues at coordinate 451,751,161 of CM066037.1, forward strand.
GAGAGTTTCGACTCCGTGGTTGGGGCGGAAACCGTGTTGGTTGAGGTCCAGTTGTGCGTGGTTGTCTATGTGTTCCTGTAGCTGATGTTGTACCGCTTTCTCAATAATCTTAGCCAGTAGAGGGATGCTTGAGATAGGTCTGTAGGCTGCTGGGTTGTTCTTGTCAAGTGTTGATTTATTTGGGATTGGTCTTATTGTGGCGAGTTTTAGCTGATCTGGCATGATTCCTTGGGTTAATGAGCTGTTTACCATGTTTTGTATGGTGTGGATGAAGCTTGATTTTGTCGCTTTAATCCATGTAGCCGGGCATGGGTCTGTTGGGGCCATGCTTGTGTTGAGAGCGGTGATGATGTGTGAGAGCTGCTCTGTGGATGGGTTGCTGAATTTGTCCCATGTTTCTCTTGGTGGTTGTTTTGGTGCTTGTGTCTGTTTTCTGTTGTGGAGCTGAGTGGAATTTTTTCTGGATATATTCTGCAAATGCTTGTGGGTCTATCTGCACTTCGTTCTCGGTTTTCTGTTCCTTGGTGAGGGTTTTCACAATTTCGAAGAGCTCTCTCGGTTTGTTGTTTGATTTGAGTACGATGTTGGTGTGGTATTCTCTTTTTGTTTGGTTGATGAGGTCGTTGTATTCTTTTTGATTTGCTTGGTATCGTGCCTGAGTGTTGGGTGATTTGGCGTGTCTCCATCACCGTTCTAACTTCCTGAGTTCTCTCTTCTCGGTCCGTATGATTTTTGAATACCAGGGTGTGTGGTGTGCTTTACTGCAGCGATCTTTCTTGGATCTGTATTCGGTGGCTTTGGCAGCAGCATTGATGATGCTGTTCCATTTTTTGATTTGTTCGTCTAGATCTTCTTCTTCCCTGTTCAGGTGGGGTAGCGTGTCCTGTAGAAATTGGTCTCTGTTGAAGCATTTAAATCTTCTTTGGGTTGGTGGGTTGTCCAAGTTCTTGTCGTGGTTTTGCCCTTTATTTTGATTATGTGATGGTCTGACCACGGTATAGGTGTGACATCGGGTGTTGATATATTACCGCTGTCCAGTAGAGAGTTGGGTGCAAATATGAGGTCTGGAGATGATCCGTGTCTGTGTGTCGGGGTATTGATCAGTTGGGTGTAATGTAAGGATCCCATAGCTCGTAGGAAAGCATCTGCATCCTTTGCATTTGTAGATTTTAGGTTGAAGTCTCCTAGTAGTAGCAGGGTTTTGTGCTTTGTGTTGACGGCACAGACCTCTTCTAGCGTGGAGGCTAGTTCATCTGGGGCACATTCAGGGCTCTATAGGTGAGGCATAGGGCCATCCGTTTGTTTTCCACAGTGATGGTTTTGCATTGGTTTGTGTTGGTAGTACTTCGTGACTTGAGTCTTAGGCTGTTCCTTGCAATGATCAAGACCCCTCCTCCTCTCCGTTGTGTGCGTGGGCAGTTGAATGCTGCATATGTGGGTGGTACTAGTTGATTGAGTAGTACGTTATCGGTGGGGGTGAGCCATGTTTCTGTAATGCACAGTATGTATGGTCGCTGATCTTCTCTGTGGTCAGCTATTGTGTTAATTTTGTTTCGTATGGATCTGGCGTTGATAAGCTCTATTGTGATTGTAGTTGGGGTGTTTAGTGTTCTCTGTGTTTCATTTGGGTTTGTGTGCGTTTTGGACTTGTATCTGTTTTGCCTTTTGTGCTTGGGTGTCTTATGTGTGTTCCAGGGTGTGTAGTGTGGATGTGTGTAGAGCATTGCTGGCTGCCAGCAATGCTATATAAATATCAAAAGGTTTGCCATGCACTCTCTAGGATCTGGTCTTATATTTTCTACTATAAAGTTAAGCTAAAATATTCTGTTATTTTTACTTGAAGTTCTTAAAATCTAATATTGCCTCTTCCTTCATTTCTCCAGGATATGGAAGCTGGAGTGAACTGGCTAAAGCTTTGGCTAACAAGAACACCACAGCCATAGATCCCAACCTGGAATTTTACTACCCGCATAAAATGGACCCTCAGGTAAAGTCAGTAGGAGGAGTATCATCAGCACTTTCTGACCACTAAACTAATTTCATTATTTTTCTATAGGGTGAGAGAAACACAAAATTCTCATTTGTATGGTGGGGTGTGGCATGATTCAATAACACCTAAGAAAATTTGGTGGTTATAATTATGCAGGTCTTTTAATATTTAGAGGTAAGATTGTTGGAGAATGAGAAATCACAATTATTTATAGTTCAAGAAAACCTTATGGAGAACAAGACTAATCCTCCCTATCCCCAGGAGTCCTGAGAGCCCATCAGAGTGGGCTGTCAGTCACCCTGGTGATATGGTTGTGTGTGCCTAAACAGTTCAATACATCCTCCCTATCCCCAGGAGTCCTGAGAGCCCATCAGAGTGGGCTGTCAGTCACCCTGGTGATATGGTTGTGTGTGCCTAAACAGTTCAATACATCCTCCCTATCCCCAGGAGTCCTGATAGCCCATCAAAGTGGGCTGTCAGTCACCCTGGTGATATGTTTGTGTGTGCCTAAACAGTTCAATACATCCTCCCTATCCCCAGGAGTCCTGAGAGCCCATCAGAGTGGGCTGTCAGTCACCCTGGTGATATGGGGTTCTGTGCCAATGTTGTTCAATACATCCTCCGTATCCCCAGGAGTCCTGAGAGCCCATCAGAGTGGGCTGTCAGTCACCCTGGTGATATGGGGTTCTGTGCCAATGTTGTTCAATACATCCTCCCTATCCCCAGGAGTCCTGAGAGCCCATCAGAGTGGGCTATCAGTCACCCTGGTGATATGGGGATGTGTGTGCCAATGGAGCATGTTCAGTAGTTCATCTCAATGTGAGCCCAGCAATGATGTGCAGGATGCAATGGGGGGGGGGGCTTCTGATCTGGACATAGGACATGCACAATAGGTTGCGTAGCGCACATAATGAGCCGATGGAGGTAGGCATGCGACGTTAATGCACGTTGATCGTAAGTAGGTGTGCTGACATACAGACATAGTGGCAGAGGTGTTGCACATTGGTTGCCAGACCGCCTTATGGTACAGGAGTCGTGGGTTCATTCACCCAGTGGGGCTGTTAAATATGACTGGCTGGGACATTACTCTTTGATATCAGCAGTGGTTTGTGAGGCCTTTTGTTTTTGGATTTGTTCTGAGAGCAAACACACTCTCACAATGCCATAACCTAAGGTGCCACATCATGCACCCTATGAGGCACTCCAGAGGAAACATTATGAGGTGCACTGTCCGCCACAGCACCTTATAATGTTCCATTTAGGGCACCTTATAGGGCGCTTTTGAGGCACCTTCAGGCTACAGCACTGAGGGTGTTGTTGGTGGCAGCACCAAATTACATTACAAAGGAAAAAGCCTCAGACAGCCCTATCAAATTACCCCACTGTGGGATCAAACCCATGACCGCTGGCTCTACAGGCAGTGAAGTCACCAGTGGGCTACATCTCCATAGCTCAGTGGTTCTGAACCAGTCCTCCTTGAACCCCTAGGCCAGTCGGGTGTTCAGGATAGCCCTAATGAATATGCATGAGATATATATGTATTAGAGATATCCTGCCAACCTGACTGGTTTGTGGTCCTCTAGGGCTGGATTTGGAGACCCCTGCCTTCACCTCTGTCATTTAAGATTGTGAGTGGGCAAGGTGCAGATGTCCTAGACATCAAAAGGGTAGATAGAATGTGTTACATGCCTCCTCAATTCTCACCACCACCAAAAAGTTGTCTAATAGACAATATTTTGGTGGTGGTGAGAAGCAAAGAGGCATGTGACAAATTCTATCTAACCTTTTTGATGTCTCGGAGATCTGCACCTTGCCCACTCACAATCTTAAATGACAGAGGTGTAAGGCAGGGGTCTCCAAATCCAGCCCTAGAGGACCACAAACTAGTCAGGTTGGCAGGATATCTCTAATGCATATTGGGGTGAGGAGGAGGCAGCCCAGCATGAAAATAAAGGAGAAAGAAGAACTTTTTCTTCTGCTCGGGGGATGGGTTCACTAGAACACATACATCACAGCAGATTCCCTGAGAGAAACCAAGAGGGTAGTGCTAGGCTTAAGCCACTCCCAGACCTCATGACAACCTCAGGCAAGAGTAGGAGGTACAAGTGGGTGGAGTCAGGAAGGGAGTTGCCCTGCTCAGCGTTTAAGTTTGAGGGAACAAACAAAGTGAGCAGAAGGGCCAGAGAGGCAAGGAACTCCAGAAAGGCCAGGAACTCCAGAGAGGCCAGGAACTGCAGAGATGCAGGAGAAAGCAAACACAGCAGAACCAGCAACCATGAAAGAAGCAGATACAAAGTGAGTAGCAGCAGAGACAAGAGCAGCCAGCACTGCAGCCCAGGAAGCTACAGGGAAGGTTCCAGGCAAAGGACCAAACAGACTGGCTACAGGGAGAAAGAGATAAAACCATAAAGCCTAAACCCTGTGTTATACGCTCTGATTCAGAAGAGAGGTTAAAGCCTAGGAAAACCCGGAATAGGAGTAAGGGTTTTGCCAGGGACACTGAACAGGAAGAACCCAGTGAAATCCTACCAAAAGGAGAAAGGGTTATTCAGTGGCACAGGCTATTTAATCTGCTAAAGAATATTAAGGATAAACTGCCAGAAAGATTACAAGCATTGCCAAGTTACAGCTCAGTTGAAAGCATGGAAGTAGCAGGCCAAGAAAGTGACCTTACTTCAGTTTGTTCTGAGATGGACTGTAATGTGTGCATGAAGGCTGAGTAATGGAAGCCTGAGTAAGGAAAGAAGTGAAGCTTGTGTAAATATCTTTATTGCAACACTGATTACAAGTGTTACCTTAAGAGGAGAAGAATAATCCTGTATTTTGCTTTGACCTGAATGTGTACATTTGCTTTGAAGATTTGTCAACCATTTTGACACAGATGCTAATAAAATTCCTGTGTGCTTTAAAACAACCACTCGGTTCGTAATCTCCTTGGCACAACTACAATCCTTGGGAAAGAGGAATTGAGATGGCTTCCCGTCCCTACTAGGCAACCGCCTGGTAGGGGCGCGACCGCCACAGGTGGCGTAGTTTTTCGGATACAGCATTCCAGTGGTCAAGTGGTGCGTCTACAAGCTGGTACCTCAGGACGAGGAAGGACGGAGTGACCGGACCGGGAGAAAACACGGAGGAGAAAATCCGGAGTGGAGTCGGATCCGGAGCGCTGTTTTCTGGTGGTAAAGCGAAGACCTACATCAGAATCAGGTAACCCGTAGGCTAGAGGGGGATAAGCCTAGGATTCTGATGTAAGGGGCCACCAGGTACTCACTAGGAGAGAGTGAGGGAAAAAAAAAAAAAGTGCTGCACTTTGTGTGGTTTTTTCTGTGTTTGTGTTCCAGAAACCGCAGTCCAGGATGGAGACAGCGGACATATTGGCCTGGGTGGCAGACCAGTTCGCCAAGCAGAGGGAGATGGCAGCAGTGAGCCAGGAGCAAGCGGCGTCCATGCTTCGCGCACAACAGCAACCCCTACTGGAGGCGATGGCGAAATGGATTCGGGCTCAGGAAGAAGCGACCAAGATGGCACAGTCTGTACAAAAGGCACAGGCCTTACCAGGTGCACCGGTTGTTTTTCCAGGAGGGGAAAGCCCTGGGACTGGAACTTTCTCATGTGGCCGCCTTTCTAAAGAGGACGATATTGATGTCTTTATTGAGTCCTTTGAAAGAATAGCTGTTTTAGCTCAATGGCCAAAGGAACAATGGGCCATGAGATTTGCTATTACCCTTAGTGGGGAGGCTTTAGCAGCCTACAGGGAAATGCCAGTTGCATTAGTAGCCGAGTATGAGCATGTAAAGAAAGCAGTCAGAGATCGGATGGGTTTAAGTCCCTCGGTCTATAGGAGACTTCTGAGAGCATGTGTACTGAAAGAAGGTGAAACACCTCAAGCTTTATACCATAGAATTAAAAGCTTAGTGTATAAATGGCTTGTACCTGAGAATGGCAATATAGATTCTGTTATTGATACTGTGATATTGGAGCAGTTTACAGAAGCTGTACCCAAAGAGTTACAGAGTTTTCTGGTAATGCAGAGCTGTAAAAACACCCAGGAAGCCATTGTGTTGGCTGAGTGCTTTCTAGAGGCCAAGAAGTTAAGCCTCAAGAAAGAGGGCGTTTTTCAGAGGGCAGGTACAGAATTGCAGGAAAGGAAGGCAACCTTTACTAGCCATAAGATGGAAAGGAATAAATCCATAGAAGGCAGATGTACCCTGCAGAGAAAATGTTTTTCCTGTGGTGAGCCAGGTCACCTTAAGAGAAAATGTCCAGTAAGGAAAGCTTATGTAATCACACGTCCCAAAGAGATAGGTGAGGGATTTCTCTTATCTGTAGAAGTAGAAGGAATACCCATAGAAGCTCTACTAGATTCAGGGGCCAGCCAGTCTATGATTTCCAGCAGGCTGTGGAAAAAGATAGAGGCCCAGAGACAGTGCTTACAAGAATCCTCAAGGGGGCAGGTTAAGATCAAATGTGTCCATGGAGCAGCTTCCACCTATCCTCTCCAGAGTGTTAGGATAAAGGGGTTAGGTAGTGAAAGGCAGGTGGCAGTGGCAGTGATACCTAGACTCCCACACGATATGATATTGGGCCGTGATTGGTCCCAGTTCAAAAAGGGGGTGGAGAAACAGTTGCAGGAAGAAACAGGCATGATAACCCCACGCACAGACACTAATCTTTCAGGGGAGAATAAGAAGGAAAGGGTTGTGCGCCCCAGGGTTGATACAGGGGGAATAATACCCGCACCGTTGTTCGGTAAGAGAGTAAACCCAGGGAGGTCAGTAGATACTCAGAGGGAAAAGCAGGTGCCAAAACAGAAATTTGTGATAAAGTTCTGTAGGACTACCCCTGAGGCAAGAATTCCCAAGCGGGCTACCGAACAAGCTGCTGGTATGGATCTCTGTAGCGCCGTAGCGGTGGTCATTCCAAAGCAAGGGAGGGCCATAGTAAACATGGGACTTAGAGTAGAAATACCGCCCGGTTGTTACGGACGGATTGCGCCCAGATCTGGCCTCGCCTTTAAAAAGTTTATAGATGTAGGCGCGGGCATTGTAGATCCGGATTATAGGGGAGAATTGAAAGTCCTCTTGTTTAATTTTTCACAAGAAAACTTTAGAGTGGATGTAGGAGATAAGGTGGCACAATTAATTTGTGAAAGAGTTGATTTTCCGCCCATAGAGGAGGTGGATGAACTATCCTCTACCACCAGGGACTCTAGAGGATTTGGTTCCACAGGCATAGCCGAAATAGAGGGGCTAACAACCTATTGCATAGAAAAAGAGGAAGACAATCTGGGACCCCAAATTGCAAGAGGTACTGTAGATCCTGTTTATAGGATTAAGAAAAATTTGAAAAGAAGGCAGAATAAACAGAAATCTTATCATGACCGGCGTGCAAGGCCACGTTTCTTAAAGGTCGGGGATAAGGTTATGGTAATGGTAGCTGTAGGAAACTCTAGGTTTGAGAATTCCTGGAAAGGCCCTTACAAAATAGCAAAACGGCTCGGACCAGTGTCTTATGCTGTGGATACTGGTTGGGGAAAGCAACAGGTATACCATGTTAATCTGTTGAGGCTATGGAAGGAGCGTATAGGGAATGCACAGCTAGCCTTAAGAGATACTGATGAGTCGCAACCCACACCTTGTATTACGTGCTGTTCGCGGGTTATGGCGCCAGCCCGTAATAGTCTAAGGAGGGGGATATGTGGTGAGGAGGAGGCAGCCCAGCATGAAAATAAAGGAGAAAGAAGAACTTTTTCTTCTGCTCGGGGGATGGGTTCACTAGAACACATACATCACAGCAGATTCCTGAGAGAAACCAAGAGGGTAGTGCTAGGCTTAAGCCACTCCCAGACCTCATGACAACCTCAGGCAAGAGTAGGAGGTACAAGTGGGTGGAGTCAGGAAGGGAGTTGCCCTGCTCAGCGTTTAAGTTTGAGGGAACAAACAAAGTGAGCAGAAGGGCCAGAGAGGCAAGGAACTCCAGAAAGGCCAGGAACTCCAGAGAGGCCAGGAACTGCAGAGATGCAGGAGAAAGCAAACACAGCAGAACCAGCAACCATGAAAGAAGCAGATACAAAGTGAGTAGCAGCAGAGACAAGAGCAGCCAGCACTGCAGCCCAGGAAGCTACAGGGAAGGTTCCAGGCAAAGGACCAAACAGACTGGCTACAGGGAGAAAGAGATAAAACCATAAAGCCTAAACCCTGTGTTATACGCTCTGATTCAGAAGAGAGGTTAAAGCCTAGGAAAACCCAGAATAGGAGTAAGGGTTTTGCCAGGGACACTGAACAGGAAGAACCCAGTGAAATCCTACCAAAAGGAGAAAGGGTTATTCAGTGGCACAGGCTATTTAATCTGCTAAAGAATATTAAGGATAAACTGCCAGAAAGATTACAAGCATTGCCAAGTTACAGCTCAGTTGAAAGCATGGAAGTAGCAGGCCAAGAAAGTGACCTTACTTCAGTTTGTTCTGAGATGGACTGTAATGTGTGCATGAAGGCTGAGTAATGGAAGCCTGAGTAAGGAAAGAAGTGAAGCTTGTGTAAATATCTTTATTGCAACACTGATTACAAGTGTTACCTTAAGAGGAGAAGAATAATCCTGTATTTTGCTTTGACCTGAATGTGTACATTTGCTTTGAAGATTTGTCAACCATTTTGACACAGATGCTAATAAAATTCCTGTGTGCTTTAAAACAACCACTCGGTTCGTAATCTCCTTGGCACAACTACAATCCTTGGGAAAGAGGAATTGAGATGGCTTCCCGTCCCTACTAGGCAACCGCCTGGTAGGGGCGCGACCGCCACAATATATATCTCATGCATATTCATTAGGGCTATCCTGAACACCCAACTGGCCTAGGGGTTCAAGGAGGACTGGTTCAGAACCACTGCCATAGCTGCTAACAAACTCCTGGCTGGCTACAGTAGGACTGCAGGCCACCACATGACCGGTCTGCTTTGTTTACCAGGATAGGGTTAAACCACACATACTCATGATGCACTGCACAGGCAAATCAGCAGTCTAAAAATAACAACAGGATGGGGTATGCACCCCCACACCACCTCAGCCTGGTAGGGAGTACTGAGCGTGTATGTTACTGGCACAGAGTAGGTACTGACCGTCACATTGTGCGGGTCCTGTGCTCACCCTGAGGGTGAGATGGGCCACCCAGCACCATGTCCACAGCACCTGGCTTAGCTGAGATAGGCTATGGTGTGAGTCCCCATCAGTGACAGTGTGTGATGGGTAGGTCTTGTAGATGCACTGCCAAATACACCTGTGTCCATCTCTTATTTCTCAGTGAAGTTTAGCCCTTGAGCACTTTGATGCCCCCAGATTGGGCATATCCTGTGTGGATGCCATGGCCACATGAGTTATGTGACCAGGGAGTGTTGGGAGTGTTTTTTACTGTTGCCCATTGATATCACTATTGGCCAGCTTGGTTATGGTTTTTTCCCTTTTTTTTTAGGTCATTTTCACTGTTTATTTGCCCTTTTGTACCATGCACATGTATCACACTTATCACTTTTTGTAGGTTTCCCTGGTTTTGCTGTACATTGCTGACATAAATGGTTTCTCTTCCCTTTAAATCGGCTCTACCGCGAGGTTTTCACTCGCGGTATTTTTTAACTCGGATTTCAGCCTCGCTCATGTGCGGGGAGCCTCTCCCCTCCCACTCTCCACCCATTGACCCCGTCTCTCCGCCCCTGGGGAGCCTTCCTCCGCCCTCCAGGAGCCTTTCCCCGCCTTCATCGCACATTAGCACACCGCGCACATGAGCGCCGCGCACATGTGCGTGAACATTTGTGCCCCAAAACGCATCATTAGCGTGCGCTAAGGTACCTTAGCGCATGCTAATGCGCGCCGCGCACATTAACACAGTTTAGTAAACATACCCCTATGGTCATGCCACATGAGCTACCAACCAAGCCAGAACATCGGACCCTCCCCCCTACCCTAAGCTTGTATATATGAATGTATAATAACGCACAATGTAGAAAGCACAACCCAAATCAAATACTCGCCACCCATAACACACAACACACACCACTGCGTGAATACACTTGAACACCCCTTGATTGTTTGCCGTGGAAAGTGCCTTGATTGAAGGAGAAGGCGGTATAGAAATACTGTTAAATAAAATAAATAAATATATTCAAGACCCATTTTATGCAAATGTATCTTATTTACTACAATAACGCAGCTGAATATGGAGTCACTAGGACAGATTTGGGAAGCCCTGGCCTATCTAAACGGTTTTTTTTTTTGTTTCTTTGATTCTTTGAGACATGATACCCAAGATAGGAATAGACTCCCTGAATGCAGGGTAAGTCATTGTCTGGTGACTTTGTAATTCATTAGTATCCACTGAATATTCAGGTTGTCAGACATGCATTGACAAGTGGTCAGTACAGGAACTAGATCAAAGCCTAATGCAACCTTCATAACAACACCAAAAGCTTGAATGTTTATGTTTATTTCATTTGCTTAACCGCTCTTCAGTGAGAGTCAGAGCGGTGTACATTATAAAATCACAGAGTAGGGCACTAGGCCAGAAATAATGAAAGGAAGTTACAATTCTTAAATAGGAAAGAGAGAAGGCTAGTAAAGAGCAGTGGAATATAGGAGAGGAGATTAGGGCCAGGGGGTCGGGAGGTTGAAGGCCAGGGAGAAGAGAAAGGTCTTTAGGTCATGTCTAAAGGTACAGTGATGGGGTTCGAGGCGGAGAGAGGTAGGAAGAGAGTTCCAAAGGGCAGGGCCTGTGTAGAAAAAGGCGGAGGAACGGGTGGATTGGAGGTGGGCAAGGGAGGGAGGGGGAAGGCTAAGACGATTGAGGTGAAATGACCGAGGCGTGTGTCGAGGGGTATGGAAGTGGATGAGATCTGCCAAATATTGTGGAGTGGAGGTGTGGAGTGCTTTGTGGACGAGGGTAAGTAGTTTGAACTGGATACGATAAGAGATGGGAAGCCAATGAAGCTGAAGGAGAAGGGGGGTGATGTGGTCTCTAGGGGAGGAGTGAGTGATAAGCCGGGCGGCAGTGTTTTGAATTCTCTGAAGCCGGGTTAATTGAGACAGGGGTAGATCAGAGAAAACAGAATTAGAAAAGTCGATGCGGGACATGAGAAGTGATAGAAGTAAGGTTGTGAGAGCGGAGGGAGAAAGGAAAGGGCGGATTGAATGAAGTGAGAATATATTTTTTGTAAGCACGACCCCTCTACTGCTGCAGCATCTAATGTGTATTCCTTTCACTGCTGCAGCTTTTTATTAGAAAAATAATGGCTGTCAGTGTTCTTAGATCTTGCAGAGGATGATATCCTTGAGTTTTTCTTGGAAGTTTGCATGTCCCTTCATGTTATGCTCTGGAAATTTCAGAAGAGTTTTTTGCCTAGGCATCTTGATTTTTATTTTCCTATGACTGAGTTGTGTGCTTAATTGATACGGAATTCTATATGTGTGCTTGGGTAATTTTTGTACATACATTTTGTACCTCTGTCATAGATCATTTCTATCCTAATTTTGTTTTGGGGCTTTTTTCTCCCCTAGGGCTGCAGCAGTAAAAAGGGCTATATAATATGGAATAATTCAGTTTCCTGGAAACCAGAGGTAAGAACTATTTCACTCTAATACTGATCTCTTTAAAAAAAAAAAATAGCATTGACACACCTAGAATTCAGCAAAGAGACATTGTTTTGTACCGTGTCCCAAAGTGTTTGTTGCTAAGCTATTTATAATTATCATGGATAAGGAGTTCCTAAGTCCTTCCATCTAGATATAAAAAAATAAGGCAGGCAAATATTATCTCATGACTATATGAGTTTAGGCAATCAAAAAGAATAGACTCATATGCTTGTCTTTGATAAAGTATGTGCATAAATGCCAGTCCTATCCCACTCTGCCTATTCTCCATCTGCAGAAATAACTATGTGCATAACATCATGCAAAAGTAGTAGCTTTTATAGCAGACTACTCAGATTAATAAAGCAGGCAGACGTCTATTTTTAGCCTGTTTTATAAAGATAAATTGGTGTCTATGGAGCATGTCTACTAAAGGGCGTTAGCTGCTACCACGATGATAATGCAGAATTATCGTGCAGTGGTAGCCTCTAGCGCAGGAAAAAGGCAGATATCATGAAACGTTTCCACAATGTTTGCATTTTGGGTGGTACTAACTGGCTTGGGTGGGATTAGTGTGATGTGCCTGCAATAGGAGATTACTGCAAATACTAGCATTGTACGGTAATCACCAGAATTCACAGGCTTCATGAAAGTAGTTAACACCAGTCTAGTTTCCAATCTTTTTAAATCTTTTGCAAGATATGGTCTCCAAAACTGAACACAGTATTCCAAGTGAGGCCTCACCAGCGACCTGTACAGTGGCATAAGTACCTCTTCCTTTCTGCTGGTAATCCCTCTTTGTATGCAACCCAACATCCTCCTGGCTTTTGCCATCGCCTTGTCACATTGTTTTGCCACCTTGAGATCATCAGAGATAATCACACCAAGGTCTTTCTCCTAAACCATGCACACCAACCTCTCGCCCCTATTGCGTACATTTCCCTTGGATTTCTGCTACCTAAGTGCATGACACTGCATTTTTTCGCATTAAATCGTAATTGCCAAGCATTAGACCATTCTTCCAGCTTTTGTAGATCTTTCCTCATGTTATCCACCCCCTCGGGGGAGTCCACTCTGTTGCAAATTTTTGTGTCATCTGCAAAAAGACAGACTTTTCCATTCAGTCCTTCAGCAATATCACTCACAAATACATTGAACAGTGCCGGGCCCAGGACCGAACCCTGGGGCACCCCGCTAATCACCTTCCTTTCATCCGAGTGAGCTCCATGTACCATCACCTTCTGTTGTCTGTCAGTCAACCAATTTCTCATCCGCTTTACCATCTTGGGACTGTCGGGTATATTCGTAGCACAAAAATAAGTTAGACTCTCTGTTGTTGTCTAGGGGAGATAGCTACTAATATACAGCCCAAGGTTCGGAAGTTATTCTGGCAATGAGCCACGAAAGAATTCTGGTCTGCAGATATATATTAGACTTTATTATAGGCAACCAAATAGAAAAATATACAAACACACATATATCGCTAATTAGAAAAATGAGGTAGACATTTGTTATGGTACAGATGTACACTTGGACAACGTAAGAATTACAGACTAGTAAACCAGACGTCACTGATTCGCTCTGCACTTAGGAAAAGTAAGAAATATATTGCTAACCCCTTTGCCCTTCCAGGAGAGGAGAGATAAGCCGGTACCTTAGCTCCGTCGGCAGAGACAGGTTCGTCCAAGGATGCAGCTGTTAGCTAATGCCGGCTCCAGCCCCTTCAGAGGCGAGCCGCAGTAAGTCCAAACCGGAGGGATCAGTGAAAGTCTTATCTCAGACCTGTGAAGGACGGCCTAGCCCACACGTCTGGCGAAAGGCTCAGGGCTCAGGAATCAGGTATGCAGTGCACAGCAGCAGGACCGGTGCAGAAGTCTATGTCCAGGTGGGGAGAAAAACCCCCAACTCCTTCTCTCACCGCTACTTAGAACTAGAACTAAAAACTTTTCCAGCGCAGAATGCAGAATTCTGTGTGTGAATCCTCCGTCATAGGTCCGATGATTGGTTGGCAGCAGGCAGTCTGAGGTGTTCTCAGCGAATCAGAAGGTCGATGATGAGCAGCTTCTTGCAAACAAAGGAGCCATGGTAAAAGTCAGGCAGAAGCAACAGTATGTAACTTCTGGGCATGTACAAGTGTCCAAGGCCAGCCACGGACAATAGCCTCTGTATGCATGCACACTTAGAAACGCTGATCCAGCATTTGCTTGGAAGACAGGCTTATAGCTGAACACAGCAAAAGTGAAGTGTAGAATCCATCTTGTTTTGTGCAGTTTGGTTCAGGCCTGTGTTGCTGAGCAGGCCAGAGATTTGCATGTAGAATTGCAGGGGTACCAGCCCTACATCTCCCCCCCCTTGTAAGATGGAGGATGCTACAAGGGAGTACACTCCATCGTACAAAGCCTAACTAGCAGTACTACCGTGCAGGTCAGAACCAAATGACAAATGATTGACTAATGCATGATAAGTGGATAATACTTCAAGCACAACATGCATGAAAGCAATACTGCATGAGGAATAATACAGTGAACACACTCAAGCAATAAAAGAAGTCAAAATAAAAGGACATAGATACAGTCAAGTCAATTTAAACAAAATAATGCATGGTAACTTCAAACTCAAGAGTATATATAGTATCCAAACCAAAAATGCATATCAGTAATGCAATATAATGTGTTAGTGTAACACTAAGGTGAACACTCAAAAGTAATGAGAAGCCATGTGTAACAGTTAGTAAAATAAACACATGCTATCTATGAAAAAAAAAAACAAAAAAAAACAACTCAATTAAGAGTCATGGATAACTTTCAAAGAAAATGGTGACACTTATTCAAAAGTGTGACGTTCCAGCAAATCCTGCAGACGCATGGCAGGCAGCAGAGGTGCAGGATGCATAGAGCGACGAAGAGTACGAATCTGCCTCTGTTGATACAAAGAGATAAGAAACTGGAGCACCAACAGAAAGAAAAGACCAGGAACAATGACATGTGACATAAAATCAGTTTGTAAAATGTCCACATCACGTGAATCAAAGTTATAATCAGCAATGGCAAGGTCGGCCTGGTCAATGGACAGTTCAACTGTGTGAGAGTCCTTATAGTCCAAAAGATAGTTCAAGGCTGCAGTGAAGTCAATCTCATGACCTCGAAACACATCCAAAATCTGGAGCTCTGTCGAAACAGGGTCAGCATCAAGATAAAACAAGGAAACTCCACCAACATTAACAATGGAGTTCTTGGGAACATCAATCAAGCAAACATTGCAGGGTAGAGGAACTCTATTATGAATGTCATGTTTATTCATGGTGACCAGGAGTTCACTCAAAGGGGTGCTAACCAGCCAAACACTGTTGACAACAGCAACTTTTGTCTCAGAAAAGTCATCGTACTTGGTCATGGAAACTTTACATTGTTCTTTCACATTTTCAGCAGACAACCCACAAAGAGCTGTAGAAGTGTCCTTCAGGAAAGGTTTACCAGGACATAACCAATGAATGTCTTTAGAGCGTTGGCACATGCCAAGATTAGGCACCACATATATTAGTGATGTGTGCAACAGACGATTCAAAATGTTTCTGTAAAACATGTCGGGGATCTAGGGACACAAAACTTTGTGTGACAGTCTGGGACTGTGTAATCAGGAAACCAGGCGCATCCTGTAGCACGACACCAGAAAGAGGGCCAGGTTCAATCAATCTGGCAACCTCGGATCCCGCTAACAGCAAAATCAGGAACAGGACCTTCAAAGTCCAGGACTCCATCTGTAAAAGAAAACAAACAGGCTATCCCTCCTCAAGGTTAGCATCACTCACTTCAGCAAGAGGTTCTTCAGGAAGGAACTTACTGGGATGACATGGTCTAAGCTGATTAATGTGGACCCATTTAAGGGAGCCTTCCCTCTCAGTACTGGACTTCATTCGAATTTGATAAGCAACAGGGGAGGCTTTATCCACAATAGGAAATGGACCGTTCCAGCTAGGTAGAAATTTACAGGCTTTGACCTTATTCTTACCAAAATTGTAGTAGAATACCTTATCGCCAATCTGGTATTCTTTAGAGGTAGTCCTCAAATCATAGTAGGTCTTCCTACCCCTAGCAGCAATGTCCAAATTCTTTTGGGCAAAGGCAAAGGCACTTTGCAAGTGTTGCCTTAAATGGGCAACATATTCATGAGCAGTTGTAGCAGCAGCGAGATTCACATCATTAGTCCTGTAAAGAAGATGAAGGGGTAAAACCATGTCCCTACCTGTCATCATCTCAAAAGGGGACACACCAGTAGCACGATGACGCGTGGCTCTGATAGCCATCAGGACCAAGGGCAGTTTGATGTCCCAGTCCTTCCCAGAGGAAGAAACATACTTTTTCAAGATACTGATGATAGTTTTGTTTGCTCTCTCCACTTGTCCAGAGGATTGTGGACGATAAGCAATGTGGACTTTGGCCTTCACACCTAGTACCTTCCACAGATGCTTAATGACTTGTCCCGTGAAGTGGGAACCCTGGTCGGATTCCACTCGCATGGGGAGGCCCCACCTGCTGAAAACATGGTTTAACAACAAGGTGGCCGTGGTCTCGGCGGTACAGTTGGGTGCTGGGATGCACTCGACCCACTTAGTAAATAAGCAGGTAACTGTCAACATATATTTGTTGCCTCGAGAGGATCGGGGCACGGGGCCGATCCAATCAATCTGGAGATCAGACCAAGGCATGGTCAGACCTCTGTTTCTCAAAGGTGCTCTATGAGAAGGAGCTGCAGGTTGAAATCTGCAACAAGTCAGACAACCTTTAGTATACAATTGTACATCTTGGTACATGTGGGGCCAGTAGGCCACTTGTTTCAACCTTTCATAGGTTATTCGGTCACCTCTATGACCGGCACAAGGCTCATCATGAGCGTGCTGTAACATAACTCCACGGAAGGCCCGAGGTACCACCCATTGCACAATACCGTGCTTACTTGTCCGTATCAACAGATCTTTCTGGAGTTGGAACATGTCCTTGGAGATGTAGAGGATCCTCAGTTCCTCATCGTCCTGACAATCCTCCAGAGTTAACGGGTGTTCCTGGGGGTTCTGCAGAAAAAGGTAGAAACGTCCAAGAGTAGGATCTTGTTTCTGGGCTTGCACGAGGTCGAGATCTGTGCTCTCGCCACACCATTGTACCACAGGGGGCATGGTGGATAATTGAGCTTGGTGTCGGGTAACCGCCGTCACCATTTGAAGCCCATTGGTCTCGGGAGCCTCCAACTGCCAGAGGTCTCCAGAGACAGCACCCTCCTTAGCAAGCTGATCAGCTAGATCATTTCCAATCTTGTCAGGATTATCAACACGGGAGTGACCTTTCACTTTCTTCCAGTAGATGGTCATGTCATTTTCATGAGCTACCTTGTCCAAGGCCAGAATCAATCCGGCATGTTTGACAGGTTTCCCTTTGGAATTCAGCATATTGTTAGATTTCCAAATGGGTAAGTGGGAAACAAAATTCTGTCGGACGTAGTCTGAATCAGTACAGATGGTTAGGGTGTGAACCCCTCCCTGAGCAGCAGACTGGAGAGCTGCCAGGGCTGCAGCTAGCTCTGCATACTGATTAGTTTTGGTACCCAGACGGTACTTGAAGGGTTCACAAGGGTAGTTCTGGTTCCAAACCACACCTATACCTGCTACCAGTTCATGGTCAGGCTCTCGACGGTAAGCACAACCGTCCACATACACCTTGGGGTAGCCTTTACAGAGGTTCTCATCATAAGGACGATGACGAGAAGGCTCAGGCGTACATGACTCCATTTCGGTGTCTAAATTACCCACTAAAGGTTTTCTGGCAGTGCAATCGTGCAATTCAGCCAGGCCCTGTGCGGCGGCATCCTTGCGGTTTTGAGCATACCTGACCTCCAGGGGCCAGCCCTGAAGTGCTAAGGTCCAGGAGACAATGCGACTGTTTGACACTTGTCCCGATTTAATCCGATCACTGCCTAGGAACTTGATGGGTTGGTGATGAGTCTCAACAACCAACCTCTCACCTTGGATATAACTGCGGAAATATTGGAGGGCCCAGACTGTGGACAACAAGGATTTCTCACAGTCAGAGTATTTCTTCTCCACTTCCGTTAAAGCTTTGCTGGCATAGGCAATAACTTTCCTATCTGTGTCATGCATCTGGTACAGAACAGCACTCATAGAGTGATCAGTGAAACCTAGTTCCACGAAGAATTCTCTGCCACTCTCTGGATAGGCAAGACAGGGAGCTCGACTCAAAGCTGCCTTCAGCTCTTCTAGAGCTGCCTCTTGGTCGGGATTCCATACCCAAGGTTCATCTCTTTTGAGGAGTTTGACCAGGGGTTGGGAAATCTCCGCATATTGATCCACAAATTGGCGTGAATAATTGCAAATGCCCAAGAATGAGCGCAGCTCACTCACGTTGGTCGGACGTTTGAGTTGTTGCAAGGCCGCAATTCTCTTCCTTTGAGGCCGCAGTCCCTCAGCAGAAACTTCGTAACCCAAATAATTGAGGGATTTCCGGCACCATTGGCCCTTTGACAAGGACAGCTTTGCTCCCGCAGCTTTCAGTTGCTGGAAGACATGCTCTATTTCTTGCAAATGGTCAGTGAAACTGGTGTTCTTCACCAGTATGTCGTCTACATAGACAAGGGTGCCTCTAGTCTCAGCATCAGGCAAAGCCTTATGCAGGAAAATATTGAAGTCTGCTGGGGCATTCAAATAACCAAACGGTGTCCGATTCCAAGTATATTGCCGCCTACCGAAGGTAAAAGCCAGCTTATGCTGATCTTCTGGATGGACAGGTATAGTCCAAAATCCTGAGGCCAGATCCAGGCTTGTAAAGTACCTTGCACCCTTGATGGTGGCTAAGTTCTGTTCCAGATGTGCCATAGGCCATCTGGATAGAGGTACCTTTTTATTAAGCTGGCGATAGTCCAAAGCTAAGCGCCAGCTAGAATCCTTCTTGATGACAGGCCACAGTGGGGCATTGTAAGTACTGTTGCATTGACGTATAATTCCCTTTTGTTCCAGGGAATTAATGATTTCCTGAACGGATTCATAGGAGGCCAATGGGATTTTATACTGCCTCACAAAGACAGGTTTACTGTTTGGATCCGTAGGAATACGGGTGACATGTAGGTCGGTGAGACCACAGTCATAGGTGTCAGTGGCAAACAGGTCCTTGTGACGGTACAGCAGTTCTTTTAATTGGGCCTTTTCTGACTCATCAGTGCAGGCGTCTGCTTCAGCAAGTTTTCCCGCAACCATTTCGTCAAATCCCAGAATAGGTTTGTTTGAAGGTATTTCAACCTTCTCCTCAATCTCATCTTGGAGAGAGGAGACCTGGATGGCTTGGACAGCCTGGGGCTCCCCCCCCTGGTGGGTGAGGGAACTAACAGCCTCATCGAGGGTACTTGACAAAATCAGATGGTCAGACTCGAGGTCCACCTGTGAGGTCACAGCACTATGTGGCCAGACAAACTGTAAGGTGAGGAGGCCTCGGGGTGAGGATCGTACACACGCAGGGGTTCCCCCCCCTTCACAGATGTTCCAGGAAACAGGGGCTTCCCCAATAATCTGGAGACCCAATTCCACACTTGGGAACGATTCTCCCACTAGGAATCCCAGGGGTTCGCCTTTCACAAGGTGAATGCGATCTGGATTTGGATTGGTGAGCAATAAGTGTAAGGAGGGAGCTGTGGCCTCCATGCAGGGTACGGGACCCATGGCTAGGCCCAGCTCCTCAAAACGGGAATTTGGACTGAAGAAGACCAAGTTGTCTGAGACCACATGTCCTCGGGTCACCTGTATCGGCAGGGGACAATCCTGTACCCTCCCAGGTATGTGGGTGTCTTCTGCACAGACCACTTCACAGACATGAGGAATAGTCTGACCAGCCCGTAGGGATGGGCGGGCACCAGAGAAATCCACCGGATCTCCTTCCATCCTACTCCAGAGGATGTTGTTCACAAAATCCACATAAGTTCCCAGTCGAACAAGGCAATCTGAGCCTAAGGAGAGGGGCACCTCAAGTCCTCTGATGATGGAGAAGGTGTGCCGAAAACCTTTGACCCCAACTTGTAAGGGGAGATTGCAGTAGCCCATTAATGTCTTGAGCCCTTCCCCAGGCACTTGGAACGAAGTCTTCGCTCCCATTACCCAATCAAGGGTAAGCTGTTGTTTGAGCCGATGGAAAAGAGTCTCACTGATGAGGGAGTGGTCACAGTGGGGTAATAGGTAGGCCCTTTCCTTTTGGGACCTGCCCACCTGCACATATATAAAGGGACCTTTCTCAGCTGAGAATATGTCCGTCAGTCTCCTAGGGTGATCTAGGCAGGGATGGGATGGAGGAGGGGTTTGCACCTCACAACCTTCCACAGGTTCCTTCAGGAATATCTGCAGGCAGTCAGTATCAAGGACAATGTTAGCTACTGAACCCACTGCAATGGAAACCACGTCGCTGATGCCCTGATCCTCATCTCCAGCCCTTTCATACTGGAGCTGAAGGATTTGGGGATCAGCTGACCTCTGGAAATTAATCCTGATGGACTTGTTTGTGCGTTCCACCGAACAAGGACCACTGACTCTGCTGTCATGTTTTACCCTAGCATAAGGTATGGGATGTGTGACCTGTGTCCAGATCACTTTCTGGACGTAGTCCAGAATGGGGCGTAACCGTTTCAGGAGCTCATTGCCAATCAATAATTCTTCCCCAGGGCACTTAGTAATGACTACAGGATGTTTCACCTGTAATTTTCCAATTTGGAGGTTAAGCCAGACCTGCCCCATAGACTCTATGGGCTGATTCCCATAAGCTGCGAGTGACAAATCACTGGGTGTGACGTGTAGGGTCCTCTGACTCCCCAAGGAAGCAGTGAGTCTATCAAAGAGACTCGAGGTAATCAGGGTAGCCTCAGAGGCTGAATCTATCAGGCCCTCACAGAGAAAAGCCTGCTGAATTGTAACAGGAACAGTATACCTCTGTCCTTTTGGCTTGAGTTTACCCAGAAAGTACTTGTGCTTCCTGATGGTGTCAAAGGCTGGACCCTCGCTGTCCATGGCAGAACTGTCACTCTGTGTCCCTGGGGTGGCATCCACGGCTGGCTGCACCTGTGCAATAGTGACCTGTGGGACAGAAACAAAGTCGGTTAGTCATTCAGTCGCCTTAGAAGGGGAAGAGGAGTCAACCAGTTCCTCCTCCGGCTTCGGAGGCTTGACGCGTGGCTTAGGAGGCGCACTACTAGCAGGAGCCTCCTGTGAGGAGCTGAATGCAATGCTAGCCTTCATCATATCTGTCAGCTCGCTTATTCTCTTCTCCAGTTCCAGGTATTTGTCAAAACCGGGCTTTCTCTTCCAGTTCCGGTTCTGTGGAGTGAAACGCTGATTCCCAGAGCGCTGCTTAGACCCAGATGACTGGTTATTCTGGGGTGGCCTGGGAGGATTCTGTGGAACAGAAGGAGTAGAGTTATTTTCTAACGAAAGAGTGGATTTTACAGCACTAACACACTGTTTTGGCTCTCTGGCCCTGCTGGGAGCCCTTACTGTGCTGCCAGTATTGGTTGCTCTCATGTTGGGAACAGCTTCCCAAATCCACTCAGCATGTTCTATCACACGTGACAGGGGTTCGTGACGCTTGTCAGACATATACGGCTTGATAGATGGAAGGAGCAACTGACAGTAAAGATCACGAAACTCCTGATGGTGTTCTATTGTTTCCCAGGAAGGGTCACTCTGGAAGAAAGTCTGCCTAAGTCTGTAAGCAAACTCTCGGGGAGTTTCATTTTCCCTATGAGTCATACTAAATGCTGCCTGCTTTGCGGCAATATCATCAGGGTATGGCCCATAATGTTTCTTTAGTGCCTGTTCAAAAATGACAATGTCCTTCTTTTCATCATCTGCCATGGCCCGAATAAATTGCTGGCAAGGCACATCAAAAGACCATGGAAGATACAAAACCATGTCCTCCCCCCTGGTAATGTTCAGTGCCCGAAAGGCATCTTTGACAGCAGCTAAATGTTCATTTATGGTGGCATGACCAGTTTTCTCAAAAGGAGTGACCATGCTCCGCAAGGTCTTGATAATTTGTAATTGTGCGACAGATGCCCCGTCATTTGTGTGTTTCCCTTGCAGGACACGGGAGCATAAGGAATTTTGCGTCCCTTCAGCTCCCTCTGGTGGTCGCTGCTGGTACAGTTTGCCATCACCAGGGAGACTTCTCACCCCCCCCCCCCCACCGCTCCCTGTATGGGGAGGGGTCGAGAGTAGGGTGTTTCACTCCGCCCTGTTTCTCTCCTGTGCTCATGCGCTGATGGGAGAGAACTGACTCTGTTCTGGAAAAG
The DNA here is from genome assembly GCA_033557465.1 of Ichthyophis bannanicus. NCBI lineage: Eukaryota > Metazoa > Chordata > Amphibia > Gymnophiona > Ichthyophiidae > Ichthyophis > Ichthyophis bannanicus. The sequence continues at coordinate 451,773,092 of CM066037.1, forward strand.
CTGCCGTTCTACACTGGGCAGGGTTTCCAGTGGCAACCTGTCGTCATCTACCCTCTGGTACTTCGAGAAGCCGAGAGGGCTGAAATTCTCCCTGTACTCTGTCTCATTACTTTGAGAAGTGGACATGCACGCTAATTCAAAACAGTCAGCTTGCTGGATTTCGAGGTTAACTCTCTGTATTTCCTGCCCACAATCTTGACATGCAACAGATAGCTTTCTTTCGAGATTAACCATGCGCTGACGTGCTGCAATCAGAGCAGTCTCTATCTCATTTAACTGAGCCGTCAACGCATTCTCACGTCGCTCATAAAGAGCGGCGAAATCTGTTAGTCTCCTGGTCTGGGCGGCCAGTTCAGAGCTACAACCAGTCAGAAGGTGCACTTCTGTTTGATCCAAAGCATTCCGCTGCCCGAGAGCGGAAACCTGATCCAGCCAGCCTTCTGTGTAAACCATCGTAAATCTATAGCTGAGACAGGCTGTAAAAACAAACACAGGGCACGGCTAGAGAATTCTCTAAGGCAGAGAGCCTGTAATCTGGGTTCTGTCGTCTGTCTCACAGACGATGCTCCCTGGTTTCAAAAACCGTAGCATAAACAGAAAGATTACACAAATTCTGAAACGTGTAGCACATTCAGAAAGACTCATCCCTTGGAAGAGACCCCATATGTCGGGTATATTCGTAGCACAAAAATAAGTTAGACTCTCTGTTGTTGTCTAGGGGAGATAGCTACTAATATACAGCCCAAGGTTCGGAAGTTATTCTGGCAATGAGCCACGAAAGAATTCTGGTCTGCAGATATATATTAGACTTTATTATAGGCAACCAAATAGAAAAATATACAAACACACATATATCGCTAATTAGAAAAATGAGGTAGACATTTGTTATGGTACAGATGTACACTTGGACAACGTAAGAATTACAGACTAGTAAACCAGACGTCACTGATTCGCTCTGCACTTAGGAAAAGTAAGAAATATATTGCTAACCCCTTTGCCCTTCCAGGAGAGGAGAGATAAGCCGGTACCTTAGCTCCGTCGGCAGAGACAGGTTCGTCCAAGGATGCAGCTGTTAGCTAATGCCGGCTCCAGCCCCTTCAGAGGCGAGCCGCAGTAAGTCCGAACCGGAGGGATCAGTGAAAGTCTTATCTCAGACCTGTGAAGGACGGCCTAGCCCACACGTCTGGCGAAAGGCTCAGGGCTCAGGAATCAGGTATGCAGTGCACAGCAGCAGGACCGGTGCAGAAGTCTATGTCCAGGTGGGGAGAAAAACCCCCAACTCCTTCTCTCACCGCTACTTAGAACTAGAACTAAAAACTTTTCCAGCGCAGAATGCAGAATTCTGTGTGTGAATCCTCCGTCATAGGTCCGATGATTGGTTGGCAGCAGGCAGTCTGAGGTGTTCTCAGCGAATCAGAAGGTCGATGATGAGCAGCTTCTTGCAAACAAAGGAGCCATGGTAAAAGTCAGGCAGAAGCAACAGTATGTAACTTCTGGGCATGTACAAGTGTCCAAGGCCAGCCACGGACAATAGCCTCTGTATGCATGCACACTTAGAAACGCTGATCCAGCATTTGCTTGGAAGACAGGCTTATAGCTGAACACAGCAAAAGTGAAGTGTAGAATCCATCTTGTTTTGTGCAGTTTGGTTCAGGCCTGTGTTGCTGAGCAGGCCAGAGATTTGCATGTAGAATTGCAGGGGTACCAGCCCTACAGGACCCATCCCCAAGCTACTGAGTTTGTTGACAAGCCTCCTATGAGGAACAGTATCAAAGGCTTTGCTGAAATCCAGGTAGATGACATCCATCGCATGCCCCTGATCTAGTTCCTTGGTCACCCAGTCAAAGAACTCAATCAGATTTGTTTGGCAAGACCGTCCTTCAATAAAACCATGTTGCCTCGGATCATGCAACCTGTTGGTTTTGAGAAAGTTCACTATTCGCTCTTTCAGAAGTGCCTCCATTACTTTTCCCGCCACCGAGGTAAGGCTCACGGGTCTGTAGTTTGACACTTCTTCCCTGTCACCACTTTTGTGTAGAGGTACGACATCAGCCATTCTCCAGTCCTGAGGAACCTCTCCTGTTTCCAAGGATCTGTTGAATACATCCTTTAACGGCCCTTCAAGAACCTCTCTGAGCTCTTTCAGTATCCTGGGATGTATCCCATCCGTTCCTATGGCTTTGTCCACTTTCAGTTTAGCAAGTTGTTCCAACACCTCATCTTCTGTGAATGGTATGGTTCTACTTCATTCCGATTTTTATGTTTGGGAGTCACAGCTGGTCCCTCTCCAGGATTTTCTTTAGTAAAAACAGAGCAGAAGTATTTGTTTAGCAATTTCGCTTTTTCTATGTCACTTTCCACGCGTCCTTTCCCAGCACTTCTGAGTCCTGCAATTCCAACTCTGATCTTCTTCCTTTCCCGAATATACCTGAAGAAAGTTTTGTCGCCACTCTTAACAGCTTTAGCCATCTTTTCTTCTGCCTTTTATTTGCTATCCTTATTTCTCTTTTTGACTCTTTGAGTTTGAGCCTGTATTCATTTCTGTGTTCTTCTGCTTGCAAGCTTTTGAATTTTGCAAATGCTGTGTTTTTTGCCTTTATTTGAGCAGCCACTTCTTTGGAAAACCAAATAGATTTCCTTCTCCTCTTATTTTTATTTACTTTTTTTACATATTTATCTGTTGCCCCTTTTATTGCCACCTTTAGTTTAGCCCATTGGAATTCCACTTCCCTTATCTCCTTCCACCCTGTCATCTCCTCCTTTAGGTAGTCGGCCATTTTTTTGAAGTCAGTGTTTTTGAAGTTTAGGACTTTGAGCTTGCTATGTTTGGCCTGTACCTTGGCTTTTATCTCAAACCACACCGTGTGATGATCGCTGTTGCTCACAGGGGCACTCACGCAGACATTCAACACGCTATCACCGTTGGTGAGCACTAAATCCAGCGTTGAGCTTTCCCTGGTTGGTTCCATGACCATTTGTCTAAGTGATGCATCTTGGAGAGCATCTACAATTTTTTTTTCTTCTTTCCAGATGTGCAGAAGGAGTAATCCAATCCACATCAGGTAGATTAAAGTCACCGAAAATGATCGCTTCCCCCTTTGTGGCTATCTTGGCAATATCTATAATCAATTTGTTATCTATCTTTTCAATTTGAGTCGGAGGTCTGTAGACTACAGCAGTATAGATGACAGTGCCATCTCCTCTTTCCAACAGAATCCAGAGTGCTTCTTCTTTTCCCCATGTCCCCTGCATTTCAGTAGCTTTAATATTGCTTTTGACATACAAGGCTACTCCTCCTCCTTTTCCATTTTCTCTGTCTCTTCTGAATAGATTATAGCCAGCTATGGCTATATCCCAATCATGTGATTCATTAAACCATGTTTCTGTAATGGCCACAATGTCCAGATCCATTTCCACCATTAGGGCTTCCAGGTCTGGAACTTTGTTGGCTAAAGCTTCGAGCATTTATGCTCATTGCTTTCCAGCATTTACCTGGCTTGTGTGTATTTTGCATTGATTTTGTTCTGCCCACATCTTCCCACTTGTTTTTGATGTGTGGTTTAGAAGTGTGGCTGTTTCTGATGTTATTCTGCTTTTGCAGGGGGTGGCGTGCAGGTCTTGACCTTCCACATCCGTCACCCCATTTTCCTAGTTTAAATGCATATTCACATAGTGCCTGAATTTTTCACTTAAGATTCTTTTCCCTGCGACAGAGAGATGTAGTCCATCAGCACAGAATAGTCTCTTGTTGGTCCATCTGTTTCCCCAGTCGCCAATAAATCTGAATCCTTCTTGTTTGCACCAGGTCTGGAGCCATGTATTAAAGCTGTTAATGCGATGCAGCCTTTTTGTCCCCTTACCAAGAACAGGCAGAACCTCTGAGAATGCAACAGTGTTAACAATGGGCTTGAGTTTCTCTTCCAGAGATTGGAAGTCCTTTTGGACTGCAGAGGCACTGTTTCTAGCCAGGTCATTTATGCTCAAGTGGATAACAACATCAAGTTTGGAGTGTTCACCTTTTGCGCTAAGTACTTCAACAACTTGGTTTGTATTCCTGCTGGCTGTCGAGCCTGGTAGGCACATGACTATCTTCTCTCCTTTGAACTGTGTTCCCAAGTTGGTGCCTCTGATGATGGAATCTCCAAGTAGTAGTAGTTTTCTGTTTGGTGAGGTTTTCTTCATATTTGGTGCTTTAGCAGGAGATTGGGCATTGTCGGACTCATTTAAGGGCCCTTCAGTTTCTTTGGTTTGAGCATCCTCATTAGCCAAGGCAGAGAAGGCATTATGCAGGGATATCTCTTGATACATAGGATGTCTCTGCGTTACAGGTCGCAATCTTCCAGAAACCACTGTGATCCATTTGTTCCTGGGGTGTTTGATTCTTTGTTGGAGCGGTGGTAGACTTTGTTCAGTTTGTATCCTAGAAGAGATGCATTTCATTGCAGTCATTTCCTCCCTCAGTAGAGTCATTTCTTTATGCATGGCAGCTAGGTCTTTCCTTAGTAGAGTCAGTTTGTCATGCATGGCAGCTGACCTGAGGCACATAGGACAAGCTCTTAGGCTCCAAATGATTCGTCTTGAAATGAAAGTACCGCAGTTATTGCACTGCATACACAACATGTTGGTTAAGCAGTCCCAGAAGAGGAAGAAGAAGAAGAAAGGATGAAGATGTGGACTTTTAAACCAAGTAAGAAAGGATAGATGGCACGTATGTGACCACTATAAAGGCAATGTAGCCCCTGGGGTGGGTGGGGTGGGTGGGGTGAAGGGTAGGGTGGGTGGGATCCTAAGTGTCTCTGGCGAGTAGGCTGTTCTGTGGGCACACACTGATATCTGATGTATCTGATGTGCAGCAGCGGCCAAGAGAGCAAATAGAATGCTAGGTATGATAAGGAAAGGAATGGAAAATAAAACAAAAAATATTATAATGCCTCTATATCGTTCCATGGTGAGACCGCACCTTGAATATTGTGTGCAATTCTGGTCGCCATATCTTAAAAAGGATATAGCGTTATTAGAAAAGGTTCAGAGAAGAGCCATCAAAATGGTAAAGGGGATGGAAGGATACTCCTATGAAGAAAGGCTAAAAAGGTTAGGGCTCTTTAACCTGGAAAAGAGACGGCTGAGAGGAGATATGATAGAAGTCTATAAATTAATGAATGGAGTGGAACGGGTAAACGTAGATCGATTGTTTGCGTTATGAGAATATAGAAAGACTAGGGGACATGCAATGAAGCTACAGGGTAAACTATTTAAGACTAATAAAAGAAAATATTTTTTCACTCAACGTGCAATCAAACTCTGGAATTTGTTACCGGAAGATGTAGTAAAGGCTGTTAGTGTAGCTGGGTTTAAAAAAGATTTGTACAAGTTCCTGGAGGAAAGGTCCATAAACCATTATTAAGAAGGGACCCAGGATATCAATGCTTGACCCAGTGTCTTTTGGGGAAACTGCTAGGTACGTATGACCTAGATTGGCCACTGTTGGAAACAGGATACTGGGCTTGATGGACCTTGGTCTGACCCAGTATGGCATATCTTATGTTCTTATGTTCTTATCCCCGAGAACAAGGCTCAAATCCCATGCCACCGGTGGTGGTCTAATGGGAGGTTTTGTTAGCAGAAGACCTCTCATAAATCTTGCTATGAGTGGATGAGAGGAAATAGGTTGTCCATTTAGAGGCTTGTAAGAAGCTGCAATAGCACTAAAATGGACTCGTACTGAATTGGTCTTAAGACCAGAATTAGATAAATAAAGGAGATACTCCAGTAACGATTCCAAAGGTATCGCAAGAGGGTTAAGTCCCTTTTGAGAACACCATATAGTAAACCGTTTCCACTTAAAGGAGTATGATCACCTTGTGGAGGGTTTTCTGAAAGCCTGAAGGATATCCTTTACCTGTTGAGAAAGGTTGAGATCCTGAAGTTCTAGGCTTTTAGCAACCAGGCCCTGAGATGCAGGGACTGAGGATTCGGGTGCCATAGCATCCCATTCTCCTGGGAGAGAAGATCTGGAGCACATCCCAACTCCAGAGGTGTAGCCCGAGAGAGATGTAGAAGCAGAGGATACCACGTTTGCCGTGGCCAATGTGGAGCTATGAGTATCATACTACCTCTGTCTCGCTGAAGCTTGAATAGTGTTTTGGGGATGAGGGGAATGGGTGGGAAAGCATAGAGGAAGTCTTGACCCCAGTGAAGAAAGAAAGCATCCCTTGCCTGACAGTTTTGAGCCAGAATTCTGGAACAGAACCGGGGAAGTTTGGCATTCTGTGGACTTGCAAAGAGGTCTGTCTGGGGTTCCCCAGATTTGGAATACTCGGGCAATCTGGTCCGAGTGGAAAGACCATTCATGTGGCAGCAGTACTCGGCTGAGTTTGTCTGCCCAAAGGTTTTGAATGCCTGGAAGATATATCACGAGGAGGTGAATTTGATGCTCTCTGGTGAGGGCCCATAGTCATAAAGCTTTGTTGCATAACAACAGAGAGCCTGTTCCGCCCTGCTTGTTCACATAGAACATGGCTACTTGATTGTCAGTCTGGACTAGGGCTGTCTTGTAGCTGAGCTGGGCTTGGAATACTTGAAGAGCAAGGAAGATTGCTCTGAGTTCTAGGAGGTTTATGTGAAGACAAGCCTCCTCTGGGGTCCAGAGACCCTGGTTGGAGAGATCATGCAGGTGGGCCCCCCATCCCAACTGGGACGCATCTGTTGTTAGAGTGGCCTGGAATAAGGGCTGCTGGAAAGGAAAGCCTATGAGTAGGTTTTCCAGCGATTGCCACCATTGGAGGGACGAAATAAGATGTTCTGAGTTTCTTATTTTGTCCGACAGGCAACTTGAGGCCTGTGTCCACTGAGAGGATAGGGTCCACTGGGCTGCTCGCATGTGAAGACGAGCATAGGGAACCAAATGTATAGTGGATGCCATATGTCCCGGTAGCTGAAGCATTTCTCGAGCAGTTAGGGAGGTTTTTACTGCTGCTTGAGAAGCTAGCTGCACTATACGAAGACAGCGGGGCTGTGGAAGGAAAGTCCTTGATTGTCTGGTATCTAGGCGAGCTCCTATGAATTCTAGGGACTGAGAAAGAGCGAGATGGGATTTTGGAAGGTTTATGACCAGTCCCAAGTAATGCAGAACTCACATTGTGCGAGAGAGCAGAGTTGGCTTCTGGAGCTGTGGGTGCTCGAATGAGGCAGTCGTCCAAGTAAGGGAAGACGAATATCCCCAGAGTATGTAGGAATGCAGCTTCTACTGCCATGCATTTTGTGAAAATTCTTGGGGCAGAAGCCAGACCGAAGGGAAGAACCCTGTATTGGAAGTGTCTTCCCTGGAAAAGGAATCAAAGGAATTTCCTGTGATCTGGATGGATGAGTATATAAGTATATGCATCCTTTAGATCTAGAGAACATAGCCAATCCTGACTCTGAAGGTATGGCAGAAGTGTTCTGAGGGAGATCATTTTGAAATTTTCTTGGAACAGATATTTGTTCAATTCTCTGAGGTCCAAAATGGGTCTGTGTCCCCCTTTTTTTTTTGGGATGAGAAAATAGGGGGAGTTGAACCCTGTACCCTGTTGAGGTATGGGTACCTCTTCTATTGCCCCTTGAGCAAGAAGTATTGTGACCTCCTGACTAAGAAGATTGGCGACAGGGGTTTGAGAATTGAACTGTCTTATGACTCTAGGAGGGGGCATGCTGTGAAAATGAAGTCTGTACCCCTCTTGTAGAATAGACAGAGTCCAATTTTCTGATGTTATTTGGTGCCATCTGGTGGCAAACTGACATAATCTGCCGGGGATGGTAGAGGTTTCTGGACCCTGCAGGGGAAGATAGGCTAAGTTCTCTAGAAAAGAGTCAAAGCCCCTGAGGAGGCTGAGCCTGCTGAGCTGGCTGAGCTCTTGGGACTTTTGGTTTCTTCTGTTGTCTAGTTTGTTGCTCTTGTCCCTTTTGGGCAGCATGGACTGGACAGTGAACCTGCTGGGTATAAGAAGGATAAAACGTCTTTTTCTTGTTGAAAAAGGGTTTTTTATTAGATCTTTTCTTTACTGGTTTGGCTGTAAACTGACAACCTTTCCAAGGTAATATTGTCAGAGTCAATCTCATTAGCTTTTTCTTACCAATTCTTTCCAAAGAGATTTTCTGCTGTGCAAGGAATGTTGCCCAGTTTATCTTGTACCCAAATTTCCAAGTCTGATGCCTGAAGCCAGCCAATATGACGTGCACCAATGGAGATAGCAGAGGTTCTGCTGATGCATTCAAAGCAATCAAAGGCTGCACGGTTGACAAACTTGGACACATCTTGGGCATGTTGACCAGAGCAAGAAAATCCTGTCTTTTATCATCAGGAAGAAGGGGGCTCATAAGCTCCAAGTCTCCTGTAACATCTTTGAGGAACATCCCCATGTATAGGATGTATGAGCTGATTCTAGCTTAGAGCATGGAAGCTTGAAAGAATTGACACCAAAAGCATCAAGATTCCTGGACTCGTGGCCTGGAGGATTGGAAGAATGTCTTTTTGTACTCTTTATCCTACGCATGGTCGATTCCACTACCATTGAATGGTGTGGCAACTGAGTCTTCTGAAAGCCAAGACAAGGTGGAACTTGGTACATGGTATCGAGTCTGCGAGAGTGTGGAGATGTGGTTAAAGGAGTTTCCCACTTTCTCAGCATGAGATCATGAAGGATCTTATGAATGGGCAGAGTAGCTGCCTCTTTAGGAGCTTTAGGGTACTGAAGAATCTCTAACTCTTCTGCCCTAGGCTCCTTTTCAGGAGCCACTGTGATTGCAAGGCCTCGAGCCACATCACGAATAACATCCTGGAAGGACATCTTCTCTGGAGGAGACATTCTACGCTGAGGAGAAGGAGATGGATCCTCCGGAAGAAGTGCTCTGGTATCGGCAGAGTCATCGGAGTCATTGGAATCGGAAGATTCAAAATATCTCTGATCCCTTGTTCGTGCAAAGCACGGTACCAGTATCGATCGAAGTCGGTATCGAGGTGTCTCGGTACCAATCTTTCAATACCGGAGATGGACTCTAGACTCGGCATGGGGGGTATACCTGCCGAGGCCAGTGCCATTGGTACCGGTACCGGTGTTGGTACTGGTGCCTGTTGAAAGGTCTGAAGCGGTTTCAATGATACCGAAGCCGTTAGAAGAGCCACTAGACTACGTTCTATAGCGAGAAATCTTTGATCTATTGCTCCTGCCAATGCTTGGGTTTCGGTACCGGTAGAAGTGTCCAGGACCCCAGAGCATGGCACCAGTAGTTCTGCAGAGGTGGAAGCCTCGAACATCCTGGAGCCCCATTAGTGCTTTGGAAGCCAAAGCCTCCCGCCGGGGCTGTTTTGCCTGTGAACTTTCCTCAAGGGCAACTCCGATGGCATCTCAGTACTTTGAAGGAGATCTACCCTTTGAGGACCGGCTAGTCTTTGCAGACTTATGTTTAGTTACCTGAGATCCATGGGAGGAAGATGAAGCCCTGGAAGACGTTGATGCAATGGACATCGCATCTGTGGCAAAAAGGGTCCCGAGTTTTGCAGCTCTATTCTGCAAGCCCCTCTTGGTCATCTTCCTACAGGAGAGACAATCCAATGGAGAGTGGTTAGGTCCTAAACATTTGAGACACCAGTCATGGGTGTCGGTGATGGATATGGTACCACCACACTTAGAATATTTTTTAAAACCAGTAGCTGGTTTTTCCATTGTAAAAGATAAATGGGCCTAGTGCCCAAAATGATGCCTAGCACTGAGAGAGAAAAGGCCTCTGAAAAAAGTACTTCAGAATATATATATATATTTTTTTATTTATTTATTTATTTTTTTAAGAAAGAAGAAAAGAGAACAGGCGGTACTGATAGGCGTCGAATGAAGGCAGACGTGACCACAAAAAGCAAAGACGTAACAAAGAATTTTCTGCAGTGACAGGGTATACGACCTGTCGGCTCCGCGGAAAACAAAAAACTGAAGAGGAGTTGGAATGGCGGGAAGGCAGCACGCAGGCGCTGTGGGATGCTTCCAAAAGCTTTCCTATTGGACACTGGGGAGCGTTCCCACGCAGGCTCTGTCGGTACCGACGATACCCATATGTGAAGACTACATTCCTGCTTGTTCCTGGAGATTGCTGTTGGGCTTATGCAATGTTCTGCAATGATGATAAATATTCAGCTATACCACCATACTAGTTCCTCTACCCCTAACAGCTCCTTTAAATGCCTGCCTCTCTTCTGTCTCATTCTGTCTGGATGGCATCTAACTTTCTTCATATTAATCCCTCCAAAACCTCTGTCATCTTGTTCTCCTTTTCCACCTGTTTCCCCTTCCCTTGCGCAGACTCCCATCCCCTTGGTTTCCTCTCTCGTTAACTTGGCGTTACATTTGATTCATCCCTTTCCTTCCACCACAACCTCTCCTCCGTTATTCAGCGCTTGTTCTATTCTCTATGCCAGATCTGTGCCGTCCATCCCTTCCTTTCATTCCCCTTTCCCTGGTTATGACCCGCATCGATTACTGCAACACTGCCCTGTCTGGCCTCCCCCAGTACCAAATCCATCGACTACTACTCCTCCAGATCACTGCCGCCCATATACTCACCCATGCCTCCCACTCAGACCATATCACTCCTCTGCTTATCAGTTTGCACTGGTTACCCATAAAATTTGCATGCAATACAAGATTCTTACCCTGCACCATCCATACCAATACCCCACAATATCTCTCTGATTTAATCCACCTCCATGCCTCCCATCATTCTCTCCGGCAACTTCATTCCAACCACTTCTTTCTCCCATCCCCCTCACATGCCCACCTTGAATCGACCCGCTACTTTGCGTTATTCTTCCTTGGCCCCTTTCTTCTGGAACTCTTGCCCATCTGATCTCCGCTTAGAACTTTCCTTTCCCCGATTTAAGACCATGCTAAAAAACACATCTTTTCTCCCTCGCCTTTGACCTCCCACCTACCTCTCTACTTCTGCCTAGACCCCAGTCTCAGCTTGTCCTACCTGTGCTCTCTTCCTCCCCCCCCGCCACACCCCCACCCACCTATCTTAGCTTTCTTAGCTTCTTCTTTCCTTTCCTGTTACAATATGGTGTTCCTTTTCTTCTCCTAATTTTTTTGTAGCACCTTTTTTTTTTCAAAGTTCTATTTATTAAGATCACACAGGAAAACCAATCAACATCCAATCAAGGTTTCATTTTTTACATAATAACATATCCCAGGTGGGGCTGTGTCTTGTCCACCACTCTGGGAGCAAAACAACAAGCAGAAAAGAAAATACAATACAATACAGAACCGTGCAACCCAATGGCCCCCCTCCCTCCCCCCTCCCAGCCCCCCTCCCCCCTCCCAACCCCCATTCCCCCCTACCACAGGAAGCACAGCCAGCAATAGTAGCCAAGGAGCAATGGCTATCCCAATCAACCACTATCCAATCCGTAACACCTTGCTACGGGCTTTAGGTCCCAATCTCTGAATGTAAGGCATCCAAACCAGCAAAAAGGTAGCCCATCGCCGGGGGTGCCCCAACGCACTCCTCTGTTCCATGAGCAAAAGCTGGTGCAGGCTGTTACGCCATTCACAGAAGGTAGGGGCTACAGGCTCCCTCCACCGGTGAAGAATAGGGCCCTTACCCACCAGACAGGCTTTTCGCACCAGGAGTCTCTCCCACCTTCCCTTCGGGTGGAGCGGTCCCAGCTGATCTAGTACGACCAACAGCCCTGTCCAGCAAATTCGCTGCCCCAGGAGACCATTAAGATACGCCCCAATTTGCAGCCAATAGCGACGAATAGAGGGACAGCCCCACCACATATGACCCAAGTCCGCCAAAGAACAAGAACATTTAGGGCACCCTCCGTCTAACGTAAGACGGCTTCTGAGCGCCTGCCTCGGGGAAAAGTGGGCTCGATGAATACATTTAAACTGTATCTCGCGCCACCGGGCCTCCTCTACCAGTTGCGTGATCCGACCCTATGCATCCCGAACAGAGCCCGGGGGTATTTCCCGACCCAGTTCCCTCGCCCATAGGCTTTCCAGCGCGGAAAAATCAAGGGGCGGATCAAGCCAGTCCAACCGCTTCTTTACGTCAGCTATAGTCGGTGGGGATTCCGCCCCCAGAGCGAAGAAATCCAGAATCCGCGCTGAGTGTTCCGCAAGAAGCTCACGCTGAGACAATGAACCAGTATAATGAGAAACTTGTGCATACGCAAAGGCAGATGCCCCTGGAATCAAGTTATACTCCCTACAAAGTGCCCCCAATGCCTTACAGCTACCGTCCGGAGTTAGCAAATGTCCCAGGCGCCGTATACCCAATCGCCCCCACTTCCGATAGGGAGCCAAGTCAGAACCCGGCGTAAAACAAACATTACCTTGTAAAGGCAGCCAGCTCAAGACCGCTGAGTCACTACCCCAGTACTTATTTAACTGTTGCCACGTTCGTCGTGTCGCCTGTATCAGAACACTACTCGTCATGCGAGTTGGCAAGGCCGCCCGCTGCAAATGCAAAACCGCTTCCAAAGAATGCGGGGCAACAAAGGCTTCTTCCAACCCTCGAGGGGTGTAAACCTCGGTATCCCCCAGCCAGTCACCCAGGTGCCGTGCCTGACATGCCAGCGCATATTTCCAAAGATCCGGAACCCCAACCCCCCCTGACCTCCATCCCCCTCTCATTCTAGTCAACAGTATACAGGCTCTGGTCCCTTTCCAAAGAAAACCCCGAATCTCCTTCTCCATACGCAACAAATCACGCCTCAAGAACCACACTGGGAGGATTTGCATCCAGTAGAGCACTCGTGAGAAAATCACCATCCCTAAGGGTGCCACTCTACCCAGCAGAGACAAGGGGAGGGGCGCCCAGGACCACAACTGTGCTCGGAATTTAGAGAAGATTTGTTTAAAGTTCATTGGATATAACAATGTCGGCTTCTTAGTCAACAAAATACCCAGATACACAAAAGAGTCATCAGCCCAGCGGAGTGGGAATCGCCCTGGCCAGCTGTCCCGTAATGTACCCCCCACATCTAAGGCCTCCGATTTATCCATATTTATACGCAGCCCCGCAAACTTTCCATATAGCGAGAACTCCTCAAGTAAATGAGTCAGAGATTGCTGGGGAAGCGTAAGATGGATGAGTATATCATCTGCAAAGGCAGCCACCGTAAACCCATGAGACCCAATTCTCACACCACGTATGCTCGGAGATTTCTCTATCCTCCGTATCAGCGGATCCAGGGTCAATACAAAAAGTAAGGGGGACAGCAGGCAGCCCTGACGTGTACCCCGTTCCAAGCCAAAACTGTCCGATAGCATCCCATTACAAAGAACTCCAGCCGTAGGGTCCGCGTAAAGTAATGCCACCATCTTACAAAAAGGGTCACCCAGCCCGTAGCAAGGCAGAAGACATTTCAAGTAATCCCAATGCACCTGGTCAAACGCCTTTTCGGCATCAAAGCTAATTACCAGTGATTGGAGATCCCGCTCATGTACCCACTCAAGGGACGCCAAAATTCTCCGCAGATTCCGCATAGCATATCGCCGCTTAACAAACCCAACCTGCGATTCATGCACCGTCTCCTAAAACCGAAGCAAGTCTATCCGCCAATACTTTAGCCAGTATCTTTGAATCAAAATTCAGTAAAGAGATAGGCCGATAAGAAGCTGCCTGGGTGGGGTCTTTTCCCGGTTTCAGTAGCAAAGTAATATGCGCATGGTTTGCGCCCCAGCCAAACTTCCCCTGGGCCACCCTACGATGATACATTTCCAGTAAGGTAGGGGCACTCGCTCCCCTAACAGTTTATAAAACTCAGCCCCAAACCCATCAGGGCCAGGCGCTTTACAGCAGCTAGCATTCTGAATAACTCTGCAGACTTCGTCCACCGTCACCGGAGCATCCAGATACGCCCGCTGGTCTGCCGTCACCTGTGGCAACTGTACTGCTCGTAGATAGGTCTGCATTTCAGTCGGAGCCCCCTCCCTCTTCGCGTATAGCTGCTGGAAAAAGAAGCGAAACAACCTAGCTATGGCTGTACTATCCTTATGCAAGCATCCCTGATCATCCTGTAACGCCGCAATCAATCGAGAGCCCCGGCTGCCCCGCAGGCAACGCGCCAAAAGTTTCCCAGGCTTGTCCCCAAAGCGGTAGAGTTGATATCTATAATACATGTGAGATTTCTTCGCCCTCTGATGAAGTAATTCATTCAGAGACGTTTGCAACTCCCAAAGCCTTCGTTTATTAGTCGCATTGGGGTCTCCCGCACACCGCCGTCGAGCTCGCACAACCTGCTTCTCCAACTGAACAATCTGCATTGCCAACAGTTTGCGCTTTCTCGCCACATATGCAATGATATCTCCCCGCAACACTACTTTGGCCGTTTCCCAAAGCAACTCCGGGTCATCTTTGTGCTGTGCATTATGGACCATAAAGTCCTGCCAGTACTGTCCAATAGGCGTTCGAAAGTCAGCATCATGATATAACCCCAAGGGAAACCGCCAGAGCCTTGTCGGCACCGCCAAGTCCCCCCATCCAAGATCTACCCAGACCGGGGCATGATCCGACACCGCACTAGGGCCTATCTGTGCATCTCCGACCTGCCCAAAAAGTCTTTCTGAAACCAACACATAGTCAAGTCGAGCACTAGTCCTGTGGGCTCTCGATTGATGGGTGAAATCTTTCTCTAACAGATGCAATAGACGCCAAGGGTCAATGAGTTTCAGGCGATCACACAATCCCTGTAGCACTTTAGTGGTCGGAGCTCGCATTCGCTCCCCCCCCCCCTTGCCCGTCGTATCCATCTCTATATCCAACACCCCATTCAAATCCCCAGCTAATATCAAAGGAACATCAGGCAATTGCTCCACTCTAGAAGCCAATCAGGCGTAAAACGCCCAGTCCAATACATTGGGACTATACAGATTACCCAGCAAAATCGGCCTGCCCTCAAAGCTACCATAGAGCAAGATATATCTGCCTTCAGGGTCTGAGTACTCCTGCTCCAACACAAAGCGAACCGTCTATTGATCAATATGACCACTCCACCCTTTTTTCCCCTAGCCGGGGCACCCCAACTCTGCCCCACCCAAGTCTTTTGTAATTTAGCATGTTCCTCAGCCGTCTGGTGGGTTTCCTGTAACATAGCGATGTCACAGTTCAGCCTGGCTAAGGCCTGCAACACTTTATATCTTTTGATCGGGTTACCTACCCCGCATACATTCCAAGAGATAACCTCCAGATTGGATAGTAGTTGAACAGCATTACTCTATCGATCCTGCAATAACAATAGGGACGGACCCCCCCAGCCTGAGGTCCCCCCCCCAACCAATGTAGCGCTCCTATATTGCACACACATAATCAACCTATACGTTCGCTGTGCTCCCTGCAGCCCCCAAACCCCTTCCACCCTCCTATCTATCCCCCCTACCCCTATACCTATGCCCCTCCCCTTCCCCCTTCCCCCCTCCAACCCTTATCCCACTCTCAACCTCTAACCTCCAACCCTCTCCCATCAAGAGTCACCTGGGATGTGAGTGGGACCCCCCTCCCCTCTCCAAGCTACCGCACCTTAATTAGGTATGGCCCCAGAGGAGCCCGTCCTGGCCCAGAGAGACAGATGAACTGAGAACTCGGAGAAGGCTACCCGCCCCGCCCGACCCAGACTGGTCATCACTGAGAGACCCAGAACCCGGTAGAGCCTCCGATGACACGCCCCACAAATATATAATATTACATTCACTCACATTCACTCAACACCCCCAGGCAGCCCAGCTAGTAAGGGTTCCCAAGCCCCCAATATCGCTCTCCCACCATCTCTAAGTACTGCCCCTTCCCCTTAGCATACCTGCCTTCATCAGGGACAGGTCCAAAACCACTGTCAGAGCAGTCTTGCCCCGGTAAGACTACCCCAGCTATACCTCATCCTCTCCCCCCCTTCACAACCCTTCCCACACCCGCAACTTAACAATTCAAAAATAGGTATTGGAGCTCCTAAGTAACAGCACAGAAATACAATTGAGGTATACACAAAGCATCCCTAAAGATAACTCAGTCCGTTACACAAACAGTAGGCCAAACCAGCCCCCGATGTTCTGCAAAACCGGTCCGGGCTACAGTCCGGCAGGGGCCTCCAGAGCGGACAGGCGTCGTACTCCCACTTCAGTGCAGTCCGAGCACCAGATCACCTCGGCACAAGCCGGCAGGACCCGCTCATCGCACCAGCCGAGGCCAATGCACAGGGTCTATGCGCAATCCTCAGGGCACCAAAAAATGGCGCCCCTCAACACATGATTTCCAACCAGGGATCCAAATAATGCTGAAATGTTGTGACCTTGAACTGCAGGCCCATCGGAAATCTCCCAGGGGCCCCGCAAACAGGCAGCAGCCAGCAAGATCAAGTCCTCAGCGGCAAAGTGAGACATCAAGGCCAGTACCCTCCTCCTCCCGCCAACAGGGAGGCCTGCAAAGTACAACACCGCTGGCAGCCACGTGGCACTCACTGCTCTCTTGGGCTCGATGCCACTTGTGCCATCAGTTGTTCCACGTAGGGACTCGCCTCCGCCGCAGATTCAAACACCCGGTGCGTTCCCTGGTGAATCACGCACAGGCGGGCAGGGTACTGAACACTGAAGCGGACGTTAGCCTCAATCAGTCGTTGGCAGAGCGGAGCGTAGGCCTTACGACGATGACTCAGTGCTGCAGAGTAGTCTTGCATGATACAAATCTTCGCAGCCTCCCACTCGACGACTCCCTTTTGCTTGGCGGCTCTTAACACTGCATCCTTTTGCGTATAACACAGAAATCTTGCTAAGACCACTCTCGGCCGGCGGTCCCCCACTTGTTGCTTAGGTCCTAACCTGTGGGCTCTTTCCACCACAATAGGCCCGCTCTGATCAGCCCCATCTCGTAGGAAGGCAGACAGGTTCTCCACATATTGCCGCAGGTCCTTATCCGGGATAGATTCACCAATTCCCAGAAAGCGCAAATTATTGCGGCAGGACCTGTTTTCGAGATCGTCTAGTTTCATTTCATGGGCTTTGGACTCCGTCTGCACTGCAAGAAGCTCCCGTTTTAACTGCTCCACTTCTTCCTCAGCATGGGAGATACGGGTTTCCACTTCTTGCACACGAGCACCCAATGTGCCCAGGGAGCTCTGGAGTGTGTCCATCTTGG
This sequence comes from Ichthyophis bannanicus, assembly GCA_033557465.1. Taxonomy (NCBI): domain Eukaryota; kingdom Metazoa; phylum Chordata; class Amphibia; order Gymnophiona; family Ichthyophiidae; genus Ichthyophis; species Ichthyophis bannanicus. Next base: position 451,790,246 of record CM066037.1, read on the forward strand.
CATGCAGAGCCTCAAATTGTAAGGAGAGTGCACTTGTAACAGCAGCAGAGATCTCTTCCGTCATCGTCAATGAAGCCGTGGCACTTTGCTTCGGGGGGGAGTCCGCCATTTTCGAGGCGCCTGCATTGCGGTCTTTATCTCGTCTCCCCGCCTTCACCGCAGTCACCATCCTGCTTTTCGGTTCTCGTGAAGCAGCTCTTACTCCTTACTAGTGTACTGGGTCCCCAACTAGCCCAGGTTTGGTGCAGAACACGGCATTATATCAACATTCAGGGGAGAAGGGCCCGGAGCTCGAGCAACTCACGTCCTCTCAAGCTCACCACATCACGTGACCCCTCTTGTAGCACCTTTTTATTTTGTAAACTGCTCAGTTGCCCCGGTGTTGGGCGATATATCAAATGGCTGAATAAAGATAAATATACAACGTCTCTACTAAAATAAGCTTTCAATCTAAGTGGATGCCTGAGGCAACTGGAGATAACTGACTGTCCAAGGTCATAGAGAGTGTCGGTGGCAAAGAGCATGTATTATGTTTTCAGGCTGTGTGCAGCATGTGTGTGGAGGAGTTCTGAGCACCTCGTAAGAACCACAGAGTAGACTCTGCTCTTACTCCTGGATTCTGAGTATATCTGTGGCCAGAGATAACATTTTGTGCCATATAGAGAAAGACACTGTTAGGGAGTTTATGGTATGCACACTTCATGAACATATAATTCATTGTATCACATACGCAGTTCATGAAGACATCCAGTTTAATAGTGGGTATGAGGACCTATTGGATATTAAAAGCTAGATACTGTGATTCTATGAGGTAGTGCAATTGCAAATTAGCTCCAGTTTTGCTATTTAATTATAAATTAATAAGTGAATTTTTCAACTTGAAAGTAGGCGCTTACTTAGGCACCTGTGCGCCTTTATAAAATATGACCTTAAATGGCATAACGTGGGCCTACGTTGCAGGTGCAGATATCTGCACCTGTGCATGTGTCAACGTCTGCAACTATTCAGTATGGGTGTAGATTACTGTATTTTATGTTATAATCTCCAGCATACTGGCATGCTCCATCCATGCTCTGCCCACATTTTGATCACATTATTTAAATGCTGGCTGCAGTGTTTAAAAATGAAATCTATTCTCTTTAGCACCACTGCTATATGGATCGGCAGCAGCACTGAATAGACATAGAAGGTGGTTGCTTCCGCTGGCTGAACACATGGAGGGTGATTTTATAACCCCTCCTGTGTAGCTGACATGCGTGTAGGCAGCGTATGTTATAAAGTGAGGCATGCACATTCTTGGGGATGCGGATTGATGCTAGCTGCAGCTGGCAGCACCTAGATCGGTATAGGGACACACGTACGTCATAGTACTCTAGAACGTATGTGCATCCCTCGGCCATGTTAGGATCGGCTCATAGGACATTTCCACACGCACTTGTAGATTGGTTCCGGATCAAAGCACACACAGAAATGCCTGGAAAATCCAGACATGCATGTGTAGGGCCATGAATCGTTCCACAGCTCCCTTATAAAATCACCCCCCATATTAAAGCACTTAGCTATACGGGTAGCAGTTGAATAGAGCCACTATCTGTATAGCTAGTCATTTCTTCCTATCTTCACCCTGATGCGATCTGGATAGTGCCGAGGCAATTAGAGGAAATTTCGGTGACACTATTTGGATAGCAGTATTGAAAATCCACGGATAGCAGATTTATACATGTAGCAATTACTATAACATGTATAAGTTTGTTTCGCTATCAGACACAAATTTATATTCATTGAGCGCATCACAAATCAGATACAATTCATGGAAAAGTTACAAATACATGAGCAGCTCTGAAAGTTAAGGAAAAATAATACTCAGATGACATACTGTAAAGCTTTTAAGATATTAGATTTCATACACTTCCTTTTTGGGCTAAAATTTACTGAGACTCAAGTTCAGAAAATGATGTAATTTGACTGAATTGTTAAAACAAAGCTTTGGAAGTGGTTCAATGCAACATACTAAAGATTTATCTCCAGGAACAAGCAGGAATGTAGTCCTCACATATGGGTATTGTCGGTACCGACGGAGCCTGCGCGGGAACGCTCCCCAGCATCCAATTAGGAAGCTTTTGGGAGCATCCCACAGCACCTGCGTGCTGCATTCTCGCCTTTCCCAACTGCCTCTCTCCAGTTCTTCGTTTTCCGCGGAGCCAGCAGGTCGTGTTCCTGTCACCGCAGAAAATTATTTTCCTTATTCTTCTTTTTTGTGGTCGCGTCTGCCTTCCTCGACGCTACACTGGTACCGCCGGTTCTTCTTTCTTGTCTTTTTAAAAAATAAAAAAAAATTCTTTTTTTCCAAACTTTTCTTTCCAGGTGCACGTGCCATTTTGGGCCTTAGGCACAAAATTTCCTCCACCATGGAGAAACCCACCTCGGGTTTTAAAAAATGCACCAAGTGTGGCGGTACCATCTCCGTCACCAACACCCACAAGTGGTGTCTTAAATGTTTAGGTCCTGACCACTCCATCTCCGAGTGTATGGCTTGCGCCATGATGTCCAAAAGGGGTCGACAGAACCGAGCTGCCAAGCTCAGTGCCCTTTTTCCCTCCGATGCAGCTTCAGTGGCATCGACGTCTTCCAGGGCTTCGTCTTCCTCCCATGGATCTCAGGTAACTAAACATAAGTCCAGCCGGTCCTCAAAGGGTAGATCTCCTTCCAAGCATCGAGATGCCTCTGGCGTTGCCCGTGAGGGTTCCATACCAGCAAAGTTGCCCCGGCGGGAGGCTTTGGCTTCCAAAGCATTATCGGGGATCCAGGATGTTCTCGAGGCCTTGACCTCAGCAGAACTACTGGTGCCATGCTCTGGGGTACCGGCTCTTTCCGGTACCGATACCCAGGCATCGGCAGTGTCGATAGACCAGAGGTTCCTGGCTATTGAACGCAGTCTGGCAGCTCTCCTTGCGGCATCGACGCCCTCGGGACCGCGTCAGACGATTCAACCGGTACCGACACCGATTCCGGCACCGGTGTCGGTACCGGTACTGATAGCATCGACATCAACATCAGTTTCGGCTTTGCCGGCACCCAGTCATGCGATGCCTTCTGGTGCTGATACACCGGTACCGATTACCCCCGTACCGACTGAAGTCGGTACGGGTATCGGGCTCTTCAAGAGCATAAGGACAGACGATACTTTGAATCCTCGGAGGACTCCGAAGATTCTGATAGCTCTGCCGGTACCGGGATACTTCTCCCGGAGGAGCCTTCCTCTCCTAAACGAAGGATGTCTCCTCCAGAAAATATCTCTTTTCAAGATTTCATCAGGGAGGTGGCTCGTGGGTTGTCCATTACTGTGACTCCTGAAACAGAGCCCAGAGCTAAGGAGTTGGAGATTTTACAATATCCCAAAGCTCCTAAGGAGGCAGCTATCTTGCCTATCCATGAGATCTTACATGATCTCATGTTGAGAATGTGGGAAACACCTCTCACCACCTCTCCTCACTCTCGCAGACTGGATACCATGTATCGAGTCCCCCCTTGTCCTGGATTCCAGAAAACTCAGCTTCCTCACCACTCTATTGTGGTGGAGTCAGCTATGAGAAGGATCAGGAGTGCAAAGAGGCATGCCTCTAATCCTCCAGGACGTGAGTGTAGAACTTTGGATGCCTTTGGACGTCGTACTTTCCAGGCTTTCATGCTTTCTGCCAGGATCAGTTCCTATATTTTATATATGGGAATGTTCCTTAAAGAAGTCACAGGTGATTTAGAGGTTTTGAGCCCTCTTCTTCCTGAGGTTAGAAAGCAGAATTTTCTTACACTGGTCAAACATGCCCAGGATGTGTCTAAGTTTGTCAACCGTGCAACTTTTGACTGTTTTGAGTGCATAAGCAGAACCTCTGCCATTGCCATAGGTGCACGTAGAATTGCCTGGCTCCAGGCATCCGATTTGGAGCTCTGGGTGCAGGACAAACTGGGCAATATCCCTTGTACAGGTGAGAATCTATTTGGCAAAAATTGGCAAGAAAAAGCCAATGAATTAGATGCTGACAACTCCACTTTGGATAGGCTATCCAAAGGCACAGCTGATCCTGCGAGAAAGAAATCTTTCAAGAAGCCTTTCTTCTCAAAAAAGAAGAGGTTTTATCCCTCTTATTCCCAGCAGGGACGTTCTGCAGGTCAGCCTGCCCGGAAGAGTCAGCAACCACCTAAGCAAAGGAAAGCAAAGACTGCTAAGCCTCAACCGTCTCAGCAGTCTCAGCCTCCACAAGGCCTTTGACTTTCATCTAGAGAACTTAGCCTTCCTGGCCCTCAATGGACCAGAGCCTGCCACCATTCCAGGAAGGTCATGTCACTTTGCCCCCAGGTGGGAGCAGATAACAGCAGAGCATTGGACACTCTCCATTATAAGAGAGGGGTACAAACTGCACTTCCTGTTCATACCCCCTCACACAATGGTAAGACAGTTCAATTCTCAGACCTCTCTCATCAACCTGTTAGATCAAGAGGTCACTATGCTTCTTGCCCAAGGGGCAATAGAAGAAGTACCAATCCACCAACAGGGTACAGGGTTTTCCTCCCCCTATTTCCTTATCTCAAAGAAAACAGGGGGATACAGACCTATCTTGGACCTCAGAGAATTTAACAAATTCCTATTCAAAGAGAAATTCAAGATGATTTCTCTAGGAACTCTGCTGCCATACCTTCAGGGTCAGGATTGGCTTTGTTCTCTAGATCTCAAGGATGTGTACACCCATGTTCTCATCCATCCAACTCACAGAAAGTTCCTTTGGTTCCTTTTTCAAGGAAAGCATTACCAATACAGGGTGCTTCCTTTTGACCTGGCCTCAGCACCAAGGGTGTTCACGAAATGCATGGCTGTGGTAGCAGCATTTCTCCGCACTCTAGGGATATTCATCTTCCCTTACTTAGACGACTGGCTCATTTGAGCCCCATCAGAGTCAGAGGCCAGGACTTCCCTATCTTGCACAATGCGTATCCTTCAGTATTTGGGTCTGGTCATAAACATCCCCAAATCCAATCTAACTCCCACTCAGTCTCTAGAGTTCATAGGAGCTTTGCTGGATACCAGAAAAGCAAGGGCCTATCTTCCCCAGGCCCGTTGCCTTCGCATGGTGCAGTTAGCTTCTCAAGCAGTGTTGAAGCCCCATCTCACTGCCCGAGAAATGCTACAACTACTAGGCCACATGGCATCTACCGTGCATGTGGTTCCTTATGCTCGCCTCCATATGAGAGCAGCCCAGTGGACCTTATCCACTCAGTGGACCCAGGCATCAGGGTGCCTGTCAGACAAAATAGCAAACACAAATCGCCTTATTTTGTCCCTCCAATGGTGGCAGTCCACTCAGAACCTGTTGCTGGGGTCCCCATTTAAACAACCCTTACCCCAGGCAACTCTCACAACAGATGCTTCACCAATGGGTTGGGGAGCTCATCTGCAAAACCTCTCCACCCAAGGCACCTGGACTCCGCAGGAGACTCATCTACATATCAATCTCTTGGAACTCAGAGCAATCTTCCTTGCTCTTCGAGTGTTCCACACCCTGCTCAGCTACAAGACAGTCCTCATTCATACGGACAATCAAGTAGCCATGTTCTACGTGAACAAACAGGGGGGAACAGGCTCTCTGTCGCTTTGCAACGAAGCTTTGCGACTATGGGCCCTCGCCAGAGAGCATCAGATTCATCTCCTGGCAGTGTATCTTCCAGGCATACAAAACTCTTGGGCAGACAGACTCAGTCGAGTTCTGCTTCCACACGAATGGTCTCTACATGCAGACCAGGTGGCCAAGATTTTTCAAATTTGGGGAACCCCGGACAAAGACCTCTTTGCAAGTCCGTTGAATGCCAAACTTCCCCGGTTCTGTTCCAGAATTCCGGCTCAGGACTCTCAGGCCAAGGATGCTTTCCTCCTTCATTGGGGTCAAAACTTCCTGTATGCCTTTCCACCCATTCCCCTGATTCCCAAAACCCTATTCAAGCTTCAGAGAGACAGAGGCCGTATGATTCTCATAGCTTCACATTGGCCACGGCAAGTGTGGTACCCTCTGCTTCTATATCTCTCTCAAGCTCCCTCCCTGGAGTTAGGGTCTGCTCCAGATCTCCTGTCCCAGGAGAACAGAATGTTAAGGCATCCCAATCCTCAATCTCTGCATCTCAGGGCTTGGTTGCTGAAGGCCTAGATCTTCATGACCTTAACCTCCCTCAGCAAGTAAAGGATATCCTTTATGCTTCCAGGAAGCCTTCCACAAGATGCTCATATGCTTTCAAGTGGAAAAGGTTTACCATATGGTTCTCGCAGAAGGGTCTCAACCCCCTTGCGATACCTTTGGAATCATTACTGGAGTATCTCCTTCATTTATCCAATGCAGGACTTAAGACTAACTCAGTAAGAGTCCATTTGAGTGCTATTGCAGCTTCTTTCAAGCCTCTAAATGGACAGCCTATTTCCTCCCATCCTCTTGTAGCAAGATTTATGAGAGGCCTTCTTCTAACTAAGCCGCCCATTAGGCCACCACCTGTGGCATGGGACTTAAACCTGGTTCTTGGTCAGCTTATGAAGCCACCTTTCGAACCCTTAGCTACTACCTCATTGAAATTTCTTTCTTGGAAAGTTATCTTTCTCATTGCAATCACATCAGCACGTCGCATCAGTGAGTTGCAAGCACTAGTAGCTGATCCACCTTATACAAGGTTTCCATCATAAGGTAGTCCTTAGGACTCATCCACACTTTATGTCAAAGGTGGTCTCGCCTTTTTATCTAAACCAGGCGGTCTACCTGCCTGTGTTTTTTCCAAGGCCTCATGCATCTAATGCAGAAAGAAATCTTCATACTTTGGACTGTAAAAGAGCTTTAGCTTTTTACTTACAAAGAACACAGCAACATAGAAAGTCCTCTCAACTCTTTGTTGCTTTTGATCCTTCTCATTTGGGACTTCCAGTCTCCAAGAGAACACTGTCTAACTGGATTTCTCAGTGTATTTCCTTTGCCTATCAGAGTAAGAATCTTTCTGTGGAGGGCCATGTCACTGCTCACAATGTGAGAGCCATGGCAGCTTCAATGGCTCATCTGCACTCTGTGTCTATCGACGACATCTGTCGAGCAGCCACCTGGGCCTCGGTTCATATCTTCACAGTCCATTACTGCTTGGACAAGAACTCCCGCCGGGATGCCTTGTTTGGTCAGGCTGTTCTCCAACACCTGTTCCATACCTAATCAACTCCTACCCACTATCCCTGGTTGGATGCCAGAGATCCATGGGGGGAAGTGGAGCCCTTTCACAGGGGCACACAACTTCTGGGGTCTCTCCCTGGCATCTAAAGCTAGGGAGTTCCCATATGTGAGGACTACATTCCTGCTTGTTCCTGGAGATAGCATAGTTACTCACCTGTAACAGGTGATCTCCGGGAACAGCAGGAATTTAGTCCTCACAACCCACCCATCTCTCTATCTATCTCTTTCTCTTTCCCTCTCTCTCTCTTTTTGTCTCAGCTTTAAACTCAACTGGAGAGAGGCAGTTGGGAAAGACGGGAAGGCAGCACGCAGGCACTGTGGGATGCTCCCAAAAGCTTCCTAATTGGACGCTGGGGAGCGTTCCCGCGCAGGCTCCATCGGTACCGACGATACCCATATTTGAGGACTAAATTCCTGCTGTTCCCGGAGATCACCTGTTACAGGTGAGTAACTATGCTTTCTTGCTTGCAAGTTATCATTTGTACGCATTAATTGATACTTCTTTATCTGTGTATTTCTGCAGTTCATGGGTCAAGCTAACCTGCATGTTTTTGAAGACTGGTGTGGGAGCTCAATCAGCCAGCTCCGTAAGAACCTCCACTTCCCACTCTATCCCCATGTAAGTATTACTCAATGAAGTCAACTCCTTGACTTAGGAACATCTTGGTCTTTGAAAGAAAGTCATACAGACGAGAGGCCTACTAAGAGGCATGTTTAGTAAAGGGCGATAGCTGTCACCATGGGGATAAAGCAGATTTATCCTGCGGCAGTAGCAGCTAACTTGGCAGAAATACAGATATCGCAAGCACTTTTCTGCAATATTGGCATTTCATGAGACGACCTGGGGGCTAGGTTAGGGGCAGGGGGAGTAGGTGTGCCAATTGTTGGCAGCCATCAAACAAAACTTTGTTGTGCGATGGCTGCTGGATCGGTACTCATCGCAGTTGCAGATAACACTACCTCTTGGGGGTGGTGTTAACTGATAGCGATCATTAGTGGCAGACATTTGGCAGCGGCTGTCTGCCCTGCAGCCAAGCGGCCCTCCCATGCCCCGATGTCCTTCCCCTCATGCGACAATATTGTCAGTGCTGAAGAGCGCGCCTGGCTTTCTCAATAGTACTAACAGAATATTACACAATCTTGTGGTGCTCTCCTCTACCATGGAGCCGTTAGGGGGCAGCACTGCATTATCATGGTCATTTTGAGCTGGGCCTACAATGGTGGCCTCATTGACCACTGGACCATCATGATTTACTAGGTATGACTGTGAGGGGGGGGATCGGGGGGTGCTGGAGCCCCTGTAGGCTGACTGACTGGCTGGAATTGCTAGCTCTTAATGGGGGAAGGGGGAGTTTTTTTCAACTCGCTAGACAGGTTAGTTTTAAGGATTGGGAAGGGGGCTTTGGCTACCCAACTGACTAGCCAGGATAGGTTTTTTTGTCTGTGGGGATTGGGAGCTGTCTGGGGGGGGATCAGTGCTGAAGGGGGGAGCAGGCCATTTTTAAAATATTGTCGGGATCAACAATATTGTCACATTGGCGGGGGGTGGTAGCGATCGGGGCACAGAGCTAGTGAGAGCTCTGTGCATCCGATCACTACTTGTCTTCCCCTTGGATTTACCGTGGAGATCTACGATACATGCATTGGCAGGTACCACGGAACTTCCCACGCTCCCTGCCAATGCAGGTATTGCAGGTCTCCATACTAAATCCTGAACTTCCGCAATATCTGCAGGAAAATAGCTGGGAGCTCCCCTACTGATACCATGGAGATTTTTTTACTTAACTGTGGGCCTCTTGCAGCTATGGCACTGTTGTAGCTGCAAAAGGCTACCACGATTTAGTAAACATGCCCTTAAAATCTCATACTTTTAAGCAGGTTATTTAATAGGCTATGAATTGCTCAAAGTATACCAACATATCAACATGTTGGTCATTTTGCATTGAAAACGTTTGGACAACATACATTTATATTACTGTGATAAGACTGCAATTTATGATTTTTTTTTTTTATTTTACCATTCCCTCATTTTCTTCCTACTTCTTCTCCAAAATAATTTCTCTAGTGTGCATGGTCATCTTGGTGACTGACATGATGAAATCAAATTCTGCCAGTCTCAAATGACCATCACACAGTTTTGTTGCAGTCAAGTCACAGGCCCATCTGTAGAGGTACAAAGTTTTAACATATTGGTGGTAATTTTATAAAGTCATTCTTGTGCATATATGACTACATATGCACGTAAATGGCCTCTCATAATATACTGACTGGTGTAAAAGTACACGATTTGGCATGATGACATGTACGTGAGCAGAATTGGCAGAGCATGGACGGAGCATGCAAGTATGCTGTAGATTATAAAATATAGTCATCTACATCTATACTGAACAATTACAGTTGCGGACGTTTACACTTGCAATGGAGGCACACATTATGCCATTTATGGTAGTATTTTATAAAGAAACGTAGGCGCCTACTTATAAGATTACCCTCATTATGTTCTTGCTGCACCCCTTTGTTCTAATTAGTGTCCTACAACTTTTTCTCACTGTCTCAAGACCCTAGTCATCAAATGAACAGAAAGAGTCAACCAAAGGGCTCTTTGGTCTGTTCATTACTGTCTCTTGAGCTGCTTTGCTTGAACCTTCTGATCTTTTTTGTGTTCCTCTGATCTCTTTGTTCAAAAACTCTCTTGTGTGGTATGAAGCGTTGTTTTCATCAAAATAGAAGCAATTAGGTGCAAGGTTGCAGGTACACATTCTTCACACCACCATAATCAGGAGTCTCTTCTCTTCCATCTCATGATCTTCTTATCTTCCAGAAGCAACAGCTAGTGAATAGTATCTCACATGATCGGCATACTGTCATTAGGAGTGGAGGAGTGGCCTAGTGGTTGGGGCAAGGTACTTGAGGCCAGAAGATCAGGGGTTCAAATCCCACTAGAGGACAGCAACCTTGGGATGGAAGGTGCTCCTTGTGGTCTTGGGCAAGCCACTTAACCCTCCATAGCCCATGTTCCCTGTAAAATAGTTATCTCCAAGCTATAATGCCCTATTCAATGTAATTTCAGTTTGTTCAATGTAAACCACACTGATGCAAAACAGCACAGTATATAAGAGAATGTAAATAAATTAGGGGTGGAGTTGCTTCAAGTCACTCAGTTAAAACATTTATCCTAAAAGGGAACCAATCTGAACAATACTGATAGGAAGGGAGTCCACAGATGGCAACTGCAGGGGCCTATGTTCAAATTCTAGAAGAAAGAATCAATGTATTTGATTGGCAAGACTTTTCCTTGGAAAATAACTTATGTAGAAGATGAATACCACTTTGCCAAAAGCAGAGCTGGCTCAACAATTAGGCAAGACTAGGCATTTGCCTAGGGGTGGTAAACAGCAGCAGCAGCAGCAGTCAAAGCAAAACAGTAGATCCTGACAATCACACAAACTCAAAAAGCCATCAGCACATTCCTTGAACTGCAGGGAGAAGGGGCACATACACACATACAAAGCAAAGTTTAATATTCAAAAACATTATGTCCAACTATGCCTTTTTTACAGGATTGTTGTGGAAGAGTTGGTGTTGTGGTGATCATGATTGCTGAGTTTTTAATTATACAAATCTCAGGGGGAGGGGAGCGCACTACCCTTCCACTGCTCTGCTGAAGGGGGCAATATAGTACATATTATTCTTTATCTTTACATTATAAGTTAAATCTAATGATTTAGGAGGGAGCAAAAAAATATATATGCAGGGAATGGAGACCTCTGTTCAATTTGATTCTACTTCTGAGAAAATCATTGTCAATACCTTGTCAATCTGTTTTTCCAAGTGGAAGTTTTATCAGTCTTATGCCAGTATGACAGATCCCTATCTATGGTATTTGTCATATTACATTTCATGTGTAATATAATGATATATTAGCCAAAGTGGTTGCAAATAGTCTTATTCTTCTGGCAAAACATTCTTTGTTCACCCAGCACAGGAAGTCGTCAACCGGGCTCCATGTCACATCATATAAAGATGACAAAAATTTGTAAAATTTATTTACTTTATTCATTGATTTATTTGCTTTTAAGATTCGGACAACAGTGACAAAACTAACTGTATCTCCAAAATGGACAAACTATGGGCTTCGAATATTTGGCTATTTACACCCCTTTACTGATGGTAAGAATCATATTGTCCTATCAAATCATATCATATATATATTTTTTTTTTTTTGCAAAGTGAAAATCTTAGCCTACTTTTCCTTTCAAAACTGGTCCAAAGATCATAGATCCTTGAACTTGAAGTCCCACATCACCAAAACCGCACACAAGGCATATCATCAATTGAAAACAATCCGACAAATCAAACCAATGCTCTGTCAAGACCACTTCCGCACAGTGTGCCAAGCACTCATCACACCACTGCTTGATTATGGAAACTCACTATATCAAGGCCTTCCTCAACAGACACTACACCCACTACAGATGGTACAAAACACCACAGCACGCATCATTACAGACACACCAAGGACCGAGCACATCACTCCCGTCCTACAACAACTACACTGGCTCCCAATGGTGGCAAGAGCTAAATACAAAACAATCATGATCATCTTCAAAATCATCCACCATCTCTCAGCGGACGTACTCCAAAACGTTATAACAAGGGACATCAGCAATAGACCAAGAAGAAGTAATAATGACAACATGATCGGCACACCTACAGGCTCCCACAAAACCAAACAAACAACCTCAAAAAGAGCACCATCACTACTTGCATCCACACTATGGAACTCCCTCCCATCGAGCCTGTGGGCGTTAGATGACCTCACAGACTTCCACAAAGACCTCAAAACATGGTTATTTATAGAAACATATGAGCATTCAGGCAACATCCCCTACCCAAACAGAAACACTACTACCTCCGCCAACTAAGCACACACCCACACTCACAAGTCTATCACACCAAGTGATTAAATACTTTCATGTTAAATGTTGCCTCAATTGTACTGTCTAAATGCTGTTAAGTAATTGTATTGTCTAATTGTGTACACGTACCCTAATGTTAAATGTAACCCTCCAACTGTTATGTGACGTGACCACCTTGATTGAAGGAAAAGATGGCATACAAATCTGTCTAAATAAATAAATAGATAAATAAATAGATAAAAGGTATAAATGGAGTTTGCATCAATACAAGCAGTCTGAAAATTGCCCCTACCATAGTTTTCATTTGTGCATTTGTGCTTCAGATAGATTTACTAAGGTTATTTTCCAGTTCTGTGTCTATGACGAAAAGCTTTGTAAATAAGGACTACATATATGTGTATTAAGGAGGCGATTTTAGAAGAGTTTCATGCCATTTGCACATGAGGAAAGCATACTTGCATGTGTAATTAGGCATGAGTATATAAACAGCAACTTTACAATGGGTGCTACATATATATACAGTATGTGCCATGGGATGGAGAAATTTAAAGGGGCTGTGTTGTCTGAGCAGTTCTTGAAAGCAGATGTGTATTCCGTATTTTAGAGTGGCAATGCACCTACATCTCAGAAACGTTTCCTGTAAGCATTAGAACCTACTTCAAATCGTACATAACTCATGGCAAACTTCTCATTTTGACTGGGGTGTTGAGGAGAGCTGAAGGGGGATTGGTGCCTATCTTTCTGGTGTTCAAAAACACCCCCAATTGCAAAACGTTTGACTTTTGAAGTCTGGTTGCTTAATCAGTTTCCCATGGATGTGCGTATTTCCACAATCCACAACTTGTAGTTGAAAATCGTCTCATTTACAAGTGTACAACTTACATGTGCCTAAAGAAGGACCTACCAAATTAGTGTAGACTATGGTTGTTATCCCAGTCCACAGTTCCCCCCTTTCCATGGTTGTCATCCCAGTCCATAAACTAGTAATGCGCTCTGTGTGACTAATGAATCTGGCGCCCCTCCTCCGCCTAACCACATCCAGTAACTCATTCTTTTTTGAGCTTCCTGAAAGCCCAGTAATGATATCAGTGCTCTTCTGTACTTGTGACCTGTGTGACAGCACCACTCACACAGCCCTTGGTATGGCCCTGGTCTGGGGCACTACTTAAACGTGCAAACGCCTTTGTGATTCCATTGTTTTAAAATATATTTTTTAATGAAGTAGCTGGTCTTGTTGTGCATGGCATCAAATATATGTGCTTCTTTGGCAATGCCATGGAGGTCAATCACTAATGCCGTCCGTGCCTGATTCCCCCTCTGGCTCTCCTTGTACGTCCTGTGCATCGGGATGGGGAGAGCCGGTGGGGAATGGGAGGGAGCGGGAATGGGGCAGAGTGGGGACGGGCCACCTGGCAGCATGTACAGGGCCGATTCAGGTAACAGCCCTGTACGTGCTGCCAGCCCTGCTGGGATGTGCAGCTTTTACCACCTCAGAGGTGATTCAAGCAGCTCTTTTTTTTGCCCAATCAGGCCCAGGGAACCCCCAACAGGGCTAGAGCTGGGTGCAGGGGGGTCCTTCTGTTTTCCTGTGTTGCTGTTTTCTATTGGATATTTGTTAGGTTTTAAAGATTGTCTTAACTTTCTTTCAGGACGTGACAAGTGTACTTTTTGATGTTTGCTGAACAATCACTTTTTATAAAGTGTCTTAGTGAACCATGAAGCTTTTAGTGAGCATTTATCTAGTTTTATGATCTCTCCTCTTGTGAATGTGCATGCTTTTAGCACCAGTACTAGGTGTACATTTAGATTAGATTTTCACAGCTAATATATAAGTTAGTATGTGTAATTTCGTTTATTTTAAGACTATTTTTAGGTCTCATTGTTCTCCTCTTTTTGAAAAGATTAAGGTATATATTGTTTCATATCTATGCCAACACTATATGTCCTCCTCATCCCTATACATGAGGTTTATATTGGTGCAGTATAATATGGTGGTTTTTGATGTGTCTGTATCATTCCTCTGGTTTTTGACTCTTTATCAGCTTTTTCGTTTTGACTAATTTGTATGTAATGTTTTATTGTAACTTTTTCTTCAGTATATGTATTGATATTTATATGATTTGTTTACTTATGTTTTTATGTATTTATGGTTTTCGTTTTTGTAGTCAGTACCCCCTGAAGAAGGCGGTTTTGCCGAAATGCATTGTGGTGTCCTTCCAATAAAGCCACTTTTATCAACCACTGCTTCCGGCACACCTGTTCTTTGTGTGTACAAAGGCATGTCCAGGACATTTCCGAGAACAGGGACATCCTAGCCCGCTTTCAGAAATGCCCTGCATGTCCTGAGCAGAGTAAAACATTATACCTGCTCTAGGGCTCATTTTCCCAGCCAAACATAAGGAGGGTGTAGAAAAGGAGATACACTCATATTCCCTATGTTTTCTTTGTTGACAATGAACACTAACAAGAAATGAGGGTTCATCTTTTTATTTTGCCATGCCAATGGATGTGACATGTGACAGCCGTCCCTGCCCTAAGTCTTTGTAGTGAGGGTGTTCATGTCAGGGATGTCTATGTTTCTATAGGCCAAAAGAGACATCCCTGGTGCGTTTCTTCACATTTTGCCCTGGACGCCTTTCTAAAATGCCACTTCATGACTCCTAAGAATGCTTCCCTCTACATGAAATGGCAGTATACCTGAGCGAGTTTCTAATAGCTCATTTCCATAAATTAGGCACTGTTTGGCTAGCAAACATGGCTCTTAAAATTGTGTTAGAGAGGGAAATTGTAAAGCAATATCCACAGGTAAAAACTGTTTTACTTATGAAAGTTTGCTATCTAAAACCTTTTGTTCCATACACTTAAAAGATTGCTGTGTTCCAGAAAATGTGCAATTTTAGCCACATTGTAAGGCGGTATGCTTGGGACATTTTTAAGTCAGGGGAGCAAAAAGGTACACACATAGTGGTAATTCTATAATAGGACAGCTATGGTTAAAGTCCAAGAATGTTCCTGTTTTATAAAGGCAACACAAGACACCTATGTGTGTTTTTAAGATATGGATCTGAGAACCCCCCTTCTAAAAGAGCACAAATTTACACCTGCTCTGACACATGCGCTCACATTTTTTAGAAAATATATGCATATGTCTATTGCAACTCCATCTATTTAGATGTGATGTGTTTCACCAAAATATAATTGGATTTTGAGGGGGGGGTTCTTATTTAAGAAAGAATCAAAAGCAAAGTTTTACTTAGAGAATTATCTTTCCCATCTCAAAAAGATCCCTTCACCAATGCCCATATAAACCTTTACAAAACAGTTTCAGTCTCAGCTTCCTACTTGTCCAGACGGATCTTTTGTTTTTCATGCCCCACCCTCTTTTTCATCCCCTCTTTCGCCGGTAGCTTATCATCTTGCACTTATGGTGCCGTGCAGGTTCATAGAAGAGGAACAGGGATTGGCAGTGTGCACTGTTGTTTTTCAACCTACAACCCTGTGTATTTCCTTTTTTCTCAAACCTTTCAGTGCACACATGCCAACAAAATATTTTCATTCATCCTTCACAAGCCAATGAGGCCACCTTAAACTAAAAATGCGATTACAATCCAGAGCTGCTGTTAGGGTCCACAGGAGCCACCGCTGGTCTGTGGACCTAACAATGAAGAACAATGCTATAATGCATTTTGGGATACATTTATATAGCGGCATAGTAAATGATGGCAGATGAAACTAGTGCTGCTCCATGCAGATTACCCCCCTGTCTTTCTTATTTACTATTTTTATGGAATTTGGTGCTTTGAAACACACCTTGCTGCTGGAAATGCAAGCATGGATTTAGGAATAGGCCATACAGAAAACTGTTTCCAGCGTTGTATTTTCACATGAGACAGAGTGCTGTCAATGCCGTGTCATTATCCAAGCTCGGCCCTGTTTCTGTTGTAGCATGACCCTGGCCTGCAGCAGCAATTCTAACAAGAGAATTCAGTGGCTGGAAGCCCTTATGCACTACCAAGCCCCACAGAGCGATCTCTCCCCATCCTCACACACAGGCTTCCTGTTACCATGCAAGGAATCGTTGTTGCTGTGGTCTGGGTAGGGCAACAGTCTGGTCTCCTGCATCTCTGATGATCTCTTGGCGGGGGGGGGGGGGGGGTGTGATACCACCTCTCCCCTCTTCTCGTTATGATTAGTCCTTGGAGGAATCCCACCCATTGCCTATCCAGCCCCGTTTCCAATCCAGTCCTGCAAAAAGTCGTTTTGAATGGCAAGGTTGAGCAGCACTACTATAGTGCATCGTGTGATTGATGCAGAAGAAGGGAAAGTATGCAGTTTGAAAAAAAAAAATATTTATGGTCACTTATAGCAACAGTTGTCTTTTCAAGTTATTCACAAAATTAGTACATATGGATGCTTTATGTTATAAATAGCATGTTATTCTTAAACTGTTAATCAGTCTAGGAAATCCTTCTCTGTGTTAAATATACCGTTCAATATTCTATGTTATACCTTAAACTGTTAACCGTTTCCAAGAAATCCTGTTTCATGTAAAGTTCAGTTCTGTTCCCTGTAAATCGCATTGATCCTTGCAAATGCAATATGTAAGTCTGACTAAATAAATAAATAAGTTTTGCATGTGTAAATTGTCATACATACATGAGCAGAAATGATACAAAAGGCACCGGCTTTGCATATATACATCCAGCACAGGGGACGTCCTTTGGGCAGCCCTTAACATTTTACATCAGTTTCCTATTTTGCACTGGAAATGCGCAGGTACTTCAAAACAATTCCTGGTTGGCGCTGACTCTTGATCCGAGACACATATTAAAAAAGATTGAGTTTTGGAGCTCTGCTCCTTACTTGCCCCCCCCCTCCCCCCCCCAGGCATGCTAGTTTGCAAAATCCAGAAATCTATGTGTTGGTACAAAATCTACTGCTAACGCATGTAAGTGCCTACTTGAGTGATGCTGCTCTGGTTTTTTAATGTATTTTTTTGTAAAATGGTTGTTCCGCTGTGCATGTCGCCAATTTTGTGTATTTTTCTTACAGCCTTACACATAGTTTACAGATCTCTCTGTGTTCAGTTAGCGGTTTGTAAAACACACTGAAAAATGTGACTGTCCCAACTTGGATGTCCCTTTTCCAGCCTGGATAATATTTACAGAACTGGAGTTTGCAAGAGAGAGGAATCTCCCATTGTGCAATTTCTGTTCTGCATGTCTGGGCTCACTGCTGAGTGCTGATTAAGGTCTGATCTTTCTTCACAGGGGAGTTCCAGTTCGCTATAGGCTCAGATGATAATTCTGAATTCTGGCTCAGTACAAATGAGAAGGTGTACAACCTGCAACTCCTGGCCAGCGTTGGCTCAGTAAGCTTTCATTTTCATTATTTTATTTATTCAAAAGGATTTGGTAGACCACCTATGTTAAATACATAAAAATTGTTTACATAATGATAAAACAAATGGTACATAGGCAAAGATAACAATCAGTATGACAGAAGTACTGCTTCAGGTAAGAGGGGAGGAACGCAAAAAGGAAAAACAAAGGCGAGGACCTTGCAATAGCAAAAGTAGGCTGATCACTAGCCTGAGGTAATGAGTTACTGCAGATTAGTGACTCCCACAGTAAAGGCATAATGTGACTTGTGCTGAACACCACAAGTTGCATTATTCCAATGAAAAAATAGCACCAGCTCAAAGGAAGTGTCATTTTTCCTGCCTGGGAGTATCGGGTTGCTAACATGCAGCAGAGAGTCAGCAGCCTCCCCTCTCCCCACACAGACCACGCCCCCCCCAAGCCACATTCAAAGTCCTCCCCTAAACCCCCCAACTCCCTGGACCCGGAATCAAAAACACATTCCCAATGGCCCAGACAGGAGCGAATAGAGATCACTCTTGGCTGGGTCACACTAGACCTCCAGGGAAACTTGAAGGTAGGCCCGTTGGGGGGGGGGGGGGGGGTGTCTTCGAGATGGTAGTTTTAATTTAGGGTCCAGGGGGATGGTGGTCTTTGAGGGGGACTTTAAATGTGACTTTGGGGAGCCAGGTCTGTGTGGAGAGGGATATATCTTTGGGGGTCCATTGACTCTGCTGCAGCTGGGTGGGTAACTCAGACTGCAGGGTTGTTTTTTTTAAAGTGCCAGCCCCTTTAAAAATGTGGCCAGGAACACTGAGCCACTTTAGTTCAAATCATTTTTATTCGTTTTGTAAAAGATAACAGTACAAGACAGTCCCAAGCATATCGCAACCGTCCCAGAACAGAATCAGGTAGAACAAATATTGTACAAAGCACACAATCCAGAACTGGCACATTAGGCATGGACCATACATAATTCCAGACAAGACAGGTAGCTGTAGCAATAGCAGTACTGATCTATAAAGCCCCTATGCTCAGTGGCATCAAAAGCCATCCTTCAGCAGTAGCAATTGAAGAGCATAGCAAGGATGCCTATCACAGCACAACAAATATACATACAAACAAACCCTGCCCAGAGGTGCCCCTACACTCTCACTAACCAAGGAACAGAACGAACACAGGCCCTATTACTACCCTCCCCCCCTAGTACTACCCGCCTCCCCCCCTGTGTAATTCCCCCTACCCCCCCACCCCTACCCGACGCATGGCCATAGACCTTGTACTCCTATGTTCCCCCACCATCCAGTAGGCGCTAGCCAACAAGGGTCCCACACAGCAATAGCAACCGTCCAAATCTACTACTACAGCTCTCATCCACTCTCACCCACCCCCAGGCCTCATCCGCCAGCCACCCGTCCAGATCAGGCCCTCCAAGCCGCCACCCCCGAGGGAATAGTCCCACCCGGAGTGAGCGGCCTCCATGCAGCATACACTACACATTCATCACCCTGCTCCGATCTGCGGTCGGGAGCGCATCTATAAGCCCTTATAGATGCGCTCCCGACCGCAGATCGGAGCAGGGTGATGAATGTGTAGTGTATGAATCAGATCCAAAAACTTATCCCAGTGTTTGCCCCCTTGCTGTTTCGCAGTCAATTTTTCAAGGAACAGCAGATCCAGCAAGGCTCGCTCCCACACAGAAACACCAGGGGGAGATACCTCAACCCAGTTTTGCAGCAACACTCGTTTCACTAGTAGAAAACCACGTTGCAGGAAAAGTCGACTCTTATTCGCCCCCACCCCATCAACAGTCTCCCAGCTCAAAAAAAGACAGATCTCCTGATCCACCACAACTGGAGACCCCACCCATTCCGCCAACTTGTTGCACACAGAATCCCACAGAGTGTGCACCAGGGGGCAGCTCCAAAACCTATGCAGCAGGGTTCCCGTAGCGGTCCCACACCAAGCACACAAAGGTGAATCCCGAAGCCCCGCCCGAAATGCCCATGCATCAGTGGTATATGCTCTACAAAGAAACCTGTACTGAATCTCCTGCAGCATCACCCCCAGCGGGCCCCGCGGTATGCCTAAAAAAGCCCCTCTCAGTTTTGCTGCATCCATTCCCTCCACCCCGTCCTTACCCCAGCGGGCAGACAGCGCTGAGAGATAGTCCAGACCCCCAGAGGGCATAGAAAGCGACCGGCTCTCCCTCCCGTCTCTACCTTGCCCAACCCAGAGTCCCAAAGCACATCTCAGGGTCCCCCCCACCACTCCCGTCCCAGCTAACTCACCTAAGCTGTTTATATAGTGGCGAGCCTGCAAATAACCATAAAAATCCTCCTTGGGCAGAGGATAGCGGTCACGAAGAGCTTGGAAGCTCTCCAAACTCTGGCCCCCCTCAACAAGCAAATCCCCAATGCACACAAGCCCTCTTTTTGCCCACCCCCGAAACACATTGGGGGTGGAGAAGCCAGGCAAAAAATCCGAGTCCCCCACCAGA
Organism: Ichthyophis bannanicus; assembly: GCA_033557465.1. Classification (NCBI taxonomy): domain Eukaryota; kingdom Metazoa; phylum Chordata; class Amphibia; order Gymnophiona; family Ichthyophiidae; genus Ichthyophis; species Ichthyophis bannanicus. The sequence continues at coordinate 451,810,269 of CM066037.1, forward strand.
GGCATTCGCCAATCCCACCCAAACCGGGCACATAGACTGCGCCAGGCTGCCCGGAGTGCCGCTAAGTAACCCTGATCCTTCCCTTCACAGACCCCCCGGAGGGAACACACATGAAGCAAATACAAGCAGTGGTATGGCGCACAAAGCACAGTCAACTGGGGTATCGGGGCGCATCCTTCCGCATCCTGCACAATCGCCTCCACATGCCTCAAGAGGTAACGAAGATTGAAACAGCGCAGTGAGGGCAATCCCAATCCCCCATCCTCCCTCGAGTTCATCAACACTCGCAATGGGATCCTCGCCCGCCGCCCCCTCCACAAAAACCCCTGCAGCGACCTCTCCAGACTCCGCCAATCTTTATCAGAAATCCACAGTGGTAATAGGCGCAGGACATACAGCCAACGTGGTAATTCAACCATAGTAAACAACGCTATTCTTCCGCGTAATGACAACGGCAAATCTCTCCAGCTACCCAAGGTCCGTGCAGTTCGAGCCAGCATCCCGGGAATATTGACTCGATAAAGTTCCTCGGGACATGCGGGCAACTGTATCCCCAAGTACTTAATCCACCCCTCCGCCCAGACCAACGGAAAAGGTCCCCTCCACTGCGTCCGAACACGACCTCCCACATCCAGGACCACCGATTTAGAAGTATTAATTTTTAAGCCTGAGAATGCACCAAAGTCACCAATCAACTGCAACACTCGGACCAAGGAACATTGCGGCTCCCTGAGACATAAGAGCATATCATCAGCAAAGACACTGACCTTCAGTTCCTCCCCACCGAGTAGTACGCCAGAGATCATCGCATCACACTGGATGGCACAAAGCAAGGGTTCTAGGGAGAGTACAAAGGGCAACGGAGATAGTGGGCATCCTTGCCTAGTTCCACGTTCCAATATAAAAGTCTCAGATGTAGCACCACTCATCACCACTCGAGCTAGGGGGCAGTTGTATAGAACCTGAAGCCACTGGATGAAATCTCCCTGCAAGCCAAAACTCTCAAGCGCATCCCACAAATATTCCCAAGCCACCCTATCGAATGCCTTCTCGGCATCTAGACTCACTAGCAACAAATCATACTCCGCTCGCTGACAATGACCCATGGCCAACAACAAACGCGCAATATTCTTAGTAGCTTCACGGCCTTTGACAAAACCCACTTGCCGATCCTCTATCAGAGATGGGAGAACCGGGTTCAGCCTCCCGGCCAGCACTGAGGCTAAAATCTTCATGTCACAATTAATTAACGATATAGGGCGATAGGACGCCGGCTCCAGCTTATCTTTCCCCGGTTTAGGGAGCACCGTGATATCAGCGCATCGCATATCTCTTGGAAATTCCCCATGTTGCCGTACCCAGTCAAACATTATCACCATGGAGGGGGCCACCCTCCACGCCAACATCTTGTAATACTCAACACTGAAGCCGTCGGGCCCTGGCGCTTTATGAGATTTCCCCTTCTTGATACTTTGCAAAATCTCCCGCACCGTCAACGGGGCATTGAGACTAAGCAAGTCAGCTTCAGAAATCTGAGGTAATTTCAGCCCCCTTAAAAAGGCCTTACCCCTTGCATAATCCCGCTGTTCTTCACTATATAGGCGTGCATAGAATGTTCGAAACACTTGCGCGATCCTCTGGGGTTGATGCTGCAATCTACCCTCAGAGTCTTTCAGTACCGGAATAAAGCGGGCACCCCCAGGGTCCCGCACCAGTCTAGCCAGCAAACGACCAGTCCTATTGCCATATCTATGCAATTGGTGCTTATAATATTGGATGGACAGAACAGCTCTCCGCTGCAGGAGTTCATTCAAAGCCAGTTGCGCTTGCGTGTATTCACGTTGGGCACTGCCATCCCCACCCCTACTGGCCCTCCATTGTAGGTCTCGGAGGCTTCTCTCTAATAAAAGGATACTGTGGTCTAAGTGTCTCCGCCTCTGCACCGTATAAGATATAATGGCACCGCGCAATACTGCCTTACTCGCTTCCCAAAATATTATGGGAGAACATTGCGGAGTGTCATTATGTAAAACATACTCATCCCATTGCTGCTCCAAATAAGTTTGGAATGCCGGATCATTATTAAGATAAGTAGGAAAACGCCAGCGCCGCTGTACCCCACCTTGGCACTCCCACTGGATCCAGACCATTCCATGGTCCGACACTGCCACCGGGTCTATTTCTGCTTTAATCACCTTGGATATTCCCCCCGCGCTCACCAAAATGTAGTCAATACGTGACCAAGTTTTGTGCGCACGGGATTGGTGGGTATATTCCCGGCTCCCCGGATGGAGATGTCTCCAGATGTCTACCAGTTCGCCCAATCGGCAGAGATACCCTACTCCTCTGCACGACCCCGGAGGTTCCCCACCCCCCACAGACTTATCTAGGGAGGGATCGTGCAAACAATTCAGGTCCCCCGCCAGAATCAATTTATTTCTGCCTGCTTTCTCCACAAAACCCAGGAGCATCTTAAAGAACGCATGATCGTATACGTTGGGGGCGTAAATGTTCGCTATCCACACATCTTCATTGTAAAGCTTTGCAGATAGGAGAACAAAATGCCCCCCAGGGTCAGCCTGCACATGGGTTACTTCAAAAGGAAGGCCTCGCTTGACTAATACCACCCCCCCTCACTTTCTTGGTCCCTGAAGAGGCCCCATATGCCGCTGCCACCCAATCCCGCACTAACTTCTTATGTTCCACATCACTAAGATGTGTCTCTTGTAGCAGGGCAATATGCGCCCCTTTGCGTTTTAACAATTGCAGGACTTGAGATCTCTTTACTGGGTTGCCAATGCCTCCCACATTCCAGGAAATTAGCTTAATATTGGACATAGTCAATGTGCAAAGGGTATGTACAAAGAGTCCTCCACCCTAATATATAGCAGTACCAGCTCCAAGAGACGCCCAGCCTCGCCCTCGGAGCATGCATGCATCGTGCTGCCAACACTACCACAAGGAAACGGCCCACGCCCACTTCTGGATTGATCACATCCATGCGCCCTCCCCAAACCCTCCCCCTCCCAAGGCCCCTGCCCCTTCTCCCACCCCCCAACCAACCCCCCCCCCCCACTGCACACAACATTCAAACACCCCACCACCCCCATCCAAACACACAACCAAACACCCGCGAACACCCCAAGCCTTCCCACTGAAACAGCAATAAGGAAAAGTTGCAAAGAAGTGTAGAAGAAACAATAAACTAGAAATCAACATATGCATGATCGTGGGCTTAGTCCCCCCCCCCAAAACCCCATGTAAATACACATCAGCAAATCCCGCCGAAGCGGGACACCCCCCGAAGGGAGTGAGATCACAGTTCAGGCACCTCCGGGTCTCCCCCTTAACTTCAGGAGGTACACCATATCGGCAAATGCCACAGTTAGCTACTAAAGTACAGTCTATCCCAGGCTCGTGGACACGGCCATGCAGTCACCCAGCCTCTTCGAGTTTAAAAACTCAGTATCACGGCCACACTCAGAGTCAGATCAGGTCTGCTTCGGCAATCCTTCGGCCTCCAACGTAGTCACGAATTTCTTCGCCGCATCCACCCGTTCAAAGGTGTGCACGGCACTTTTGTGAAATATTTTCAAAACCGCAGGGTAGAAGAGCGCAAATTTAATGCCCGCTTTAACCAGGTCGCTACAGATTGGCGAGAACTCTTTTCGTTTAGTCGCCAGCGCAGCTGAGTAGTCCGGGAACAGAAGAATCTGTGCGTTGTCCATCTTCAGGTCCCGCTGCTTCCAATAAGCTTGCAACAAGGAGACTTTGTGCTGGAAGTTAAGCAGACGTGCCAGCACCGGCCTCGGCCTGTTGTTACTAGCTCCGGGCTGCCCCAGCCTGTGGGCTCGTTCCACACATATCTTGCCCACTAAGGCATTGAGGCCCAACACTGAGCCACTTTAAGCTGGCATTATTTGTCCAGGAATATCTTAGCTTGTGCTGTTCAAGCTGCATTGTACTATTTGTATCATAATGAGGTCTTTTGCCATTATTTGCATGTTTTGCATCTCATAAGATATGCCATACTGGGTCAGACCAAGGTCCATCAAGCCCAGTATCCTGTTTCCAACAGTGGCCAATCTAGGTCATACGTACCTAGCAGTATCCCCAAAAGACACAGGTTCCACAATGCTTGTATTGGGTCAAGCATTGATATCCTGGGTCCCTTTTTAATAATGGTTTATGTACCTTTCCTCCAGAAACTTGTCCAAACCTTTTTTAAACCCAGCTACACTAACAGCTCTTACTACATCCTCCGGTAACAAATTCCAGTTTGATTACACATTGAGTGAAAAAATATTTTCTCTTATTTGTCTTAAATAGTTTACCCTGTAGCTTCATTACATGTCCCCTAGTCTTTCTGTATTCTGATAGCGTAAACAATCGATCTACGTTTACCCGTTCCACTCCATTCATTAATTTATAGACCTCTATCATATCTCCCCTCAGCCATCTCTTTTCCAGGTTGAAGAGCCCTAATCTTTGTAGCCTCTCTTCATAGGAGTAGCCTTCCATCCCCTTTACCATTTTGGTGGCTCTTCTCTGTACCTTTTCTAATAACGCTATATCCTTTTTAAGATACGGCAACCAGAATTGCACACAATATTCAAGGTGCGGTCGTACCATGGAACGATACAGAGGCATTATAATATCCTTTGTTTTATTTTCCATTCCTTTCCTTATGATACCTAGCATTCTATTTGCTTTCTGGGCCGCCACTGCACAGTGGGCAGAGGGTTTTAACATGTTATCCACGATGACTCCTAAATCTTTTTCCTGGGTGGTGGTTCCCAATGTGGAACCTTGCATTGTATAACCATAGTGTGGGTTGTTCTTTCCTAGGTGCATAACTTTGCACTTGTCCACATTAAATTTCATCTGCCATTTGGATGCCCAGTCTTCCAATTTATCCAGATCCTCCTGCAGTTTTCCACAGTCCTCTTGGGTTTTAACAACTTTAAACAGTTTTGTGTCATCTGCAAATTTGATAACCTCACTAGTAATTCCCTTTTCAAGGTCATTTATGAATATGTCAAAAAGTAGCGGACCCAGTACAGATCCCTGGGGTACTCCACTATTCACCTTTTTCCATTGGGAAAATTGGCCATTTAGCCCTACCACACAGGCTGCTGAGAGCACCAAAAGAGCTCTGCATTGATGATCTGACATGATCCAGCAGAAGGGGAGGGAATTTCTGCCACTCAGTGCTGACACTTTTAAATCAGTAGCCTCTGGCTAAGGATTATCATTGCAATACTTGGACTAAATGGGCTATAAAAATCAGGGAGGAGGGAGGAAACGACAAGTAGTTGTGAATGGAGGCTCATGGTGCCATAGCCAAATGAAGGCCAGTCGAATTAAACTGGAAGCCTGAAGGACCAGGAGTATTGACCTTTAAATTTCTTTTCTTGACCAAAAAGAAAAGAAATATAGGAGTTAATACCTTATGGGTTTTTATGGCATCTTTCATATGATTGAATGTCAAAATTCTTCACAGAGCAATTTCAGTAAAATATAGATACAGTACCTAGTTAGGAATTTTATTGTATAATATAATTGAATCGAGATGGCCCTGTCACCAAAAGTATTTTTTCTCCCCTTAGACAGGAAAAGAATGGACTGCTCCTGGAGAATTTGGGAAATTCCAGAGCCAGGTTTCAAGGCCTGTCAGGTACGTTAGAACGCTAAACGGAAGGGAATTTGTGCAACTCATGTAGATGAAATGGGCTGGAAGCCCTTTCATGAATGGGCGGGAGACAAAGAATTATTGTGCTGCCAAACTCACAGGGACTCTTCATCCAGATAAGCTGCTTATTCTTTATTTGTTAGTATTTAGACCACACCTTTCCAGTAGCAATTTCTGATGGGGTAATTTGTTCTCTTTAGTAATTTTATAATCTGCACTATGTCACTATGTCACTTGTGTGACCACTTCAACCTTGATATTATGTCTATTATATACAGGGCTGGATTAATATTATATTGGTCTCTAGGCGACTTACGTGCATAATTTATGATGTCACATTGTGGCAACGCTGCACTGAGCTATCATCATCAACAAGATATGACATCATAAATTATGCACACAACCTGTCCTGTACACGGCAGCCATGCTGGATGCCGGTATGAGGAGCAGGACAAAAATGCACCACAACTGCCCTGTCTATCCTCACTCCCACAGGTAGGGTTACCAAACAACCGGTTTTACCCAGCTCAGGCGGTTTTACATGCTGGTGTCCAGCGGCCAGCTGGACAGTAAAACTGGCCAATGAGGGGCTGGTTTTCTGCCCACCACTGATTGCTCCTATCCAATATCTGCCCTTGGGAATCCCACCCCCCACAGGTAGTAGTGCTGAAATGGCTGCGATCGCGGCCGGGAGAAACGGTGACTGTCTGTGGGGATCTCAACCCCTTCGGGCAGCAGAGGTGCTGAAACAGCCGCGATCAGTGACTGTACAGCCTGCCAAAAAAAGAAGGATACTAAGTTTGCTGCACAAATAGCTGAATAAATTAAAGGGGCAGTAGGTTACTGCACCACACACACGTACACACACACACATGCGTGTAGTTTAATGGGTCAGTGGGGGTGATGGAGAGGGAGAGAGAGGAGGATGAGGAGTTGGGCGACTGCCTTTTGTTGGCACTGTGCAGTGGCCCATTAAGAGCCTGATTTATTAAACTTTCAACCACGAAAAATGGGGAAACAATCTTAGTAAATCAGGCTCTTAAACCTAAAAAAAAGTAACTGCAAGCCTTTTCGGGGAGGGGGGGGGGGGCATGTACTGTGATCTAGGTTTCGACTTAGGGTTCCAACACTTTGAATCAACTCTGGGACTGGCCCTGATTAATTCACAATATGCTTAGAACCTAGAGGGATTTTTTTTCTCATTTGGCAAGTTTTATAGGGAGGGTTCTAGCTTTGTTCTGCTTTGCACAGAATGTTGGGGAAGGGGCCAGGGTGCAGGGTTCAGTGGATGAAGGATATATGTTTGGATTCAATGCCATATGGGAGAGTATTTGTGGGTTAGAGGGGCCTGAGAAGGGGACAGAGGCTGAATAGGTGCTGAAGAGTTTAAACTCTTGTACCCCCCTCACTTTGATAGGGCCTGCATACACTAAAGCCTACACCATTGCCCTTTCGGCAGTAATTTTTTATTGGCGGGGCAGGAGTGGAGCATGGCAAGCCACAGGTGGCAGGTTTTTCTCTTTCAAAAAGTTGGCAACCCTACCCACAGGCCGCAGCCAGTCACCAGGAAAGTGGCCTGACTCTCACTTATATTGGCTGCAGGCTGGATGATGGCACTTTTAGGAAATAGTGATCAAACCAGGACTTAATTAAGGCATATTACAATGGGCCTTCTAAATATTTTGGGCCGTAGATATGTGCCTGTTTGCCTATGCCTTAATCCAGTCCCGATTCTATAAAATGTTTTCAAACCATTATTTTAAGCAAATTTATTCTGGATTTATAGCACTTGCAATGTGGATGTTACCTAATGAGGTAGAATTATCATTACTGGTGATTTTATTTCTACTACCTCAAAATAATTTTAGCTTATTTTTAAAGAGATTCACCATCTATGAGTAATGCAGTGATAGTCATCCTTTAAAAAACAGAAACACTAGAGGGCAGCAGTGAGGTCTCCACAGACATTTACAGTTCATTATGGAATGCCTTTTGGAGTCCCATACTGCAGGGGTGGGCAATTCCGGCCCTTGTGCACCACAATCCAGGCTGGTTTTCATGATGTCCCTAATGAATATTCATGGACCTATTTCCATACAATGGAAGGCAGTGGATGCAAATAGATCTCATGAATATTCATTAGGGACATCATGAAAACCAGGCTGGATTGTGGTGCACGAGGGCCGGAATTGCCCATCCCTGCCATACGGCATATGTCAGAGGAAGGAGGGGATCAGATCAGCTATGCAAGCATGGAGTCAGAAAGATCCACTTTTTTTTAATTGGAGGAAGTCCGCTCCCGCCAAGGTAACAGGAAAAGCAGCGTCAGGGCAAGGACAGGCTGGGCAGGCAGTACGGGAGGGAGCTGGCGGGACATGAGGAGTTTGGATGAGAGATAAAGGGCAGAAGGGCTATGCTGAACATGGAGGGATGGGGCAAATGGCAAAATTCTGTCATTTAGGGAGAGGCCAGCGTTGCAAGTTGCTCAGGGCGTATTTATGGCTTGGTACAGCCCTCCCTGGTCCCACTAAAATTTTGCCCACAGAGAGCTGTCCATGGGAGATCAGATCCCTGCAGGCAGGGTGGAAGGCCGCTGCAGTCATGGCAAAGACTTTCTATCTGTCCACGGGAGATCCCCATGGGCAGAGAGAAGGAGTCTTTGTGGTGATAGTGGCAGTCTTCCCCTCCTCCTGCGAGCAGATAGGAGTCTGCCACGATTGTAGCCATTCCCTTCTCTTCTGCCTGCAGGAGATGGGATCCCCGCAGGTAGAACAAGAGAGGAAGACTACGGGGGTTAGGAGGTGAAGTTAGGATGGAGCTGGGGGGAGGAGTCAAGGCAGAGTTTGGGCCCCCCCCATCTGAGAGGCATTCCAAGGCCCCTGGATTTGCCTGATGGACGGAGTTCCCGAAGAGAGGTGTAGAGAGAAATAAGAGAAGAGGTAATGAGGAGACACAGAATGTATGCACTTATAGGTCAGAAGGAGAAGTTTCAACTGGATGCGGAAAGATAGGGAGCCAGTGAAGTGACTTTAGAAGGGAGGTTATGTGAGCATACTGACATTGGAGGAAGATTATTTATTTAACAGATTTTTTTATACTGCTTTATCATTTCAGTCAAAGCAGTTTACATTGTAACTTTAAACTTCAGGCTCGGTATGGCCCTGATCCAGCATGTTCGCCCTCTTTCCTTACCCTCCTCCTAGGGTATCTAGGATCTTCCCCTTCCCCCTATCATTGCTGCTGCTCCCACCACCCTACCTTCATGAGAAACAAAGAAATCGGGCTTTTGGGGGTGGCAGCACAGTGTGGCACCACCCTTTAAAGCTGTTGTCTGAACCCACGCACCTGCATGCTCAAGATATGCTGCATCCCACTCACTCTGACATTGGGGTGGGACGCAGAAGGCCTTGAGCATGTGCATGCACACACACAGATTCTGAAAAGGTAGGGTGTGGGAGGTGAAAGCAACGATGGTAGAGGGAAGGGAAGAAGAGGGAGATGCAGTGCTTCCATCTCCTGAAGCCTGACACCTTAGGCGGATGCATAGTCCTCTTAGCGGCAGGGTCAGCCCTAGCCAGAACATACACTAAAGGTGCAGTGGGAGAGTTAAGAAAACCAAGATGGAATAGAACCCCTAAATCTAAGCAAGAATAGGGTATCAAGGAGAAGGTGGTAATCAACAGTGTCAAAAGCAGCAGATAGGTCAAGAAGGTTGAGGACTGAGTAAAGGCCCTTGGATTTGCCAGGATCAAATCACTGGAGACTTTAGCCTGCGCTGTTTCTGTAGAATGTGAAGGACGAAAGCCCGACTGCAGGGCGTTCAGAAAGACTTATTTATTTATTTATTTACATTCTCTTATATACCGCGCTATTCTGCATCAGTGCGATTTACATTGAACAAACTGAAATTACATTGAACAGGGCATTATAACTTGGAGAAAACTATTTTACAGGGAACTACAGAACATCGACTTGAGAGAAATAAAATTTGAGACCGCAATAGTGGACTGCACATTTGAGTAGTTTAGATGCAAAAGGGAGGAAGGAGATTGTCCGATAACTGGAAGGGCAAGTAGGATCAAGTGAAGATTTTATGAGGAGAGGTGTAAGTACAGCATGTTTAACAGCCGCCACAGGAACAGTTGCAGTGGAAGGTGCTAGGTTGAGGATATGACACAGGGAAGGGGTGACAGCAGGAGAGATAGAGCTTAGATGAGTGGGTGGAAATGAGATCAGAGGAGCAGATAGTGAGTTTGGAGAAGGAAAGGAGATGTGCAATTTCTTCCTCGGTGATTTTAGAAAAGGAAGAAAGGGTGACAGAAGTTGAAAGAAGGTTTTGAGAGTGAGGAGGGGAGATGGAGATGGTCTTGTGGTCCTGAAGGAATGAACACTGATCTTGAGAACCTTATCATGAAAGTAGTCAGCCAAGGTCTGGGCAGAAAGTGAAGGTGTGGTCGGGGGAGGGGGAAGATGATGGAGGCCCTTTGAGGAGAGAGTTTAGCATTGTAAAGAGTCAGTGAGGGTCAGATACAAAAGAGTTTGTCAGATGGACGTATTACCCTTGCTTGGCAAGTTCTATGACAGAATAGTAAGAGGTTAGCATAAATAGGTACAAGATTTGAGCCAAAGGTACTCAGCAAAGCGAGCACAGGAACATAGGTACAGTCAAACCTCGGTTTTCATGACTAATCCGTTCAAAAAAGTCTGACTAAAACCAAAATGTATGAAAACTGAAGCAATATTTCCCATAAGAAATAATGTAAATCCAATTAATCCGTTCCAGACACCCAAAAATATTCACAAAAAATACATTTTATAGAGAATAACTATATTTTTCATACAGAAAACAATGAGAAATAAATATAAATGACTAATGAAATGGATAAATGAACATTTAACATCACTTTTACCTTTATTGAAGACTCTTGTTGGCAAAAACAAGAAGGATCTACAAAAAAAAAGCCTCCAGTAAAGGCACCAGCCACAGCCACTGGAAACACCATTCTCCTGCTCAGGCAACCTGGAACACAGAGCTGAGCATGCGTTCCAGAGCCATGTGGCAATGGCTGCAGCAGCACGGGCCTCTGAAGTCTCAGCCAGGCAGAACAGCTCCTGTCACTTCTCTCACCTGCCCGATCGTCACAGGACAGCACACACACACAGATACAGCACTGTAATCTGATTTCCGACTCTCTCACCCGCCTCCGATTCCATCTCAAAAGCAAATTGCAAGCTGGAAAAAATGCTCAGCAGCAGGTTTGGAAGACCCATCAGGACTGGCATGTTTGGAAGACCCATCAAAGTTTCGCCATCAGCAGGGAGTCCCAGCAGGGAGTCCTCTAATTGAAAGCGTGTCGGAAGCATCAGATCAGCCACACTCTCACTCCTTGATTCTTGCTACAGTATTTTTCAAAGGATCGCTGAAAGCAAAGAGGGCTGGATCGCAAAAACAAGCTACGTACTGTACTTTACTGAACGACCCCCCTGGAACGGACCATTTTAAAATTGTACGAAAACCGAGCAGATGTACGAGAACCGGGACAAAATCTCATTGAAAAAAAGACGTCGAAAACCGAAGCTTACGAAAACTGGGGCATACGAAAACTGAGGTCTGACTGTATCAGATTTTAGAGATCAGCCAAGACCAAGATACAATACGCTTTAATTTTACCCTAGTTATATAAGTTGCCTATGTCAGGCTGTACCTGTTGTAACCCACCTTTGGTGAATATCTTCATAAATATGGTTAATAAATCTTAATAAATAAGTTAAAATAAATTAAAAGTTTTGGTTCCACAGATAGAAAATAAAACAAGTGAAATTATTACGCATATGGAAGGTCATTTTATAATGGGGTGTATATGTTTGGAGTTGGAGAAGGCCCATATTTTTAATCTATTTTATAAAGATGCTGGGCAGCAGCAGAATGGGATAGTGTTGACGGTGGAGGATCACATTTCTGTGACAACGGCAACAACACCAAACTTAAACTGCGCGGAAGAAAGGCCCGGCAATCTACTTCTGTATCTTGCCATGAAAACCCAATGGATAGTTACAACAAAACAAATTGTGCTGTAGTGCTGGAAGATGAGACCCCCAGGTCGGAAGGCACTCAACTAGCTACTGGGGAAGAGCTGAAGACTTTTCAGAGTAAAGCCAGCATTTATGATGTGGTTGGATCAAAGCCCTCGGGACGTCTGACTGCTGATGTAGCTGCGCATGAAATGAGAGTCAAAAGCTGTAAAGATGTCTTACACATTGGAACATGGAACGTACGAAGCATGAACCAAGGGAAGTTGGAGGTGGTCAAGAATGAAATGGAACGTGTACAACTTGATCTGTTGGGTGTCAGCGAACTGAAATGGACTGGCATCGGGCACTTTGCATCCGATGATCACATGGTCTACTATGCTGGAAATGAAAGACAAAGAAGAAATGGTGTTGCATTTATAATAAAGAAGAAACTTGCAAGAACTGTAATGAAATACAATGCAGTCAGCGAACGCTTAATCTCTATTCGTCTACGAGGAATGCCTATCAACACAACTATAATTCAAGTATATGCCCCAACAACAGCTGCAGAAAAGAATGAAATTGAAGAGTTCTATGAACAAGTACAAGCTGAAATTGACAGAACATGCAAACAGGATATTCTGATAGTCATGGGTGATTGGAACGCAAAGGTTGGCAACAAAGAAGAAGACAAAGTAGTTGGAAAATATGGACTTGGCAACAGAAATGAAGCTGGAGAAAGACTGGTAGAATTCTGCAAGACCAACGATCTATTCATCTCGAACACCTTCTTCCAGCAACACAAGCGGCGACTGTACACATGGACTTCACCAAATGGATTGTATAAAAATCAAATTGACTACATCTGTGGAAGTCAACGATGGAAAAGCTCTATAACATCAACAAAGACAAAACCTGGAGCTGACTGTGGTACAGATCATCAACTATTAGTATGCAAACTCAAGCTAAAGCTGAAAAAGAGCAAACCACTCATGAATGCAGCAAAATATGATCTTGAGAATATACCACTGGAATTTAAAGACTGCCTGCAAAATCGATTTGCTGCTTTAGATACAAATGATAGAGTTCCAGAAGAGTTATGGAATGACATCAAGAAGGTTGTGTTGGAAGAAAGCGAGAAGTCTCTACAAAAGGTAAAAAAGAAAAAACGGCCAAAATGGATGACAGAAGAAACTCTGAAAATTGCCCAGAAACGCAGAGAAGCTAAAGCCAGAGGAGAAAGAAAGACAATCACAGAACTCAACAGAGATTTCCAACGTGCAGCAAGACAGGACAAGGAAAAGTACTACAATGACGCATGCAAGGAAATAGAAGCAGAAACTATTAGAGGAAGAACAAGATCAGCTTTCCTAAAGCTACGAGAGTTAAAGAATAAGTTCCAGCCTCGAATTGGAATGTTACAAGATGCTCAAGGTTCTATGTTGAATGATGCTGAGAAGATCAAGAAAAGATGGAAGGAATATTGTGATGGGGCCCGTGGTTAGAGCCCTTATTGCCCTGTATAGGCGGTTGCCTAGGGCCTATGAACAAGTAATTGCTCTGGCTTGTTAAATAAAAGAGTCTTTTCAGAGCAATTTTGAATGAAACTTAAAGTGGGTTTTATTCCCCGTCCCGCTCGGACTTGTCAAGAAAACAGAAACTCAAAGATGAACAGAGCAACAAATTAATGGCAAACAAATAATCCTTATTTCCTGTACAAAGTTCTCTTTGTATTCATTCACATAGCAAGGCTGCGTTTGTAACACATGCTGCATTCCATGGGAATGGGCTCCGGAAGATTGCTAGCGTCTTCCCATATCATATTCTCCTCAGCAGTGCCCAAACTCCCTGTGTCAGACTCCTCATACAAATCGCGCTCAGACACAGTGTCCTGTGATAAATCACTGTAATAATCAAAAGAGGCTCTTCTCCCTTCAGGGCTATACCTCTCTGGCCTGTGGTATCTTCTGCCTGGGCTCTCCTCCCAGAATAACAGTTCTGAACCACCTTGCTGCTTGTAGTTATATTCAGGACCACGCCCTTGGTACTTAGGGGTTTTAAACTTCTCCCTATAATCATATGGAGGATTCCTTCTCTCTGCAGGGACTGCCTTAATACTTGGCTCCCTATACCTTATGGCTTTTGCCTTCCAGGCTGGTTGTGCAGGAGTATAATTAGACTTAGTTTTACACCTACTTCTTAGGCTGCAGACGTGCTTGGAGTTCCCATCCCCCAACACTTTCCTCTCACAGTGACCTCTGCCTTGAGCTGGCACATACCGGTCTCTAGTGTAGTGGGATCCTCCTAGCTTCTCTTTCAGGTTATTTCTGGTAGCAGGTTTACTCTTGGAACAGCTTGCCTTGAACCTCTCTTCTCAAGAGCTGGAGTCAGACTCACTTCCTGGTTCTCCGTGAGAAGAGTTTCCTCCCAGCAATCCCCTGGGGTTTCTGCTCAGCTGATGAGAGTCACACCTCCTGCTATTCTCTGCAACCCGACCTGCAGTCCTACTCTCTGCAGTTCCCTTTGGTGTTCGTGTTCTTGCTCCTCCTCTTGCCACTCCCAATCTACTCCACTGACTGGAACCTTGCCTTAAGTAATCCCTAGCTCTGCACGTGACCTGGGGATTTTCACTCAGGTGTTCCTGATGGGATTTTTGTTTGCTACGTAGCAAGAATTTCCCTTGCTCCGGTGAATTAGAGTGCCTAGTGCTGCTTTCTAAAGCTGACTCTGAGGTAAGTCTTTCTTTTACCTGAATTTGCATAGGCTGTGTACCCCTTGCTGCATCACATATCCCCCCTCTTAAGATATTCCGTGATGGTGAACTCATGTGCACACAGCGCGGAATCTGTCCTGGCCTCATGAGTGGTCCCTCATACCTGCTGTACAATGGGTCACCCTCCTCCCAGGGTTTTTGGGGACATGTGTGTTCTGCCCGGTACTGGGGTAGTATTTTAAAACGGCTAACAGTGGCCATCCTTTCATGCCATGGTTTCAAAACATTTATGTGGTACGTCTGAAGGCGTCCCCTGTCATTCTTGACCACATATGATACCGGACCCTTGCGGTCCATTACCGTATAGGGACCCTTCCACCGGGCCTCAAATTTTGGCCCTGGATCAGTGACCATTACCACGACCTTATCGCCTGTGGCCAACTGTCTAGGTTTTTTACCCCTGTCGTAATATTTTTTCTGTGTTTTCCTACTATCCTGTAGATTCTTATCTGCGGCTTGAGATGCCCTCTGGAGGCGACTCCGTAGCCCGCAAAGAAACTGGGGAACTCCTATTTCTTCCTCACCCGGTTCCACCCACTGGTCTCTCAATATGTCCAAGACCCCTCGTGGTGCCCGTCCGAACATAAGTTCGTAGGGAGATGTTCCTAGGGAGGTTTGCATCCGTTCCCTGCTAGCATATAGGACAAATGGGAGCATAACATCCCAGTCCGCCATTTGCCCTTCTAACCCCCTCCTCAGCAACTGCTTAAGGGTTTGGTTAAATCGTTCCACCAGACCGTTTGTCTGTGGATGATAAGCCGCTGTTTTTATATGGGTGATGCCAAAAGCATCCCATACCTGCGCTAAGTACCTTGAGACAAAATTGCTTCCTCTGTCTGTGAGCATTTCCCTCGGGAAACCTACCTCACAGAATAATTTTATTAATTCTGTGGCTATGAACCTGGCAGAAATGTTCCGTAAAGGAATTGCCCAGGGGAACCTAGTGGCTACATCCATGATAACTAGGATATATTGAAATCCCCTAGGGGTTCTTATCAGGGGCCCTACAATATCCATTGCCATTCTCTTAACTGGTTCCGTTATGGTAGGCGTTTGGATCAGGGGAACTCCTGCAGGCTTTGCAGCGCTTACTCGCTGACAAGCCGGACAAGCCTTGCAGAATTTCTTTGTCTCTCGAAATACTCCCGGCCAATAAAAACGCTCGAGAATTTGGTCGAGTGTGGCCTGTACCCCTTTATGCCCTCCAATGGGGTGGTCGTGAGCGAGCCTCATGACAACTGCCTTAAATGTGGTAGGAACTACCAACTGTTTCCTAATGGCATCATTATGGGGATTACTACTTTCCCTATATAAAATATCATCCTCTAAGAGGAATCTAGGGAGCACGTCTCTATCCGTCTTTGCAAACTCGAAGGCGTATTTTAATACAGGGTCTGCCTTCTGTTCTTTAGCAAAGGACGGAAACTTTTTTACTAAGTCTGCCGGTACCCAGGGTAACCCTTGCCCATCGGCTACTCCGGCTCTCAACTGGGCTCGGTGTTGCCTCTCCCGGCGCTTTTCACCCTTGCTTTTCTTTTTTCCTTCGCTAGGGGTAGCAATTAAATCATCATGTCTGGGAAGCTCGTGTAGGCCTTCATCTGCCCTCACCTCTTCCCCCTCTTCGGGTTCTATCTCACCCTCTTCTATTACTGGGACAGGATTTTCCTCTACTAGAGTTTCACTAGGGGGTCTCAGTCCCTTCGCCTGAGATCTGGTGGAAACTAATCCTCCCTTTATGTATGTATTGCTCTCTATGCCTTTATAGAAGGGTGGCCAATCTCTTCCCAACACTATATCGTACGGTAGCCTGGGAATAATGGCTACTAAGACTTCCCTTCGTGTGCCTAAGCCCTTAACTTTTACCCTATACAAAGGATATGAAGTTGTTGCACCATGCACACATTGTATTTTCGCTGTGCCTTCTTGCTGACTCGGGGGAAAACCCCTCTGGGCCTGTATGGTTTTCCACAAACGGCGGGAGACCATACTTTGGTCGGCCCCCGAGTCAAGCAAGGCCTTAGCTGGGACTCCCTGTACCTCCACATCTACACGGAAACCTGCAGCTGTGTGGTGCTCATGGCCAGTGACAAGTGCTGTACGAGACATACATTCTCTCTTTAAGTGCCCACTTTTCCCACACTTAAAGCACTTTAACATTTTGTTACCATCCATTTTTATACACCTGGATTCCTTTGAATCCCCTCTGTTCCTTGGAGAAACATTTATACCTCTTACAGAATTGGCTAACCCTGACCTGCTGCTAGCGCTGGCTTCTTTCATTACTTCAGCCTCAAAGAACCTTTCGGTTAGGTGCGCTGCTTCAGCAGAGGTTCTACAATTCTGTAGGGTCAGAAATGTTCTAACCTCTTCTGGTACTGCATCAAAGAATTGCTCTAATACGATTAGATCAATTACCTCTTCCATCGGTTTACCCTCGGGTTCAAGCCACTTTAAAACCAGCCCATGCACTCTGTGATACAGTGCCTTTGGGGTTTCATCCAGTTGAATCCGGGTAGACCGTAGCATGCGTCTGTACGCGGTAGGGGTTAAGCCCAACCTACCACGCACAGCTCTTTTAACCTCTTGATAATCAGCTGCTAACGCTGCTGGCATGGCCCTGTAGGCTGCCTGAGCCTCACCGGTTAGTGCTGAGGCCAGCCTAACGGCTAATTGCTCTTGTGGCCATTTTGCATTAAGAGCTATTCTCTCAAATGTTTGCACAAAGTCATCGAAATTGTCATTAGCATGCATTTGTCCCAGTGTCCAAATCCCACAGCTCTGTGGGCCTACCCCACAGATAGGTACTGCTGCTGGTGACTCTTCCTTCTTTGGCTCCTTCAGGAGAGTAAGCATTAAGTCCGTCAGGGGCTTCTGTTGCTCCACCAGGGCAGCGATGGCCTGCTCCTGGTTCTGCCGAGCTAGCTCTCCCTGCTTCTCGAACTGGCTGCTCATCCACCTGAGAACCTCCTGTGCATCCATCGTGGTCGTCTTTTTTTTTCTGGAAAACAAATCAGAAACACGCAAACCCAAGTGTGGCACAATAATACAAGGAAAAATTTCTTCCTCCCAAGCCTTCTCCTTCTCACCAGCGATCCTCCCAACCTGTGCCCAAATACCCGTTACCTGAGCAAGGTGGAGGTTCTTATTTTGAGAAGGTGCTTGCCGTCGCACTCTTGGAATCCTGGATCCTCCTCTGGGCGTGTCAACTTCGCTCTTCCCGCGTCGTTGCTCCCCTCCGTAGTTTCTTGTCTCCTGGACTGGATCCGATAAAACTACGCCAACTTGTGATGGGGCCCGTGGTTAGAGCCCTTATTGCCCTGTATAGGCGGTTGCCTAGGGCCTATGAACAAGTAATTGCTCTGGCTTGTTAAATAAAAGAGTCTTTTCAGAGCAATTTTGAATGAAACTTAAAGTGGGTTTTATTCCCCGTCCCGCTCGGACTTGTCAAGAAAACAGAAACTCAAAGATGAACAGAGCAACAAATTAATGGCAAACAAATAATCCTTACTTCCTGTACAAAGTTCTCTTTGTATTCATTCACATAGCAAGGCTGCGTTTGTAACACATGCTGCATTCCATGGGAATGGGCTCCGGAAGATTGCTAGCGTCTTCCCATATCATATTCTCCTCAGCAGTGCCCAAACTCCCTGTGTCAGACTCCTCATACAAATCGCGCTCAGACACAGTGTCCTGTGATAAATCACTGTAATAATCAAAAGAGGCTCTTCTCCCTTCAGGGCTATACCTCTCTGGCCTGTGGTATCTTCTGCCTGGGCTCTCCTCCCAGAATAACAGTTCTGAACCACCTTGCTGCTTGTAGTTATATTCAGGACCACGCCCTTGGTACTTAGGGGTTTTAAACTTCTCCCTATAATCATATGGAGGATTCCTTCTCTCTGCAGGGACTGCCTTAATACTTGGCTCCCTATACCTTATGGCTTTTGCCTTCCAGGCTGGTTGTGCAGGAGTATAATTAGACTTAGTTTTACACCTACTTCTTAGGCTGCAGACGTGCTTGGAGTTCCCATCCCCCAACACTTTCCTCTCACAGTGACCTCTGCCTTGAGCTGGCACATACCGGTCTCTAGTGTAGTGGGATCCTCCTAGCTTCTCTTTCAGGTTATTTCTGGTAGCAGGTTTACTCTTGGAACAGCTTGCCTTGAACCTCTCTTCTCGAGAGCTGGAGTCAGACTCACTTCCTGGTTCTCCGTGAGAAGAGTTTCCTCCCAGCAATCCCCTGGGGTTTCTGCTCAGCTGATGAGAGCCACACCTCCTGCTATTCTCTGCAACCCGACCTGCAGTCCTACTCTCTGCAGTTCCCTTTGGTGTTCGTGTTCTTGCTCCTCCTCTTGCCACTCCCAATCTACTCCACTGACTGGAACCTTGCCTTAAGTAATCCCTAGCTCTGCACGTGACCTGGGGATTTTCACTCAGGTGTTCCTGATGGGATTTTTGTTTGCTACGTAGCAAGAATTTCCCTTGCTCCGGTGAATTAGAGTGCCTAGTGCTGCTTTCTAAAGCTGACTCTGAGGTAAGTCTTTCTTTTACCTGAATTTGCATAGGCTGTGTACCCCTTGCTGCATCACAATATACAGAGTTTTTATATGATAAAGATCAAGTGGACCAACGGCCGTTTCAACCTGTACCTTATGATCTGGAATCATTGGTGATGAAAGAAGAAGTTGAAGCAGCATTGAAAGCCTTATCAAAGAACAAAGCACCAGGCATTGATTGCATTCTCATAGAAGTATTACAGCAATCTGATGCAGCTGTTACCGTATTTATATGCAGAACAAATCATCAGAGAAGCAGGATTGTATGAAGACAACAGAGGTGTGAAGATTGGTGGAAGACTCATCAACAACCTTCGCTATGCTGATGATACCACATTACTGGCGGAAAGTGAAGATGATCTGAAACATTTGCTTCTCACAATCAAAGAACATAGTCTCAAAATGGGCCTGCACCTTAATGTAAAGAAGACAAAGATCATGACAACTGGCATAATCAACAGGTTCATCGTCGAAGGAGAAGAAATTGAAATCGTGAACAACTTTAACCTACTTGTACCTTGGATCAACTATCAATAAAGAAGCAACAAGCAGTCAAGAAATCAGACGACGCATTGCTCTTGGCAGAATGGCTATGAAAGACCTAGATAAGATTCTCAAGAGCAGAGATGTCTCTCTCCATACAAAGATTCGACTTGTTCAAGCCATGGTATTTTCAATAACATCATATGGATGTGAAAGCTGGACAGTGAAAAAGATAGACAGGAAGAAAATTGATATCTTTGAATTATGGTGCTGGTGGCGAATACTGTGTATACCATGGACTGCCCGAAGAACAAACCAGTCTGTACTAGAGGAGATCAAACCTAAGCTTTCTTTAGAAGCTCAGATGATAAGACTTTGACTTTCATACTTTGGACACATCATGCGGAGAAAGAGATCATTAGAGAAAGACATCATGCTTGGCAAGATAGAAGGTCAACGCAAAAGAGGAAGGCCAGCAATGAGATGGATCGATACAATAACAGCAGCTACGGGTACCAGTCTGTCAACAATGAGTCGCCTGACTGAAGACCGAACACAATTTAGGATAGCTATCCAGAGGGTCGCCATGAGTCGACTCCGACTCGACGGCACTTAACAACAACAACAAAAGACGCTTGGGTACTTATGTGTCTTTATAAATGCTAGCACAAATCTTGCCAAAATAGCTCCTAGATTGTGGGTGCTGACATTTTATGCCTACTCAGAAGCAGGAGTAAATTTTAGCGCATACGGTTAAGTGTGTTTTATAAAATATACACAGGGCCGTACTGAGCAAGAATCGCGCCCTATGCATCTTGAACATCTGCCTCCCTCCCCCCTCCCCCATACCTCCATCTAGCAACTTTCTGGACAGCGGCGCTCTAAGCGATCTCTCCCTCCTTGCTCTGATGTCGTGTCAGAGGAGGGAGGGACCAGACCTGCTTAGAGTACCATAAGAAGGCTTAAGGGGCGCATTTCAGCTGTCTGCTGTTGCCTGCCGCCACTGAGACAGCTGAAAATGCGCCCCTTAAGCCTTTGTGCCCTGTGCGGCCGCACCGCTCGCACATGGCTAGGTACGGTCCTGAATATACATGTACATTTTATTTTATTTTTTTATTTAACAGGTTTTTTGTACCGCTTTATCATTAAATCAAAGCGGTTTACATTATAACTCACATGTTTACAAGGAACTCTTTATAAAACACACATTTACAAAAAGACACATTTACAAAAAACTTGTTATGAGGGGGAGGGGACAAGCCTATTTACAGAGAGATTTAGAGAGAACATATATACATAGGTATTATGTGAAGCCTAAAGTATGGGTGGTGGTTAAACTGTTCAAGAGTTAAATAGGTTCATTGAGTTGATTAGAAAAGAGGAAGGTCTTTAGCTGTTTTCTGAAGTCCTTCATATCAGTGGTGGATCTCAGTTTCCCATGGAGCGCGTTCCAGATAACAGGTGCAGCAAAGGAGAATGCTCTTTTTGTAGTCGATTCTCTTGAATCCTTGTATGCAGAGGGTGTAGGGATGGTGTCTTTCATACTTTGTCTCTTAGGCCTGTTGCACTGCAACTCTGTCCACACTCTGCCCAAACTCCCTACTCTACAAGTATGCCCCTAAGTGCACCGTACATACTTTTAGGAAGCACCTTATTTTATAAGAGGCCTTTTATGCATGGAAAACATTTATACAATTACGTCCATAGAGTGTAATTTAATAACTGTCCACCTATGAAGGAAACACATGTAGGCATCTATTTTAAGTCAATTTTATAAAGACACATAGGCGCCTAGGGGTCATTTATAAAATACTAGCATGAATCCTGTGGAAATTGTGGCTCTACTAAATCTATGTACATTTACACCAACTCCAGAGCAGATGGAAATGTGCATGGCTGAAGTACGCGTGTAGATGTGTGTTTTATAACCTGTGCATCCCCTACATCTTTGCGTGGTTCGCATGCCTTTTTGTCACCACATACATCTCTACACACACAACCGCTAGGGAATATTATAGGAAGTCGTATATGCAAATACAAAGTCTTTACATACTAAAAATCCTAATGCGTAATGAGGGGTTAGTTCAGGTGTCCTTTTGTTCTCTAATCCTCTTTCTTTTCACTCTGCAGATTGGCTGCTTTGAGTAAGTACTATTTTGAGGTACTGCACAAGCAGAACGATGTGGGAACAGACCACGTAGAAGTGGCGGTAAGTCTGAATGGTAGCGGCATATTTTTAGGGTATGACTTTATGAAGTCACCAATTGAATTTAACTTAATTTAGAGTTTATATTGCATTTAACCACCACAGTTTAATATGGAGTATGACAGTGAATTAATTAAACTTATGCAACATAAAACTCGTGATAATAAAAGCAATCCAAAAGAACAAACATCCTTCGGGAAACTGAAAAAAGTACAATTATCATAAATACAAAATGTAAAAATTATTATTATTTCCTTTACTCTTGTCTAAACATCGTAACATGAAACCCCAAAACTTTGGAACAAAATGCCTGAATGGTTACGGGGGAGGTCAATTATATGGACCATTTCAAAAAAATGTTAAGACATGGCTATTTCCCAGCTAGGTTGGGGAAATGGGACAGGGAGGTTCTTCTTGATCTCTCTATTGGTGCAATGTTTATGGTTTTTGTTTTTAGCAGATGCAATTTTAATACAGGGTGAGGAGATTTTGAAGGTTTTTAATTGTATGGTTTGGTGTTTTTAGTGTACACTCCATCGAGAGGGCATTCCAGATATCTGCCACCCTTCTTCTACAGAAAGGGTGGTGGATGTCTGGAATATCCTCCCAAAGGAGGTGGTGGGACAAAAAAAGTGATGGAATTCAAAAAGGCATGGGACAGACACAGAGGATCCATAGGTTGCAAATGGATAGAATCAAAGAAAACGTAAATAACTTTAACACTTCAAGAAATAGAGGGGGGCTAACCTGCACGGAGCAGTGGGTACAACCTTAAACAAAGACATAGAGAAGGGTAACCTGCATGAATGGCAGATAAACTCTAGCCACCTTATTGGGCAGAGTAGATGGGCCATGCTGGTTTTCATCTGCTGTCATTTATTATGTTACTTTATTGAAACATAGAAATATTAAACAACTTTGGCAGATAAAGTTCATACGGCCTATGTAGTCTGCCCATCCTATGAGAATTACTAGTTTCTATAGTCCCTTTCTCTCCCCCAGAGATCTTCTGTCTTTGCTCAGTGCTTTCTTGAATTGAAAAACATTTTTTGTCTCTACCACCTCCACTGGCAGCCGTTCCATATATCCATCACCCCTTCTATCAAGAAAGATTTCCTCAGATTACTCCTGAGTCTGTCCTCTTTCACCTTCATTCTATGACCCCTCATTCCAGAGCTTTCTTCCAACTGCAAGAGGCCTCTTCCTGTGCATTTTTACCGCAGTGGTATTTAAATACCTCTGTCATAAAACTCCCTCCCAGTTTTCCTCCAAAGAATACATAGTGAGATCTTTAAGTCTGACCCCATACACCTCATAATCATTGGCCATTTTTGTATCTATCCTCTGGACGGCTCCCTTTTTTCTATGTCCTTTTGAAGACGCAGCCTATATAGTATACATTACTCCAACTGACGTCTTCCTAGAGACATATATAAAGGCACTCTCACCTCCTTTTTCCTGCTGGGTCATTCCTCTTTCTATACACCCAAGCATTCTTCTGGCTTTTGCCGTCACTTTTTCTACCTGTTTGCCCACTTTGATACCCCTAGGTCCCACTCTTCTTTTATGCGTTGAAGTACTTCACCCCATATACTAACCTACTCCCTTGGGTTTTTACAGCCCAAATCCATGACCTTGCATTTTTTAGCATTAAATCTTATCTATCAAATTCTCAATCATTTTTCAAGCTTTGCTAGATCCCTCCTCATGTTATCCACACAAACCAGGGTGTCTACCCTGTTGCAGATTTTGGTAGTATCCACAAAGAGGCATACCTTTTCCGACAGACCTTCCGCAATATTGCTTACAAAAATGTTAAAAGGAGTAGGACCAAGGACTACTCCCTGAGGCATGCCACTTGAGTAAATTCCATTTACCATTACTCTCTGTTGCCTCCCATTCAACCAGTTTCTTATCCAGGCAGTCACTTTAGGGTCTATCCCAAATGCACTCAGTTTATTTATAAATTGCTGATACAGAACAGTGTCAAAGGTCTTGCTGAAAATCTGAGTATACCACTAGCTCTCTCTCACAATCTAGTTCTCTGGTCACCCAGTCAAAGAAATTAATCAGATTCATCTGAATACCTATCTTTATTAAAGACATCTCGAATCTTGTAATGCACCTAGGGAAGAACAACCCAAACTATGGTTACACGATGCAAGGTTCCACATTAGGAACCACCACCCAGGAAAAAGATTTAGGCGTTATTGTGGATAACATGTTAAAACCCTCGGCCCAGTGTGCAGCGGCGGCCAAGAGAGCAAATAGAATGCTAGGTATCATAAGGAAAGGAATGGAAAATAAAACAAAAGATATTATAATGCCTCTATATCGTTCCATGGTGAGACCGCACCTTGAATATTGTGTGCAATTCTGGTCACCGTATCTTAAAAAGGATATAGCGATTTTAGAAAAGGTCCAGAGAAGAGCTACCAAAATGTAAAGGGGATGGAAGGATACTCCTATGAAGAAAGGCTAAAATGGTTAGGGCTCTTTAACCTGGAAAAGAGACGGCTGAGGGGTGATATGATAGAAGTCTATAAATTAATGAACGGAGTGGAAGGGGTAAACGTAGATCGATTGTTAACCTTATCAGAATATAGAAAGACTAGGGGACATGCAATAAAGCTACAGGGTAAACTATTTAAGACTAATAAAAGAAAATATTTTTTCACTCAACGTGTAATCAAACTCTGGAATTTGTTACCAGAGGATGTAGTAAAGGTTGTTAGTGTAGCTGGGTTTAAAAAAGGTTTGGACAAGTTCCTGGAGGAAAGGTCCATAAACCATTATTAAGAAGGGACCCAGGATATCAATGCTTGAGCCAATACAAGCATTGTGGAACCTGTGTCTCTTGGGGAAACTGCTAGGTACATATGACCTAGATTGGCCACTGTTGGAAACAGAATACTGGACTTGATGGACCTTGGTCTGACCCAGTATGGCATATCTTATGTTCTTATGGATTCCAGAAACTGCATTATCTTCTGCTTTAGCAGGATTTCCATTGATTTACTTACCAGAGGTCAGACTAACCAATCTGTAGTTACCAACCTCTTCTTTACTTCTGCTTTTGTGGACAGGAACCACATTTTCCCAACTCCAGTTCTCTAAAGAAATATTGAGAAGGTCAACCAGCAGAGCCACCAATACTTCTCTAAGTTCCTTCAATACCCTTGAATGACTCCCATCTGGCCCCATCGCTTTGTCGACATTTAATTTAGACTTCAACTTCCATACTTTGGACACATCATGCGAAGAGAAAGATCGGTGGGAAAGACATCATGCTTGGCATGGTAGAAAGTCAATATAAAAGAGGAAGCTGGCAATGTGATGGATTGTTATGAAAACAGCATCTAGGACAACTATGCACAGGGTTCCCATGAGCCAACATCAACTCCACAGCACTTAACAAACAAACAAACATGTTTAGCTAACTCCTCACAAACACGGTCTTCTGAAAATAGTTTGAGTTCTACCTCACTTCCACTGCTATTTGTGTTTTATTTTCTGAGGTTCCATTCCTGGCCCTTCATCTGTGAATACAGAACGGAATATTTGTTAAGAAATGCTGCTTTACCCTTATCAGCCTCTACATAGTCCTCTCCTTCAACCTTGAGTCTTTCAATGCCGCCTTTGCACGTCCTCCTGCCACTAATCAGGGCCAGCCCAAGGGTTTCTACTGCCCCAAGCAGATGCCCCTGCCATGCCACCCCCTTCCCTGCTGCTGCCCCCTCCCTGAATCCATTGTCTCATCTTGCGGGACAAGGGGTGGCAACGGCAGCGGTACAACAATGTTTTGAAAGCAGCTGCTTTGGTGCCTGAGGTAGGCCATGTGCTTTAGCGCCCACATGGCTTGCTGCTCCTGCCCCTCTCCGACAGGAAGTTGCATCAGAAGGGGGGCAGGAGTGGCAGGCCATGATTTTTGTGCTGAAGCACATGACCTGCAGCCCACCAAGGTCTGCTGCACTATGTGAATGCCTAGTCCACCTAGTGGCCCTGTCACTAACCTTTCTTTAAAAAAAGGTCTTGTCCACGTGTTTTACTGTATTGACTTTTTTTTTCTTCTATTAATATCTTTGCTTTCCTGACTATATTACCAGCTTCCTTTAGCTTCTCCAGATATTGTTTTGCTTTCTCTTCCTGCGATCTCTTATAGTTTATGAAGACTATCCTTTTCAGCTACTTCTTTTAAGAACCATAATGACCTCTTTTTCTTAAACTTATTTACTTTCCTAACAATAGGTTCATTGCTCTTATACAAACATAGAAACATGACGGCAGAAAAAGACCAAATGTCCTATCTAGTCTGCCCTTCCATATCAATCACTACAAGAGTCTCCTTTTTTTCCTTTAAGGAGCCTCTGTGTTTGTCCAATGCTTTTTGAATTTAGATACTATCCTCATCTCTACCACCTCCAATGGGAGACTGTTCCATGCATCTTCCACTCTTTCCATAAAGAAATATTTCTGCATATTACTTCTGAGTCTATCCCTTTTCACCCTCATCCTATGTCCCCTCATAGTAGAGCTTGCTTTCAATTGAAGGAGGCTCTCTTGTGCATTTATGCCACAGATGTATTTAAACGTCTCTGTCATATTACCTCTATCCCATTGTTCCTCTAAAGTATACATGTTAAGGTCCTTAAGTCTGTCCTCATATGCTTTATAATGAAGACCACTAACCATTTTAGTAGCCACCCTCTGCACCTACTCCAATCTGTTTATATCCTTTTGAAGGTGCAGTCTCCAGAATTTCACACAATACTCCAAATGAGGTTGCACCAAAGACTTATACAGAGGCACTATCACCTCCTTTTTTTGCTGGCCATTCCTCTCCCTATGCTCCCGAGCATCCTTCTAGCTTTCACTGTCACCTTTTCTACCTGTTTAGCTATTTTGAGATCATCAGACCACTCCTAGGTTCTGTTCTTCTTTCGTGGACAGAAGTACTTCCCTCTCTATTCTGTACTGCTGCCTTGGATTGTTGCACCCCAAATTCATCACCCTACATTTTTTAGCATTAAATCTCAGCTGCCAAATTCTAGACCATTCTTCAAGCCAGCTATCCTAGTTTAAAGCCCTTCTCAGTAGATTAGCCAGTCTACCTTAGAAGACACTTCTCCCCTACTTCGACAGGGGAATGACATCTTTACTCTGCAGCCCTTAGAAAATCATGTTATGGTCCAGGAAGCCAAAATGCTCATGATGATGCCATCCACACAGCCAGGCATTCATCTCTAGGATGTAAGCCATTTGGCCCTGGCCTTGACCCTCGACAAAGAGGATTGAGGAGACTACCACCTATGCACCTAACTACTTCACCTTCGTTCTCAGAGACACAAGTTACTTTTGATATGCTAAGATGGGAACCTAACAGTATCATTTGTGTCAGCATGGATGAATAGCATTGGATAATAGTCAGTCAACTTGAGGAATCTCAGCAAACTCTCTATAGTGTCTCAGATTTTGGCACCAGGCAGACAACATACCTTCCAGGACATCATGTCTGGATGGCAGATGGACATCTCTGTACCCCTCAGAAGGGAGTCACCAACCACCACTACCCTTTGCTTCTGAGTGTTTGCTAATCCTACAGCTTTGAGGTTTTTGAGCTCCAATACCTCATGCTTGTGAGATGTTGCCTCTTCCACTTTCAGGACTGCATACTGGTTTCTCAGTTCTAGGGAAGGTGGAGTCAGTGTGTCGAATCTGCAGGCTCTGGTGATGTGTCTTTACGTATAGCATCATCTTTTCTTCTGTTGAAGATCTTAGATGCCTCTAGAAGCATTTCACCAGTAACAATGGCCTCTTTGGAAGCCTGTAGGTGGCATATAAGATTTTTAAATAAATTAATAAAATAGGGTTTCTTTAAATCCAGTTCTGTAACCTTTGCTGTAAGTTCAGTATCTGTTATGTAATGAATACATAATAACATATTTGAATTTGTGCAAGCCTGGAACTTGTTTGTCGTAACACTTCTATGAGGTTTTAAATCATATTGTACATTCATGAACATTTATACATCCGCTCGCATTTTGAACATAAGTATCTGTAAAGCAGGTGTATATTCAGTAACATGATTTAAAACTGTGGTGAGTTCCATTGTTATGCTAATGCAATAAATATTTCTGTGCTACTGTACATTCAAGGGGTAATTCTATGAGAGGGCACTTATGTCAAAGTAAAAAAAAGGGCACGCATTTTATTCTCATTAAAATAAGCACCCAGAACCAGCCTCAATAATGTGCTATCAGGCATAAATTTACACCTGTTCCTAAGAAGATATATATATATATAGGTGCAAGTACTCTATGCACACACCATGCTCCACTCAAAGTACGAGTAACCCTGGGTGGTTACTCCGGTTTACACTGTGCCACTTTCCTCCTGATACAGCCGTTGTCATACTTGGCGAAACTGGAGTTGAGCGGTTGTTACACGCTGGCACATGTTTTCAGCGCTGGTAGGGAACTGATTCAGCTAAATGGTTTTAAATTTTATGTGCATAGAAAACGTTAAATAACTATAGCTGTGATGTGGGGGACTTATGAACAATGTACAGTGGGAGCATTGTGTTTGACCCGACCTTAGTTATCTTTGGCGGGTTTCTCCCAGCTGAGGTCCCCCATGTTCCCTCACTAAATGCTTAGAAAAAATTGTGTTTTAAGCGGTGTAACCTACCTTATAAATGCTTTTTTGGTAGTGCTCTCAGTTGGTTTTGGTATTCCTTTTGAGCCCTTATTTTGTGGAGTTGGTATGTGGTGCTGGTATAAGAATGCCAATGCATGGTGTGGGCGGATAAGTATAGGGCCATGAATGTGCAGGTTAGGCTGTGCTGATTTCAGGTGCGGGAGAGCGCTCACGATAAAGAGTTATTGATGTGACAAGAGTGTTTTGTGGGGCAGTTAAGGGCAGTTAGACAGACAGAAATGCTGGTGAGTGAGATGGTGGGTGGGAAAGCTCTTGAGGTCACGGTGCTCAGATGACTATTTTTGAAAGAAAGCGTGAGTGTTCATCTTGGAAAAGTGTCTGAGATGCTAACAGAGTTAATAACTGAAATTATGTACCTTGAATGTGAAAAAAAGTATTCTTCACTGAGTGAATGTAGACGACTGAATCATCTGACAGGGTTAATAGAGAATACCGAGCCAGATTCTTCCTAGTCTGATTAAAATCCTGACCTTAAAAAAACACACTCATTAGTGGTCAGACCTGGAACAGGCTGTTCGGCATCTGAGCAGACTTACTACAGAACTGTCTAAAAGAGCAAAGCTCTGAAAACAAGCCTGTTTACCAAGCTGAATATTTAAAAATAAAATAATAAAATGCTTGAGAATTTTACTTATTCTGTGAGCAGCTGAAAATAACAGCTTGGAAAATTGTCAGATTTTTGACTATAAGGTGCAGCACCTTACTCTTTCCCCAGAGCGGTGCTGTGAGTGGATTTGAGTGTTTGAAAATACTGTGATAAAGGGGAAAAATCCGTTGTCTCACTATTTATTCATTTTTCTGAAAGTGTGAAGTTGGCAACTGTTGTAGCACTGAAGCAAAGTTGCTTCGGATTGGAAAAAGAAAACCTGGTTGGGGATTAGCTAGGGAACTGTGAATTATCTTTGATTTCAGTGAGAAAGCTAGATTCATCCGTTTACAGGTAAAAAGCAAAAATAGAATTGAGGCACTCACAGATCACATTTTTTCATTAGGGCATTAATAAAGGACAATTATTACAGAAAAAAAGCAAAAAATTACATTTAAAAAAAGGAAAAGCTTTACTTGTGCTGTACCAGTGATTAACCAAAAACAAAAATAGAGTGAAAATGTAAGAGCAAATAATTAGTGTGTAATTGTTTTTTGTCGGAAGGTAGCCAGGAGAATAGAATTACCCTCTTGAGGCTGTAACTTCCATTTTATTCATTTTGTACTAAACCCTATATAAAATTACTAAAGGGTTAAAAGGAGGTAAAACCACCACAAGATGTCACCTCTTGCCAAAAACTGCATATATTTTAAAATGCAGTCCAAAACTAAATGAAAAAAAGTGGTACTTATCAAAGCCGCCGCTCCCACCAATGCGTAAGTGGTTGTCAAAGGGGAACTTGCAGCGTCCACAGAAAAGTTTCAAGTCTCTCTCTCTCAGAGATCTTCTATGACCGAAGTCAAAGTCGCAGTAACTATCAAAGGACACAGTACTGCGTTTCGGGCGAATATCAAAATTCTTACGCCCTGTATCAACGCTTTAAAAAACTGCCGTGAAACTGAAACTTCAGCGTCTCCCTCTCCAAGACGCCGGCGCATGCTCATTAATGATCAGTAACCCAAAGAGCAAATTAAATAGCCCAGACGGACCAATAACAATGAAGTAACTCTTTGCACCAAAAAGAAACTGTTTTGCTGAAGCCCAGAATGTAAAAAAGAAAAATGATGTGTCAATGAGAAAAATGCAAAAAATTTTTTTGATTTGAAGACATTGGAGATTTAAAGTATGCTGATCCAGTCCAGTTCTTTATTCAGACCCAAAGGTTCAACAGTATGCCATGTAAAAATCCACTTTTGCTCAAGACGCTGTAAACATTGTTCACGATCACCACCTCGTGGAAGGTCAGGAACCATATCCAACACTCTCCAAGAAAAATCCACAAACTTGTGACCAAAATCCAAACTGTGTTGTACTACGGGGGCCGTGAGAATTGAATTCCGAATTCTTGAAGCATCATGAAGTAGAACCCCCTCACTCCTCTCTCCCACAACAATAAGCAGATCCTCTCTCCCTCCCCTCCCCACCAAGGCAGTCAGAAGGCCTCCCCTTCCCTCAAAAGCACCCAAACCCTATATAAAGCCAGTACCTCGAAGCCACCACTGCAAGACTGGGCTGTCCCCCAACCCCCCACCCTGACTCTCCCTCCCCCCCAACTGACACCTGGACTTACCAGTGTACAGTGGGAGCAGAAGCAAGACCCCTTTGCACATGCTCAGCATGAGGCAACATGTCAAAATGGCACCAGTGACCTCTATTGGTAATCTTGCAGTGCTGCAGTTACCACAAGGGGTCACTGGTGCCTTTTTGACATGCTGCCTCATGCCAAGCAGGAGTGAATAGCATTGAGGCATGAGCACGCCACCCATGGATATGCAGCGGCACTAACCATGTTGAGACCTGACCCTCATGACACATTCTTTAAAGGTACGACAGCCTACCCGACATTTCAGATTGCCTTAGCTCTAGTGTATCCATGTTAGTGTTGCTGAATATCTGGCTAGGGGGATTAACTTAGTCAGCAGGTCTGCAAACTGTATTAATCCCTTTGAATATCAGGCTCTAAGTATAAAATACTAGTGCTACTGGTGTTTATGCTTTTTTGAATTTTTATGAAAAAATATTGTGACATTACTTTAGCAGGATTGATTTGTTCTGAGTCCGTGTTTAGTCACAATTAATATTTCTGCTTAGAATACTGTGGCTTGTTCCTTCTTTATTGTTAAACTATATGAATTCATTGTCAAGTGCACCTTTGAAGATGGCCTGCATTAATGGTTTTATAGCCAAATAAAAGCAAATTAAGAAGAGACCTAAGTTGTAGTCCCATCATTAAGTGTTAATCTTATAAAGTTTCACATCTTCCCAATTACCCTGTTGTTGTTCACGTGACTAATTCCAGCCTTTTTCCTACAGGTTAATTGGTTTCCATTACTACTTACTCACATGTTTTATCCAATTGTTTTCTAGTGGAGACTGGCAAGACCTGGAATGAAGTTCAAAGTGATAGAGTCCCAGTTCATCTCTCTGTTCTGCAGTAAGCATCTCTGACTTAGAATGTAAACCTTGTACAAAATAGTAAGATTTGTGAGGGGCCAAGAGAAAATTAATTCATGCCTTAAAAGTGGGTTTGTCAGTGGTTGTTCAAATCTGTTTACATGGAAAATACAAGGAAGTCAAAACACTTTTGCAAACCACTCCCAAATTTCTCTAGGGTTGATTTTGAAACCAGCTCTAAAGAAAAGGAGAGAGAATTTTCAACATAGCGTAGTTACTTACCTGTAACTGGAGTTCTCCGTGGACAGCAGGATGAGTCAGCCACACCTGGTGACGTCCCCCGACGGCGCCATATACGGAAGTGCTCTCAGAGCTCAGACCTTTCTGAGCATGAGCCAGAGCCCCAACCCACGAGCCCGCCCCTAGCCAGCCAGTGAGTATCTAGCTGTGCCCGGCATATCCGTGGCTAGGGGCGTGCGGAGGTCGACCTCAGCTTGGGGAGGTGGGCGGGAATGTGTGGCTGACTCATCCTGCTGTCCACGGAGAACTCCAGTTACAGGTAAGTAACTACGCTTTCTCCTAGGACAAGCAGGATTCGTCAGCCACATCTGGTGCCTCCCTAGCTGCGCGATAGCGCGGAATAGCAGTGGAGAGAGAGGCCGAGGCAAAAAATCGCTTTATTTTCAGTGCAACAACAGGTTAAACATTCCATATTAGAAGGTCATACAAGCACTAATGAACAGTGGCCAGCATGGCCAGGTCACACTAAAGAACAGTGGCCAACATGGCCAGGTCACACAGCATTAATGAGCAGTGGCCAACATGGCCAGGTTACACAAGCACTAATGGATGCCGGCCAACATGGCCGTACGATAAGGCCAACATGGCCGAAAAAACTGGGGCTAGCATAAGTCAATGAAAGATTTTATGTGACTGCACCAAAGTCACGTCCCGCTAGCGGTGGAAAGAATCGCCTGTCCGAAGGCGCAACGTGTTTGTGTGTCCAAGTCCAGACAGTAATGTTTCTGGAAGGTGTGAGTGGAGGACCATGTGGCAGCTCTGCAGATTTCGGCAAGAGGGATGGAGCGCAGGTTGGCTATAGTGGCTGCAAGCGCTCTGAGCTGATGTGGCCATACGTTCGGAGCCTCGTGTGCGCCTGTCATTTCGTGGCAGAAGCTGATACAGGCCGAGATCCAGAGGGCCATAGTGCGCTTAGAGACCGGGCGCCCTGGCTTGTTGGGGTCGTAGGAGACGAACAGCTGAGAACCCTGCCGAATAGGTCCTGTTTTGAGGATATAGGTTCGGAGGGCTCTGGTGCAGTCGAGAGTGTGCAACCTCTCCTCCTCGGGAGAAGAGTGTGGTTCCGGATAAAACATTGGCAGTTCGATGGTTTGATTTATGTGGAACTCAGAGGCCACCTTGGGGATGAACCTGGGATGAGTGCGAAGAGTGGCTCTATCCTGAAACAACTGAGTGTATGGTGGATGGGCCACCAACGCCTGAAGTTCACTGATTCTGCGTGCGGATGTGATGGTGATCAGGAACAGAGTTTTCCATGTCAGGTACTTCATGGTGGTAGTGAGCAAGGGTTCGAAGGGCAGCTTGGTCAGCTGTTGTAGAACAAGGTTCAGGTCCCAGGCCGGGGCGGGGGCCTGTATAGGAGGCCGTAGGTTGTACAGTCCTTTCATGAAGCTCACGACTAAGGGAGCAGAGGCGATTGATCCACTGTCCATGCATTCGTGGAATGCCGCAATGGCTGACAGGTGTACACGGACAGAGTTTGTTTTGAGACCTTGCTCAGAGAGCGAGACCAGGTATTGCAGGACACAAGGGACCGGGCAGTCAGAGGGGTTAAGCCCTCTAGGAGCGCACCAGAGGCTGAAGCGTTTCCACTTGAGGCCATAGGATTTCCTTGTGGATGGCCGTCTGGCCGCCAAAATGATTTGTTGTACCTCCTCTGGAACGCTCAGCGACGTGAGAGACATCCGCTCAATCTCCATGCTGCCAGCGCCAGGTACCCCAAGTTGGGGTGAAGTGTGAGCCCCTCGTCCTGGGTCAGCAAGGGCTGAAGGAGAGGGAGGCGGAGGGGTGGTTCCTGCGAGAGGTGTAGCAGGGTCGGAAACCACATCTGTCTGGGCCAGAATGGAGCCACTAGGATAATCTGGGCTCTGTCTTGAACAACTTTCTGCAGCGTCCTGGAGATCAGGGGAGTGGGTGGGAAGGCGTATGCAAGAGACCACTCCCCCCAGCACACGGCGAATGCATCCAACGCCACGCTGAGGGCTGACGGATGTTTGGAGCAAAATAGGGGACATTTCGTGTTCTGCTCTGTAACGAAAAGGTCGATCTCCGGTTGGCCCCAGCGCTTGATGATGAGAGCGGTGGCCTGCGGGCTTAGGGTCCATTTGTGTGGGCTCAGCTGATGGCTCAATTTGTCTGCCAGGGAGTTCTGGTCGCCTGGGAGGTAAGATGCTTTTATCCAGCAATGGTTGGTTAGTACTAGCGTCCATGTCTTGAGCACCTCCCTGCATAGGCGTCTCGAGCCTGTCCCTCCTTGCTTGTTGATGTAGAACATGGCCACCTGGTTGTCCATCAGTATCAACACTGATTTGCCCTTGATATGTGGCTGAAACGCCTGCAGTGCATACCGTATGGCTCTGAGTTCCAGGAGGTTTATGTGGAGGTTCCTCTCTGCCGCCGTCCAGGCCCCTTGCGTGCGAAGGTGGCGCATATGAGCTCCCCATCCAGTCTGTGATGCATCGGTAGTGATGGTGATTTGATGAGTGGGTTGTTGGAATCGTTTCCCCATCATGAGGTTTCGTTTGACTGTCCACCATCGAAGGCTCCTCTTGGTGCGTGCGTCGAGGATGATTTTGACAGAGAGCGGCTGGGTGTGCTGGTTCCAGCAGGAACGTAGGTGCCACTGAAGAGTGCGCATGTGCAGTCTTGCTACGGGTAGCACGTGTGTGGTGGCGGCCATATGGCCCAGGAGGCATAGGAGGGACCGGGCTGTCGAAGTCATTTGAAGAGAGGCCGCCATGGCTAGAGAGGCCAACCTTTTGGCCCTCTGGGTTGGAAGAAAGGCCTTCGCCTCGACGGTATCTATTTCGGCCCCTATGAACTCCAGACGCTGAGTAGGTACAAGATGCGACTTCTGATGGTTCACCAGGAAACCGAGGGCAGAGAGTAGGCGGATGGTCCGTTTGATGGCCCAGCGCGTCTCCTGTGGAGATGGGGATGCTAGGAGCCAGTTGTCCAAGTATGGGAAGACCTGGATCCCCTGTTTCCGTAGGTGAGCCGCTGCGACTCCTACACATTTCGTAAACACTCGGGGCACTGGTGAAAGCCCGAAGGGGAGTGCTTTGTACTGATAATGATTCCCAAAGACTTGAAAACGCAGGTACCGCCTGTCTTGAGGATGGATTGGGACATGCGTGTACGCGTCCTGTAGGTCCAGGGAGGCAATCCAATCCCCT
This sequence comes from Ichthyophis bannanicus, assembly GCA_033557465.1. Lineage (NCBI taxonomy): Eukaryota > Metazoa > Chordata > Amphibia > Gymnophiona > Ichthyophiidae > Ichthyophis > Ichthyophis bannanicus. Next base: position 451,845,221 of record CM066037.1, read on the forward strand.
GCTTGGAGGAGAGGTAGGATTGAGTCCAGGGAATACATGCGGAACTTCTCCTTGAGGATGAACTTGTTTAAATTCCGCAGGTCCAAGATAGGTCGCATCCCCCCCGACTTCTTCGGAACAAGAAAAAAGCGGGAGTAGAATCCCAGACAGATTTGATCTGGAGGCACCGGTTCGATGGCTGGGATTGTCAGGAGGTGCAGTAACTCCGGGTGCAGAGAGATGGATGTTATGCTGTCGTCGGGAAGTGGTGGCGCACATTGCTGATAGGGGCGGGACTGGAAGCGCAGGCGGTAGCCGTCCCGAATGATTTGTAGGACCCATGTGTCTGATGAAATAAGTTGCCAGGAGTCCCAGAAGGTGGTTAATCGTCCCCCAACCGGGAGAGCTGATAGTGGCGCCGCCGGCTGGTTGTCAAAAAGACGGTGTGTTTTTGCCCGGGAGGGGCGGCCTTTTCTTTTGTTTCCTGTCCTGTGGCTTCTGATGATGTGTGGCCCCATACGAGGGTCTGTAGGAGGCCTGTTTGTAGCGGGGAGGCTGCCATTTGCGGTGCAATTGATACCCTTGGTGGCTGGTGTAGGATTTGCGCTTATACGTTCCTTTGTTACCGGTCTGACGTTCCAGACCTTCGTCGGTGAGTGTCTGTAGCGTCAAGCAATGTTCCTTCATGTCGTTGACGGTATCTGCCACTTTGTCTCCAAAGAGCGATTCTCCATTGCAGGGAGCATCTGCTATACGCTCATGGGTGTCTTCACGCAGGCCCGAGGCTCGTAGCCATGCTAATCTCCTGGTAGAGATGGCGGTGCCTGCTGTGCGCGTAGCAACTTCGAACGCATCGTGTACCGTGCTGATGAGATGTTTCCCGCATTCATTTAAGTCAGCTATCAATGATTGCGCTTTCGCTTTCTCCTCGGTTGGAATAGATGCTAAAGTGTCCTTGAGAGTCGCCAGTAAGGCGTCCTGGAAGAGCTCGTGTTGAAACTGGTGCGCCGTAATGCGCGCATTAAACATGGCACCTTGGAAGACTTTCTTTCCGACGTCATCCAGAAGTTTGGGGTCTTTGCCAGGCGGTGAGTTAGCATGGGTGCGTGAGGATTTCACGCGCTTTAGGGCTGAGGAGACCACAATGGAGTGGTGTGGTAACTGGCTCTTTCCAAATCCAGGGGCTTGCTGGACCTGGTATTTTACATCCAATTTCTTAGGGCATGCATGTGAAGAAGCTGGGCTTTGCCATAGTTTCATACGTGCATCCAGGAGGCGCTGATGTATAGGTAAGGTAATGGGGCCCTTTGGAGCGTCGAGGTATTTGAAGACTTCAGGGCCATCCTGCTGAGGGTCCGGGTTTGAAAGGTTAAGAGCGGCAGCCACCTTGCGCAGGAACTTGGGGTATGTGAGGTCCTTCTGGGGAGGAATGGGTGTTGCTCCGGTGCTGGTGCACGCCCCTGAGGATGGTGATTCCGAGATCTGTTCAGAGACCGCCGAGGTTTTCGGTGGCTCGGATCCGAGAGGCATCAGTTCATCCTCCTCCCCAGAGTTGAGGAAGGAGGAGGATGCGTACTCCGCAGAGGCACTGCTGTTGAAGGTTTGCTCCAGGTCACCAGGGATCTGTGGGCTCTGCTGAGACTGTATTCCCAGTAGCAGATTCCCAGGTGCCCTCAGGGGGGAGTTGGGCAGCGGGGCTGTTGGAGCCGATCCGTAGAAACTCAGTGAGGTTGTTCAGTAGCTGTAGAATGGCACCTTGATTGGTAGTGCCGGTGCAGGGGGGGCAGACTCAGCGATTTGTATTGCTGGATCTGAGGGTCTCTTGGCTGCCCTGGGCAAGGGGCTGGGATGCTTCCGCTTGCGAGAGCAATGATCATTTTCAGAGGCACCAGGACTGCGGGGGCTGCCATACTCGCTGTGTTTACTGCGGTCCCGGTGTCTGTGCTGATGCAACTTGCTGCAGCGATCGTGTTCTCCGCTCCGATCGCGTTGTCTGCCCCTCTGATGGCCGCTGCTCCGTTCGCTCCTGTGGTGGCTGTCCCGGCTCCGATGAGAAGCAGGAGACACGGAACCATTGCGGAGGGGCGGGCCTGAGTCAGTGCCGACATGGGTGGAAGCCCTGTGACGTCGAGGAGACTGATGCCCAATAGACAGAGGCTGGGAGGGGCTAGATGGCCCAATCGGAAGCAAATGGGAGGAGCTGGGGAAGTCCTGCCGTTGTCCAATGGGAGAGAGGGAGGCGGGGCTCACAGCGATGACGTTGACAAGATGGCCGCCTCCATGGGAAACGTGGTTGCAGCATGGAGAGTCTCCCCGGGGGGTCTCCAGGGAGTGTTTATGCTTTTTAAATTCAGAGCCTCCTGTGCTGCGTGAGTCGGAAGACTTCGCGGAGGCAGGTATATCAGTACCTTTTGAGCCGCGGGCGTCAGAAGTCCTCGTGGAGGGCGGCTGATGTTTGTCGTGAGCTCCGGAGGCAGAAAGATGGTCCGTGGCTAAGCGACCGGGGATGGAGGCCCCGGGGGGGCGCATCCCTTGTCGGTGAGGGGGGCCTGTGACCCTCGGTGTTCTGCTCAGCAAGGAAGTCCTTAAGAGCGTGGCCTCTGGACTTTAAAGCTCTTGGGGACATCCGGGAGCAGTGCTGGCAATCCTGTACCTGATGGCTGGCTCCCAAGCATCTAACGCAGTGATCATGATCATCTGAGCTGCTCATCTTCCTAGAGCAGCGGCTGCACTTCTTGAAACCGGGTTTAGATGGCATCTTCTCGTTGGTAAGTGATTTTAAAATTCTTCTCTGACTAGAGAGAGCAGGATCCGCGTGTGGAAGACACGGCGGAAGAAAAAAGACTGGCTGGCTAGGGGCGGGCTCGTGGGTTGGGGCTCTGGCTCATGCTCAGAAAGGTCTGAGCTCTGAGAGCACTTCCGTATATGGCGCCATCGGGGGACATCACCAGGTGTGGCTGACGAATCCTTATTGTCCTAGGACAGCGATGGCGAACCTATGGCACGCGTGCCAGCTGTGGCACGCGAAGGCCTTGCAGCTGGCACGTGGGAAGGTCCGCAAAAAAAAAAAAAGCAGGCTCTGGCTGCTGCCGCGGCAGATTGCAATGTCCCGCGGGGCCCCCTCCGCCCGCTAAGCCCCTCTGCAAGAGCTTTCAGATTCGCGAGGGAGAGCGTCTCCCTCGCGTCTCTGTTAAGCCCGCAGGGGCTAATGGGAAATTTCCCATCAGCCCCTTTAGACGCGAGGGACTGATGGGAAATTTCCCATTAGCCCCTGCGGGCTTAACAGAGACGCGAGGGAGATGCTCTCCCTCGCGAATCTGAAAGCCCTTGCAGAGGGGCTTAGCGGGCAGAGGGGGCCCCGCGGGACATTGCAATCTGCCGCGGCAGCAGCCAGAGCCTGCTTTTTTTTTTTTTAAATTTGCCGGGGGGGGGGGGTTAGGACTGCTAATGGGCAGGGGGGGGGGTTAGGACTGCTAATGGGCTAGGGGGGGGTTAGGACTGCTAATGGGCAGGGAGGGGGGGGGTTAGGACTGCTAATGGGCAGGGGGGGGTTAGGACTGCTAATGGGCAGGGAGGGGGGGGGTAGGACTGCTAATGGGCTGTGGGCTGATGGGGGCTGTCTGGAAATGGGGTGATGGGGGTTTGGACTGGTAATGGGTTATAGGGGGGGCTTAAACTGAAAATGGGGTGATGGGGGTTTAGGACTGGAAGTGGGTTGATGGGGGGGGGCTAGGACTGGTATTGGGTTGGGGGGTTGCTAGGACTGGAAATGGGCTGATGGGGGGCTAGGACTGGAAATGGGCTGATGCAGGGACTAGAAGGGAATGGATGCTGGGTGAGGCTGGAACTAGAAGGGAGCTGATGTTGGGGGAGGATTAGAATGGGATGGGGCTGGGAGAGTAAAATGGAGAGGGGAAAAATATTTTGTGTGGGAGGGATAAAAAATCTACAATTGGCCGGGTATTGGGAGAGTAAGTGGGGATTGAGGATGGAGGGGTAAAATTTGAGTGGATGAAATAGGAATGAGGAAAGAGCAAAAGGAGAAAGATTAGTATGTTAAAGCGGATGTAGAGAGAGAGAATGGAAAAAAAAACTAGAAGAGAGAAGAAAGGACAAATGGACAGCAGATGATGGAGAGTTAGCAGAAAACATGAAGAAACCAGAAGAAAGTGGCTGGAGCAATTGCAACTGTGTAACTGAGCTGAGGTATTCTGTTTATGTAATTCCTTTTTGACATTGCCACTTGTTCTCTTTCCCCAGTAGGTCATGTATTGTTTTGTCTGAAATGTATTGGTTTAATATTTGCAGTGTTGCCTTTTGATAGGTATGGTGTGGTGCTTTGTGAATCCTGGTAGTGCTGTTAGGATACGGCGGGTTTGCTATTGGTTCTAAATGGGCAGTGTTTGTAGTAGTTCCTAATGTGCCTGGCGGTTGGCACTGGATTATAGTAATGTAGAAATCTTTTAGTCTGTCTTTATCCATACACTCATTAAGAGACATGTTTACTAAAAGTTAGTGTATATTAGCATTATGCAAATATTTATGCAAATTGACGTGCTGGCACTTTGAGGAAATTCTTTGGTTTTGTGTGGCAGTTTGGGCACTCGGGCTCAAAAAGGTTAGCCATCACTGTCCTAGGAGAACTCCCTGTCCTGCACATTCACAGTTGCAGTTGCTTCTGTAGCCAAGAAGCATCTCAATTTATGCAATTAGGAGTGGACGAGTAGCTTAGTGGATAGCGCAGCACGCTGTGAACCATGGAGTGCTAGGGTTCAAATGCCATTGATACTCCCTGTGACTTTGGTAAGTTATGTCCCCCTTCATTACCTCACATACAAACTTGGGGTTATGTTAACTGGTAAATGCATGTTAATTTGAGTTAAGTACAGTTAGCAAATAGGCCCCATTGTGTTATTTAACGTGTTAATATGTATTAACAAGTTAATGCAGCTTTGTAAATAGAGCCCTTAGACTGTAAGGTTTCTGGGGCAGGAAAATTACCAGCTGTACCTGAATGTAACTCACCACGAGCTACCAATGACAATGTATGTGCAAAATTTTAAAAAAAGGAAAATTTTAATAAAAATCATCATCAACATGTACCTATCCAGCAGCCAACTATGTATCTTTATTTTATTTCTTTATTAGCTTTTATATACCACACTATTTAGTATCAGAGCGGTTTTCAAGAACCGTTAACAGTCAAGCAACTTTACATAGAACAGGGATAAAACAGGCATAAAACATCAAAACAGGCAACTTTACATTAATAGGCATGAACAGCAAAACTTGGTAACAGAGGCAGGGAACTATTAATATGCAAATGCGCAAACGAAAGGGAAAGGGTGGGAGGGAGAAAAGGGGTAGGGGAAGGGACAGGGGGTGGGATTGAGGCAGGGGAAGTATGGAGAGGATATGAGTGGCATTGGCATTGACAAAGTAGTCTGTCTTTCTCTCTACTGTTTCCCTGCTTTCTCTTTTTCTCTTTCATTGTATTCGGGTCTTCCTCCTTTCTATCTACCTCGCCTCTTGTCACGCCTCTTGCTTGCCTGGTCTACTTTTTCTTCTCTCTCTTTTTTCTTTTCCATTTCTCAGATGAGTTGCATTTGAAGATGAATGAAATCAATCACATCCCACTGACAGTGGCCAACCATGAGAGCTCATCCATTGTGCAACCTTCAGACAAACACAGTTCTGTTGACATGTTGAGAGCTGACCCTCGTGACACTTTCTATAAAGGTAAGACAGCCTACCCGACATTCCAGGTTGCCTTAGATCTATTGTATACATGAAGCGTAAGGACATGGGAGTTGTCATGTGCAGCTGGAAGGAGAGACGTTCAGTTGAAACGGCAGAAAATACTTCTTCATTGACACCTTTAATGGGCTTCCAGTGCAAGCAGGAAGAGTCAAAACCATGACAGAATTCAAGTGTAGTTTGAGCAGGTGCAAAGGAAACTTAATAGCAGTCTAAAAAAGAGAAACTGCTAGAGACCTTGTAGCTTCTGTGGTAGAGTAGTAGGTATTCACAAGCAGTCGTCATCTGCCCACATTCCAGTTTCTGTAGATAAATTATATTTTGGGTAGTTTTCCTTTATCCAATGTCATTAAGGGGACAAGTTTCAAAATTTTGTAGGCAGATGCGAAGTCTGTGTAATTTTCTCTGTTGATTTTACGGCAGTTCAGTGGGAAAGCATTTGGAGAAGTGCCTGAAAAAGCACTTGCAGAGATGTGCATCTGCTTAAGTTTGCAGGTACCTTTTCCAGCCAAAATGACAGGCATACTTCTGAAAACAGAAAAACTGCAGGTGTTTCCTCTCCCTACCTGTCAGTACCCCAAGAACGTCTTCTCAAAAGTACTTATGAAAGTACATTCATGCCTGACATGCCATTTTTGACAAGTAAAGGGGCTTTTATAAAACTAGGCCATGCCTGAGGTATGCGCGGTGCCTGCCTGCGTGCACCTGGACAGTAGGCATGCTCAGGGAAAGAATTTGGGCTGAGCATGGTCGGAGTTGCAGTTTATGTGCATAGTTTACAAAATATGCGCTTCTCCACATAAAGGACGCGCCAACATTTGTGTCTGCTCAAGAGCGGGCATAATATCTGCACCTTCAAGCCAGGCACCATTTCTGCAGGATTGGTGCTAGTATTTTATAAAGACACAGACATCTATGGGGGCCATTTGAAAATCCAAATCGCGCTTCAGATGTCTGAAAATGGGCATAGAGGCTTCCACAGCCCAGAGGCATCTCCAGAGCCATTTTAGAAGCCGGCTCTGGGGATGTCCCAACATGAGGACATCCAAGTCTGAATGAGGGGGGCAATGGTGGAGGCATTCCTAGGATCCTAGACATCCCTGCCTAATCACAGAAACACCATGGGCATCCAGTGTTGCATCTAAGTTTAGACCTGCTGCAGGCACGAACATTTTGCCTGAAAAACATCCAGAGGGTGTAGAGAAGAAAGCACACCATCATCCCTAGTACTCACTACAATGTCAACAATAACAGCAGTGGGATTTGAATCCTGGCTTCCCTGTTACTAGCCCACTACTGTACTCATTAGGCTATCCTAGATGTCTGAGTTCAGTAATTTGGTTCTGGGGATGTCTATGTAGACACGCCTGCAGAGACCCATATTGGGCACATCCACATTTGTGAAATCATGTCTGTACCTGGATGTGCCTGCTTTTTTTTTCCAGATATTCTGGCTTAGACATCCCAGATTGCATTTGGATGTCCCTTCTAAAATTCCCCTCTCTGGGCCCAATACTGGGACACAGGTTGCGGGGCTGCACATCCCGGTGGGACGTGCAGCCCCGCAATCCGTCTGGGCCCGATTTCCCCCTCCAGCTTTCCCCATACATCCTGAGCAGTAGGATGGGGAGAGCTGGTGGGGGGTGGGATCTGGGCGGAGTGGGGGCAGGCCAGCCCGGCAGGACGTACAGGGCTGATTCAGGTCACGGCACTGTACATCCTGCCAGGTCAAAGGGGACATGCTGCTTATTCCAGCTTTTACTGTGGCGATAAGCATAATTGTAAGTCTTCTTACAGATGGATATTAAAGTTTATTGTAAAGTGAGTTCAGTAGCCTTGGGAAAGCTAACAGTATGCTGGGCTCGATGGACCTTTGGTCTGACCCAGTATGGCATTTCTGAAGTTCACTGGATGTCTGAGCAAGTTCCAGCTTAGTACTTACAGAAGGAAACTGGGAATCCTTTAGTAGGGAAACCACAGCAGCAGTGATCAACCCGTCATAATCAAAACTAAAGTGGACATAATGCTCAGGATACCAAAAAATTTAAAAGTGATACCTTTTTATTGGACAGATTTAAGATATTTGTGGCTAGCTTTTGGAAGCTAAACTCCAAAGAAGTCATGACAAGTTGAAAAGTACATGCTGTAAGCACTGGAGAAAAGCGTACTTCACTGATGGAGTGCATGGCTGCCACGTATGAGGGAGCAGATGGCTCATTTAAGACTTCTGAGAGGATAAATTAAACTTATGATGTGACAAAACAACATGCTTTCCCTTCCTCTTTTTACAAACATGCCTTTGGGGGAGTGGAAAGACATGATAAAGTGTAGCTTTGGCTGTGAGACTGTCTGAGGCATCTTTATGACTGTTGCGTCTATCTATCTGTGTCTATCTTGGGATAGTGTATGTCTGTGTGTTCACGTGTTTGTGGTGTGAGGGTGGAATATCTGTGTGTGTGTATAGTGCAGGGGTGGAGTATATGTGTGTTTGGTGTAAAGTAGGGGGTCTATGTGTGTCTCTGTGTGGTACGGAGCTGAGGTGTCTATCTGTGTGCTCCAGGGTGGGGTGTCTGTGTGTGGGTATATAGTATGGGGGTATATGTGGGAGTGCATGGTGCAGGATTGATGTGGACGTAGGGTGTGTGACCTGCTGCATTCTGTCCTTGTAGGCATAGCTTTCTTTGCACATGTGGAAACAAAGCTATGTGTGCCGACAGACAGACAGATGGATTGACTCAGTAATATGCGACTTTGCCTGATGCAAAAGGATGGCATTGCCTGAAAATACAAGTGAATCACAGATTCCATTACAATGGTGGTATATAGAGGAAGAGGACAATGACTACAGCGGGTCATGAGATGCTGGTGGGGCATCAAATAAATATAAGTTCAATTATTTTATTTAATAGGATTCATTAACCCCTTTTATCAAGAGAGTTACCCAAATAACACAGCAACCACACTACTTGATCAGGACTGCAGCTTGTGAAGGAACTGAACTCTTAGTCGGTATCTACCTGTCTCTTTCAGTGCCACTGATTAACAGGAGCCACCTACGTACGGTTCTGCCTGAGTGCAACTACCAGCCCAGCTACCTTGTGAAAGGCTATCACCTGTTGCGCTACCAGGGTCTCCAGTTTGTAAGTCCATCCTTTGAAACATACTACTGTCTCCCCTAATCCTATTCCAGCAGTTCTTATAATTAGGCAAGCCCGTTTATTATGCAGCTTTGCAAGTAATTCATGGATAAGAGGATGAGCATCACAGTTTTGTGAATGAATCTCCTTTTCAGATACAACAGGCAACTTTGGTTCTCATGTGGTAATATATTTCTCTTGAGTAGTCTGAACAGAAGCCTGTAAAATTTTTGGTGGGTGCCATTTGTGTTTTAAAGCCAGATTTGGGGGAGAGAGTATGTTTTGTGACGTTTTACTTGAACCTTCACAATGTTCTGTCTGTCAAGGTCTTTAGCTTAAGTTGTGGTTGCCACAGCCGTTGTGACAGCCATGAAAGGATGTTGTGGCTATTCAGAACGGGTACTGTTCTGCCAATTTTGACCTAAATGAGGATTACGCATTAGAGCTTAGGAGTTTTCTTCTTTGCCAAGGAAATAGAAATAATTATGAATAAAACATATTTGATTTCTCTATTGCAACTTGACTTGAATCTGTTGAAGACCCAGGAGTAAGTTGATGATGCTGAACGTAACTGCTGCTAGTATAGTTCTAGAAGCATCCTGGGAATGGATTACAAGGCCCACCATTGTGGACAGTGCAAGGGAAACTTAAGACACATGTAGAGTATGTACAGATTAACAGCCCTGCGCCTAGACGAATATAAGTAGTTGAAGGAGATGCGGATACACCTCATAGAGAGGTACACTGTAAATTGTTGGGAATGAGATGATAATCTGGTAACTGGGAGAGGGATGGAGGGGACATATGACGTGCAAAGATGTTGATAGCTTTGATGAAGGCAATGTTGAACTGTAACTGTAACATGCACCGAGTTGTGTAATGCTGTTCACAATTTTAAGGACTGCAGTAGAAGGAGACCAACTTTGCTGCTGTTCCCCCCAACTATTGCATAATGAGTGCCTCCCTTCCAGATATAGGTAAATATCAGCACTGAAAAAGTAAATGAAGCCACCCCAGAGCCTCACATTCAAGTGCTCTTAAAGCTCCTGCTGGTCCCACTCCCCACAGCAGCAGAAAGTGCATGTCAGAGGGGGCAGGACTGACAGGGGCTTCCAGCATGGTTGAACACGAGGCTCTGTAACAGCTTCGTTTACTTTTTCAGTGCTGGCATTCGGAAATGCCAGAACAAAAGGGACCGCGCCTGAAAGGTATGAGGGGGCAAACCAGGGTGGAGGTGCAGTGAATGGTGGTAAAGCCTTGAGCCAAACTGAGGTGGTGAGGTGGCAACAGCAAAGTCTTGAGCCAAACCAGGAGTAGGTGCAATGGTTGAAGGTTTGCCCAGGGCTGCAGATAGCCTTGGGCCAGCTCTCTCTATAGTGGGCCCACTGCTTTGCAACAAATTTATAAATGACATGGAAATGGAAAGTGAGGTGATCAAATCTGCAGATGAGACAAAATTATTCAAAGCTGTTAAATCAGAAGAGCGTTATGAGAAATTGCAAAAAAGGCCTTGAGAAATTGGAAGACTGGGCATTCAAATGGAAGATGAAATATAATGTGCAGAAGTGTAAAGCTATGCATGCAGGGAAGAATAATCCAAACTATAGCTCCACGATGCAAGGCTCCATATTAGGACTCCCGACACAGGGAAAGGATCTAAGTGTTATCATGGGTAATACGCTGAAATCCTTTGCTTAGTGGGCAGCGGCAGCCAAGAAAGCAAGTAGAATGTTAGGAATTATTAGGAAAGAAAAGGAGAATAAAATATTAATATCATAATGCTCTATATCATTCTGTGGTATGACAATATCTTCAGTTCTGTGTGCAGTGGACATCATGAGCCTGATATTGAATTGGGCAGGCTATGTACCACTACGGCACATAGCCCTGCCCGCCGACCCTTAACCACAGATATTTAATACCGTGGCGATAGCATTGAATATCTGTGGTTGCCGCACATGCCCCAGAGCCACCGAAGCTAACCAGGTAGCGGCGATATTTCACCGCTACCCAGCTAGCTTCCACGGGGAAAACTAAGCCAGCTTTGCTACGCTTACTTTTACCCACCAATCGCTAACCGGGTAACAATTCTATACTGGCACTACCTAATTAGCAAACGTTTCTACCTCCGCTCTACCCTGGAACGCCCCAACATGCCATGATGCTAACTGCATAGCATTGGGATGTGTAGCGGGGTTAGAAGGGGATATCAATGGCACTAAGCATGTAAGTGCCGTTGAATATCCCAATTTAAGGCCCTACATCTCAAAAGAGAGAAAAGTTACAGAGAAAATGAACGATTCCCTATGAGGAAGGCTAAAGAGGTTATAGCTCTTCAGCTTGGAAAAGGGAAGATATGATAGAGGTATATAAAATCATGAGTGGGGTGGGAAGGGTAAACGCAAATCAGTTGTTGACTCTTTCAGAAAGTATAAAGACTAGGGGGCATGCAATGAAACTCAAAGCAGTTCATTTAAGACAAATCAGAGAGATTATTTTTTTACTCAATGCATAATTAAGCTCTGGAATTTGTTGCCAGAGAATATGGTAAAAGCCATTAGTGTAGCTGGGTTTAAAAAAGGTTTGAACAAGTTCCTGAAAAAAGTCCATAAACCATTATCAAGGTGGACTTGGGTTAATCCCCCTGCTTACTCCTGGGATAAATAGCATTGAATCTGTCTACCTTTTGGGAGCCTCGATTAGGTGCTTCAGACAGGGGGATCCTGGCCTCATGTCCTGATTACATTAAGCCATTTACTCAGTAGCAATTAACTGCACTCTGACACGCAGATCCTACACATGGTTAGTGTTTCACCAAACCGTATACTAAAATGACCCGTTTACTTTATGGGTATAGAAAGGAACAAATAATTAAAACAGAAAAGCCTAGAGTTACTTCTGTCATTTAGACTCCTGTGTACAATATCTGATAGAAATAAAACACAAATGAATCACTAATCTGAGCAAAAATACTGTACAAGAACAAAATTAACATTCTGTCCATGGCATAACAAGACATTTTTTGCACCCATAGCAAGTTGGTTGAAACTTTCCCCTAATGCTGATGTTTCTGTGACAAACTGTGACCCCTTTTTCACCCCTAGTCCTGGGCTTCATCAGGGGTAGTGCACTTTTACAGCTCATCCAGCAACCAGGGAAATAGTTTTGGAAAAAAATATATCTGACAGTAATAAAACAAATTTCATTGAATGCACAAACACTTACTGTAACACCCAGCTCATAAGGGTCTCAACTGAGTGTCTCAAACAAAAAATGATTAGCTTGAGAAAATGATAAGCTCTATTAATTTCTTAGCATAGGCCTTGTGGTGTTGAATGAGATGTACCAGCCGTACTGCATAAAGTATACAGTACCTGCTTTGACTCTTGTTATTCATAGGACACAAAATATTGCAGGGTATCTGAGGCAAGTTGTCTTCTTTATCACAGGGAAAAGAGGAGACTGTATTAACTCTATTAGCAAATTTAACATTTTTCAGTCAACTAATTCTGTATGTAATATTTTTAATATTTTAAAATATTGATCTGAAATTTTCTGTTTTCCCCCTTTTGTCTAGGTTCATTTATCCTATGTTTATCCAAATGATTACACTAGACTGAGCCATATGGAGTCAGAAAATAAATGTTTTTATCAAGAAAGTTCTTTTAATTTAGACAGGTAACAAAGATCTCTGATTTTGATTTTACCTGTAGTATTTACATAGTTGAGACTCAAGTCTTCAGTTGCTAGTGACACTCAAATCCATCCTAACCTGACATTGGGGTCTAAGATATTTAACCACATTATAAGTGAATCCACATTATACTGAGTCTATAGTGTAATATGTAGTAGAAAACATGGAGAACAGCACAAAACGGCCGCTCTACTTCCTAATCCAGGCCCTCTTCTGTCGCTCTTCCCCTGGCCGATCTGCCTGCCCCCCTGACAGTTTCCTTTCTATCTACAAATTATGTCCTGTATATATGTGTGTGTGTCTGTGCACTTTGAAATTTGAAATGTTACAATACACCCATGGACCTTTGCACCTGATCTTTGTACAGGCACTTTTTTCATGGAAAATAGCACAAAGATTTGACAAAACAATCTATTTGTGTTACTTCTTTGACCTGAATACGCCTCCCGTAATGCCGCCTCCTGATGTTGCTGAAAGTGTACATACACATTGCAGCACATCACACTTTCTTTAGCCACTTTGAAGGAGCATAATTTTTCGATATCTGATTATGCACAGAAATCACCAGTTTGAACATTGTCCTCTTTGGGGGTCATTTTGTAAAAGGTGCCTGTGTGGAATGTCAAAGACCCAGATTTTATGCCCGTCTTACAGAAACGGTAGAACACGTTTCATGCAGAAATTTACATCTGCTCTGCAGAATGTGCAAAGTTTGTATATGTATTCTGTGCACAGATGCATGTATTTTATAAAACACGTGTGAACATAACTCCGCCCCAACTGGGACCACTTTTCGTCCCTGGAAATGTCTATACGCGGTCTGCATATAAGCATGCGCAGTCTTGTTGACACACACATTCAGCCACACACTTTTATAAAAGTCCTCTCCTATGGGTAAATCATGATTTACATACAGAAAAAGCTTTATAGAATTACTCACTCAAAGTAAATTGAGGGCAGTGGAGAAGGATCAGTCTTCAGGTTGGATTACAAAGCACAGTGACCTCAACAGAGGTGATAAGGGAGAAAATGGTCATTACCCACCACCACTGGAAGAGGGTATTTGAAGCTTTAATTAGTTTAAGCTAGTGTCCAAGTAGATCAAAGATTTGGATTTTGGACTTAGCGCATTCCTTTCCAGTAGTAGTTCAAGGCAACTTACGTTCAAGTACAGTAGGCATGTTCTTGTTTCCCAGAGGACTTAAAGTCTAAATTTGTACCTAAAGCAGGGAGCATTAAGTGACCTGCCCAAGATCACAAGGCGAAGCAGTGGGATAAGATAATAGGGAAGATCAAAAAAATATGGAAATAACATTCATACAAAACAGACAACATAAAACCAATCTAAAACGAAATATTTGTGATGGTCGCAGCATTTGCTGCACCTCCGCAACTCGATGCAACCACTCTTTCTTTTCTTCCTCCTCCAAGGCACTCTCTCTCTCTCTCTCTCTCTCTCTCTCTTTTCATCTCCTTGCACTCATTCTCTCTGCCTCCTTCCCTCCCCCAGACCTTCAGCGCACTTTCCTCTGTGACCTCTTCCCGTGAGTTGGGTTCTTCAAATCACCACAGCCCTCGAACTGCTGTGATACTGCTGTTTGCCTTCCCTCTTCGCATGCAGAGTCATGGCAAGGCCTAAGAGTTCTCAAGATTTGCTTGGGCCACATGCGTGTTCAGGGAGGAGACAGTGGTAGCGGTACATGCATGAGTGCTAATGTGTGCGTGCGCACACCACCCAGTGACAGTAGCCAGCCTGCACCTCCATCCGTTAATACATACGTTGATGAAATCATACAACCAGCTGTATGGGTACATTTTAGTACCATAGAAAAGATACCAATTAATGTATCTCACTCTTAATGCAGGTAGCTGACAGGGTACAATTTCTTTCTCAGATATTTCTCCTTATTCAAGTTCTATGTCATTGTTTTAAACTGAAATTTTAATAATTGAATTAGACAACACGTCAGTGAAGCAGATATAGGTACCCCAAATGAAATAGTCCAATAAATAAAGCCTCTATGGCTAGGCAAGAGTACACATAAGGAATGTACCCTCCCCCCCCCCCCCCCCCACAGAGGAATAGGGCAAGTTCAAAGAAGCTTTCTCCACAGCTAACAAACACCTCTTATCCAGAAAGAATTCTTTTGAAAATTGCCCCCTTTGTGTAAAAAATGATAGAAGGGAAGGGGATTTTCGATGTAGTTCCAGTAGCTGAAGGCAAGTTGCATGCAAGTACTGTAAGACCTTTCTTATCCCCAGAGAGTTGTAATCTTTTATACCTGGGGAGTTTGGAGTGGAGGAGGAGCCTAATTGTTAGCATGGCAGGTTGAAGACTAGGGAAGCCAGGGTTCAGATCCCAAACACACTCCTTGTGATCGTCGACAAATTGCTTAACTCTCCATTGCTTCAAGCAGTGGCATTCCTAGCCCCTGGAGTGTTCCCTCCCCCCCCCCCCCCTGTGCAGCCAGCACCTCTCCCTAGTGGCGTGCCACTCCACAGTGCAACACATCAACCACCATCCTCACCCTCTGCTGGGCCCACACATGTGCAGCAAGCTTACCTAAAATCTAGGTGACTTGCTACACTGTCCCCAGTGCAGGCCCATTGTCTCTCTCTCTCTCTCTTCTGGCTGAAGTCTCACGAATCACAGGACTTCAGCCCGAAGAGAGAGAGACAGTGGGCCTGCATTGAAGTCAAAACGGCACACCATCCAGCTTTTAGGTAAGCTTGCCATGCTGTTGCAGACGTGTGGGCCCAACGATCGTGCATCTATCTCCTAGCTGGCACCTAGGGTGAGCCACTTTGTATGCCACTGGCCTCAAGTCCAAGCTTAGACCACCTATGTGTATATTTCATCCACTAGTTTATATGTAGACGCCTGTAGCACATCAAAAGTAGAGGGGGTATGTCAGCGGCTGGACAAATATCTACACGTGTATTTCCCATTTCATATGGGGAATGCATATGTGAGCCCAAAACTATCCATGTCTGGATATACACCTGCTTCATCATGCAAATAGGGATTTAAGAAGTGCTCCTTTTGGTCATCCCCGGATGATCATTTCCACTCTGAATTGAAATGGTCAAGCCCTCTGTAATTAAATGAGAGCATCTACATGTCTAGGTTTGCAAAGTGGCCCAGATAATAGATGTAAGTGGCACTATCTGTATGGGTTTGTTATGAAATGCCGGTACTTGCATATGTAAGTCACCTTTTGTGACATGGTGCCTCCCGCTGAATATATTTTATTTTATTTATTTATTTATTTCGACAGTTTTGTATACCGCCTTATCCTTCAATCAAAGTGGTCACAACACAATTGGGGGATACATTTAACACGCAGGGATATGAGACACATACACTAATACTTACAGGGAACATGGGCAATGGAGGGTTAAGTGGCTTGCCCAAGACCACAAGGAGCATCTGTGGGACTAGAAACCCCAGTCCTTCCAGCCCAAGGTTGCTGTCCTCTAGTGGGATTTGAACCCCCGACCTTCCGGCCTGAAGTACCTTGCCCCAACCACTAGGCTACTCCTCCCTATGTGTATTTTAGAAACAGCTCCACGTTTGGCAAAGCTGTTCCTAAAATACCATCAGAACTGAGCACATCCTGACCCCGACGTCTCTATTCAGATCTCCATGTCCTATCTAATTCTTCCTGGAAAAAAAGGTGCCAGTACTCATATGCAAGGCTCTATTATTATAATACATGAATCAACTTTAGGAGGCAATGTATAAGGTTCCACCGTTTACCCCCTCAAAGAAAGCCACTCTCAGAATGCCCCTTTACATATAATTCCAGACATGTGGAGGCCTATTCCAATTTCTACATCCAGGGCCACTGTGTATCTATTCAGAACTGGACGCACAATGGTAGACACGGTCTGATCACGCAGGGCACGTCTAGGCCCCGTGGGATCAGAATTGTGTCTAAGCCTGTACGTGCAGGCTAGGACCCGATTCCAGTCAGCCTGAATGTACAGGCTGCTGCCTGGCTAACTTAGTCAGGCTCCTGAATGGAGCCATGGCGTCCGGTTGCCATGGCACCAAGGCTCCATTCAGGAGCTGTGATCCCCGGCCGCCAATGACTTTGTTCTTTCCCCATAACCGACCCCTGATCTGGCCAGGGTCGGGCTGCAGGGAATCTCATGCACCCCCCCCCCCCCCCGCCTTTGCTGCTCCCCGGGCCTGCCATCCCTCGATGTCAAGGGGGACATTCCACCTTCAGGATGGAATAAGTCCCCTGTCTAGTCTGCCGGCCCTGGACGTACAGGGCCAACATCCGAATCGGCCCTGTATGTCCGGGGCCACGGACTACCCACTGCATGCCCTAACTCCGCCTCCACACCGCCCCGTCTAGACTCCCCATACAAACTCCTTGTTCATATGGGGAGGCTTCTCAGGGAAGAGAAAGGGGGTGAATGGTGGGGATGGATGTCCCTATGGGACGTCCACCCCTGCTATTTGTGTTTCAGAATAGACCCCATAGGGCACAATTTTCAAAGGCATTTACACAGTTAACAGCTCATGTTAACTATGTAAATGTCTTAATTGGGAATTTTCAAAGGCACCTACATGGTTAGTGCCTTTGAAAATCCCTGATTAAGTCCCCTACGCACCCCGATGATATCCGGAGCGGAGATGGGGAATGGCGCTAACTGGGTAGCAGTGATTTTGGATGCTGCCCGGTTAGCGCTTGCAACATAAAGATAGGCAAGGAAAGCCCTTGCCTACCTTTAAGGCACCAGGGCTAACAAGGCAGCATCCAAAATCGGCTGCCTGGTTAGGCTTGGTGGCTTTCTGGCTGTGCGGCGAACCACTGATCTTCACTTCCATTGCCGTGGAAGTGATAATCCTGGGTTAAGAGGGCACGAGCAGGGCTATGTGACTACGGCGCTTAGCCCTTCCCAACTGAAAATCGGACCCATAATTTATTTATTTATATATTCCATTTATTAATTGCTTAGATTTCCAAGAAGCTCTTGGCAATGTACAAAGAAACATAAAAACAATAATCAGAATCCTAAAACATTTTGGGGCTCATTTTAAAACAGGCATGAAGCTTCAGAGATGGAGAAGGTGCCCTTAAGCATATTTTATACAGGCAGATAGGTGCCAATGTGTCTTTATGAAACACTAGCATAAATCCTGCAGAAATCACACCTAGGTGCAGATATTATACATGCGTGAGAGCAGGCACCAATGTTAACTCATACTTTATGCGCATCTGTGCGTTTTTTAATAAGATATATGAGTAAATTGCAGCTGCACTGTAACTCCTCCCTTGTGCATGGCTATTCAACACATATGCACCTGTTTGCATTGCGCTTAGTTTTAGGTGTGACCTAATTTTTTAAAAGGCCTTAGTGCTCAGAAAAGGTTCATAAAATTACTCCCAGACCTCCAGAATTATATGTATAATGCTGCAAAATGTTTGTCAGTATGTCTGTGATATGGTGTGTTTGATTCTGTATGGCTACATTGGCTAGTATGCTGCTGACTAGGCAGCACTGGTCTATAATGGAGGAAAAGTGAGTTTTCTGATGGTGTTCTGTGTTTATACTAAATCGTTCCTGAGGTTTCTGCATAGTGCTGGATTAGAGAACTGTAAGGCATCAATAACTAACAAATGCCAGAGTAAGACCAGCAGTAAAGATTGAATTTTCTCATAACTTTTGCAGATTTGGATTTTATAAATATATTCAATTAGATCCACCACAGAAAATGGCTATGGATTATAAATTAATGGAAGAAAAACCAGGTATGTTACCCATGTGAGAGGCCAGGGAAGAGCTGCTGATATTCTTTCTCATGCCTCAGCTGAATGAGTATTTCTCTCTAACATTCCTTAAAAACTTTCCTCTGTATGTTTTGCATGTGTATTTCCCTAGGTTCAGTTTTCTCTGAGTGTATTTCAGTGTTATTACCCAGGAAACACTATTAGTACAAGTATGATAGATGTTATAAGAATATAAGACGTACCATGCTGGTTCAGAGCAAAGATCCATTGAGCTCGGCCTCTTTTCTTCAACAGTGGTCATTAGGAAGTACCAGCAGTTTTCAGAAAGCAAATCCATTCTTGTAACCCAGTTTCAGGGATAGTGGTAGCTTTTCCAAGTCTATCTAATAACAGTATATGGATGTTTCCTCCAGGAACTTACCTAAACCCCTTTTCAAACAATACAATGCTATTTGCATTGCCCACATGCTTCTGCATTGATTTAAAAAGTACTTTCTCCACTTTCTTTTAAATCGGCCACCTGTTAGTTCATGGAGGGTCACCAGTCTTTATACTATCTGAAAGAGACAATAACCATTTCCTACCGACCTTTTCTACATCACTCATGATTTTATAGAACTCGCTCACGTCTCCTCTGATCCATTTCTTCTCCAAGCTGAAGGGCCCTAACCTGTTTAGCCTTTCTTCATAAGGGACGTGCTCTAGCCCCTTTATCATTGCTGTTGCCCTTCTCTATACCCTTTGCTTATGTACGTTTGGGAATTTATAGACTTACTGCTATAAGAACATATGTTTTGAGAACATTCCAAGACTGCTTAGTTTCCCACTGTGTTACTGTCTAGTACAGTAACTACCGTTTTAAGATGCTTTTATAAGACTATATTTAATTCTTTGGAAAATGTTGTCGTACAGTAAGAAGCACACCCGGTATTACGGTAACATACATTCATACCACAGTCAACATTCCCACAAAGCCTCGTGGGGGGTCCTGCTCCTGGTGAGTAAAAGCGTGGTATCGCAGAACCTCTCCCCTCTGGCTTAGCGCTGCAGAAGACTCCAAGGCAGCTTCGCAGGAATGTTGTCCACTGTGAATGATACTGCTTTTTTCAGATATTAGGATGCTATGGGGGAATTCTGAAATCTGATCTCATTGATGCAAAGTCCGCAGGTACTTTTACCCATGGACTTTGTGCCAACTTTCAAAGGGAAAGCATTAACTTGCTTTCTCTTTGAAAATTGCCCCTATAAAAGTACCCGTGAAAAATTACTTTATCTGCAAATACTTTCTCCATACAAAATAACACATATATGTTTGTGTGAGTACTCAACATACGTTAAGTCCTTCTACTAAGATGCCCCTGGGCCTGCCTGTTTCTTACCCAGCTAAAAGGACTGGCATTGTTGATCTCTGCTCATACGTTTAACATGGTAAAGGTGGAGCAATTTTCATATGGCTGTAGTAAGTTAACTGGGTAAACTTGCTGTCTGAAATTTGCCTTGTACATGTGGCAAATTTCATCTTCTATAAACCTGCTATTACAACATACAAATAGACCAATTCACCCAGCTGCTTAAGTATGTAGATTGCTCTAGATGTTGCACTCAGGCTTCCTTGGATGAAAGAATCTCCATCCCTCTGAGCATATGAAGCACAAGATGTTATGAATTCTATTAACTTTTTTAGATTATACCAACTGTAATAGAACTACACGATTTGGGTAAACTATGTAAGTGTTGATATTGATATTGGAGTGGAGGAGTGGCCTAGTGGTTGGGGCAAGGTACTTCAGGCCAGAAGGTCAGGGGTTCAAATCCCACTAGAGGACAGCAACCTTGGGCCGGAAGGACTGGGGTTTCTAGTCCCACAGGTGCTCCTTGTGGTCTTGGGCAAGCCACTTAACCCTCCATAGCCCATGTTCCCTGTAAAATAGTTATCTCCACGTTATAATGCCCTATTCAATGTAATTTCAGTTTGTTCAATGTAAACCACACTGATGCAGAATAGCACGATATATAAATGTAAATAAATAAATTGTTTAATCTCTTTTATTGCCATAACTTTTATGTGTTATTACAGGAGTGCAATTTAAGTATGGAACCAAAAAGGCTGATGACAAGAATATGAGAGAGGTCGATGGTCTGTCTTCAAAACTAGGGATCATTCAAGTGAATAAAACAAAACAAAGTGGCAACACAGATATACCTGGCACAAGGATAATGACTCATCATCAAACACATTCATTAATTCAGGAGAAAACTTATATTGCAGAGCAAAGGGAAAGAGACACAAATCAGGGTGGCACAGCTGTTGGAAGTGTCAAGGTGGAAGCAGGTCTGGAAAGGAAGGCGAGATGGCAGGAATCAGAATTGAAGAGTAAACTCAACAATAATCAGTCGTCCAAAGACGTGGTGGTGAAGGAAGAGGAGGAAGAAGCAGCTGAGGATGATGTGGAAGAAGAAGAGGAAGATGATCATCATAAATTTTCATTTATATATGAACAGGTGGTAAACTGGGAGCAGACATTCAGTTTGTCAAATCTAGATTTCCAGTTGCTGAGGAGTGACAGGATAGACCTTAAGTGCAACATATCTGGAAATCTGATGCTGAAGGAGAAAGAAGCACTTGATATCACCAAAGCTTTCTTGAAGAAACTTAACCAGAAGAATAGTGGGTATGTGAGCATCTCATAGTCCCTCTATTATGGTACAGTTTCAGGGGATTACAAAGCATTAGAAAGCTGCACTGTTGGGCCACTCTGATAGCTTAGGTGGTAAATGCTGTGCATTGCCATGTGGAAGGTTGCTGATTCTGTCCTGGTGTTGGACCTTCAGTGGAAGCAGCATTCTGCGGGGGGAGGGGGGGGAGGGGTTCATGGTCATTGATTAAGAGTGACATCTAGTGGATGGATTTGGGGCCCATGACTGCAGGACTCTAGAAGTAGCCCTGCATGCTCCCTGGCCAAGGATTGTTGCTGTAATATCCAGACCAGGTATGTTGGGGCAGGGAATATAAAATAGGGGAAGAATTTAGTAGATAGTTACAAATGAAAGTTCATGGTGCCAGATTTCAATCCTGGCTCAATTGTGTTGAACAGCAAGAGGGAACGGTTGGTTACAAACAACAAAAACCCTGCACTCTGAGAGAATGTTTCTTGATCACTGCTCATCCATGCATTATTTTAAAAATCTCCTAACCATTTCTTTATTTATTTAGTGAATGTATCCTAAGTACATTTGTGTTAGGCCGTCATTCACCTGCTTGATCATTTAAACTGCAGTTCCATTTTTTAGGATGCAATAGTGGACATAAAGCATCCTTTGATACTGATCCTATCAAGGCCATACTCCAATGGGCAATAAAATGTTCAAGATGGAGATTATCACTCTGACACCATCTTTACTTATTTATTTGGATATAGCTCAAGGCAAGTTACATTCAGGTACACTAGGTAATTCCACATCTTCAGAGTTAGAATGCATCACCTCATTAATGCACCTCAACTCTGTTAACTGAGAAGAAAACTGAGATTATTCATGGAGTTGGGGACATGACCTATGAAAGATGTTTCCTGCTGGTATAAATGGGAGGAAACCTTCCCATAGGTCATCTGCATTACAGTATGCAATTCTGTAGTAAGTGGTAAGCATCTAATGGAATTCTTAAAGATTTTTCAAAGGAAAATTTATAGACATATAAGACATTTTTAGAAAGAATAATTCCTGTCTTTTTATTTTCACTTGTCTCTTATTTTTGCTGAATATATCCTGATTTTCATATCTATTTAGTGTTCAAACCTCAAATCCAGATAAAATGGAATTGAGCGAGTTGTGATCTACTTTGAGGAATCAACTGTATGCTGAGTATTCTACACAGTTTAGGATTGCATTATTTTAAAACAAGAATGTTGTAAAATAATAAAAAATACAAAATGCACTAGATGTAAAAAAAAAAAAAAGAAGGGCACTCTATCTTGTAGATATAGATAAAGGCCTGTTTGAAACCCCGTATGTAAAATGTGTTAATGGATTGCTCTCTGCATGTAGGACATACCAACTGAAGCGCATTGTGAATGTGGTAAAACGAGCAGATCGTGTACGTGGCAGCCGTTATCTCCTTGAGCTGGAGCTCTTAGAGAAAGGAACTAGGACTGTTCGCCTATCGGAGTATGTTTTTGCTCCTAACTGGCATGGTATTTACACTGAAAACCAGGAGGAAGAAAAAAGCATGAGAAACCTATTCTGGGGCAAGCGGCAATTGATGGGCATTCAAGAAAACCCAGAACTTTGCTGGCCGATAGGTTTCTCCTGGTACCACCAAGCTGTTGTTCACTTTATTGTGCCTGGTAAGATGGTGACAGCTCATTACATATAAAGGGTATTGATCCTAACTTAGCTTTGAAGCATAACATTTAGTTTATTATGTATTCGTAGAGCTTCATTAATCACTTCTACAAGAAGCACTAGGTGATTTATACTATACAAATAAATATATATATACAAACACACACACACACACACAGAGTTGTGGTCAACATTATTGGCACCCTTGCAGTTCAACCACTTAATGTCCAATATCTCCTAAAATAAAAATAAAAGTGGCCAGTGAAATGGCTTTGGACTATATATGCACACATATTTGACACATAAATGAATCAAATAAAACAAGACCAATTAAAAAAGGAAATAGTATAAAAACTGGGACATTGCCAGGACATGATTATTGGCACTCTTATAAACAATTCAAATCAGTTTGAACACAAGAACCACATTCCCATAGCAGTAAAATTAGACACATCTGTGATCAGTTGTCAGTACTCGCATGATTTGAAGCAACCAATGAATGATGGCTCTAATCTTTAAAATGGCCACTTTCACTCCCATTTTCACAATGGTGAAGACAAGAGAGCTGCCTGAGACTATCAGAAAAGCCATTATCACCAAACATCAAACTTCATAGGGGTACAAGGACATCTCCAAAGACCTTGGGATTCCTGTGTCTTCAGTTCACAATGTTATTTAGAGGTTTTCTGCTCATGGAACTATCAAGAACCTTCCAGGAGGTGGTGGGAAGAGGAAAATTTAATTCAAGAAGTCTTTGAAGATTTGTGTGAACTTTTGGAAAAACACCACATACAACATCCAAAGACCTGGCGCAATCTGGGGTGGTGGTTTCAAGCCGCACCATATGTTGCTCACCAAACAAAGAAGGACATCATGGGTAAAGGGAGGTTGTAGGGAAGAGTAGCCTAGTGGTTGGGGCAAGGTACTTCAGGCCGCAAGGTCGGGAGTTCAAATCCCACTAGAGGACAGGTACCTTGGGCTGGAAGGACTGGGGTTTCTAGTCCCACAGATGCTCCTTGTGGTCTTGGGCAAGCCACTTAACCCTCCATTGCCCATGTTCCCTGTAAGTATTAGTGTATGTGTCTCATATCCCTGCGTGTTAAATGTATCCCCCAATTGTGTTGTGACCGCTTTGATTGAAGGATAAGACGGTATACAAAACTGTCTAAATAAATAAATAAATAAAGGCCAAGGAGGACCCCACTGCTCAAAGACAGACATAAAAAGGCATGCCTGATCTTTGCCCAAACCCATCTTAAGAAACCACAATCCTTCTGGGAAAATGTTCTGTGGATAGATGAAACCAAACGTAAGCTCTTTGGCAATGCAGACCAGCGATACATTTACAGGCAAAGAAATGAAGCTTATAAAAAAAACACCCTTCCTACAATTAAATATGGTGGAGGCTCCATAATGTTGTGGGGCTGTTTTGCTACCTCAGGAACTGGAGGCCTGGAACATATTAAAGGTATTATGAAGTCAGAAGACTACCAAGATATTTTGGAGTGAAATGTGCTACCTAGTGTCAGAAAGCTAGGTCTGGGTTGAAGGTCATGGGACCTCCAGCATGACAACGACCCAAAAGATAAAAGAATGGTTAAAAAGGAAAAAATGGACTGTTTTAAACTGGCCAGCAATGAGTCCTGATCTCAATCCAATTGAGAACCTTTAGAAAGAGCTGAAATCTGCCATTGGTAAGAGGAATCCTGGAAACATTCATGAGCTGGAAGAAATTGCATTTGAAGAGTGGGAGAAACTACCTGCAGACAGATATAAGAAAGTTATAGATGGCTACAAGAAACATTTGGAGCCTGTCATCACTGCCAAGGTTTGTGAAACCAAATGTTAGTGAAGGGTGCCATTAATCCTGTCCAGGTCATATTTTGGGGGTTTTTTCCCAAAAATTACTACACAGACATTTCATTTTTTGTTGTATACCTTTAAATATACTATTAAAATATTATGATGACACACGATTGGAATATTTCAAATTATTTCTCAAGATATTGTACACAACATACCTAAAATGCAAGGGTGCCAATAATGTTGACCACAAAACATATATCACCAACCTTCCCCCCCCCAGTATACAGCACACAGACATTACTCGACCCCCATCATGTATAATAAAACCCCTACACATAAAATAGTAGAATGTCCAAAATGCCCTCAAATTTCAGCATTCCCAAAGACTTAACTTCATTTTCACCCCTTTACAGAAGTGAAGATAATTTGGGTTTTTTTGACAAACCCCCATCTGACAACTTGTTCTACTAACTAGGCCCCAAAACTGAAAATGCCACTTTCTAACCCACTACAGAAGCAGTGTCTTACCAGATGGTATCTACAGAAGCTGTTTAGATGAAGAATGGAAGTTGCACCCTGGATGATAAGGAATAAAACGATCTCTTATATTTTGAAGGGATAAAGCATGCTTAGCTTTAAAAATGTACATCAAAGTTTTAAAATCCCCTGATGTATACTTCACATCCAATTGAGATGCTGCCACTTTGAGGAAACATTTATTTATTTTATTTATTTAATGCTTTTATATACCGCGCTCTTTAAAATCAGTGCGGTTTACAGATAACATTTTGTACAGAGGAAGAGCCTGCTCTGAACTTACATCGAACGGGTAATACAACTTGGATTCAGAACAGGATTTAGAAACAGGCTCTTCATCCTTGATCCTCCCAATAACCATGCTGCCATGTTCTGTAACAGTTGCAAAGAGGCAAGAGATTTCTTTGGTAAGCCTACTATCAACACATTCCCAGAGTCCCGTTTTGATATAACCGGGTAAGGCGGACCGGCCTCCGCCACACCGCAACACCCCCCCCGCCACCCCCTCCACCATCATAACAAAGGTAGACCACACATATATGGGAATTCAACTGGTCGCAGCTTTATTGCCATAAACCATAATATCAACAATCCAAACCTTAAATTGTATTCACCCCCCCCAGCAGAGCGAACCCTCACCAGCCATGTGAGTAGCAAAGTGATGCCGCTTCCGCTTCCGCCTTGTCCAGGCCCCGGCAAATTGCCTAGCCTCCCTCATCTGGCTTCGCCATATTATTAGCAAAAGCCTGAGGGACCGCCCGGGCGGGAGTACCCCACCCCCACCCTACTGCTTGGCTCCGGCTCCGGACCCCGGAAACCTACGGGATCCCGCCCCACCCCCCCCCCCCGCAGCTGCAACACCCCTCCATAGCCACCACACCCCCGAACCCCAGTTAAAGGGTGGGAGGGTGGGACGTCCGGTACCTCCGGCCACCTCGAGGGAAAGGCCGGAGGACACCGCAACGCTCCCCTTACTCCCTCCCCGAAACTCCTCCACTCCTCCCATTGGCTCCCGCGCACTGCCCTTTGCCGCGGGAGCCAATGGGAGCCCTCCACGCGCTGCGGGCCCCTCCCGCGAACCACGCAGCCACGCCACGGCGGGCACACGGCCGGCCGCCCCCCGGTTAACGCCGGCCGCTCGCATGCCCCGGGGGGGGGCCACGCGGCCTCGCCATAACCGGGTAAGGCGGACCGGCCTCCGCCACACCGCAACACCCCCCCACCCCCTCCACCATCATAACAAAGGTAGACCACACATATATGGGAATTCAACTGGTCGCAGCTTTATTGCCATAAACCATAACATCAACAATGCAAACCTTAAATTGTATTCCCCCCCCCAGCAGAGCGAACCCTCACCAGCCATGTGAGTAGCAAAGTGATGCCGCTTCTGCTTCCGCCTGGTCCAGGCCCCGGCAAATTGCCTAGCCTCCTCATCCGGCTTCGCCATATTATTAGCAAAAGCCTGAGGGACCACCCGGGCGGGGGTACCCCACCCCCGCCCTACTGCTTGGATCCGGCTCTGGACCCCGGAAACCTCCGGGATCCCGCCACCGGCTCAGGCCCTCACCGGCCTGAGCCGCCCCCCCCCCCCCCCGGCTAAGCTGCGACCAGCGCCCCTCTAGTTCAGCCTATCCTCCAAGGCCTCCTGCCAATCGTTGAGGAGCAAATCCATCCCACCGGGGATAGATGGACCCCATCAGCCCGATACAGGCCCGCACACTCCACACCAGCCCAGGGGTGCAAAATTGGGCCCCCACCCTGCTCCCCCACCCATCTGCCAATTCGGCGATTGATCTTCGCTAGACCCCGCGACCCCCGCCGCTGAGCCTTGCAAGCAGGCCTTGGAACGATAGCTGACCACAGCAAAATCACAACCATGAAACATCTCAAATAGCGCTTCCATGTCCCGAATCACGGTCCGACTCCACTGCCGGCCCGTCCAGGACACCAGATCGTTGCCACCCCAGTGGATCACTATGGCATCCGGTGGCCCCCGCAGCCCCTCGTAGTGCCATAGCAAAGGCAAGAGCTGAAGCCATCGCAGACGCGCTCACCCAGCCATGAAACGGTCACCCCGAACTGGTCCAAACCAATCTTCCGCTCCACCGGGCGTGTTGCTGCTCGCCAACCGGCCCAGAACTCAAACGAGTGGCCAATCAGCGACACGAGCCAGGAACAACAGCGCCACGAGCCAGGAACAACTTCTGCAAAACAAACAGATCCACAGTTAGCCAGCCCCCCCAGCGCCCCTACAGGCGCACATATCCCTGATACGCGCAGGAAGTCCATCTTCCGATCCGCCTGATATCCCGCTCAGGTAAGCCCACCGCCGCCGCACTAGTAGCTGCTCAAATACGAACGGAATGCGGTGCATACAACCCCGCAACAAGAACGCTACGGAACACACCGCCCGGAAGCAGGCGCCCTCGTAGCTGGACGACACCACCTGTGGCAAAACAGCACACAAGCGTTGCAGCAACTCAGGCATAATGGGCCGCCTGCTGTCCCTGGGCGATGGACCAGAGCGCTCCCAGCCCTAGCAAAGAACGAGAACCCCGCCAAATTCCTACTCGCCGTAGCCTGAGACACTCCTGCGGCTTTCACCGCTGCCACATACAGACCTATCCGGTGATCGGGGGGTGGTCCCCCCCCTATCCACGCTCCCCCAGAAACTGCACCAAGCAGTCGCAGCCCCACTGGTACGACCTGTCGCATCAAGTTAGCTACCAGTTTACAGCGCAGGGGGTAGTTGTTCACTACTCTTACCACCGCTGCTTGGTCGCACCACCATACGAGCCTACGATTGTGAACCCTGTCCGGCCAGACCACCAACACCACCAGTAGCGGAAACAACTCCCAGAAGGTGATATTGGCCTTGGGACCGACTGCCTTACAAGACTCAGGCCACCGCACCACACCCTACGAGCCGCCAAAGAACACCCCAAGGCCCAACCTTCCGGCCGTGTCGATAAACCACCGCAGGTCCCGACTGGAGATCTCCCGATCTCGGAGCACCGTAGTGCCATTGAACTCTCGCAAGAACTCATCCCATATGCTATATCGGCCCGAATACTCCGCGACCCTCAGACGATGATGCGGTCTGGAGAGACCTGCCGTAGCGGCTGCCAAATGCCTCATAAACCTCACCCCTTCGGGATAACTCCACAGGCAAAAGTCAGGGAGCCGATTAACACCTGCATCTCCCGCGATGTCAACCTTCTAGAACCCCAGGCGTTTGCCACCTGAACCCGGAGCCTCTGGATCCTACCCACTGACAGGCGCGCCACTAACTCCCCAGAATCCAGCTCGATCCCTAAAAAGGTTAACCGAGTCGTGGGGCCCTCCATCTTCCCCTCCGCCAATGGAACTCCCCACTCCCCCGCCATCTGCACGAGCCCGACCAACAAGGCAGCGCCGTGCCCAGTCCGTGCCTCCCCCACTACCAGAAAATCATCCAGGTAATGTACCACCTGAGCACCCCCCACCCGGTCTACCAACGCCCAATGCAGGAATGTACTAAACCGCTCAAATTGCGCACGAGAGATAGAACACCCCATAGGCGTACACCTATCGAATCAATAACAAAACCCCCAACAACGGGAATGCCGAAGGGTGCACCGGCAATAGCCAAAAAACCCGATTCAATGTCTGCCTTGGCCATCAGGCACCCCCGCCCGGACCCCAGCACCAACTCAACCGCCTCGTCGAAGGAAGCATACCGCACGTCACTGAATTCTGTGGGGAGATGATCATTCACTGAACCCCCGATGGGGTGGGACAGGTGACGGATCAACCGGTATGTACCTGGCTCCCCGGGAAGGGCGGCTCCCTGAAAGGGCCCGCTACCCTCCCCAACAAGATCTCCACAGCTAGCTTATCCCGGACCATGCTGGCAAAACGCTGCACCGACAGGGCATTCCGGACACTGAGAGGCCTCCGGGATGGAGTCCGCATACGCCAGCAGCATCCCGTACTGGTCATGATGCGCCCTCCCCCACACCCTAGCCAGCCGCAGAAATGCCCGCGGGTTGCGCACCACCTTCCGTGCCCTACCTGCCATTTCATCCGCCGTCCGCTTCTTCCTACTGTCCCCAAAACGCTTCCGACCCTCTAGCGCCTCTCCGCAATTTTACGCCGCAGCTTCCTCGGCACGCCTTCCCACAACTCCGAGAACGCTACCACCGACGACGGTGCCCCCGCCGAACCAACCAACCCCGGCCTCGCCCCCCCCCCCCCTCCTTCGACCCTGCTCCCATCCGACCCGGACGAAAACGACGACGACACCGAGGACGTAGATGACCAGGAACCCGAAGCCCGACACTAACGGCCCAAACGCCGCTGCTTCCTGGCCGCCTTCCCCCCTTTCCCCCCGCCGTGATTCCCACCGAAGACCCCGCCCCCACAGACACACCTGCCGCAGCCGTCACCTGCTCAGGCACTGCTCCTGCCTCCGACCGATCCGGCACCACGCTCATCGAGCCCTGTCCCGGCTCTGCTGACCCAGCTGCAGGCGTGCTCTCCTCCCCGCTCTGCGCTGCGCCGGCCCGTGTCAGCGGAATCTCGTGCCTCAGGGTCCCGGGGACTGCCATCCCGAAGTGCCCTGTGGGGAGAAAAAAGGGAAAGACGCCACAGCACCCGCCCCCACCCAAGGCGGCTGCCACGCCCCCAGCCAAGCCGCCCGGGAAGGGCCTTGCCCCCCACCCTGCCAAAGTTCCCAACCAGGGGAGCCGCCTCCCCCCAGCCACCCCCGCCCGCCCAGTTTTGTGTTTTTTTTTTGGTATTTAATAAGCTATTTAATATGACAATTAGCTTGAAAATAAGTCAGTGACAGTACAATAGAACAAGAAGTTAGTGATATTACCATAGTGCTGGCCCTAAATGAAAGCACACGCTATTGCATTGAGGGATGCGCTTAATGAACGGCAACCACCTAACACGCACACCTAAGTGCCTATTTAGACGGAGCCTATTAAAATATGGACTTATGCACGTACATGGTGCACATCTTTAGGCGGTTCCCACAGGAAAACAGCCCCATGACTTGTAAAACATTGAAAATGTGACAGTGCCCTTGCTAATGCATATTGGCCTCAGTGTCCTTTGTGATTTGCTTTACGACACTCTAATGCATGCAAACTATCACATGTCTAGAGCAAGTGTGTAAGAGACCCAGCAACTATAGATTAGGCATCCTGTCATATATGTGCATTCAGTCCCGGCCATCATGTCCAAATAACATCGGAATATGGCTGTGTTCAGTCTTAAACATAGGAACATAGTATATGATGGGAGATAAAGGCCAGTATACTCCATCCAGTCTGCACCGTAAGGTGGCCAGAGCGGTCGCACCCACCTCTCCGTGCTAGTCATGCCTTCCATGCCCTTGTTTAGGGCTATACCCAGACTCTGAGCAGGGCACCCCTGTCCTATACCCTTGTTTAGGGTGGTACTCACCCCCTCTGCTTGTTGAATAAAAGATAGTTGAGCTTATTTTGATTTTGTCCTCCTGCTACAAAAGGGATCCTCTGTGTCTGTCCCATGCCACCCTGAACTCCGCTACCGCACCTGCCCCCACCACCTCCATCGGGAGGGCACTCCAAGCATCCACCACCCCTTCAGTGAAAAAGCACTTCCTGAATGTTGCCTGTAAAGTACGTCCTAGCACTTTTTTTTTTTTTGTGCCCTCTAGTTTTGCTGTTTCCCCATCATAGAAAAAGGAAAAAGAGAGCAAGCCTCACAAATATATGCCGGGTAGGGTCCACCACTCCACACCCCACCCCGAGCTGCCCCTGGGAATGGAAAGGCAGCGTCCAAAACAACAAACTGAACCACACCACATGAAACCACCACTCTCCCAATCAATGCCCTCAACAAACATGACAAAAAGTGTAATAATAAATATCTAAAAAGATAAATATAAATTCAAAAGAAGTTAAAATAATTAAATTAAAAACATTGGCAGCAAACCAACCAACTCCATATATACCACAATAAAATTCTCCCACACCTCAAATGCCTCCACACCACAAAGGCAATGTGGATATCACCAGAATCAAACCCCCAAAAAACGCCGACATCGGCTCGTGCACACCAACACAAAATGAAATTGCATCTGCAAATGCACTACGCGCGTCAA
This sequence comes from Ichthyophis bannanicus, assembly GCA_033557465.1. Taxonomy (NCBI): domain Eukaryota; kingdom Metazoa; phylum Chordata; class Amphibia; order Gymnophiona; family Ichthyophiidae; genus Ichthyophis; species Ichthyophis bannanicus. Next base: position 451,876,358 of record CM066037.1, read on the forward strand.
AGGACGCGCCGAAGTGGCCACGTCCGGCACCTCCGGCCACCTCGAGGGAAAGGCCGGAGGACACCGCAACGCTCCCCTTACTCCCTCCCCGAAACTCCTCCACTCCTCCCATTGGCTCCCGTGCACTGCCCTGTGCCGCGGGAGCCAATGGGAGCCCTCCACGCGCTGCGGGCCCCTCCCACAAACCACGCAACCATGCCGCGGCGGGCACACGGCCGGCCGCCCCCCCCGGTTAACGCCGGCCACTCGCATGCCCCGGGGGGGGGGCCACGGGGCCTCGCCAAAATCAAGGAATGCATCGGTATCCATAATTTATCTTCACTCGGAAGGGCTTTCGTATGCAAATGGTAAAACCTCACTTGAACCAAGTTTGAAATATGAGTCTGAAACATGCACATAGCGTTTCAAAAGCTGCTGGCAGATTGGCAGCTAATATATGCATGTTTATTTTGCATACTTACCCTTGTGCAAACAAATGTATACAGACAGACATTTCCACAGCTGCCTGAACCCATGACCTTAGTGCTACGCCTAAGTGGAACACGACTAAAAAAGAGCAGGAGTGCACACGGACCCTTGAAGGACTCCACAGTTACATATTCCATTCTTCCAAATATTTATCATCATCCACCACCTGTTGTTTTCTACCATCCCAGAATCATTTAAACCAGGCGCCAATACCTAATTCCTTCGACCAACTTTCAAGAGAGCTTAGTGTATTATGTTAAGAGCCACTGTTAAATCTATATAATGATCACTACAACATTAAGTCCCCATTAAGAGGCCGTACCTAGCAGCTGTTACTAAAGTCTGCATACTACGATATTTTCTAATATCTGATTGAAACCTACTGGCTTCCAATTCTTGAAAAAATCATCCACTTGCAATCTCAAAGATTTCTCAATCAGTCTTTCCAAAAATGGGATATTGGACACCAGTCTATAATTACTCAAAACTATAGGATCCAAGGAAGGGTTTTTCCAATATTGGTTTTACCAATTCCTTCATCAATAAATCCAGGAACAAACCTTCCCTCAATGAGAAATTAAAAATGTCCACTCAAGCCGGACCCAGCTGATCTTATTAAGTCTGATGGGCAAGGATCTAAAGCACAGTGGATCTCATTCTGGACAAAACCTGCATTAACTGATTAAGGTTTAAAATCAGTCCCTTTATGGATTCCATAAAATACCACATTGTCCTCTCCTAAGAAGTCTTGCTCCTGTTTCTCTACCCCTAATAACCTAGTCTCTGGGCCAACTTCTTAGCCTAACTATAATTTCCATCCTTCTTTTACCAAAGTCTGCAAATGTGCTCCAAATTCTTTCTAATGAAATATGCAAAATCATTACATTGTAAACCCCCAGACTTTTCACATCCTTTAATTCCTCCTTCCACTAACTTTCTAAACACCAAAAACAGTTCTCTTGATCTATTGAAAGCCATCTTAATTCTTTCTTTCAAATACTGTTCTTAACCTGTCATAACACTAACTTATACTTTGTAGCATATTCTTTCCGCATCTCCCTAGCCTGTAACAGCCCACTTTTCTGCCAAAGCCTCTATAATTTTCTTAAGAGCCTGTTAAGATCCCTAAACGACTCCTTGAAACTCAGGTGCTGATACCTTGTCTTGTACCACATACTATTTCAAAGGATCAGTTTTATCCACTCATCTCTAAGGTTTTTATTCTATTGTTCTACCGAATTGCCTCCCAAAGAATATTCTCCTGTCCCAACCTCGGTCCTGAGATTTCTAAATGTTTATCGAATGCCAGTCTTTTACTAAATCTAGCCACCACAATTAGCTGAACCTCCTCCCTCTCTTGCCAAATATCCCTTACCATAAAGATAAGGGCAGAATGTCAGGCCAGGGAACAGGACGAATCTCTAAATTACTATCCCAGCACATATCCTCCTCCTAAACGATACCAGAAGCCTTGTGCCAAATTAAAATCCCCCATAGCCAACAAACTGAGTGGCAGTAAAACTATCTCTGCAGTCATATCTGGTAAAATGTCTGTTCTTTCCCCCCATTGCTCCCTGGTGCACAATAAAACAAATTTTAAAAAATCCAAATAACTACCCATCACGGAACCATTCAGTGCCTGTGCGTGCTAGAGCTGTCACTGCTTGAACTTCAAATCCGTTGTCTATACCAACATCACCCCCTTCTTCCACGCTGTCATTAGAGAGAGCTAAGACAAAAGGAAAGACACGTATAGCTGTGGGGTAGTCAAAAATCAGTAACAGCTCTGTTCATTCCTATTCAGGAGACCCAGGTTTAAGGTTCTCCTGCTCACATGAAGGGTAATTTTATAGCCGAGCACTTATTTTTAAAAAAACGTAAAAAATTCACCTATTTCATGCCCGGTTTGGAAAAGGCACACATATATATGCCTTTATACGTATAATAGGCTCCTACAATATTCTCCAGTAGCACATAAATGCTGTTACAGAAAGTCACACCTGCTCTCAGACAGATTGAATTACTACTGTACGTGTGCATAGCCTCTGCGGGTGCATGTACCTCAGAGGAAGAGGATGCATGGTCGTGTTGGCACAGGTGCTTGTACACACATATGCACCCATGCAATTTATAATAGCCATTTTCCACTTAGAAAACCTGCTTTCTGAAAATGCTTTCTTAAATTTCCCCTAGGCAAACAGAGGCTAGCCAAATCACAGTTGCCAGGAGAGAGGGAAAGAGTTCATTTATTTAAAATTTGATATTCTGCCTTTCATCAAAATACAACAAAGTGATCATAATCCCACAGCGCCAACGCCTGCTGCTGAATCACAGACCCAGGTGTACCAGCATGCCTAAGGGAGTCCTAGCCAGCCTCTGCCAGATGAAAGTCACTGTGATTAGCGTTAAGGGTGGCGCTGAGAAGCTTCGTTTGGGTAAATACAACACAGGCTGCTAGCAGTGACGACTTTCAGTGCTTTAGGCTTTGATTCCTTTATCTGATCATAAATGATATTGAACAGGATTTAACCAGGTTCCACTCAGATTGGAAACCTAGAAATCACCAAATTAACCAAACCAGTAGAAAGTTGTTAGCCAAAAACAGCTTGCCTTAGAAAGTTTATGCAGAATTCGGATGAAAGCCCCGAGTTCCGATTGCAGTACCGAATGAATTTGTAACGATGCGCATTTGAGCACAGGTGCTGATTAATCCGTTGTCATTCCTAATTTCAGCACTGTTTATGAATAGATATCTTCTGGAATACAGTGTACTAATACGACACTGCTGTTATTTCGTTATTACCATTCACCGTCGTAAGTGCCATTTAATAGACATTTGCAAATTGTTTTTCACCTACTGGTGCAACTGCTCAGAAAGCGAAAATATGTAGGGCGTTGATGCATTAAAGGCCAGCAAATTTTCTGCAGTGTATACTAGCACTTTAGCAAAAAATGTTGTAGGGGACAGCAACCTTTGCCTTTCTGCAAGCCCTCTACAGCAGACTGTCAATTGGTTATAATGAATAGGAATAGAAGAGGTGACGGTGCAAGCATCTGAGTCTACTGCAGTACCAAACCCCCTCCCTCCCTCCTTCCTTCACTTCTGTATTTGATATATCTTTTAATTTAAAAGAGAACATAACATTGATATATTGCAGTTTTCTGTAGTGTGCACCTGTTGTAATCAGTTTCCATCATTAGTAGTATTTAATGCCAACTCTCTATCCTATAAATAAAACCCAGTCACAGTCTACAAAAGGATCTTGATGCCCTCTCCCTCGAGTCACTGATAGGCTGATAGGCACATGGCTTACCTGTCACATTGCTGAATGGTGGCATTAGCCACAGACAGCCCCAGGAAATATGCTCATATTGGCAGCCCATGGAAAGCAGAAGTAGATCCTTCTCATACTCCTGGCGATGCTTTTCTTCTTGCTTACCACCTTCCTCTTATGGGCTAGCAGAAAACTGCAGCAATATGGCCAGCCGACCCCGAGGTGCTGGTTAATCACCGATGAGCATGCATGGCAGTGGCCGTAGGGTGAAGGCAAAGACTGTGAGGAGTGTGAAGAGTCCAAGTAGCACCATTTAGCCCCCTCCCCCCTCGCCCCCACCAAGGCTGTCAAGATGTATTTGCATATCCCCTCATTCTTGACAGACATTTGATCTTGTGGAATATTAAGCTTGTGTAGAAACTTCTTGCATGACATTATAGAGTGGCAGCACTTAAGAGCAGTTAGAATTGTTATTAAAAACCAGGCTGCTCCACACATGCAAAGTGATGAATAATTTTTGCCTTGCTCTTATAACAACTGTGGTGTGGTAAGCATATAGAGGGGGTAATTGCATAGCAGGACAGCTGTAGTCATGCCACCCTGAGCACACCCAGTCTCCTCTGATCTTGGAAGCCAAGCAGGGTCAGACCTGCTTACTACTTAAAACCCTCCTTGTTCAGGATCTCATAGCCCAGTCCTCTTTGGACCTCACCCTCCTCACAGAAACCTGGGTGAAGGAAGGGGAGGATGCCCTCCTTGCCCGTTGCCTTGCTCCTGGTTTCTCCGCAATCTCTGTTCCTAGGTCTGGCCGCTCTGGTGGGGGAGTGGCCGCCATCTTGCATCCCACCCTTTCTTTCACTCAAATCTTCTCCCCATTGATTCACTATCCTGAAGCCTTGCTTCTCCATCTTCATACATCTCCCCCAATGCATGTCCTTCTTATCTACTCCCCACCAGCCCTCCGTCCTGATCTTTGGGACTCCCTACTTCTCACTATTTCCGACCTAACTCTTACATTCCCTCAGTTACTTATTGCAGGAGACTTCAATTTACACCTTGACTCTCCTGTCTCCTCTAGAGATCACACCTTTGTCTCCCTTCTTGATGATCACTCCCTCCTCCAGCATGTCTCCTTCCCCACCCACACGGCTGGTCACACTCTCGACCTCCTCCTAACCTCTTCCTCATCCTCCTTACGGCTATGTGATCTGTCCTCTCTCACTCTTCCCTGGACAGATCATCATCGTCTATTTTTACCTGTTTTCCCTCAGAAAGACTCCCCCAGTCTCTCACCCCTTTATCCTCCCCTCCTCAGCGTCTCTCTCGCCACATCACCCCTTCTACCATCCAGCAGTTTCCCCCCGCATCGCAACTTCTTCCAGCCGATTTTTCTTCTCTTTCTCCCAACTCTCAAGCCGCTCTCTGGTTCTCCACTTTCTCCGACACCCTCAACAACTTAGCCCCCCTCCGGCCCTGTCCCTCAAAGCGCCGCCCTACGCAACCATGGTATCATTCCGGCCTTAAATTGCTTCGCACTCAGCTCCGCAGGGCTGAACGCCTCTGGTGCAAGGTCCCCTCTCCGGACATTCTATCAATATTCAAGGATCACCACTCCCACTATCGTTCACAAGTACACTTAGCCAAAAGAACCTACTTTTCTTCCGCCATCTCAAATGCCCCTAACCAGACCCGTCACCTTTACAATACACTTCACTCCCTTACTTCCCTCCTTCCCTCCTCTCCAGTCACCTCCACCCAGCCATCCCCTCCTCCTCCGCTTCTTGCCACCTTTTTCAGCGACAAGATTTCTAATCTTAGAGCCTCCCTTCCCTCTTGTCCTCCACCTATCCTCCCTCCCCCTCCCATCGCATCTCCTCCTCCCTCCTCTAACCATTCACACACGTGGTCCTCTTTCTCCCCAACAACCACTGCTGAGCTCCACCAGCTTATTTCCTCCTCCAACAAAACATTCTGCTCCCTCGACCCCATTCCCTCTTCTTGGTTACTTAATCCATCATTGGCACTTCTCCCCCCTCTCCTTTCTATGCTCAACTCCAGCCTCTCCACTGGGACCTTTCCCCACTCCTGGAAACACGCCCTGATCCGCCCCATTCTTAAAAAACCCTCCCTTGACCCTATGACCCCCTCTTACTATCGCCCAGTATCCAATCTCCCCTTTATCTCCAAACTTCTCAAGAAAATTGTATTTGCTCAACTTTCACACCACCTGGACACTATTATTTTCCTTCATCCCCGTCAATCTGGGTTCTGTCAGGGTCACAGCGTCAAAACTGTTCTACTTGCTTTCACTAATGCTTTACATGTAGCTCACAATCGCGGTGACATATCGGTGGCGGTAGCTCTTGATCTTTCCGCTGCCTTTGACCTAGTCGATCACTCCCTCCTTCTCCTCCGCTTATGGGAAGTGGGTCTTTGCAGCACTGTCTTTCGCTGGTTTCATTCTTTCCTTTCCTCACGGTCCTGTTCGGTTATCTCCTCTTCCCCCTCTACCCCTGCTTCAGATCCCTTTCCACTGCTATGTGGTGTCCCTCAGGGCTCTGTACTTGCACCTCTCCTCTTCAACCTCTTTCTAGCTCCCCTCACTCTGCAGATCCAGCAAACCGGGATTTCCGCCTTCTACTATGCTGACGACATTGTCCTCCTCCATCACACCTCCCCCTCTCACCCTGATCTCTCCCCACTCAACTCTTGTCTTTCCATCATTGCCAGCTGGTTGTCTCAAAACTGTCTTCACCTTAATCTCACTAAAACTATTGCTATTTGGTTCTCTCACGGTAGTCCCCCCACCCCCCCTTCCTTAGCTCCATCCTTCTCGGGTTCTCCCATACCTCTGGTCTCCAATTTTCGTTATCTTGGCGTACTCTTTGACTCTGATCTGTCCTTTCATGCCCACATTTCCCACATCACTAAAACTCTCTTCTTCTTCCTGCGTCAAATTTGCGCGATTCGTCCCTTTCTTACTCCTGCCGCACTTGCCACACTACTCTTATCATTGGTCATGTCTCGTGTTGATTTTTCCAACTCTATCTTTCTTGGCCTTCCGAAATCTCAGCTTCACAGACTTCAACGGATCCAACACACAGCTGCCCGTATTGCCACTCATTCCTCTGCCCGGGATCACGTCTCACCCTTGCTTTCCCATCTTCACTGGCTGCCTCTGCCTTTCCGTTCCCAATACAAACTGCTTACTCTGATACATTGGGCCTTCCACACCAACACTCCACAGTACCTGGCAGACCTCATCACTTTTCACACTCCCAGGCACGTGCCTCGTTCATTTCACCTCAACCATCTCACCCTCCCCCCTCCCTCCCTTGCACACCTCCAGTCCACACGCTCCTCAGCTTTTTTCTTTGCAGGCCCTGCCCTTTGGAATTCCCTACCCCCCTCCCTTCGTCTCGAGCCCCACCATCCTACTTTTAAGCGTAACCTGAAGACCCACCTCTTTTCCCTCGCCTTTGACCTTCCCTCCCCCTTCCTGTAAGTTTTCTACTCTAAGTCTCGTGTTATACCCTTTCCTCTTCTGGCTTTCCTGTTTAAGATTGTAACTTCCTTTTCCTCTTCTGTAGCCTGTTGCTTGTTGGATTATTTGTACTTTGTAAACCGCTCTGATTCCCCTGAAGGGCGGTATATCAAACTCAATAAACATAAACATGAGAGTCCACATCGGAATACCAGGTGCTGTATGCTTGCTGGGTGAAAGGAAGACCTGGCAATCTACTTCTGGTTGCACCTTGCCAAGAAAACCCAGGGGATAGTCACAACATAGACAACTATCCACAGGATCACCAGGAGTCAACATTGATTAGACAGCACTTAACAATCTAGTTCAAGCATGTTTTAATGCACCTATCTTAAGCCTAATTTATAAACAGATGTAGTAGGCATCTACTTATCTTTATAAAATACTAGTGTAAGTGGCCAAATGTACGCCTATATTGCAGATGCAGATATTAACACCAGGCCTAGAGATGGTATAAAAGTTCATGTTGATATTTTTCAAAGTCCGCACACAAATTATAGTATTTTATAATCTACGCATGTACTTCTGCGCTCCTCCCAAATTCCACCCATGTGCACATTCACAGGCCAAGTATATGCCTTGATGCCAAAGCACAACCTTTTACACACGTATGTGGCCACATACATGCAGGATGGATTTTATAAAATTATCTCGCAAATGTCAGGGGCATTTAGATCAATAATCACGGCACAATGTTTCTGGAAATATCTCATAAATTGTTAATGATTGGTGTTTCTTTATCTTCCACCTTAACTCTACAGTGAAAAACCAGGCACGCTGGACTCAGCAATTCATTTTTGACATGGAAGACTTGCACAGAGCTACCGGAGATACTCATTTCAATGTCATCATCGTAGATTACAGTAGTGAGGATCTTGATGTTGAGGTGGCCCTGAAAAGGTCCATTATACCCAGGTAGTAAAAAAGGGCAAAGAAATAAATTGTAGTGTGCTAAGAGACATACACATTGCCCAACTAGGGGACAGATGACTGGATAAAAGAGAGGATGAGATACGCCTTGCCCGTGTGAAAGAGGAAAGTAGTGGTTTACTTATTTTACCTAATAGCAATACAAACTATGGACCGTATTGACTAAAATATGGTAACACACATTGTTTAACTACAGACCCCATTATTGTCAGTGGAGCCTATTTGCTAAAAATGGGCATTAATGCATCAGCAAAATGCAGTGTGTGCGCCATTGAGTCAATGGCCACCCCGCAGCCCCTGGGTTTTCTTAGCAAGGTGTGACTGCAAATAGATTGCCAGGCCTTTCTTTCAAGTCAATGGAGGGTAAAGTGACGTGCCCAAGGCCACAAGAAGTGCCAGTGGGAATCAAAACCTTGTCTCTTAGTCACCAGGCCACTACCCTAACCACTAGGATACTCTTCCACAACACATTAGCGCCTTCTAGTAAATAGACCTCTGCAGGAGTAATTATATAAAGGCTTTTCCATGCTTCAAGTAAGTTTTGAGTGGAGGAGTAGCTTAGTGGTTAGAGCAACAGCCTAGACAATCAGGCTTTTGATACTCATTGGCATGCCTTGTGACCTTGGGCAAATCACTTTACCCTCCATTTCCTTGGAAGAAAAGGCCTGGCAATCTACTTTCGGTCATACCTTGCCAAGAAAACCCAGGGGCTGCTGGGTCGCCAGGAGTCAGCATTGACTTGACGGCACTTAAAAAAAAAATCTGTTTTACACATTGGAAAGGCCAGGTGAAGATGGGATACACACACATATTTTATAAAATATATTACATGCATAGAGCACACACATGCACATTTACACCAAGTTCAGAACAGTGCATCAGCATCTGGGCACCACTGGGGCTGATTCTGCATATTTTATAAAGGCGCATAGGTGCCAGTGTTGCCTTTTATATAAGTTTAACATTAGGCATCTTTTGAGAAATTTCACATAGGCAACCTGCTATAGAATCACACCCCACATCTCTTAATGCAATATAAAATATAGATTAAAATTCTGTATACCACCAGCCCAAGCTACGTTAGCCAGTCTGAAACCCACATACTGTACAAGGGTGATTACTAATTTTTTTCCTTGGGTACATAGGGCCTTTGAAACATATTTTGCCAATGATGTGATTTATTTTACAAGCCAAAATCAACAGATATTTTATTTAGACCCTGAATTTAGATGAACTGAGCCCATATTAAATTAAAATAGAATTTTTTTTAATTTAAGTAGTAGATATATATTACTACATTTCTGCTTGCTTTTTGCTTTGATTTCTGTTCTCACTTGTTCCTCTAGTTTTAATTTTATCTGTCTCCTATTTCTTGATTCTTTCATCTTTCCTTGTTATTATCTTTTCTCTCTTCATTCATCCCTTATTGTCTCCATGTTGTTCTTCCCTCTTCCTTCCGCCTTCCTCTCTTCTCTACGGAGAGTACTGGAGAGCTAAACAGCAGTATCTCAAGGAAAGATTTAATTCTTTATATAGGGAAATAACTGTGGCTTTATCTCTTCTATAGTTATCAGTATGTGCGCTTGAAAAGACACTTTGAGCGCTCAGCAGGTCTACAGGCTGGGATAGACGTTGTCAAAGTAAGTCTGCAAAAGTTATATTAATTTATTTTATTTAGCTATTTTTTATATACTGCTTCATCTGAGAGTCAAAGAGGTTTACAGTTTAACAAACTTCAAACTATTACATATAACATGGAAAGTAGAACTTCGAAGGTTAAAAAGGTAACTTGAAGCAAACATTGAAGCATCGAGTTAATTATATCTGAGATACAATTAGAGGAAGATTGTCCTAGTGGGGAATATGGGGTAAGGAGGAGATTAGGGAGATTATAGCTCTTAATGTACCGAGGGGGCCTATTTACTAACCGGTTTAGCTGTCTAATGCAGGAATTACTGCACATGAGCATTTAACTACTTTCCAGGTGAAACAGCTAATGCAGAAAATGCAAGTTTGGATTGGGGAGTCAGCGGGGACTGTGGCTTACAGTTAGTTAATGCGGCTGGTAATACAGACCAATTAATGCTACCTCAAGAGATGTAGTTAACTGCATCATGCATTACCTGCCATGCAGCTAATGGATAGTAGCAACCTTCCTTCTGGGTTAACTGCATGACAGCCCTCTCATAAAATGCTGGGAACACCCCCCAATAGTTATCGCAAAGATTTTGCAGTTACTGCACCTTAATTTTGACTGTTAATCTATGGTTGCTGCAAAACCTTAGCGCAGCTTAGTAAATATCACAGTTCCTGTAGTAATTCTTACTTGGACAATGGGCAGTTTATTTGGACATTTATATATTTCTCTACAACCGGGAGCTATACGATAAATTAAGGGGCCAATTCACTAAACCATGTTAGAAGCTAGATTTACTAACGTGCGTTTCCATGTTGGCACATACTAACATTATTAATGCAAGCAATTAGTAAATAGATCTCCTTGCATAAATGGGACCTGCAGGAAATAATGCATATTATTGTGTGTTAGCATGCTGCAATGCAGCAATGCCTTTTAGTAAATCTAGCCCTAGATGTTTAACACAGGTATAAAGTGTTGAATGTAGATCTCCAAAAATGCACTGCAAAAAATGTATAGCCTATTAACGTCCACATTTATTTATTTACTTTATTATTTAACAACTCATTTATACCACTTTATCTGAAAGTCAGTGTTGTACATGGAACTGAATTTGATATGCAATAGTAACTACAGCAAGACCGAGGCGCTAATCATCACACGAAACTCCGACTTCATTCCCCCCTCCCCCCCCCCCCCGCGACATCAAGATAGGCACCACAACCATATCCATACAATCAGAAGTGAAATACCTCGGTGTGACAATGGACAAAGAACTTAACCTTCAGTCCCACATCAGCAGAACCACCAAAAATGCATACCACAGGATGAGACTAGTACGACGCCTCAAGCCCCTCCTCACTCAGGAACACTTCCGCACAGTTTGTCAAGCACTAAAAACCCCAATCCTAGACTTCTGCAACCCAATCTATCTAGGTCTAACGAAACAGACACTAAGACCATTGCAACTGGCACAAAACACTGCAGCACGCATAATTGCTGGCACCACAAGACAAGAACACATCACACCCACCCTAAAAGAGCTCCACTGGCTGCCTATCAGTGCCCACATTAGATACAAGACAATCATAAACATTTTCAAAATCAAACATCAATCATCAGCTTTCAGCCTACACCCACTCATACAACCAGACAACAGCACAAGACCGAGAAGAAGAGGCACATCCAACCGTGTCAACACACCTAAAGATATCAACAGGGTATGCAAGGACACCAAAAAACGAGCCTTATCAAAGGCGGCACCAACAATCTGGAACGCCCTCCCCGACGAACTGCGTTCAACAACAGACCTTAAGGAGTTCAGGAAACTACTGAAGACAACCCTCTTCATAGAACACTACGGTGACATTACTTAAACCATGCAACAGACACCTCAACTCCCCCCACATGTCACTATAATTGTAATTAAGCAAGGAACTGATACCCATAGCATTGTAAATCCCACTAGAGGACAGCAACCTTGGGCCAGAAGGACTGGGGTTTCTAGTCCCACAGGTGCTTCTTGTGGTCTTGGGCAAGCCACTTAACCCTCCATTGCCCATGTTCCCTGTAAAATAGTTATAATGCCCTGTTCAATGTAATTTCAGTTTGTTCAATGTAAACCGCACTGATGCAGAATAGCACAGTATATAAGAGAATGTAAATAAATAAAATTAAATAAATAAAAATAAAAATAAATAGCGCACGCTGTAAATAGCACCACAAGAATCAATGTCCAGACACAATCACACGCATACACTACTCACTGCATGTGCACACTATACACTGTATCTTATTGATTGTTTGCTGTTCAGACCGCCTTGATTGCAGGATAAGGCGGTATAGAAATACATTTAAATAAATAAATAAATAAAACTTCACTTATTCGTACATGGAACTCAGGTTTGATGTGCAACAGTAACTGAACTTGAATACAGTAAGTTAATAAACGACTACATTTTTGCTGTGGGTGTGGTATTTGCTTTGTCATATTGAATGATTAGGTACAATGCTATATTAATGCTATATTAATGGACAATCCATTGCTTGCTTAAGTTAATGCTGTAATACTGCCTGGACAATCCATTGCTTGTAGGACTAATTGAATAGAACCTACTACCCATTTCTGCATAGCTTAGTTTGCAAAACAACTCACGCTGCTCAAGCCCTACATCAATTCAACTACCACCTCATAACTAATCTGCAAACTAACCATATGCAACATAAGACACGAGTAAAAAACCCTATACCAGGTCAGTAAATACACGTTATAAAATTAACTCCACTAACCAATACATCATGGCCTACCTCACATTCCTACACATGTTTGCACTTTGCACACACAGCATCAGACTCAACAAACAAATCCCATTGATAAACCTATATACCACCCAACCCATATCTACACCAGCATCACACATATCCAAAGAATGCCAACAATCAAAGAATACAGCATACAAACTATACCATGCCACACATGACACACCCTCTCACTACACAAATAATAAACACACAAACCCAATCATCTCAACAAACATCTGCTGTGCTCTACTAAACGCCAGATTTATCAGGAACAAACCAAATACTATCCTTGACCTAATCCACGACAAGAAGCTTGATATAATATGCATCACTGAGACCTGGCTAGACGACTCAGACCAAGTCATATTAAATCAAGTAACCCCAACAGGATACTCAGCATTTAACTGCATCAGAGCACAAAAGAGAGGGGGAGGAGTACTAATACTTACCAGAAAGGAATTCAGATTCAAAACAATCGCCACCACTAACACAAGCGAAGCCAACACACTAACTATAACCAACAAGTATCTAACCATCTCCCTCACATACAGACCACCTGGAACCACAACTGATTACTTATCCACAGTAATTGAAACAATATGCACACATAACAGAAAGCACAAACCCCTCGTTGCACTAGGAGACTACAACCTAACATCCACACCCACCAGAGAATCTGCAACGTTCCTTAAAGCCATGGAGTCATTAAAATACTGCCAGACAATTAACGCCCCAGTGCACCAACATGGTTCAACTCCGGACATGGTATTCATGCCAACACAACTAGTGGAACAGAACAAAACCACAAAACCAACAATCACCCCAGTCCCTTGGTCGGACCACCATGTAATCGAATTCACCATGATCCTGAATAGCCCCACCCAACGCAAAGAGGAAGAAAGAATAACCAGACGGTTTAAAACATTTAACAGAGACTCATTCATAAACAACATCACCCCACAACTTCAACAGGATCACGACACCCTGGACCTAAACATAGAAGAATGGAACACAATAATATCCAACGCAGCATCTGCCCCAGCCATTAAAGAACCACAAACCCGCAAAAGATCCAATGCCCCATGGTACTCACACGAAGTCAGAGTCGCAAAGCGCACACTAAGAAGAATAGAAAGAAAATGGAGACAGAACAAATCACACAACCTCCTAATACAATACAGAGACAAACAACAGGAATACAACAATCTAATAAATGAGCGTAAACAGCAACACCATACCAACCTAATCATGAAATCTACCAATAGACCAAGAGGGCTTTTCAGCATTGTACAAAAGCTCACCAAGGATGACACGCAACAAAGCACCCACCATCCTGACCCACAAAAATATGCAGACTACATGAAGTCAAAAAACACTAACCAAACATACTCTGCTTCACCACAAACAAACAAACAAACACGATAAAAAAAGCAACACCAAGCATGGGAAAGCTTCGATATACCAACAAAACAGCAAGTAGAAGACATCATATCTGGACTAAACACAACAACTTCACCATCAGACCCATGCCCGGTATCATGGATCAAAGCCACAAAATGTCAGCTCTCTCATCACATTCAAATAATCGTCAAAGATTCACTCCAACAAGGGTACATGCCACAACCCCTAAAGCATGCAATGATATGACCAATACTTAAAAATAGCAATCTGAGCCTATCTGAACCAAAGTCATACCGTCCTATCTCCAGCCTGGCATTCCTTGCTAAAGTCGTGGAAAAAGTGGTCCAAAGGCAACTTCAAGACCACATAGATATAAATGCTCCACTGGGCATACATCAGCATGGATTCAAGCCCCAACACGGAGTGGAAACACTACTTACCTCCCTCTTTGACAATCTCCTAAGAGGCATAGATAACATAAAAAACGGCTTCCTGCTACTGTTCATGGACATCTCTGCGGCTTTCGACACTGTGTCACACCCTAAGCTATTGCAATGCTTACAACAGATATGACTTTGCAACAATACCCTGAAATGGTTCATATCATACCTGGAAGGGCAAACGCAACAAGTCAAGTGCGATCAAAAGAAATCCTTACAATTCCCCGTCACGCAGGGAATACCTCAAGGCTCAGCCCTTTCCTCAGTGCTCTTCAACATCTACATACAGCCCATATGCAACATCATCAAGCACCACAATCTTCACTATCACATTTATGCTGACGACATCATGGTGTATGCTCCAATCAACTTACTAGCACTAAACAGTAAATCTATTCAGACAAATCTGATTGATTTCTTTGACTGGGTGACCAGGGAGTTGGACCAAGGGAGAGCTCTAGATGTGATGTATTTAGATTTCAGTAAAGCCTTTGACACTGTTCCTCACAGGCGACTTATAAACAAATAGAGCACCCTAGGGATGGACCCTAAAGTTACTGCTTGGGTTAAAAATTGGTTGGGTGGGAGGCGACAAAGAGTACAAGTAAATGGAGCTCACTCTGAGGAGAAGGATGTTACCAGTGGTGTGCCCCAGGGATCTGTCCTTGGTCCGATTCTTTTTAACATCTTTGTTAGTGATATAGCAGAAGAGCTGTCAGGTAAGGTTTGCCTCTTTGCGGATGACACCAAAATCTGCAATAGAGTAGACACCCAGGGAAGGTGTAGATAACATGAGGAGGGATCTAGCTGAGCTTGAAGAATGTTCTAGAATTTGGCAGCTGGGATTTAATGTTAAAAAATGTAAGGTCATGCATTTGGGCTGCAGCAATTCAAGGGAGCAATATAGTATAGGGGGTGAAGTACTTTTGTCCACTAAAGAAGAGTGGGACCTAGGTGTGATTGTGTCTGATGATCTTAAAGTAGCTAAACAGGTAGAAAAGGCGACAGGAAAAGCTAGAAGGATGCTTGGGTGCATACGGAGAGGAATGGCTAGCAGAAAAAAGGAGGTGATAATGCCTCTGTATAAGTCTTTGGTGCGAACTCATTTGGAGTATAGTGTGCAATTCTGGAGACCGCACCTTCAAAAGGATGTGAACAGGATGGAGTCAGTGCAGAGGGTGGCTACTAAAATGATTAGTGGTCTTCATTATAAAGCATATGAGGATAGACTGAAGGATCTTAATATGTACACCTTAGAGGAAAGGCAGGATAGAGGTGATATGATTGAGATGTTTAAATACCTCCGTGGCATAAATGTTCAGGGAGAGAGCCTCTTTCAATTGAAAGCAAGTTCTGCTACGAGGGGACATGGGATGAGGGTGAAGGGAGATAGATTCAGGAGTGATATTCGAAAATATTTCTTTACGGAAAGAGTAGTAGATCCGTGGAATAGTCTCCCAGTGGATGTTTTAGAGATGAGGACAGTAACTGAATTCAAAAAAGCATGGGACAAACACAGAGGATCTCTAAAGGTAAAAAGGGAATTGTTGTAGTTTGTTGATATGGAAGGCAGACTAGATAGGCCATGTGGTCTTTTTCTGCCATCATATTTCTATGTTTCTATGTTTCTAAACACCACAACAATAACAAAATGCCTCAAAGACATGAATGAATGGCTCACAGCCAACAACTTAACGGTCAACTACGAAAGAATTGAGGCAATGTTCGTCACCAGGAACCCCACCTCATACCTCCACAAGCTATCAGCATCCTGGACAAACAAATAGTAGTCAAAGAAGAAGTTAAGTATCTGGGCATAACACTAGACAGAGCTCTGAACCTAAAATTCCACATCACCAAAACTGCAAACAAGGCATATCACCGACTGAAAATAGTCAGACAAATCAAACCAATGCTGCGCCAAGACCACTTCCGCACAGTGTGCCAAGCACTCATTACACCATTGCTTGATTATGGAAACTCACTATATCAAGGCCTTCCTCATCAGACACTACACCCACTATAGATGGTACAAAACACCACAGCACGCATCATCACAGACACCCCAAGAACCGAGCACATCACTCCCATCCTACAACAACTACACTGGCTTCCAATGGTGGCAAGAGCTAAATACAAAACAATCATGATAATCTTCAAAGTAATTCACCATCTCTCAGCAGACGTACTCCAAAACGTTATAACAAGAGACATCAGCAACAGACCAAGAAAAACCAATAACAACAACATGATCGGCACACCTGCAGGCTACCACAAAACCAAACAAACAACCTCAAAAAGAGCACCATCACTACTGGCATCCTCATTATGGAACTCCCTACCATTGAGCTTGAGAGCCTTAGAAGACCTCACAGACTTCCACAAAGACCTCAAAACATGGTTATTTATAGAAACCTATGAGCATTCAAGCAATATCCCTTACCCAAATAGCAACACTACTACCTCCACCAACTAAACACACACCCATCCCATCCACACACACAAATTCAACACAACTCATTAGTAAATATCTTTATGTTAAATGTTACTTCAACTGTACTGTCTAAACATTGTCTAAATGTCTAAATACTGTTATGTAACTGTGCTGTCTAAATGATTACACGTACCCTAATGTTAAATGTAACCCTCCAATTGTGATGTGACGTGAGCACCTTGATTGAAGGAAAATGTGGCATACAAATCTTGCTAAATAAATATTAGATTTTGAGTAACATATGGATGTCAATTCACTTTACAATGAACTTAGAGTATTGAATCTGACGAGGTTGAGGGTTAGTGTTGGGGTAAAAGTGATTGTATCATGACTATAGAGGGCTCGTGCATGTTTGCATGGAGTGGGAGAGTGAGTCCCTGGTTCTGAATGATGGTTTTCACGGCATGTTAATTGTCAGCTCCAAAGTGTTCCAGGAAGAGGTGAGTCTTGAGGTGCTTTCGAAAGTCAGCTTTTCATAGTTGATTGAAAGGTTGTGGGGCCTGATTTTTTTCAAAGGTATTTACACGGTTAACAGCCTATGTTAACCATGTTATCCGTGTAAATGTCTTAATCAAGGATTTTCAAAGGCACCTACATGGCTAGTGCCTTTGAAAATCCCCAATTAAGTCCCTTACGTGCCCCAAGGCTATCTGGTTAGCATCGGAGCGTGTTGGGGACATTCTGGGGCAGAGCGAAGGCAAGAAATGGCGCTAACTGGGTAGCAGCAATTTTGGATGCTGCCCAGTTAGCGCTCTGTGCCTTAAAGATAGACAAGGGTTTTCCTCACCTATCTTTAAGGTGCTGGGGCTAACTGGGCAGAATCCAAAATCGCTGCTGCCCAGTTAGGCCCGGTGGCTTTCCAGCGAACCCCGGATTTTCACTTCTGTCGCCGCGGAAGTGAAAAGCTGGAGTTAAGGGGTCGAGGGCAGGGCTACGCAGCTACGGCATTTAGTCTTGCCCAACTGAAAATCGGGCCCATGATTCTTTAACCAGTGTATCGTTTTGCTGAAGCATTTTGATATTGTTGTATGATCTGGGAGAACTGTGGAGAATAGTGTGTATATCATGTCATTGACGTAAATATAGTAATGGATATCATGCTTCTGTATTATTTAGTATAATGGTTGTATGTTTAGATTGAACAGTAATGATGATAGGGCAGATCCCCGAGGAATGCCTCTGTGTTGTTTGAAAGAGGATGACTTCCGTGAATCTATTTTAATCTGTTGTTGGTGGTCATTTAGTATGATTGAAACCATGATATTGTACCTTGTAAGCCAATTTCCTGTAAGCAGGCTAAAAGTATATCATGGTTTATGGAGTTGAAGACTGAAGCGATATCTAGGAAGGTTAGTATGAATCCTTACATTGGTCTATCCGTGTCTCGTATTAATTTGTACATCAGGATGGTGATTAAAGTTTCAGTGCTGTGCTGGGATCTGAATCCATGCTACTGGTTGTCCAAAGTTGCAGTGTTGTTTACATGGTTTATATAGTTATTGGAGGACTACTTTCTCAATTATCTTGGCAATGAACGGTACACTGGAGATAGGTCTATAGGAGCATGGATGCCTCGGGTCTAGTGAAGAGTTTAAACATCTAACACAGAATTTCAAATTAGGAGCAGGAAAGGGCATTTAATGTTGGTATTGTTAATGTGATTTAACTACATATAATATGGAACAGTTGCCTATACCTTCAGAGGTAGAGCTGTTTTCTGCACTAGTGGCCATGTCTTTAATATGTAGTAGCAACCCTTGCCTTCCTTCAGCTGCCAAGAACACTCCCTACAATTACTACAAACAATTTGCAACCTCTGCATGTTAATGAGTGTTAACTGCAAAAACTTAGCGTGGCTTAGTAAATAGGAATTTAAATTACATGTGTGTACAACAAGAACTCATAGAGACAATTTTCAAATACATCTCTGCAGATAAACAGATGTTTACTCACAGAAAAAACTCTGAAAACTGCCCTTTACGTAGGTTAAAATATGTCTGCTGTTTACACCAAGATGGGGTTAGGGCAGGCCTGGAAAAATACACACAAAGTATATGGGGGAAAGAATAGAAGTTTCAACGCCAAATGATGATTCAGGAGACAAGATCCTCACATGCCTAGAAATGCGATCAGAAACCATAAAAAGGCAGCAGAAAGATACAGAAATATTTCCTATCGTGCTGGGTACAGGGCCGGTGCAAGGGTAAGAGGCGCCCTAGGCCACACCTACTCCACCCGTGTGTCCACTGCCACTACTGCCGCCCCTCTCTGAGATGTGCAGCGGCAGAAATGCCTTTAAAAAGGCACCTCGGCAGCGAAGTTACCTTAGGTTCTGGCACTGTGGATCCCTCTGATTCCATTTCCTTTAAAAGGAAGGAAGTTGAATTGGGGAGGGGGGCAGAACGCAAACGACACCGTGGTGCTGGAAGCGAAAGGAACTCTGGCACCATGGTGCCTTTTTAAATGTATTGCTGCTGCTGCACATCCCGGAGAGGGGCGGCAATGGGTGCCCCCTGACCATTTGCGCTCTAGACGACTGCCTAGTTCACCTGATGGTCGTGCCAGCCCTGGCTGCGTAACACAAGCTTAGTTAAAATCATTTTCCATGCAGACCTTGATAAGTTGCCTAGACATATTACATCCTATCAACTTCAGAAGGAAGTTCTTTGCCATAATGCAAGTCGTACAGCAAGTGGTAGCAGTAAATTTGAGAGACTTGAGATTAGACATCACATACCCTGGCTGAGGAATAATGTTCATTGCTGTCGTGTGCGAAACTTACTCATTCAGAGACACTGCCCCTTAGAAAACTGACTGGCAGGCCCACAGTGGATACAAATCGACCGTTTCCAAAGGTTGCAACCTAGTCACTATGCAAACTTCCAAAGAATTCTCCGCGACTGCTCCCTAATAAACTACTGTAAATTCAGGATCTTCTTAAAGAGTGACGGAGAATGACTGTCCACAAGCCAACTAATCTGAAATGATATGCAGCCATTGCCTTGGGAAAAGAAGTAGATGAGTCGTAGGTGCCTGCTCTGTAGGTGTAGTGGATGCTTGAGCAAACGCCTTCACTGTTCTCCAGGGAGACAATGCATGTTGACTTTGGTGCCCTCTATCATTCTGAAGAGTTGGTTCCTAAGGGCCCAGTGATTACAAAAAAGAAAAAAAGGACTAGAAAACCATGGTTCAAATCCTACTTCTCCCACTGGTGTTCCTCATGTCCTTGGATGAGTCACTTCATTTCCTGACGTACAGGTTCCTCAGCGACATACATACAGAATAATTTTCAAAAAGCATTTCTGCACAGAAAGAGGTTTTTATATAATTGCCTGTCCAATATGCATGTAAAGTTATGCACATATGGATGGTGATCTTCAAAGTGAAGCACAATTGACACGTGTAAAAAGCTGATGTACAGGTGTGAATCAGCATACAAGTATAAGCCGTGCATTTTTCCTAGCAAAAAAGGTGCTAGTACTCATATTCAGGACTTTAGAAGGCAGTGGAAAAGATGCCATACTCAGTACCACTAAGTACCCTCTCAACAAAAGCCCTGCGTATAAGTAACAATTTTAGAAAAGTCAGTACTTCTATGTATATGCAGGCAGTACACACAGATTTAAAGGTTATCGTGGGCCTAGATTTGCTGGGCCTCAAATTATACATTGCATATTTTAGAATGGCAGGACTTGTACACCTGGGAAGATCTGCTGGTACACCTGCTATGAGTAGCACCTTAGGGTTAGCTTGCGTTGAGGAGTAGCCTAGTGGTTAAAGAAGTGGTCCAGGAGCAAAAGAGATCAGGGTTTGAATCCCGCTAGCATTCATTGTGACTTTTCCTGCATCTCCTTGTCATCTACAATGGGAAAGTCATGAGCTAAATTAAAAAAAAAAGGTAACTGTTAGTTTGGCCCTGAGAGCTTGAAGGGGGAATTGTGCTTGTATCTTTGGTGTTATAAACCACCTTGAATTTGCAAAAGGTTGAACTGGCTCAGTTTCAATGTCCAGTTTTGCAAAATCGGTGGGAACAGTTCTACTTCCATGTTCAAGGCCCCAAGTGATGCCACTCCGTTGTACTTGTTCTTTTGTAAACCAGTTACTTCTCTTGTGCTTGCTACTAAATGCATGTATTTTTGGTAGCACCGTACAGATTTTATAAAAGGCTCCACATTAAGCAAGCCTTTTATGAAACACTATTGCAGTTTTGCACACACGGACTAAACGTCCGTTTTCTGACCTAGATGACCCATACAAAGATAACCTGCAGATGTGTAAGTTTCCCCTGACTGATCAGAGACGTTCACAGGGACGGCTTTGTAAGGGGGTTAGCTTTTATTTGCATACTTTAAGAAAATATGCACATTAGCCCAGAAAATCTGTATGTGCCAAAGAGCAGTTGTAAATATGTGTGCATACTTTCCTTGGGGCAGTTTTCAAAGCAGAAGTGCTTGCTTGCTTTTGCATTGAAAATTGTTTGCATACTCTTTTGTCTAAGTGCACAGTTATAAAATTACCCTCTTAGAGTACAATTTTAGATTTTCCTTATGGTGCTTGTAGTTTTACGGAGAGAGGGAGAATTGATTAAAATGTAATTTAATGCAATGCAATGTGTGCCTTCGCGCTCTTATATTCTGCACATAACCCGACAGAGCTCTAAGCGGATCACACAGTAAGAGTAATAATCTATCACAAATAGATTGACAGCATTTCCATTACACAGTGTATCACAAATAGCAACATACTAATAAGGTTAACAGCATTTCCATTACATAGCAAACTGAGGGGAACAATATCAATTGAACTTTCTGAAATAGCCATGTTTTTAAGGCCTTCCTAAATGCACATGCATACAAATCATTAAAGCTAACTTGTTCCATAAAGCTGGAACAGTACCCACAATAGATTTCGTTAATGTAGAGTATCTCGCAAGGGAAACTGCTTGCTCGATGGTAAAGCTAGCCTAAAGACATCAACAGATCCTAAGTGCAAAGAGTATCTTGTATCGAATCAACAGACATATGTTCAGGTGCCAACCCATGTATAATCTTAAAAGCAAGCAGTAGCACTTTGAATTGTATCCTCGCCAGAACTGGCAGTCAGTCTTCTAAAAATGAGCCTTGCTGTGTTTTATAAGACTTGAAGATCTGTCTCAAGGGTAGCCCTAACAAAAGCGAATTGCAGTAGTCCAGATGAAACAGAACTGTTGATGTTACTTTGTTTTAAAATTATTCTAGCTCAAAATAGTCTCTAATTTGATGTAACCTCCTAAGAACACAAAAATGTTCTTCACTACCGATGCTGTTTGTTTGTGTTTGTATATACTTTATATACTAATTTCCATAGACTATATCAAGGCACTTTACAAAAAGGCTAGAATCCAAATAAACTCCCAATGCTTTAATCACGCTGGAAAACTCTATCCTTGTGCCTGTAGAGCCAAATTTGGGTGGTGGCCTTTCCTCTCTTGATCCTACCCATAGCAGTTTTGTTTTATCTGGGTTAATTTTCATTTTGTGGGATACCATCCAGAAAGATGTCCTATTAAATCCTATGTGACGGAATACATTCCTAATTTGTTGCAGGATCAGCACAGCATAATTTTTTTATGTGACCTCCATATCCACTTTCCTTATGCTATCATTGACTTGATCAGGAAACACTGTGTCGAGGGGAAGATGGCCTTTGCACCCATAGTCATGAGACTGCTTTGTGGTGCATCTGCATGTGAGCCTCATGGTAAGATAAATGTGAGTCAATTGCCAAAACATGTGAGATTAGCACAAATAGAGACATGTTTATTAAGCTTTAGGGGCATTTTACTAAATAGTTTTAGACTTTTTCAGCTAATGTACTGTTATCATGCAGATACTGCTGCGCTAAGATAAACGCAGTGCGCTGTCCGTTGAGGGCATGCGTAGCATTTCCCCAGCAGCTTATGCACCAAAATCGCAAAGACCGCAGTCCAACAGCATCGTGGATGTACGTAATGCCACCGATTGAGGTGTTATTTGCACCAATGCTTTCTGCAACTGTGACAGCGACTGTTTCCTGTTGATGCTCACGGTAACTGCGCATTGCAGACACGACCATTCTCCACTCATGTCCCGCCCACTCTTACATTTACCACAAGCTCTGCAGATAACACAGAAAATTGCTGTGCTATCTGCTTTTTCCCATGCTATCTATTAATGCAGCCCGATAGCACATGCTATCAGCCGTGTTTACAGCACAGCAAAGATACCCCTTAGTGCACATTAACAGACATTAGCATGGGCTAAGTACCGATGAGGCCATAGTAATAATATGGGCAACAGCAACATTTGGGCACAGTAGCAAACTTACCACACGCTAAGTATTAGTAAACATGCCCCATAGATATTACCGATAAGGGAGTAATTTTGTAAGCCATTTCTATTTGTAAAATTGCCTCTTTCTAAGCATAAAATGCTTTTCTAAAATTGTCTAGGTTATATGTGTATAAACCTGTATGCATGCATATTGTATACACATATGTTTCTGCAACATAAGAATAAGCATTCCTTTTATGAAATATGCACATAAACGTGTAAAGTGGGGAAGTTGTGTACGTCTCAGAGCAGATGTAACTTTGCACAGTAATTTTCCAGGGGTGGGGGTAATTTTTAATGGTACACATACACTTATGTTCTTTGTATAAAATACACTAATCAAAAATATATCAGCACTGTTATTACCTCGTTAGGTATGTATTGGCCCTCCTATACATCTGCATATATCTATATAGATGTATATGTCGGCACATAAGGTGATATATATAAGCGCATACCTTCCTTTGGTTAATATAATGTTAATGTTAAAATGTTTGATATAACAACTATTGTTAAAATGTTTACTGTAATTAGTTCCCATGTTACAATATAATGTTGTTGTTGTTCTGTAAACCGCTTCAATTGCTCGAAAAGGCGGTATAAAAAACCCCATCAAATAAATAGATAAATTAATTAATTAATCTTGTATGTTAATGAGGATCATCAAAACCAGAGAGTATAAAAGTTCACTTTCAAGGTCATTTCATCATCGGTCCAAAGCGTATACAGTCATTGATTTCCACTTCACCACAGTCAGTTCATAGATAGTTCATTTCACAAATATTTCATGTGATGCAAAACTTACCAACATGGCTGACTTATCTCCATTTCAGCAAATATGTGAAAAAATGTATCATTAGAATAAACTTCTACATACAAAATCTGAAGTGATATCACGTTTTGATTATCATCTTCTGCATCAAGGAACGTTATAGCAATTTAGTAGCTTCCCTAGTTTCTCCACATCAGCAGGGTTCCTTGATATGTGATGATGATCTTCCAAATGTAATATCACCTTGGATTTTGTATGTTGCCTGTTTGTGGAATTTGTGAAGGCACCCTATGATAAGATTACTCCTCTTAGTGGAAATTTCTAAAAGAATTTTCACCAGGTAATTGGGTGCTTGCCTCCTGAGAAGGGCCCTTTAAAAACTGTCCTCCCTGCCCCACAGGTAAAGGTATGCGTACAAGGTGAAAAGAGGCAGGAAGGTTAGAATGAGCTGTAATCTCCTCCCAAGAATTTATACTGACGACTCCCAGATCTACCCTACCTTTCTACACCAGAATTTCACCAGGAATGCAGTCCCAAATCTCAGCCTGCTTATCTGACATTACCACCTCTCTGTCCCACTGCCATCTGAAAATTAACATGCCCCAAACAGAGCTTATCTTTCCCATTAAACTCACCTCTCCCCTTCTTCCATTCTCTGTTTGGGTGGATAATATTAGCCTGCTGTTCCCCTCAGTTCATAACCTTGGGGTCATCTTTGACTCTTTTCTCTTTATCTACACATATATCCAACACACAGTAAGTTCTTTTATGCACTGCTGGCGATAATTGTAAAAGCCTATTTTATAAAAATATACACTTGTATGATACCTTTATAAAATATGGTTACTAAAATTTAGTTGCGTTGAGAATATAAACCAACCTAATAAAATTAGCACTCAGAATCGATATACTATATTCATATAGGGATCTCAGATAACATTCAAGAGTATATAAAGGAAAATCGTATAATTGTTTTCAGAGTCTCATCTATGAACTGAAGTGATTATATAAGAATCAATCAATTCAACAAGTCTTTATGAAATAGGCATAATGTAGTTATGTTTTTCAATTTTTTAACAGGCACACTTTTCTAAAAGAACTCTCATTAGACTTCTGCAACCGCGTTGCAGTCTAACAGCTAGATAATGTGTTTAGTGCCGTTGAATATCCTGGTCACTGCGATTAACATAGTTAGCAGTTTTGCTAACTGCATTAATCATGTTGAATATCGGGCCCCTAATAAAGAGTGATTTTTCTTAAAATCATGTTCTTATAAGAAATGATACTGAAAGCAACAAAACGTAAGGGCATACCAATGAAAAGAAGAAGGAGAGGATGGTCACACCTCTTCTGTTTTGTCCATTATTTTCAGCATTAGAACGTCAATCCTTCCCATTTCTGGAAGCCCAAAAATAAATACCAAACTGCTTGTGCTTTCAGTTTTCTCGTCCATTCGGCCTCATTCACAGGGGGTTCGGTCTTGTATGGGAAAAGGGGCGAGTTGTTTTAATGGCATGTAAGTAAAAACAGGTTTAGAACCACTTTTTGTTTATTTGTTTGATTTTTCTTTCTTACTGTCACCCACAGGTCACTGGGAGGTGAATGGATTTGGTCTTCTAGGTATCTATAAATCCGACTTGGATAAGATTGGAGGAATGAACACCAGAGAGTTCCGGGAACGTTGGGGAGGCGAGGACTGGGAACTTCTTGACAGGTAGTTGACTTCAAAGCAGTCCTGTTTTCTTATCCATTAATGCAGTAGTGCAACTTCCACCCAAGCACTCTTCTCAGTGCAGGGGGCCCAATCAAGAATGACATACATTGTGTCCCCTGTCATGCTCTAGCAAGTAAAGGGAACTATGCGGAGGGTCTTGCATTTCTCCAAAGAACCCTGAAGAGTTCTCTTCCCTTCAACAAAGGATGGCTTAGATCTGGGATCATGTCTTCTACTTCCTGGGCTGGCCAGACCCCATTTTTGATGTAATTAAATCTTTAGCTCTTTGGAGATTCCTAGGCCTTGCTACCTGTTATGCTTCACCCCTAAAATTGCCGTCTTCAGTTCAGAAAGGCATTTAAGGTGTAGTTCTTTGTGCACACTTTTCGTAGAAAGAAGTAAAGCTGGCATGCATTCTGATCAATTTTATTTTAAGCGTATACTGATTATTTTATGTTTATGTTTTTCCTTATGATTTTATGACTGTTTTCATGCACTTGCTTATGTCAGCTATTAAGAAGGTTATTCTAAAAGGGTTGCTTTGTCACATGCCTATGTGTACTTGTTCTATAAAGTAAAGTGCACACTTACTTTATAGAACAGAGGCGTAAGTGGTGAGGTATGCGTGTCAGATCTAGGTAAGATCACTTACATGTAAATTTCAGCTCTGCCTATGCTTTGCCTAAGCTCCATCCCTGTGCTTGTCCATTCCAAAACTGCAAGCCATTGCCCTGACGCATGGACATACAGAATAGCAATGGCCTACACTCTGCGTGTAAGTGCCCATCAATGACGCATGTTCTTACAGAAAAGCAACGGCCTACACTCTGCACGTAAGTGCCCATCCCTGCCGCATGTACTTACAGAATAGCAACAGCCTACACTCTGCGTGTAAGTGCCCATCAATGATGCATGTTCTTACAGAATAGCATCGGCCTACACTCTCCACATAAGTGCCCATTCCTGACACATGTACTTACAGAATAGCAACGGCCTACACTCTCCACATAAGTGCCCATTCCTGACACATGTACTTACAGAATAGCAACGGCCTACACTCTGCGTGTAAGTGCCCATCAATGACGCATGTTCTTACAGAATAGCAACGGCCTACACTCTGCACATAAGTGCCCATCCCTGACACATGTACTTACAGAATAGAAACGGCCTACACTCTATGCGTAAGTGACCATCCCTGACGCATGTACTTACAGAATAGCAACGGCCTACACTCTGTGCGTAAGTGACCATCCCTGATGAATGTACTTACAGAATAGCAACGGCCTACACTCTGCGCATAAGTGCCCATCCCTGACGCATGTACTTACAGAATAGCAACAGCCTACTCTCTGTGCATAAGTGACCATCCCTGACGCATGTACTTACAGAATAGCAATGGCCTACACTCTCCGCGTAAGTGCCCATCCCTGACACATGTACTTACAGAATAGCAACGGCCTACACTCTGCGTGTAAGTGCCCATTAATGACGCATGTACTTACAGAATAGCAACGGCCTACACTCTGCGCATAAGTGCCCATCCCTGACGCATGTACTTACAGAATAGCAACGGCCTACACTCTGTGCGTAAGTGACCATCCCTGACGCATGTACTTACAGAATAGCAACGGCCTACACTCTGTGCGTAAGTGCCCATCCCTGACGCATGTACTTACAGAATAGCAACGGCCTACACTCTGTGCATCAGTGACCATCCCTGATGCATGTACTTACAGAATAGCAACGGCCTACACTCTCCGAGTAAGTGCCCATCCCTGACACATGTACTTACAGAATAGCAACGGCCTACACTCTGCGTGTAAGTGCCCATCAATGACGCATGTTCTTACAGAATAGCAACGCCCTACACTCTGCTTGTAAGTGCCCATCCCTGATGCATATACTTAAAGAATAGCAATGGTCTACACTCTGCGTGTAGGTGCCCATCAATGACACATGTCCTTACAGAATAGCAACAGCCTACACTCTGCGTGTAAGTACCCATCAATGATGCATGTTCTTACAGAATAGCAACAGCCTACACTCTGCGCGTAAGTGCCCATCCCCAAACATAAGTCATTCAAAATAGGTGACTTACACATATTGATGGCACACAAATGTCTGTAGCTTGTGATACAGTTACCTCCTAAATGAATCAATGAAATGAAATATTTTCAGTGAGTCTGGAATTAATGGGAGATACAAATACATTGGGGCTGATATTTAAATACGGTGTGCGGTAGCATATAAATATCGACAGGATATTCCGTGGCAGTTTCCGGTTAGGAGCTGACACTGAACATCGGGGCTGAGTGATGCTAACCAGTTAAGGGCCAACAATATCAGTCAGGACTTTTCCGATTAGCGCCGACACTGCCCACCCTCCTTCCTGGAGCACCCCTGCACTAACTGGATAGTGCCCGCGTGGTCTATGGGAACATTCAGCTGCACTACTTGACTAGTGTCACAGAATATCGCAGTGAGCACCCTTTGGCCAGCCGGCGGACTAATGGCTTTGAATATCAAGCCCTTTGTTTTTTTGGGGTTGCTTGCGGTATTGCACAACATGATGTCTGAGCTCCAAATTTAATCAACAGAGAAGCAGAGGAGAGCATTTTTGAAAGTTGTTTTTCCATAGCTGTCCAAAAAACTGAAAATGACTCTCCCCTCGTAATTTTGGGTAAAAGTGCCAGGTACTGGTACCTCTGTTCAGAAAAAGGCAGGGAAAGAATGGAGTGAGGGGAGGGGAGAAAACGTCTACATGAAGCTTTCCTTTTACATCTGCTGGTGGTCCTCTGGGCTGCATAAAAATTTCCCTCATGATGTACTATGCGGGTAATTTTATAACAGGGCGCATAGGTTAAGGCAGCCAAAATGCACCTATTTTAAGCCTATGTTCTAAAGACATGTAGACACCTACTTGTCTTTATAAAATATTAGTTTAAGTGACACAGTTTGTGCTTTAAGTTCAGGCACTGACATTTATTCCTGGCCTATAGCAGGTGTGCACAAAGTTTGTTATTCAACGCACATGCTTGTGAACTCCATCCATGCTCCGCCCAGAACATGCCCGTGTTCATATCAGCACACATACTTTTACACCAGTTAGTATGTTATAAGAGGCCACTAGCACCCCTAAACTGTCACGTCTGCGCATTCATGACTTTGTAAAATTGCCTCCTGTAGGTTCAGATTTATATATTAATACCATAGAGAGGCTTCCTATGTAGAACTGTTGATGAATAATGGACTTTTGATTAATCATGCAAAAGCAAAACACCTCTGTTGGAAACAAGATACTGGGCTTGATGGACCCTTAGTCTGACCCAGTATAGCATATCTTATGTTCTTAAGATATGCAGTAGACCCAACCAAGATACCATGGCAGATATATGTATATATATATTTTTAAACTAACTTCAAGTTCATAAGAATGAATGTTTTTTGTTCATGAGTCGTGTGGCAGGTTGTTTTCTGTACCTTAATTTATTGAATATATGCATTTAAAGTTCTTTGTCCAGTGGTGTAGATTCCGCCCAAGCAGCCCCCACAGTTTGGGGGGGTCCAGGTACAAAGGGAGGCCCACACAGTGGCATTAAGGCAGCACAGCAAACATACTTTATCACGTTGCCTCCACTCTTGTAAGTTTGTCGTGGGCCCATCAGCTGTTCCCTGCTGGGCCAA
Source organism: Ichthyophis bannanicus (assembly GCA_033557465.1). NCBI lineage: Eukaryota > Metazoa > Chordata > Amphibia > Gymnophiona > Ichthyophiidae > Ichthyophis > Ichthyophis bannanicus. Next base: position 451,905,868 of record CM066037.1, read on the forward strand.
AGTCTCACAATAACAACCAGACTGCGAGATTTCGTCACAATGGAAAACAGCCACTGAGCCTGCAGCAAACTTAGCAGAGTGGAGGCAATACAGCAAACACGATGAAGTAAGTTCGCCACTACTGCATGGTGGGGGGCTCCACATGGAGAGAGGGCTACCGCAAAACAGGATGTCCGCCTGGGTAGGGACATGCCAACACGATAGTGGGGAGCCCTCAGCAAAATTTTGCTTGTGTTTCCCTCATTGTAACTTATGCCGCTATCCTTGTCATTTCTAGGGATATCATTCTCTGTTCTGGCTTCCTTAACAGTTTCTTTCAATCTTTTTACCTACTTGGACATTCTTCCTTTCCAGGATTTTGCAAGCTGGGTTGGAAGTGGAACGGCTGTCACTGAGGAACTTTTTCCATTACTTTCACTCCAAAAGAGGCATGTGGAACAGACGCCAGCCAGGAAAGTTGTGAAGGGAGCCTAGTGGCTTGCTCTATGCTAACATCCAGGCATGCTGCTAGTGTCGAGTACTTTTTACCCAAAGCTACCTGTATGTCAGAAGCTGTTATGCAAAGGTACAATTGGGGGGAACATCTCTTCAGCAATAAAAGCAAAAGATAACGTGGAGAAAGGGAGTGATAGAAACACTGGTTGCCTTTTAAGGATCTTCCACCAGGATTGCATGTCTATATGTGTATCTGGTTGCTGGAATCATAAAAGTTACAGCCTACCAAAAGAGAAAAAAATTGACTTTATTCAAAAACAAATTTAATAGGTTTTCTGTAGAATGTGTCATGCTAGAGTCAAGAGCTCAAAGTTTTGAGTCTATGCAAGAAGACCTTAGGTAGGTGCGGGTGACTAGTCGTGGTGCAAACAGGAATTGGGAAACTCAGTGGATGGAAGGAGAGCGGGTTTAAAAGTGCTAGATCTGACCAAAACGTTTTGCAGACACCTGATGTACTGCAGAAAGAAGATAAAATGCTGATTATCATCGTCAAGAAGTGGAGGAGTAGCCTAGTGGTTAGAGCAAGAGATCAGGGTTCGATTCCCACTGGCACTCTTTCTGACCTTGGGCAAGTCACTTTATCCTCCACTGCCTCAGAAGAAAAGGCCTGGCAACCTACTTCCGATCATACCTTGCCAAGTCTCCAGGAGTCAGCATTGACTGAATGGCATCATCAAGGACTCTTGTAAACAATCTCTGTGCATTTGTCTACGAGCAGGAAGTGCAGGGCTTGGACCATGCTGCCTTTGTGTAGTGTGTTCAAGAGCTGCAGAAAGTGAAGGAGGATGTTGAGCACTTCAGGGTAGCAGTGCTAGGGCTGTTCATGTATTTTAAGGGCCTTAAAAGAAGAAGGGGGATCAAGTCATTTTCTTAATGCTGTATTTTGGCCCTGAGTTGCATTAATTTATAGGAGGAAAATAAACACCATACAGTCTGGGACCATTTGAATGCAACAGTGGGCCTTATATCATTAATAATATGTAAGATAATGCATAGAAAAAAAGACTCAGCAGCTTCTCTCTCACTGACTGAGTTTGATGAATGTTACATATGTGAGTGAAGTGACTGTATTTTTGCCATTACTGTGGGATACCATGCATTCCAAACATAACCCTAATTTTGTTTGTGTTTTGCTTTACATGGACACTTCTGTCATAATTTTTTTTAGACTAGACCATTCATTTCTCTGCTTATTGCAAAGGCATAATTTGGTGGAATGAGGTCAATAATAGCTCATAATCTATGTGAATTACGAGTTGTGCATCAGATTCAGATTCATTCGTGGTTGCTGAGCTCCTAAAAGTGTCTGATTCTTTTCCGGGCTGCTACGGCTCCCCACTGCACTTTCTGGGGTTCCTGTGAGTCACAGACTGCCTGTCACAGCCCTATGCTTTTGTAGCAGGACCCCACTTCCAGGAAACCTTGAGTAGGATACTATCCAAGGATGGAGAGACCGGAGACCCTAGGTACTGTTAGGAATATAATCTCTTGGTATATTCTCAGGGTCTGCTTCTTTAGATCTTCACAATGTTACTTAAATTCTTTGATGCACTACAGTTAAACTCATCATAGAACTGCTTTGCACAGATTATAGTGCACAACCACATCTTACCAGTGAACTGCCAAATACCATCACAACAGCAACAGCTCTCTGCATGTCCCAACATGACAAATTGTACAGTGTCTACTTGAATGGTCTGGAAACTCAAAACAATTGACAGGACAAGCTTTACTTGAAAGTGGAAAAAATCTCATTGACATTCCCTTTCATTTACTGAGACATTTACCAGCCTGTGGATACCATTAGCTCTAAATAGTCATTATCCTGCTCGTAGAAATTTCCATAGTAATAATGACATTCTCTTTATGCTTTAAGAGGAAGTGAATCTTTTAAACGTCTGGAACTACATAAGTGAACTTCAGGATTTAGCCATCATGTTTGATGAGACCCCAGAACATTACTTTGGTTTGGTCGCCGTGCCGCCCTTATCCCTTGACATCATGAAGTTTTGCAATATGCGCTTAAAGTATTTCAGTTTAGGCATATTGCCCAGGCTGTCATACCTTTGAAGGATACAGTTCTAGGTTTGGAATCTTGCCAGTTGATTGAGATTGTGCACCATCTTGGGTCGTTTTATACCTGAGAAATAATCTGGCCTGATGAAGTTTGTAGACTGCAAAATAATCGCCCACATCTCCACAGAATAACACCATATGTGCACAATTTGAAGCATCTTCCTGCAGATATTGAAGAAAGTGACTGAATACAGAATATCAACTATTTCTTTTGCAAGTTGGGTCACCCTTATCTCAAAATGGTGTAGCATACAAATGTCAAACATTTATCGGGCTACTTTAAAATCAGCCACTGGCAATAATAGACAGTAGCAAGCTCCGAGCGATGCAGTTTCCTATTACCACTGTTGTTTTTAACTCCCACTCCAAGATGCAGAATTTGTCCTATTTTCTTAGCACTTTAGATAAATAGAACTTCCAACCCTACAAAGAGCTTCCCAAAAGAGTCCTACTGCACCCACAGCCAATCAGGTTTTCAGGCTAGCCACAATAACTATGCCCGAGATAAATCTAGATCCTTTTTGATTCAAGCCACACTGTAATTAACAGATTAAGCTAGATTGTGACAGTAGGACCTTGCTATAACCACAAAGTTTGCAAAAAAAAAACAAACATGCAAATCTTTTTATGAATAAAAACCCCAAGAACAAATAATTCAAATTACTCCGATAAAATTCTGTTTTTAGAGGTTCTAGATGATGTTTTCTTTAGATGTTACCATATTTATCGGGTTCAATAGCTGATCTGCTTTTTAATGTGGTCTTTCTGGTGCACCTCTGTGTTTTGGAATAAATCAATCCCGTCAAGTCTTAATGCAATGTTAGTACACATATCAACTAAGCCAATAGATCTAATAGTAGCAATTCTAACCTAGCAGGTAATAGGGACAGACACGACTGTCATGCAGGGCAAATCCCACTCCACATTTGCAGGTATTTGTGTTTTTTACTTTTCTTTTGCCATTCTCTTTGTAACTATACCTGTGGCTTTCTTTGGCCCTGTATGAAGTTGATGGGTTGTGCCTACAAAAGAACGATTTTCATTCCTGGTTTCATGAAAAAAATAAAAAGACAACTGGAGGGCTAATTTTATCATCTGTAGACGAGACCAGCTCTAGGCTAACAGATACTGTGCAGAAACTGAAATTGACAGCTCCTTCCTTTGTTAGAGGTGGTATCTCCAGAACAGCATCCCCCCATTTCCCACCCCCTCTTTACTCCTATGCAACCTTTTCCCAGCACCATTATTCTGTTTCCCCTCCCTCCCCCCCCCCCCCCAATGCCTTCTCTTACGCCTCACCTACATGGAAGGGAGAGTATGTTGGCACTCTCTCATGCTTGATGCCCTGTGTGACTGCCCAGTTCACATACTCTCAAAGTCTTTACTTTCCTAGCACAGCTGTGCATAACAGATGAATTGCAGGACATGCACAAAAGAATGCATGCAACTTTCACAGTATTACAAAAACAGGGTTGTGAAAGATCATGCAATCTTAAAGTTGTACTTTCATCATTTTTTTCCTCTTTAAGATGTTTTAACTTTTGCAAATGACTGGATGTGCCTTTTAGCAGGCACTGTATCTTGAAACACAAAGCCTTAAAGTGGAGGAAAGGCCTTCACTCTACTTGTTATGATTAATAAAATCTTGTCTTTAAAACATTCACATTTGTGTTGGTATCTTCTCATTGTCCACGGTTAATCAGAAGATTTGAGTCTACCTTTTGGGAATCTGATAGGCACCTGTGATCTGACTTGGCCACTGCTGGAAACTACTATTACTACTATTAATCATTTATATAGCACTACAAGACTTACGCGGCGCTATACATATACATGTAGAAAGACGGTCCCTGCTCGTTAGAGTTTACACTCTAAAACAATACAGACAATACAATAGCCAAGAACAGGTGGTACAAATAGGGAAAGGTAAGGAGACACAAGGAAAACAAGGGATCAGGATCCAAAAGCAGCCTCAGGATTCTGAGCTCAATAGACCTTTGGTCTGACCTAGTATGGCATTTCTTATGTTCTTAAATCAGGGGTACTCAACCCAGTCCTCTGGACACACCCAGCCAGTCAGGTTTCCAGGATAACCACAATGAATAGGCATGAAGGAGATTTACATGCACTGCCTCCATTGTATGCACATCTCACTCACGCATATTCATTGGTGGTTATCCTGAAAACCTGACTGGCTAGGTGTGTCCAGAGGACTGGGTTGAGAACCCCTGGTCCAGATACACAGGAAAATTGTCACAACCAGCTGTAGATACTTTTGCATCCCTGTGTATCTTATGCCCTGCAGTGCGATCTTGTCAGGATGCGACAGAGATTAACCTACCTCTTATTTATTTTATTTAACAGTATTTCTAAACCGCCTTATCTTAATAATCAAGGTGGTATCACAGCAAGCAATCAGGTAAAGTGTGTGTGTTGTACATGCAGTGAGGATAAAACTTAGTTGTGTGAGGGATGTGTTGGGTGCTTGATTTGTTTGAGCTATATACATCCTGCTTTGCCATGAATGGTACAGAGGGAGATGTGCGGTAACTACAATTTGTTATTTTTGCCATAGCTAAAGAAAGTGGGCACCAGAAAGTGCACGCCCAACTCTGCCAATACAAGTGACCATTAATGTGATGTAGAATCCACACAAATACTAGATTTGTTCATTTATAAACAGATTACATTTATTTTATTTTTTTTAAATCAGAATAATTCAGGATAAAAGACAGTCTTCTATGAGTGTTTAAGCCTGTTACATTACAGGAAAGGAGGCGGTATGCTTGGGGAAAGGATAGAAGTTGGAGTTATCGAAGGGGGATGGCATTTGATGATAAATACAGCAACAGGCAATTATCAGGTAATGGCCATTGCCAAAGACCCTATCGTTATTAGAAAACAAAAATTCAGTAAAGCTTTTTAAACACAATTGGAATGGCTCATCACTTTTGGATTCCATAGGCTTGTACTGTCAGTCGGTGCTTGGTGATTCTGGTTGCTCATTGGCCGATGATGGTTCCTTCTTAAGTGGTCCATAGTTCTCTGCAGTACCAGTAGCAGATTCCTTCTATGTGACCTCCCATAGATACAATCTAATCACCTTTTCATGTTTTTTGCCATCTGTAACCTTACCAAGAAAACCCATGGGATAGCCACAACATGGACAACCATCCACAGGGTTATCAGGAGTTGGCATTGACTTGATGGCATTAACAACAACAACCACTAAACAAAAATGGAAAGGTTTAACGGTTGTAAAAAGAAAAAGAATAGAGTTGAAAGCAATTAAGAAACAAATTAAAACTGATATATAAGAACAACTGCTGGCAATGGCAGAAATTCAAATTATGGGCCCCCAAGCAACAATTTTTAAAGGGCCCATAGAGTGAGGAGCAATTGCAAGTGGGCCCCCTTCTTCCTTGGGACTCTCCTGCAGCACAGGAGCCACTTGGGCAGAATTTACGCCACCAACTGCTGGTCTTCGACTTAATGTAAATCAAGATTTTGACATCAGTTTGCAATGTGAGAAAACATATAGGGCATCAACTAGCTTATTATGCATTTAGAGGGTAATTTTTGAAGGATTTTTGGCACATAAACTCTTGTAGGTGCATAAAGGCCTCTTATAAAATGACCCCATGCATAAAAGTATGTACAGGGTAATTCATGGGTAGGCAGATTTGTTCAGGGTGCAGGCAGAGTCACATGTGCAGCTTACGAAATACTCACACAGGTGCATGCTTCAGCCACATACAGGTTGCTTATGTGTCTTTATAGAATAGTCTCAACATATGCACCTACTTGGCCTGTTATAAAATTAGCCTGTTAGGGGAGAATTCTACAAAGGATTTCTCTGTGTGTATAAAACTACTTGCATTCTTTCGGCTCCTGCAGCTTCAATCTAGGCGCAATTTCTGCTACTTTAGCGCTAATATTTTATAAAGCCACATAGATGCTTATATGCTTTTAATGAAATCGGCTTAAAATAGATATTTTCTTGTTCATCACACAGGTGGCCTTTTTGTAAAATTACCCTCTTAGGAACTAGCTTTTAAAGGTTAAAACCTTCTTCAGGTATACTGTCGTAACGAAGAAGAAGGTTTGAACCTTTGAAAGCTAGTCCAAAACTGTATTAAGTTAGTCCAATAAAAAGGTATCACTTTATTTTCCTTTCTATTTAAGTACCATTAAAGTGGACTGACAGGGCTATTGCACTACTTTACCCTCTTTGGGAGTAACTTTATAACAGGTCACCGAGAGTTAGAAGGTGCATATTTTATAACGACATCTAGGCACATATACGTCTCTCTAAAATACTAGCGGTCAACTGGCAGGAGATGCTGTAAGTATGGTCGTGCAGATTGTGCGCATGTATGTGTATTTTGTAAAGAGCATCCGTACTTTGAAACTCCGCTTGTGCTCTTCCCGACACATGTATTGTATAAAGGTGCGTGCTCTTCTGAACCCCTTGGGGTAACTTTATTAAAGCTCTTTAATAAACATAAAACCAGGTTTAACCCTTAAAGGAGAATTTCAAAAGGCATTTCTTTTGGTACAATAATGTTTTATATTCAGAAATAGCCTGTTACAAAATTGTCCAGAGTGTGTGCATGCAAACCTATGCACATACGGTCTTGTATGCACTCAGGTTTATCTGATCTGAGCAGAGGTTATGGAGGGGTTAATGCTCACATGCGTACGTTCTAGTACACGTACATATGTGCACAAAACAAAGCAGGATAGCTGTGCATACTAAATGGCAGGGGTGAAGAGGTGCATGTACTTTCGTCAGAGTCATTTTAAAAGGGAAAGTGTGGGTATACTCTCCCTTGGAAACCTGGTGAAATTTGTGCGCATCTTTACCATGCAAGTTAGGCACACCGTTACGAAACTGCTTTCCGCTTAGTTTGGGTAAACTTATGCACAGACAGGCTGTATGTGCCTACTTTTTCCCCACATGTAAGCCAGAACATTTTAAAAGAAGTAATTTCTGCACATAGAACTCTGTTGTATATGTGTATGTGACTTTATAATTACCCCTCCATAATTAAGAGTCTACCAAATTATCCATGCATAGGTGACCTCTGCTGTTCAAGAAGGTTATTGCTGGTTGTGTGGTCTAGCTGCTTGAATGTCATTAAGCTGATGAAATAGGGAATTTGGTGACTGTGACTGCATTACTTCTCTCTAGCATGATGATAGCATAGAATGAACAAATGATTCCCTCTAATTTCTGATCACCTAAGTTCATTTAAAAATAATATTGTTGCAGAATCCATAAAGCGCAGATTGGCCATGAGCATCAACTGAAATACATAGAGACACTGGCCATGGGCATTAGTCTGTAGGCAGCAATGATATTTTCAGAACCAAAAATATAATTCCATTCTCTTGGCTTGCTAAAAGCCCGAGGCTATTTGCATATGTTGCAGACCCTTAAAATTGTTCAGACAGCTTGGAGTCATCAGCTGATTTAAAATCTCTGTTAATGGGTTTAGTACTGAGATTTTTCATCCAGCCTTGTTTAATAATGGAGGAAAATTCATTAAGTATTCACAGATGTCAAGTCATGGGTCATGCAGATTCTATCTTTGGGCCCTGGGTTGAGTGTCAGGGGACAGCTGCCCACAGCAGGGGCATACTTGCTCTACACAAAGACACCCTGAAACTGTGCACGAGAATATTTTATCGGCAACTCCCAGTCACCAAATGGAATTGAATTGCCAAAAACAGGTGAGAGAACAAACACAGGATCAATTTTTTAAAAATACAGTAATACCTTAAATTATTTTACTTTCAGCATAAAAAAGTAGAATTAAATCAATATTTGACAAGCCCAAACATGGGTTGATTTTTCTGATCTTGGAAGAGTATTGGTGTGTAAATGAGAGAGATTTCTGGAGTGAAGTTCTTGGTGAAAATAAATCATGAAAGATTTGATAAGGAAGGATCTTTGCAGCCCTTTAGCTGCCTTTTCAGTGTGCTGATCAGATTGCTTCTGCCCTTTGGCACACTAAAGATGGCAAAGACCTCAGTTTTATTAAAGGGAATATTAGAAGCAAAGCATTATTCGTCTATGGAAGGGAGTATCTGTTTATTAAGAAGGAAACCATTTGGATTGGGAAGGATCTCTGAAACCAGACTCTGCAGCACTTACAGGTTAATGTTGCTCATAAAGGCAGTCAATCTGGAAAGAAAATAAAGCACAGAAATGAATAACCCACCTCCTATGCAAATACTTCACCACCATCCTTTCTGTTTTCTGCCTGCTCGTCACACTTGACTGACTGCACAGGTAACAACTGGGCTGATATTCAAAAGAAGGCATATGTTCACAGGCAGATATGTCACAGCAGGGGAAGAAAGGATTCCAGAGAGTGATGACAGGTCAATCGATTAATTTATTCAGACCTGACACGGCCGTGTTTCAGCATACACATGTCTCTCAAAAATGCCTCTAATAATAACTTGGATGTTCTTATAGGTATTTTTGAGAGATACATACTGTGATGGGGCCTGTGGTTAGAGGCCTATTTAGCCCAATATAGGCGGTTGCCTAGGGCGTATGCACAAGTAATTGCTCTGGTCTTGTAAATAAAAAGTCTTTCAGAGCAACTTGAAATGAAAAGTGGGTTTTATTCCCCGTCCCGCTCGGACATTGTCAAAGGAAACAGAAACTTTAAATCAGATAAGCTTAGCAACAAAAGTGGTGACACACGTATATTCTCTTGTTATATTCACAGAGTTCTCTTCATCCAGTATTTACATCATACGGTTGCATTTAACACAGACACTGCAATCCATAGGAATATCCTCTTGCAGACTAGCAGCGTCTTCCCATATCATTTCCCCAGCACTACTCACACTGCTGGTATCAGACCCTTCTTGAGAACGGTATTCAGCTATAGCGTCTTGTGACACTTCACTATAACAGTCACTGGAGGCTTTTCCCCCTTTGGGTCTATATCTCTCTCTGTAGCTGGTTCTGCCTGGGCTTGCCTCCCAGAACATTAGCTCTGAAACATCTTGCTTCTTATGTCTGTAGTCAGAACCCTGCCCTTTGCAGTTATAAGCTTTAAACTTCTCTTTGTTACTATAGGGAAGTTTCCTTCTCTCTGCAGGGCTTGTCTTTATGTTTGGCTCTCTATAGCCTTTGCTTCTAGCCTCCCGGGCTGGTTGAACAGGAATATATTTGTTCCTAACTTTACACCTATTTCTTAAGCTGTAGCCATGCATGGAGTGCCCATCCCCCAACACTTCCCTCTCACCGTGACCTCTGCCTTGAGCTGGCAAATACTGGCCTCTGGGGTAGTGGGGTAATCCTGGCTTCTCTCCAAAGCTATTCCTGGTAGCAGGTCTTCCCTTAGTGCAGCTTGCCTTGAACCTTCCTTCTCGAGAGCTGGAGACAGACTCACTTCCTGACTCCTCGTGAGAAGAATTTCCTCCCAGCAGTCCCCTGGGGCTTCTGCTCAGCTGACCTGGGACACACCTCCTGCTCCTCTCTCTCCTACTGCTTCCCGTGGTGATCCTGCTTCTGACTCTCCTCTCTAACTGACTGGAACCCTGCCCTAAATAATCCCTAGCTCTACACGTGACCTGGGGACTCTCACTCAGGTGTTCCTGATGGGACTTTTGTTTGCTACGTAGCAAGAATTTCCCTTGCTGCAGTGAATCATGGTGCCTAGTGCTGCTTTCTAAAGCTGACTCTGAGGTAAGTCTTTCTTTTATCTTATTTTCCCTGGGCTGTGTGCCCCTTGCTGCATCACATATCCCCCCTCTTAAGATATTCCGTGCTGGTAAACCATTGTGCACACAGCGCGGAATCTGTCCTAGCCTCATGAGTGTTCCCTCATACCTGCGGTACGATGGGTTACCCTCCTCGTAGGGCTTCCGGGGACCTGTGTGTGCTGCCCGGTACTTGGGTACTATATTAAAACTGCTAACAGTGGCCATCCTTTCATGCCATGGTTTTAAAACATTTATGTGGTACGTCTGAAGGCGCCCTCTGTCACTCTTGACTAGATATGACACCGGACCCTTGCGATCCACTACCCTATAGGGACCCTTCCACCGGGCCTCAAATTTTGGCCCTGGATCAGTGACCATTACCACGACCTTATCACCTGTGGCCAACTGTCTAGGTTTTTTACCCCTGTCATAGTACTTTTTCTGTGTTTTTCTACTATCCTGTAGATTCTTATCCGCGGCTTGAGATGCCCTCTGGAGGCGACTCCGTAGCCCGCAAAGAAATTGAGGAACTCCTATTTCTTCCTCACCTGGTTCCACCCACTGGTCTCTTAATATGTCCAAGACCCCTCGTGGTGCCCGTCCGAACATAAGTTCGTAGGGAGATGTTCCTAAGGAAGTTTGTGTCCGTTCCCTACTAGCATATAGGACAAATGGGAGCATAACATCCCAGTCCGCCATTTGCCCTTCTAACCCTCTCCTTAGCAACTGCTTAAGGGTTTGATTGAAGCGTTCCACTAGACCGTTTGTCTGTGGATGATACGCCGCTGTTTTTATATGGGTGATGCCAAAAGCATCCCATACCTGTGCTAAATATTTTGAGACAAAATTGCTTCCCCTGTCTGTGAGCATTTCACTCGGGAAACCTACCTCACAGAATAACTTTATTAATTCTGTGGCTATAAACCTAGCAGAAATGTTCCGTAAAGGAATCGCCCATGGGAACCTAGTGGCTACATCCATGATAACTAGGATATACTGAAATCCCCTAGGGGTTTCTTATTAGGGGCCCTACAATGTCCATTGCCATTCTCCTAACTGGTTCCGTTATGGTAGGCATCTGGATCAGGGGAACTCCTGCAGGCTTTGCAGCGCTTACTCGCTGACAAGCCGGACAAGCCTCACAAAATTTCTTTGTCTCGCGAAATACTCCAGGCCAATAAAACCGCTCGAGAATTTGGTCGAGTGTGGCCTGTACCCCTTTATGCCCTCCAATAGGGTGGTCGTGAGCGAGCCTCATGACAACAGCCTTAAATGTGGTAGGAACTACCAACTGTTTCCTAATGGCGTTATTTTGGGGGTTACTACTCTCCCTGTATAATATCTCCTCCTCTAATAGGAATCTAGGGAGTACGTCCCTCTCCGCCTTTGCAAACTCGAAGGCATATTTTAATACAGGGTCTGCCCTCTGTTCTTTAGCAAAGGACGGAAACTTTTTTACTAGGTCCGCCGGTACCCATGGCAAGCCTTGCCCATCGGCTACTCCGGCTCTCAACTGGGCTCGGTGCTGCCTCTCTCGGCGCTTTTCACCCTTACTCTTCTTTTTCCCTTCGCTGGGGTTAGCAATTAAATCATCGTGCCTGGGAAGCTCGTGTAGGCCCTCATCTGCACTCACCTCTTCCCCCTCTTCTGGTTCTACCTCACCCTCTTCCATTATATGATTAGGATTTTCCTCCACTAAAGTGTCACTAGGGGTCCTCAGTTCCTTCGCCTGAGATCTGGTGGAAACTAACCCTCCCTTTATGCATGTATTGCTCTCCATGCCTTTATAGAAGGGTGGCCAATCTCTTCCTAGCACGATGTCGTAGGGTAGCCTGGGAATGATGGCTACTAATACTTCCCTTCGTGTGCCTAAGCCCTTAACTTTTATCCTGAACAAAGGATATGAAGTTGTTGCCCCGTGCACACACTGAATCTTCGCTGTTCCCTCTTGCTGACTCGGGGGAAAACCCCTCTGGGCCTGTATGGCCTTCCAAAAACGGCGAGAGACCATACTTTGGTCGGCCCCCGAGTCAAGCAAGGCCTTAGCTGGGACTCCCTGTATCTCTACATCCACTCGGAAACCTGCAGCTGTGAGGTGAACCTGGCCAGTAACAAGTGCTGTGCGAGACCTGCATTCCCTTTTAAAGTGTCCACTTTTCCCACACTTAAAACACTTTAACACCTTGTTACCTTCTGCTTTTATATACCTGGATTCCTGTGAACCCACCTTGTTCCTTAAAGACATATTAGCATTTCTTACAGAGTTGTCTAACCCTGACCTGCTGCTAGCGCTGGCTCCTTTGATTAGTTCAGCCTCAAAGAATCTTTCCGTTAGGTGCGCTGCTTCAGCAGAGGTTCTACAATTCTGTAGAGTAAGAAATGTTCTAACCTCTTCAGGTACTGCGTCAAAGAACTGCTCTAATACAATTAGATCAAGTACTTCCTCCATTCGTTTACCCTCGGGTTCAAGCCACTTTAAAACCAACCCATGCACTCTGTGATACAGTGCCTTTGGTGTTTCCTCTGGTTGAATCCGGGTAGACCTGAGCATGCGTCTGTACATGGTAGGGGTTAAGCCCAACCTATCCCGTACAGCTCTCTTAACCTCTTGATAGTCACTTGCAAGAGCTGCTGGCATGGCCCTATAGGCTGCCTGAGACTCACCAGTTAACGCTGAGGCCAGCCTAACGGCTAACTGCTCTTGTGGCCACTTAGCATTACTAGCTATTCGTTCAAATGTTTGCACAAAGTCATCAAAATTGTCACTAGCATGCATTTGTCCTAAAGTCCAAATCCCACAGCTCTGTGGGCCTACCCCACAGATAGGAACGGCTGCTGGTGATTCGTCCTTCTTAGGCTCCTTCAGGATAGTCCGCATTAAGTCCGTCAGGGGCTTCTGTTGCTCCACCAGGGCAGCGATGGCCTGCTCCTGGTTCTGCCGAGCTAGCTCTCCCTGTTTCTCGAACTGGCTGCTCATCCACCTGAGAACCTCCTGTGCATCCATCGTCATCGTCATCTCCTTTCCTGAAACAAATCAGAAACACCAAACCAAGTGCGGCACAATAACAAGGATAAAAATTTCTCCTCCCAAGCCTCCTCTTCTCACCAGCGATCCTCCCCAACCTGTGCCCAAATACCCGTTACCTGAGCAAGGTGGAGGGTCTTATTTTGAGAAGGTGCTTGCGGTCGCACTTCCGGAACCTGGATCCTCCTCCGTGCGTGCCAACTCCGCTCGTCCCGCGTTGTCGCTCTGCACTGTAGCTCCTTGTTTCCTGGACTGGATCCTGCAAAACTACGCCAACCTGTGATGGGGCCTGTGGTTAGAGGCCTATTTAGCCCAATATAGGCGGTTGCCTAGGGCGTATGCACAAGTAATTGCTCTGGTCTTGTAAATAAAAAGTCTTTCAGAGCAACTTGAAATGAAAAGTGGGTTTTATTCCCCGTCCCGCTCGGACATTGTCAAAGGAAACAGAAACTTTAAATCAGATAAGCTTAGCAACAAAAGTGGTGACACACGTATATTCTCTTGTTATATTCACAGAGTTCTCTTCATCCAGTATTTACATCATACGGTTGCATTTAACACAGACACTGCAATCCATAGGAATATCCTCTTGCAGACTAGCAGCGTCTTCCCATATCATTTCCCCAGCACTACTCACACTGCTGGTATCAGACCCTTCTTGAGAACGGTATTCAGCTATAGCGTCTTGTGACACTTCACTATAACAGTCACTGGAGGCTTTTCCCCCTTTGGGTCTATATCTCTCTCTGTAGCTGGTTCTGCCTGGGCTTGCCTCCCAGAACATTAGCTCTGAAACATCTTGCTTCTTATGTCTGTAGTCAGAACCCTGCCCTTTGCAGTTATAAGCTTTAAACTTCTCTTTGTTACTATAGGGAAGTTTCCTTCTCTCTGCAGGGCTTGTCTTTATGTTTGGCTCTCTATAGCCTTTGCTTCTAGCCTCCCGGGCTGGTTTGAACAGGAATATATTTGTTCCTAACTTTACACCTATTTCTTAAGCTGTAGCCATGCATGGAGTGCCCATCCCCCAACACTTCCCTCTCACCGTGACCTCTGCCTTGAGCTGGCAAATACTGGCCTCTGGGGTAGTGGGGTAATCCTGGCTTCTCTCCAAAGCTATTCCTGGTAGCAGGTCTTCCCTTAGTGCAGCTTGCCTTGAACCTTCCTTCTCGAGAGCTGGAGACAGACTCACTTCCTGACTCCTCGTGAGAAGAATTTCCTCCCAGCAGTCCCCTGGGGCTTCTGCTCAGCTGACCTGGGACACACCTCCTGCTCCTCTCTCTCCTACTGCTTCCCGTGGTGATCCTGCTTCTGACTCTCCTCTCTAACTGACTGGAACCCTGCCCTAAATAATCCCTAGCTCTACACGTGACCTGGGGACTCTCACTCAGGTGTTCCTGATGGGACTTTTGTTTGCTACGTAGCAAGAATTTCCCTTGCTGCAGTGAATCATGGTGCCTAGTGCTGCTTTCTAAAGCTGACTCTGAGGTAAGTCTTTCTTTTATCTTATTTTCCCTGGGCTGTGTGCCCCTTGCTGCATCACAATACATAATTGTATTGATTATTCTTTTGTCCTGTCTTCCATTTATCTACTTTTTATCTAAGTCATTCTCCCTGATACGTATGTTTTTTATTTATACATTGTTATTCAAATGTTGATGTGATGTTATGATTTTTTAAGTTTGCTTTTGACTCCTGATGCAGGCATATTTCTGCTGAAACATGGCCGTGGGTTGGGTTTGAATAAATTAAGTGATTGACCTGTCATCACTCGGAATCCTTTCCCTGCTGTGATTTACCCACGTGGTGCTTATTGTAGGGATATCTCTCTTTGTCATTCTATGCCAGCGAACATATAACCTCTCTCCACATATTTTTAAACAGATAGCATCAGCCAAAAATTCTCACTGAACATCAGGCTTTAATATGATCTGGCTAATAGCAATATTCAGCTACTATCTAGAAAACTTATTGGTTCAAATTTTGACAGCAGCAAACATCTTTTTTTTTTAAGCGCTAGCCTTGGTTTTTGAAAAAAATACGTACATCTATTCAGCACTGTTGTACAGATAAGCAGCAGGGGTGAATCTACATAGAGAGCACCACGGTGGCTGTGCATATAATTATACAGTTTAAGTTAGGGCTGCATTTTTTTCTGTTTTCTGTCCTAACTTAAATAGACAGAGAGCGGCTGAATATTGCAGCTAACCATATAGCTGGATGAAACTCCCTCACTCTGGCACTTTAAGGACAGGCCAGGGTGGTATTTCCAGGTCAAGTTTGAGAACTACTGGAATAGACAATAATAGGGATGAGAGGCCTTGAGATTTGCATTAATGCTAATTAGGCCATAGATACATCTAGTTATTGTTATGTGTCTCTTACAAACTATGCTATTCTCTAGGATTTTCACATTTAGCCTAATAAAATAACACTAAAGACAGCAAGATAAACAGTGAAATAAGGAAAGGGTGAAAAAATCGCTTTAAGACTAACAGTGTCTCCTGCAGTTTATTGTACAGCATGGTAATGTAAAGCCCGATATCACCTCTGCTTCCTAAAAGCACTTTGCCCTATGCAACAAAGACAATCCCAGTTTTGCCCTATTGTATTATTAGTTGTCCTTTTTCTTTTGATTTCCCTAAGACAGGGATGTCCAGGTCTTTTCAACAGCGGGCCACATAAACAGAAATCCATATGGGTGCAGGCTGCAAGAAAGATTTGTTGATAACAGTGGTGAAGCACAGCCTTGTTAGCTTTTCAAAAATACACATTTTAGCAGTAATATTCATAGAGTTAACTGATCTTGAGAAATTAGATGCATTCACTGATGGTACAACTCCATTGTGACTCCAGATTTATATCATTGACTATGGCTGTAGGCATGGATTTCAGCAATTGCATGTACTTTTATAGAGGCAGGTGAACCCAAATAAATTACGAGTTGATATATGATAGCTAATAATGTGAAAAATATTTTTGCTAAAAATTTCAGGTGGGCCTACGTCTTCATGCATATAATGGGGTAAAACCATGAGAATTTCAGCTTCTTCTCTTCAGCATGGAACTATATTGTTACCATTTACCCAGGGCAGGCCCAACCATTAGGCAAACTAGGTGGCCACCTGGGGTGGCAAAGAGCAGGGCATTCAAGGTTAAGCAATAGATGTTGACTGCCGGGAGGGAAGGTGTAAAACTTAAGGTCTGCCTATGGTGCCAACAATTTGAACCAACTCTGGGGCCAGCCCTGCATTTACCTTCAATTGAATATTCAAAGCCACTTAAATGGGGAATAGTAGGTGCTGACCATATAAGTAGCGTTTTGGTAAAATTACAGTTCAGGGAATGGATAAACTTTGGCTATTTAAGTTACTAAATAGCTAAAAGTTATCTATTTTGGTGGAGCTGAGGTTAGGGGTGCTTCATGGGGGGCCAAAAGATATCCATCCAATTCTGACCACATCAATAGCGGATATAATTTTAGAGGAATAAGTTATCCATTTACGTCCTGTGGCAACAACTATACATTTACTGCCACTGAATATACATACAACTCTATGGGGTCATTCTGTGGCACGAATAATGGGGATGTACTTCCAGCCTGGACGTACATACCCACAAATGTGGCTGCTGCAAAGGCTCCCCATACAAACATCAGAGTTGTACGGGGAGCATTAGATGGGGGAGCAGAATGGCGGAGTAAGGGCGGGTCATCTCCACAGACATACGGGGTCTATTCCAAGGTCGGCCCTGTACATCCGGGCTCGGCCGGGTTGACGGGGAACTTATTCCACCTCAGAGGTGGAATAAGTCCCCCTGGACGTGGTGTTTCAGCAGCAGATGGCGTGGACAAAGGAAGTAGGCATGCAAGTTCCCTGCAGCCAGACCCTAGCCATGGGAGGCCGGATCGGGGGTCCACCTGCGGGGAAAGAAATGTTTTGGTGGTGGCTGGGAATCGCCGTGGTGCCATGGGACACCATGGCACAGCAGCTCCATTCAGGAGCCTGACTGAGTCTGACAGATGTCTGTATGTCCGGACGGCCGGGAGACATACATGATAGAATGTGCCTCCACACAAATTACTTATCCACATAAAGTTATATGATTGCCATCCCACTGAAAATCTTCCTCTTTGTGTTTAACCAGGACAACACGGGGAAAATAATACATCCTAACTGGCATTCCTTGTTCTCGAATTCAGTCTGTAACAGTGAGCTGTTACCTTGGTCCTTACCTTGGTCCTTGTGAGGTGTTCAGTAGCGTTTGTGAGCCATATGCCTTGTGGGGTACAGCCCTGTTTTCTGCACCCCAAATGCTGTGATGAAGATGTTGATAACAACAGTGATGAACACCAGAGCTGTGGCAATATTATTGAGTGTGTTGAGACGCAGTTGATTCGAAACTTCATTTAGATTTATTCGAGCTGTAAAGACATATGTTGAAAGAATTTAGAGCATCTCCTGGATCTAGAAGGGTCAGACTGCCCAGAGGGCAATATATCACCATAAGAGACAGAAAAAGAATTCAAACCCTTTCTGAGATCCAGACAAGTCAGATTGTCCGTCTCACATAATGCTGAGCTCGTGCAATTGCCAGACAGAAGTCAAGAATTCAGAGACCGATGGAATGCAAAACAGCTTGGAAGGAGCACAAAGGCTCCTAATCACAAGAGAAGGAGGGGTAAAGCCTGAGACCAAGCAGGATCTGAAGTAGTGCAATAAGCAGAGGAAAGCTGGTGATCTTTATCTACCACTATATTCTATTACTTGAATCAGACTGGTCTTATTGACGGCTAAGACAAGACTGTTAAGCTTCAGAGCACAATGTGCCATTCTTTTTTTCAGTCTGATATTAATTTTGTAAACTATATCCAATGGGATTGAAATCTAGTTTTTGATTTGAGCGCTGTAAAATCAATTTTCCAAAAAATATTATGTTAGGCTTCTGTAAATTACCTTTTCATATTTAATATTGGCAATATTATATTTGAGAGACCAAAATTCACAAATTTCTAGATCATATGGAGCCACCAAATTTACTACATAAATTTATTTATTTACATTCTCTTATATACCGCGCTATTTTCCATCACTGCGGTTTACATGGAACCAATTACATACACATTTCATTTAGATCAAGACTCTTTTAGGACACCGGAAGACAGCAGCACTTCAGAAAAGCTTCAATATTCAGAATTAAGTACAGAACACTGGACTCGGGGATCACCTCCCTTCCCTCCCCCTTCTCACCTGAGCTGACCTGATAAAGTGTCCAGACAAGAGATTTGCAAAGTGATCTAGGAGCTGGGAATGGAAAGCAAGGAAGCTGTTCATTAAGGGGAAGGTCCCAGTGCTCAGGAAGGATCCACTGTGAGCTTGGCTGTCTCTTACAATGCTGCCTAAGGCCATCACCAGGATGTTTTTAGGGGCGTATGCAGACTTTATTTCAAGTTTTTATTTATTTGAAACAAAATATAGAAAATTAAAAGAAGAAATGAAAAACCAGAGACTTCAGACAAGAACAGAAAACAGTCCTGCACAGTTTCTATAATGGCAGAATAGGCAAGAGTTATACTCCTTTTTCTGGCCTTCTGATAGAAAGTCAATAAGATAGCATGGCTCATCCACTGGGGCCTGTGTAAATACTATAACATTACTGAACCATAGTGGTCCTCAACCCTGTTCTGGTGTACCCCCTAGCCAGTCAGGTTTTCAGGATATCCACAATTAACCCTGTCCTGGTGTACTGCCCTAGCTAGTCAAGTTTTCACGATATCCACAATCAATATTGTCACGCCCTCACCACTCGCCTCCAGCTTAGAGGGGCGTGGTTGTATAAGGAACTTTCCCCTTTCAGCCTTAACTGACTAGTTCCCCGCAATGCTTTCTGGGAAATGTAGTTTAATTGCGATATATGGGCTTCAGGTAGAAAGCTGTAGTCGGGCTCCTTGGGTAAGGCAATGACAGAAATTTATTGAGCACAAAAAAGGTTCATAAATACCACATTCAGGCATACTTCTCCAGGCTTCTTCAAAGTACAACAGGTTATAAGCAAAACAAAACCCAAAGCCAAAATGACGGCTTAAAGTATTCTTCAGCTCAGAAAAACACAGCCTTTTAACAGCAAGGCTACCAGCTTCCTATAGCCTTGCTGGTTAAAGCATAAAAACACAAAACAGGCTTTCTTCTGTGGCAGTTTGCCTTCTTTTCCAGTCTCAAACCTTTCCAGGCTGTTTTCCAATTTACAAGCAAAAACAAAAACTCCAAACAGGAACAAACTTTCAACGTGCAAGCAATATTCTATTCAGGTTTCTCAGGAAAATTCAAGAGCAAAAAGAAAGATTTTTTCCTCACAGTTAATTTGGCTTCTTGCCATCTCACTTCACAGGTAGCAGGTGGTTAACAAGCACAATTCACAACTCCAGCTTGTTCTTACGTCTTAGTAAAACTTCCCCTCTTTACCACATGGGAATTTACAATCCATCTACCTGCTTCTTATGGTTACCTTTCTCTGGAGGGTTTTCTCATAGGGCTGGCTTTCCTTCAACCCTTCTGTGGCTAAGGCTTGGCACAAAGAGCAATCCATGAGGGTGTCTTCCTCATTCAGCTTAGCATCAGGCTCTTCTAGCTGCATAGACTCTGACTCTCCTTCTGGCTCACTGGGCTCAGCTGACAGCCTGTCGTTAGAGCTGAGAGTGTCTCCTGCACCTCTGCACTGCCCAGCATTAGTCAGGCTTCTCCTGCTCTGCTCAGCATTAATCAGGCTTCTTAGGCTCGTACCTGTGCCTCGGCTTGTATCAGCTTCTCTCTCTCTTTCTCCTCTTCTTGCCTTTGCCTCAGCCCTTGCTTCTGGTGTTTCTTCCACCCTCTCTCCTTCTCTTTCTCCTTCCTCTCTACTATAATCTAGCATAGGCTTATATCTCCAGGGTTCTAGCCCCACCTCCTCTCTTCCCAGGTGACGGAGATCACTCTGCCTTCTGGCACCTGAGTAATCAGGGAGCTTACTGATGTAAGGGTCTTGGACCTTAGGTCTGTATTCACGCTCCCTTATTTCACTAGGGGAAATATGAAACCTGTTCCAGCTGGGGGTTTTCTGGTTCCTAAGTGAGTTTGTGGCTTTGTTACGCTGACCTTGCAAAAGGGGCCCTTTTACTAGGGTGAACTCTTTGCCTTTTTCCCTTTCCCCTAAGTTAGGATAAGCTTCCTTACCACAATATACATGAAACAGATCGGCATGTGCTGCTTCTATTGCATCGACTTTTCCTCCAGGAACTTGTCCAAACCTTTTTTAAACCCAGCTGCACTAACAGCTTTTACTACATCCTCTGGCAATGAATTCCAGAGCTTAAGCGTTGAGTGAAGAAATATTTTCTCCAATTAGTCTTAAATGTACTGCTTTGTAGCTTCATTGTATGCCCCCTAATCTTTATACTTTTTGAAGGAATAAACAACCCATTCATGTTTACTTGTTCTACTCCGCTCATTATTTTATAGACTTCTATCATATCTCCCTTCAGCCGTTTCTTCTCCATGCTGAAGGGCCCTAACCTTTTAAGCCTTTCCTCATAGGGGATCTTTACGTCCCCTTCATCATTCTGGTCACCCTTCTCTGTAGCTTTTCCAATTCTGCTATATCATTGTTTAGATGCGGCAACTAGAACTACACGCAATATTCAAGGTGTGGTCACCGCATGGAACGATACAGAGGCATTATAATATCCTTTGTTTTATTTTCCATTATTTGCCTTATAATTCCTAGCATTCTATTAGCTTTCTTGGCTGCCGCTGCACACTGGGCAGAGGGTTTCAACATATTATCCATGATGATACCTAGATCTTTTTCCTGGGCGGTGACTCCTAATATGGAACTTTGCCTTGTGTAGCTATAGTTTGGGTTTTTCTTCCCTAAGTGCTTAACTTTGTTCTTGTCCACATTAAAGGGTCTGTCTATTAAACAGCATTAGCCCTTTGCAGCCAATGTGGGGCGATAGCTGTAAAATCACTGTGTTAGCTGCAAACGTCCCGCAGTATCTGCAGGGGGTGTTCCCAGTGTTTCCCCTGCAGATACCGCAGAGGAAACGCTGGCTTCACAGGAGACAGTTTTGTGGATGCAACTATCGTCACCCATTCAAGTGGCCGTAGCTGCTTCTGCAAAGCCTGCAAATCAGAGCAGCTACTCTGCGATTGCATCGCCCACAGTAGCTGTGCCCAGCACACTGCCTGCTCTCCGCCCTAATTCCACATTTGCCTGCATCTACCATGGGAAGTGCAGACATCGCAGAAATGCTCCACAATGTCTGTTTTTCCCAGCTTTAGCTGCTACTACCAGGTGGTATTTCCATGTTAGCCCCATAGTAGTAGCTAACGCAGTTTAGTAGACAGATGCCAATTCTCCCCATTTCTCAGGGTCCTCTTACAATGTTTCACAATCCTCTTGTGATTTAACAACTTTGAATAATTTAGTATTATCTGCAAATTTGATCGCTTCTCTTGTTCCCATTTCCAGGTCATTTATAAATATGTTAAAAAGCAGCAGGCCCAGCACTTACTTTCTCCATTGAGAAAACTGACCATTTAGCCCTACTCTTTGTTTTCTCTCTTTTAACCAGTTTCCAGTCCACAAGAGGACACTGCCTCCTATCCCATGAATTTTAATTTTCTCATGAGTTTCTCATGAGGGACCTTGTTCAACGCTTTCTGACTCTACTAGGGTCATTCTAGAAGCTGAATAAGCATTTAGACATGCGCTGGGGATGGTTATGTGCCAAAAACATCTACGAAAGTATTCCGGTACAAAGTGCCCACATACGTTTATCTTGTTTGAACAGGGATTTCTGCACGCATCCCTGAAGGGGTGGAATGGGGTGTGGCCAACCATGGAGATGCGTATACCGTATTCTCAAAAGCTCTGTGTATGTTTATGGCCTTTCCCGGAGACGTGTTTATTATTCCTGCCGGAGATGTGGAATAACGCCAAGACTTAGAAAATTGTCTGCTGTGTTCTACAATTCATCCCTGCAAGTGAGTGTGTATGTGTATGTTTTGAGGATTACATGGGAGCATCTTGTGTGCTGATCTGCAATTCAGAGACAACATGAATGCCTGGCCAGTACCTGGACCTTATGGATGACCGCAGTGTCACCAGGTTCCACTGTGAAATGGGAAACATACACCAGTTGTGCCAGTCATGGAAGACATGATAGATGTTGTGCCAACATTCTCCAGATTGTGCCATGAGGCCTACATCCTTATCTAGTCCAGGATCTATGCAAGCTGCGAGAGTGGTGATATATCTGGAGGCTGGCTACCTGGTATGATGGCATAGGGATCCCCCCTCCCATGCCCACACAGACCTGACCAGGAGGGCATTACCACAAAGAAGACTGTGGGAAGGCAGGCAGGGTTGCCCCACAGATAGCAGATGTTTACAGACCAAAATAAGCCCAAGACAGAAAGTGGACATTGTATGGGACAGGTGTAGCCTCATGTAGGGAGCTGCTGTGAGAAATGCCAGTATCCAGATATGTGGGAAACAGATGCCATAGCCAGAAAGCCATAGTCATTAAAAGAGCATACTTTTGTGGCTCAGCAATATTATGCATCCTTTGGGGAATTGCAAAGTTAGTTTAGGTTGTTGTGAACCTGGTAAAGGTTCATACTTAGCATTTTAAAGAGTGTTTTTAGAGAGGACCAATGCAAAAATAACTGAAACATTTTTATACTTCCAAGTCATTTTTGATGCAAGATATGTCATAGAAACATAGAAATATGATGACAGAAAAAGACCACATGGCCTATCTAGTCTGTCCTTCCATATTCACCCCTACAATCAATGTGTGCCTTCGAGTCAGTCCTGACTCCTGGCGACCCTTTTTTCCTTTAGAGATCCTCTTTGTTTGTCCCATGCTTCTTTGAATTCAGATACTGTCCTCATCTCTACCACCTCCACTGGGAGACTATTCCACGGATCCACCACTCTTTCTGTAAAGCAATATTTCCGCATATCAGTCCTGAATCTATCCCCTTTCACCCTCATCCCATGTCCCTTCATAGCAGAGCTTCTTTCAATCGAAAGAGGCTCTTCTCCTGTGCATTTATGCCATGGAGGTATTTAAACGTCTCAATCATATCACCTCTATCCTGCCTTTCCTCTAAGGTGTACATATTAAGATCCTTAAGTCTGTCCTCATATGCTTTACATGTGGCTACACCTGTCCCATGACAAATATGTTACTATTTACTTTATCTTCTAATATATTAGAGTACATTGAGATCACTTAGCACTTTTCTGGGCATGATAGAGACTAGTAGAGGAGTAGCCTAGTGATTAGAGCACTGGCTTGGGAACCAAGAGACCAAGGTTTAATTCCCACTAGCATGCCTTGGGCAAGTCATTTAACCTTCCATTGCCTCTGAAAAATCCAAGTTATCAATGTCCCTGTTTAAGGTATATTACCAAGTTTACGTTACAATATAAACCGCTTTGACTGAAATGATGAAGTGGTATAAAAGACCTGTTAAATAAATAAATAGTCTAGTTTGCATCAGCATTTATTTATCTTCAGTATTTATGTCTAGTTTGCATCAGCAAAATACTGTCAGTGAAAATAGCAGCTTAGGAGAGGCATGTTTTAACCGAAGAAGGGTGGCCATCAGAGCCGTCCACGGGTATATAGCGGAGACGGGCATGATCGGAAATGGGCATCTGTCCCGAATATGCTGAGTGCAGGATTCCTTTGCTAAAGAAATTTAGGAGAGGATTTCTGTTTTAGAAAATGAGGTTAAAGATTTAAGATCTGTGATTGACGCTTTAGTTAAAGGCAAAGTATCAACTCATCAGAAATTGGAGCAGTTTGAAAATCAGCTGAGGCATTTGAATACACTTATGCTCAATTTTCCTAAAATACCTAATACGTTGCCTGTTGATGAATTTAAGAAGTACCTACCCTAGGATTTGGCTATACCCAGCAGTGCTTCATCCCCGTTAAGGTCTACGTTCTTCCTGTGGGAAGGCATCAGGAAGTTTCTGAGAATGAAACTGGATATTTTGATTTTATTAGAATCGTCAGTATCTGAGGTCCAGGAGTGAGCTACCTTCCTGGTTAGTTTCATATATGATCCAGATATGACCAGGATCTTGTATCTGTATTTCAAGAAGATTAACGAGCACTTCTTTGTGCAAGAATATTTCCTGATGCGGTATGTTCCACAAAAACAAGAACATTATTTCTGGCAATGTGCTACAAAGCTGAGGCTTTGGATGTTGTTTTTCATTTACATTATCCCTGTAAATGTGCTATTGAATATATGAATGCATTTTTTTCTTCTGGAATAGTTATGGTCATTTTGGATTTAAAGAAGCTTATGATTTGACATCATCTCGACGACCTTTAGAAGTGTTGGAAATGGGTGAATTCTGCATCTATTGCCTGGTTTTCTTTTGATAATGTTTCCCTATTGAATGTTCCATCCTACCGGTATTCCCTCCTACTCGCTCTTAATGGTGGTTTAAAGGAAGATAGATGCTAATTTGTTGTTATGATTATTTCTGTAATTCTATTTCCCCTTTTTTTCTTTCTTAATATTTGTGGAGCAAGTGTATACTTGTATATTTTGTTAAAAATGAATAAATATAACATTTATAAATGATTCATGCAGTTCAGACACATGTAGATTTCTAATCGTGTGTCTCACTACTGAAAAACCTTGGGCACTCCTGATCCAAAGTAACTTGGAAGCCTTGTAGAGAAGTCAGGGATGGACCCTGCATGAAAAAGAGAGTTGTATAGCTAAACATGGATTTGGGGGAAGGGGGCTACAGTTCATTTCAGGAAATCAGTCTATAAGGGTAATATAACAGTCGGGTCCCTGTTATTACAAAAGGTTAGTTAGAATGGGCCCTTTCCTCTGCTGGGAGGGACTCAAAGAGGACAAGTGTGTGGGAGTGGAGGAGTGGCCTAGTGGTTGGGGCAAGGTACTTCGGCCTAGGAGTGGCCTAGTGGTTGGGGCAAGGTACTTCGGGCCGGAAGGTCGGGGGTTCAAATCCCACTAGAGGACAGCAACCTTGGGCCGGAAGGACTGGGGTTTCTAGTCCCACAGGTGCTCCTTGTGGTCTTGGGCAAGCCACTTAACCCTCCATAGCCCATGTTCCCTGTAAAATAGTTCTCTGTGTGCTGTGCTTTCCTGTCTAATCAATGTGTTTATACCTCAAAAATTTCCTGTCATGATTTGACAATTTCCAATCTGTAATCAAACCGCTGCTGATCGCTGGAAGTAGCAGTATACAAATGTATACTAAATAAATAAATAAATAAAGTGTAGTGCAATGCCATAATAGAGTAGCCGGGGGGGGGGGGGGGAGACATGTATGTCTGGTATGGGAAGATTTATGAATGCATGTTTTCGGAGGCTTTTTATGTGCTGGGCTATGGAGGATTGTGTGTGGGCACGCATAGTGGGTATCTGGGGAATAGGGACTAGGTGGAGCATTTTCTGAAGGAGATCAGACTACATCCCACTGACCTTGTGGATACCAAAGATCATCTACATGCTAATCCATGCAAATGACATCATGGAACTTATAACCAACTTAGTGGAAGCCACTGGCACCACTGTAAGGTAAAATATCCAACCAGGAAGTTGATGAACCTGCACAAAGACAATGCATGGATGGGGATAGAGGGTACATTAACCACAAGGGCATTCGTGCAGACAAAAGGTCTGTGCAGATACAAGGACTGCATGGCAAAAAAACAAGTGTTCCCCTTTGAACAAGATTTGATTCGAGTTACAGGATGCAATAGACATGGAATTCAAAGACAGTATCCTAAGAAAACAGATCACTTGGCTATCAACACTCTATAGACTATTCCCAAGGATGCACAATTTGGGAGCCATCCAAAATTCTTAGCAGTACCTCATGCTTCAGAGGGAAGTGATATCCATCTAGGGCTGCCATAAACAGATTCATATCATGCTCAGCCTACACAATCAGCAATAGACAAAACAGAAGACATCAGGAGCTAAAGGCTTTTCAAGTCAGGCATTGCAAGTCATGGGGTAGCTGGTTGGAAATTCTGAAATTAAGTGGGGTTCAGTCTGACAGGTTGGTAGAGCGTAAGTGAGTGGGTTTGGTTGGTTGAAGGTGCTCGTGCAATTCCTAGGACGTATAAGGTGTAAGCAATGCATTTTAATACTTAGTATTTTGTTTAAAATACAACTTTAACTGAAAATACAGTATGGATTTTTAGTTTAATTAGTTTATTTTAATCAAGCATTTATAGTCCGCTTAACCATAATCTCTAGGCAGATTATACGTGTAAACAATAATGATCACAATTTCATCAATGCATCAACATTTACACATTAAAATCAAATATCAATAATCAAATTTATAAAATCAAAATACATAATCAATAAGCCACAAAACTTATTTAATCATAGAATTTGATAAACAACCAAGGGGCATGTTTACTAATGTGCGCTAACTGGTAGCACGGCCTTTAGTGTGTGGTAAGTACCCCACACTAAAAGCGCAAGGCCCTGCACTAAAAATCCCACACTAACCAGTTAGCGCATGATCAGGCAGAGAATGGATGGGTTGTGGCCATAATGTGGGCAATGACAGCACTTTGCGGTTAATGCAGGTGTTTCAGGCATGCACCGCAAAGGTAGTGATTAGTGGGGGTGCACTTACCGCCACCTCAATGGGTGGTGGTAAGTGCACCATCATGCCAATTAGTGTGGCACTGTATGTTAATGTTGTGCTAATGGCAAGAGGACAGACGCATATACCCTCTAAAGTTAGTGTGGGTGTTCACACCATCTTTCGGGCTCCAACAAGTGCTACCAGCACATTTCTTAGTAAACATGCCACCAAATCTTTAAAAGTTTGCAAAACCTTAAATAATTGTTTTCTACACATATGTCGATGGTAAATCTATTCCATAATGCAGGGGTCTGGCCATGGACTGATCTCTCCAGTGCGGGAACCTTCTTAATTTCAGGCATCGAAGTGGTTCAAGTTTATTAGTATGGAAAAAAATCAAAACTAGTGAAGATATGTACTTTGGAGCCAGAATGTATAAGCTTTTAAAAATCAAAAACTGTAGATTAAATTCAATACTTGCCTCAATAGGGAGCCAGTGTAAAGATTTCAAGAGTGTGGTGGCACTATCAAATCTGGTGCATTTAAGATTAGATTGGTCACTGGTTTTCGTAAAAGTCAAAGCGATTTAAAGACCTTTGCGGTAAACCTAAATACCAAATATTACAATAGACAGGAAGAAAATCAATGCCTTCGAATTATGGTGCTGGCGAAGAATACTGTGTATACCATGGACTGCCTGAAGAACAAACCAGTCAGTACTAGAGGAGATCAAACCTAAGCTTTCTTTAGAAGCTCATATGACAAGAGGAAGGCCAGTAATGAGATAAATCGATACAATAACAGCAACGATGAATGCCACTCTATCAACAATGAGCCACCTGACTGAAGACCGAATACGGTTTAGGAGAACTATCCAGAGGGTTGTCGTGAGTCGGCACCGATCCAACGGCACTTAATAACAACAATAATACGCGTAAGAATGACTGCACCACTTTTTCCAAATGTTCAAAAGACAAAACCTTTTAATCCGACAAACCATATGTAAATAAAAAATTAATAAATTGAAAGCAAATTATTAGTATTTGTATTTAGCCGATGCCTTTTTATTGGTAGCTGAAGGTGAGTTACAATCAATTTAGTATGTTATGTTACTATGTTTGCCTCTCTCTCCACTGGGAGGAGAGCCACTCCATTACAAACTCTGCTTGACAACTGCTTGCTTTGTGAGTCCTGACTGCCTCTCAATATATTTATACTTATTTCTTTATCATTGTTAGTGTGCTCTTTTACCTCATTTGTACTTTTTGCAATATTGTTCAGCTTTTCTCAGCTCTCTCTCTTTCTCCTCCCTTCCACCCCTCAGCCCACTCACCCCGTGGCTAGCATACTCTTACATCTATCCCGTGCTCATTACCACTATTACTCACAGGTGCACCCTAATCCTCTGAGATCTCTCTCCTTCCTATCCTTCATATATTTCTACTGACTTCTGTTCTCCTCTCTGTTTCTCTCTTATGACTCCACATCACGTTCTTTTTCTATTGTTAACACTCCCTAATCTTCTGCCCTCGAACCAACAACCTCAAGCCCCCCTTCCATATCTCCCTTTTACCATCTCCCCTTCTCCCAGCATCGTCATCTATCCTTTCATCAGCTCTTGAGCTTCACCATTTCTCCCTTTCTCCCTCTCATTCAGCCTTCTTCTTTCTCTCTTAAACAGCCTCACCCTCATTTCTGCTGTGCTGTCTCCTTTCCCCCCCCCCCCCCCCACTCTTCTACTCTTACTTCTGTCTTCTGGTGATATCAATCCCAATCCTGGCTCCCCTAGACTTTTCTCACACTCCCATGACAGATCCTCATGCAATTGCTCAAATCTTATTCATATCCCTCTCCTTACCCCCTCCTCTCTCCCTTTCTCATTTGTCCTGTGGAATGTAAACTCCATCTCAAATAAGCTTGCCTTTATTCATGATCTCTTTATCTCAAATGCTCTCCATCTTAAGAACATAAGAGATGCCATACTGGGTCAGACCAAGGTCCATCAAGCCCAGTATCCTGTTTCCAACACTGGCCAATCTAGGTCACAAGTACGTAGCAGTTTCCCTAAAAGACACAGGTTCCACAATACTTGTATTGGGGCAAGCAGTGGATATCCCGGGTCCCCTTTAATAATGGTTTATGGACCTTTCCTCCAGAAACTTGTCCAAACCTTTTTTAAACCCGGCTACACTAACAGCTTTTACTACATCCTCCGGTAATGAATTCTAGAGTTTGATTACACTTTGAGTGAAAAAATATTCTCTCTTATTAGTTTTAAATACGTTACTCTCTCTAGCTTCATTGCATGTCCCCTAGTCTTTCTATATTTCATCCCCACCATCATCAGCTCTCCCTGGGCAGGGATCGAGCCTCCAGCGGGGGTGCCGCGGCGGGAAACTGCAGCCATCTTCAAAGTGCTGTCCAATCGGGGCAGCACTCAGCCTTTAAAAGTCGCAGCGCTATCGGGCGCTCCTGCATCCCCACCATCATCAGCTCTCCCTGGGCAGGGATCGAGCCTCCAGCGGGGGTGCCGCGGCGGGTAACTGCAGCCATCTTCAAAGTGCTGTCCAATCGGGGCAGCACTCAGCCTTTAAAAGTCGCAGCGCTATCGGGCGCTCCTGCATCCCCACCATCATCAGCTCTCCCTGGGCAGGGATCGAGCCTCCAGCGGGGTGCCGCGGCGGGAAACTGCAGCCATCTTCAAAGTGCTGTCCAATCGGGGCAGCACTCAGCCTTTAAAAGTCGCAGCGCTATCGGGCGCTCCTGCATCCCCACCATCATCAGCTCTCCCTGGGCAGGAATCGAGCCTCCAGCGGGGGTGCCGCGGCGGGTAACTGCAGCCATCTTCAAAGTGCTGTCCAATCGGGACAGCACTCAGCCTTTAAAAGTCGCAGCGCTATCGGGCGCTCCTGCATCCCCACCATCATCAGCTCTCCCTGGGCAGGGATCGAGCCTCCAGCGGGGGTGCCGCGGCGGGAAACTGCAGCCATCTTCAAAGTGCTGTCCAATCGGGGCAGCACTCAGCCTTTAAAAGTCGCAGCGCTATCGGGCGCTCCTGCATCCCCACCATCATCAGCTCTCCCTGGGCAGGGATCGAGCCTCCAGCGGGGGTGCCGCGGCGGGTAACTGCAGCCATCTTTAAAGTGCTGTCCAATCGGGGCAGCACTCAGCCTTTAAAAGTCGCAGCGCTATCGGGCGCTCCTGCATCCCCACCATCATCAGCTCTCCCTGGGCAGGAATCGAGCCTCCAGCGGGGGTGCCGCGGCAGGAAACTGCAGCCATCTTCAAAGTGCTGTCCAATCGGGGCAGCACTCAGCCTTTAAAAGTCGCAGCGCTATCGGGCGCGCCCGCGCCTGGCGGGCCCGCGCCTGAGGGCCTCGCCAGAGGGCCCTTTGGCGTGGCCCTTAGGCGAAGACCGAAAGAAGGGGCATCAAAAATCAGCGGCACAAGCAAACAGCTCCAAACAGAAACTTTGCTGCCACAAACAATAACGCTGGATCTTCGCTGGTTTCAAATCTCACATGACTATAAGCAGCTTGAGCTCCTTTTAAAGTTGAGCTCACTCATACCCTCAACGAAGGCTCTCTGATCACAGCAAGTATTCCACACCAAAATGAACTATATATTTCCTAGCATTCATGCACATTAGTATATAACAAAATACATACTGTTGTCAGTAATCAGTAATTGTTAAAAGCAAGTGTTACCTCCCAAGCTAGATTTACTGTTGTCAGTAATCTTTGCATACAACTGCGATCTCCTAACAACTAAATGTACTGTAGTCAGAAAGCATTGCATACAATTGTCTCCTAATAGAAAGATACACTGTTGTCAGTAATAGAAAGATACACCGTTGCTAGTAATCATTGCATGCAACTGTTATCTCCCAACAAATTCACTCATAAAAATACTGTTGCCAGTAGTGAATACCCATCCTGCACTGTTGTTTAGAAATACTGTTGCCAGTAGTGAATACCCATCCTGCACTGTTGTTTAGAAATACTGTTACCAGCAATAATCTCCCTCCCTCTAACCAACTCCCTCACCATTCAACCCTCTACCTCAAAAGAAAAATGAACACAATGTCTCCTACTAAGATTATAAATCTCCCTCTTACCCTCTTTTTAATAACCCTCCTAACTCAACACATATACACTTACAAAATCAATCAAAGCCCATACAAAAACATCCCAATCATCCACAATCATTACCGGAACCCTTATAATTACGTCCCAATCACCTACAATCAGTACCAGAATCCAATACATAGCTATACAAACCCAAACTCTCACAATCACTATTCGCGTCACACCTCCCATAAACGCCATCACCGTCTCATCCAAATAAAACACCAACCCATAAACAATATAATTGACCAAGCTGACAATACAAAGACCAAATTACAACTCACCCTAATAAACATACGGTCTATAAGAAACAAAATACCAATAATTAACGACATAATAAACGACACATCCCCTGACATTATCTGTATTACTGAAACATGGCTCTCACCTACTGACTCTATACTACTAAACCAACTAACCACATATCAATATGACATATTCAATTGCCAACGGAATATAAAAAGAGGAGGGGGTGTATTAACTCTCACCAAAAAAGACCTACAATTCACCCTAAAAAACCTAAATAATATAGATGGAATGGACATCATTAACATAGAAAATAAAACCTTGGCTCTCACCCTCATATACAGACCCCCAGCATCCGATTACAAAAACCTCACCCCTATTCTAGAACTCGCATGCACAGCGTCGCAAAGCAAACCACTTATACTCCTTGGTGATTTGAACCTCCCATCATTGAACCACACACAATCAGATAACTTCATAGATGCTATGACACAAAGTTGGTTCACTCAGATAATACATGCTCCCACACACAAGAAAGGCAACATACTTGACGTAATCTTCCTCTCATCCACACTCTGCAGTCACTTACCACATTACACTCCGAATATAACAGAAGTACCCTGGTCAGACCACCATCTTATCACAATCCAGCTACCGGCACAAATCCCAAAAAACAATACAAGCACAACTCCACATACATCACGTTTCATACGCTTTGACAAAGACACATTCCTTGACAAAGTATTACCCAAACTAAACACAGTCTCATCAGACATCAACTCAACCATAGCTCATTGGAATCTAACGATTCAAAAAGCAGCGCTCCCCACACGAGTCTTACATAAACAAACAAAAAAGACAGAAAAATGGTTCACCAAAGAGCTGACACAACTAAAAAAACAACTGAGGAGACTAGAAAAGAGATGGAGAAAACTTAAATCTGAGGAAAACAAATCCCAATACATGCTCCTACTTATAGAATACAAAAACGCAATCAACAAATCAAAAGAGACTACCACTCCAAAGTAATAAACTCATCCATCAACCGCCCTAGGGAGTTATTCGCGATAGTAAGAACACTAACCAAAACTAATAACACCGAACCTAAACAACAAGCAATGAATATACAATCACTAGCAGAACATTTTGCAGAAAAACTAAAAAACAAGACCATCACCCCGACTCCATTATTATCAAACACAACAACCACCCACATATGGACAAATTTCCAGTTGGTAGAACAAAAGCAACTCCTCAAAATTATAACAATGATAAACACCACCACCTCCCCACTCGACCCATGCCCTGTATCATGGATTAAGTGTGCAAAAAATGAACTGGCGGTAAACATACAAGATATAGTTAATCAATCCCTTTCACAAGGCATCATGCCCGATGCCCTAAAACTCACAACACTCCGACCAATAATAAAGAATAATAAGCTTGACTCAAAAGACCCGAACTCATACAGACCCATAGCCAGCATTCCATTCATTGCCAAAATAATAGAGAAAACAATCCAAATTCAGTTACAGGAACACATTGATGAGCACAAACCACTTGACTCACACCAATTTGGCTTCCGCCCATCCCACGGAGTAGAAACCCTCCTAATCACACTAATCACACTAATCCTAATCACACTTATCAGATAACCCTCCATTGTATTTAGTTTCCCCTATTTTCGCCAAGTTATACTTCCTGTTAAATGTAACTGACCAGACATATGTAAACTGTCGGATGTTTTCTGTTCAATGTAAACCGCGCTGATGTCTAATAGTGCGGTATATAAGAATTGTTAATAAATAAATAAATAAATAATAAATAAATAATGGACTTTCTCATCAGGGGCACAGATGACAAACACCATGGTTTCTTACTCCTATTTATAGATATCTCAGCCGCCTTCGATAACATCAATCACCCGACACTGATCAACAGATTAGGGAACCTAGGTATAGGCGGGACGGTCCTTAACTGGTTCAAATCCTACATCTCACATAGATTAATACGAGTCCAAATTGACCAACAAGCATCAGAAACATTCCCACAAGGACAGGGAATACCCCAAGGATCGGCCCTTTCAGCCCTCCTATTTAACCTGTACCTCCAACCGATAACAAACATATTTAAAAAACACAAGATTAACCATTTTATTTATGCCGATGACATCATGCTAGCTATCCCCATAACCATTAAAAACCCTACATATGATTCACTATCCAAATGCATGGCAGAGACCTCCTCCTGGATGGAATCTAACCACCTCAGCATCAACCTCAAAAAAACTGAGGCAATGTTTGTAACGAGGTCATCTATGACTGAAAACACCTACCCTGAAACAATCACAATCAACAAAACCTCCATACCTGTTAAAAAACAAGTAAAATACTTAGGAGTAATAATAGACCACACTCTCACCATGATACCACACATAAAACAAACAGTAAAAACTATTTTCTACAAACTCAAAACTATTCAACACCTAAGACCACTCCTCGAAACACAAGACTTTAGATCTGTAGTAAGTACCCTGATCACCCCTCATTTCGACTATTGCAATAGTCTCCTTATAGGCCTTCCTCAAAAAAACACATACCTCCTACAAAGAGCTCAAAACATCTGTGCTAAAGTAATTGCTAAAGCTCGCTTAACAGATCACGTAACCCCAATACTGCTAGAACTCCACTGGCTCCCTATAAACAGTCGAATTAAATACAAAATTATCCTAACAACCTATAAACTCATAAATGACATAACCCCCTCACACCTATCCACATTACTGCACTCTCCAACATCGACAAGGGCCCACAGACAAAACACAGCCCACTCCCTTATCATACCAAAAGCCATCCGGAAGACTAAGAAAACCACTAGCTCCAGAGCATTCTCATTCACTGCTCCTACACTCTGGAACAACCTCCCTATTGAACTTCGCACCATAAAAGACCTCATCCAATTCAGAAAAGAATTAAAGACTTACCTGTTCACTGAACATTTTGAAATCCCCTACTCCCCCAAAGCCAGCCCCACTACAAACGTGGAAACAATTACACAAACTCCCTTAATCCCAACACCATAACCGCATGCCTGCCCACCCTCACACACGCCCCAAAGAAGACATAAAAGGAACTAAATTCCAGCACCTACACAAATACCCGCACTACACACCACACACTGTAAATATACATTTGTAAAAAAGTTTGATGTTTTGTTCTGCTTTAATACCCACTAAGTTAAATTTTATTGTTCAATGTAAATAGTTAGTTTCTATTGTTCTATGTAAAGAATGTATACAAATGTGTACAAGACTGTTAACCTGTTATATGTAAACCGCCCTTGATCTCTGGAAGGGGCGGTATAAAAGAAATAGTTAAATAAATAAATAAATAAATAAAATATATTTTGATGGCTTAAACAATCAATCTACGTCTACCCATTCCACTCTATTGATTAATTTATAGAAGACTATCATATTTCCCCTCAGCCATCTTTTTTCCAGGTTGCTCTAACTGAGACCTGGCTATTCCCAGAAGACTCAGCTTCAGTTGTGGTGGTGGTGGTGGGCTTTTACTCTCTCCTTCCTGCCACTTTCAACCCCTCCTTCTGCCTCAGTCTCACTCCTTTCCCTCCTTTGAAGTCCACTCCATCTGGCTTTTTAACCCAATACCTCTCTGGATAGCTGTTATTTATCGACTCCCTGTCAAGTCCATCACTACCTTTCTCACTGACTTTGATTCATGGCTTTCCTTCTTTCTGGACTTATCTTCCCCCTCCTTTATTCTTGGGGACTTTAACATTCATGTTGATAATCCCTCTGACCCGTATGCTTCTCGTTCAACCTCAAGCTTTGCTCTACTGCCCCCACTCACTGACATGGCCATTGCCTCAACTTTGTCTTCTTCTCTAATTGCTTACCCTCTAACCTCTGTAGCTCAGTTCTTCCCTTAACTGACCATCACCTACTGACCTTCATTTTTCATCACCCTGTGCCTCAGCCTCACCCAGTCTCCTCCAATCCCTTTAGAAATTTTCATGCTATTGACCCACTGGCTCTCTCCATCTCTTTCCTCCATTATGTCCTCTGAGTCTGTTGATGAGACAGTAGCTTCCTATAATACGGCACTCTCCTCTGTTCTGGATACTCTTGCCCTCCCCCCCCCCCATGCCACGTCCTGTGAGGCGTACTGCATCTCAGCCCTGACTGTTTTCCATTACCTGCTATCTATGTTCCTGTGCCTGCTCAGTTGAGTGCACTTGGCTCAAATCCCTCACCCTTGTGGACTTTTACATTTTAAATTCATGCTTACCTCCTTCCAGTCAGCCATAGTACTTGCCAAGACTATTATATCCATCTGACTAACTTTCTCATCTCTGAACCTTGCCGTCTCTTTACAACTCTCAACTCTCTCCTCAAGGTGTTTCCGCCTCTGACACCTCCTTCTCTTTCTGCCTCTTCCCCTCCTTTACTCCTGACTTTTCCCCTTAATCTCTGCTACCCTTTCTTCCTTTTCTATAATCTCTGATGAGGAAACCACATGCCTTCTTTCCTCCTCCAAACTCATTAGCTGCTCCTCTGATCCTATTCACACCCAGTTCCTAAGCTCCATCTCCTCCACTGTCATCCCTTCCATCTCTCATATTCTCAACGTATTGATCTCCATTGCAACTGTTCCTGCAGCCTTTAAGCATGCTGTGGTCACACCTCTCCTTAAGAAGCCCTCACTTATCCCTACTTGTCCTTCTATTAACCCATCTCCCTCCTCCCCTTCATCTCTAAACTACTTATACATGCGGTTCACGGCCATTGCCTTGACTTTCTCTCCTCTGAAGCCCTTCTGGATCCCTTGCAGTATGGCTTTCATCCCTTCCATTCTACTGAAACAGCTTTTGCCAAAATCTCCAGCGACCTGTTTCTGGCAAAATCCAAGGGCCTTTACTCAATCCTCATCCTCCTTGACCTTTCTGCTGCTTTTGACACTGTTGACCACCACCTTCTCCTTAATACCTTGTCCTTGCTTAGTTTTAAGGGCTCTGTGCTATCCTGATTCTCTTCTTATCTCTTCCATCATACTTTCAATGTCTGTCCTGGTGGATCCTCCTTTACTGCTATCCCACTCTCAGTTGGTGTACCCCAAGAGTCTGTCTTGGGCCCACTCCTTTTCTCTCTCCATACCCAATCCCTTGGTATGCTCATCTCTTCCCATGGTTATTAGTACTATCTTTATGCTGTTGATTCTCAGATCTACCTCTCTCCACCTGAAATCTCTCCAGCCATCCAAGCCTGGATCTCTGCCTGTCTATCTGGCATTGCTACTTAGATGTGTTACCATCGTTTGAAATTGAACATGGCCAAAACCAAACTTCTTATTTTTCCCCATAAACCCACCTCTCCCCTTCTTACTTTCAATCTTTGTGGATAATGCCCTACTCCTCCCTGTTTCCTTGGATCACAACCTTGGGGTCGTCTTTGACTCCTCCCGCTCCTTCTCCACACACATCCAACTGATAGCTAAAACCTGTAATCTCTTTCTGTATAACACTGGCAAAATTCGCCCCTTCCTTTCTGAATGCACTACTAAGTCACTCAACCACTCTTTAGTGACCTCCTACCTTGACTATTGCAATCTCCTCCTTGCCGGTCTCCCTCTGAATCATCTCTCTTCCCTTCAATCTGTTCAAAACTCAGTTGAACAGCTAATTTTTGCCAGCCTCAATATGCTCATACAACCCCTCTTCTCAAGTCTCTTCACTGGCTCCCTATCCGTTTCTCTATCCAGTTCAAACTTCTCTTACTGACCCATATATGCACTTATTCTGCTGCTCTGCCGACAGTCGCCCAAGAGCGGATGGTTCGGAAGAATGTATCCTTGAAGGATACTACCAAAAGCAGAGAGGTTCCACAAAAGAGTAAAGTAGCCCAATTGCCCTCAAGTATGGAGCAGACAGAGCTTAAAGATCCCAATTTACCCATGTCTAACAATAGCCAAATTAACATGAATAAAATACATTCTCTAAAATGCTTGTATGCAAATGCTAGAAGTCTAAAGAATAAGATGGGAGAGTTAGAATATATAGCACTAAATGAAAGGTTAGATATGATTGGAATATCAGAGACATGGTGGAAGGAGGACAACCAGTGGGACACTGTGATACCTGGGTACAAACTATATCGTAATGATAGAGCTGATCAAATTGGTGGAGGGGTTGCGCTCTATGTTAGAGAGGGCATTGACTCAGAAAGGATTAAAGTTTTGCAGGAAACAAAATCTGCTGTAGAATCTATATGGATTGAAATTCCATATAAAAGGGGGAAGGCAATGGCAGTGGGGGTGTACTATCGAGCACCTGGCCAGAATGACCAAATGGATGATGAAATGCTCAAAGAAATCAAGGAAGCTAACAAAAGTTACAGCGCAGTAATAATAATGGGTGATTTCAATTACCCCTGTATCGACTGGGTCAGTGTCACGTCAGGACATGCTAGGGAGATAAAGTTCCTAGATGAAATAAATGACTGCTTCTTGGAGCAGCTGGTTCATGAACCGACCAGAGGGGAAGCCATATTAGACCTAGTCCTTAGTGGAACACCAGATCTAGTGCAAGAGATAAGGGTGTTGCGGCCACTTGGCAATAGTGATCATAGCATGATCGCCTTTGATTTAATTAGTGGAGGAGGGATAGTAAGGAAATCCACAGTACTACCTTTTAACTTTCGAAAGGGAGACTATGATAAAATGAGGAAAACAGTTAAGAAAAAACTAAAAGGAGCAGTTGCGAAGGTTAAAGACGTACATCAAGCTTGGGTGTTGTTGAAAAATACTATCTTGGAAGCCCAGAACAGCTGTATTCCACGCTTTAAGAAAAGTGGAAGGAAGTCCAAAAAACTGCCAGCATGGTTTAAAGGTGAGGTCAGAGAGGCTGTTGTTGCCAAAAAAGCATCTTTCAGGAAATGGAAAAAAGAGCCAAACGACGAAACCTGGAAACAGCACAAGCATTGGCAAGTCAAATGCAAGGCATTGATAAGGCAGGCAAAGAGAGAATTTGAGAAGAAGCTTGCTGCGGAAGCAAAAACGCGAAATAAAGACCTTTTCAAGTACATCCGTAGCAAAAAACCTGTGAGAGAGTCAGTTGGTCCATTAGATGATAAAGGGGTTAAAGGAGCACTAAGAGGCGACAAGGCAATAGCGGAGAGACTGAATGAATTCTTTGCTTCGGTCTTTACTGAGGAAGATGTAGGGATGTTACCCATGACTGAAGTGGTATTTAAAGGTGCGGAAGAATTGAAGGAAATATCGATACATCGGGAAGATGTCTTACAACTATTAGATAAACTGAAGAGTAGCAAATCACCTGGGCCGGATGGTATACATCCAAGGGTGTTGAAAGAACTGAAATATGAGATTGCAGAACAGCTATCAGTAATCTGTGAACTATCATTAAAATCATCTCTAATACCTGAAGATTGGAGGATCGCCAATGTAACCCCAATTTTTAAAAAAGGTTCCAGGGGTGATCTGGGAAACTACAGACCGGTGAGCCTGACGTCAGTACCGGGAAAAATGGTAGCAACCATCATAAAGAATAAAATTACTCAGCATGTAGATAGTTACAACCTAATGGGAGACAGCCAACATGGCTTTAGACAAGGAAGATCTTGTCTTACTAATCTGTTATGTTTTTTTGAAGGAGTGAATAAACAGGTGGACAAAGGTGAGTCGGTTGATATTGTGTATCTGGACTTTCAGAAAGCCTTTGACAAGGTCCCTCATCAGAGACTTTTGGCAAAACTAAAGAGTCATGGGATAGGAGGCAGTGTACTATTGTGGATCAGGAACTGGTTAAAAGATAGAAAGCAGAGGGTAGGGCTAAATGGCCAATTTTCCCAATGGAGAAAGGTGAATAGTGGTGTACCCCAGGGATCTGTGCTGGGTCCGCTGCTTTTTGACATATTCATAAATGACCTGGAAAGTGGAATAACGAGTGAGGTTATCAAATTTGCAGATGACACAAAACTATTTAAAGTTGTTAAAACCCAAGAGGATTGTGAAAAATTGCAAAAGGATCTTGATAAATTGGAAGACTGGGCATCAAAATGGCAGATGAAATTTAATGTGGACAAGTGCAAGGTTATGCACCTAGGGAAGAACAACCCAAACTATGGTTACACGATGCAAGGTTCCACATTAGGGACCACCACCCAGGAAAAAGATTTAGGCGTCATTGTGGATACCATGTTAAAACCCTCGGCCCAGTGTGCAGCGGCGGCCAAGAGAGCAAATAGAATGCTAGGTATGATAAGGAAAGGAATGGAAAATAAAACAAAAGATATTATAATGCCTCTATATTGTTCCATGGTGAGACCGCACCTTGAATATTGTGTGCAATTCTGGTCACCGTATCTTAAAAAGGATATAGCGATTTTAGAAAAGGTACAGAGAAGAGCCACCAAAATGGTAAAGGGGATGGAAGGATACTCCTATGAAGAAAGGCTAAAAAGGTTAGGGCTCTTTAACCTGGAAAAGAGACGGCTGAGGGGAGATATGATAGAAGTCTATAAATTCATGAACGGAGTGGAACGGGTAAATGTAGATCGATTGTTTACCTTATCAGAATATAGAAAGACTAGGGGACATGCAATGAAGCTACAGGGTAAACTATTTAAGACTAATAAAAGAAATATTTTTTCACTCAACTTGTAATCAAACTCTGGAATTTGTTACCGGAGGATGTAGTAAAGGCTGTTAGTGTAGCTGGGTTTAAAAAAGGTTTGGACAAGTTCCTGGAGGAAAGGTCCATAAACCATTATTAAGAAGTGACCGAAGATATCAATGCTTGACCCAGTACAAGCATTGTGGAACTTGTGTCTCTTGGGGAAACTGCTAGGTACGTATGACCTAGATTGGCCACTGTTGGAAACAGAATGCTGGGCTTGATGGACCTTGGTCTGACCCAGTATGGCATATCTTATGTTCTTATGTTCTTATGCTCCTCACTACCTTTCCTCCCTTATTTCTCCCTACACCTCTCTTCATGAACTCTGCTCCTCTGGCAGAGCACTTCTATCTGTACCCTTTTCTTCTACTGCTACCTCCAGACTTTGATCCTTTCACCTTGCTGCTCCTTATGCCTGGAGTAAACTACCTGAATCTGTCCGTCAGGCTTCATCTCTGGCCCTTTTCAAATCCAGGCTGAAAACCCACCTCTTCTAAGCCACTTTTGGATCCTGATCCCTTAGAGGCCAATTCCATTAATGCACGTCCAGCCCCTCTATAGAACCGTCAACATAAATTCCCAGTGCACTCTATTGGATCCCCTTCCCTCTAAATGGGTAAGGAAATCTGCTCTTGATCCAAATTTGAATAAACTATAAGTTATAACTATAAACTATTGAACACATTTTTGGCATCAATAGCTAGCAACATTGTGGGCTTGGCCTTCCCGTTAGAATCCCAGACAAGATGCAATATTCTATTGTCTTTCAGATATAAAGCCCACCTAATCAACATGCAACTCTCCCGACAATGTAGTAGCCAAGATTTTAGCTAAGATTTCAAATATCTATTCAAATGTGAAATAGGTTTGCAGGATCCATTCAGGATCTTATCTTACCGCTCTTTGGGGAGCACCATTATACCTCATCGAAAGAATAGAAGTGTTTCTTCTACAACTTATTAGAGTGCCACCAACAGTCCCCCAGCATCCCCTCAAATCTTGTAGAATTGAACTGTCAACCTATCCAACCCAAGGGCTTTCTTACTGGCCAGTTCCCTAATCACGCTCTCCACTTTCAAATTAGAAATAGGTGTATTTAGACTGTCTCCTTTCCTGGGTTATTATAGGTAACATCACTAAGTCTAAAGAAGACTCAATATCCTCCTTCCTGACTTTTGAGCTATCTATAAAATCGCATGAAATGTGCCTAAATTTTGAAATCATCATAGACCCAAGTAGAACCTTCACCTTTAAGTTTCTGAACTGAGGCTTGTGCCACCTTAATTTTTAGTTTTAGGATAAGGCTCAACAAATCCCAGGAACCAGGTCACCAAGGTGACTAGAAATTTGCTTCTGGCACTTGGGGGTTTGGTGCCCCATTACCACTGCTGCTGCCAATTCCAGAAATGCTACCAAAGGAACCTCCTCTTTTTTGATCTGCCTGGCTCTGAGTGAAACTGAGTCACACAATACAGGAACTCGAGCTGTGGTCTGTGAATCTCAAATCTCATGAGGTCAATGCAAGACTTCCTCCGCTACATGGCTTGTGCTTACTCAGAGCCGTGCATGTCAGAGCAGCGAAGAGGAAGCTTTTACTAACTCCGCCACTGGAGTATGAAGCCACAGGGTGGAGATGGGAAGCAGCTCCAATCCAGCAGTAAAGTTCCTGAGCTGCCAAGGGCTGAGTGACTTGCTGGATGGTGAAGACAAGGGCTAGCCTGGCTGGGGAGGGTTGATTGGGGGTGGCTGATTTTAAAGGAGTTGGGAGATGGTAGAGAGGAACAGGATGAGAATGAGATTGGATGGTGGCAGACTGATGGGGTGGGAGGGGAGCTGCTGGCTGTGTACTACTGTCTTTGGCCTGCAGCATTCATTAAGGATCTGATTTGCAAAGCTTTCTTTTCCCTTAGACACAGAATGGGAAAACAGCCTTAGTAAATCAGGTTTTAAAGGAGCGGATTCCCCCTCCCTCCTCTCCATTCCTCAATTTTATCGGAGACTTGTAACAAGGGAGGGAGATTCTTGGCCCCTATGTTTTTCAGCTGGTTCCTAAATCCAAACAAAATTTGTCAAGGCCTGTTTTAGGGTTAACAGTTTGTTCAAATTGCTGCTTAATTCAGAGTATCTCTACTTAACTTTCATTAATGTTACTTCAGTTGTACTGTCTAAACATTGTCTAAATGTCTAAATACTGTTACGTAACTGTGCTGTCTAAATGATTACACGTACCCTAATGTTAAATGTAACCCTCCAATTGTGATGTGACATGACCACCTTGATTGAAGGAAAAGGTGGCATACAAATCTGTCTAGTTAATCTCTTCAATATTCAAGATTTTTATTATGCCCTTGCTTCCTCAAAAGCCTTCCAGGGCATAGTTTTTACTGACAATAACTTTAATTGCTACATTTTAGAACTTTCTTATGACCCAATGGGAAGGGCCAGGCATGACCCATTTCTTCTTTGAAATGGCAGTGGTAAGCAGGGTGTATGTTGACAACTTGCTGTGTTGTATCCCTGGGTCTCTGGAGATCAATGGACTAGAGGAGAAAGGCTATGACAGATTGCGCTACTAGAAAACCTGAATGCACAGGATACACTGGTAGGGATTGAACCTAGGGTGACACTGAGAGGGTA
Organism: Ichthyophis bannanicus; assembly: GCA_033557465.1. Lineage (NCBI taxonomy): Eukaryota > Metazoa > Chordata > Amphibia > Gymnophiona > Ichthyophiidae > Ichthyophis > Ichthyophis bannanicus. Next base: position 451,948,564 of record CM066037.1, read on the forward strand.
GAAGGGAAAGAATATTCTTCACAGGAAGCTACAGATCTACAGTCTTTCTTCCTTCCTAGTTAATTGCAAAGGAGACAGATATAGAAAAATGGGCATGATATTCAAGGCTAACCATTTATCACTTTGAATATTGGGCCCATTTTTCTAAATCTCCCGGGTCAGCCCAGGTATTCAATGCTGGTGGCTGGATAAGGCCCTGGCACTGAATATCCGGGTCTTTATTTATTTATTTATTTATTTAGACAGTTTTGTATACCGCCTTATCCTTAACCACTTAATATCGGGCCCAATATTTCTAGTTCAGTGCGTTTACTATAGTGGAAACCATTATTTTGGTACATTCAATTTAGCACAAAGAGGCAGCATTGTTAAGGAAGCGGTCTAATGATTAGAGCAATAGGCTAAGAACTAGAGAAGTCAGTGTTTGAATTTCTACCACTTGAATGCCTTGTGACCTTCAGGAAGTTACTTTATCCCCTATTTCTTCAGTCAACTTTGTACATCCCGTAGTACTATAGATAAAAGTATTATTAAGATTCAAAAAGAGAGCAACAGTTAAAAGCTAAACAAATTCAACACCTAGGGTGCAACACAATGGCATGTTTCTTCTTCCTCTGTTTGCATGACTCAGTTATACATGTGTTTATTTATTTAACATTTCTTATATACTGCCTTTCATGATATCAAGGCAGTTTACATTGAACAGGGCATTATAACTTGGAGATAACTATTTTACAGGGAACATGGGCAATGGAGGGTTAAGTGGCTTGCCCAAGACCACAAGGAGCACCTGTGGGACTAGAAACCCCAGTCCTTCCAGCCCAAGATTACTGTCCTCTAGTGGGATTTGAACCCCCAATCTTCTGGCTTGAAGTAACTTGCCCCAACCATTAGGCCACTCCTCCCTGTTGGGGACTCAATGAGAAGAGGCATGCTAAGGTATGTCTTGTAGGGTGTCGGGCTGCATGGGAGGTGGAGGTAGATGACTGGCTTAGTGTATATATTTCTGTCTATATGGAAATTGGCAGTGGGATGGGGTGTCTGTAGCTATGGGTATTCTCTTCCCCTCCCCCTATGTTCTCTCCCCTCCTTTTCCACTCCCTATCCCTACTGCTTCAACACCCCTTTGCACTGTGTCTTCTTCCTTCCATCCCTCCTCCTTATTGCATTCTCCCCCTTCTTCCACTCCACCTTCTTCCCTTCCTAGATTCTTATTACCTTATTCAGTCACTGCAGGGCCAGCCTCGGAGTCAATTCAAGGTATTGGCACCTCAGGCAAATCTTAAGCCTTACACCCACCTGGCAGTCAAAATGTATCTTTCAAATGCCCTGTTCTTTGCTGCCTCCCAGTAGCTGCTGCCCTGCTGTCTGGTTTGCTTAATGATTGGGCTAGCCTTGAGTCATTGCCTTTTCTACCATAGCTGCAACTTATCATCTCCTCTTCTTGGCTGCAGCCGCCTTCACCACAACCACAACCTCTCTCTTGCTCCAGGTGGAGTTGAGTTCCTGCCAGCACATTGCAGCCTTCTTCACCAGAACCATAGCTTCCTTCTTATGCCAACGGGAGTTGGGTTCCTGCCAGCACACTGCAGCTTTCTTCACCACAGCTGCAGCTTCCCTCTTGTGCCAGCAGGAGCTGGGTTCCTGCCAGCACACTGCAGCCTTCTTCATCACAGCTGCAGCTTCCCTCTTGTGCCAACGTGAATTGGGTTCCTCTTCTTATGCCAATGAGAGTTGGATTCCCCATGGCATTGACTTTTGTTTCACTGCCCCATTCATCTTTGAGTAATGAAACATGATTTCCCCACTACCTCACTACTTCCAATTCCTGCCTCCCCCTCTTGACTTTCTGTATGCATAGGTTTATGTGCACATACACACACAAAGTCAAGTATATGGATCAACAGATAAATGGACAGACAAACAAACCTCCCCAATAGACACTATCAGTTGAGCAAAACACGCCTGAAAAATAAAATTGATATTAGGCCATCTTGTATCACTGAGGTTGTTTCTTCTAATTTGAGGTGTGTAGAAGCCTTGAAAGATACTTACCAATGACAATCAGCAGGATCCCGATGACCAGCTGAAAGAGGAGGGAGATGCTGATCAGTGCGATAAGGGTGGCATAGTACTGGAACGAGGTTCCCTGCTCAAGCACAGCCTTCAGCTGCGTAGCATTGGCCATAAAGAGGGCCACATCCAGCATGCTCTCCGCTACACTTTTTTTGGTTGCATAGTGGTTGATATTGATTGGAAGGTTCACCCCTGGCCTGGGGTTCCCTGTCTGTAGACATAAAAGTGAAAGAAACATTATGAGCAAAAATTCTCTAGAAAAGACGGGTGTTATATCTCGCAAAGAAAATTAAGAACAAGCAAAGCCAAGTCCACAGGACTGTAGTTCCAGAACTTTCTTTCTCAGAATTCTTCACTTCTAAGACAATCAGATGACTAGCCACAAGAAGACTTCAAAAGCCAAATTAAAAGGGTCACACTAATTTTCAATACAAGCTTCTGCCTTACTGTTTGACTTTGTGATTCATATTTTTGCTGACTGAATGACCACAAAGGAGATTCTGCCTTGTTCCACACCTACAAATTTTGCAGCATCCTTTAATTTCTTTTATTTATCTACTGTATATTTATTATTCACCTATCTAAAAGCCTAGGCAGGCTACAAAAGTACATATATAATAGCTCTGGGCCAGGAATGATCAAACCATTTTTTTTACAGTAGGCCATATTAGTGACTCCTGCTTGCATCAAGAGCTGGGGGAGAACTCCCAGAGCTCAAGCTGAAGAACATAGGAGTCCCTTCATTTCTCCACACATTTCCTCTCACACATGCCCCTGAAACCTCCCCCTTCATCCCCCACCTCACACCATACTAGCCTGCCTACTAGAAGTTACTTTTTTATAGTTACATTGGTGACCAGGTTTCTTCAGCAGCCTTTATGGCTGCAAATAGAAGCACCCCTTTTTTGGTTTTGGATTGATGAGACAGTTTATTTATTTAACAGGGTATTTTTTATGCCAAGGCATTTTACATGGAACAACAAGCACAAATATTTTTTGTGATTACATATAACAAGGAAGCAAACTTGGAGCTAACGAAACAGGTATTTATAGATGTTCACAGAGCGTGGTTGGGGTTATGGTGTGTGTAGTTAAGTGATATCATTTGGACCAAAGTGTTCAATAAACAGATGTGTTTTTAATAATTTCTTAAGGTCTTGAGTCGATTGAGCTGATCTGATAGCTTTCAGAAGTGAGTTCCAAATTGATGGAGCAAGCAGGGAAAAGACTCTATTGCTTGTTTGCTGCGTGGTAGTGGTCTTGAAGGGAGGGGTGACTAGAAGGTTCTGATTTGCTGATCTTCTAGGCCTTGTTGAGGGTGCTCTATTGATTATGTCTTTCAAGCAGGGAGCTGAAGCGTTATGGATGATTTTGTAGATGGTGATTATGACCTTGTATTTTGTCCTTTGGGCTATCGGTAGCCAGTAAAGGCTCTTTAGAGTTGGTGTGATGTGTTGCCTTCTTGAAGTTCCTGTCAGGATTCTGGCAGCTGTATTCTGTACTAGTTAAAGTAGGTATAGTGCTTGTTTTGGCAGCCCTTGGTATAGTGTGCTGCCTTAGTCAAGATGGGACGTTAAGATGGTCTGAAAAACTGTTCTGAAGTCATTGTATTGGAGTAATGGTTGTAAATGCTGGAGGGATTTGAGATTCATCTTGGCTGTATTGGCTGATTTCTTGATGTGAGAAAGCATGTTGAGGTTATGGTCCAGTGTTATTCCAAGATATTTGACTTCGTTTTTTATTGTGATCTCTGTGTTTTGGAGCATGAGTTTTTCTGGCAGTTTGAAGGAGGGGTCTCTTGTGACCAGAAATGCCTCTGTCTTGCTGTTATTTACTGCTAGGTTAAGTTCTGCAAGACAGTCTGTGATGGCTGAAGGCAATTAGAGATGATCGAGAAGTCTAGGATAAGAGTGTGGAAGAGCATGTAGAACATGATGTCGTTGGCATATAGATGAAAATGCATTTTGAATTTCCTCAGTATATTGCAAATAGGCTGAATGTAGATGTTGAATAGGAGGGCTGATAATGCTGAACTCTGTGATATGCCCTGTTTTAGCCTGAAGTGGTTGGATTTGTCAAGACCGACTTTTACCTGTAGCATTCTATTAATGAGATATGAAGTGAACCAATTTATTGTGTTCTTATGGAGACCTATGTCACTGACCCTTGTAAGTAGTGTGTTGTATGATCGTGAATCAAATGCGGCACTGATGTCCAGAAAGATCATAATAAATCCTTGATGTGGCTTGTCTAGACCACTGATCAATGTGTCAAAGAGAGTTGTGAATAGAGTGTATATACCATGTTGAGGGCGAAATCCATGTTGTTGTGGCCTCAGTTCAGTTCAGGCCTCAGCTGAACCCAGTGCTTATGGTGATGAATGAGCAGAGAGAAAGGACTGTGTGGTAAAAGGAGTTGTGCTTCTTACTGGATCAGTTTCCTGAACTGTACAGATCTGTGCGGCACAGGCAGCCAGCACTAGGTTAAGACCACTTCTTCAGCATGCCAGTCAGTCAGTCGGCCACAGCAAGAAGCGGCAGAGCAGCTCAGCTATGTAATGACTATGACTGTCCCCTTGAACCCCCTTCCTGCTGCCTACAATCAGCTGTTCCTGTTTTGTCACTGTGACCCTGACCTCTGAGTTTGTAGAATAAAAAAGTAAGATCAGCTGTTCATAGGAACAGCTGATCGAGGCCAGCAGAAAAAAAGTGTAAGGCGGTGGGGGGTGCGAGAAATGCCATGGGCCAAACAGCCCAGCCAGTTGAAAGGCCTTCCAAGGCCAGTTTTGGCCCATGGGCCACATAGTTTGCCCATCATTCTGGACACAGTACAGAAAGCTACTGCTTTAGAAACTCTCTAAGCTAAATATACATAACTGCCACCAATCTAGGAATAATAGTCTACCATGATTATCTTGAACCATGTCAGCCTCACAGAGGGATGAAGCTGTAGCTTATGAGCTCCTGTAAAAACATTGATTGGACAGAGAAGCAAAACATCATTATAAAAGTAACCACGCGGTGGGAAACATACTATCATAAAAATAGTCACATCCCAGAACAGAGGAATGACAAGACTGATAGACCCCCATGTCTCCCATATGACTTTCCTGTTTTGTGACTGGACAACAAGAAAAGTGATGAAGCCAGGAACTGGCTATAAGACAGTTTAATAGCATTCAAAGAGAACGTTTCCTACAGGTTCACCTGGTCCATGCCATCCACAAGGGGGCGCCAGATGCACAGGTTAAAGAGCTTAATTTGCCAAGTGTTCTGTGAGCATCACAGGCACTGTTCAGTTTTAGATGAGTTAATGCAGCACGTCTAGCAAAATTAAATTGAGGCAATTCAGTTGATTATTAAATCATTAATGTTCCCTTTTTAAATTCTGACATATGATTCCTGAAGTCATATTATCTTTTTAAGTATTTGAAAAATCTCCATCTACTTAGCTTCTTTAGTTCACAAATGAAAGAAAATTAAGGTGCTGCTGAGTGGACTATATACAGGCATCACACTGACAGAGGGGAAGCAAAAATGATTGACATTCAACAAATGGACTTAGAATTGGATATTTTTCCAAACAGCTGATGTGGCTATCATAAAAAAAGAGTGACATATCCTTTTCTCTTTTCTTCTTTTAAATGTGTTAATATAAAAATTGCAATATATTGGGGAAACGGGAATGAGATCCAAATGAGCACGTGAACAATCTAATTTGCAGCCCTGCTTTAGCTGGGAAGCAGGAAACTGTGCAAACATCATCTACCAGGGCCTATCAAAATTCTCATTACAGCTTCTACAGCTTGCACAAAATGTAGCAGCCAGACTTATCATGGGCAGCACTCGTCATGATCACAGAACACCCGTTTTGAAGCAACTACATTGGCTCCCCATCCACAGCAGAGTGAAGTACAAAGTGGCACTGACAGCCTTCAGGACAATCCTCCAGCTATCTGCCGATACCCTACAGTCACTACTTGACAAACCCCAATGCCAGAGATCGCGCAGAAGTGCTAGCCACATTCTCCTTGCAGAACCCACAACGATCACCCTCACCAGTGTCTCAACCTCCAAATGAGCATTCCGCTATTATGCACCAACCATCCGGAACTCACTCCCTCCAGACCTTCGCTCCTTCTCAGACATTGGGAACTTTTGCCAAAAGCTAAAGACACGTCTTTTCCTGGAATACTTTGGCTCAGACATATAGCCACCCACTTAACGGTCATCATAACCCAACCTGGCCCCTTCCAACCAATATTCATACCTACAAACACATGACCATTACACTACTTAAAGCAACCTACCTCTGTCCCTTTGTACAGTTCATCCTGTACAGTTGCCTTGTTTCAAAGTGTTCAATAGTTTATGTTGTACAGTTTACTTTATTCAAGTGTTCTAGAGTTTACATTGTACAGTTTACTTAGCCTCAAAATGTTCCATGTAAAGTTTAACTTTTATGTAAGCCGCCGTGACTAGTAGATACGGTAGTACAAAAGAGTTGTTAAATAAATAAATAAATAAATAAATAGATGTTCTGCCAAGTACATACACCAAATATCTCCTAATGCCCCTCTTTCCTCTCCCCCTCCCTTCCCCATCATCAGCAGCAGCAGCAGCACATAGTAGTTATTCGGAAACCTCCAATGAGGTGCCAACTTCTATATATAAAGAGGAGGTTGCCTTTGGGCACACAGCAGCCCACCGCATCCCACGTCGGGCCATCAGCCCTTTAAAGAGGAGGGCACTCTAGCGTGAGCCATTAACCCAGCTCCAACAAATCTCCGTAGCTGCCGGTGAGCCAACCAGGCATGATCGCTCCTCCACACCTCGCCTCCTAACCCCAACCATCTCACGATCACCACCCCATTACCTGCAAGTAACTCTGCTTTGGACTTGCTTCCAAATGTTTGCTTACAACTTGCTACCCACTGTTTGCTTTGATCTGCCACCCACTGCCTACATAGAACTGCTACCCTTTGTTTGCACTTAATTGCTACCCATTGTGTGCTTCGAACTGCTACCCATTATCTGCATAGAACTGCTACCCACTGCCTGCATAGAACTGCTGCCCACTGTTTGCAATGAACTGCTACCCATTGTTTGCGTAGAACTGCTAACCCACTGTTTGCATAGAACTGCTAACCCACTGTTTGCATAGAACTACTAACCATTGTTTGCATAGAACTGCTACCCACTGCCTGCATAGAACTGCTATCCATAGTTTGCAGTAACCGCTACCCATTGTTTGCAGAGAACTTGCCATTTTGCATAGACCTTGCTACCCACTGCCTGCATAGAAATTGTTGCCCATTGCCATGGCCCCACACTACATTGTCCTTCTCTTCTTCATCCTCCCCAACTGCCTCCCCTCCTACCAACAACCTCCCTCTTCCCCCTACCCACCCCCATCTTCTTCACTTTTCCCTCCATTATGTCCTCTAGCCTAGCATCTTCTCTCGAGCTTCAGCACACCATCCCCCGTATTCAACCAGCCCCTCTCTCTTTAAGGCAACCCCACCCTTGCTTCCGCCATACTGTCTCCGCTTTACCACACTCTCTACTACCACTCCTCCTTCTCTCATCAGGTAATGTCAACCCCAATCCTGGCCCCCCTCGATTTCTTTCTCACTCCAAGAAGAGTTCCTCACGTACCTTATCCAATCTCATCCACATTCTGCTCCTCCCCCCTTCTGCCCTCCCTCACTCATCCCCCAATCACTCATCCAGAGATATCACCCCAAACTTATCTCCAAAAAGATATCCTCACATAACCTATCTGATACCATCAATATCAGCCCTCCCTCACCCCTCACTTCCCCTCCCTGAAATCCCTCTTGGAGGGCACATATACCCAGACTTATCCACCCACAACCTGCTCCCTCTAAATCTCTGCACTACTCTAGAAATAAAGCCTCACGTTACTCTGATAAGAAATTCTCACGTAACTTATTGAACGTTATCCATATCCCTCTCCTTCCCCCCCTCCGCAATCCCGTTTTCATGTGCCCTATGGAATGCATCCTCAGTCACTAACAAACTTCCTTTTACTCATGATCTCTGTATCTCTAATGCCCTACACCTTCTTGCCCTGACTGAGACCTGGCTCCCCCCAGACGACACCGTATCCATTGCTTCTCTCTGCTATGGGGGTTACCAGTTCTCCCATACACCTCGAACCACTGGTCGCGGTAGCGGTGTTGGTCTCCTACTTTCTCCCTCCTGCCAATTCCAACCCCTCCTGCTACCTCAGTCACCATCCCCCCTCTCTTTCAAAGTCCACTCCATTCACCTCCTCACACCACTTCCCCTCCAAGTAGCTGTTACCTATCGCCCACCTGACAAATCCAAATCAACCTTCCTCACCGACTTCGACTCCTGGCTTTCCGGCTTTCTGGATCCCTCTTCCCCCACTCTTATTCTTGGTGACTTTAACATTCACGTCGACAACCCGTCCGGCCCCCATGCATTAAAGTTCCTTGCCCTCACCTCCTCGTACGACCTCCAACTTTGCTCCACCGCCCCCACCCACCTACATGGCCACTGCCTTGACCTAATACTCTTTTCTAATTCCTCTCTCTCAAACTTCTGAAACTCAATCCTTCCCTCATCTGACCATCACCTTCTAACTTTCACTCTTCAGCTTCTGCCCTCTCAACCTCGTCCTGTCTTCTCCGACCTATTTAGAAATCACCATAATATTAATCCCCTGACTCTCTCCTCCACCATTTCTCCGTCTCTTTCCTCCATTATATCCTCAAAATCCGTCGATGAGGCAGTATCTTCTTACAATGCTACACTATCCTCAGCTCTTGACATTCTTGCCCCACTCACCCCACGTCCAGTCAGACGATCTACTACCCAGCCCTGGCTTTCGCCCAAAACCCACTATCCACGCACCTGCACCTGTGCTGCCGAACATGCCTGGTCCAAATCCCGCTCCCCGGAGGACCTTCTACATTTCAAATTCATGCTTGGCTCCTTTCAGTCAGCCATAGCACTTGCCAAACAAGACTACTACATCCATATGACCAACTCCCTTGCCTCTGACCCCCGCCGTCTCTTTAATACCCTTAATTCTCTCCTCAAGGTCCCCCCACCCCCAGTCCCACCCTCCCTTTCTGCCCAAACCCTAGCAGACTACTTTCACGACAAAATCCAAAAGATTACCCTCAATTTCCACACACCCTCAGCTACCCCCCCTCCCCAATTCTCCTCCCATCCATAATTCCTCTGCCACCCTCTCCTCCTTCCCTCCGATCTCTGAAGAAGAAACCGCACTCCTTCTTACCTCCTCCAAACCCACCTGTTCAGCCGACCCTATCCCTACCCAGCTCCTACACCCCATCTCCCCCACCATTGTCCCCCCCATCTCTCATATCCTCAACCTTTCACTCTCCACTGCTACTGTCCCCACTGACCTCAAACATGCTGTTGTCAAACCACTCCTCAAGAAACCCTCACTCTATCCCACATGCCCTTCCAACTATCAACCCATCTCCCTCCTTCCCTTCATATCTAAACTACTAGAACGAGCCATCCACCACCACTGCCTTGACTTCCTCACCTCCCAAGCCCTCCTTGACCCACTACAATCCGGCTTCCGTCCACTACACTCCATTGAAACGGCTCTCGCAAGAGTCTCCAACAACCTGTTCCTGGCTAAATCTAAGGGCCTCTACTCTATCCTCATCCTTCTTGATCTCTCCGCTGCCTTTGACACCATTGATGACAATCTTCTCCTCACCACCCTCTCCTCCCTTGGCTTCAAGGACTCGGTATTAGCCTGGTTCTCCTCCTACCTCTCCCATCGCTCATTCAGTATATGCTCTGGTGGCTCCTCCTCCTCCCCTACCCCGCTCCACGTAGGTGTACCCCAGGGATCCGTCCTGGGCCCCCTCCTTTTCTCTCTCTACACCCAAGCTCTTGGTGCACTTATCTCCTCCCATGGCTTTCAGTACCATCTCTATGCCGATGACTCCCAAATCTACCTCTCTACACCTAATATCACTCCAGCAACCCAGTCCACGATCTCTGCCTGCCTTTCCGACATCGCTGCCTGGATGTCTCATCGCCGATTGAAATTGAACATGGCCAAGACTGAACTCCTTGTCTTTCCCCCCAACTCCTCCCCTCCTCGTCCCCCTTTCTCAGTCTATGTGGATGGAGCTACTATCCTTCCTGTTCCCTCAGCCCGTAACCTAGGAGTTATCTTTGGTACCTCTCTCTCCTTCTCCGCACATATCCAGCATGTAGCTGAGACCTGCCGTTTCTTTCTCTACAACATTGGCAAAATCTGCCCCTTCCTCTCTGAACACACTACCACAGCACTTATCCACTCCTTGGTCTCCTCTCGCTTCGATTATTGCAACCTGCTCCTTGCTGGTCTCCCCATCAGCCACCTCTTTCCCCTTCCATCTATACAAAATCACGCTGCTTGACTAATCTTCCGCCAGTCCCGCCATGCCCACATTACTCCTCTTCTCAGGTCGCTTCATTGGCTCCCTGTCCAATTCCGCATCCAATTCAAGCTTCTCCTACTGACCTATAAATGCATTCTATGGCCCCTCTTTACCTCTCATCTCTTATCTCTCCCTACGTCCCCTCTCGGAACCTGCGCTCCGCTAACAAATTACTTCTATCTATGCCTTTCACCCGCACCGCTAACTCCCGACTTCGCTCCTGTCTCCTTGCTGCACCTTACACCTGGAACAGCCTACCTGTGTCTATATGCCAGGCTCCCTCCCTGGCCCTCTTCAAATCCAGATTGAAGACCCACCTCTTCACCGTTGCTTTCAGATCCTGATTTCCATCCTCCTCTTATCTTAACCCTCGTCATTTCTCATGACCAACTGTATAGACCATACTGTGCCTTGCACTAAACCGACCACTCCTCTCTATTGCTCTGACTAGATTGTAAACTCCAATGAGCATGACTCTGACGGGCAGGACTGTCTCTGTATTGTGGCTGCCTCTTGTAGGTTAGCTGTACAGCGCCGCATGCATGGCGCTATACAAGTGCTAAATAGTAGTAGTAGTAGTAGTAGTATACTGCAGAGCTCATCACCTTTGTCTTGCAAGCAAAAAAATCCTCTCTGAATCTAGGCAGAAACTTAAGGATGAGAAGGTGGACTAAGGGTTGGAGTGGAGGTGAAACCTAGTGATTACAGCAGTATGCTCAAGGAACTCAGGGTTGAAATCCCACTGGTGCTCCTTGTGACCTTGCATAAGTCACTTAACCTTCCATTGCCTCAGGTACAAACTTAGATTGTAAGCCATCCCAGGACAGGGATAAACCTGACTATAACATGTCTCAAGCTACTATTAAATTCTTAGTCTAGCGCACAAAGCGTTTTATGTAGGACTGCTACATTATTTTTCTGATCTCCTAATACTTTATGTTCCAGCTAGGTATGTTAAACTAAGCATAGGCTAGGTATTACAGTCCTATACATAAACTATCTTATCACAGGTTAAAAAGGAGAAAAAAGGCTTCAGATTATATGGGTCAGGCAGACAGTACAAAGCATGTCTTTGCCCTCTCCATCACATCAACAGCCAAAAAAAACTCCTTTAACATTATTTATATTTATATTTGCAAGTATTTTTCAACCATTTTAAATCCACATTTCAAACAGGATAAACATTCCTCCCTTCTAAAGCATGTCATTACTCAATTTGCTCTGCAATATCATTAATATAACTTAACTGGATGGTCTCCATAGCATAATTCAAATCTTGATTCAAATCATACAGATTTCTATTCATACTTCTTCGTCGACTCAGCGTTTCACACTACGCTTTTTCAAGGGGATTCAGTAAAGATGCAGCACTGACCATCAATCCCAAACAATATGCTGTGCAAACTTCGAAGGGCAGCCTTGACATTGCTCCTCACCTGATGGGCTTTCTTAGGTCTGGTAGAGTCTGGAGTCTTCCATTGTGAGGACTGAGCCTTAGTTTCCAGGTCATAACCATAAACCCATTATTCATCACCATGATGAAATTTGAGTCATTTTCAACAACTCCCTGGCTGCAGACAGTTAATCTTGTTTTTGGTCGGGGGACAGGAGTTTCGGCACATATTTTGCAGACACATGTCTCATCCCCAAATCGATAGTAAGAATGGACTGTACCGACATGAAACTGATATCCATGTCCTCAGCAAGTTCCCTGATAGTCAATCGACAATTTGAGCGTATTGCGGCACGCAGTGTTTTAACTTTGTCTTCATTCCTGCTCATGGATGGTCTTCCAGAATGTTCATCACTGTCAACACTTTGGTGGCCCTCTTGGAAACATTTGTCATAAACTCGAGCACGACTCAAGCATTCATCGCCATACAATTCTTGTAACTTGTCATAAGTCTCTTTGCACAAATCTCCAAGTTTCTAGCAGAATTTAATGCAAATTCGCTGTTTAAATCTGACTAACTACTTTTACACTCTGTACATGTGCAACGTATTGTTATATAGCTACACAAGAAGTCTCGATACATTTTGATCACAGCTCGTATGGATTAAACAATATAGGGGAGAGAATGGAACTTGTGGTACCCCAAATGTCAGAGGATGTTCTCAAGACTTAGAAGTATGAAAGGAAACTGTGAAGGAACGGTCCTAGAGGAATGACTGGAACCAAGACAAGACAGTGCCTGCAATTCCTATATTGACTAGACATCATAGTAAGATCTGGTGAATGACCAGATCAAATGTGGTGGTCAGCTCTAAGGACAGCAGAAGTATAGCTTGACCCTTGTCTAGTTCTTCCCTAAGTTTGCTAACCAGTGCTACCATACAGGTTTTTGTGCTATAGTGTTGACGGAAAACCAACTGGTGAGAATGGAAAGTATTCCTATTCTTTATATAGTGTGGGAGTTGAGAGAAGACTGCTTTTTCTATGAGCTTCACTATAAAGGGTATATTTGATACAGAGTGATAGCTTTCAGGACAAGATGGATCAAGGCTAGTCCTCTTTAATAGGGGGCAGACAAGGGCAGGTTTGCATGCTGAAGGTACAATACCTGAAGACATGCTATTCTGAACAATTGCTAAGAGAAAGGGATGAAGATCATCAAGCTCACTTATAAGTCATTTTGATGGCAAAGGGTCCAAGGAGAAGGTGGTGGGATTCGGGGATGACAGGATATACCTTAAGGCAATAGAAGAATTGGTTAAAAGGATTGCCATCCTAAAATGTCCTCATTAGTCTCTACAGCTAAGGTCTCTGGTATAGCAAAGGTTGCCTGGGTGGAAGACATCGCAGAATGGAGATCCTGAATTTTGGCCAAGAAATTAATCTGCCAGATCACCTGCTGGCAGTTTGGATGGTGCTACTGCAACTTCGCCCCTGGACCTTAGCCCAGTGAGCTGATCCACAATATGAAAAAGCTCCTTTGATGGGAAATGGCTATTCCATATAAGTTCAGAAAAATAGATCTGCTTTGCAGTCCTCACATTGTACTTATAGGCTCCTACCCAGGTCTTATAAAGTCTTGGAGGGGTTATTTTCATATATGTAGGACCCGATTTTTGACACAGGCAAGACCAAAACAGCAAATCCCTGAGAATAGGAGGTAGGGGAGCTGTCACAGATCTCAAAGGCTGGAAAGCCAGAAGAGGAGCAGAGAAAGGACTTAGGGGTATGTTTACTAAACCGGGCTAACGGTTAACCAGGGCTAGCTGCCACTAGGGCCCATATTATTCAATGGGACCTAGTTGCAGATAGCCCGGGTTAACCGTTAGCCCGGTTTAGTAAACATACCCCTTAGAGTCATAGTGACACTCCTTCGAAGCAGCACATGCATTTGGCCCTAAAGTAAGTAGGAACAGCTTCCTCTAAGGCCTATCTATGTTGCCTACTCCTTAATCTGGACCTAGATTTAACCCACATTCTTTGCACCCTTTGAAAATGAACTTGTTGTGCCAGGGGCCTGGAAGCAGCCAGCACTCACTGAAAATTGCCCTAATGAAGCCACAAATCCATGCATGGCACTTCATAAGAGAATACCGTTTTAATAAGTTCTCTTCCTTCCTTAAAGGTTAGAGCAGCAGGAAAACCAGGGTTCTAATCCCATTAATGTGCCTTATGATCTTGAGAAAATCATTTAACCCTCCATTGCCTCAGAAGCCCTTTGGGGACAGGAAAATATTTACTGTACCTAACTCACCATAAGCTACAGTAAATACAAAATCCTCTCCTCCTTCCGTTCCTCTTGCTCTTTTAGGTGCTCAGTCTGAATTGAGCTGCTGTGTGGTGCCAGGAGCCTTTATTCTCATTCCACCTGAGAATATTTTCCCCTAGTTTATACCTTCTCATAGTGATGACGTTTCTATGGTTTTCCTGCCCAATTGGGTGAATTTTTGGCCCAGCCTACAGGAAAAATTTGCAAGTCGTGGGTTGTGGCTTTTTGGGCGATTTGCCCTACCACTTTGGGCAAGAAAATTATAAAAAATAAAGGGAAAAAAATCTGACCACACCCCTTAGCTGCATCTCATTAGTCAGGACCAGAACAGCTGATCAATGAGATGTGGCTGGATGGGAATGATTGGCTGCCAAATTCCAGCCAATCAGGGAAGAGAAGGGCATGACCATGTGGAAGAGTGGGCGTGGACACACCAAATTAGCTTCCAGACCAAGCAATCAGGGAAAGGGAGGGTGGAGTCAAGGGTAAGTCACAGTTTTGGGCTAGTTTTCAATGTCCCTTTAGCATGTCCCTAAAGGACTTACAATCTAAGTTTATGCCTGAGGCAATGGAGGGTTAAATGATTTGCCCAAAATCCCAGGAGGCAGAATGGGATTTGAACACTGGCTTCCTTATCAGTCTGCTATGCTAATCACGAAACAACTCCTCCAACCCCAAATCTTAATCTTGCTTGACATAGGAGGTGTTTCTCCTTCAAAATTGAATATAAGCAAAATAATAATAATGGTCTAGAGGTAGCATATCTATTAAAAATATGTGAATCGGAGCCGGCTCAGAAGGTCTAGGTTCAATTTCTGGGTCTAGTTTTTGAATGCTACAGAGGCAGTTTTCATATTTGATCCAGGGCAGATTCCCGGCCCTTGCTGCGGGCTTGCTGAAACTAGGGTGCACACATACTGAGTTCCAGAGAGACCTTGGACTGGTCAAAGATCACCATTGTAATGGTTGTGGACAGGCAAGATTATAAACCGAGAGCAAATATCCTGCATAGCTGTAAATGAAAGCTCATGGTACCATTGCCAAATAAAGGATGGCTCCATTTCAGCTATAAGCCCAAAGGGGCAGAAAGAAACATCTGGGCCAAACTATAATAAGCATATATTTGTTAAAGGATAAGACAGAGTGATAACAGAGGAGGAGGAGAGCTCGTTGATTAAAGTATGATTACATATGTTTAAAATGCTGGGATTGCGCAAGCTGAAAAGCAAGAAAACTGAAGCCAAAATATAGGAAGAAATAGGGAGCCAGAGGAATGATGGGACTAGAGGTAAAACACAGAAGGTGGAGAAGAGGAGCAATGAAGTAAATGAGAGACAGAGCTTACATAGATCATTCACTTTGCAGATTGTGATACCATTTATTGCATCATCATTGGAATTATCTAAACTTGATGAGGTATATGAAACAGCCAGACTACATAGCTCTCTTCTCCAGATAAATCATAGTGAGACATCTCAAGGAAGACTACTATTGGAAGCATACTGTTCACTGGAGTTGCACTGCAGATCGTTTCTGTGGTTTCTAAAGAGATTGTGTGCTTGTTGGTTATATTGAGATTTCATAACCGTGATGCTTTTTAAGCTCTTCCTATATGAGTCATCTTTTTTGAGTGCGTTTGCACATGATGTCAGAGGCTTCAGTGTTCCTTTGCCTTGTCATTTGGTGGGAAATAATTCAGGTGAGTTGACAACATGGCATCATTTGAATATAATGTGACATGATTTTTTCTGAAACAGGGACTCTAACAAAGACAGACTTTTGTATCATGAGGTTTGATCTATGACGGAAAGTGGTAGCACAAGTAGTAGTTGTTTTCTGACGATGATAGCATGTTGAAAATTGCAGCATTTTGCCTGCCAAAAGCAAGCTTTCACAGCTCGCTCCCACGATGAAGAAATGGCACAACAGCCAATTAAAATTCTTCATCCAAAATTGGCGTTTCCGTGAGGAAACCACTTTCATCAGGGATGCTTCTGGAACAAAAAGACATCATATGATATCAATATTGCAAAACTATTACCATTAAAAAGATATGTGATAAAAGCTGCTGTGTAGGGAACAGACACTGTAACTGTGATAGTGATAATTTGAGAAATGGACTATTTGCACAGTGATTCACAGTTTCTGTGTATATGTGACTGTGGTTGAAGAACAAGTGTTCATTCATTTTTTATTTTTGTTTTGCTTAAAGTGCTTCTTAAGTTATTATGTTTAGCCCGGGAGACAAATGACGAGTATGGAGAGCAATATATCAGCATTAAATTTGCTATAGTTTAGCCTCCTTATGATGTCTCCTTGAAGTTCACTTTATCATTTTTTGAGTAATTTTGGCCTTGGTTAGTTTATTTGTTTGGTTTTTAGTTGGGACCTTTTTGACATTTATTTTGTACTTAACAGAATTTCTGGCTCAAGAACACGGCACAAGAAAATACTTTGGAGTAAGTCTCTAGAGCAGTAGTCAATGGATTCACAAGACAAAAATTCCAGAAAATATTTTCCACGAAGCTCAGAACCAGACAATGAAATTGACTTCTTCCTTACCAAGCCAACAGGGATGTCAAAAGAAGTGGGTAAGGAGAGCCTGGGAAGTATGCTGCCCTTTTGAGTCAGTGAGCCTGGAAGGGAAAGGGGATTCTGAAATCTATGGGTACCATTTTCTTCAGTGACTGCCCTTCAACACAGCTCCTGGCTACTTAGATCAACAAAGAGGGGCCTGCTGCCTGCTCCTTGAGTTAAAGAAAGACAGGTGAATAACAGGTCTGTCCCTATGGAAGGCTCTTCCATCTGGAAAATGCTTCCCTATTTATTGAGATTTCTAGGTCACATCTTTTCACTGGTAGTTTAAGGGGAATTACAGGTACAATACGTGTTTTCATGCCTCCAGAGGACTTAAAGTCTTAGGGCCTCATTTGCTAACTTGCATTAATGCAAATTAATACAAGTTATGTACTGTATAATCAATTATGAAACAAAAACAAGGAGTCAACATGTTCTTGGCAAAATGGCTATGAAGGACCTAGACAAGATTTTCAAGTGCAGAGATTCAACTTGTCCAAACCATGGTATTTACAATAACAATATACGGATGTAAAAAAGACAAGAAGAAAATCGATGGCTTTGAATTATGGCGCTACCGAAGAATACTGTGTATGGACTGCCCAAAGAACAAATCAGTCGATATGGGAGGAGATCAAACCTAAGCTTTCCTTGGAGGCTCAAATTGCGAGACTTTGCCTTTCATACTTTGGACACATCATGCGATGAGAAAGATAAAGAAAGGCATTATGCGTAGTAAAGTTGAAGGTCGATGCAAAACAGGAAGACTGGCAATGTGATGGATCAATACAATAATAGCAGATATGGAGCCATTCTTTCAACAATCAGCTGCTTGAATGAAGATCAAACACAATTTAGGACAACTATTCACAGGGTCACCATAAGTTGACATGGACTTGACGGCACTTAGTAACAATTGCTTAGTTAGCAAACAGGCCCCACTGACAATAATGAGACTTGCTTTAAATAATTAGGTCAATATTCAGCAGATTAGTGCCACGGACCATGATATTCAGTACTGCTGAATATCCTGTTAGACCACCTCAGCACTATCTGGCCATTGCTAGGGCCATGCACAGGCAGAGCAGAAGCTGAACTGGGAATTAACCATAAAAAAGCGATATTCAGCGCCTCTATATGGAGAACTATCCGGATAACTTAGAACAGAAAAAAGCTGCTCTAAGGGGCTATGCAGACAGCAGACTGAGTATTGCTGCTCTCTGGATAGTAGCAGCACTCACCACTCTTTGTGAATATTCAGTGCTGGCCACTATCCAGACACCGGCACTGAATATTTATTTATTTTATTTTATTTATTTAACAATCATTTATAGACCGCATCTTCCAGAGATCAGTGGCCAGCATTAAAAAGAAACCATATTGACTAGAATGTGTGTCAGGACACTGTAAGGCGTATTAATGTGCATCAGGGCTTGCTTAACCATTAGGCAAACTAGGTGGTTGCCGAGGGTAGCAACTTCTGGGGGAGGGAGGCAAACAGCAGGCCATTCAAAGCTAAACAATAGATTTTGACAGCGAGGGGGACTGCAAAGCTTAGGCTATCAACACCTTGAAGCAACTTTGGGGCCAGCCCTGACATGTGTTAATACAGATAAGTAAATGAGGCTTTACTTTTGTACTTGAAATAATAAAGGGTGGAGTGACTTGCCCAAGGTGCATCACTGGGAAAAGTGAGATTTGACCCATGCATTTAAGCCTGCGCTCTGCCTACTAGGCTACTCCTCCACTCCCTTGTAATTTTTCCAGAAGTCTTCACTAGACTTCTTGAATGGTTTTGTTTGTTTTGTCATCTGTTTGGTTAGTGTTGGTTGCTCCCACCCTTTTAATACTTTGATTTATTTTGATTGTTATTGTAGATCTCCCTGGGTACTGAATACAGGCAGCTGAACATACTGAAATTTCATTGACAATCAGGTGCTGTATAATATTACAAAACAAATACCATTTTTACAAATGATTTATAAAGTAAGAACATGTCTTGACTACAGTAAACCATATGGTTTTCACCTGGCCTTGCAATGAACAGTAATAATGTAATGTCTTGAGAGCTAATAAGAAATTACACTGAACCGAACGTCATTATAATGTAACAGAACAGAAGCCTTGGCTGGCAATTAACAGCAACCAGGTCGGTTTCTCTAGAAGGGGTTATTTCATTTCATTTATTCTAAGTTTCATATCGCAAAAGATAAAAGCATCACTGTGGTTTTCATAAAACATCCATAATACATTAATACATGAATATGTTATGGAGCATCTTTACTAAAGTATGCTACCTGGGTAGCACAGGGTTAGCGCGCTTCTTTGTCGCAAAATGTAGCACAGGGCCCTGTGCTAAAAAACACCATGCACCTGGGCAGTGCGCCTGAGTGAAGAATGGGCAGGAGGGGGGCATTCCTGCCACAGCACTGCTAACATGGGCCTTGAAAAGCCACACTGCTTGCGCTTGGCACAGGAAGCATGGGTGCAACTACTGCCAGAACAATGGGTGGTGGTAGTTGTTGCCCATGGTAGTTTGACCATGCTCACCCACTCTAAATTCATGGAGGCAACTGTCCCACCCCCCTGCATTTAGTGCAATGCCCTACACCTAGTAATGTGGCTCAAATCCACGTTACAAGCATGGGGCTTCGTAAATATGCCCCTATGTCTCTCCAGAGACAGTGGAGAGAGGTAGACAGAATATACCAATTAGGAAAGAAAGAAGATATTTGGGAGTCATATTAGATTTGAATTTTACACACATTTGCAGGAAAGAAAGCATTTTAGATATTAACATTGCTCGCCGATTACGACTATATCTTAATTTTAGAGCCTCTTGATTTTAGAGTTGTATAAACATGGGTTTTATGGCATATTGTAAAGTGTTGTGTATGGGGCTTCCAGTAATATTGTTAAGATCACTGGAATTACCTCAAAATGCAGGGGCACGTATAATAAAAGGACTCAGGCAAAATTAAATATTACTCGGGTACTTGAGGAGTTATATAGACTGCCAATTAGGCAACACGTGATTTATTTAAATGTTTACATCTTGTGCATAAACTTCTAAATGATGATGAAAATTTGTTGATGGCATTATTGACGAGACATGAGTCCCAATGAACACTGAGGCTAAGTCAACAGGAGTCTTTATATGTACCTCCAGGAACTTGCTTGAAACGTTCTTACCAGAAAAAGAGCTTTCCAGGTTATTTACTACTACTACCAGGATGTACCAAGCCATAAATGCGCCCTGTGTGACTTGGAAACCTGGTGCTGCCCCATCCCCCCCATGTCTAGCAGTTCCCCATCTTCTCTCACCTCTCATTATCCAGCCAGCTCCCTCCCCCCGCGCTGCCTGCCCAGCCTGCTCTTGCCCCGCCATCACTTTTATGATTCTCTTTGCAATGGTGGTGACAACGGACCTCCTCCAATTTAAAAAAAAAAAAAAAGCAGCAGGTCTTTCTGACTCCGTGCTTACAAGGCTGGTCCAATCCCTCCCTCCTCTGATGTATGCTTGCATCAGAGGAGGGAGGGACCAGACCAGCCATGCAAGCGTGGAGTTGCAAAGACCCGTTTGTTTGTTTTTAAGTGGAGGAGCTCCGCTGCTGCTGCCGCTGTCACCACCACTGCCAAGAGAACTGGAAAAGAGATGGCGGGGCAAGGGCAGGCTGGACAGGCAGCGCGGGGGAAGCCCCAAATGCGCCCTTATTTTTTTGCGCCCTGTGAGGCTGCACCGCTTGTACAGATCTAGTTATGGCACTGACTACTATTATTACTAATCATTTGCCTAGCGCTACAAGGTCTACACAGCACTGTACATACAGATGTAAGATACAGTCCCTGCTCATCAGAGCTTACAATCTAATCAGGGTGAAAAAATATCACAAAACTGGGGACTAGAGTATAGCAAGATACATAAGTAGTGGACAAGAGAATGAGGAGCATCAGGATCCAAAAGCAGCCTCAAAGAGGTGGGTCTTCAGCCTGGGACTTGAATAGGGCCAGAGAAGGAGCCCGACGCACCGACTCAGGTAGTTTGTTTCAGGCATATGGAGCAGCAAGGTGAAATTAACGAAGGCGGTTGCAGAGAAGGGCACAGATAAAAGGGATCTGTCAGAAGAGCAGAGTTCCCGAGGAGGGGTGTAGAGTGAAATAAGAGAGGAAAGATAATGAGGAACCACAGAATGAATGCACTTGTAGGTCAGTAGGAGAAGTTTGAACTGTATGCGGAAGCGGATAGGGAGCCAGTGAAGTGACTTGAGAAGAGGGGTTACATGAGCACAGCAACACTGGTGGAAGATAAGCTGTGCAGCTGAGTTTTGAACATTTTGAAGGGGAGAAAGATGATTCAGAGGGAGACCAGTGAAGAGCAGGTTACAATAGTCAGGACGAGAGGTGACTAGTGAATGGATAAGGGTCTTAGTAGTGTGCGTAGAAAGGAAGGGACAAAGTTTGCCAATGTTATAGGGAAAGAAGCAATAGGTTTTAGCTATCTGTTGGATGTGTGCAGAGAAAGAGAGATAAGAATCAAAGATGACCCAAGGTTGCGAGCTGAGGAAACAGAGAGGAGTGTACTGTTATCTAGTGAATGTCACTGTTCGAATCATTGTGAAAGTCAAAATATTCGATCATATCTCCCCCATCCTATACGCTCTCCACTGGCTTCCATTCTCTAGTAGGATTCAATATAAAACCCTTGTCACCACTTTTAAACTCATTAATGACTTAGCCCATCACAGTTAGCAACATTACTTCAGACCCCACCAGAAAACAGACTTAGAAGAAAAGCTAATCTCAACATGCTACTAATTCCCAATGCCATGAGAAAATCGAAACAAATAACCACCAACACTGCTTTTTCATATTATGCTCCCAGCCAATGGAACAAACTACCATTAAAACTAAGAGAGATTAAGGACCTTACCTCTTTCAGGAAGGAACTTAAAACCTACCTGTTTAGTCAACACTACCAGTCTGTCAACAATGAGCCGCCTGACTGAAGACCGAACACAATTTAGGATAGCTATCCAGAGGTGCGCCATGAGTCGACTCCGACTCGACGGCACTTAACAACAACAACAGCAATCTACAACCTACATTCAAATATAATACACAAGAATACACAACTAACCAAACACAAGTCTATCCCACCTAACTCTAGACTCATTTTAATAACCGTTCTAAATAGTCCTCTTCCCAACACTGTACCTATGACTACAAATAACTATTATAAATAGTTTTTGTTCAACCATGTAAATAATTTACACATTGGTTCTTTGTAACGTAGTTTTTATGTTCCAGTATATTCTTATGTAAATAATCTACACATTGTTTCCTTGTAACTTAGTTCTTATGTTCACTTAATGTTAGTTCTTATGTTCACTTAATGTTCTATGTAATGCAATATTTCACTGTTTGCTATATTGTTGTTTAAGTTCCTTGTAAACGCCCCTGATCTCTGGAAGAGGCGGTATAGAAAAGCACACAAATAAATAAATAAAATAAAATCTACAGAAATAGAGAAGGGAGGAAGAGGGGAGGTGGGTTTAGGGGGAAAGATAAGGAACTCAGTTTTGGCCATGTTCAGTTTCAGAGGGCGGTGAGACATCCAGGCAGCAATGTCGAATAAGCAGGCAGAGTTCTAGGCCTGGATTCCTGGAGAGATTTAGAAACATAGAAACATGATGACAGAAAAGGACCACATGGCCTATCTAGTCTGTCCTTCCATAACAACAACTACAACAGTCCACTTTTTACCTTTAGAGATCCTCTGTGTTGGTCCCATGCTTTTTTGAATTCAGTTACTGTCCTCATCTCTACCACCTCCACTGGGAGACTATTCCATGGATCCACTACTCTTTCTGTAAAGAAATTTCCGCATATCACTCCTGAATCTATCTCCCTTCACCCTCATCCCATGTCCCCTCGTAGCAGAACTTGCTTTCAATTGAAAGAGGCTCTCTCCCTGAACATTTATGCCACGGAGGTATTTAAACATCTCAATCATATCACCTCTATCCCGCCTTTCCTCTAAGGTGTACATATTAAGATCCTTAAGTCTGTCCTCATATGCTTTATAATGAAGCCCACTAATCATTTTAGTAGCCACCCTCTGCACCGACTCCAGCCTGTTCACATCCTTTTGAAGGTGCGGTCTCCAGAATTGCACACCATACTCCAAATGAGGTCACACCAAAGACTTATACAGAGGCATTATCACCTCCTTTTTTCTGCTAGCCATTCCTCTCCGTATGCACCCAAGCATCCTTCTAGCTTTTGCCGTCGCCTTTTCTACCTGTTTAGCTACTTTAAGATCATCAGACACAACCACGCCTAGGTCCCGCTCTTCTTTAGTGGACAAAAGTACTTCACCTCCTATACTGTATTGCTCCCTTGGATTGCTGCAGCCCAAATGCATGACCTTACATTTTTTAACATTAAATCTCAACTGCCAAATTCTAGACCATTCTTCAAGCTTAGCTAGATCCCTCCTCATGTTATCTACACCTTCCTGGGTGTCTACTCTATTGCAGAATTTGGTATCATCTGCAAAGAGGCAAACCTTACCCGACAGCCCTTCCGCTATATCACTAACAAAGATGTTAAAAAGAATCGGACCAAGGACAGATCCCTGGGGCACACCACTGGTAACATCCTTCTCTTCAGATCAGAGTGAGCTCCATTTCAGGCGCAGAAAGATAGATCTGAGAGTCATCAGCACAAAGATGGTACTGAAAACCGTGGGAGGAAATAAGTGCACCAAGGGACTGAGTGGAGAGAGAGAAAATGAGGAGTCCCAAGACAGAGCCCTGAGGTGCACCAACTAAAAGTGGGATGGCGGTAGAGGAGGATCCACCAGAACATACATTAAAAGTGCAATGGGAGAGATAAGAAGAAAACAAGGACAGAACAGAGCCCCTAAATCCAAACGAGAATAGGGTATTGAGGAGAAGGTGGCGATCAACAGTTTCAAAGGCAGCAGAAAGATCAAGAAGGATGGGAATCAAGTAGAGTCCTTTGGATATGGTGAGGAACAAGTCACTGGAGACTTTGGCAAGAGCCATTTCTGTGAACTGTAGAGAACGAAAGCCAGGTTACAGTGGATCCAGAAGGGCTTGAGAGGAAAGAAAGTCAAGACAGCGGTGGTGAACCGTTCATTCAAGTAGTTTTGAAGCAAAAGGGAGGAGAGAGATGTGTCGATAACTGGAAGGACAGGTAGGATCTAGTGAAGGCTTTTTGAGGAGAGGTGTGGAAAGCAATAGGTTCAGTATATGATAGATAGATGGGATGACGGCGGAAGAGACAAAGCTTAGTAAAAGGGTAGGATTAGGATCAGAGGAGCAGGTAATCAGTTTGGAGAAGAGAAGATTTGCAGTTTCCTCCTCAATGTTTTCAGAAAAGGAATAAAGGGTGGCCAAAGGTGAAGGAAGGATTTGGGATTGAAGAGGGGGAAGATGAGGTGGAAGTGACCTTGTGGAGAATTTTTCTGGACGTTGTCATTGAAATAGTCAAACAAGGTTTGGGCAGATAGTGAAGGAGGGATTGGAGAGGAGGAACCTTGAGGAGAGAGTTGAGCATAGCAAAGAGATGGCAAGGGTCAGATGCAAGAGAGTTAGTCAGATGGACATAGTACTCTTGGATGGCAAGTGCTATGGCTAACTGGAAAGAGATTAGCATGAATTTGAAATGTAGGTAGTCAGCAAGTGTACACGAATTAAGCCAAAGCCGCTCAGCTGAGCAGCACAGGAATGTAGGTAGCGGGTTGTCGAGGATAGCAAGAGTTGAGGTACGGTATGCCTCACAGGGCATGGAATAGGAGGAGCAAGTGCATCCAGAGCAGAGGAAAGTATAGTGTTATAGGATACTGCCTCATCAATGGACTCAGATGACATAGTGGAGGAAAGATGTGATAAGACAGCAGTGGAGGGAGCTGAAGACTCCTAAACATGTTGGTGGAGATCAGGCAAGAGCAAGATAGGGGGTGGTTAAGGACGAAGGGCAGCAGATGATGGTCAGATAAGGGCAGAACTGAGGTGGAGATGTTTGAGGGTGAACAGTTGGAGGAGAAAACGAGGTCAAGGCTGTGGCCATGCTTGTGAGTAGAAGCGGTAGAGCACAACCAGACGTTGAATGAGGAGGGAACACACTGCCAAATGAAATTCAAATGGAACCAAGTTATTTGCTGTTTCAAAAAAAATTGAAGCCTATTTATTTGAACAAGCCTTTGGTGAGAACTGAATTAGTCGGAAGAGGAAGTTTAGATATGACATAAGGTCGGAATGGTTGTATCTGGTTTTTATTTATGTCTTATTGCTATGTTACTGATTTATGTGAAACTATGTATGTTTTGTTAATAACCAAGGCAAAAGGATAGGATGTTTATAAATAATAAGTGAAATGTAAATAATATTTTCACTGAAGAAAGCAATACTTTTTCTGGCTAAGCTTGTTTTTTTCTGTACGGTTATGTCTCTCTTGCCCTGTGACTGAGGGTTTACATCACATGTTCAGTCAGAGAAGCACTTTCACTCCATACCCAGGGAAAAGTGTTGAGTGGGCCCATGAGACTGATGAGGTCCAGCCAAGTTTAGAAAGGCAATGTGACAAAAATAAGAAGAAAAATAAGGCAATGCAAGAAACGGAGAGGTTGCTCTTACTGTACACAGAAGAGACAACCTCATTGATTCACTAACAAAAGAAAGGGAATACTTTATGACCTACTAAGAAAGAATTGAATGGAACATTCCTGAGGTAGACTGAGAGAAAACATTTTTGTGGTTTGCTCTAAGACATTTAAAAACTGACAGAATGTTCTCATGGTTCTGAAGTGATAAAGAACATTTTCGTGCTCGGCAAAAAGAGAACAAGGAGGCATTTTTGTGGTTTGATGAAAGAGAGACAAAGCATTGCTCTGATATTACGAGGCAAAAATCACTCTCTTCTTGGAGAGAAGGAAAGATAAATGGGGAATGTAATCCTGGAGCAATGAAAGAAAGATGGAGGCGAGAGCAAGGCTCCAAATTATGGTATATAGCATAAGAGAAAGCAAGTAGAAGTGAAATGATGAGCAAAACAGTGGTCATGCGATATTGATAGAACGTACCATTCTCGTATAGAACTTTCTAGGAGAAGAGTGGAGATGGCAAATGGACAAGGCCCTTGTTTTCACCCATAAATTCCCATATTTTTTTTAACCATGAAAAATCGGTTTAAACTAGTTTTTTTCATAATTTGAGCACCTCTTCTGGAGCACAGTTTGGGCAAAGCACAGATGATTGATTTTATAAAATATCTCTGTACATGCATCCTTTATGAGTTCATATTTATGCCAACTCCCGGGTAGGTGGCAACACCCATGACTGCGATTTATACTTCTTTTCCCCTAGTATTTTATAAAGACACAAGCTTAAAATAGGCACCTATTTGACTTCCCATTCTAGGCAAGTTGTTATAAAAATACCTTCCATATATATAAACAAGCTTTAATGTGTAAAAGTATTCTAGGGAGGGGTCTCCAAATTCCCCCCTCCCCACACACACTAGTTTCCTTGTAGCGGAATAGCCTAATGGTTAGAGTACTGACTTGAGACCAGGGTTTGATTCCCACTAGCACTCCTTGTGGCCTTGGGCAAGTCACTTAATTTTCCATTGCCTCAGAAAAAAATTCATGTTATCAATGTCCCTGTTTAATGTACATTACCAAGTTTACTGTAAGTTACAATGTAAACTGCTTTGACTGAAATGATAAAGTGGTATAAAAACCCTATTAAAAATAGCGTAGCAAGATACGTGGTAGTCACTGTCTCTAAGGTAGTAGTTCTCAACCTTATTTCTGTTATGATGCACCTGACAGATAAGATTAATGTAGGTGACACACTGAACATCACAATCTGTGGCTCAACAAAAGAAACTCCATATGTGTTTATTTACTGTTGTTAAAATGTTGCAAGGGAAAGATAAAATATTCTTAACAGAATATACATTGATTTTATTTGAGGAATTTTGGGACATTTTCTCAATTTATGGTATACACATTTGGTTTAGCTAAACATTTTTAATGCATGCATGTTAGAACTTTTTAGCATATGCAGATGGATTTAACATATTATTAATGTACATTATATCACATTTGCATGCACAAACATTTTGAAGGTATGATAATGAATTGAATGCCTGCTAGCAAAAGCACCTCCTTATTTAACAGGTTTTTCATACCACTTTATCATTATTCAAGGCAGTTTACATTGTAACATACATTAAACAGGGACATTGATAAGTTGGAATTTTCTGAGACAATGGAGGTTTAAGTGACTTGCCCAAGGCCACAAGGAAGGCTAGTGGGAATTGAACTCTGGTCTCTTGTTTCCCAAGCTGGTGCACTAACCATTGGGCTACTCCTCCACTTCACTTAGCTCCTTTCCTGTCATTCATTCCTTTACTGGCATCCAGCCTTTTGTTTCCATCTCTTACCCTTTATTACTTTATCATACTCCCTGTCGCCTTCCTCCCAGTTACTTCATTTCCACTTTTTCTCACCCCTTCACAAGCTGTCTTTTTCCTTTGCCTCTCACCTCTTTTCTAGCCCCTCCATGTCCTTCACAGTTTCTCCATCCCACCTTGCATTTCTATTACTGTCTGTAATACTCCAGACCATGTGACACAACCCT
Source organism: Ichthyophis bannanicus (assembly GCA_033557465.1). Taxonomy (NCBI): domain Eukaryota; kingdom Metazoa; phylum Chordata; class Amphibia; order Gymnophiona; family Ichthyophiidae; genus Ichthyophis; species Ichthyophis bannanicus. The sequence continues at coordinate 451,976,076 of CM066037.1, forward strand.
AACCACAGGGGCAGCGGAAAACCTTTTTAAATTGGAGGGACCAAACAAACTAATCTCTAGCCCTGCCCCCAAGCTCTCTATTCCTGATGCTGTGTTGACAAAATATTGGTGGGGCCATGGCCCCTGTGGCCCAGCCCTTTCCGCTGTCTATGCCTACCCGTACACCCATCCAGTTGCTTTTCTGCTACTGACACCCAATCCCTGTATCCTCACTCAGTCTTTCAGTCCCCATTCCCATCAACCCCAAGTCCCCATTCAACCACTAAATCTCCAAACTCACCCAATCCAACGCCTAGGACCTCCTTCTTGTAACGATACCACTGCACCAGGCTTACCCCTTTATTCTCATGCACTCCAGGTTCTCCTTTTCTCTTACACTGTCCCAGATTCAGCCCATATTTGTCAACCCCCATCAACCTCCCCACCCTAGTGTTCATTCCTTCTCTCCCCTTTCAATACCTCTCCCCCACACAGCCCTATTTAAAAACTCACCTTCTCCACCCAATGGTCAAGATGACAGAAAGTGGGGAAAAGCAGTGTGTGTGTTGGGGGGGGGGATTTCTGAAGCCATCTCTTTTTTCCCCTGCAGCCAGCCATAGCAGTGACCACAGCAGAAGGGGTTGCAGCATTTCCAGTTCAGATTGGTGGCAGCAATATCATAGCGATGGTGCAGGATACAGAGGTGGTTACTGCTGAGTGAAGCGGGGAGGGGGGGGTGCAGCAGATCCATAACATTTCCAACTTGGGCAAGCAGTGATCACCAAGGATGGGGGCAAAGCATAAATAGTAAGTGCTGATGTGGATTTCAAGTATGAGCTTGCAGGTACATGCCTATCTATTCCAAATTTTTGGTGACATACCTCCCCGCTGTTCATGGCACACTGGTGTGTAAAGGGGTTTATAGAAGATAGTGGCCACCTTGGGGGAGTAGAGAGGAGAAGGGAAGATGCTCACTGGCTTGGGGGGGGGGTGGATGGGAAAAGAAAGGAAGATGCTGGCTACCTGAGGTCAATAGAGAGAAGAAGGGGAGATGCTGGCTACCTGAGGTCAATAGAGAGAAGAAGGGGAGATGCTGGCTACCTGAGGTCAATAGAGAGAAGAAGGGGAGATGCTGGCTACCTGAGGTCAATAGAGAGAAGAAGGGGAGATGCTGGCCACCTGAGGTCAATAGAGAGAAGAAAGGGAGATACTCGACTCCTTGGGGGAATAGGGAGGAGAAGGGAAGATGCTCACTGGCTTGGGGGGGGGGGGGTGGATGGGAAAAGAAGGGGAGATGCTGGCTACCTGAGGTCAATAGAGAGAAGAAGGGGAGATGCTGGCTACCTGAGGTCAATAGAGAGAAGAAGGGGAGATGCTGGCCACCTGAGGTCAATAGAGAGAAGAAGGGGAGATGCTGGCCACCTTGGGGGAATAGGGAGGAGAAGGGAAGATGCTCACTGGCTTGGGGGGGGTGGATAGGAAAAGAAGGGTAGATGCTGGACTCCTTGGTGGGGGAATTTTTTTTGCAATTGTAACATATGTAATTGTATATGTTTGTTTAGAAAATTGTGTATGTTTGTGCACCGCCTAGATATTTTGATAGGTGGTTTTGAAATTATTAAATGAAATGAAATAGGGAGGAGAAGGGAAAATGCTGGCCACATTGAGGGGGGTTGAGATGCTAGTAACCTAAGGTTGTAGGTAAGAGAAGGGGAGATGCTGGCCACCTTAAGGGATAGGGTATGGAAGTAGAGATGCTATCCACATTGGAATGGGGGGGGTGGAATTGAGATCAAGGGGGGATGCTGAAAGAGGGAGATTGACTGAGGCCAAATAGAAGGCATTGCTTAGGGAAGGAGTGGTGCATGCGTGTAGATTTATACCACTGAAACTCCACTGGAAAGATCCCATTTATTAGGGCAGCAAATCTCACTCTTTCAGAAGAGTCACCTTCGGCATTTCTGAAATCTAGAGGAAAAGACAGTGGTGTAACAATGACCTCTGGCACTTGAGGACTAGTGTTTGTATCTGATCTTCCCTACCCCTATAGCTACCCAATCCAAGTCGAGAGCAGGAGAGTGCAGCTGGCATTTCTCTAGTTCATTATTTCTGCCCATGGTGCCTCTCCTGCTAACGTGATTCACAGCTCAGATCAGCTGTTTGGCCCACATGGCTTTCCATAGATTTCTACAGTGCACCAGTGAACAGAAGAGGCACTGGCAGCAGAAAGAGCAGATTAGCGAAGTGCCTGCCCATCACACCACTAACTCCACTCTCCTGCTGTCATCTGGGATTAGGCCACAGGAGCAAGGAGTAAACCAGGGAGACGGGAAGGGAGGAGATGGATGGCACCTATGAGCAGCGGGCAGAGGAATTGCTAGGTATTTAAAATAACCAGGGCTCAGACTTATATAACACCTTCTAAAGGTTTTGATGACTAAAACAATGATCACAACCCTCTGCCCTTCAAGAATGATCTTGTGAATAGTTTTATAACAAGGTGCCTAGGTATGGAGGTGAAGAAGGTGCCCATCTTTAGCCTTTTTTATAAAGACAAATAGGCGTCTATGTGTCTTTATAAATTTCTTGCACAAATCATGTCGAAATTGCACCTAAATTGCGGGCGCTGACATTTGCACTTGCTCGGTAGCAGGCATAAATGTTAGCATGTAAAGGTAAGCGCGTATTGGGTGTATTGTATAAAATATGCTCCTAAATCACAACTGCCCATGCCCCATCAAAACTCCTTCCCAAAGCATGCCTATCCTGCCTCTACGCATCTCTTCACACTGTGCTTATTTTTAGGACACTGTGCTTACTTTTAGGCACAACCTAATTCTATAAGAGGCCTTTTATGAGCATAAATCAACATTTTTCACGTGGAAAAAGGTTTAAAATTACCCTCCCCCATACATCATTAATAGCAGCACAATTTTCCCACATTGCGAGGCACATTATAAAGCAATACAACCAATGCAAAGAGCATATTCAGAACCTATAGCAAACCTGCCATACCAAATAGTACTAACTGCTAAGACTTATACAGCATCAAACACACCTATGAAAAAGCAAAGCAGCAAATATTACATCAAGTCCTCAAAGCCCAATACACCTCCTTTTGGGAAAACAGAACAAGTCAAATTGCTACAGATTCTTACATATCAAGTAAAAAACTAGCAGAATATCGCACCTTGGTCACATGCCCAGAGCAGAGGCAGACCTTTACCAAATGCAGGATATGAGATTAAAAATCAGAAATAGAAATATTCAACCACCAGTTGAACTGCAAACCCAAAGAGCCATGTACCATAGCACTGGAAAAAGAGAAACATATTGAACAAAATACAAAGACATTTTCCCAGGGCTGGTGTAAGGGTATTGGATATCCTAAGTGAATTGTTGGCCTCATGTCCCACCCACCACCTGAGATTTTGATAATTAAACTCAACAATCGTGATCATCGAAATACCACACCTCCCACAACAATCCTGTAAAAATGCATAATTGTACATAATACTTTTAAATATTAAACTGCTTTGTATCTATGTGTTTTCTCACTCTCCCTGAATGTGAAAGAATGTGCTGATGGCTCTTTGAGTTTATGTGGTTGTCAGGATCTAATCTTTGGCTCTGAATGCTGCTCTTTGCTGCCCCTCGGAAGCTATTGCCCTAGGTGACTACCTAGTATTGTTTTATGGGAGGAGTGGCTCAGGCCAGAAGGTCTGGGGTTCAATTCCCACATGGGGACAAGCAACCTCAGGCTGGAGGGACTGGGGTCTCTAGTCCCATGGCCACTCCTTGTGGCCTTGGGCAAGCCACTTAACCCTCCATTGCCTCAGGTACACTTAGATTGTGAGCCCTTCGGGGACAAGGGAATAAAAAGTACCTGTTAGTATACATGTAAACCACACTGATTCTAAATAGCGCGGTATAAAAAAAATAATAAATAAATGGCTGGGCTGACCATGCATTTCCAAGGTCCAACAGACAAGCACAAATCCACGTGCCACTCAACAGACCCAGTCAGAAAACGTGGAAGGCAAGGAAGGAACTCTTTATTAGCACTCTTATTTCATAAAGCCAGGCCCGACACAGGCCATGTTTCGCTTATGCCTTCATCAGGGGCTTTGGCTACAACAACATATAAAAACAAGTTAAAAACATTTATAATTTACAAAACAAATTGTAAACATGAGTATCACAAAGTGATAAAAGCACCTATTAACTTCATATTACATTAATAAATAACTTAAAACAACAAATATATATTAAAGTACAGCAAAAATGTTTAAAAACATAAATAAATAATTATACACACTTAAAATATACCTGTAATCCATAATCATAAATAAATACTAAATCATACATGTATAAAAACAAACTAGAACGTGACAGTATAAGAAACATAGAAAAATTATTATTACTTAATTAATTGACAAACAATATAACCTATACTCCTTCAAAAAGACAATGTGATAGAAGATTCTTTCATTACCCTTACCTGTATGGTATTTTTGTACCTTGCCACACTGTAATTACTACAATAAAAGAAAAGAAAAGAGAAAGGGACCATTCTAAATGGGTACAATCAACAACATCCACTACTATACCACAAGTGAACAAAAATATGATTAAAAACCCCAAAATTAGAATAAAATTAACACAAAAACTTAAATAAAAACTTGAATAAAAAGTTAGTTAAAAAGATAATTAAAAAGACACCAAGGAAAGCGCAACAGGATCATCAAGGGACCCTGCCAATCATCTAACTATCCTACTTAGATGTTTAGCTGTACTTCCTCTTACCTCTACAACTGATTTTCCAAAACTTCTTATTGTTAGTATTCAGCACTACACCACTCATAACACTTTTGAACCGCTGCCAGCTGCAATGTAAACAACACACCTCAATCAATCTAATCAAAAATACTTATTTTCAATTTTCTAAAAAGTTTTTCAATTCCTAAACCCAAGCTGACTGATTCTGAGAATCACTGACATATTTTCACTCACTACAAAGGGAACCATCCATCCTTTACAAACAAATCTTAAAACCGTCTTCCAATACACTGCGATTCTTATAAAATAGTAATTGCAGAAAAACCTTAGAATGCTATTTCATTTGGTTAAATACCTTGTTTTATGCAAACGGCCTACAACCCAACCATTGTTCCTAACGTGTAATCATTCATTCTATTCTTTTATTTTTTTATTTTATCGGGGCTCTAATCCCACTAACCCAAGCTGACTAATGCTGAGAAATACTCGCATGTTTTCACTCACTACAAAACGACCGTCCATCCTTTGCAACCAAATCTTAAACCCTTCTTCTAATACACTGCGATTCTTATAAAATAGTAAGTGCAGAAAAACCTTAAAACGCTATGTAATTCGGTTAAATGCCTTGTTTTATTCAAACGGCCAACAACCCAACCATTGTTGCTAACGTGTGATCATTCATCCTATTCTTTTATTTTATCGGGGCTCTAATCTCACTAACACACATCCGTCAAAAAGTCAGAGCCATTGTAACTTACCAAATCACTATTCGTGCCACAATTTCTGTAAACACCACTAAGTGAAACCAGAACACCTTGCTGACCGTTCCTCTCTTCTTGCAAACATCTAAAAACGCCCGCGGCTGCGCATTGACTAAAAACCAAAATCGCGGGAGGAGGCAATGACGTCAAGATTACTCAAGATATTATCATACACCCATCGATTGTCATAATAATCACTTCCCATGTCTTAAATTTATAACCCTACTGTGTATGGGGAGGAGAACCAGCTATTCCTTTCTTTCGAACTTGCAGCTGCACGTTGAACAAACCCTCATATTGGCAAGGAAGGGGAGGGGGGTGGGGGGGCAGGGGGAGTGACGTCACAGGTATTATCCTGTATTTTGTATCTATCTGGGATAACCCATATACATTATCAACATAAAACATAGATGTGGGCCAGCAGCTAACTCATGTTGCTCCATAAAAACTCAATATTAACCATATAAAAATCATATAAAAAAACCACCAATATGAAGGGGCAAAAAACCTACCTAAATCAAAGCAGACTTTATACCATCATTACCAACCATTCATACACAAAACCTTTTTATGCTTTTCTTCCAGATTCAACCATATGCTGTCATATCTTACCATTTTAAAGGGATAGTATCTGTCCGGGGAGAACCACAGACCTGTCTAATTAAACCAACATCACACTATCATAACCAACCATTCATTTATAAAAACAGAAACACTTAAATCCGAACCAATTATTGTCATATCAAATCATTCAGATAGGACACCACTGCCAGATTTTTTTACACATATCTTCCTCCATAATTAATCATATACTATCCTAACCTACCATACACTTAAAGAAAGACTGACAAATCTTCCTCCATATTCAACCCATTTGGGTGCAAACTGTTCAGCTGGAAGATATATCGCTGTTCCAACCGCGCTATGGTTTTCTCCATATCTCCCCCTCTCCAATTTAACTTAACCTTTTTTATAATGAAAAATTTGAGATCAGACACCTTATGGTTATGTTCCATCCAATGAGTTACCAATGGCTTATCCTCTAGTTTCCTATTGATGCAACTCCTATGCTCTATTATTCTCTTTCGAATAGGACGTGTAGTCATACCTACATATACTTTCTGACATGGGCACCGGATCACGTAGACAACGTGACTTGTCATACAGTTGGTGAAATCGTCCAAATAAAAGACCCTGTTGTTACTGGGATGTATATATTGACCCCTTACTGGAAGGGCATGTACACATACCGAGCATTTACCACATTGATAGTGACCTTTATACTGTGATAAATATTTACGCTCCGTAAATGCCGAAGGGACCAGCATATTCCTTAAATTGACATTACGTTTGTGTGCAATGACTAAGTTGATGTCCGCAAAACCCGGAAGTGCCTGAACCAAATGCCAATCTTTCTGCAAATTTTTTTTAATGTCCTGTGAGCGATAAGAATAAAGCAAAGGGCATACCATATTGGATTTTTCTTCTTTCACTTTCGTTTGCAGCAAAAGTTATCCCGCGAAGCCTGACATGTTTTTTGATATCCTTTTTTAATTTGTTGAGAGGGATAATGTCTTACCTCCAACCGGTTTCTAATAATATCTGCTTGCAATTCAAACTCCTTGTCAGAGATACATATCCTTTTGGCCCTAAGGAACTGCCCATATGGGAGATTATTCTTTAATGCTAAATTATGAAAACTGCCATAATGCAATAGTTGATTCCTATCCGTAGGCTTCCTATATAGGGTAGTGCAAAACCCCACTCCTGTCTTTTCAATTAACAAGTCCAAGTACGGTATTTTGCATGGGTCATATGTCATTTGAAATCGAAGATTATTATCGCACTGATTAATCCAAACATTGAAGTCCGTCAGTTCTTCCACTGATCCATCCCACAGTATAAAGATATCATCAATGTATCTCAACCATAACTTTATCTGCTTAATGAAGGGATTATTCTTTATATATTTCTCCTTGAAGTCAAACACATACAGGTTTGCAATGTCTGGCCCCATAGATGACCCCATGGCCACCCCTTTGATCTGCTGATAGAAATTGTCCCTAAAACAGAAATAATTCTGGCATAAGGCCATACGAGCCAATTCCATAAGGAATATGGTGGGAATACGTTTGTGACTACTCCTGTTGTATAAATATCGTTGGATTATAATTAATGCTTCTTCCTGCGGAATGTTCGTGTATAACGATTCTATATCCAAAGTAACAAGTAATATCTTGTCAGAATATTCAGTTTTCCTGAGGATATTAATTACTTCCGTAGAATCTCGGACATATGACCACATGCTCACTATAAATGGACGTAGCAATATATCTAATAATTGAGATACTGGTTCAAAAAGTGACCCTATAGCTGACACTATTGGACGCCCTGGAGGGTTAAGCAAAGACTTATGTATTTTCGGATTGACATAGATTGTTGGAATAACTGGAAAAGACACTATCAGAAACTCCTTCTCTTTTGATGTAATCTTCCCAAGTTCAAAAGCTATAAGAATCAAGTTGTCAATCGAGCTCTTTAAAGCTTGTGTTGGATCTCCATCCAACCTACGATAAAACGTAGTGTCCTTCAGTTGTCTCTCGATTTCCCCAACATACGCCCACTTATCCAAAATAACCGTCGCTCCTCCTTTATCCGCTGGTTTTATGATAATGTTATTATTTTTCTGAAGCGTCTTTATGGCACTCTTTTCCCCTTTGGTCAAATTATGATATGGCAGATAATGATCAGTCTTAAAGACACTGACTTCTTTCAGTACCATCTGTTCAAATACCTCTATCAACGGATCCACATTTGGTGGAGGAAGCCATTTAGATTTCTTCCGCACTATCGAGACCTCATTATAACTCTCCACTTGGTTAGTAAAGAAATTTCTCACCCGAATTTTATGGAAAAATTTATATAAATCAACTTTCGTTTCAAAGGGGTCATATCTCCGAACCGGCACAAAAGATAATCCCTTATTAAGTAGTGAGATTTCATCTAGAGTTAATTTATATTCTGAGATGTTAATCACATTGTCAGCTACCACCTCCTTTCTAGAGATCTGTCTGGTCCCCCCGGCCTCTCCCCCTGCTCCTTCCCCGTCCTCGTCCCTTGAAGGACTGGGGTTGACCGTAAGGTTTCTCCAACTGCTGTTCCTTTTCCCATAGACCATCCCTCTTCGGGTACCGTGTGTGTGATGAATCTCGTGTGCCCTTTTTCCAGAGGGAGTCCATGTTTAAAAAATTATTACCAGTATAATTTTCTTTCTCTTTCTCCTTCTCACCTCCTTTTTTTGGTCCCATGGATGAGAAGAGAGATGTCGAAGCATCAGTATCCTCCTCCATAGATACACTCCTGTTGCGCTTTTTCCTTGGTTCACCAGGGTCCTCCTCTAGTTTATTCTCTATTTGTGGTTCTTTTTGATCAAATAAGGTGGACCTCTTTTTAAAAAATATGCAATCTTTCTCTACATTTTTACACCAGGGGTACACGTACCCATATAGATAATCGTCCTCATCCCGTTTAAATTTCTCCATTTTTTTATCCTTAATTTCCTTCTTAAAGGTTATATTGTTTCTCTCAAAATCCTTATGCATTTTCTCAAAATGTTTGTCACTTCCTTTTAATGTTACTAGCTTTTCATCTATATCGGCCTTGTATAATTCAGATTTTTTATTCGCTGTACTAATAAGCAGAATCATTAAGTCCAGTAGGGTTATAAATTTAAGACATGGGAAGTGATTATTATGACAATTGATGGGTGTATGATAATATCTTGAGTAATCTTGATGTCATTGCCTCCTCCCGCGATTTTGGTTTTTAGTCAACACGCAGCCGCGGGCATTTTTAGATGTTTGCAAGAAGAGAGGAACGGTCAGCAAGGTGTTCTGGTTTCACTTAGTGGTGTTTACAGAAATTGTGGCACGAATAGTGATTTGGTAAGATACAATGGCTCTGACTTTTTGACGGGTGTGTGTTAGTGAGATTAGAGCCCCGATAAAATAAAAGAATAGGATGAATGATCACACGTTAGCAACAATGGTTGGGTTGTTGGCCGTTTGAATAAAACAAGGCATTTAACTGAATTACATAGCGTTTTAAGGTTTTTCTGCACCTACTATTTTATAAGAATCGCAGTGTATTAGAAGAAGGGTTTAAGATTTGGTTGCAAAGGATGGATGGTCGTTTTGTAGTGAGTGAAAACATGCGAGTATTTCTCAGCATTAGTCAGCTTGGGTTAGTGGGATTAGAGCCCCGATAAAATAAAAAAATAAAAGAATAGAATGAATGATTACACGTTAGGAACAATGGTTGGGTTGTTGGCCGTTTGCATAAAACAAGGTATTTAACCGAATGACATAGCATTCTAAGGTTTTTCTGCACTTACTATTTTATTAAGAATCGCAGTGTATTGGAAGAAGGGTTTAAGATTTGTTTGTAAAGGATGGACGGTTCCCTTTGTAGTGAGTGAAAATATGTCAGTGATTCTCAGAATCAGTCAGCTTGGGTTTAGGAATTGAAAAATGTTTTTAGAAAATTGAAAATAAGTATTTTTGATTAGATTGATTGAGGTGTGTTGTTTACATTGCAGCTGGCAGCGGTTCAAAAGTGTTATGAGTGGTGTAGTGCTGAATACTAACAATAAGAAGTTTTGGAAAATCAGTTGTAGAGGTAAGAGGAAGTACAGCTAAACATCTAAGTAGGATAGATGATTGGCAGGGTCCCTTGATCCTGTTGCGCTTTCCTTGGTGTCTTTTTAATTATCTTTTTAACTAACTTTTTATTCAAGTTTTTATTTAAGTTTTTGTGTTAATTTTATTCTAATTTTGGGGGTTTTAATCATATTTTTGTTCACTTGTGGTATAGTAGTGGATGTTGTTGATTGTACCCATTTAGAATGGTCCCTTTCTCTTTTCTTTTCTTTTATTGTAGTAATTACAGTGTGGCAAGGTACAAAAAAACCATACAGGTAAGGGTTATGAAAGAATCTTCTATCACATTGGGGTATGTTTACTAAACTGCGTTAGTACAATTCGCGTTAGGAGCCGCGGTAGTGACAGAAACCCCAAATAAGGACATGGGCGGTACATCGTTAACACTAACACGCGTTCCAAAAACTAATGAGCGTTACAGGGTGCCGTGGCGCATTACTGCGCGTTAATCGTAAGAAGGCGTACAGACACAAATCACTGAAACAGAGCTGTAGAACAATGGTTACTGTACTGACCGCTATTAATCCCGCCGTCGCCGCAGGGCCGGGTCCCGAGGCCGGCCTGTAACCGGGTCCCCGGGGCCCGACTACCCTGCACGTGGGTCTGGTTTCCTGGGGGGGGGGGGACTGCCAGAGGGAGCATGAGCGGGCCGCGTCACAGGCATCGTGCAGCCGGATTGGCTGCGATGCTGGGGGAGGCGGGGCGGTAGGCTGCGAGAGGGGTACTGGTCTTGGTACTCGCCCTCTCTCGCCCTGCTTGCCCCAGAGGAAAGGTGTGTGTGGGTTGTTTGGGGATTTTGCGGCCGTCCTCGAGGTTTCGGCGGGGGGACCGTGGGGGCTGTTGCTGGCCGTCTTAAGCTCAGTTCCCTCTCTCTTCCTGCCGGTGCCTTCGGGCCGTTGGGGGGGGGCGTGTGGTTGGCGTCGGGGGAGCGTGCTTTGCGGGTCGGCGGCACGTGCGGCGGCCTGCTTTTCGGCTGTGGGGGTGTTTTCTGGAGCTGCGGTTTTGGGCCGTTCTCCTTCCTCCGGGAGTGGGTTGGCAGCTTTTCGGCCCGAGGTCGGCGTCGGCCGGTTCGGGGGGGGTTTTCTTCACCCAAAGGGGGAGCTTTTGCCCGCTGTCCTGCTGCGGGCCTGCACGGTTCCAATTAGGCAAGGGGTGGCCTGGTTGGGTGTCGGTTGGGGAGCGAGTTTGGGGTATTGAGTGGGGGCTGCTTTTTGCCTGAACGCAATGGGCAGGGGCGCTACTCCGCGCCGGGCCGGTGGGCGCACGGGTGGGAAGCAGAAAGGGGCACGGGCATCTCAGGGTCGCGGCTCGGTGTCCAATGGGGGGAGGGCTTCTGGTGGGGGGGCCCGGTTAGGCGGGGATCCTGGTGTGGCGCGCAGAGAGCGTGGCAGGGGGAGTGAAAAGCGGGGGAGGGGCCAGAGGCTTTGCGGGAGGGTGCGCAGGCCAGGGTGCCCGGGGGGGGGAGGGGGACTCCGGGTTGGGAGGCCCAGGGCAGTTGTCCTCCGGGGCAGCGGGCGGAGCTGGGCTCGACGCTAGGGGGGGTGTGGGTGCCACAGGCGAGTTGGCGGGGGGGGCACCTGGGGCCGTGGTGCAGGTTGTGGGTACGGCCGGACCTGTGGTTCCCCCTGGGCCCCCCAGTGGGACTTCTACGGGGCAGTTGATGCCTCCGGGGGGCTTCGGGTCTTGGGCCCCGTGGGCATTTGGTATGGGGCCTTGGCGGGGTCCTTGGGGTGATTGGTTTGCGGCGGGTCATGGTGGATCCGGCGGCTCTGGGGCTTGTGGCCCCGCGGCATGGGACGCGGGTGGTCTTGGCTCCTCCACTTGGGGTTGGGGCGGTGGGCCGGCCCCTACACAGGGCGCGTCTGGGCATGTGGCTGCTGGTTTTTCTTCTTCTCTTCCCCTACAGATACACCCGGTTTCGCAGGCTCGGGCGACTATGGAGAGCACGGTGACGGGTTCGGGACAGGCCGGCGCCTCGGAGGTGCGGTCCGACGTGGCGGCAGCGCCCCGGCCTGGAGATGCTCCTGTGGCTTCCTTCTCTGCCGCTGGTGAGTTGAAAAGGGGGATGGTGTGGCGCCAGCCCTTGAGGCGGGGGGTGGCGCGGCTACGAAGGCGAGATCGAAGCGCAAGCGTGGGCGTCGCCGTCGTCGCGCTTCCTCGTCCTCCTCGTCGTCGTCCTCATCGGTTTCTTCAAGCGATTCGGGGGCGGCGGTGGGCGGGAAGGGCGACGGGGGGGGGGACCCGCGGTGGTGCGCTGTGCTGAACTCTGGGAGGGCGTGCCTCGGAAGCTGCGTCATCGGATTAAGCGGCGCAAGTACATTGATATTTTCCGCTTATTGGACGGCAGAAAGTGTTCTGGTGAAAGCCGTAAGAAGCGCAAGGAGGACGAGAAATCTGGCACGGTGCGGCGGGCGTCTCGCAACACCTTGAACTGGACTCGCGCCTTTCTGCGTTTGGCTAGTGTCTGGGGTCACTATTTCCCAGACCAAGCTGGGGCCCTGTTGGCGTATGCGGATGCGATTTTAGCGGCGTCCCAGGCTCACGAGGGGTGGGCTTGGTTAAATTACGATGAGGAGTTTCGGGATATGATGGAGGAGAACGGGCAGTTATCGTGGGGAACGAAGGACATCAACCTTTGGTTAACGCAGATGTCCGCCCGCCCGCGGGGGGGGTGCCGGGGGGGGAGCGGCAGGTTGGGGGCGTCTCCTTCGGCGGGGGGGGGCGCGGTCCTTTCGAGCCTCTGCTCCCGCGCAGGCTCTGCCAAAAGGGGGTGCCGGGGGGGTGACGTCTGTTGGCGTTTCAACAAGGCATCGTGCCCGTTCCCCGACTGTAAATTTCGGCACGTCTGCTCCTTGTGTGGGAGAGGGCACTCGGCCCTTAAGTGCAGTCGCAAAAGTGTGGCGGGTGCCCCCGCTGGGGGTAAGTGAGGAGGTTTGCGGTACAATGGCCCCTACGCCGGTCAGGGTGTCCGTTATGCGGCCTTGGCTGGTTAGCTACGGGCACGGGCGGCGGGGTGGGGTGGGGTGGCTGCTTTTGCATGGTTTTTCGGAGGGTTTCCATATCCCGTGTCAGGGCTGCCCGGCGGGGGGGGGTTCGCGTAATGCCAGTTCGGTCACGGCCCACGTTGAGGTTGTGCGTCGGAAGATTGCGGAGGAGTGCGCGTTGGGCAGGGTCGCGGGGCCTTTTCGCGACCCTCCATTTTCGCCGTTCACCATTTCACCTTTCGGGGTAGTGCCTAAGAAGGAGCCGGGTAAGTACCGGCTGATTCACAACCTTTCCTGCCCCCCGGGCCCTTCGGTGAACGATTGCATCCCTCGTGAACGGTGTACCGTGCGTTACGCGTCCTTCGATGCAGCCGTGCTACTGGTCTGGCGGTTTGGGGCTGGGGCGATGTTGGCGAAAGTTGACATTGAATCCGCCTTCTGGCTGTTACCGGTGCACCCTTCGGCTTTCCCATTGCTGGGTTTCCGCTTCGAGTCGGCGTTTTACTTCGACAAGTGCATGCCTATGGGCTGTGCCATTTCCTGCGCATACTTCGAAGCCTTCAGTACTTTCCTGCACTGGGTGCTAGAACAGAGGACGGGCCTTAGCGGGATAGTTCATTATCTGGACGACTTTCTGTTCGTGGGCTCAGGGGGTGACCGCGCTTGCGCTACCTTGCTCGAGGCTTTCCAGTGCCTGGCGGGGGAGTTCGGCATTCCAATAGCGGCCGACAAAACCGTTGGGCCAGTCACCTGTCTCACTTTCCTGGGGATCGAGATTGATACCGTCGCCATGGTTGTCCGATTGCCGGCCCAGAAGGTTGAGATGTTGAAGGAGCTGGTGGCGTACGTGGGGTCCGCGACCAGGACGACCTTGCGAGACATGCAGTCCTTAGTGGGGCACCTTAATTTCGCTTGCAGGGTGATGCCCATTGGTCGTCCATTCTCGCGGCGCTTATCATTGGCCATGGCTGGGGTGCGGCTACCGCAGCACCGGATTCGTGTGTCGGCCGGCATGCGTGAGGATTTACGGGTGTGGGACTCGTTTTTAGCCACCTTCAATGGGTGCTCGGTGCTGCAATTGCCGGAGATATCGAACCGTGATTTACACTTATTCACCGATGTGGCTGGTGGTTACGGCTTCGGTGCGTACTGCCAAGGGGCTTGGTGTGCGGAGCCTTGGCCGGAGGCTTGGGTACAGGTGGGCTTGGTATGCAATGTCGCTTTTCTGGAGATGTTTCCTCTGGTGGTGGCTCTGTGGGTCTGGCCTGATCGCTTGCGGAATCGGCGGGTAGTCTTCTGGTGCGATAATGCGGCGGTTGTCGAGGTGATCAATCGGCATGCGCCTCGCTGTCCTTGGGTCGCCTCTTTGATGAGACTGTTTGTGCTGGCTTGTTTGCGGCTGAATGTGGCTGCCAGAGCGCGGCACGTGCCGGGCTCACAGAACTCCATTGCTGATGCTCTGTCCCGTTTCCAGTGGGAGCAGTTTCGGCGCCTGGCGCCCGAGGCGGAGGAGTTGCCGTCGCGGGTCCCGGAGCATCTTTGGAGCATTGGGACCCTGAAGTAATGGCGTTGCTGGCGGCATCGGTGGCGCGAGGTACCTGGGCGGGGTATCGGCGCGGTTATGCCCAGGTGAGTGTGTTTTTGGGCGACAGGGGCTGGTGTGGCGGGCGGGTTCCGGACGGGCTTGTAGGACAGTTTGTGTTGTGGGCGAAGGGTGCTGGCTGGGTGCGGTCCGCGGTCGTCGCCGCGTTAGCGGGCTTTTCCTTCTTTTGCAAGGCGGCCGGTTGGGGAAACCCCCGAGTGTCCTTTTTGGTCAAGCGTTTGCTGGCAGGTTGGGCTTGCGTGCAGCCTCAGCCGCGGGATTGGCGGCTGCCAGTTTCTCATGACTTACTGTCACAGATTTGCGAGGCGTTACCACGCATCGCGTCTTCAGATTTTGAGTACAGTCTTTTCCGTGCATTGTTCGTGATCGCGTTTTTTGGGGCTTTTCGGGTTAGTGAGCTCGTCCCGAGGTCGGCGCGGCGGGGCGCTTTTGGCGGGCTCGATTTCGAGCATGTGACAGTGGCGGAATCGGCGGTGCGTATTTACGTCTCGCGTTCTAAGACTGATCAGGTTGGGAAAGGGGGTTGGGTGATCCTCACCGCGATTTCCCCGGTCCCGTCATGCCCGGTGCGTGCTCTGCGGCATTATGTGCGGCTTCGGCCGGGGGCCCAGGGCAAATTTTTCCTGCATGCGGATGGCAGGCCAGCAACCCAGTTTCAGTTCACGGTGGTGCTGAGGAAGGTTTTGCGGTTTTTAGGCCTTGACGAGCGCAGCTACGCATCTCATTCTTTACGGATCGGGGCGGCCACGAGTGCGGCTGCGGCGGGTCTCCATCCCCGGGTTATCCAGCGAATTGGTCGTTGGCGTTCGGGGGCTTACGAGGGCTATATTCGCCCGTAGGGGTACCCTTCTGGCGGCGGGGAGGTAGCGCGCCATGGTGGAGGGTTGAGGGGCTGGGGGGGTGCCTAATGTTGTCCTTACTGTTGCAGAGTTGGCTACTGGTGGCAGTGCGGCTTCTCCCTTTTTCAGATGGTGTGGACCGGACAGACTGGTGGATCGTCGGACACTCCTTCGTCTATTGGGCGGAGCGTCGGGCGGCAGTGCGGCCGCTGGGCATTCACCTTGGTCTCGAATCTGTTGGAGTACAGCTGCACTGGATGGGGCACCGCGGCATGCGATGGTGGCAGTTACTGGCCTGTCTACAGGCGAAGATGGGTCAGCAGCAGCGCCCGGCCGGATTGTTGCTACACCTGGGTGGCAATGACTTGGCGAGCTGGTCGTGCCGGCAGATCATCCGAGCTGTGCAACGGGACATTGATCTGGTGCGGGAGCTCCTCCCGGGCGTGGCCATCATATGGTCTGACATTATCCCTCGTCCTGCCTGCTGGTCCCAGCAGCGCTGGTCCCGAGGCCTCACCAAGATTAATAGGCAGATCGGGCGTTGGGTCCAGCAGTCTGGGGGGCTTCAGGTGTTGCATCCGTGGGCGGATGTTCGGTGTGCCGGACTGTACCGGCTAGATGGGGTGCACCTTGCCCCGGTTGGGCAGGACCTGCTATTGAACGATTGGCAGGATGCTTTAGAGGGTTGGTGCTGGTCGCAGCTTTCTTTGGTGGGGGCGGCACAAGGTTAGTCTTCCCTTGTGCAGGTGGTGGGGTGACGAGCGGGCGCTCGTCGACCCGGGGGGCATTTGAGGCTGTTGCCGCCTGGAGTGGGAGCGGTTCAGCTCCCGGGGTGGGAGAGACGTCCCGGCTGGGGGTCTCTGCCCGGTGAAGGCAACGGGAGCCTGCCTCTGTTAATAACATGGCGAGGCGGGCGGCAGGGAAATGGGGGGGTGGATGATGCTCCACTTTGCTAGAAATGGCTGGTGGGGGATCATCCGGAAATGGGGGGGGGGCGGGGGGGTATGTTTGCAATGTTGGGCAATATTGAGTTGGCCCATGTTGGGCCGGAATTTCACTGTTGTTAATAAAGCTGCGACCAAGCATCTGTTTACCATAATCTGGTGTGGATTGGATTTATTGGGATGGTCAAGTGCGGGGTTGGGCTTCCGGGTACCTCGGTTAATCCCGCCGTCGCCGCAGGGCCGGGTCCCGAGGCCGGCCTGTAACCGGGTCCCCGGGGCCCGACTACCCTGCACGTGGGTCTGGTTTCCTGGGGGGGGGGGGGACTGCCAGAGGGAGCATGAGCGGGCCGCGTCACAGGCATCGTGCAGCCGGATTGGCTGCGATGCTGGGGGAGGCGGGGCGGTAGGCTGCGAGAGGGGTGCTGGTCTTGGTACTCGCCCTCTCTCGCCCTGCTTGCCCCGGAGAAAAGGTCTCTCCCTCCCTCCCTCTTTTCCCATAAGGGGGGTGGTTGTCGCAGCTGGGGGGGGTATACTTATTGGTTAGCTGATTGGGGCGGGGTGACGAGCGGGCGCTCGTCGACCCGGGGGGCATTTGAGGCTGTTGCCGCCTGGAGTGGGAGCGGTTCAGCTCCCGGGGTGGGAGAGACGTCCCGGCTGGGGGTCTCTGCCCGGTGAAGGCAACGGGAGCCTGCCTCTGCTAATAACATGGCGAGGCGGGCGGCAGGGAAATGGGGGGGTGGATGATGCTCCACTTTGCTAGAAATGGCTGGTGGGGGATCATCCGGAAATGGGGGGGGGGCGGGGGGGTATGTTTGCAATGTTGGGCAATATTGAGTTGGCCCATGTTGGGCCGGAATTTCACTGTTGTTAATAAAGCTGCGACCAAGCATCTGTTTACCATAATCTGGTGTGGATTGGATTTATTGGGATGGTCAAGTGCGGGGTTGGGCTTCCGGGTACCTCGGTTACAGGCAGCATGGGTTTAAGTCCCCAGTGTGCCTAACGCAGAAGGTTGGCCCAGGCATCACCCTGTACATTACATAAGGAATGAGGAGGCATGTTTTTCTTTACGTTGAGTAGTGGTGTCAGAAACATACCCTCGCAGTGTGCGTAGCCACGTATGTTGGTGCATGCGTGGCTGCGTGCATTGGTAGGGGCGTAGCTACGTGCGTTGGTGCGTGCGTACAATCGTGCATGGGTACGTGTGTTTTTACCAGCGTGGGCACCTTATATTACAGACTCTTTAGGGTGTCTTGCACCTATGCATTATGCTAACAGATGTACGTGTGATGGCCTATGGTTTATCAGAGCCTGTGAGCAGGTGCTGGATTTTCCCAGGGTTGGATTGTGCCAGTCACACCCATGATGCACTTCACATGCAAATCAGCTGTCCACAGATACACACCATGGGGAATGCACCCCCACAGCACCTCGGCCTGGTAGGGGGAAGTGA
Source organism: Ichthyophis bannanicus (assembly GCA_033557465.1). Lineage (NCBI taxonomy): Eukaryota > Metazoa > Chordata > Amphibia > Gymnophiona > Ichthyophiidae > Ichthyophis > Ichthyophis bannanicus. The sequence continues at coordinate 451,994,136 of CM066037.1, forward strand.
CCATGTGCACCCCCACAGCACCTCGGCCTGGTAGGGGGTACTGACCGTGTGTTGTACTGGCACAGAGTAGCAACACCGTCACATTGTGCGGGTACTGTGCTCACCCTGAGGATGCAGTGAGGCGCCCAGCACCAGGTCCACAGCACCGTCCATGGCTGAAAGAGGCCATGGCGCAGGTCCAAAGCAGTGTTAATGTGTGAGATAGGTGGCTTCTGCAGAAACACCTTGGATATCTCTGTCTGTTTCAGTCAGGTGTAGCCCCCATGGACCCCTAGGTGGCCCATGTACCACCACCCCCTCCCCCAGGGCCGAGGGTGGCAAACAGGGTCTCCTAACAATAGATCCACATTCTACCTCCCTGCAAAGGTGGCAGTAGAGGGGAACAGCAACCCCACAGGGCAGTCAATGCAGCTCTGTACACATCCATAACACAATAGCAGACAGACATTAGGCCTGGATATGCTAAGCTGCACCCCACCACTAGCTGAAATTCTCCTGCTGCAAGCCATCAGCCGCTGCAAGCCACTCCATCAAGACACATACCAGCTGCAAACAGTCCGCTAGTTAGTCAATAGTGCATGTGCCCAGTGGAGATGCATGCACCCAGAACTGGGATGTCAGCATACACAGCAAGCAGATAAATCAGTGACTGGGCCCCAAAAGGAAACCCATATCTATCACATGAGAGAAATATTATATAGCACTATGGGGGTGCCTAGCCATGCTGTGGTCACTGCACAGTCAGGGTGAGAGTGATCTCTCAGCAGGACATACTGAGGTCACCCTGTCTGTGTAGGTGGTGGCCGGGCACCAAAATGTCCCAGTCAGTGCCCTATGCCCTGTGCAGATGCACCCTGGCCAGGCCACCCTGTCTGGCCTATACCCATGGTACCTTGCTCCTCATTATGCACATTGGCAGCCCAATACTGGCAACATTGCTGGAAGTGTGGGCTGTGGAAGGTGTTTGCAGCCACCACACACTGGATAGACAGACAGCCACCCCCACACCTATGCCAGCATTGTGCTACTATAGAGGTGTTCAACAGCCATACCCACCACACCAGTCCTGGGCACAGTACAGGCATGGATATGGTACGCAATACTGTTGGGGGTCACTCCCCAGGGTGGTAAACACTATCAGAGACCAGACCTGCAGCACACACCGCAGACATCAGAATGATTGTTATGGTGGAGCTCAATGAGCAAAATGTGCTTAACGTAGGAATTGATATCTGCCAGTTATCAGAGGAAACATTTGATAGCTGTGTACCATATACCCAGGTGTAGGGTGGCATTGCTAAGGTATGCAACTGCTAGTATTGGGAGATACAGGCAGGGCCCAATGTCCTGCCTCTCCAGGAGGCATTGGCCAATGGGGCCTGTGGGTGTGGGTGTGTCTGGCCCTGTTGGCTGCTGCTATACGGCAGAGTTTCCCAACTCCAGTCCTGGTGTTCCAAACACTGTTCGGGTTTTCATGCTGTCCCTCATAAATATGCATGAGCTACATCTGCATACCATGGGGGTGGTGCATAGATATGCAGCACAGGCATCTTTATTAGAGGCAGCATGGAACCTGAATGGTGTGGGGCCCTCCAGGACTGCATTTGTGAGACTCTGCTCTAGGTAATGCGCCTGTTTATGGTGTCTGTGTTTGGTGTGGTAAAATATAGGCTTATTAACCATGCGTATGTTCTCTGCAATAAAGGAGTGTCTTTACTATCACTGTTTAGTGGTGGGTAAAACTATGGGGACTAGGTTGGCAGGAGCCCCAGCTGGGATTTGAACCTGTGACCCTCTGGTCTTACAGGCACTGGCTGTGTCTGTTGCACCACACTGTGGCCACAGAGACAGTGCAGTCCCTGGAGATAGGAAAACTGGCCTGACGAGTCAGAAACCCTGCTCTGCACAATTGTACTGTGGGCTCATTTACCTTGTATGGAGACAAAAGTGCAAAGAAACCTCACAAAAAACCTCGAAAAAAGGGGCAAACACCCATAACCAAGCTGGGCAACAATGATATCATTGGGCAACATTGAAAAAAACTCCCAGTAAAGCTCCAATAAAATGAAATGATTTTTGAAAGGGTCTACGGAGCGTAGACCCTTCCAAACATCATTTCTTTTTTTTTGGAGCTTTCCTGGGAGTGTTTGTTATTGTTTCCCATTGCTATCACTGTTGCCCAGCTGAATTATAATTTTTACCATTTTTCTTGTGGTCATTTTAACGTTTTATTTGATATTTTGTTCTCTGCACATGTATCACACTGCTCACGTTTTGTAGGTTTCCCCGGTTTTGCTGTACATTGCTGACGGAAATGGTTTCTCTTCCATTTAATATGCCTTTAACGACAGGTTTTCATTCGCGTTGGAATTGAGCTCTGAAATTCAGCGCGTTAGTGTGAGGGGAGCCTCTCCCCGCCCACTCTCCGCCCATTGACCCCTTCTCTCTGCCCACTCTCCGCCTTCTGCGCTGTCTTACCGCGCCACGGGGCTTTACGATCGTTAACTACGGTTAACGCGCGTAGTATGACGTTAACGGTCGTTGGCGCATGATTACACGTGTTATACTGCACTTATGATCGTTAACGTCGTACAACGCGCGTTATTCACGTTTACCGCACTTTAGTAAACATACCCCATTGTCTTTTTGAAGGAGTATAGGTTATATTGTTTGTCAATTAATTAAGTAATAATAATTTTTCTCTGTTTCTTATACTGTCACGTTCTAGTTTGTTTTTATACATGTATGATTTAGTATTTATTTATGATTATGGATTACAGGTATATTTTAGGTGTGTATAATTATTTATTTATGTTTTTAAACATTTTTTGCTGTACTTTAATATGTATTTGTTGTTTTAAGTTATTTATTAATGTAATATGAAGTTAATAGGTGCTTTTATCACTTTGTGATACTCATGTTTACAATTTGTTTTGTAAATTATAAATGTTTTTAACTTGTTTTTATATGTTGTTGTAGCCAAAGCCCCTGATGAAGGCATAAGCGAAACACGGCCTGTGTCGGGCCTGGCTTTATGAAATAAGAGTGCTAATAAAGAGTTCCTTCCTTGCCTTCCATACATTTCCAAGTACAGACATATTACAGTTATTATTATTGAAAATAAAATGCTCTTTTTTCTACTTTGGTTGTTTGGGCATTTAATTTTTCTAATCATAATGGTACCAGTTTCTAGTTTCTGATTTTCTATGTTTGCCTTCCACAAACTCTCCTTCCAGTCTCCTGTGCCTTTACCATTTCTTCACTTTCTTTCCTACATCCATTTCTGACATTTATCTTTCCATTTCAACTCTTTTCCATCTACTTTCTGTCTCTTTCACTATTTAGATTTCACCTCTCCTTTTCGCCATCCAGTCCTCAATCTCCCTCTTTTTATAGCAGTGATTCGCAAACTAGGTGATGACATCAAATGAGGTCACCAAACCTATGGATGAGTTTATTTTATTTATACTATTTATATACTGCAAATCTCTAAAATACTCTATGGGGTCACAAAAAAATGGAGTGGTTGTCCATCCCCACATGGAACAGCAACTCCAGTTTCCTGGGCCAGTAGAAGGATATTAGGCATCAGCTTTGCCCTCTACAATTAACTTTCAAGAAAACTCAACCATCATGATTACGCCATCATCACCTTTCCCAGAGTAATCTTGTACAAAAACAGACATCATACTTTCTTTTCATATATTCACATAATGAGAGCAATTTCCAAAAGCCATTTTCCAGGTAAATGAACTACTTGAAAATGACCTTCCCTCTGTGTGGGAGAAAGTCTATGCTGAAGGTTCTTTGTGGTTGTGTGTCTGTAAGGATCCATTGTGCTTCTTTGAATACACCTGCTCCTTGTCACTCCACAGAAGCTACTGCCTTAAGTGACTACCTAGTTTGCCTAATAGTTCAACCAGCCCTGACTCCTCCTTCCTTCTTCTGGACCTCCAAACCAGCCTGCAACTGGCTGTGGCAGTCAGCATAGACTTAAAGATATCTTCCCCTTACCCCCATGGGAAGGGGGAAGATACCTGTCCTATGGGCTTATAGCTGGGGTCTGTTAATACGTACTGACTCACAGGGTCCACGTTGATTGATACCCTTTGACTGGGGAATAAAGGGAGGAAGAGTGGAAGTCTTCTGGGAGAGCAGAGAGGGGTCTGCTACGAGTATTTTGCTTTGGTCTCCTTGTGGGGTTGAGTGACTTTTCATGTTAGATAAAAAATTGGGAAACACTGAGCCATAACTTTCCATCTTTTTCTCTCATCCCCTTGCCAGCCCATCTCCCACTATCTCCTGGCCTTAACGAAGCCTTTCCATCCTCTATGTCTCTCTGTTCTTTCCCAGCCTCTTATTCCTCAGTCTTTCACTAACTCTCCCCTTTTTCTTCTTCCCTTCCCTTGTCCTTCTATCATTCTGTACCCTCCTGTTCCAGCATCTCATCCCTCTCTCATCTTTCCTCCTCTATGGTCCAGCACCTTTCCTCTCTCATCTCTCCTCCCCCCAGACTCCAATATCTCCCTTTACTAGCACCACTGGGAAAAGCTGACTGCTACCCCAGTTAGCAAAAATAGAGAAGAATAAGGAGAGAAGAGAAATCCTACAGTGTTTTGATAGACTGTTTTAGGAATTACCCCAAGTGTTTGGCTTTTGAGGGAGGTAATTCTATAGCAGGGCTCTTAGGTTATTAGAGCAGGAAGGCGCCTAATTTTACCTATTTTATAACGATACATAGGTGCCTATGTCTTTACAAAATGCAAGCACAAATTCTGAGAAAATGCACCTAGATTAAAAATACAGACATTATGGCTGCTCTTGAGCAAGAATAAATGTTAATACATATTTGGCGTGTGCATGTTCTAAAACAAGCACATACTCGTATATCATAACTCCATGCAAACTCTTCCCCTGAGCACGCCACTTAAGTGTGCTTCAACTTGCACTGCGCAGACTTTTAGGCATGTCCTAATTCTATAAGAAGTGTTTCGTGCACGAAAGAGGTCTCATAAATTCTGTAAACCGCCATGAAGCCAATTCTTGTGCCAAAGATGTTATATCAACACTTTAAAATAAATACAGTTTAAATTACCCTCTTTCTGTGCAGCCAACCTCTCTCTAAGGTGTGACGGTAGACGTGGAGGCAGAGCACAAAAGAAATTTCAGAGGATGCCTGTTGCTTTAAAAGGGGAAAGTAGAAAAACAGCAAGCAGAGCACTTAACTGAAAATCTAGAGTCATGTGGATAGGGCAATGCTTCTCAACCTTTTTTATTTTGTGGCACACTTTCGAGTTTGTTCAGTCCTCAGGGCACACAAATCAAATTTTGCAGGCAGGGCTGGTGTAGGGGTATTAGGTGCCGTAAGCAAAACTTTAGTCTTGTTCCCCCTCACAATTAGCCTTTAGACCCGTAGCCCTCCCACCATCCCAAGATTTTAATTATCAATTTCAACTGTAATCATCTCATCATCATCCCTCCCAAAACAATCCTATAAAAATGCATATTTTGACATCACACTTTTTAATATTAAACTTTGGGGTCTGTTTACTAAACATTCCTAACGTGCGGGGCCGTGCTAGTGTGCCTGTGCCATATAAGGAGTGGGCGGTTCAGGCAGAAAATAGAAAAAAAACGGTAGTAAGCAACCGGACGTGTGTGCGTCGCGCTAATGTGCGGGGGTCGACATTAGCGCGTGGAAAGGCAAAGTGGCGCGCTGCTGAGTATACAAAACAACAGAGCCGTGGTACAACAGTGAAGACACTGACCAATGGTGCAGGGGCCATGGGTTCAATCCCCCAGTGTGCGCAACGACAAAGGTCAGCTGAGGCAGTAACTGTAATGATTAACATTGTTTTAGGAGGCAAATTAATTTGGAACGGCATAAGGCGGCGCACAGTTATTTTTGGGTGGCAGAAGGCGGCGCACAGTGCTTTTTGGGCGGCATAAGGCGGCGCACAGTTATTTTTGGGCAGCAGAAGGCGGCGCACTGGTCCCCTTGGGCGGCAGAAGGCGGCGCGCTGATAGGCACAAGGCGGCGCGCTGATGCACAAGCATAGGAACAGAGCCACAGCACAATGGTTAAAACACTGACCAATGGTGCAGGGATCAGGGGTTCAACTCCTCACAATGCCTAGTGAAAAATGCCTGCTGAGGCAGTATGTATTATGTTGTGGAGTGCTGTAGGAGGCTGTATAATTTTATTTTGTTATCACTACTAGCAAACGCACTCTCCCAGCATGTTAACATACGGCGGCCCATAAGGCACATGTTACAGTGCACTGTTCGCCAAGGCACCCTTGAATGACCCCTATAGGGCAGCATGTATGTTGCGACACAGGATAATGTATAGTGCACCCTATAGGGATGGCAACCATAAGGTGGCCTACAGGGCGCCCTATGAAGCACCCTCAGAGGCACCTAATGGGTATAGTAAGCTGAGGGTGGTCTTGCCGGCATAGACATATGTACAGTAAATAAAAATAAAGCTGTGGACAGCCCTACCAAAGGGCCCCACTGTGGGTTTGAACCCATGACCTCTGGCTGCACAGGCAGTGATGTAACCATTGCGCTACAGCTCCATAGCTGTAAGCAGGCCCCTGGCTGGCTGCAGATAGCCTACATGTCACCTCACAGACAGTCTGCTGGTGTCAACAGGATAGGGTTAGGCCACCCGTACCCATGATGCACTGCACATGCAAATTAGCTGTCCGCAGATGGACACAAGATGGGGAATGCACCCCCACAGCACCTCGGCCCTGTTGGGGGAAGTGACCGGGTGCACCCACACAGCACCTTGGCCTAGTAGGGGGCACTGACCGGGTGTTTTACTGGCACAGAGTAGCCACACACCGTTACATCGTGCGGGTACTGTGCTCACCCTGAGTGTGCAATGAGGTGGCCAGGACCAGGTCAACAACACCCGCGATGGCTGACGGAGGCCAAGCGGGCGTTCCAAAGCAGTGTTAATGTGTAAGATAGCTAGTTTCTGCACAAACACGATGGATATCCCTGTCTGCCGCCATCAGGTGCACCCCCCCCCCCCAGTGGCAAACATGGTCCCCATCAAGGGATCCACACTCTACCTCCCTGCAAAGGTGGCAGTAGAGGGCAACATCAACCCCAGTCCTGCTGAGGAACACCACCACCACCCCCCCCCAGGCAGGCAGCTCCATACACAGCCATAACACAATAGCAGACAGACATAAGCCCAGGGTATGGTAAGCTGCACTCCACCACCAGATATTCCCCTGCAGCAAGCCAACAGCCACTGCACCCTGCAAGCCATTATAGCAAGACATTTACCAGCTACAAACAGTCTACTGGTTAGTCCATAGTGCATGTTCCCAATGGAGATGCATGCACCAGAACTGGGCTGTCTGCATACACAGCAAGCAGATAGATCAGTGACTGGGCCCCAAAGAGAAACCCATATCTATCACATGAGAGAACTACTATACAGCACTATGGGGGGGCCTAGCCATGCTGTGGTCACTGCACAGTCAGGGTGAGCGTGATCCCCAGAAGGACATGCTTTGGCCACCCTGTCTGTGTAGGTGGTGGCCGGACACTACAATATCCCAGCCAATGTCCCTGCCAGGGCCCTATGCCCAGTGCAGATGCATCCTGGCCACGCCACCCTGCCCTGGCTATACCCATGGTACCTTGCACCTCATTATGCACATTGACTGGCCAATACTGGCAACAGTGCTGGCAGTGCGGGCTGTTGAAGGGGCTTGCAGCCAACACCCACTGTATAGACAGACACACACTTCCACACCTCTGCCATCATGGTGCTACGATTGAGGGGGTAAGTAGCCTTGCCCACCAAACCGGTCCTGAGCACGGCAAGGCATGGATATGGTATGCATTACAGCTGGTGGTCACTCCCCAGGGTGGTAAGCACCGTCAGAGGCCAGGCCTGGAGCATGCCCCGCAAACACCTAACAGATTGTTTGGATGGGGTCAACTAGCAGTATGTACGTAACGTATGGATAACTGCCTGCCTGTGCTCCTAGCAAACGTCTCCGAGCTGTGTACCGTATACCTCAGGTGTAGGGTGACATTGGTAAGTTATGCCAGTGCTCGTTTTGGGTGCTGCATGCACGGTCCAATGTTCTGCCTTTCCAGGAGACATTGGCCAATGGGGCCTGTGGGTGTGGGTGTGTCTGCCCTTGATGGCTGCTGCTTTACGGCACAGATTCCCAACTCCAGTCCAGGTTTGCATCACACTGTTCAGGTTTTCCTGCTATCCCTCATGAATATGCATGGGCTACATCTACATGCCATGGAGGTGGTGCATAGATATACAGCACAGGCATTTGTATGAGTGTCAGCATGGAACCTGACTGGTGTGTGGCCCACCAGGACTGCATTTGGGTGCTTCTGCTCTAGGTACTGCCCCTGTTCATGGTGTCTGTGCTCAGTGGGGTAAAAGATAGATGTCTTACCATTGCATATGTCCCCGCCATGAAAGGTGTGTCCTTACTATCACTGTTTAGTTGTGGGAAAAATATGTGGGCAGGATTGGCAGTAGCCCCAGCTGGGCTTTGAACCTGTGACCTTCTGTTCTTGTATGCACTGTCTGTGTGCACTGCACCACTGTGTAGCCACAGATTGGTTGGATTCCCTGGACTGTCCATGACTGTGGATCCGGCAGGACCTGTCTGTTGCAGTGGACTGTGCCAGCCTGCACATGGCTAGGCCTCTGTCTTCTGTGGTTAGCAGCCACTGCCCCCTGCACCACATGTACTTGTCCGCCAACATGCTGGCATGAACTTCTCTCAGAAAAAGCAGTTGACCTGATTGCAATGTGGCAGTATGGGACTGCATTTGGGGGACTTGGCTGTAGGTAATGCCCATTGTTGTGGTGTGTGTGCGGTGTTGGGTAAAATATGGGTGTTTTCCCCATGCATACAGGGGTGTCTGCGCTATCTTTATTTAGTGGTGGGTAAAATATAGGGACTGGGCTGGCAGGTGCCCCAGCTGGGTTTTGAACCTCTGCCCTCTGGTCCTAGAGGTAATGACTCTGTCCGCTGTACCACACTTTGGCCACAGAGACAGTGCAGCCCCTGGAGGCAGTAAGCCTGGCAGGATGGAGTCACAAACCCTGCTCTACGCAATTCTACTGTGGGCATATGCACCCTGTCTGGTGACAAACGTGCACATAAACCCCGGAAATGACCACGGGAAATGTGGGACAAAATATTACCACGCTGGGCAACAGTGATATTAATGGGCAACCATAGCAAACACTCCCAGGAAAGCTCCAACACGTGGAAATGTTTTTTGGACGAGTCTCCTCTCAGTAGACCCTTCCACAATTCATTTCTTTTTTCTGGAGCTTTGCTGGGTGTGATTTCTGTATTTGCCCATCACTATAACTGTTCCCCAGCTGAATTACTATTTTTAATAGTTCTGTTGTGGTCATTTTCTATTTTTATTTTCACTTTTGTGCTGTGCACATATATCACACTGCTCACGTTTTGCTGGTTTCCCCGGTTTTCCTGTACATTGCTGACGGAAATGGTTTCTCTTCCCTTTAAATGCTTTCTACCGCGAGTGTTTCACTCGCGGTAGTTTTTACATGCACATTCGGGCCCGATACTGTGCGGGGAGCCTCTCCCCTCCCACTCTCCACCCATTGACCCCGTCCTCCGCCCCTCCGGAGCCTTCCTCCGCCCTCCTTTCGCCGTTCCACGCCTCTATCGGACATTTGCGGGCCCGCACTTGTACGGGGCCCGTTAGTGAGCCGCGTACCTGTGCGGGGGTGACACGCACGTGTGCGGGGCGTTTAAACGCGTTTCTGCGCGTTTCAGTGCCGCGTTGCCGTGCGCTATTTTGCGGCGCGCTATTTTGCGGATTTTAGTAAACATGCCCCTTTGTCTTGTAAATATACATATAATGAGGAGGATTTTAAAAAGCCACTTACAAGGGATAATGGACTATTTACATATCACCCATTCTTCCTGCAGGTAAAAGCACACTCTGATAATTGAGTTGGTGTGGTTGCCAGGACCCATTGATTTGCTTTGACTGTAGTTTCTGCCCTAGGTACTGCCTAGTTTGCCTAGTAGTTGGGCCAGTCCTTCTCACCAGCAGAAGGACAGCAGCATTTTTAACTTGTGGGTGCCTCATTATGCCGGATGCAATCTCACTTCTGAACATTTATTTTATTTTATTTATTTAACTGTTTTTATATACCGTCTTTAAACCGTTCAATTCAAGACGGTTTACAGAGAACATAACACAGCAGTATATTTCAACTGATTACACAGAAACAAACATAACAAGGGTATAAATGGTTAATCTAAGTAATTTTGTCCATGGGGAGTCTTCATGGACAAAAACTATTTACATGCTTATTTACAGGAGAGGTGGGGAGAGGTCAAAGGAGATGAATTGGGTAGGGTGTTAGAGGGAGGGTAAAGCAGGAGAGAAAGGGTGTAGAGGGAGGGCTATGGTCATATAAAATGGCAGGGCTCCAGACACCAGATTGAAGCCAGCAAAGGAAGCACACAGATAAAACTCTTCCGCATAACTTGGCTTAGCAGTGAGGCTCATTACAGTCACGGTATGTGCAAAACTAACCCGTTTGGAGAAACTGCACTCTAAGAAGTGCTACTATCCTACCAATGAGAAGGGGGGATGCTAGTATGCAATCAGTTCAATTTGGTGGGAAAGATGTGGGGAATCCAGCGGACTCTCTCCATGGAAAATTGCAGTAATCTACTCTCAAACAATAACTAAAAGTATGTTCTTTCAGTTTTACTACTACAAAATATTTTTTGATTCGGTACAAAAGCCTACTAGACAAATTAATTATGCACCAGAGAAAAATCAGATTAGCTAACACAAGCAAACTATTTGCAACATGTAAATTATGTGTAGGAGATAGGTTGAAGTCAGAGTTTTTACACGGGTTCTAGAACACCCACTTTACTCCACGAAGCTTACATTACAATCGCTAATCTGAAAATAAAAGTTATTTTTCTACATCTAGGATAGAAAAGAAAGAGACTGGAAGAGGGAGAGTAATGGTTATGCCTTGATCTGGAGTGTGTGCTCCAGTCAGTCACACTCCTCTCTTGCTGTCCCAAAATGACAGATGGGCAGGGGTGGATTAAGAGGCAGACTAGCTCTTCTTTGCTCTATCTGCTCCAAGCTTACCCTTTGCTCTCTTAGTTGCTGTGTTCTTCTTGAGAAAGATAGGGCTAGAGCAGGAAGCAGATGGCTATTTTCAAGGATACTGTCCAATTGGGATGTGGCTAGGCAATGGCTTATGAAGTGCTTGCCCCATCTCTGGCATACCTAGGACTTTTCCAAGGCACACCGTGTGCCCCGTCACACAGCTTGAGAAGCACTGGGATAGGGGGAGAGAGTGAGCTCCCCCACAAATAAAAGAAAATACAGCCCTTTCTTCAAGCAAAACAATGTAGCAGGTAAACTATACATAATTGTTCAGAGTCCTTGGACTCTGAAGCCTCCTTCACGTCTCTCTCCTGATTCTTCTCTCCTGTTGGTTCCTGGTGGGACACTGTCCTCTTCTCTCTTTCTCTCCTACCTTAACTTCCCTTGGTGCTGTCCTTGGAGACTCTGCAGATTGCTCTTCAGATCTATCCCTGATGCTTGTATCAAGTGCCTACCTTCTTTCTATTCTGGAATTCAAAAATACTACAATATCTCCTTTAGGCTCTCTACCAAAGAGGGGTAAACCCTCTTTGATGGAGGTATGTTTTCTAAGGATCCATTTGCTCCCATCCCCATGAATGCAAGTAAAAAATTACAGTCAAACGTGTGCTAAATGATTCTCTGATTGGGGAGGTTAAGGATGCACCTGGGAGATAGGTCCTTCTCCACGCACAGTAATGTAACCCTCAGAGGGAGAATAAGGATGTACCTAGGTATTGGTTCCCTCCTACAGCCTTGAGTTAAAGTCTCTTATCTTTCTCTGTATCTCATAGACAGGCAGTTACCTCTCTCCTGGTGCACTGACTCCTCTGCTGCTCGCTCACAAAAGCTTCTTTGGTCCGACAGTCTTCTCTCCACTGTGTGCAGTCCTCTGCGACTTACGCCTGGCTGGCTTGGGGTGACTGCATCATGTGGTTGGAGGTTGAGTGGGTCACTTAGATAGTAATATTCAGACTGTGCTGGACCTTAACTAATCAGCAGAGCAGGGCTTGCCTGTCCATTGTGTGAGAATGTTCTTCGCACAGGTCCTAGCGCGAACTTCATTCCCACATGGTGAATCCTGGCTTTGTAATGCCAGCTTCAGAGGGAGCTGGGGAGGCCCGCCAGAGGCCCCGGCTCACCTCTGCACAGCCTCCAGTGTGAAGAGCAGCATGTTTCCTTATGCCAGCAGCTGTGTTCTCATGAAGCGTGCAAGTGCCGGGAAACAGGAAATGCCCTTTAACCTTTCCCGACACTGATGCACTTCACAAGAACACAGCTGCCAGCATAAGGGAACACGCCGCTCTTCACACCGGTGGCTGTGTAGATATGAGCCAGGGGGCCTCGAGCAGGCCTCCCTGGTTACCTCTGAAGATAATCAGACAGGTGTGGGGCTCTTTGGGGGAGGGGGGGCTAGGATAGGACTGGAAATGGGCTGATGGGGGGCTTGGATTGGAAATGGGTTGACTGGGGGGGGAGGCATGGACTGGAAATGGGCTTATGGGGGGACTGGGGCTTGAAGTAGGGTAATGGGGGCCTAGGACAGAAAATGGGCTGATTTGGAGGTGCTTGCACTGGAAATGGCTTGATGGGGGGCCTAGGACTGGAAATGGTTATGGTTATGGTTATGGTTAGGCATTTGATATACCGCCCTTTACTTATGCATCAGAGCGGTTTACATGTATATACTAACAGGTACTTTTATTCCCTTGTCCCCGAAGGGCTCACAATCTAAGTGTACCTGAGGCAATGGAGGGTTAAGTGGCTTGCCCAAGGCCACAAGGAGCAGCCATGGGACTAGAAATGGATTGATTTGGAGGTGCTTGCACTGGAAATGGGCTGAAGGGGGGCTAAGATAGGACTGGAAATGGTTGATGGAGGTCTAGGACTGGAAATGGACTGATGGGGCGGCTTGGGCTGGAAATGGGCTGATATGGGGGAGGCGTGGACTGGAAATGGGCTGATGGGGGACTGGGACTTGAAATTGGCTGAAGGAGAGCTTGGACTAGAAATGGGCTGATGAGGGGCTAGGATAGGACTAGAAATGGCTGATGAAGGAGCTAGGATTGGAAATGGGCTGATGGGGGGATGGAACTAAACGGGAGCAGATGCTGGGTGGGCTGATATTGGGGAAGGACAAAAAAGGGATGGGGCTGGGAGAGGGGAAAGATATTTTGTGTGAAAGGGAAGAAAAATCTACAATTGGCCAGGTATTGGGAGAGTAAGTGGGGATTGAGGATGGAAGGATGAAATCTGAGTGGATGAAAAAGAAATAAAGAAATGGAGGAAAGAGCAAAAGGGGAAGATCATTATGTTAAAGCAGATGTAGAGAGAGAATGGAAAAAAAACTAGAAGAGAAAATAAAGGGCAAATGGACAGCAGACAATGGAGAGTTAGCAGAAGACACGAAGAAAGCAGAAGAAAGCAACTAGAGCAATTGCTACTAAAAAATAAAATGCCCAAACAAAAAGAGGAAGGTGGATTTTCCATATCTTAGTCCCTTATCTTCTTTGGGAAAATCCCCTTGCCCCACTGTATTCACACATTGGATCATGCCCAATACCCTCCAGCAATTTTCCTCCCTGACCTTCCTTACCTCTGATTGCCAGGTTGAGACCTGGAACTCCACTCTGCTCTCCGCCCTCGACAAACTTGCCCCTGTCTGTCCTGTCCCCCCCCAACCCCCCCCCCCTCCTCCGCTGGCCAAAACAACACGCATGGTTTCACCACGGTCTTTTTCTGCATCGCTCCTATCTCCACCGTGCCGAGTGCCTGTGGGGTAAGCACCCCTCATCAGACTTCTTGGCCCACTTTCATCACTGTCATGCTCACTACCGGTTCTCTCATTCATGCCACCAAGCAATCCTACTATGCTAACCTAATTTCATCATCTTCCAATTCCGCCGGCCTGCTCTACACTGTCCTCTGTACACTGTCAGCCCCCCATTCCTCCGCACCCTCAGCTTCCCTATCCGCTTCCCCAGATCCTGCTCTTCTGGCATCCCATTTAGTGATAAGGTTCAAGATCTTTGCCTAACTTTTCCCACCTGCCCCCTCCCCTTTCTCCTACCATTCCAATCTCTCCCCCTTCCATCCATACCCCAGAGGGCCTTTCCCTATCTCATCACTGGTCCTCCTTCCGTCCCATAACCTACTCTGAACTAGTGAAGACTTTCTCCACCTCCCACAAGACTACCTGCCATCCCCTCCCACTGGCTCTCTGAGCCCTCCCTGGCTCTACCCCCCTCCCCTCATCCTCAGCATCTTTAATTTCATTCTCTCCTCAGGTTCCTTCCCATCTCCTTGGAAGCACACCTTGATCTGGCACATCCTCAAAAAAGCCTCATTGGGCCCATCCATCCCTACACACTGGCACCCCATTTCCAATCTCCATTTTCTTTCCAAACACCTGGAAAAACTGTTCTTTTCCCAGCTCTCTTCTCACCTCTATGCCACTCTCACCCTTCACTCTCGTCAATCAAGCTTTCGACCCAGTCACAGCACAGAAACCATCCTTCTCTCCTTTCTAAATGAACTCCATGTTTCCCACGATCGCAGTCCGATCTCAATAGCTGTCTCACGGGATCTGTCCTCCTTCTTCGATTTAGTTGATCACACTACACTCCTCACTCGCCTTTGTGGTGCTGGGATTGGTGGCTCTGTCCTTCGTTGGTTCCGCTCCTTTCTCACCTCTAGGTCCTTCTCTGTCTCCTCTGGTTCCATCACCTCACCAGCTGTCCCCCTACCCTGTGGTGTCCCCCAGGGTTCTATCCCTGCCCCCTTCTTTTCAGTGTCTTCTTGGCCCCCCTCACTCTCCTGATCTAGCAACATGATATCTCTGCATATTATTATGCAGATAATATCATTCTCTTACACCACACCAGCTCCACTGCTCCTGATATTACCCCTCTCAATGCCTGTCTCTCTTGCATCAATTCCTGGATGTCTTCAAACTTGCTCCATCTCAACTCTGCTAAGACTCTAGCTATCTGGTTTACTTTCAGTAGTCCTGTCCCTTCCTTAGCTCCTTCTCTCCTCTCCTCCCCATCCCCCTGGTCCCCACATTACATTACCTCAGTGTCACCTTAGAATCTGTCCTATCCTTTCACAATCATCTGTCCTCCATTATACGCCATTCCTTCTGCACCATGCATCAGATCCGTGCTGTCCATCCCTTTCTCACCACTCCATCCTTGGTCACACTTCTACTTTCTCTCTTGAATCCCGGATAGACTATTGCAATATCGCCCTCGCTGGTCTCCCACAATACCAGTTACGCAGGTTGCAACTTCTACAGAACACTGCAGCCCGTATTGTCATACATGTCTCCTGTGCAGATCACATTACTCCATTACTCATTCACCTCCACTGGCTTCCCATTGCCTTCCGAATCCAATTCAAGGTCTTAGTCCTAGCCATAAAGCCATTCACTCCAACATTTCACAATACCTCTCAGACCTGGTTCATCTCCACACCCCTCAATGCTCACTCCGGCTCATTCACTCCAACTGTATGTCCCTCCCCTGCCCCTCACAAGCACACTTGGAGTCCACCTGCAACTCTGCCTTCTTTTATCTTGGCCCCAAATTATGGAACTCCCTCCCCCTGGATTTGTGACTCTAACTCGACTTCACCAAATTTAAGTCAATGTTGAAAACCCATCTTTTCTGTTCTGCATTCAATCTCCCTCCCCTTCCCTCCATGCCAAGGCTGACCCCTTCCCTCTTCCCCTTGCTCTTCATGTCTCATTCTACTCTCTCTTTCCTATCCAAGTTATGACGTTCTTTTTCCTTTTCAGTAGTGTTTTATGTATTGTAAACTGCTCAGATGCTCATGTGTAGAGAGGTATATTAAAAAGCAAAAGATAGATAAAAATAAAAATACTTTTTTATTTTGAATTTATTAACTGGAATATGTCAGCTCTGGGAAATCTACATCGCTAATGTCTTTGCGTTTTGTTTAGTACAAGAGGAAATTAATTTCTAGTTTTATTTCTTCAGTGTCCATTTCCAATTTGGCTTTTGGAGCTCCCAGTTTAATTATTGTCTTCCTATTTCTAAATTGTGATCCCTTGTTCTTTGTTTGCTGATGGTCTATGTTTCGCATGTGTAACCAAGCTGAGATATTCTGTTCTTGTAGTTTCTCTTTGACAGTGCCACTTGTTCTCTTTCCCCAGTAACAGATGAATTGATATTCTCTGAGATGTATTGGTTTAATATTTGCAGTGTTGCCTTTTGATAGGTAGGGTTTGGTGCTTTGTGAGTCCTGGTAGTGCTGTTATGATATGGCGGGTTTGCTATGGGTTCTATATGGGCAGTGTTTGTAGTAGTTCCTAATGTGCCTTGCGGTTGGCACTGGAGTATAGTAATGTAGAAATCTAGTAGTCTTTCTTTATCCAGACACTCGTTAAGAAGCATGTTTACTAAGGGTCAGAGTCTATTCACAACGTAGATCTCCTTTGCACGTCTGGGCTGACCCATTGGGATGTCCATCCCTGCTATTCGTGTTTCAGAATAACCCAATGTAAGTTAGTGCATGTTAACATTACGCAAGTATTTATACAAATGAGGTCCCTTATGCAAATGAGGCATTGCAATGAGTCTCCGCACGTAGCCCCGCACCCCCCCCCCCCTTGGGCCACCCCTGCAGCACAGTCCACCTCTTTTCACTCCTTGGTCTGCTGTGAAGGAAAACCTTGGTTGCTCACTTTCTAGGCCCTTTATACCTCACTCCAAAAACACAATGATGGCTCCTCCTGCCTCCTGACTGAGAGTGTGGTCATTCTCCATTATATCACACTATATAGGCACCTATTCAGAAAAAAGGTGTATAGAAGAGATCCCAGCCCTTCTTAAGAGACAACAGCCAAACTCACTTTAAAAGAAGCCTGGCTGAGGACAAGGGCAGGCGCCAGGATCCAGGCGAGACAGGAAGGTCCTAGAAGTAGCTCATACTAGAAGTAGCTCATACTTCCAGTTGTCATTCAACTGTGACATGAAACCACGCGTAGGTCTGTCTTTTTTGCATTAGCTCCTCTTCTTTGGAACATGCTACCAGTTGATATATAATCAGATACCAACTACAAAATTTTAAAAAGCCCTCAGAACCCATTACTTTGTAAGGGCTTTTGGGGACATGATGGATGCAGAGGATCAGTCCCTCAATTGTTCTTGATTTCCTTCCTTCCTCTTGTTTTTCCTGACCCCTTTTTCTTTTTACCTTTTTCAGGAAAGGAATATGAGTAGTATAGTTTTATGCAAGAAATACTATTATTGAATTTCAATACATTGTTATAGACCTATTATTTTGTAAACTAGCCCTTTTGTTTCTTTTTATGTTCTGTCCTTGGTCTTTTTGTCTGTGGTCTTAGATGTTATTGTTTGGCTTTTAATTATATGTTCTCATAATTTTTAATATAAACCGCCTTGATGTATTATTTACCAAGGGCGGTATATCAAATTTAATAAACTAAACTAAACTAAACATGCTATTACAGAGGGACTCCAGAATTTTCCTCATTAGTGAGGCAGAGGGCATATTGCTCAGGCCTCTGCAACATCTGCTTTGAAGAAATCACAGAAATAAATTGTTTTTATTCAGAGACTGGCCTGGAAATTGGACTTAGCTGTGTGCTTGAAGAGTGAACAGATTTGATGCAGCCAGAGAAAGAAGAGAGTATCCCACTGAAGGTAGGCCGTGAGAGTTAGCTCTCCTCCCACCCAACGTTGCCCCAGAGGTCTGGAGCCTGGAGGTATGCCAGGTGTTCAGCTCCCCGGTCACCCTGAATGTTACAGTATGATGATCAATTACGCAGTTTTACAGGATTAATTGGGGGAGGGGGGAGTGTTGGAGTGATCCAGTTCCTGGCCAATGTTGCTGCCAAGCTGCACAGGAGGAGTCCAGCCACACCGCTGCGATAGGGAGAGTTGCTGCGATAACATGATTTTATTCGCAGTACCTCCCCCTATGAGCAGTAGCGCATCCAGAGGGCACACACAAAGCATGGCGGAAACACTGCTCGTGACTGTTGGGTTTAGTTATGAAAATCTCAGTTGGAGGGGGGGATTAGGAGCCTGAAAGTTAATTGAAGTGTGGGGACACAAGGCTAAAGGCTTGCCTGAGGTGATTAATATCCTTTCACTGGCCTTGCCAGTTTGACGTTAGCTGTGGCATCATGGTACCATGGCCGTTCTTTTCGTCTTCTTATTGCTCCCTAAACATTACATCCGAAACCTGGGGATCCTGGGGGAGGTGGGCGGAGGCAGACAGTTGTCCACCTACAGTATCTAAAGGCAGCCATGGGCTCAAAGCTGCAGCTGCAAGCTACTCGTCCCATACAGGTCTTACTCATTCGGGCTTATGACTGCTGCTTCACATTAGCCAGCAAAAGAAAGGGCCTAGAGCTTCCCGTTGGTTTATCCTACATGCTCCAGTTATGGTTGCTGCCTGAGAGCTCGATGCCGCAAAGTGTGTTGCCATTAGCACAGGCACTAGTGCAGTATTTATGCAGGATATTTTGCCCTAGTGTTGTCAGAGAAGACAGGAAGGGTTCTCACACGATCATAATCAATGCACAAATGCCTGCACTAACAGCATTTAAATGGATGGTAATGAATCAATTAGCTATGCAGCGCACAAGACCATAAGGCAGAGCTCAATGCCAGGATTTTAACAAGGTCTAAGGAGACATTAAGGGTTAGTTCCTAGGTCTTTGCTCAGTGCTGGTGAGGAATTTATGCCTATTTCTGGAGTGTACAACACCCACAACGTTTTTCTGGCTTTGCTGAAGAGAGTGCTGAAACAATATGGCAGTACGCTGGACTGCTATTTGGCGCATAAACAATAATAGTATTCTGCACGGAACATCTGCTCTGGATAATATTGGTGCACAGGATATAGTTGCTGCTAATGCAGACCCATGTTTGCCTGTGCTTGGCTTGCTCGCCTTGTTTAGTGCAAGTATTTTGCGCACAGCTCCTTTGTGTGCTGTTTGCTTACAGCATCACGGAGCAAAATGTCTGCACTAGCGGGCTGATGCAGCAAACTAGCACGGCC
Organism: Ichthyophis bannanicus; assembly: GCA_033557465.1. Taxonomy (NCBI): domain Eukaryota; kingdom Metazoa; phylum Chordata; class Amphibia; order Gymnophiona; family Ichthyophiidae; genus Ichthyophis; species Ichthyophis bannanicus. Next base: position 452,013,360 of record CM066037.1, read on the forward strand.
TTTAAGCACAGATACCGCCACTTTCAAGCACAATTACTGCCACAGCCAAATGCAGGAAAGAGAAGGACGTGCGCGAAAACAGCAAAGGAAAAACTAGCACACAATTAATGCCAATAGTATTATAGGCAAATGAGCTGGCCATAATAAAGTGGTATGCTAATCTTGCCTGCGCCCAATGCAGAGAAATGCGTAGAGTATTTTGCAATCAGCCTTAGCGCCAACATCACTATGCCTGTCAGTCCTGAACCCCCTCCCTCTCCCAGTACCTTTACAAATGAGCAGGAGCACTGCTCCTGCTCTCCCGCTCCTGCGCCGCCATCTTGAAAAACGGCAAGACCAGGCACCACCATTTTTCATGATGGTGGCGCAGGAGCGGGAGCATGAGGGCAGCACTCCCACTATTTGTAAAGGTACCAGGAGGGGGTAGGGGGGTTGGGGCTGTTAGGCTACCAGGGTTATTTTAGATTGGGTGGGTGGTGGGATTGAGGTCACTGGGCCACCAGGGATTATTTTTACTTGGGCGAGTGGGGGGATCAGAGCCGCTGGGCCACCAAGGATTATTTTTAGTTGAGCAGATGGAGGGTTCAGAGCTGCTGAGTCACCAGGGATTATTTTTAATTGGGCGGGGGGGGGGGGGAATCCAGGACCACTGGGCCACCAGGGTTACCCGCGATACCCCTGTTTCTCTGGGAGAGCATGCCAAACTTGCACCAATTTCTGTGTGCATGTGTTTGGCTTGCTCTCCCAGTTTAACACTGCCATTTGCGCACAGTTTAACGTGTGGCTAATTTGCCTATGAACTCCTTTCTGCGTGCGGACGCTAAAGTCGCGCACTATCAGTGCACTGCAGATAGGAATAAAAAGTTGATAGCACGTGACTTCAGCCTGTAATTTGCATTAGGAGACCCCATGCTAGAGGCTCTGCATCAAGCCATGAGTTTTAAATAGGAAGCAGCAAACTAGAGGTAAAGAGGAGGGAAGACCAGTGCTAACACAATCCTAACCAGCCATAGGCTGAGCATAGAGAGCCACTGGCAGAGCACCAAGAGCTGTGGAAAAGAGACACAAATCTCTTTCTTTTAAAGCCCTATCTTCAAATAACCTCATTCTGTATAAGCGAGATCCTATAGCCTGTTCCTGCCTCCATAGCATTGCCCAATAAAGGCTGTAGAGGGGTTGGTAACGTGAAGCCTCAGAAGTAGCTGCCTTGAAATTTTTCACCCGCTCTGTCAGTCCTTAACCTTAAAGGTTCAACTTTAAATTTAAAAAATCTCCCAGACTTGATAAGCCAGTGTTTGCTTGCCTTTGGACAGTGAATAGATAGAAAAAATCCTGTTTGGGAATTGATTAGTGACTAACGAGGGCAAATAGTGTTACCGTGTGGCTCATTTTCCATGATACATGAATCAACATCTATTATCGTCGTTAGTCTGGCTGTTTCTCTGTGAACGTTCATCTCTGGGATCAACATTTTTATTTTTCTGTTTATCCATCACACAGCTCAGACCTACAACCAACCCTAGAACAGCAGGGAAGGATCTGACCCTCAGGGTTCAGAGAAGCATCCATTTGCATTCTTTCAGAAGTGCCTGGAACTGGAGGAAGGAACCCTGGCAGAATATGAGTGTACTGCCAGCCAACCACAGGATGGCATCAGCCTAGGCTCCAAAGGAAGGTATCAGCTGCTCCAAGTCGGCAAATGTAAACAGCAGCACAAGGCTTACCGAGAAGTGTTATGACTAATAGGCCAATGCAGAAAGCAGGTTATCAACATTTCACGCTTATTTGCAGCGTACCGATAGCACGCGACTTTTATCTCCAGCATGCAGAAAGGGGCTCATATACAAATTTGCCATGCATTAAACTGTGTGCAAATGGCAGCGCTAAACTGGGAGAGCAAGCCAAACACATGCGCACAGAAGTCGGCGCTAGTTTGGCATGCTCTCCCACAGAAACAGGGGTACCGCGTGGCTAATTTGCATATGAGCCCGACAGTATTTTGATGGCATCGGGGGCTTTCTCTGATGCTCCAGGCATTGGGGAAAGCCCCCGATGCAATCAAAATACTATTGGGGATCTGGGGCCCCTGACAGAAAGCAAATCCCTGGTGGCCCAGCGGCCCCAATCTTCCCACCCGCCCAAGTAAACATAAGCCCTGGTGGCCCAGTAACCCTGATCCCCCCCACCCTCCTATCCAATCAAAACTAACCCTGGTGGCCCAATGGCCCAAACCCCCACCCGCCCAATTAAAAATAATCCCTGATGGCCCAATGGTCCCGAATCCCCCACCCCTGCAGCGCCATCTTGAAAAATGGTGGTTCCTGGCCCTACGTGGTGCATCCTGGGACTGCAATATAAGGTAGAAAATGCCTTATATGGCAGTCTGACTTTTCCCAGTACATCCCAGGATGCACTGTGCAAGGCCAGGTGCTGCCATTTTTCAAGATGGTGACGCAGGAGCATGAGCATGTCGGTAGCACTCCCGTTCATTTGTAAAGGTACCGGAAGGAGGGAGCTCGGGGCCGCTGGATCACCAGGATTATTTTTAGTTGGGCAGGTGGGTGTTCGTGGCCGCTGGGCCACCAGGATTATTTTGGGTTGGGTGGGTGGAGGGATCGTGGCTGCTGGGCCACCAGGGATTCGCTTTCTGTCGAGGGCACTGTCCCCCTCAACCGTATTTTGATGGCATCGGGGGCTTTCCTCCATGCTTGGCTCATCTTTGATATTTCCCCTTGGATGATTCAGGTATTGGGGAAAGCCCCCAATGCCATCAAATATTGTCAGGGGGCATGCACTAGATGTTTAAGCCACCTCAAGACTAGGCGTAGAGATAATGGCGCTAAGGCTTGTTTCTCTACGCCTCTCTACGTGTTTCTCTGCATCAGGTGCAGGCAATATTAGCATAGCATTGTGTTATGTGCAGCTCAGTTGCCTATAAGTTAAATAAATTTAAATATTCTTGGTGTTAATTGTACACTAGTTTTTCCATTGCTGTTTACGTGCATGATTGTCTCTTTTCTACATTTGTCAGTGGCAGTAATTGTGCTTAAAAGTGGCGTTATATGTGCTTAAATTCTGCGCTAGTTTTCTGCATCGGCTCGTAAGTTACGGGGGAGATGGAATATGTGTGGCAAACAAAAGAAAGCTGAGCTGCCCACATGGGAGCGAGCAAAGCTAAGTTCTCCGTCCACAGCATCTAAAACCAAAAGAAGGGTAATTTTGCAAGATCACAGCCTGCTTTAACCTAACTAGGAAATTGCCTAGAATGGCAGCTTTCTTTTTCTTTAGTGCCATCAAGTCATTGTTGACTCCTAGTGACCCAGCTACCTCTGGGTTTTCCTGGCAGCATATCATGGAAGTAGATTGCCAGCCTTTTCTTCTGAGGCAATGGAGGGTAAAGTGACTTGCCCAAGGTCACAAGGAGTGTTAGTGGGACTCAAAGCCTTGATCTTTGAGGTATTAGGTAGTTGCCCTAACCACTAGGCTATTTCTCCACTCTATGGCAGCTTTTGGGGGACAGTAAATAGCAGCTGCTATCAAAGCAGAATAATAGATCCCGACAGACAATTCAAAGAGCCTTTAGTATGTACTTTTACCTGCTATTTATCCATGTGAATGGCTTTTGGAAATTCCCTGCATTATATAGGTCCATATAAAACAATGTTTAATATTTAAAAGTGTGATACCCATCTATGCAGAAACAGGATTGTTCAGGCATGGGAGATGCTGAGATAATCAATCATGTTTGTCGAGTTTACAGTAATTATAAAAATCTCAGGGGAGGGGCCTATGAGCATGACAGATAATTGAGGGGGGGGGGGGAGTATGAGACTGAAGGCTGGCCCAGGGCATCACAGCTTTGCACTGGACTTGTGCAAGACTGACTGAATATTGGCTTCTCCCCTAGAGTTTGTGAGTACTTCAGAAATATAGAAAGATACCAAATGCTTGTGTCCTGGAAAGACTCCTCTTTTCTTACTTAAAAGTAGTAATTTCACAGTCTGTTTCTTCCCAGACTATATAAGGTCCCTTATTAAAGATAAAGAGTGGTTCAGTCCTGTGTACCCCTCTGGATACAGGCTATTTGAGTTCTGCCAAGGAGGGGAAGGTGCACAAAGACCCTTGGAGGGAAATTAGCAGTCTTCCTCAGGACAGTGGTGTAATAGGAACTAAGGAGCTCTCTTGTATATCTAGAGGAGAGGAGTCTGAGTGTCCTGCTGGCTGTCATATGGAGTGAGCTTCACAAAGATATGGGATCCAGAGGGAGTTTCCATCTTGAAACAAGCATTCCCTGTGCTGGGAGAGGAGTGAGAAACTAATTATACTTTCTTGGTGATCAGGTAACGATCAACCACTTAATCGAAGTTATGGAGCTGGAAGTAAAGGTGGAGTTCTGTAATGGAAAGAGTTTTCACAACCTGTGAGGAGCAACCAGTGAATGAGGGTGTTATATGGATTTGCCCCTCAAATGTAAAACTAACAAGGTATGAAGTTCCAGGTGGGAGACTTTTTAGCCACTCCTGGTTTTGAACTTCCATCCCAAAGCAGTGCCTATTTGTAGCTCCTGATTTTACCCTTGAAATCAGTGTTGCAGGTCTCATAATACATCAGATTGGGGTTGTCAGAAATCCAGGACTGGCCTAAAATCTCCTTCCAGGAACTGGGCAGCTCTGCTAATGCGGAGGAGCAGATGGAAAGGACTGAAATGTGTTGATACATTTCAGCCAGCTTCTAACGTATGGATGTGAATAGTCTGTCTGTTCTTCTATAAATAAGATTATATGTCCCCTTTCCATCTCACACTCCCATTGTCAAGAGCTCCTGTGCTTAGAGTAAACCAGGACTACAGGTGTTTGCACCTGTTTGCCTAGAGTTCATGAAAGGATTAACCCTTCCCTGCTTCAGTGTACACATTTAAACATGTGAGTGTAAAAAAATCTCAGATTTAACTTACTATTACTACTACTACTATTCATCCAGGAATCTAGGCCCATATCCCAGCCTGCACGTCTGACATTGCTGTCTGGACATCCTGCCACCATCTGAAATTGAACATGGCCAAGTTGGAGCGCCTTATCTTTCCCCCCTAAATCTACCTCCCCCCTTCTTACTTTCTCACTTTCTGTGGATAACACTATCATCCTCCCTGTTTTCTCAGTTTTCCACCCTGGGGACATCTTTGATTCTTCTCCCTCTTTCTCTGCACACATGCAATAGATAGAGGAACAACAGGTTTTAGCTAACTTCAGCAAAATTTGTCCCCTCCTTTCTGAACACACTACCAAGGTCTTTATACATTCTTTAGTCACCTCCTGTTAGACTATTGAAACTTTAAGAACATAAGATATGCCATACTGGGTCAGACCAAGGTCCATCAAGCCCAATATTCTGTTTCCAACAGTGGCCAATCTAGGTCATATGTACCTAGCAGTTTCCCCAAGAGACACAAGTTCCACAATGCTTGTACTGGGTCAAGCATTGATATCTTCGGTCACTTCTTAATAATGGTTTATGGACCTTTCCTCCAGGAACTTGTCCAAACCTTTTTTAAACCCAGCTACTTTTTCTCCATGGACAAGCAGGATTCGTCAGCCACACCTGGTGACGTCCTCCGACGGTGCCGTACAGAAGTTCTCTCCTGAACTCAGAAAGGTAGACCTTTCTGAGCATGAGTCAATAGCCCAACCCACCAGCCCATCCCTAGCTAGCCAGTCTTGTTTCTTTCGCCATGCCTTCAACACGGATTCCTGTTCTCCTTAACAACAATCTACCATCTGGAAAAAAGAAAATGAAAGAAACCTTCAGAATAAGAAACAGTACTTACGGATCAGAAGATGCCAAAATCCGTAAAGTCGGGGTTTAAAAAGTGTTCTCTATGCGCCAGGAAGATGAACTGCACAGACGCCCATGACCTGTGCGTGTGATACCTGGAGGCAAATCACCAAGTTGCCGACTGCCAGCATTGTGCAAAAATGAACCAACCAGGGAAAGCTCAACGCTGGATTTAGTGCTCACCAACGGTGTGAGCATGTCGAATGTCTGGGTGGGTGCCCCTGTGAGCAGTAGCGATCATCACACGGTGTGGTTTGAGATAAAAGCCAAGGTGCAGTCCAATCATAGCAAGCTCAAGGTCCTAAACTTCAAAAACACTGACTTCAGTAAAATAGCCAAGTACCTGAAGGAGGAGTTGGCAGGGTGGAAGGGGATGAGGGAAATGGAATTGCAATGGGCTAAACTAAAGGTGGCAATAAAAGGGGCAACAGATAAATATGTAAGGGAAGTAAATAAAAACAAGAGGAGAAGGAAACCTATTTGGTTCTCCAAAGAAGCAGCTGCTCAAATAAAGGCAAAAACCACAGCTTTCACAAAATTCAAAAGCCTGCAAACAGAAGAACACAGAAAGGAATACAGGATCAAACTAAAAAAGACACAAAGAGAAATAAAGAAAGCAAAATAAAAGGCAGAGGAAAAGATGGCTAAAGATGTGAAGTGTGGCGACAAAAGACTTTCTTCAGGTATATTTGGGAGAGGAGGAAAATCAGAGATGGAACTGCAGGACTCAGAAGTGCTGAGAACGGATTCGTGGAAAGTGACATTGAAAAAGCGAAATTGCTAAACAAATACTTCTGCTCTGTTTTTACTAAAGAAAATCCTGGAGAAGGTCCATCTGTGACTCCCAAATATAAAAATGGGAATGAAGTAGATACCATACCATTCACAGAAGATGAGGTGTTAGAACAACTTGCAAAACTGAAAGTGGACAAGGCTATGGGACCAGATGGGATACATCCCAGTATACCGAAAGAGCTCAGGAGAGGTTCTTGCAGGGCCATTAAAGGATGTTTTCAACAGATCCTTGGAAACAGGAGTAGTTCCTCAGGACTGGAGAAGGGCGGTTGTGGTATCTCTTCACAAAAGTGGTGACAGGGAAGAAGTGACAAACTACAGGCCCGTAAGCCTTACCTTGGTGGTGGGAAAAGTAATGGAGGCGCTTCTGAAAGAGCGTTTCATGATCCGAGGCAACATGGTTTTACCAAAGGGTGGTCTTTCCAAACAAATCTGATTGAGTTCTTTGACCGGGTGACTAGAGAATTAGATCAGGGGCATGTGATGGATGTCATCTACCTGGATTTCAGCAAAGCCTTTGATACTGTTCCTCATAGGAGGCTTATCAATAAACTCAGTAGTTTGGGGATGGGTCTCAAGGTGGTGAACTGGATCAGAAATTGGTTGACTGACAGACGACAGAAGGTGATGGTAAATGGAGCTCACTCGGATGAAAGGAGGGTGATTAGCGGGGTGCCCCAGGGTTCCGTCCTGGGCCCGGCACTATTCAATGTGTTTGTGAGTGATATTGCTGAAGGACTGCATGGAAACGTCTGTCTTTGCAGATGACACAAAAACTTGCAACAGAGTGGACTCCCCAGACGGACATGAGGAAAGATCTACAAAAGCTGGAAGAATGGTCTAATGCTTGGCAGTTAAGATTTAATGCGAAGAAGTGCAGTGTCATGCACTTGGGAAGCAGAAATCCAGGGGAAATGTACACGATAGGGGCGACAGGTTGGTGTGCATGGACCAGGAGAAGGACCTTGGTAAGATCATTTCTGAGGATCTCAAGGTGGCAAAACAGTGTGACAAGACAGTGGCGAAAGCCAGGAGGATGTTGGGTTGCATACAAAGAGAAATTACCAGCAGAAAGGAAGAGGTACTAATGCCACCGTATAAGTCACTGGTGAGGCCTCACTTGGAATACTGTATTCAGTTTTGGAGACCATATCTTGCAAAGGATATAAAAAGACTGGAAACTGTTCAGAGGAAGGCAACCAAAATGATTTGGAGCCTGCGTCAGAAGCCTTATGAGAAGAGACTTGAAGACCTAAATATGTACACTCTGGAGGAGAGGAGGGACAGGGGAGATATGATTCAGACCTTTAAATACTTAAAGAGAAATAATGAACAAACAAACCTCTTCCAAAGACGGGGAAGCTGTAAAACTAGAGGGCATAACATGAAGCTGCAAGGGGGTAAATTGAAAGGCAATGTCAGGAAATACTTTTTCACTGAAAGGGTGGTGGATGCTTGGAATGCCCTCCCAATGGAAGAGGTGGAGGCAAATACAGCGACAGAATTCAAAATGGCATGGGACAGACACAGTGGATCCCTTTACAGCAACAGGATAAAATGAAAATAAACTTAACTATCTAATTTCTCAACATACAGGGGTGTCCTACACAGAGCGGTGGTTCACCCCTAAAACAAAGACATGGGGGAGGGGTAGCCAGCACGGAGCAGCAGATGCACCTACTCTTGCCATCTTACTGGGCAGACTAGATGGACCATACTGGTCTTTATCTGCCGTCATTTACTATGTTATTATGTCCCCCAGAGCCCGCAGATCGAGGAACCACGCCTTGCAGGACTTTCTTTATGCTCTTTCCCCTCCAGAGACCTTGCACGTGGCTACGGATCAGGTTGCGACCCAGGATGCGCCCCCGAGGCCTCCATCCCTGGTCTCATGGCTCTGGCTGCACCCAATGCTTCTGCTATTGCAGAGAAGACCGCCTGCAGTGCTTCAGGAGCCCAGCAGATTTCTTTTCCTTTTGCTCCTCCCATCTCTGCCCACTCGGCTGTGATTGGTCCAAGCTCCGCCCACTCCACTGTGATTGGCCGACACCAGAATCATCACCAGAGAATCATCGGGACCTCCCCTCTTGTTTCTCGCTGGTGTCCTCTGAATCATCTCTCTCCTCTTCAATTCATTTAAAATTCAACCACATGGCAAGTCTTTTTATTTATTTATCCAGATTTGTATACCACTTTCTCCTTCAATCAAAGTGGTTGTTTACACAGGTTGGGACAACATTAACAGGGGCGACAGGACATACATTACGTTAGTGTTGGGCTACCATAGATAGTGGTTGTGATTGTCGTACATAATGGTTGGTGTCATTGTACCTTCCGGCTAGTGGAGGGGTCTGCAGGATGTTTGGTCATAGCATTCCGTAAATAGGTAGGTTTTCAGGGATTTACGGAAGTTTTTGAGGTCCTTTGACCGCAGTCCGTCTGGGAAGGAGTTCCAGAGGGCTGGTGCCGAGAGGGATATGCCTCTGTTTGAGGTCACTTGTCTTGTTTTGTGATATCCAGCGGGTATGCGGAGTCTATTGTTGCTGTTGGTTCTCCTGGGTCTTTTGATTGTGTCCTTGGTTATTAAAGTGTGGAGGACTTCTGCCGTGCATAGGTGTATGATCTTGAATATATTTACTATTGTTTTGTATTTTGCTCTTGCAGATATTGGTAGCTTGTGTAGTTCCTGAAGTACAGGTGTAATGTGCTTATGTTTGGCTGTGCCAGTTATGAATCGGGCTGCAGTGTTCTCTACTAGCTGGAGTGGATGGGTGGCCTGCTTAGGAAGTCCTTGGAGTAAGGAGTTTCCATAGTCCAGTATCGGGGTGATGACTGCCTGGCATACAGTGCGGAAATGGTCCTGGCTGAGGATTGGTTTGAGTCTCCATATGAGCTTCATTCGCTGGTATGCCTTTGCTGTGGTTTTGCTTATATATGTCTATAGATTTAAATTAATGTCTAGGGTGACACCTAAGTATTTCACTTCATCCTTTATTGTTATTGATCGGTTGAGGATCCTGATGGATGTAGGTGGATCAAAGTTGGGATTCCTGGTTATGATCATTGCTTCTGTTTTGTCAAAGTTGACTCTCAGGTTGTTTTCAGTGAGCCAGTTGTTCATGTCTTCAAGGCAGTGAGTCATGGGGCCATATCCAGGTTTAGTGTGTTTATTGGGGCATACACCATAATGTCGTCGGCATAAATGTAATATTGTAGTATGTGGCGCTTGATAATGCCGCAGATCAGTTGGATGTAGATGTTGAATAAGATGGACGAGAGTGCTGATTCTTGTGGTATTCCTTGGTTGATAGGGAACTGTGATGATTTTCCCTGGGTACATTTAATCTGCTGCATTCTGTTGCTTAGATAAGATGTGAACCATTTCATTGTATTGCTGCATAGCCCGGATCTCCCGCAGTTGGTTTAACATTATTGTATGTGAGACTGTGTCGAATGCCACTGAAATATCTATGAATACTAGCAAAAATCCATTTTTTATATTGTCTATTCCCTTCATCAGATTGTCAAAAAGGGATATGAGTAGTGTTTCCACGTTATGCTGTGGTTTGAAGCTATGCTGCTGCGGGTCTAAAGGGGCTTGCAGATCAATGTAGTCCTGAAGTTGCCTCTGTGCTACCTTTTCAATAACCTTTGATATGAAGGGTAGGCTGGATATGGGGCGGGAAGATTTTGGGTCCGTGAGGTTCTGCCTTGCGCCTTTGAAGACTGTGCGTATCATGGCTTGTTTAAGCACCTGTGGTATGTGTCCTAAGGACTCCGTTAAGATTTTGTGGATGTGTTTGGATAGCTGTTCCTTGGAATTCTTGATCCATTCCAATGGGCATGGATCTAATGGGGACATAGTTGTGTTCAGGGCATTCACAATGTCTTCTATGTGCTGTACTGTTGGTAAAGAGAAATCTTTCCAGGTTTGCTGGTTTTCAGTCCATTTTTGATTGTGTGTCGCCTTATCACTATCTGGGACTTTCTCGGTATTTTTGCTCATTAGGTAGTTGAGGATCGATATAGTGGGTGCTGTGCCCATTGTTATCTTTAGTAAGTTTTTTTACAATGCTAAAGAGTTCTCTTGACTTGTTGGCTGCTCTCATAATGAGGTTGGTATGGTGTTGCTTTTTGTGTTCATTGATCAGATTGTTGTAATTTTGCTGTGCAGTTCTGTACTGTTGCAGAGTGTCTGTCACTTTGCTTCTCCATTTTCTCTCCAGTCTTCTGAGGAAGCGTTTTGCTTCTCTGATTGTGTTGGAGTACCAGGGGGCATTGTATCTCTTGTGGGTAGTAGGGTTATCCTTGCTTGACGCTGATACGGCCTTGGATATGATTTGGTTCCATTTGTCTATTGTTTCATCTAAGTTGTTGGATTCTTGTTGTATGTGTGGCATTATTTCCTTCAGGAAGGCTTCTTTGTTGTAAGTTTTGAATCTTCTTGTTGTGTTATACTCTTCATGGGTGTGAGTTGGGGCCTTTAGGCGTAAGTTGAATGAGAGGATGTGGTGATCTGACCAGGGGACTGGTGTAGGTGTTGGGTTTGAGAACTGGGTTTGCTTGGATAGTTGTGTTGGAATGAAGATAAGGTCCGGAGTAGTCCCATGTTGGTGTGAGGGTGCATGGACCGTTTGTGTGTAGTCAAGAGCTTCTAAGGCTTTGAGGAAGGCTCTAGTATCCTTTGATGCTGCAGATGTGAGGTTGTAGTCACCCAGTGCGATGAGTGGTTTGTGTTGATTGTGGATTGCGCATATTGATTCCAGTATCACTGATAGATGATCGTCCTTGGCATTGGGTGGCCTATACGTGAGGCAGAAGCTTATGTGGTGATTGGCTATGATTTAGAGTTGTTGACTCTGGAGAGCTGAGTGTGGATAGGAGCTTAAATTTGTAGCTTCTCCTGGCCAATATTAGTGCTCCTCCTCCTCTTTTGTTTGTTCTGGGACAGCTGAAGGCTGTGAAGTCAGGTGGGGTAACCTGGTTTAGTAAGACTAGGTCTGTTTCTGCAAGCCAAGTCTCAGTGATGCATACTATGTCCAGTTTTTGGTCCAAAATGTAATCGTTGATGGTTTGTAGTTTGTTCCTAATGGATCTGACATTCAGTAGTGCGCAGTTAACATCAGTGACGAGTACTGGGTTGCTGGGCACTTTTTAAAGGGTGGTGTTCAACCAAGCCTGTGCTTTTTGTGTGGTGTTTGCTTGTTGAGATATTGGTCTTGGTGTGGTGTAATGTAACTAGGTGCAAATGGTGTGTGGGCCTGTAGGTATGCGTTGCGTGGTGGTAGTGCTGGAGATCTAGTTTGGGTTGCTAGGAGTAGCAGTGATAGGTAGAGAAGATAGTGGTGGTTTATCACGGACATGTTTGCTCACTATGGAGTGTGCCTTGGAGAGGTTGGTGTTTCTTTCTCCCGTACTTGCTGGAGCCCTGTTGCTTTGCTTCTTGAGGTGGGGGGTCCTCGGTTGTACCTTGCTTTTTGGGGTTATTGGGCGTGTTATGTGCGGTGCTGGGCTGGAGTAGCGGTGAGTAAGTTGTGGCAGTACCTTTTGGTTCTTGTTGGAGTTGGGCTGCGTCCTTGATCAGCTGTTTCCTTGTGCTGGCGTTGTCCGTTGTTCCGGGAGCGAGTGCCTTAGTGCCCCGCCAAAGGGCCCTCTGGCGAGGCCCTCTGGCGCGGGTACCCCCGCTGCTGCCGCTGCTTTTATTGCGGTCTGGTGTGTCCGGTGAGCCCCGATTGGGCTGGAGCCTCAGAGCGGGAGAGATGCTGGCCTCCCGCTCTGGCGCTCTACCCCGATGGGGGAGCTGCTTGACCCAAGATGGAGTTGGTGCAATTGTGGAGTTCCTGTGCTGCTGCCACTGCTTTTATTGCGGTCTGGTGTGTCCAGTGAGCCCCGACTGGGCTGGATCCTCAGAGCAGGGGAGATGCTGGCCTCCCGATCTGGCACTCTACCCCGATGGGGGAACTGCTTGGCCCAAGATGGAGTTGGTGCGTCTTCTGCCAGTGTTGCTATGCTCACATAACCCCTCTTCTCAAGTCATTTCATTGACTCTCTATTTCCACATCCAGTTCATACTTCTACTGAGCTACAAGTGCATTCATTCTGTGGCTCCTCATTACTCTCTTATCTTATCTCTCCCTACACTGCTCCTGGGGAACGCCACTCATCAGGAAAATCCCTTTTATCTGTGCCCTTTTCTTCCACTTTCATCTCCAAACTTCCTTTGTTCCAACTTGCTGCACCATTGCCTGGAACAGACTGCCTGAGTCAATATATCAGGCTCCATCTCTGGTTCTATTCACATCCAGGCTATAAACAAACCTCTTCAAGGTTGCTTTTGGATCAGGGCCCAGCCTCCCCTGCTCCCTCTGAAGCTACTCAGACAGGCACGGGGCTCTTCGGGGGTGGGGCTAGAATAGGACTGGAAATAGGCTGATGGGGGGAGCTTGGACTGCAAATGGGCTTATGGGGGGCTAGAATGGGACTGGAAATGGCTGATGGGGAGCTAGGATTTAAAATGGGCTGATGAGGGGTTTGGACTGTCAATGGGCTGATGAGCGGCCAGGATAGGACTGGAAATGACTGATGGGGGGATAGGATTGGAAATTGGCTGATGGGTGGGCTTGGAGTGGACATGGGCTGATGGGGGGCTAGAATAGGATTGGAAATGGCTGATGGGGGACTTGAAATGAGCTGATGGGGGGTTAGGATTGGAAATGGGCTGATGGGGGGCTGGAATAGGACTGGAAATGGCTGGTGGGGGGCTAGGATTGGAAATGGGATGATGGGGAGACTAGGACTGGAAATGGGCTGATACAGGGGCATGGGAGAATGGGACTAGAAGGGAGCAGATGTTGGGTGGGGCTGGAATTAGAAGGGAGCTGATGTTGGGGGAGGACTAAATGGGGATGTGGGTGGAGGAATGAGGATGGAGAGAGGAAAAGATATTTTGTGTGGGAGGGAAGAAAAATCTATGATTGGCCGGGTATTGGGAGAGTAAGTGGGGATTGAGGGTGGAAGAATGTAATTTGCATGTATGAAAAAGGAATAAAGAAAGAAATGGAGGAAAGAGCAAAAGGAGAAATATCAGTATGTTAAAGCAGATGTAGAGAGAGAATGGAAAAAAACTAGAAGAGATCGGAAAGGACAAATGGACAGCAGATAATGGAGAGATGGCAGAAGACACGAAAAAAAAACAGAAGAAAGTGACTGGAGCAATTGCAACTGAAAAATAACATGCACAAACAACAAAAGGTAGAAAAATACTTGTTTATTTTGAATTTATTATCTGGAATATGTCAGCTCTGGGAAATGTACATCGCTAACGTCTTTTCATTTTTGTTTAGTACAAGAGGAAATTAATTTACAGTTTTATTTTTCCAGTGTTGTTGAACATTCCAAGTTTGGCCTTTGGTGTTCCCAATTTAATTATTGTTTTCCTATTTCTAAATTTTGATCCCTTATTCTTTGTTTGGTGACGATCTATGTTCTGCATGTGTAACCCAGCTGAGGTATTCTGTTCATGTAGTTTCTATTTGACAGTGACACTTGTTCTTTTTCCCCTGTAGGAGATGTATTGGTGTTCTCTGAGATGTATTGGTTTAATATTTGCAGTGTTGCCTTTTGATTGGTAGGGTCTGGTGCTTTGTGAGTCCTGGTAGTGCTGTTATGATACGGCGGGTTTGCTATGGGTTCTAAATGGGCAGTGTTTGTAGTACTTCCTAATGTGCCTTGCGGTTGGCACTAGAGTATAGTAATGTAGATGTTTAAGTCTCAGCCCAGTTTTAGAAACTTGGACATCTCTAAAATGTACAGCCACACTAATGGCCACATAGATGTGCCCGCTACAAAAACCTGGGGTGGGGATGTCTATCCTACGCTGAATGCACATCCATACAAGCTATCTTGCATGCAAGGACGAGTATCAGCACGCTGAACTGAAAACAAGTGTCCTTATTTCCCTCCAGTTTTCAATATCATCAAGAATAGGGTGTATCAGAGTACCTTCTTTTCTATGTCCTCCAGCTGTCTTGATAGCAGAATGAGAGTTTTCCTGACACCTATTTGTGCCCCAGGATAGGAAAAGGTTCTGAAATTGGGTGCACCCATCATGTTGCCTAAACATCCTGGTTATGTCTCTTTGTGACTTGAATGTTCTTGCACTATTTATTTATTTTTATACTGCACTCTTTAGAATCAGTGCTGTTTACATGTATACTAACAGGTACTTTTTATTCCCTTGTCCCTGAAGGGCTCACAATCTCAGTGTACCTGAGGCAATGAAGGGTTAAGTGGCTTGCCCAAGACCAGGTCATGGGACTAGAGACCCCAGTCCCTCTGGCCTGAAGTTGCTTGTCCCTGTGTGGGAATTGAACCCCCAGCCTTCTGGTGTGAGGTAACCTGTCCCAACCACTGAGCCACTAGGGATATCTATAGATCCTGCTTCTAAAGTGGTTCAAGGGGTGTCTCCATAATTTGGACATCTACAGGCCCGTTTTCAGACATCCAAAGAACGAATAGGACTTCTAAAATAACTCTTATATGATTACTCTGATGTTGAGAAAAAAGATTTCCTCTGACAACACAATTTAGTATTTAATAAGACTAGTACTGGCCAACACAGGTCTCACATGTCTGGAATATGAAAGAAGGTGGTCACAATCAGGGGCAACAGGCTGATTTTGACTGTCTTCTCGCTGGTTATCAACCCAGCAGATCGCTCCAGTCCTTACAGCAGAGTCTATTGTGAATACCTGGGCCAGGAGAAGTTAAGCTGGCCACAATTAGAAGAACTGCATTTACAGTAGCTATTTCGTTCTATTTGCCTCAAACATGATCCTTCCTGATCTGCATTTTGAAACTATTTGATGTTCTGGCAGAAAGTTGTGCTTTGAAGCGGTTTATATTTTGTAGTTCAGTTTGCGATGGGATGAATTCTAGTCCTGTTTTATGAGTTATGCTATATTTGTTTTCTTTTACTATGTATGTATATCTCTCTGTTTTTATTGTAACTCGTCTTGAGTTGTCCTGGTTGAGCAAGTATATCAAGTTTCCATTAAATAAACACATTTAATTTTAGAATTAAATGCAGGACATTGAAGAAGTCCAATAGTATAACAAGGTTCAACAAAGGATTAGACATGTTTATGAAAAATAGGTCGGAGACTATTAGACACAACAATTATAGATGTTACCTTGGATTCAGGGTTGCCCTAACCTGTGACTGCTGGAAACTGAAAGGGGAGGGTGACCGACTCAAAAAGAGCCCCATTTCATATATGCCTCTCCTAATCTCCCACTGTTTGACGCAGCTGAAGGTAGGATGCTGGGTTAAATGGACTTTGGGTAGCACGGCAGTTCTTATGTTCTTATACTCTCCCAGTCAGCGGCAAGGCCAACTAAATAAGTGTGTTGTTTTTTTTAAAATGGGGGCCATTTGGTCATTTTACTTGGAAAATGGCCAATGTTGTACCTTTAGAAAACGAAAGTGATTTGAGGCAGAGTGAGAGCAGGCGAAAAACTTCTACACTCAGCGGCTAAATGAATCCGTTAAGGAGGTCATTTTATAAAGTCATTTCCGTGCATGTTTGGGCACAGAACATTCCAGTAGGTGTGCAAAGGGGTGGGGCATGGGTAGAGTGTACAACTGTGCATACAGATTATAAAATGCTATAATTTAGGTGCATATCTAAACATTATAGGAGCAAACATTTAGAAGAGCTGCAGGGCTGGCATAAATGTCCATGCCTGCAATGTAGGCATGAAATCTGCCACTTAAGTTAGTATTTTATAAAGACAAGTAGGCGACCACTTATCTTCATAAAATTGCCTTAATATAGAAGCCTCAAAATATGCTTAACCTGGGTACCCCCTTATAAAATTGCCCCACACACGTCTACATGCCTACAGGTAAATAACAATTATACCTTTCAATGGACAAGAAAGCCGTCTAAAGTTATATATAAATATTCAGGGTGTCATTTAAACATCTTAGCCCACTGAAAATACATATAAATTTAAACGCCCCTGAATATTGACTGCTATTGACTATATTTTTGGGGGGAGAGGGAGCAGATATTTCTTCCTGAATCTTGGGGCATGTTTATTGAAGGTTAATGTATGTTAAGTAACGTTAATGCATCTTAAGTGCTTCTACTGCCCATTCATTTCTATGGGCCATTGCAGCACTTAAGCACATTAACCTTTAGTAAGCATGCCCCTTGGGCTTTTAGCTTGGTCAGGGTCAGAACCAGAACCAGGCTCTGGCTCCATAAGCCTTCATTTGCAACTACTGGGGGATTTTTCATTTTATATTCCTTCCTCTGCCCCAAAAATACTCATTTGTGCCACTGCTGTGACCATCCTGGGCCAGGCACAGGACCGTACCTAGCTCTGTGCGAGCGGTGTGGCCACACAGGGCGCAAAGGCTTAAGGGGCGCATTTCAGCTGTCTGCCGTTGCTTGCCGCTGCCACTTTTTCTTCTTTCAGTGGTGGCAAGCAATGGCAGACAGCTAAAATGTGCCCCTTAAGCCTTCTCGCGGCACACTAAACAGATCTGTCCCTCCCTGCTCTGACGCGGTGTCAGTGCGGGGAGGGACAGATCTTCTTAGTGCACCGGCAACTTGCATATCGGGTGTACCTCTTCTTGCCTGCTGTGGGGGGGGCAAACGCCTGATGTGCAAGTCGAACAGGGCGTGATTCACACTTGGTACGGTCCTGGCCAGGCACCATGTAGTTTGGCTCCCTTTGGAATCTTAAAACCATGGTTCCTGTCTCCAACCATCTAGGTGTCACTCTCATATACTTAGCACAACTCCCTCATACACACATCCCCAGCAGCTACCTCTGCAGCATGTTCAGCCCTGGCCAGCCCAGGAAACAAAAAAACCTGACTTGTGGATCAAATCAGGTCCTCTGCAAAGAAGCATATAGCTATGTCTCTGAGACGGGCCTTTGCTCTATATTTGTATGCATTCTACAGTACCTTTCTCCAGGGAGCTGAAGAATTGTTAAACAAATAGCTTCACCTGCCATGACTAGGAGCACGGGGTTTAGCAAGTGAATAACATGCGTCCCAGCCCCACAATAGCCGGGAGCACACAGGAATAATGCATCTGTGCTAAAACTCTCACACTACCTCAGCAGTGCATAAAGAGGCAGGCTTAGGTTGGACTTGGGGTGGAGAGTAGGCATGAACAGCCACACACTGCTAGCATGACCTTGCTAATGGCGTGCTTGACCACGAAAGATGGCACTAGTGTGTATGCAGAGAACACCAGCCTCCGACCAGGCTCAAGTTGCACTTGCTGTGCCAGTGCACCGTAAATGTATGGTATGGGCACCATTCCCATACTGTGAATAGGCCAGAACCATCCTACACATATATTATCCAAGACAAACATGGTGGTGACAGTCCATAGGCAAACCAGGCAGTTGCCTAGTACAGTAGCATCTGGGGGGCAACAATGCACAGCAGCCAGGACAGCAAAGCAATAGAGCCTGACAGTCACATCAACTGGAGCCATCAACATACGACTGTACCAACCCTGCACACAACAGAGGCAGGACAGCACCCATATACCCAGCCCACATACCATCACCTACGGCGCTGGGTGAGAGCGTGTTCAGGACAGTCATACATGGTTGGACAGCCAGCACTGGTGAGAAGTCAGGAGACAGGGTATGTGCTCAATGAAACACATAGTCAGGACTGGAGAGGGCCGAGCACAGATGCTGGAGAGGCATGCAAATGAGGTGTTGCAACTATGGGCAAATGATGGGACTGACACATAATGGTACTGTCCAGTCACCACCTTCCCTGCCTGGGGGTCCATGTATCGGTGCACACGTGCACTTGGGGGGGGGGGTTATGTCGGCACCACTTAGTTTGTAGGGGGCTCATGGCCCCTCGCTCTGACTCTAGAAGTACATGTCTGTGGCCCAGTGGCTCAGTGCTGCTGCTTAGATTTAAACTTCTGAAGGAGGAGGTTAAGCTTAGCTGGAGCTCCCTGGTCAGTGCCCCTAAAACATTTTTGTGCACACATATACCAACAAATTAATCCATGTACAATTGATTTGTGTGTACAAAAACGTAGTAGTATGCACAAAAGATGCACAATTGGGACAAATATGCAGAAAATCCCTAAAAAAAAACACGAAAATCACTGTATTTTAAATGAATACTGACTGAACTTTTTTTTGGCCCTGCACATCCTTTGGCCTGTTTAATATTTAAAAGTATGATATCTAATGATGTGTTCTTAAAGGATAGTTCTTGGAGGGATACTAGTGGGATAATCATGATTATTGAGTTCAGTTATCAAATTTTGGGGGTGGACCTAAGGGTCTAAAATGTAATTTGGGGGGGGGGGTGGAATGGCTGAAGGTTCATCTAAGACACCCAATATTGTTGCATAGAAAAGCAGATGTGGGCTGGTTTGTATTTATACAGTTATTTTGTTTCTAAACCACAGCTGAAAACCTTTATGAGGATTCTGCAGGTTAAGATCTGGCTTTCACCACTTTCAGGGACAGGAGAACAAAGCAAAAAGAGATCACATGGCTGAAAAGAAAATAGCAAGTCCTCTGCCCCTGCTTTCTCCATTCCTGCCCCCTTTATTTGTATGTTGTTGTTTTTTTTTTACCTATCTCTTCTGTGGGCTCTCTCTGAATCCTTTCATCTCTTCAGCTGTCTGAAGGGCAGGGCCAGGCCAACCATTAGGAAATCTAGGCAGTTGCCTGGGTAGGGAGGGACAAAGAGCAGGGCATTCAAAGATAAACAATGGATTTTGTAGGGTGGGGGGTGTAAAGCTTAAGGTTTGCCTAGATCACCAACGCCTCGAACCAACTCTGGAGCCAGCCCTAGGACTGCACTTAGTTATGGGCAGAAGGGAGAGGAAGAGGGGCTTATGTTATGATTTTTTTAACTTGTTTTCAATTCATTAAAAAAAGGACCCTTTAGGAGAGGAAGAGTGGCAACATCGAAGCAAATGCAGTAAAGCGTACTGCTTTATTTAGTTATTTAGTGGTATTTTGACTAGACTTTGCTCATGGGTTGGCTCAGGTTTTTGTGCACAGTTTTGTACACTACCAATGCAGAAAGGAGTTTTGCGCAAAGCCCTCGACAGCAGTGCACAGCGCATTTAAGTCCCTGGAAATGAAGCAAGTAGCTATTCAGCTCAAACGCAGAGAACTGCGCAGAAGACCGGAAGGCTGGGCTCAACGCTGGGATATGAATGCAAGGTCCGAGAAGGCATAAAGAGTTAACTCACAGGTCTGCAGTAGCCCTGGTGAAGAATTTACGCCGCCCGGTTCTTCTCTCTTGAGTTCACAGCCCCGGCAACCTTTTTCTGGCTTTGCTGAAGGGATGGTGAAAAAACAGCAGGGAGGTGTGTAGAAACAATGTCATGCACATGTGCTGGACTGCTTCCTGGCACATAAACATCAATATTAGTCTATGCGGAATTTATGTGCAGAATAACATCAGTGTTTATGAACTTCGGAACTGGTATGTCTGTGTGTGTGAATGTGCATGTGTTTTTGTGTCAGTGCATGAGGTGTGTTTTTATGTATGTCTGTGCGTGCTTGCATGTGTGTGTGTGAACACTTGTATGTATAAATCTGTGCATGTGTGGACATGTTCGTGTGTGTGTGTCTGTGTTTATATCTATCTTGTACTGCACAGGAATTTCCCCCCAGCTCACCTCCACCCTTCCTGTGGTGTGGCTAGAGCACTATTCCAGCACTCTCCGCCCCACAGCCTTCTCACTGGCTGGCTCCTACCCACAGACTCTATTATAGTTAATACTACTAGTTATTTGGAATTAGGCACTGAGCCTGGGAGAGGGGGAGGAGAGAACTGCAGATAGAGGTTTTAAACTCTGAAAAATGTCCAGACATGTTAGCCTTCTTTCTAGCTCCCAGACATTCACATAGAAAGCAGTAGAATTATGAAGAAAGCCAGACAGTTTTCAGTCCTAAACTTCCTAAGTACAGAACACATCTGACAGTGCCCTCTAAACTTTTGACCCTAGGTATGTTCCTAGCTTGCCAGTGCCTTAATCTAGTCCTGCCCATGGCAACAGATACTGGTTTCTGCTGCCCTAGGCAGAAGCCCTGGCTGTGCCGTCCCCCTCCTCATGCCATGCTTCCCCCATGCTCTACCGCCCCCCTTGCTGAGCCACGATGCTGCCGATTCTGAGGGCAGGGTTGAGGGGGAGCACAGCTGAGCTTGACGGTAGGCCATGTGCTTCGGCACACATGGCCTACCGCTTCTGACCCCCCTCTGACATAATTTCAGGGTCAAAAGCGTCACGCCATGTGTGCCGAAGCACATGGCCTGCCACTGAGCCCTCTCCCCCTGCCGCCGGAATCAATGGCAGCGTCACATGGGTCAGCACAAGGGGAGGGCAGCAGAAGGCCATGTGTGCCGAAGCATATGTCCTTGCCTCTCATCAGAGATCTGCTGCCCTAAGTGAGTGCCTAGCCCACCTAGTGGGCAGGCCAGCCCTGCTTGGAAGAAAAGGCTGGCAATCTACTTCCAGTCACACCTTGCCAAGCAAATCCAGCTGCTGGATCTCCAGGAGTCAGCAATGACTCCGTGACACACATTACATTGCATTGCATTTAGGGTTGCCAACTTTTTGAACAAGAAAATCCCACCACTTGTGGTTAGCCATCCTCCACCCATGCCTGCCCCCTGCCCTGCTCACAAAAAATAACTGCAGAGGGTAACGGTTCAGGCTAAATTTTTGAAAAAGAAAAAGACCACGACACCTTCCCTACCACTCCTTTCTAAAAAATGTCAAAGAACTGCCAAATAGAAAAGCCTAAAAATTAGCAAAGGTGTCATTAAAAAAAAACATATCAAGTAAAATATGTGGCAACCATTACTTACACAAAACGGGTGCCTTGGGGGGGGGTGAGACAGAGGTGGGGTGCCTGTATTTGTGTATATAATGCGGAGCTGGGTTGCCTTTATGTGTGGCCAGAAGTAGATTGCCAAATAATGAAGGGTAAAGTGACTTACCCAAGGTCACAAAGCATGCCAGTGGGACTCAAACACTGGTTTCTTGGTCACCAAGCCAAGAGACTAGATTACTCTACACCACTCCTCCCCTCAAAGCAAACTGGTATTTGTCCAAAACTCTGCACACTGAAGTCAGTGCTACTAGTCCCACTATGTATCTGATTAGGATTTTAGAAATCCAGCACTGGTCTTAAATCTCCTGGAGTTGGGAAGCATAGCAGCTCTACCCACATGACCTCCTCCTCCCACATGCTCTCTCTTCTTGCACCCAGACACCCCCCACATGCTCTCATCTCCTGCACTTAGACCTCCTCCCAGCTTGCTCTCATCTCATTCATTTTTTTTTAAACTTTCTTTCACTTATCTGGTTATCTCCCTGCTAACTCTTTAGTTCCCTTCCAACCTCCCCTCCCCCACCTACCCCATGATCTAATTTTCATATATACCCTTCCTAGTGCTCATTAACTCTATTGGTCTTGGGTGCACCACAACCCACTGGGGCTTCTATCCTGTCTTAACACATCATATCTCCTCAGATTTGTACTTTCTCCTCCCCATCCATTTGTATGGCTCCGCATCACTTTTTTTCTTGATGCTAACTCTCCCTAATCTCTTCCCTTCATTCCAACAACTTTAGTCCCAAAGTCTTTTTCACCCATTATTTATTTTCTTTATCTCTCCTGCCATTTTGCCTTCTACCTCTCTTCTGCTCTCAAGCTTCAGTATTTTCTTACTCTCATTCAGCCATCTCCACGCTCTCCAAGAGAAGCTCCCCTTGTCACCACTGTGCCTCCTCCTCTCGCCTCTATAATCTCCTGCTCCTGCTCCTTCTCTGAACTGGAGATATCAATCTCAACCCTAGCCCCCTAGACCTTTTTCACACTCCCAAGGCAGATCAATGCAAAATCCCTCAAATCTTATTCATATTCCTCTCTTTTCGCTCTTTCTCATACAACTTGTGGGATGTACATTCTGTCTCCAATAAACTTGCCTTCATTCATGACCTTTTTATTGCTAATACTCTGCATTTTGTTCTAGCTGAGACTTGGCTTCTCCCTAAAGACTCCGCTTTATTTGCTGCTACCTATTCTCTCAAATTCCACAGCTTGTTGGCTTTGGCAGTGGTGCTGGATTTCTAATCTCTCATTCCTGCCAATTTCAACTCCTCCTTCTGCCTCAGTCTCACTCCTTTTCTTCCTTTGAAGTCTACTCCATCTGCCTATTTACTCCACTACTCTCCAGGTAGCTGTCATTTATTGACCCCCTGACAGGTCCAGCTTTCTCATTAACTCCTGTCTTTCCTTCTTTCTGGATGCATCTTCCCCTTCCCTTATTCTTAGGGATTTTAACATTCATGTTACTTAAGAACATACGATATGCTATACTGGGTCAGACCAAGGTCCATCAAGTCCAATGTCCTGTTTCCAACAGTGACCGATCTAGATCACAAGTACCTAGCAGTTTCCCCAGAAGACACAGGTTCCACAGTGCTATAATGGGACAAGCAGTGGTTTTGCCAGGTCCCTTTTAATAATGGTTTATGGATCTTTCTTCCAGGAACTTGTCCAAACTTTTTTTAAACCCAGCTACACTAACAGCTTTTACTACATCCTCTGGTAGCAAATTCCAGGGTTTGATTATGCATTGAGTGAAAAAATATTTTCTCTTATTAGTCTTAAATGGGTTACACTGTAGCTACATTGCATGTCCCGTAGTCTTTCTATTTTTTGATGGCATAAACAATCGATCTATGCTTACTTGTTCCACTCCATTCATGAATTTATAGACCTCTATCATAGCTCCCCCTCAGCCGTCTCATTTCCAGGTGGAAGAGCCCTAACCTTTTTAGCCTCTCCTCATAGGGGTATCCTTCCATCCCCCTTTACCATTTTGGTGACTTTTTCTGTACCTTTTCTAATTCTGCTATATCCTTTTTAAGATTCGGCGACCAGAATTGCACACAATATTCAAGGTGCAGTCACACCATGGAACGATACAGAGGCATTATAATATCCTTTGTTTTATCCACCATTCCTTTCCTTATGATTCCTAGCATTCTATTTGCTTTCTTGGCCGCCACAGCACACTGGGTGGAGGGTTTCAACATGTTATCCACGATTATGCCTAAATCTTTTTCCTGGGTGATGGTTCCTAATGTGGAACTTTCCATCATGTAACCATAGTCTTTCCTAGGTGCATAACTTTGCACTTGTCCACACTAAATTTCATCTGCTATTTGAACGTCCAGTCTTCCAATTTATTAAGGTCCTCTTGCAATTTTTCACAATCCTCTTGTGTTTTAACAACTTTGAATAATTTTGTGTCATCTGAAAATTTGATTAACTCACTCATTATTCCCATTTCCAAGTCATTTACGAATATGTTGATGACCCCTCTGTCTCTTATGCCTTAAAGCTTCTTCCCCCAACTTCCTTATTCAACCTCCAGCTGTGCTCTACTGCCCCTACTCACCAGTATGGCCACGGCCTCAACGTCATCTTTTTCCCCAAGTGCTTGCCCTCAAACCTCTCCACCTCAGTTCTTCTCTTACCTGCTATCCTTCATTCTTGGCACCCCCCTCCCCCAACTCAGTCTCACCCAAAATAATCTCCACCAACATATTTAAGAATCTTCACACTATCAGCCTTTCAGCTCTCTTTCCTCCACTATGTTGTCTGAGTCTGTTGATGAGGCAGTGTCTTCCTACAACACTATACTCCAGTGCTTCCCAAATGTTTTTCTGGTATGACCCCACTTTAGCAAATAAAATTATTACTCAAACAACATAAATATAAACATATAAATATGTAAATCTATTGCAAAATGCAAGCACCAACAAATTGCAGAGAATAAGTGGAGTTGGGATGGAGCTGCAATATGTGCATGTAATTTGTATAATACACACATACATGCATAGTGAGCATGCACACATTTTACTCCTGCGGGAATTCTGCGCATAATACAATGCAGAATTTATGCAGAATTCCCCACCTGTGCAGAATTCTGCATTTGCTGTGCAGAATTCTGTGTAGGCACCAGCGAGCCAGACAGTGAGGCAGGATCTCACGCACAAACTTTAAGAGTGGCCAATCTACCTCACTCTTTGCAGCAACATAGCCGCAGGAGCATTTCCATTTGCTCCAGTGGCTGTGCTAGAGTCTGACGCCAACACATTTTCAAAGGTACACAGAAGCACTTCCTGTTGTACTGTTGCAATCAGGCAAATGGAGATCAGCTGTTGGTGAGTTGGAGGCCTGGCTGAGGCAGGAGAAGGGTTACTGTTGAGTAGGGTGTTGCTGGGGTCAGGAGAAGGGCTGCTGGTGAGCAGGGGGTTGCTAGGGGTAGGAGAAGGGTTGCTGATAAATCAGAAGATTGTTGGGGGCTGGAGATGGGCTGCTTGTGAGTTGAGTGTGGCTAGGGCAGGAGAAGGGCTGCTGGTGAGTCTGGGGTGGCTGGGAGATAGAGGTTAGAGGGAAAAGAACAGGGGGAAAAGGATGGATTGGGAAAAGAACTGTGATTGAGCAAGAGAGCTAAGGCGGAAAAAAGGCAGGGGAAATTTCAGGTCTAGAGGAGGAGTTAAGCTTTATGATGGAGGCATTCTGTACAAAAATTTACTAATAAAGCATGCAAAGTTTAAAAATACTGCACACAGAATTTTTTAAATTCTTGATTAGAATTTTATATTTTTTGTGCAGAGTTCCCCCAGATGTAACATTTACACCTTGTTTAGAATAGGTGTAAATTTGTGCATGAGAATTTGTGCATTATTGAGGCTGGCGCCCATTTTTATAATATGTTTTGACATTCTACATAGGTGCTCTTTTATAAAATGACCCCCTTAATGTGCCTAGGAGAAACTGTATCATTGAAGAAAATATGACTTGCCTTTTCTATGTGTGATGTAGTAGAAAAGAGGGCTATATGTGCAGCTGGCTTTTCCCAAAAAGGGAGGTGGCTGCGGGTGGAGTGATAGGTTACTGAGTATTTAAGTGGAGGTGGTTTTGGAGGGGAGACATCTTTTACCTCTTTTCTGCCTCCAAAAGCAGACTGAGTGCTCAAAGGAAGGAGCCTCAGGCCATGTGGAGGGTGAGCTCTTCAAAACCAGAACAGGGCTTTGAGATAAAGGGAAAAGTAAGCATTTGGGTCTTATCTCCTTTCTAGTCCAAGAAAGAAAATGGAGTGAAGTTTGCAGACAGTAACTTGCCCATGGTTGGAAGTCACAGGAAAGGGAAGTGCTTACTGGAATAGTGCATTGAGGTAGTATACCAAAAGTGAACCACCTTTAGGGAAAAAGAATACTGGAAGTGTCCTGAATAGGTTGAGGTGATTTCCAAACCGGAATCTCCCTGAGTTCAGGAAACCCATAAGAAAAGAAGATAGCAAGAAGATGATGTGCCTGGAAGCATTTTTCATGATCAAGAGGCGTGTCCGGAGAGTAGTGGAAGAAGAAACAGAGTGGAGTCTCGATACAGAAGACATTTCAGAAGAAAGCAGAATACTACATTAGGAGCCAGAAGTCTGAAAGGAAAAGAGAAACAGATGGATCCTGAAGAGGCGAATGAAAGAAGATGCAAACGATCACTGGGTTTTTTTTTTTTACTCTTTGCTTTGCTGTTTTTGGTGACATTTGAACTTAAGTTGCTTTCATTAATTCACCCGGTAGACATTTTTCCAGTGGAAACCTGTGCAAGAGGAGGAGGAGCTGGGATGCCACAGAACCCGTCAGAGCGCAAAGGTAAGCAGGTTGGCCCCTTGCTAGGATTCACTTTGGGTTTTTGCTACCACTACCCCAGGCACAGAAAAGCAAAGAATTGGCCCAGATGGAGGCAGAGTGGCCACGCTCCAGCGCTTATCAAACTTTAGCACCAGTGGCAGTAGCCTATGTTGTATGTGCCTAAATCCAGGCCTTGCTGAATGCTCTAAGAAGAGTGAGAAGCCTTGTAAGAGAAGAGTGCGTGCTCAGCAAATTGGGACTTTGAAAAGCAAACACAAGAAGGTAAGGCAACATCTCCCACTTCCCCACACTGCAAACATCTGTGGGTACCTGGAGTTGCTTCTATATGCAGTCCACCTGAGCACATACTTACTTTACTCTATATGGAAGGCTGTCACAAAATTGTCCTTTGCTATGTACATCAATGCCTTTATAGACTCGCAGTTGATTGGAGAGAAGGAAGGTGTTGTATCTTGCATACTCCCTAGTGAAAGGTCTTTTCAGAGAGTCTGGTTTTACAAAACTCATGAGTCTGCTTTGGCTCTTCTCTTCTTCTACTTCATCATCCTGGATCCTATCCTAGGAGTGATCTGAGGTCAAGGACCGAACTCTCAAGCAGCTAAGAAAATAAAATAAAGGGGGCTCAAGAAGATCCAAAAGGAAGAGGACCAGAAGTTATAGGTGCTGAAAGAGAGTTAGTTCCATGCACCTTAATTTCACTGAAGTTTTGTCTTAAGTGTTTTAAGAAGTGGACTCCTTGCTTGAAATCAGAAGAAGACTTGTCAGATAGGTGGAAGCTCTGTATTATCTGAAAGGTACTGAGCAGAGGCTCAACTGCAGCTGTTCAGGAGAAATTAAATTCTTCACTGAAGAGTCTGCACCAAAGTGGTGCAGGTGTCAGTACCAAAAATTTGGAACAACTCCATCCAGTGTGAGAGGTCATCCAGTGTGAGAGTGTGAGAGGTGCCGGAGAATACCCTACAATGTAAGTGATTTGAAAGACTATATTTCACATCTCTCAGGAGAAGACCTGAGAATATGGTTGGTTGGTTTGACTCCTGATCTTCCTGAAGGGCTTCTGCTCCTGCTCCGGGAATGGGGATGGAGATACATATGCTTCTAGTCCTAGATGAAAACATTGTTAAATAAGATATTTAAAAAATGAGCTATATTTTTTGTCAGTTCAATAAAAGATTTCAAACTCCAAAATATGCCAAAAAATAGCATTTCTTTTAGACAAGGGCTCAAAACTTTGCTTTTTATAATTGTAGTTCTTTGTGAATTTCTAAGTACTATAGTAGTTTTGTCTGTTAGTATCTGGGGATTGCTGTATGAAATATGTTGCAGTCCACCTATAGGTTATGCAGAATAAACGTGCCAATATAAAATTAAATTAAGGTAGAATCCAACGTTTTTCTTGCTGTAGCATACCATATGTTTGAGGATTCACTCATCAGAAATATCCATTATTCAGACTTGCATTTTAAAAGAGTTCATGGTATTTTTCTGTTGTTTTAGGCACATTTCCTAAAGAAGAAATATGCACTATTAACTTCATGCTGCCTGCCCATCAGTCCATCGCTATACATGTATCAAGCCTATGGACATCTAATTTTTGCTATGCAATCTTTCAGCAGTTTTTTACCTAATTTTTTTGTCTTTAAACTTTCATTGCAAAATAACAGTTATAAAGGAAGTCCTGTGTTAAGGCAGAAAAACAAGCCTAGTGCATGTTTTCTCTTCCTCAAGTGGTCATTTTGGGATCTCTGTGTCACATATAGTTAATTTTTTATCCATAAACCAGCTGCTGCGAAAGTACAATTAGCAGCTCCTGGTTGTGCAGGAAGAGCTATTCTAACAGTGCTTCCCACAGGGGGGGTGCGGTAAAACCTGTTTTACAGCTTATCTAGCCATAGCTAATAACTCGTGTATCGAAAAGCTCTTATCGCCTAGTCTTGTGGGAGAGTGAAGATCGAGCAGGGCTGAGAGGACTGATACAATTCAGCAGTTGAAGCTTTGTCCCTCATCGACCTCTGACATCAGAAGTTACAAATGACTGAACAGATCTGAAAGGCTTGAAAATCCCTAGATTCAGCAGCAGCTTGCGGCATCCTTCAGAGTGATCTCACCGCACACCTCGTGACTCACGCGGTCCTGCGGCAGTAACCACCAGGCTCTGTGTGACCTGACTTCCAGGAGAGTGCAAGTTCCAACAAAGGAGAGGAAAGACCAAAAGAACAAGCAGTGCCATATGCGATCCCCCCTAGCTAAAATTCTATGTCTATCTACCTAGCTATACATCACATCTATATCTATATATAAGTATATAAGCACAGAGAGAGAGATGCATACACACGCACATTCATATATCCAGGGCCAGCGTCACCATCAAGCAAACTAGGCAGTTGCCTGAAGGGCAGCTCTTAGGGTGACAGCCAAAAGTAGCTGCTGGCAAAAGCAAAACAATAGGCCCTGACAGTTGCACTAATTCAAAGAAGGTTTGAACCTTCAAAAGCTAGTCAAAAATGTATTGAGTAAGTCCAATAAAAAGGTATCGTCTTATAATCTTATTTTGCTTTATTAACTATTAAAACGGACTAACATGGCAACTATATTATTAACTCAAAGAACCATCAGCACATATTTTTAAGTACAGAGAAGGTGGGCAATTTTTAAATAGCCCATTTACCCAGGTAAAGAGGGTTGAAAGTAAATTGAGGAGGGTGCAAGGCGGAAGGTCTGCCTATAGAGCCTAGTACCCTTGCACCAGCCCTGTATTTTGTGGAGACAGTAATGGGGGAGGTCTAAGTTAATCTTGCATTCAACAAAAATGATACTGTTTCAGACCAGCTGTCTCCTACAGTGAATAACATTGTGGCTTTAGACTCCTGAGGCTGTAACTGAAACCTCCAGTATCTCAGCTTTTGCTTGTCGGGATGAATATGCCCCTCCCCCTGCTTGAACTGTTCTCAATCTGACTGAAAAAGAAGAAGAAAAGGATGAGGAAGGGGGGAGACCCAAGAAATATCACTGAGAAAGCAAAAGAAACTACCAGTAGGGAACTGGAGCAATTGCAAGCTTTGGGGGAACATGTTTGCTCAGACGTGCATACCTACTGTGCACAAGATTGTCTACTAAGGTGTTTTTTCCTCCAGGCACAAAAGGAGGATAATCATTTTAATAAATTGGTCTTAGTATTCACGGTATATATAGGTAGGGTTGCCACTTGGCTGCAGATGTTTAGGACTATTAGTCTTGCTTTTCGTAGAGGAATCAATCAGAACAGCTGACTACAAGTCCATACAGGCAGTTGGGTAAAGTCAGAAATAGATCAACTTCTCTTGAACATCTGGTGCCAGCTGGCAACCCCATGTCTACGTGTGTTTCAAGGAGAAACAGATCTGTTTGGTTCTGTGTGCACATATGGAAGGAGGTTTTATAACAGGAGGCCTATTTAAAAAGCTTTTTAAGGCACCTATTTTATTTTAAAAAGAAAGTAAGGGTATATTCAGCGGTGATGGCTAGCCCTTATACTGCAAAGCGGTCAGCCTTCGCCACTGAATTTAAAACCCAGATATTCAATGCTGGGATCATATCTGGATGGCTGGATACCGCAAAGCTAGCTGGAGTGGAGGTGTAGCCTAATGGTTAGAGCACTGGCTAAAAAAACAGGGTTCAATTCCCACTAGCACTCCTTCTGGCCTTGGACAAGTCACTTAACCCTTCATTGCCTCAGAAGAATCCAAGTTATCAATGCCCTTGTTTAATGTGTGTTACAATGTAAATCACTTTGTCTAAATTATAGAGTGGTTTTAAAAAACCTGTTAAATAAATAAAATGGGTTGTGGTTTATTAAAATCTGATATACGGTCCTTTAATACACCAGAGGGATTCACAATAATAATCCATGAAATATGAGAAGCGGAAAAGAATTCCATTAAAAATAGAAAAGAAAGAACAGCGGAGTAAGGGAGGGGGGGCTAAGCCTCAAAACAGTCACTAGGAGGTCAGCTGAAACGCAGCTGGAAAGTTAGGAATAACCAGGCAGAAACTGAATGTTGCTGCTGCCTGGTTATGACCCAGTGCTGCTCAGATGCTAGGTGGCTAACATTGGGGTGTTTAGCGATGGCACCCAGGGGTATTCATCAGCTCTCCGCATTAATCGCTTTCAGTACTGCCCACTAAGTGCCTACCTGTCTTTATAAAATGCTAGCCTAAGTGGCAGAAATTGCACCTTAAGTTAAAGCGTGGTGTAAATGCCTTCGGGCTGGTGTAAACGCCCATGCCTAGATTTTGCAAGCACATGCGTAGCGTTTTATAATCCACACAGGCGCTTGTGTGCTCTGCTCAAATTCCAGTCATGCACTCGCCCACCGGCAAAGTATGTGTACTTTCACAATGGTCGGTATTTAATTCAAGGTCGATAATGCATATATGTGGCAAACATGTGCAAGTAAATTACTAAAATAACCCCAGTTAGGTGCATACTTGGGACCTAAATTTAAGCAGCCCCTATAAAATTACCCCCAAAACGCATGATGCAAAGATTTTGAGCGCGGTTTTTTGAAGCCATTTATTTGGCTAAATGCCAACTTATTTGGGCAAAGGGACTGTGTGAAAATTATCTAGTCTTTACCCGGTTAAAAGCAAGTGTTGGTTTCTTCAACATGATACTTTCACCTGCATTAAGAGAAGATGGTCCTGGGGGCGTATTGATTTCAAGAGAGGAAAATAATGCATGTAGATATTTATAACTGCGTATTAATTTTCATGGTAAAAGTATGCACACAAGAAGTAGGTGCCTATCTCCAAAGATACTTTTCCTTGAAGCTACTTGTCTTTATAACTTGCACCATGGTACCCTGTTATAAAATTACACTCTATGAGTCTTATAGAAATAAATTACATATACGGGGTTAATTTTATAAAGGATTTTCCATGTGTAAAGCATTTTTTACATGAAAAAAATATGCTATTATGACAGGACCAAATATGCACACGTAAGCATGGGCGCCCACATGATGGCTCATATTTATACACACACCGCATCCCGGCATTCCTGGGAATGTAGATTTGGCAAGGAATAGGTGGAGTTCTGATGTATGCACATTATATAAAATATGCAAGAATGTACATAGGAATATTTTCAGTGGCGGTGGCCAGCACCATTCAAAGTGGCTGGCCATTGTCACTTTAACTTTGCCCTAAATATTCAATGCCGGGGACCAGCATTGAATATCCAGGTTGCCTGGATTGCCAAAGGGGGTCAAAATCATAGAGACCATCTCAGGAGCCATTTGACAAATGACATTTAGAGATGACTCCAGTGAGGGGATGTCCAGAGAGCATGGTGGAGGCGCAATGAACTTAGATATCCCCGTTTAATTTCAGAGATATCTGCAGGCATGTCCACATTTAGACCATCTTCAGGCACGAACAGGCATCAAAGGAAAGTGCTTGTTGTGGCCTTAAAACATCCAAAGGGTGTAGAGAAGATGGAGAAATAAGTGACTAGTCTAAGATCACAAACGCCCATGCTGGGATTTGAACTCTGGCCACCCTACTCCTATCCCATTACTTTAGTCATTAGACGTCCATAGCAGGCACATCCACATTTCTGAAATCATGTCTCAACTTGTACGTGCTTGCTTTTTCTTCAGACATTCTGGCTTTGATGTCCCAGATTGCGCTTGGACGTCCTTTGTAAAATGTGGCTGAAGGGCATCTATCTTATAAATGCACCTGCCTATGTTGTCTTTATGGAACTTTGGTATAGGTACCCCCACAGAGTAAGTATCACAAGACTTCAAGCCTACTTAACACTATCAAAGCACCCATTCAAAAAGCACTGGATTTTGAAAATAAACAGCATGATATCCATCTTTATATTGTGATAAGTGTTCCAAACAATAGAAGGAATAGCTGGACACATGCTGCTCAAACATTCAGTGTACCCTCCCATAAATATATGTTTTAAAGCAATTCCCCAGCTGAGGATGGCATTGAATTAATCAGTTATCTGAGTGGGTTACACCGTCATGAGTGGTGATGCAGCATCCCACATGATTATCATCCAGAGTGGTTAAAAAGATTGAGAGTGGTTAGCCAAGGAGGCCAAGATGGTGGAGGACCTCTGTCGCCTGCACACCAAGCAGAAATGGAGGAGATGGTAGTGAAGGTCACGAAGACAGTGGTGACAGCATTCAGTGAAGTTTGACAAGTGCTTTGAGAAATTGGAACAAGTCATAGGTTCCATTGCAGAAACTGGCCTGCAAATTAAGCTGATCAAGTAGCTGGGGTCACAGCTGGAAGATTCTGGTGAACACATAGGACAGGAGCATGTACATCTCACTGGATTTAAAGGTTGATAACCTCAAGGAAATGCCATGCCACAACCATTTGAGGCTCGTAGAGATGCCAGAGTCCATGGCCAATATTGAGCAGGAACCCTGGATAGATTCTTGGCTACTATGTGAGTTGGACCTAATAGATTTGGGGCCCAGTTTGCATGTGGAGCATGCATACTGATTGGGTCCATAGAGAGAGGATTCAACGAGGCTCAATTTTAAACATGACACCTCAATTTTAAACATAAGGTGGCCATCCTTAAATGCCTATTGCAAGTGGCAGGACCTCGGTTTTGATAATAAGAGAGTTCTGCTCTTTCAAGACTATTCTGCAATGGTCAAAGAGACATGCCAGAAGTTTTCACCACTATGTACTGAGATGTTTAAATGGAACATCCACTTTATGCTACAGTCCCCAGCACAACTTAAAATTCATCACAATTGACAGATAAGATGATGGAGCTTCTGCCTTTCTATAGGGGACTATCTACTGGACCGTCAACACCACATCATTCTGTTTACAGGTGGATTGTTGTACACTGGGTATTTTCAAGGTTAGTTGTTAGTATGGTATTGCCTTTCTGAGCTCATTTTTCTGATGTGGACAAGGCAACCAAGATATTAGAATGCCTAAGCAAGAAGACCCCTATATTCTGGACAATATAGCTAGACCCTGTTGGCACTCTCCGAGCCATTAAAAATCTGCTTAGAATGCAGAGAATTAAGGTTTCTTACTCAAGTAGTCTATGTTTAATATGGCTTGGATCCTTTATTGAGCCCTGGCAAACAAGGGATTTCGGGATGCCTGATGTCCCAACAAGTTCTGCTAAAAATTGCTTGTTATATACTGCGGGGAACGTTAAAACTTTGGTTACTGTAGGGGTAGAGCCTTGGAATGGAGATGCTTATATAAAGGCCTCAGGCATGTATTAGTATCTATACGGAGGGAGGGGGAGAGTTAGCTGAGACATTTAGGAGTGAGGAGACCCAGAGAAGGCCTAGGTGACTCCTGTGTATTTTCCTGACCACCTTTCTAGATGAGGAGATTTGATGAAGCAGGGATGGGAGAGTGGGAGGAGGGGGCGTATTTGTGGATAGTTGAGTGTGGTGAGGAAGACATGGCCAGGTTTGGAGGGAAAGGAGATGAGGGTCAGGGAAAGATAACAGTGAATGTTGAGTGGCCATGCAGCTTCCTCACAATTGGTCATCTCTTACAAAGTAGTGGGACTGTTAGAAAGGATGACCTTGATTTTAGGTGGGTGATGGAGAAAGAGGGTGGAAGTAGGACAGGATATTAGGGGGAATGTGTGTGTGGTATTCAAGTGTGTGTGTGATTGAAAGGTTCCAGGAGAGGATGGGAAGGCATGGAGATATGTTGGCCAGATGGCCACCTGCACTAGCTTTCTAGTGGTTTATTTGATTTTGTGTCCCTGCGATTTAGCTTATGTGATCAAGACCCGCCGCCAATTTCAGACACGACTCATCAAGCATCAGGGCAAATTATATCATCACATTGAAGGAACCCTCCTGATCAAACACTGTTCTGTGGTTGGTCACATGTTCACTGATTTGCAATGTTTGATCATTAATCAAATGGTTACTTTCTCTAGAAGGGGCAACACTGACAAACTTCTAATCTGTGCTGAGCAAAAATGGATTTTCTGATTAAACACCTTGGAACCTCATGGGTTGTATGAATTTTTTTATTGGAAGGCATATTTTTTGATTCAGGCATTTATACATATGTGTTTTGGGTTAATGTGGTTGCAGTAGGCTGATATTCACATTTTTCTTTTTAATTTTTTTAAAGTTTTTTGGGTTTTTTCTTGAATTTCTTTAAGCTTTTTATTAAATTTCTTTAAGTTGTTTTAAACATATGCACTATTTCCGTTTTTGAATCGGTTTTTCGTGTGACCATGGGATCTGGGGGCTGCACCAGTGATGTCATAATCTGGAATTGTTAAAGCACATGCATGATATTTTTTCACCCTAGAGGCATCCGGTGATTAACCTAGTTTGCGCGTTTTGGATTTCATTGTTATCTATGTAAGTATGGCATTTTATTTGGCATTTGCCTGGCTGATGGTTCATTGTTCCATCTTTCTTCTCTTTTTACTTTTGTTACTGTTTTCAGATATTTTGTCTGTTTGTATTACAGCTTCTGTTCCACCATTTTTTATAGTTTGTTTGATATTACTTCAGAAATAATAATATCTTTTGGACATTTTCTTTCCTGAGAGTTGTTTAATTTTGTTTATTCTGGTTTGGCATTATGTTTAGGGATATTTGGCTGAGATTTTGAGTATTACTCCCTGAGGAAGCATATCAGCAAAACACCTGGTGTCAGAATGAAAACCCCCGGCTTCTGCTGCTTATATGTTTGAATTAAGTATTTTGCATTGTTAGCTGCATTCACTGATTCAGCCTTTATCTTTTTTATGGTTGCCACCATTGTTTGAATACAAGAGGTGTTTTTCTGATCCTTGATGTATGTGCTGACTTCATTTTGTCTCGTGATTTTGGTATTTGAGATATTTGAGTCAGTTTCCTCCTTTGTGACTTGTAATTTGACGGGGTGAATACTGAGGTCTTTTTCCTCTTATTAATTTTTTGTATCTCTCAGATGTGTGCTTTCTATTAAGCAGGAGGTCTTTATACAACAGCAAGATTTTTTTAATGTTTGGCCAGATGGGTGTGGCATACCTGCTTACTGGGAGCTCTGTTTGGAGGCCCCATAGCAAAGACTCCCTCATTTTTGATATGGACATCTACTATATTAAATAGTTTGCATATAGACTATGGTTAAAATAAGATAGGAGAAGATGGTTAGATAAATAAGAGAACTAGGATTCAAGATCCTGCTGGCAGATACATAGTGATGCTGGGAGAGCTTTATGGGGTAGAATTACACAGGTACACTAAAAAAAAATTTTTTTAAACTGCCTCTAATGTTTCGATTGATTTTTACGTTTTTTGGTGCGCTGAATCCAAATCTGGTAACCAATTTGCTCCATCACGTACAGATTTTTTGCTACATTGGGTTAGCAGTTTGAGGTGAACGTTTCAGATTGAGTGCGATCGAGATAAAAGTTTCTTGGATGAATTCTTTATACTAATTGTTTAGTAGTTATTCAAATAAGAATAAAGAAAATTTTAACAAGGCAGCACATAAGAATAGAGTAATGTCAACAAAACACACTGTGATGGTAGCAAAATTGTCTGCACTTAAAACAGCCACATACATGTGCACAAACATTGAGCATATAAGAGCGAGGTTAGACACAAAGCAAAGCAAAGAAATGTGCAAAAAATGTTGTACAGGTATGTATGTAAGAATAGAAAACGCAAACCGCACCATTGCAATACATGAAGACAAACACCCGATGGTGTGAAAATAAAATTCTAATAAATGAGATCCGACACTGTGGTAATAACTAGCAAATTTTTATTTCAAAGTTTAGTAAAAACACGATATTTGTCAACACAGTTTAGATTTTAAAGTCATTCTTGGGTCAATCAATCTCCTGGTGGGCCCGTTTCTTCTTCCCCCGAATGCTTCTCTTGGTGCGCTGCTTGGCGTATTTTTCATCTGGGGTTTCCCGCAGCAGCAACCAGCAGAAATCAGCCATCATAGTGGTGTTCCATCTTCCTTGGTACCTTCTCTCTGCGTCCTTGATGTCCTGGTGAAACCTTTCACCTTGTTCTTCACTGTACGCCCCCAGGTTTTCGGGAAAGTAGTTCACATGGGAGTGCAAGAAATGGACTTTCAGGCTCATGTTACAGCCCTGTTCTTTGAAGGCATTGAGCATCCTGGCAACAATATCCTTATAGTTCTCATCCCGCCTGTTCCCCAAGAATTTGAGAACATCCTTGAAGGAATCCCAGGCTTCTTTTTCCTTCTCAGACATCGTTTCAGCGAATGCTCCATCTGAAATGAGTTTCCTTATATCAGGGCCAACAAACACTCCTTCCTTTAGCTTTGCTTCAGAAAGTCGGGGGAACTTTGAGCAAAGGTACCGAAAGCACTCACCATCTTTTGGAAGGGACTTGATGAATTGCTTAATGAGACCCAACTTAATGTGGAGAGGTGGTAATAGAATTTTATCACGAGGTACCAAGCTCTCATGAAGAACATTTTTCTCACCGGGTCTGAAATACTCCCGAATTGGCCAGTCTTTTTTCCCCCAGTGTAGGTCGAGGGCCCGGCTATCCCACAAGCAAAGGAAGCAGGGATATTTGGTGAAACCGGATTGCTGCCCTAATAGCATGGATAGAATTTTAAAGTCTCCACAAATCATCCACTTATGCTCATCATAACGAATCTTCTGAAGAATCAGGGCCAAATTCTCGTATTTTTCTTGGAGAATAACAGAGTGAGCAATAGGAACTGAAGCGAATGTGTTGCCATTATGAAGAAGAACACCTTTTATGCTGTCTTGTGACGAATCAATGAACAGCCGCCATTCAACAGGATCATACTTGAGTTTAAACTTTTCCATCACTCCGTATATATCGTTGCAAAATACCAAATCTTCCTCTTTGCTGAAATACTTCAAAAATTGTGTCTCGCGGTTGCGGTACCAATAAAAAGTTGTTCCTGGGGACAATAGATTTTTCTGTTTAAGCCGAGAACCTAGCAGTTGGGCAGCATCTTTTGGGAGTCCTAAATCCCGGACTAAATCATTCAATTCAGCTTGAGAGAAAAGTTCAGGTTTCGGATCTGGTTCAGTTTCAAACTCGGAAGTACTGGACTCATCGGGAAAAGCCATCTGAGTCTCACCATGATCAGAACCGTCCACACAAATATGATCCAAAGATTTTGGTGGTTCAGGCACAGGTACTTCGTTGCTATGAGGCATAGGCCTAATTGCTGAGGGAAGGTTGGGGTAACTTATTACGTTCTTATTTTTTAAGATGTATCCCTTCACAATGCAAGAGCAAAAATAGCAGTCACTGCTGTGGTCTCTTTGTTCACGCCACATAGGTATTCCGAAACGAAATGCTTGTTTTTTACCTTTCATCCATAAGCGTAGATCTTCCTCACATGTCTTGCACACTTTGTGAGGAGCCCATGGTTTGTCTTGATCGCCTAACTTCAAACCGAAATAGGCGAAATATACTTTTTTAATAAATGCAGAAATGTTCCTCTGCCGCTTTTTCACGGTATATTCCCCACAAATAAAACAAAAACTGTCCGGAGAGTTGACGCAACCTCTGGCTCTGTGAGCCATCACAAATACACAGCACTGCAAACTACAACTGTAGTGAACCACTTCGGAATAAAGCTGGATTACGACTGAGCAAACAAAAGGTAATAATGAACTTGCAAGAAACTGAAATTTGACAGGAATGTTCATGTCGCAACCACCGTGTTTGAGAGCGAGCGAACGAGGCGAGGCGAACAGGAAAGAACATGCGCCAGCGCGAGTACTGGATTTAGCCCCCCGCCTCCCAATTGTCCTGTTAATGTATAAAATGAATACAAAACACTCTAAAATATCATGAGGGAGTGTTTCTAGTTAGTTAACCATTACAACCTCTATTTTGGGCCAAGAAAATAAACTGCAGTCGGCTAAAAAGAAATTATGTGAACATTCCTTATATGGGTAAGAAATCTAATTTTGCAAGAAAACGTGACGTGATGGAACATTTTGGCTATTTTTCCTGGATTCAGCACCCCAAAATCTATAGGAATCAGTTGCAAAACTGGAGGCAGTTTTTTGGTAGTGTACCTGTGTTATTGACTGGGGACGTTTATGCACCTAACCTCTATGACCACAAAATTCTTTTCACACCTCCTGCCTCAATTAGGACATTACACAGACTAGCAAGTCATCATGGGGGGAGGGGAATTTAACTGTAGCAGATCTGAAGGTAGATTGTAGACCAGGGAGAGCCCTAAGGGCAACTCACTGATAAGGGGGTATATTTTCTTCAGCAACATCTAGGATTAATAGACTGCAAATTCTAGAAATAGATTTTACATTCTACTCCCAGATGCATAAAACTTACTCTTCACTGACCCATATATTAGTTTCAACGGGTTTGTTCCTTCATTTTGAACATGCAGATATTCACCCTTAGATGTGGTAGATCATTCATTGGCGGAGATTATGCTGAGACTGATAAACTAACAGAGAGATTGTATATGGAGATTAAATCCCCTCCTGTATAACAATCTGAGGTTTTGCACCTTCCTTTGGAAGGCATGGCAGGAGTGTACACTTTTAACCACCCCAAACAGACTAATGCAGTTACTTACTGGGACTATGGCCAAAATAATAGTTCGAGGGCAAATCATAGCATTTATTAGTTACGGTTGTGGTCAACATTATTGACACTCTTGCAGTTCAACCCCTTAATGTCCAATATCTCGTAAAAGAAAGTGGCCAGTAAAATGGCTTTGGACTATATATGCACACATATTAACACATAAAAGAATAAAATAAAACAAGACCAATTTAAAAAGGAAATATTAGAAAATAGTATAAAAACTGAGATATTGCTAGGACATAATTATTCAAAACATAAAGTGAAAACGTTTCTCACGTTGCCCCAACTATCTGGAATTCCCTTCCAGAGGAGCTACGAACACTAACGGAGATCATGGAACTCCGCAAAAAACTGAAAACTTATCTGTTCACCAAACACTATAACATAGAAAACCAATCACCTACTTTAGACAAAGGCTAAACGGGTATCTGTCTGCCTTAAACAAAATCCCTTCAACCCACACACATAGCACACATCCTTGAGGATCCCACATCTTTTGTCTTCTCACTTCCATGTATATTTACATATATATATTTGTATATAGTTTATACTGTTCTGTATTATTTCACATTGTTAAGACTATTATATGATGTTACCATGTACATATGTTCTGTTATATTATGACGTTCTCTGTAAAACAAACTTGCTTTGTTAATTGTTGTTCACTGTGAACCGCAACTGAACTTTGGAAGATGCGGTATATAAATGTGTATAAAAATAAAAATAAAAAAATAAAAAAACCCTCACTTGGTTTGCAGCTTGTCGTGCTTTGAGGGCTTGTGTGCATCAGTGATGCTGAGAGCTAAACTATCGGTAGTTTAACTACTGGCAGGGTCTCCCAAGATGGACAGGTCTCAGCTGAGGTGCCAGACCAAGACAAACCACCCATCTGGGCAGCAGCAGAATGGGATAGTGTTGACGGTGGAGGATCACATTTCTGTGACAACGGCAACAACATCAAACATAAACTGCGTGGAAGAAAGGCCTGGCAATCTACTTCTGTATCTTCCGTGAAAACCTAATGGATAGTTACAACAAAACAAATTGTGCTGTAGTGTGGAAGATGAGACCCCCAAGTCGAAAAGCACTCAAATAGCTACTGGGGAAGAGCTGAAGACTTTTCAGAGTAAAGCCAGCATTTATGATGTGGTTGGATCAAAGCCCTTGGGATGTCTGACTGCTGATGTAGCTGTGCATGAAATGAGAGTCAGGAGCTGTAAAGATATCTTACACATTGGAACATGGAACGTACGAAGCATAAACCAAGGGAAGTTAGAGGTGGTCAAGAATGAAATGGAACGTGTACAACTTGATCTGTTGGGTGTCGGCGAACTGAAATGGACTGGCATCGGGCACTTTGCATCAGATGATCACATGGTCTACTATGCTGGAAATGAAAGACAAGAAATGGTGTTGCATTTATAATAAAGAAGAAACTTGCAAGAACTGTAATGAAATACAATGCAGTCAGCGAACGCTTAATCTCTATTCGTCTATGAGGAATGCCTATCAACACAACTATAATTCAAGTATATGCCCCAACAACAGCTGCAGAAGAGAATGAAATTGAAGAGTTCTATGAACAAGTACAAGCTGAAATTGACAGAACATGCAAACAGGATATCCTGATAGTCATGGGTGACTGGAACGCAAAAGTTGGCAACAAAGAAGAAGGCAAAGTAGTTGGAAAATATGGACTTGGCAACAGAAATGAAGCTGGAGAAAGACTGATAGAATTCTGCAAGACCAATGATCTATTCATCTCAAACACCTTCTTCCAGCAACACAAGCGGCGACTGTACACATGGACTTCACCCAATGGATTGTATAAAAATCAAATTGACTACATCTGTGGAAGTCAACGATGGAAAAGCTCTATAACATCAACAAAGACAAAACCTGGAGCTGACTGTGGTACAAATCATCAACTACTAGTATGCAAACTCAAGCTAAAGTTGAAAAAGAGCAAACCAATCATGAATGCAGCAAAATATGACCTTAAGAATATACCACTGGAATTTAAAGACTGCCTGCAAAATCGATTTGCTGCTTTAGATACAAATGACAGAGCTCCAGAAGAGTTATGGAATGACATCAAGAAGGTTGTGTTGGAAGAAAGCGAGAAGTCTCTACAAAAGGTGAAAAAGAAAAAATGGCCAAAATGGATGACGGAAGAAACTCTGAAAATTGCCCAGAAACGCAGAGAAGCTAAAGCCAGAGGAGAAAAAAAGACAATCACAGAACTCAACAGAGATTTCCAATGTGCAGCAAGACAGGACAAGGAAAAGTACTACAATGACACATGCAAGGAAATAGAAGCAGAAACTATTAGAGGAAGAACAAGATCGGCTTTCCTAAAGCTACGAGAGTTAAAGAAAAAGTTCCAGCCTCGAATTGGAATGTTACAAGATGCTCAAGGTTCTGCGTTGAATGATGCTGAGAAGATCAAGAAAAGATGGAAGGAATATACAGAGTTTTTATATCATAAAGATCAAGTGGACCAACAGCCGTTTCAACCTGTACCTTATGATCGGGAACCATTGGTGATGAAAGAAGAAGTTAAAGCAGCATTGAAAGCCTTATCAAAGAACAAAGCACCAGGCATTGATAGCATTCCCATAGAAGTATTACAGCAATATGATGCAGCTGTTACCGTACTTACAAGGCTCTGCCAAGAAATATGGAAGACAACATCATGGCCAACTGACTGGAAAAGATCTGTGTTTATATCAATACTAAAGAAAGGTGATCCAACTGACTATGGAAATTATCGTACAATCGCTCTGATCCCACATGCCAGCAAGATTCTACTAAAGATTATTCAAAAGAGACTACAACCATACCTGGAACAAGAACTACCTGAAGTGCAAGCAGGGTTCAGGAAAGGGCGAGGAACGAGAGACATCATTGCGGATGTGAAATGGATCCTTGAAAAGACTAAAGAATACCAAAAGGATATCTATTTGTGCTTTATCGACTATAGCAAAGCTTTTGACTGTGTAAATCATGAGAAACTCTGGGCCACATTAAGAAACATGGGTATACCAGAACACCTGATCGTACTCTTACGCAATCTGTACACTGATCAAGAAGCAACAAACGGAACAAGGAGAAACAGAATGGTTTGAAATAAGCAAAGGTGTAAGACAAGGCTGCATACTTTTCCCCCTACCTGTTTAATTTATATGCAGAACAAATCATCAGAGAAGCAGGATTGTATGAAGACAACAGAGGTGTGAAGATTGGTGGAAGACTCACCAACAACCTTCGCTATGCTGATGATGCCACATTACTGGCTGAAAGTGAAGATGGTCTGAAACATTTGCTTCTCACAATCAAAGAACATAGTCTCAAAATGGGCCTGCACCTTTATGTAAAGAAGACAAAGATCATGACAACTGGCATAATCAACAGATTCATCGTTGAAGGAAAAGAAATTGAAATCGTGAACAACTTTAACCTACTTGGATCAACTATCAATAAAGAAGCAACAAGCAGTCAAGAAATCAGACGACGCATTGCTCTTGGCAGAATGGCTATGAAAGACCTAGATAAGATTCTCAAGAGCAGAGATGTCTCTCTCCATACAAAGATTCGACTTGCTCAAGCCATGGTATTTTCAATAACATCATATGGATGTGAAAGCTGGACAGTGAAAAAGATAGACAGGAAGAAAATTGATATCTTTGAATTATGGTGCTGACGGCGAATACTGTGTATACCATGGACTGCCCGAAGAACAAACCAGTCGGTACTAGAAGAGATCAAACCTAAGCTTTCTTTAGAAG
This sequence comes from Ichthyophis bannanicus, assembly GCA_033557465.1. NCBI lineage: Eukaryota > Metazoa > Chordata > Amphibia > Gymnophiona > Ichthyophiidae > Ichthyophis > Ichthyophis bannanicus. Next base: position 452,056,134 of record CM066037.1, read on the forward strand.
CTCAGATGACAAGACTTCGACTTTCATACTTTGGACACATCATGCGAAGAGAGAGATCATTAGAGAAAGACATCATGCTTGGCAAAATAGAAGGTCAACGCAAAAGAGGAAGGCCAGCAATGAGATGGATCGATACAGTAACAGCAGCTACGGGTACCAGTCTGTCAACAATGAGCCGCCTGACTGAAGACCGAACACAATTTAGGATAGCTATCCAGAGAGTCGCCGACTCGACAGCACTTAACAACAACAACAAAGTGAAAACCCTTTCCAAAACATTAATACTCCCTGAAACTGAGCTAATAGTTCTAAGCAATTCTTATTTTTGTTGGATTGCTTGCCTGGGAAGGAAACCTCTCTTGTAGCAAACTCTCTTATAATACAGGCAACTTAGCCTAAAAAGTAACCAGGGGGACAGCACAAAATGTGAAGCCCTCCCAGATATACTTATCTTATAGTGTGTTCTGTTCAGTTGCCACCATGATTTGAAAGTACTCCTCAGAGACCTCTTCCCTCCTTGCTGAACGCTGAACTTCAAAAGGCACTGGAGGTATGTCCCAGTGCTTCTCTAGAAAATATTATCATGGGATGAATTTATGTACTCCTTTCAGCTCAAATCCTGGGCATATTTCTGTATAACTCATAAATTTCATTTCCAAAAAATGTCCTTAATCCAAGGCAACAAAGTGAAAATGCTAGCTGGGAACCGCAACACAACACCATGTTTCAAGCCTGTAGTGATTATTGGCTCTTCTTCAAGCGGGCTGCCCAGTCATAGTCCTTCTTCCTCTTTATGCTCCTCCCTATTACCAAACTTCTCAGGTGACATAAATTCAAAATAACAGCACCAGGAGCCACTGACTAAGTCAACTCCCAGAGAGACCTACATTAATGTTGACCACAACTGTATATTAACTAAGAGCACAGCAAAGTGTTGTTGGAAGTAACAGCTGAATTAGCGGAAGCACTATAATTCTAGAACAGCAGGCAAAAGCACAGATTTTATTTTCTATAAATACAAGTTATTCAAATGGGACAGAAAGTGGGGAAATTGCACCTAGGTAAGTGCAAACAGTGCATTACAAAAATGAAACCCACTGCAAGATGGTGGAATCTGCAAGCTGAGATTGACAAAACCTTTCTGGTGTACCACAAAGCTTTGTGCAGTAGAGAGGAGAGAGCACAGGAACTACAAGAGAACTTCTTTAGGGATTTGCCAATTTAACATAGAAACATAGAAACATGATGACAGAAAAAGACCACATGGCCTATCTAGTCTGTCCTTCCATAACAACAACTACAACAGTCCACTTTTTACCTTTAGAGATCCTCTGTGTTGGTCCCATGCTTTTTTGAATTCAGTTACTGTCCTCATCTCTACCACCTCCACTGGGAGACTATTCCATGGATCCACTACTCTTTCTGTAAAGAAATATTTCCGCATATCGCTCCTGAATCTATCTCCCTTCACCCTCATCCCATGTCCCCTCGTAGCAGAACTTGCTTTCAATTGAAAGAGGCTCTCTCCCTGAACATTTATGCCACGGAGATATTTAAACATCTCAATCATATCACCTCTATCCCGCCTTTCCTCTAAGGTGTACATATTAAGATCCTTAAGTCTGTCCTCATATGCTTTATAATGAAGCCCATTAATCATTTTAGTAGCAACCCTCTGCACCGACTCCATCCTGTTCACATCCTTTTGAAGGTGCGGTCTCCAGAATTGCACACCATACTCCAAATGAGGTCGCACCAAAGACTTATACAGAGGCATTATCACCTCCTTTATCTGCTAGCCATTCCTCTCCGTATGCACCCAAGAATCCTTCTAGCTTTTGCCGTCGCCTTTTCTACCTGTTTAGCTACTTTAAGATCATCAGACACGACCACGCCTAGGTCCCGCTCTTCTTTAGTGGACAAAAGTACTTCACCTCCTATACTGTATTGCTCCCTTGGATTGCTGCAGCCCAAATGCATGATCTTACATTTTTTAACATTAAATCCCAGCTGCCATATTCTAGACCATTCTTCAAGCTTAGCTAGATCCCTCCTCATGTTATCTACACCTTCCTGGGTGTCTACTCTATTGCAGATTTTGGTATCATCCGCAAAGAGGCAAATCTTACCCGACAACCCTTCCACTATATCACTAACAAAGATGTTAAAAAGAATCGGACCAAGGACAGATCCCTGGGGCACACCACTGGTAACATCCTTCTCCTCAGAGTGAGCTCCATTTACTTGTACTCTTTGTCGCCTCCCACCCAACCAATTTCTCACCCAAGCAGTAACTTTAGGGTCCATCCCTAGGGTGCTCAGTTTGTTTATAAGTCGCCTGTGAGGAACAGTGTCAAAGGCTTTACCGAAATCTAAATACACCACATCTAGAGCTCTCCCTCGGTCCAACTCCCTGGTCACCCAGTCAAAGAAATTAATCAGATTTGTCTGACAAGACCTGCCTCTGGTGAATCCATGCTGCCTCGGATCCTGTAATCTGCTGGACTCCAGAAACCTCACTATTTTCTCTTTCAGCAGCGTTTCCAATAATTTACTCACCACCAAAGTTAAACTAACCGGCCTGTAGTTTTCAACCACATCCTTACTTCCGCTTTTGTGTAAAGGCACCACATGAGCCTCTCTCCAGTCCTTTGGCACCAATCCCGACTCCAACGAGGCATTGAAAAGGTCAGTCAGTGGAGTTGCTAGAACGTCCCCAATTTCCCTCAGTATTCTAGGGTGCATCCCATCCAGTCCCATTGCTTTGTCTACTTTAAGTTGAGCTAGTTTCTCACGAACACAGTCTTCTGAAAATTGTTCAAGATGTCCCTCGCTTCTGTTCTTATTTGTGGGTGTTTTCTGAGGTCCTGCTCCTGGTTCTTCATCTGTGAACACAGAACAAAAATATTTGTTAAGCAATTCCGCTTTACCCTTATCAGCTTCTACATATTCCCCCCCTGCACCCTTGAGTCTGACAATACCACTTTTGCCCTTCCTCTTCTCACTAATATATCTGAAAAATGTCTTATCCCCCCATTTTATTGCATTGGCTATTTCCTCCTCCTTTTGAATCTTTGCCTTCTTGACTACTTTGCTAGCTTCTCTAAGTTTTTCCAAATACAGATGCCTGTCTTCCTCTCTCTGTGATCTCTTGTATTTCATGAAGGCCTCCCTCTTTTTCTTCACTTTTTCAGCTACTTCCTTCTAAAACCATTTCCACCCTTGATGAGGATATAGCAGAGATGCTGGAGAGACTCATCACTACTGTGAAAATTCAAGTAGTGATTAAAGATCTCAAACTAGCAAAGACACCAGGACTTGATGAGCTGAGTATTAAATTATAAGATTTTGGAAAACTTTGTGCCTCCCCCCACCCCTTGCAAGAGATATTTCAAGTGGTGCTAGGACAAGGGGATCTAGCGCCTCATCAAAATCAAGCCCACATAGTTCTTATCTCTAAGCCAGATAAAGATCCAGAATTGGTAGGGTCTTATAGATCATTTCTCCCATTGATCAGGATCTAAAAATCTTAACAAAAGTCCTGGTGGATAGGCTAAATGGAATGATATCTAGACATATACAGCCTGACCAAACAGAGTTTATTAAGGAGAGGCAGGCATACATGAACTTAATAAAAGCAATTTTGACATTGCACTGCTAGGCCTCACGCAAGATTAGGCAATCCTAGTTAACCTGGATGCTGAGAAAGCATTCAATTGTGGAAATTGGCCATATATTTTAGAGGTCCTAGAGAACTCTGGCATCAAAGAGGATTTCCTCCAGTGGATCAGGCTCCTCTGCAATGCCCCATAGGCCCAACTTGTGAATGGGCAGTTGTGAATGGGCAGTTGACAGAGCAGTTCTATCTTCACTGAACACATCAAGACAATCCAGTCTCTCTTTGGAGCCTCTAGCTATCAAGCTAAGAAAAGAGAAGGTTTTTAGAGGGATTCATCTGGAAAGATGGGAGCAGAAGATTAATCTATTTGCTGATAATACGCTACTTTTTCTGCACCACACACAGAGGGATATGCCTAAGGCCATTGAGATTATCCAGCATTTTGGGATCTTTGCAAGCCTAAAAATCAACTTTGACAAATCAGAAGCCTTGTGCTTGAAAAGGGGTTTTTTATCTGACTATATACTATCTCACTGAGGTGGATCCAGGCAGGGCTGGCCCTAGAGTTGGTCAAAAATCTATTATTTAGCTTTGACTGGCCTATTTTTGCTGCCCACCAGAGGTTGCTGCCCTAGGTGACCCCCTAGTTTGCCTAGTGGTTGGGCCAGCCCTGGACCCAGGGTACTCTTAAATACCTAGGTTTCATCTTACGGTACTAGCCTGTAGATGATGTACCAGAAAAATATTAGGGATGTTTTGGAAGGTATCAAGCATCTATGTGAAAAATAGAAAAATCTCCTGCTCTCGCTCATGAGGAGAAACACATTGTTTAAGATGATGGCATTACTTAAACTACCTATCCATTGCAAATTAACTCTTTCTGGATCCTGGACAAAGATGTGACATTTAAAAAAATATATATCCTACAGACTTTTCTTTGGTGGGGAAAAACACTGGAGTGTAAACTGACTTTTTCTAGGACTCAAGGGGGCTTGTGAATGCCTGACTTACATATCTACAATATCACAGCCAATATGAAGTGGATATGGGAGTCATACATAGGAGGCTCACCTGAGGACATTGTACAGACGGTGATGGGCCAATATGATTTGGTCATGATACTACATGGTAAGAGTACAGTTAAGAGCATGGGAAAAGGGGCTACCACCTTTCTAATACCCTTGAGAAAGATTTGGAAATGGTGGTGGAAAGTGTGGCAAATACCTATGCAGGTCTGCCCTACCATGTTGGCTATGTTGGGTAATCCGAAATTCTTGCCGAATATGTTGGGCCATTCTAGTGAGTGCAAGAGATTGGTGACAATCCAGTTAAGAGGGATATTAAGCAACAATGCAACATTCTTAATGGACACTTGTTCCACTGTTTCCAGATACCACATTATTATGAGGCATTGAAACAAAAGGGAGGGGGAGAGAATTACATTGCAGGAGACCGATGAGGAATTCGTGCTATTTTCTCACATCAGCGGGTGCACTGTCAGGCAGCCCGAGCAGACACACATATGGAGCAGTTAGTTCAGGTCTAATCACATGAATTGGAACAGGAGGTAGCGTGGGACCATCTCAGCATGATGTGGAAGGAGATTTACAAATTAACACCAAGTATAGAGTGACAAGAGATGCAATTTAAAATCTTACAGAGAGTCTATATTACTAGAGAATGTGGTGTGAACATGAAACTGTGGGAAGAGAATGAAATGTGTAAAATGTAAAAGTACCCAGGGACATACTTGCATACTTTTCTGGAATTCCAAATGCTGGAAACATTGTGGACGAGAATTTTAAAAGACATTGAAGATATAGTGGAGTGGAAGATAGAGTGGCCACATACCCTCCTCCTGTTGGGAGATTGAACTGTTGGTGGGGCAAAGCTTCCTAGATTTAAGAGAAAGTTTATTCTTTTGGCCAGTCTCTTAGTTAAGAAGTGAAATATTGAATCTTGGAGGTGGCTTGCTCAGATAAAAAAACTGCAAGACTTTGACTATCAATATAAGCTGGAGCAAAGAGTTAGGGATCCATTATAAACAATTATGGCATCGATTTGGACAGCAACATAGAGAGATTGGGACTGATGAGGAGAAGAAGGGAAACTGAGGAACCTTTCTGGAAGTGGGGAGGATGAGAGCGGTTGAACAGGGTATGAGTGGCTGTGTATGGTTGAGTATGGGAAGGAGTAGGGGGTACATTGGAAATAAAACTCACAGCAGGACCCACAAGTGGTCTGGTTCTCAGAGCAGAAATCACCCAGGAAACAGGATTTATCTGGAAGTGTTGTACATTGGTCGCTCATATTATTCTTAACCTATAGAGGTTATTTGTGTAGAAAACTAGGAAAACTGGGGGGGGGGGGGGGCGGCAGCCCTCAGGTGCCTGTTATATGATATCTGCTTGTAATAGCATGGTTTGCTGTGGTTTCAATAAAACATGTCAAACAAAAGAGTAGCTAAGTATCCACAAGTACACATGAGGAAAGAACAAGACGTGACAGAATTTTAGGAACAAGGAAAAAAACTCTTTAAAGGGCTGGACTAGTAAATAAAGAAAAAGAAGTGGCCAATGCACAAATATAGGGAGAAATACAACAAGCTATTTCATCAGCCACATGTAAATGAAAACCTAACCTACAAACACCTAAGAAGAAGTGAACACAAAGATAAGAAATTTATATTTTTATTTAATGTAATGTTCAATCCTTGAGTTCTCTGCAAACCACTTTGATTCACGAAAAGCGCTAAATAAGCACTAATAAATAAATAAATAATTGCAGTACAGGACGATAGCTATGAAAAAATGGTGTGCAATAAGCATAGACACAAAAAACACAAAATACAGATACAGATTCTGTAGCACAGAACTAGAAATGATTACAGATCTCATTGCTGGGTGCAACATGCTGATGTCATATGGCCTGTATACAGAAAGAAGAAATAAGGTAGCATGGCTCGTCCACTGGAAACTACATAAACACTATAGCATCGCTGTACCAGATAAACACTAAGATCACAATCCTGCTAGAATTTCAGAGAATAAAGAAGTTGTGATAACCTGGAATGTCCTCATTCTAACCATCTTGATGCTAGACAACTGGGAATAATGGTAAAGGAGAAAAAGATAGAAACACTATCACTAACAGAAGTGCCAGTATCAAGTGATTACACATAGAGAGACAAAAATCGTTAAGTACCAGAAATGCAATCAGAGACCAAGAAATCTGGCAGAAAAATACAGAAATAGTCCTAATTGTCTTGGGTGCTACTGGTCTGATTAAAAAGAACTTCCAAGAGTACCTTGATATGTTACTTGTATATAGTAGAAGGGTTTTAGCAGTGAACTTGAGAGGTCGTATCCAACATAGCTTAAAACTGAGGTTCATTCCTGTCATGGTATGTGCAATAAGCGCCATACCTAGCCCTGTACGAGTGATGCAGCCACACAGAGTGCAAAGAAATAAGGGTGCATTTGGGGTGCCGGCCTCAGCTCCCTCCCACGCTGCCTGCCCTTGTCCTTCCCCAACGCTTTTAGTGTATCCTTGGTTGCGGTGGTGGCAGAGGCAGCAGTGTTATCCGATTTTAAAAACAACCCGTGGGTCTTTCTGATTCCGCTCTTGCATGTTGGCCTGATTCTGCCCTCCTCTGATGTATGCTTGCGTCAGAGGAGTGAGGGACCAGACCGGCCATTCAAGCTCAGAGTTGCAAAGACCCGCATTTGAATGGCTGGTCTGGTCCCTCCCTCCTCTGACACGACCCTACGTCAGAGGACGGAGGGACCAGACCAGCATGTAAGCAGAGAGTCAGAAAGACCTGTGGGGTTTTTTTTCATTTGGATGTCGCTGCTGCCACCATTGCCGCCATGGCAACAGTAAAAATAGCGGCAGCTGGGCAAGGGCAGGCAGCACGGGGGAGAGTCAGCTGGATATAGGGGTAAAATGGGGAGATGCATGGGGCAAATGATAAACCTGTGATTGGGGGAGGGAGAGGGCGCACCAGATGTGCAAGTTGCACAGGGCGCATTTATGGCTTGGTATGGCCCTGTGTGCAATAACCTATCTGAAGATACTACTCAGTAAAAAACAATTGTATTAGTGACAATACATACGCCAGAATATGCACTGAAATTTCAGCAAACGTTCCACTCTGTATTTGGCCTTGCAATACTCCGGCGTTTGTTGAAATCCTGTAAGGCACACCCAGTCATGTGTTATTACCTGTTTATCTAATGGAAGCTAGTAGTATTAGTAGATTTTGTAAAAAATGCATGCATAAATATAATAGATATTAGTTATGTGATAAATGCAGGCTTCACCTTTGTTGAACAGTTTTTCAGGGTAAGGTTTCCCTTGACTTATTTATTTATTTTATTTAGACAGTTTTGTATACCACCTTATCCTTCAATCAAAGCGGTCACAACACAATTGGGGGATACATTTAACACGCAGGGATACGAGACACATACACTAATACTTACAGGGAACATGGGCAATGGAGGGTTAAGTGGCTTGCCCAAGACCACAAGGAGCATCTGTGGGACTAGAAACCCCAGTCCTTCCGGCCCAAGGTTGCTATCCTCTAGTGGGATTTGAACCCCCAACCTTCCGGCCTGAAGTACCTTGCCCCAACCACTAGGCTACTCCTCCCTTGAATCTACTTATTTATCAGTGCCATGGAGCATTGTAGTTTTTCTTAATTTCTTGTGATTTGCCACACAGGCATAGCATTGGTTCTCCTGGTTTATTTTGCAAACAAAACTAAACCATAGGAAAACAGTCATATGCCGCCGAGAAGTAACTCCACAGGGTATATGAGAAGTCTCAGAGAGAAGGACAATTCTTTCCCTAAGTTTCTTCTTCAATGATGAGTTACGAATCCCTCTCACTAGATAATAGCGAGACTCAAAACCTTTTAAAAAAATCCTCTGCATGTTCATTGTTTCCAGTTGAAAAAGGAAATGTCTCTTTCAACTAAACCAGTCTGGTTAGTCATCATGGGTGTTAACTGGGGATGGAAGGAAATAATTAAGAAAGCTACATATCTGATGTGGTAATTACCCAGTGTAACCAACATCAATCATCCATGGATTACACACATTCCGGAGAATGCAAAGATCATTTTAACCTTGCACACTGAAGGGCACTAAGCTGTGCTTCTTCTTGGTGAAGTGGGTCAACAGGAAATGATCATTCACGTCACATTTAGCTCATGATTATTGTATGTGTAAGATGCAGTCAAATCTGGGTAGATTAGGCTCTTCAGTTAAGTCAGCAACGAGACAGTTAGGCTTGCTTGCCAGGGAAACAAGGAAGATGGTATTGAGGAAAGAGGTTTCTCCTTACCAAGGCTACAGAAGTACATCTTGTTCCTATAAGGACCACTGCTGGTTTGCTCACCAAAATATGCATAATTCAGGTCAATTTTCAGTGAAACAGCTGGGGAAGTTTAAAATGTCTAATCTAGATGTTTCAAATTATTCCTGTATTCAGCTGCACTAAACATGTAGGAGTGCTGCTGACTATGCTAGTATTAATTTATTTATTTACATTCTCTTATATACTGTGCTATTCTGCTTCAGTGTGGTTTACATTGAACAAACTGAAATTACATTGAACAGGGCATTATAACTTGGAGATAACTATTTTACAGGGAACATGGGCTATGGAGGGTTAAGTGGCTTGCCCAAGACCACAAGGAGCATCTGTGGGACTAGAAACCCCAGTCCTTCCGGCCCAAGGTTGCTGTCCTCTAGTGGGATTTGAACCTCCGACCTTCTGGCCTGAAGTACCTTGCCCCAACCACTAGGCCACTCCTCTACTCCATTGTATCAATCGATGCATATGCATATGTAAAAGGGCCAAATATTGGGGTTTCTGCATATAAGGAGCACAGATAAGGTCCTGAATATCAGCGCTTTACGTATAGGGCCCAATATTCATCTGCGGTGGCTCGCACTCCTAAAGCTACTGGCTGTTGCCGCCGAACTTTGGACCCAGATATTCAATGCCGGGGCCATATCTAGCCACCAGCATTGAATGTCCGGGCTGGCTGGATAGCGGTGAAGCTAGGCGGGCGGCAGTGATATTCATAGGCTGCCTGGTTAGTTTCTGCGGCAAAGTTAGACCAGCCTTTAATGTGCTTAACTTTCTCCTCTTAGCAGTAATTGGGAAGTGGCTCAATATCACACCGCTACGCGGTCATCACTGGGTGCCAAACTCGCTCCACCCCCGGAACACCCCGCTACATGCCCCAATGCTAGCCAGTTAGCATTGGGGCATGTAGCGGTGGCACCCACAGATATTCAGTGGCACTAATCATGTTATAGCCCAGTCAGCGCAATTAAAATGGTTAGTAAGTCTGCTGACCATGTTAATTACACTGAATTTCGGGCCCGTCAGTTATACATCTGTTACAAATGGACCACATTATACCTGGTTTTTCCAAGTCAGAGTCAAACATGCTGTATATTCTACACATAAAGGGGCTGAAAATTGGTGCTTCTATATATATTATTTATATGGATTAATAACCCCCTCGAACGCCCCAACCCTGCCCCACTCACTCTATGTATCATGTGATATGTATAGCTGAAAATACCTATAGTGCTATATTGTAGAAGGCCCCTGAATTTGAAAAAAGCAGTTATACATTTGGCATGGCACCAAATATATACAGCGCCGGTGTTAGGGTCTCTGGTGCCCTCCTGCAACCTATAGATCGGCACCTCCCTCTTTCATTACTATTAATGGTAGGTTGCACTCCTGCTTTCCAAAAACTCCTTTGTGAACTCTGTTCATATGATGCTGATTTTTCTCCTTATAATCAAATGTTCTAACAAGAAAATTGCAGTGAAGGGGCAAATGCATAGCTGGAATAAAAAGAAGAACCAAGGAGTAAATATTTAACATTGTATAAACACAGGCTTTGATAGCAAAGGGTTAATGCATTCAAAGCAAACACAATCCATGCATTATTTATTTAACCAATAAAAGATATACAAGGGTTACAACCACTTAGCTTTTCCTGCTTCTTCTCCCGCCTGTTATAGTTGCTACAGACACTACTGCCGTTCTATCTCTGTATGCATGGTTGTGTAGCTTTTTTTTAAATCCGGCAAATAAGGAGAAGGTGATAAAAGGAGTTAGTGTAGCTGGGCTTAAAAAAGTCAATAGCCTGTTATTAAGACAGACCTGAGGAAAGCCACTGCTATCCATGGGTGTAAGCAGCATTGAATCTACATTGAGCACTAAGAGACCGACTCAATCCCAGAGCTGATGATGGCAGTCCTGATGGCTGACAGTGGCAGTATCAATGTGAGAAACATCACTTGGCTGGACTTTGTGATTTCTTTGAGAGCATAGCTTTGCTGCTGCAACTGTGAAATAGTATTGCAGCCAGGCTGGACAAAAGTAGCAAGATCACTCCATAGCCTTCCATGGGAGCTGGCGTGATGCTGCTTATTGTGGATTGGCAGTGAGGCTAACTACAAACTTCAGGCCCTGAGCTCTGGTGCATGTGTGTCTGACTCCGACTGACAACTTGCTGCCCTGTAAGCTCTCTCCACTCCCTCTATTTTCTATGGCTGGCAGGCTGGCTGACAACATGCCCGACCATGTCTAGGGCCAGCCCTGTGCTGCACAGTGCAGTGCCCTTGAATCCCCGGCCCCGTCCTGCCACTCTTACCCCACGTACGACAGGCTTCATCTCTGGCCCTTTTCAAATTCAGGCTGAAAACTCACCTCTTTGAGGCCACTTTTGGATCCTGATCCGCTCAGTCTCCTATCCGTTTCCTTTCCATTCCCCTAGACGTATCCCTGTCCTCAGCTGTTGTGCTCTCTGCTTGACTAGATTGAAGCTCCAATAAGCAGGAACTGTCTTTTACATGTGTCTGTACAGTGCTGAATACGCCATGTAGCACTATACAAATGATCAGTAATAGTAGTAGCTACAGGGCAGCGCTGGCCCTGAATGTATAACTCCTCTTTGAATATCGATCTGAATTGTGTTTAACAATAACTAGGGCTTCTCTATCATTTTAATCAATAACACTGCCACCAACGGCACCGGTAGCATATAAATCAAGAAATGTTTATCATCATCATTGATATCATGAACAAGTTATTTTCTCCCTCATGTATCTTAGTGACATACAACACTAGGTAACATATCAGTGTAGTGAACTTTGAGTTAGCTTGATGGACGCGCCTCTTTAACACCACCACAAGAGAACTTTGTGTTAGAAATCAGTGCTTTGCATTCCATCCCACCGTCTAAATTATTTCCTCCTCATAAAGACTGTATTGTCGTATCAGAGCAAAAAGAGATACAACCTGGAAAACACCCAACGGAGCTTAGGAAATAAAAACAGAGGACAAAAAAGGAAGAAAAATCAGAAAAAAAATTACAGTCCAACAATCTGTCATTAGATTGTGTCGGTGTGAAATCCAGCACTTTATGGTTTTCCTGGGGAACTTTTCAGCTTTGACAGACTGAAACACTGATTTTTTTTCTCTTTGTGCTATCCGAAATGCTGTTTACAAGGTCTTATGTGAGACAGCCAGCTTATTACACTCTGCATGAATAGAGTAGAACAGGAAACAGGAAAATAGCTGTTATGGTATGTCATTCTTCTTGCATATAGCCCTCTCCTAAACAGTGTAGTTTTCAGGAAGGAAGGCCAGGAGAAACTTGGAGAGGAAAGCAAGACCAGGGTTATTCATGTTGGCATATGAAATCTTTTAAGTTGGAGATCTGGAAAGCCAAATAAGGAGATACCGTCATCTTCCACTGAAAGCTTATGGAATAACTGAATAGGTAGGAGGTGAAAAAATTGTACAATGTCATTTTTTCTCAAGTACATAGTAATCTCCATCCTGCTGGCAGGAACAGTTACCAGTTCCTTTGGCTATACATGGCTCTATGACTCCACATAAGACTTTTTGAAAGTACCAAACTTTGAGGGCCACATACTAAGGCACATAGTTTTAGACATGCTGGGGATAATTATATAAAGTTTTTCCCCATCTAAAGCAGAAAAAGCCTTTTATAAAATTGTGCATCCATTTACACATATATAGTATGTGTACTGACAAGATGGTGCAAACATAAGAGCAGAGAGAAGTGTTGCAGTAGGTTCAAATTTTATTGATAGCAACCCCAATGCGTTTCGGCATGCACCTTCCTCAGGGGGTGTTGCCTCGCAGGAAACAGTACCATACCTAGATCTGTGCGAGTTGTGCGGCCGCACAGGATGCAAAGCCTTAGGAGGTGCATTTTGGCCGCCTGCTGTTGCCCTGCTGCCAAAACTTTTTGTTCTCTCAGTGGTGGCAGGGCAACAGCAGGCAGCCAAAATCGCCCCCTAAGCCTTTTCAGGTCTTTCTGCAGGGCTGGTCCCTCCCTCCTCTAACGCGATGTCAGAGCAGAGGGATCAGATCTGCTGCCGGCAACTTGCACATCGGGCACACACACCCCCAAACCTCTGTCCAGTCTCTGCCTGCTCTTGCCCTGCTACCGCTGCTGTGGAGAAAACAGAGAGTGGCAGCAGCAGGGCTGGAGCAGGCAGCGGCTGGACGGAGGTATAGGAAGGAGGAGGGGCACGCGCCCGATGTGCAAGTCACACAGGATGTGATTCTGGCTCAGTACGGCCCTGGCAGGAAACAAATAAAAAACATTGATAATAAATAAATACATAAATCAAATACAAATTGGAAGGAATAAATAACTAAATAACAACTGTAAAGATTAAAATATAAAAATAAAACTATAAAACACTATAAAAAATTTAAGGCAAATCCAATAGATGCAAATTAAAAACTAATTGTCAATTATCTAAATGACACATCATTGTAAATACATATAGAGATGCTTTACATAAAGTAAAGACACATGGAAATTAATATACATTTACAGGATGGACGTTGTTAACACGTGTCTGAAGTACCATTCCATAAAAGATACCCAACACCTTTTACATCTAAAATAACCCTAAAACAACCATTGTTATATGGTAACAGTAATGGGAGTGTTGTATCGCTATTGCACCACCCCAAATAAACGTGATGATAGTGCACAGAGGGATAGATGAGACACATTATGGTATTTCCATTTAAACGAAATGCAAGCGAAGTCAACCAACTGAATAACCTTGCACATAAGATTCTCCCAAACTGGGGCCTGAAAAAAATCCTTACTAATATCCTGTTCCAGTTGTGTAAATGTACAGGATATAAAATGTATGTCTCAATGCTATAAGAAAATAGAAATGAGAGTAGTGAACATTGTATCAATTATACTAAGGAACAATCATGCGTTGCAATCTCAGAAGTGGTTAATAGTAACGCAAAAATAAGGTTAGAAAACACTTGCCTGAGTCTAACGCCCACTAGCGCGTTCCGCTGTATCGATGGGAGTCCCACAGCATATCAGGATTTAAAACGCCAGGATTCGCACCAAAAAGAGGTCAAAGTGCGAGTGCCAGCAGATTTAAAACAAAATGAATCAATTTAAGAAATAAAACCACCTCCTATATACCCATCACACAAAATCAAAACAGAGACATATTCTTGTAATAAAACTTAAGAGATTGTCTTCAAAAGTTATGTATGTGACCAATAAATATTCAAATATATAAAGCGGCTTTCGATGTCACGGTGCCGCTGTCAAGGTGAAGCAGGAATGGGTAGAATCAAAAACCTTTAAGAACATCGATGTATACTACAGGTGTGAACCCCCAAAAGAACACATGTATGCACCAGAACCTAATAAGTTCCGACAAAAAACGCCTGTCAATGCAGAGGAAACTAAAGACCAACCGGAGGCTTATGCAAAATAAAATGAAATACAATGACTGGTGCGTAGACATGTAGGATGTGATATGCCTGATTATATACATGCAAACTGCAAATATGGTTTCTAAAAAATCCCCTTTAGTGTACACTAATTCCCATATTAACGGCAGAGCATAAAATGAAGCAAGGAATGGAGGTGAACTGCACCTTGTAGTTAATACATGGTAACTTACAGTTCATTAACTTTTCCTGTACTAGATAACACAGGTCACTTAACACTACCTCAGTAGGTTGCATTAAGTGCATCTGCATATTTGCAATGTCTCCAGCCATTACTGCTAGGCTTTGCAGTTGCTGTGCATTACGTTTTCAACTAACACACAATGCGAGAGGCAGCAGAAGGTCTTTTTCTTTAGGGGGCCCAAGCACCACCCCAAGCTCCACCCAACGTGCACAGACCCTTCCTGTTCTGTCCACAGGGATCCAGTCTCTCACACACAAACAGGAAGGGTCTTTGCCGCAATCATGGCTTCTCTTCTTTTGCCCACAAGGGATGGAATCCCCGCAAGCAATCTGTTGCCTGCCATGCTGCGATTTTTGGTGGGGCCAGGGCCCATGTGGCGCACCCCTTTCCGACGCCTATGACAATGACTGCAAATATTTACTATGCTTTAGTAAAAGGGCCCTTTCATTTGAAAAATGCAGGTAGGCAATGCAATGTGTGCCTAATTCATTTTCCTAAATTGTTTTCTGTATCTGCATATGATCTATTTAAAAAGTACCTGCTGGAAGTGCTGAAAGTGCCTGAGATGTCAGTTCCTCAACTCTAAAAAAAAATGTATTATTTGCCTCAAGGTAAAAGGAAAGTGTCACAGACACAGCAGTGTGTGCAGCCTCTTGACAGTCTTGATTTATCCAGTTCCTTGAGAGCTTGGAGGAAGACACTGCGACGCCTGCTACTTTTTGGGTTCAATGTGCATCAGATTCTAATAGGGAGTGGGTGTTAAAATATGTTCTTTGAGCACATCCTATAAAACAATTTGCCATATTTTATATTGTTTATAAAATACAGACTTTACCCATACTTTGAAATACAAAGTATAACAAAGACAGATGGCCATTTTCCAAACAATCCCTATGGATATAACAAGGCAGTCTTTTGGATTAAGGTGAAGAGATCATTAGGAGTGCTTTTGGAAGATGGGGAGGGAGTAGGACAGAAACAGGTGATGGCGGTATTGCAGAAGGTATATGGAAAGATGACATTAGTTAGGAAGCTATAGCCATATTTGGAGGAGGTTACCTTGTGGACGGTAATGTGGACGTCAATAGCTAACTCATTGGATTATGGGGAAGTGCTTAATGTAGGTTTATAAAGAAATTACAAGTTGCTCAGAATATGGCAGCTAAATTGGTGACAAAAAGTAGAAGAAGGGATAGTATCGAACCCCTCTTGCAGAAATTGTATTGGCTTTCTAGTAGGGAGCATTCTTGTTTTATACTGTTGGTGATAGCACTTCAAATTTTGAGGGAGAGGAGACTAAAGTGTTTGGGATATGTTTGCAAGTATATAACTCTAGGAGGCCTTTACATTCGGGGAAGAGCTTGATGGTTCTCCCCGATAAAAAGGATGTGAGGTTGGAAGAGTTGAGAATGAGGGTCTTTAGGATTGTGGTTCCTGAGCTACGGAATGGTCTTCCAGAGATGCTGCAAGCTGATATGTCATTATCAATATTTAAGGGAGTGAAATTCTACCTATTCTCTTAAATATACTCTGTAGGGGGAGCAGGTGATGTTAGTTAGGTCAGTCTGATTTGAAAGATGGAGACAGAATTTCGGGTACGGTATGTGGGAATTTATTGTTTTTGTTCTTTACTATTATGTTTATCTGTTTGCTCACTGTCTTAATTGGTTTGTCCAGGAAGAGGGTATATAAAGTTTCATAAATAAATAAAATAAAATAAATAAAAAGACAGGAGGAGTGAGGAGAAATGGCAAAGGGACAATAGACTGGAAAAAGACAGAGGAAAGCAGAAAAGAGAGACGTAGGTGGGAAAATAAAATGCCCAGACAACAAAGGTAGAAAAAAGTCTTTTATTTTAAACTTTCCATTGGAGGTAAACTTAAAAGCAACATCAGGAAATACTTGTTCACGGAAAGGGTGGATGCCTGAAATTTCCACTCAAAGGAGGTGGTGGGAGCAAAAATAGTGACAGAATTCAAAAAGGCATGCGGCAGACAGAGGATGACTAAATGGCAAGAGGATGGAATCAAAGCAAAGGTAAATAACTTCATAAATAGAAGAGAATCTGCCTGGAATGGCCGATAGGACCTTAAGCAAAGGCATAGAGGGGAGCAACCTGCCCAGAGCAGCAGGTGTAACGCTACATCTCTAGCCACCCTACTGGGCATGCTGATCTACTGGCCGGACCAGGGGGCGGACCGGTGGGATGGGCTACCTAAGGTGGGCCCATGAGGGCTCACCTTTCGGAGCTCTAGAGAGAGCACTTCCGTACTCGGCTCCGCCCGGAGGACGTCACCAAGTGTGGCTGACGCAATCCTGCTGGTCCATGGAGAACTTTATCTGCTATCATTTACTGTGCTACTGTGGAATAGGGCAGCTTTGAGAAATACGCAGCTCAGGTAAGTGTTGCTGACCGTGATATTCAGAGCACTACCCAGGGCTCTGTCTTGGGACCTCTACTTTTTTCTCTGGGCACTCAGTCCCTTGGTGCACTTTTGGTTTTCAGTGCCATCTTTATGCTGACAACTCTCAGATCTACTGCTCTGTGCCTGAAATCTCCACAGGAATCCAGGCCCAGATCTCTGCCCGCTTATCCAATGTTGATGCCTGGATGTCTCACCACCGTCTGAAATTGAACATGGCCAAAACTGAGTTCCTTATCTTTTCCCCTAAACCCACCTCCCTCCTTCCTCTCTTCTCTATTTCTTTGGATGACACTACACTCTTCCCTGTTTCCTCAACAGCAACCTTGGGGTCATCTTTGACTCTATTCTCTCTTTTTCTGCGCAAATCCAACAGATAGCTAAAATTTACAACTTCTTTCTCTATAACATCAGCAAAATTCATCCCTTCCTTTCTACTCACACTACTAAAACCTTTATGCACTCACTAGTCACCTCCTGCCTTGACTATTGTGACCTGCTCCTTACTGGTTTCCCTCTGAATCATCTCTCTCCCCTTCAACCTGTTCAAAACTCAGCTGCACCGGTGTCGCTATGCTTATGTAACTACTACTACTACTTCTCAAGTCACTTCACTCGCTCCCTATCAGTTTCTGCATCCAGTTCAAACTTCCCCTACTTACCTACAAGTGCATTCGTTCTTCAGCTCCTCACTACCTCTCCTCTCTTATCTTACTCTACACTCATAAGAACATAAGATATGCCATACTGGGTCAGACCAAGGTCCATCAAGCCCAGTATCCTGTTTCCAACAGTGGCCAATCTAGGTCACAAGTACCTAGCAGTTTCCCCAAAAGACACAGGTTCCACAATGCTTGTACTGGATCAAGCAGTGGTTATTCTGGGTCCACTTTAATAATGGTTTATGGACTTTTCCTCCAAGAACTTGTCCAAACTTTTTTTAAACCTGGCTACACTTACAGCTTTTACTACATCCTCTGCTAGCAAATTCCAGAGTTTGATTACACGTTGAGTGAAAAAATATTTTCTCTTATTAGTCTTAAATAGGTTACCCTGTAGCTTCATTGCATGTCCCCTAGTCTTTCTATATTCCAATAACGTAAACAATCGATCTACATTTACCCATTCCACTCCGTTCATTAATTTATAGACTTCTATCATATCTCCCCTCAGCTGTCTCTTTTCCAGGTTAAAGAGCCCTAACCTTTTTAGCCTTTCTTCATAGGGGTATCCTTCCATCCCCTTTACCATTTTGGTGGCTCTTCTCTGTACCTTTTCTAATAACGCTATATCCTTTTTAAGATTCAGCGATCAGAACTGGACATAATATTCAATCTATCGCACCATGGAACAATACAGAGGCATTATAATATCCTCTGGTTTATTTTCCATTCCTTTCCTTATGATACCTAGCATTCAATTTGCTCTCTTGGCCACCACTGCACACTGGGTGGGGGGTTTTAAAATGTTATCCACAATGACGCCTAAATCTTTTTCCCAGGTGGTGGTTCCTAATGTGGAACCTTGCATCATGTAACCATAGTTTGGGTTTTTCTTTCCTAGGTGCATAACTTTGCACTTGTCCACATCAAATTTCATCTGCCATTTGGATGCCCAGTCTTCCAGTTTATCAAGATCCTCTTGCAATTTTCCACAATCCTCTTGGGTTTTAACAACTTTGAATATTTTTGTGTCATCTGCAAATTTGATAACCTCGGAAACTTCACTGCTCTGGCAGATTCCTTTTGTCTGTGCCCTTCTCTGCCACTGTCAACTCCAGACTTTATTCATTTCATCTTGCTGCTCCATATGCCTGGAACGAACTACCTGAGTCTGTGCATCAGGCTCCTTTTCTAGCCCCATTCAAATCCAGGCTAAAAACCCACCTCTTTGAAACTGCCTTTGGATCTTGATGCTCCTCACTCTCTTGTCCACGACTTACTGTATGTGTACCTTACCATACTCTAGTCCCCAGTTTCGCTATTTATTATTTTTTTATTTTATTTACATTCTCTTATATACCGCGCTATTCTGCATCAGTGCGGTTTACATTGAACAAACTGAAATTACATTGAACAGGGCATTATAACTTGGAGATAACTATTTTACAGGGAACATGGGCTATGTATTTTGTCTTGATTAGATTGTAAGCTCTGATGAGCAGGGACTGTGTCTTACATCTGTATGTACAGCGCTACATATGACTTGTAGCACTATACAGTACAAATGATTAGTAGTAGTAGTAGAAGTAGTACCACTGAATATCACTACAGCCCACCTCAGCACTATGCAGATAGTGGCCGGATCATCTTGGGCCACGTTGGAATGAAGCAGGAAATTATTGAGATAGCCACTATCTGGATAAGTATCTGCAAAATTTAGAACAAAAAAGCTGTTCTGAGCTATCCATATAGAGAGCTGAAAATCACCACTATCTGGATAAAGCCAGTGACCAGCGCTGAATCTGGATATCTAGTGCCAGTTACTGCCCAGATACTAGCACTGAATATCCTGCTTTTATTTAAATGTCACACCAACTGCAGAGATTAAATATTGACCCCTTTGCATTTCGTTCAGTGCAACGCAAAATCAAAAATTCATTACCAGAAGATGTAGTAAAAGCTGTTAGTATAGCTGGGTTTAAAAAAGGTTTGGACAAGTCCCTGGAGGAAAAGTCCCTAAGCCATTATTAAAGAGGACCAGAGAAATCCACTGCTTAGCCCAGAATAAGCAACATGGAATCTGTGTAACCTTTTGGCAGCCTGACAGGTACTTGTGACCTGGATTGGCCACTGTTCGAAACAGGATACTGGGCTTTGAGGTCTGACCCAGTATGACACATTTTATGTTTTTATTTCTCCATTGCTGGAGTACATGTCAAGTTAGACTTCCTGGGATTCCCAGTTTAATTTTTGTCTTAATTTGTGGCCCCTTGTTCTATATTTGGTGAGGGTCTGTCAGCGTTTTGCATGTGTGACTGAGGTACACTATTCTTTTAGTGTATGGTTTCCCAGCAGGAGATGTATTGAAGTTCTAGTATATGTAATTCTGCCTTTTCATTGAACCAACTCTGGGGACTGTCTAATGACCATCTATCGAGACAGGACGTGCTTTGATAAAAATGCCACAGGTAAGGCTGCTTCAGTACAGCAGAGCCGTGGGAGCAAACAAATGTTCCCATAGTGGCTACAGGAAGAGGAGATAGCTGACTGGGGTGATATGAGGGGAAGAAGTTTAGATGGAGCACTGATGGGGTGGGAGAGCTAATGGAGGGGAGGCTAGGACTAGGGGGCTGATGTAGGGTGACAGAGGGGCTGAGGCACTGGAATGGGCCGATGGTGGTAGAGACTGGAGAGGACTGGGACTGGAAGAGGACTAATGCTGGGAAGTGTGCTGTGACTGGAAATGGGCTGATACATGGACTGGAGGGGGACTGAGGACTAGAAATTGGCTGATACTGGGGCTGGAGGGGAACTGGGGATTAAAAATGGGCTGATGCTGGGCATATATAAATGAGCTGATGCTGGGGCTGCAGGGAGACTAGAAATGGGCTTATGCTGGGCTGGGAGGGAATGGGGATATAGAAATGGGTTGATACTGGTGCTAGAAGGGGACTGGGGAAATAGAAATGGGCTGCTGCTGGGCCTGGGGGGGACTGGGACTAGAAAGGGCTGATGTTGGGGCTTGGAGGACTGGAAATGGGCTTATGCTGGAGAGGGGACTGGTGCTGGAAGGGGCTAATTTTAGTGCGGCGGGGGGGCTTGGTACTGGAAGGAGGCTAATGCCGGCAAATGCTTGGGTCAAGATGTGAAAAAGAAGAAGATGCTGGGGAAGTGAGAAGGGAGAGAAGGATAGATATTGTGGGTGTTGGGGAAGAAGCAAAGTCATAACCAGGATAAAGTTGAGAGGGAGGGGTATAATATCAGATGCTGTGGGAAGGAGGAGGAAGGGAAGAGTTCATGTGTATTGGAGAATGAGGTAGATGGGTAGGTACTGTGGACACGGGATGTGGGAGAACAGAGATTTGGGCTTAGGAGGAGAATTTAAGATTGGGTGAAAAAAAAACAGAAGAAAGACTCTTAACATAGGCTGAGTATTCGGCGTGTATGTGGGGACTCAGGGCTTGGGTGGGACTGCAAGTGAGGACTCAGGGACTGGGTAGGGTGGAAGAGTGGGGACTTGTGGTTACCTGGAGGAATATTTAGGAATCTAGTGACTAAGAAATTGACCAGAGGTTAGGAGGGCAGTGTGGAAAAGGTGATTGAGTGAAGGGTATCAGTAGGGCTGTGAGACCAAGTGCAGAGATACAGGGAGGGGAGAAGGTTTGAAGGGCCTTGGCAGATTTGGGGAGGGATTGGGGATGATTGAAAAGGACAGAGGGTTATTGAGTGCGTAGGAGCCACAACAAGGGATAGGTCATCCTTGAAGATGATGAGAGGGTAAAAAATGGGTAAGGTGAAAGTGGAAATGGAAACATGGAATAGAGGACAGACATAAGAAAGGGCCTGGAGGTGGAGAGAGGATATGTGCTAAGGAATGAACTGGGGATGATTAGAGGAAGAAAGGCAAAAGGTAGTAGATGAGGCTGGGGTGGAGATGCATATAGAAGGAGGAAGTGTGGACTAGAAAGTGGGTGAGAGATGGGGACATAGGAGACTGGTGAAGAAATTAAAAGACTAGGGAAATAAGATTGGGAAATGGAAAGCTGGTAAGAAGGTGAAAGGTGAAAAAAGGAAGATCGAAGGTTAAAGGAGGGAGAGGGAGGAACGGAATGAATCTATAATTAAGAAAAAGTGTCAGAAATATATGTAGAGAAGGAAAGGATGAAGACAGGTAATGTAAAGAAACAGAAAATGGAAATGAGATCCTGGAAAAGGACTTAAAAGAAAACCAACAAGAGGAAGTGGAAAAAAGAGACCAGGTCCAGCCCAACTAGAAAGATGAAATGATCAGACAACAAAAGTACCAAACAGTAGTAGTTTTTAGAGAATGAAATATATCAGTTTCGAAAATGTGCATTTCTTATAGTTCAGTAGAGAAGGAAATGCAATTTTGTTTCTTTCTTCAGTGTTCCACAGCTCAGGGTCTGTTCCGGGGGTTTCCATTTCAATTTTTGTCTGCATAGTGTTTTCTAATTTGTAGTTTTATTCTTTACTAGGTGATGGTCTGTGTTTTTCATTCGCAGCTGACATGAGGGATTCTGTTAGCATGTTGGTTCTGTGTAGGAATCAGTAGTAGTTCTGCTTGTTCTCTTTTTCCAGCTGGAGGTTGCTGGGGTTAGAATATTTGCAGTGCTGATTTTTTATAGGTAGAGTTGGTGCAGGTTGAGTTCTTCAACTTGGTTCTGGTGTTGAGTGTACATTTGCAGGGTTTTGTGTTATGACGCACAATGTTTGACAGTACAGGGAGTTGATGGTGTGGTCACTGTTAGACCAGAATTTGATGGAATCTTTTTTGTATGTTGAGTTGTAAAATGAAAACTCTACTGCTTTGCATCTGATGGGTGAGTTTTATTGGTGAATCTGGGAGTGTCTCATATGAATGAATAATTATGCCCTATCAGGCAAATAAATAATTATGCCCAATTCAAAGGCAATTATTCATTCACTGGCAAACACATAATTAGGCTAAGTGTGTATTAGGGTGGTCCAAAAAAACAAACTAACAGATTTCAGTTCTCCACAAAGCTGGTTTTGTTCTTTATCATATTTATAACAAACACACAAAATTGTAATGAAAATAAACAACATTTAGAGGTCACCCCATCTGGCAGTTTTTATATCATCTGAACTAAACAGCAGACAACTGGAATGTCTGGTAACGGTGGCTGCTGAAGGTTCTACACCATCTTTTTCTTTGTTTCTGTTAAGACTCTGTCATCAAAAAGAGCTAAACCTGCTAAATGTTCAGACAAAAACCACAGGTGCCTTGAAAATGCAACGGTCTGATTTAGGTAAGTCTTAAGAACTGATAAAAATTTGATGTCATTCAGAGGAGCTTGGATTGCAAATGGTGCTTCATTCCACTGTTTGACATAAACAAGACTGACAAACAGAACCAAATCTGTGACATTCTTTGATTCATGTGCGGTCATCCTGAACTGAGCCTTAAAAAGGAATATTTTCAATACACAAATCCCTTTCCCCATTCATAAAATGTTCAGACTGGGGTGACCTCTAAATGTTTCACAATCAGCCTACAATTTCACAGGTAAGCAAGCTATCCCCAATGGACAAAAATGAGCCTTGTGGAGAAATGATTCTACAAACATTAACTTTTTGCAATGGTTTGTGGACCACCCTAATGTGTATTTTCAAAAACTATAGAGATGATATTGGGCTGTTTAAATTGCTAAATCCCAAAGAAAGAAGTAGAGAGAGACCACAACTACACAAAAAGGTCTTCTGTTAATGCACTTCATTGAAGACTCAACTTGGCCAAGTTTCAGCAACTGCGCCTGCATCAGGGGTAACATATAGTTCAACTGATGCAATATAAAGCAATAAAACATCAAAATGAAAAGCTCAGAACAAACAAGTATGTAAAAACTTCCGGTCCTGATCCTAGCCCCAGCCCCACAGGTCACTTCTCTGTCTACAAATTAAGCCCTGGTTGCACAACTGTTTAGCCAAATGATATGACTCACAGGATACCAGATCTTCCATACTGGATCCAAATGTCTAATGGCCTAATATTGCAATCAAGCTGCCATTCCTCCAGGCCAAGCACTTGGCTCTTCTTTCTAACTTCTACCTTTCTGATGATTTCAGCAAAGTAGAAGAAGCCCACAAACAGCAATGGTGACTGCAGTTTTAGAATGGAAAACACAGTAAGCTGGGGATTTTGGTGTCTCACACTTTCGGTGTTACAGGTATCTAATGCTCACTGTTAACTTACTAGGCTATCTTGTGGCCACTCAACCTCAGTAGTCTCCTGGATTGTGTCTCAACAGAAACAATGCAGGAGTCCTGCTGTGTGTTCTTTTGAATGGGCCATTTTTCTGGGACATGCACTTTGGGAAGAGGTTGGGACCTTCAGGGCAGTTGGCCTTGTGCATGTACACACCTGATCCCTTACTGTGTCCACAAAGCTGTCTGCTTGTTACTGCCACAGATAGCTCTGACAACACCTGGTCATGTGTGACCTTTCCTTACCACCGGCGCTCTTTCAGCCTTGCATGCCTCGTGGCTTGTTTCACTCCATTGCATGGAGGGACTGGGAACTCATCGTTATCTCAGGCGTTGTGTATAGTCGTGACGAGTACATCTACAATCCAGAGCTGCTGCTCAGACACCTGCTCCTACAGATGTGTGGACCACTGTGCTTCCAATATTGTCCTTATGACATCTAGTCCTGTGTCGCTGTCCTTCTAGGTGCTACAGTCAGACTTGCATCACACAACCTGTATAATACTTGGCGTAAGTTAAAGGGGCAGCTCTGATTGTACACCAGGTAAACAGAGTGTGTTATGTGATATAACGGTCCTGTGAAATAACAGTTTTTTGTGTAACCAGTGACTTTGGCTGTGTAACTAGCTGACAAGCAAATGTATTTCCACAAGGAATGGACAAGTGCTGAGATGGGTGTGCTAGGTCCTCAGAGCTTACATATGGAGCTGGTGTTGTTGATACATGAGAGTCGCTTGTGACATATTCCAAATAAGCTGCTGTCTGGTGCTGTTTTGACCTAAACTCTTGCAACATGTCAATGTTCTAATGTTTAGAAGGGGCATTCCTGGGTCCTGTTAAAATTACGGAAGACATTAAAGGGTCAGATGGTTAAGAGACATTCTCTGTCTCCACAAACATAATTAGGCTTGCCCCATGTGCCTGATCCTCTGTCCAGATCTTTTTGGAACATCCAGCAGTGCCTCTGAGGAGAACCCTCGTAAGGGAAGTAGAGTCCAGTTCAGGGCCTAATGAGAGGACAAATACATGTTTTCATCTCTCATTAGGAACTCTCCTTCTGTTGTTCAGTACTTTGTAACTAGCCTGATAGAGGCCCCATGTTTACAATAAAGAGACTTAATGCATGTTGTAAACAAAATATAGCCAATATTTATTTATATGCAATTCTCAACTAGGGAGGAAGAAGTGGGGGACGTGGGTTCTAAAGGGACAAAAGCTTAAAAATCACAAAGGACCCCAGGGAAAGGAAGAGGAGAGATACGTAGATATGCAGTAGGGTGAGGGCATGTAGAGGAGGCTCTTTTGCTCAAGAGCAGATGCTATTAGGATCATCAGATCTAACATTCACGCCAGAGCCTGGAGGACCCTCCAGAACCTGCATGTCCTCAATGGAGCTGGCCTTTCATGACAGCAACCTGCTGCTCCAACACAGCAGTCACTGCATCATCTTCGCTATGCAGGGCAGGCAGCAGCATTAGGCAAACTAGGCATCTTTCTAGAGCATCACAATATTTGGGGCAGCAGAACTTTTCTCCCACCTTGCCTTGAGTTCCCTTTTGCGGCTGCACACTTCCAGGAAAAAGGGCAGTGAGCAAAGTCAAGCCAGGCTATTGATGCTGCTGCTGCTGCGACACTCTCAGGGCCGATGTTAGGGGTAGCAAACTGGACAACTGCCCTGGGCACCCATGCCACAAGGGGTCCCAAGTCTGCCTCAACTTAAAGGAGACATAACCTGTGGACTGGCTTTAAGGCCCCTTTCACTAATTTCTGTCCTGGGTCCCTGCATGTCTAACACTGGTCCTGTGTACTCCCCCCCACCCCGGGGATCATACTGACATCCAGCAGCTGATGAGTTAAAAAGGGTCAGTCCAGAAGGTGTGTCAACACAGTAGCAACACTGGATTGTTACTGTATGAGTCCTAGGAGTCAGTGCTGTTTTCACATGGCAAGTGCGCCAAATAGATTCCATTGTATTTTGCAGGGATTTTAGTAATTTTTTTGGTTGGTATCACAGCAGTGCATGTAAATATAATATATATGGTCCAATAAGTGATAGCTTTACCGCAGATTGTACTCTGAGTGTCGTTTTTTTGTTTTCTGTTTTTCAGTTATTTTCACTACATAAAAAATAACGTTAGTATAAATATAAAATGTGTATTCATATTAATGTAAACTAATTTTCAAAAGTTAATTGTGTATGAATGTGTCATGTGCTTTGCACCGGCCCTGCTGCTGTGCCCAAGGGGGAGCTGCAACTCCTCCCTGAGCACCAGGAAGGGATGATGCCGTATCTGTGTCTGTAGCAAGGGAGGGGCAGAATCTCCAAGTTAAGGACCACCTCTGGCCTCCCCCTTCCTTCTTGGAGAGTGGGGAAACTGAACTGGAGATAGAGGCCCACTGGCTTCAGCTGTATTGGAAGGGCCTTCTGCTGCAGTTTCGGAGGGCACTGAGCCCCGCCCTGTGACTAGCTGTCATTCATTTGCAGGAGGTGGAGGAACAGACTGCTGTTCACCTCTGAATACAGAAAGAAAGGGGGCTGAGTTCACCAGGTAAATGCTTAGTTGCGTAAGGCTTCTTTTTTAGGCTTAAATAAGTTCTTAGGGAAAGGAGTGGGGTTGTCCTAGAAGCAGAGTAATTTGAAAGAGATGACAAGAGTAGTTGGCTGCGGTGGGCAGAGCTGGAAGAACAAGGCTATGGGTGACGAGGCAAAATTACAGAGATATGTATGAGACAGGCCATTGTGAAATGGCCAGTGAGAAGGACAGTGCACATCTTGGAAGCTATCACAGGTTCCTTTATGACTGTAGCCAAGCTCAGATTTAGGCATAGGTAACATAGGCAACTGCTTAGGATGCCAAATACCTGTAAACAAGAGCCTGTTTCCTCTTGCTTTAGACTATATTCTATGCTTCTACAGGATGCACATTTCAAGGAATGTAATGAAATATGCTTAGTGGGTTATGTATGTTGGTGTCCTGTGGTTGGTCTGCTCACCTCTTTCATGCTCCCTAGCCTCTGCAACATCCTGCAGCCAGACTTGGCAATGCAGCTACAGGTACCAGGCTCTCAATCTATAGAGTGAATGAGAGAGAGAGAGAGAGAGATCGTGTTGTGTGAAACAAGATCTCATAGGGCAGCATTTCAGATGGCATGTGCACTCTAGGGCTGGCTCATCCACAAGGCAGACTACGGGGGTCTCCCTAGGACAGCAGACCTCAGGGGCAGCACCGTGACCCCTCCACATTCTTCAAGGCAGGAGTGGAGCAGGCTGATTTCAGTGTTGCCACAAGCCTTTAAGCACCCATGGTGCAAGTGCACATTAATAGCCTGCCAGTCCTCCCTCCTCTGATGCAAACTTCCAATCAGAGAGGGCGAGAGCAGAAAGAAGGCCATGAGTGTGTAAGTGCACGAAAGTGCTTTAAGGCCCCCAGATGTGCCAACAGCACCCTGCTCTGCTGCTGTCTTGAGGAATGTGGTGGGACCATAGTGCACCCCCTATAGGTCTATCGTTGTCTTTAATGGATGGGTGAGGGGGAAGGGGACATGCTAGATACCCAGGATGGGCGGAGGAAGAGGTTTAGGTGAAATGGGACAGCTGGGTGAGGGGGAAGGGAAGAGGAGATGCTGGACATCTTTGGGGGAGGAGAAAGGGAGATGTTGGATTATGGGGGGTAGGGTAGGAGAGAGAAGGGAAGGTGCTGGACTATGGGGGTGCATAGGACCTTGGACCATCCTGGGGGTAAATCACAGGACTCTGGGCCAATCCAGGGGTGTGCAGGATCGTAGACTGCCCTGGGGGAGTGGCAGCATGGCTAAAGGTTCACCTAGGGCAGCAGATACCATTGGGTCGGCCCTGCCTGTGAGTATATGACAAGGACTCTCTTGCCCAGCTTTCAGGGAGTCACTTGGTCATGTCAAGCAGTAGGATGTACCTGGCAAAACCTATCTAGTCCCTTATTACTTTGTCACTTCAGGTCATAACATTTTCAATTCTCTTCCAAGCACTACTACTGCACCTCTAGATTTCTGTCTTCTTGTATCAGCCATGAGCAGGGCACTAGCTAGCTGGCAAGGGCCGAATGCACCCTTCATCAGCATATGCAGTACATAGGTTCCAGCTAGATCCTTTCTAGATCTGCATCCTAACCTCTACTACATTCAATATCTTCCCAGATGGAAGGTCATGCCGTGGCTCCTAGGCACACTCCGTTTCCCACTCTTATCTCTCTGCAGAAGGATGCTTGTCCAGTAAATCTCTTCTGGAGGTAGGCTTCTGGTCCTTTTGCTCTGTATGTTGGGGGAAGAGCCGCTCCTGTCAGACCACCATTAATCTGGCCAGCAGGAGGGTATCCTCCATGAAATTAGACTTGAGAACTATTTTGCCAGTGTCATGATGCCTGGAATGTAAGCACATACATCACATAAAAGTTGGCGCATATTTCAGGGGCCATGCAAATGAATATGTTATAAATTGTGCAGCACCGTCTGTGCATTTTATAAAATATGGGGTCAATATGCAATGGTGGCGGACAGAGCTTTTGAAGCATCTATCTGGCATCCGGTGCTGAATATCCAGTTTTGACAGCAATAATATTGAGCCACTTACCAGATAGCTAAATTTATTTTTTTTATTTATTTAGACATTTTTTGTATACCGCCTTATCCTTCAATCAAAGTGGTCACAACACAATTGGGGGATACATTTAACACATGGGGATATGAGACACATACACTAATACTTACAGGGAACATGGGCAATGGAGGGTTAAGTGGCTTGCCCAAGACCACAAGGAGCATCTGTGGGACTAGAAACCCCAGTCCTTCCAGCCCAAGGTTGCTGTCCTCTAGTGGGATTTGAATCCCTGACCTTCCGGCCTGAAGTACCTTGCCCCAACCACTAGGCTACTCCTCCCTCTAAACTGCATAAGGTTAGGCCAGCCATTGATCTGTCCTAACTTTATGTGGTTTAGCAATCTAGTTAGAGGCTCAATATTGCCACTGAGTGGTTAGTTGCAGTGACCACCCCCACGCCACACAGAGACAGCCCCAGATTTAACTGGTGAATATTAGGATCACTGTGCTAAACCCTTTTGAATATCGCCCCTTACAGGTACATATGTAGGTGCCTATTTTTCTAGACGCACACATCCTCCTACCTGAAGTCTATAAAATTATCCCCATTGTCTCCTCACTAAAATTGCATTTCGGGGACATTTTTAAATGTCTTCAGGTAGCTGCAGATTCTGTGGGTATTTTACTGACAGACTTGCACCAGTTCTCAAATGAAAAGCATGCATGCACTTCCCCCTTCGCATATTACCTATGGAAAAAGAAAAGAGATGGATGTGAATTTTGGGGAGGTACAAGGGAGGGGAGGTTGTTTCCCCTCTCTACCATTCCATCTCTCTTCACATTCTTCTTATATGTGCAGACTTCTTCTGTCTGCTGTCTGCTCAGCCACTGTACTCCATGGTCCATGCCACCTGCTAATTATGCCTTTCATCCAGAGCCAGAGTTAAGATATTGATGCCCATAGGCAGGACCAGAGACGGTGGGGAAGGGAGATTAGATCATAAAATATGATCCTAAAACAAGCACAACAGGTTCCTTTTTGGCCTAAGTATTTAATGCCTTACAAATTTGGCACCATATGCAAGTTGCCTATGTTACCTATGCCTACATCCAGGCCTGTCCAACCCAGTACTAGACTCTCCTTCCACCCAAGATCTAGCAGTTGACTACTTCTTCTATCCCACAATGACCTTATGAGCTAGAAAAGGCAAGTACAGGAGGAGGAGGAGATGGTGGCTTTTTTCAACAGCAAGTTGTTCTAGGCCTGAAAATCAAAGATGCAGCTTCCATCTTGCGTCTTTTGCTATCTTTCCTCTTCTCTTCCTCCCTTCTCTCTCTCTTCTCTCCCTGTCTTCCTCCTCCTCCTCTTTTCTCCTCTCCCTCCTGCCCCTCTCCTCTGTCTCTCTCCTGCTCCTAGCCTAACCCATCTCTTCTCCTTTCTTGCTGCAGCAGCCAAAAGGCCTCCATTTCAACCCCACATGCTGCCTCTCACCAGCTACTGGCATTTGTAGTCAGTGTTTGATATGTGATCCTGAGCAGACTTTTGGTATTTAGTGATAAATTTAGTCTTCTGAATATGCATTTATTTGCATGCCTTTACTAATTTATGCAATTTCACATCCAGTTTACAATGTAAAATCAAAAAGACTTGTGTTACTATGAATGGTATTACACAAAAAGAAACTAACCCGGTATTACCCAGACATTCACATCAAGAGAGGGACATGAGCATTTATCATTATATCATAATTATTAATAAGGAAAAAGCCTATAAACTAAACATACAACCGTACGTATCCTAACTGGGCCCTAAACATCCTCCTAAGAGCAATTCAAGAGAGAGAAAAGAAAAAGTAAACTAGCTAGGTAATTCCCTCTCACAGAGTGCCTTTTCTAGACGAATCGAGTCATAGAAAGTAAACAGGTTCCCCCTGCTGCCTCACAAGGTTCTTATAGAGGAACTTTAAAAAAAGAGTAACCACCTAGGGCAGCACATGTTGTTTAAGCTGTGTGGAGTGGCCACATCTGCAAACAGGCTCACTCTCTGCCAACAAAACAAGAGATTTCTATTTTTAAAGAAACTTTTGAGGACCAGATTTGCATCTATTTCTGAGGACGGGGATATGACTAAAGTTGTTCTGGTAGGTACTTTATCCCAAGAGGATTCAGGAAAAAGCAGAAATATTCAAGCTATTAGTGGACACCAAGGAATCCATCCCACCTAACTCTTCACTCTCCTCCCATCTTCTAGAGAGACATAAAACATATTGGAGATGGCTAACATCTCCACCTATGAGATTTCTAACATTTCTTTCAGATTCACTTTCCACAATTCTTGCCATTAAATAAACCTAGCTTTTGAGAAGCTAATCTCAGGTTCTTCCCTTTATAATGCATTTTCTAATGCTTCTATCTTATTGCAGAAGGCCAAACGTTCCACAGTGTGTGCCTCCGTATATCCCCCCTTCTCCACAAATACACACACAGTTTGAAGAGCAACCAGTTTGTTCCCCAAAAGTTCTGACTGTTCTTCCAAACATCTAACCGTGCCATCATGCTCGTCTAATTTATCTACTGATCCTAGAGAAAAAGCAACAATCTGAGTCATAAAATCCTATAAAGCTAACTCAGTCCTTGTCACTATCTCCCAAATGTACTCCAAAGACATTTTCTAGAGCTTACCAGTATACTTGCCATTGGCCCTAGTGAGGGGATCACCTTTGGAACGGGGACCCTCCTCCCCCCAAGGAAAGAGTAGACATGATAACTTGAATTGCAGAACCTCTAGTACTTTCCCTCCACACCAACTCTCCAACTGCAACTTCTCCGTTATCCCCTCTCTCTCCGGGTAGTCAGTAACTGTCCTCGCAACACATACAGCTCAGCAAATCCAATGTCATTCATCTGCATTGTTTCTATGGTAGTGCCTAGGTTCCGCATCATCAGGTGAGGTGAGGGGGACCTGCCACTAGACCTCACAGATGTAAAAAGCTGCATGGGAGCCAGAAGAACATTTTTCCCAAGAGCAGACACCTCCAAGCAATGTGGCAACATTACCATGAGTGCACTCATAGAGCCCCCCCCTCCCACAACCATCAGAGGTTCATACCCAGAGTAAGAGTGCTGCTTTGCCTTCCTCATTGACAATGCAGATTACCATTCGCATGCTAAAGTGTTAATGAGCACCTTAACATAAATGCTAGGGCTTCAGTGAATATGTCTCTATTTATCATGCGCATTAAACCAGATCAGTGCCTTGAGTGAATCGGCCTATGTCCATTCTTTCACAATGGTTCCCTCACCTGTCTAATTTACAGGATATCTGCAATGAATATAAATGAGATACATTTCCATACAATGGAGCCAGCGCATGCAAATCTATTTCATTTCTATTCATTTTGAAAATCCTGAAAATCATAATAACTAGAAGGTGCTCAAGGAACAAGCTGAGAAGAACTATACTGCTAAACCAGTTAGAAAGAGGTGTAGCAACTTAAATGCTTCATTATACTTATGACGAGCCAGGGCAGGAGCTTTCTTGTATCCTATTATTATCTATTTTGGCATTCTTATAAATCAAAACTAATTGCTTCACCCAGATGAATCTGATGTATTGTCTCCAATTTACACTCACAGCATCCACTGTTTCCCTGCCCAGTGGCCACTTTCCTTTTCTTCCATGACTCTTCTTTATAGTTTTTGTTTATAATTTAGATTTGTTTGATATTTAGGGGGTCATGTACTAACAGGAAGTGCATACTAATGCCTTTAATGTGAGTTATCTGCCATAGGACCTATTTTTTTCAATAATACACAAACAATGCACATTAACGGTATGAGCCCCTTAATGAGAAATTAATGCACATTAACGGTATGGCCCCTTAATGAGAAATAAATATAGTGTGTGAAAAAACTGGAGCTTTAATAGAGGCCAAAGACTATTTTTTTAATTGTAAGTATAGTAATAATCTAATTTTGAATACAGTTCAGAAGAATAGTTGAATGGTACTTAAGTCTTTAATGACTGGCCAACCCATTAATTGTGCAACCTAAGCACAGTCAATGAAAACTGTGACTGATAAATGAGGCAATGAATGCATTGTGCTGTCTAAGGGAATCTTTTCAGTAGACTTAAATAACAGCTAAGACCAGCCCTGGGCTTGTTCTAGCCAAGAGTTCACATTTCAGGAGCTTATCTGCTAGGGGAAAATGACAAGCCAATGAGTGTTAATGTACAACTGGTCATATCTAATTGGAGCATAGAAAAAAGCTACTTTTTGTGAATAGCACAGTGAATAAAGACCTTAGGATGAAAGTGTGTTTAGAAGAAGGTGAGGAAAGTCTGAAAGAATTCGAAGTGAGACTCTGACCTGAAAAATACTGTATCAGTAGATTGTCTGGTGTCTTAGCTGTGAAGACATCAACTGGATTTATAATGGTGCTAATTTTATAAAGCATTTTCCTTATGCAAAGCATGTTTTACGTATGGAAAATGGCTACTTTAAAGCTGCAAGAGGGTATACACGCATAAAACGTAGGTACACTGAAAGACAGCGCCTACTTTCATGTGATCTGTGAGGAAGAGTTTCCATGGAAGTAGTCTGAGCAGAGTAGAAGCGCGAGTTGTGATGTTCATACATACTTTACAAAATATGAGCTTACATGCACAGACCACATGCATGCATTTATAGCTGCTTCAGAGCAGGTGTAAATTAATGCGAGAGCATTTGTGCAGTATCAGGAATAGTTCTGACAGCCTGTTTTATAAAGGCACATAGGTCCCTTTTTTAATGTTTTAGGAACCCCGTTATAAAAAGTTTCCTGTTTGTTACTAGTTATTAATCCAGTATGGTTAGTCTGGTTTTAAAGCCTCTATCCTATGGAACAGATTACTCCAAAAGCTGTGTCTTGAACAACGTTTATAACATTCAAAGCCAGCCTTAAAATCCACTTCTTTCAACTGGCTTTTGACAGCCTCTGAGGGGTCAGATCCAAGAAGTCTACAGCCACCACACCTGAGGAATTTCTCTCTTCCTCACGCCTTCCTTCTTTTCTTTTCTCTTCTCTATCTTAACCAACTGAGTTCCTTTCTTTTCTTCTATTATTTTATTGTAAACCACTTTGCTGTTGTTTCAGAGCTGGTATAGTAAGTTTGAATAAATCATAAGCCTGTACATATTTGCTGACCTTACTTGTCTTAATGTGACTAAAGATATATTCTTGTACTCTGTGGAGTCTAGTTAACTGGCTGCCTGAACTTTCCTGGTAAGAATTTCGAAAGAGCTCATGGGTGCATGCTTGCCTTCAGCTTTGCACTTGGGTGCCAAAAAGCAAGTGTTTGCAGCTTGTTGTGCTGTGATGCTTGTGTGCATCAGCGATGCTGAGAGCTAAGTTATGGGTAGCATAACTACTGGCAGGGTCTCCCAAAATGGAGAGGTCTCAGTTGAGGTGTTACACTAAGACAAACCACCCATCTGGGCAACAGCAAAATGGGACGGTGTTGACAGCTGAGACTCACATTTCTGCAACAATGACAGCAACACTAGCACGGAAGAAAGGCCTGGCAATCTACTTCCATATCTTGTCACAAAAACTCAGTGGATAGTCACAACAAAACAAATTGCAATATAGTGCTGGAAGATGAGACCCCCAGGTCAAAAGGTACTCAACTGGCTACTGGGGATGAGCTGAAGTCTTTTCAGAGTAAACCCAGCATATATGACGTGGTTGGATCAAAGCCCTTGAGATGTCTGATTGCTGATGTAGCTGCGCATGAAATGAAAATCAGAAGCTGCAAAGATGTCTTACATATTGGGACATTTATTTATTTATTTATTTATTTATTTAACACTTTTCTATACCGCACTATTCGGCATCAGCGCGGTTTACAAGGAACAGGTTTGAACAATGAGGAACAGCCATACATTGAACTTACATAGAACAGGGAATTTAAACATGGATAACAGGTGAACTTTATACATAATAAATAATAGGGAGATTTAAACAAGGATAACAGGAGAACTTTGTACATTATATACAAAAGGGGATTGCAACATATCTGAGTTTATGATACAGGCCCTAAAGGGGATAGTAGGATGAGGTGGGGACATGGAACATATGAAGCATAAACCAAGGGAAGTTGGAGGTGGTCAAGAATGAAAAAGAACATGTACAACTCAATCTGTTTTGGGTCAGTGAACTGAAATGAACTAGCTTTTGGGGCACTTTGCATCTGATGATCTCATGGTATATACTATGCTGGAAATGAAAGACAAAGAAAGATGTTGTTGCATTTATAATTAAGAAGAAACTTGCAAGAACTGTAATGAAATCAGTGTACTGCTTAATTTTTATTTGTATATGGGAAATGCTCATCAACACAAGGTATATGCCCTAACAGCTGCAGAAGAGGAAGAAGTTGATAAGTTCTATGAACAAGTACAAGCTGAAATTGGCAGAACATGCAAATAGAATATCCTGGGTGACTGGAACGCAAAAGTTGACAACAAACAAGAAGGAAAAGTGGTTGGAAAATATGGACTTGGCAACAGAAATGAAGCTGTAGTAAGACTGATAGAATACTGCAAGACCAACGATCTATTCATCTCAAACACATTCTTCCAGCAACACAAGCAGCGACTGTACACATGGACTTCAGTCAATGGATTGTACAAAAATCAAATTGACTACATCTATAGAAGTCAACATTGGAAAAGCTAAATAACATCTACAAAGACAAAACCTGGAGCCGAATGTGGTACAGATCACCAACTACTAGTATGCAAACTCAAGCTAAAGCTGAAAAGAGCAAGCTATTCTTGAATGTAGCAAAATACAGTATGACCTTGAGACTATACCACCGGAATTTAACACTATTCAACACTATGCATATGTATATAGTTTTCCCGGTTATCCAAGTTGCTTGTTCCT
This sequence comes from Ichthyophis bannanicus, assembly GCA_033557465.1. Taxonomy (NCBI): domain Eukaryota; kingdom Metazoa; phylum Chordata; class Amphibia; order Gymnophiona; family Ichthyophiidae; genus Ichthyophis; species Ichthyophis bannanicus. The sequence goes on from CM066037.1 coordinate 452,091,624, forward strand.
GTTCAATGTAATGACCTGACTTTTGTTTATTGTCGGATACTGTTTGTTTTATGTAAACCGCGCTGATCGCAAATAGTGCAGTATATAAGAAATGAAATTAAATAAATAAATAAAGACTACTGCTTTGGATACAAATGACAGAACACCAGAAGAGTTATGGGTTGACATCATGAAAGTTGTGCTTGAAGAAAGTGCAAAGTCTCTACAAAAAGTGAAAAAGCAAATATGGCCAAAATGGATGACCAAAGAAACTCTGAAAATTGCCTGGAAACTCAATAGAGATTTCCAATGTGCAGCAAGACAAGGAGAAGTACTACAATGATGCATGCAAGGAAATCGAATCAGAAACTATTAGAAGAAGAACAAGATTGGCTTTACTAAAGCTACGAGAGTTAAAGAGAAAATTCCAGCCTCAAATTAGAATGCTACAAGATGCTCAAGGATCCATGTTGAATAATGCTGAGAAGATCAAGAAAAAGCTTCAAAAAATATACAGAGTCATTATACCATAAAGATCAAATGGTCCAACAGCCATTTCAACTTGTACCTTATGATCAGGAACCATTGGTAATGAAAGAAGTCAAAGAGCATTGAAAGTATTATCAAAGAAAAAGCACCGGGTATTAATGACATTCCCCTTGAAGTATTACAGCAATTAGATGCAGCAGATGCCATACTTAAAAAGCTCTGCAAGGAAATTTGGAAGACAATATCATGGCCAACTACCTGGAAAAGATCTATGTTTATACCAATACTGAAGAAAGGTGATCCGACTGACTGTGGAAATTATTGCACAATTGCTCTGATCCCACATACTAGTAAGATTGTACTCAAGATCATTCAACAGAGACTAAAACCATATCTGGAAAAGAACTACCTGAAGTGCAAGCGGGGTTCAAGAATGGGCTAGGAACGAGAGACATCATCACAAATGATATCTATATGTGTTTTACTGACTACAGCAGGGCTTTTGACTGTGTAAACCATGAAAAACTCTGGGCCACAATAAGAAGCATTGGAATACCAGAACACCCAATCGTTCTCTTGCACAACCTTTACATTGATTAAAAAGCAATAGTTTGAACGGAAAACAAGGAGAAACAGAATGGTTTAAAATCAGCAAAGTGTAAGACAAGGCTGCATACTTTCCCCTTACCTATTTAATTTATATGCCAAACAAATCATCAAGACGCAGGACTGTATGAAGACAACCAAGATGTGAAGATTGGTGGAAGACTCATCAACTAACTTCGCTATGCTGATGACACTCAATACTGGCTGAAAGTGAAGATGTTCTGAAACATTTGCTTCTCAAGATCAAGGAACATAGTCTTAAAACAAGCCTGCATCTTAACATAAAGACAACTGGCAAAATCAATAAGTTTATCGTTGATGGAGAAGAAATTGAAATAGTTGACATCTTTAACCTGCTTGGATAAATAATCAATAAAGAAACAACAAGCAGTCAAAAAATCCAATGACTCATTGCTCTTGGCAGAATGGCTATGAAGGACCAAGACAAGATTATCAAGAGGAGACTGGCATGCCCCCTCAGCCTGCAAAAATAGCCTCCCCGCAGGTGCCACCAACATCTGTGGCTCTGGCCCCCTATTTCCCCGCCGCCTGAACATAAGAACATAAGATATGCCATACTGGGTCAGACCAAGGTCCATCAAGCCCAGTATCCTGTTTCCAACAGTGGCCAATATAGGTCATACGTACCTAGCAGTTTCCCCAAAAGACACAGGTTCCACAATGCTTGTACTGGGTCAAGCATTGATATCCTGGGTCCCTTCTTAATAATGGTTTATGGACCTTTCCTCCAGGAACTTGTCGAAACCTTTTTTAAACCCAGCTACACTAACAGCCTTCACTACATCCTCCGGTAACAAATTCCAGAGTTTGATTACATGTTGAGTGAAAAAATATTTTCTTTTATTAGTCTTAAATAGTTTACCCTGTAGCTTCATTGCATGTCCCCTAGTCTTTCTATATTCTGATAATGTAAACAATCGATCTACGTTTACCCATTCCACTCCATTCATTAATTTATAGACTTCTATCATATCTCCCCTCAGCCGCCTCTTTTCCAGGTTAAAGATCCCTAACCTTTTTAGCCTTTCTTCATAGGAGTATCCTTCCATCCCCTTTACCATTTTGGTGGCTCTTCTCTGAACCTTTCCTAATATCGCTATATCCTTTTCAAGATACGGCGACCAGAATTGCACACAATATTCAAGGTGCGGTCTCATCATGGAACGATATAGAGGCATTATAATATTTTTGTTTTATTTTCCATTCCTTTCCTTATGATACCTAGCATTCTATTTGCTCTCTTGGCTGCAGCTGCACACTGGGCTGAGGGTTTTAACATGTTATCCACAATGATGCCTAAATCTTTTTCCTGGGTGGTGGTTCCTAATGTGGAACCTTGCATCGTGTAACCATACTTTGGGTTGTTCTTCACTAGGTGCATAACTTTGCACTCGTCCACATTAAATTTCATCTGCCATTTTGATGCCCAGTCTTCCAATTTATCAAGATCCTCTTGCAATTTTCCACAATTCTCTTGGGTTTTAACAACTTTAAATAGTTTTGTGTCATCTGCAAATTTGATAACCTCACTCGTTATTCCACTTTCCAGGTCATTTATGAATATGTCAAAAAGCAGCGGACCATGCACAGATCCCTGGGATACACCACTATTCACCTTTCTCCATTGGGAAAATTGGCCATTTAGCCCTACCCTCTGCTTTCTATCTTTTAACCAGTTCCTGATCCACAGTAGTACACTGCCTCCTATCCCATAACTCTTTAGTTTTGCCAAAAGTCTCTGATGAGGGACCTTGTCAAAGACTTTCTGAAAGTGAAGATACACTATATCAACCAACTCACCTTTGTCCACCTGTTTATTCACACCTTCAAAAAAACATAACAGATTAGTAAGACAAGATCTTCCTTGTCTAAAGCTATGTTGGCTGTCTCCGATTAGGCCATGAATCTACATGCTGAGTAATTTTATTCTTTATGATGGTTTCTACCATTTTTCCCGGTACTGACGTCAGGCTCACTGGACTGTAGTTTCCCGGATCACCCCTGTAACCCTTTTTAAAAATTGGTGTTACATTGGCGATCCTCCAATCTTCAGGTATTAGAGATGATTTTAATGATAGTTCACAGATTACTAATAGCAGGTCTGCAATCTCATATTTCAGTTCTTTCAACACCCTTCAATGTATACCATCTGGCCCAGGTGATTTGCTACTCTTCAGTTTATCTAATAGTTGTAATACATCTTCCCCATGTATCGATATTTCCTTCAATTCTTCTGCACCTTTAAATACCACTTCAGTCATGGGTAACATCCCTACATCTTCCTCAGTAAAGACCGAAGCAAAGAATTCATTCAGTCTCTCCACTATCGCCTTGTCGCCTCTTAGTGCCCCTTTAACCCCTCTATCATCTAATGGACCAACTGACTCTCTCACAGGTTTTCTATGTATGTACTTGAAAAAGTCTTTATTTTACGTTTTTGCTTTCGCAGCAAGCTTCTTCTCAAATTCTCCCTTTGCCTGCCTTATCAATACCTTGCATTTGACTTGCCAGTGCTTGTGCAGTTTCCAGGTTTCGTCATTTGGCTCTTTTTTCCATTTCCTGAAAGATGCTTTTTTTGGCAACAAAAGCCTCTCTGACCTCACCTTTAAACTATGCTGGCAGTTTTTTGGACTTCTTTCCACTTTTCTTAAAGCGTGGAATACAGCTGGTCTGGGCTTCCAAGATAGTATTTTTCAACAACACCCAAGCTTGATGTAAGTCTTTAACCTTTGCAACTGCTCCTATTAGTTTTTCTTAACTATTTTCCTCATTTTATCATTGTCTCCCTTTCGAAAGTTAAAAGGTAGTATTGTGGATTTCCTTACTATCCCTCCTCCACTAATTAAATCAAAGGCGATCATGCTATGATCACTATTGCCAAGTGGCCCCAACACCCTTATCTCTTGCACTAGATCTGCTGTTCCACTAAGGACTAGGTCTAATATGGCTTCCCCTCTGGTCGGATCATGAACCAGCTGCTCTAAGAAGCAGTCATTTATTTCATCTATGAACTATCTCCCTAGCATGTCCTGCTGTGTCACTGACCCAGTCGATACCAGAGTAATTGAAATCACCCATTATTATTACTGTGCTGTAACTTTTGTTAGCTTCCTTGATTTCTTTGAGCATTTCATCATCCATTTGTTCATTCTGGACAGGCGGTCGATAGTACACCCCCAATGCCATCGCCTTCCCCTTTTTACATGGAATTTCAATCCATAGAGATTCTACAGCAAATTCTGTTTCCTGCAAAACTTTAATCCTTTCTGACTCAATGCCCTCTCTAACATAGAGCGCAACCCCTCCACCAATTTGATCAGTTCTATCATTACGATATACTTTGTACCCAGGTATCACAGTGTCCCACTGGTTGTCCTCCTTCCACCATGTCTCTGATATTCCAATCATATCTAACCTCTTATTTAGTGCTATATATTCTAACTCTCCCATCTTATTTTTTAGACTTCTAGCATTTGCATACAAGCATTTTAGAGACTGTATTTTATTCATATTAATTTGGCTATTGGTAGACATGGGTAATTTGTGATCTTTAAGCTCTGTCTGCTCCATACTCGAGGGCATTTGGGCTACTTTACTCTTTTTTGGAACCTCTCTGCTTTTGGTAGTATCCTTCAAGGATACATTCTTCCGAACCATCCGCTCTTGGGCGACTGCCGGCTTTCCCCTATTATCTAGTTTAAAAGCTGCTCTCCCTCCTTTTTAAAGGTTAATGTCAGCAGCCTGGTTCCATCCCGGTTAAGGTGAAGCCCATCCCTTCAGAAGAGCCCCTCCTTTCCCCAGAATGTTCCCCAGTTCCTAACAAATCCAAAACCCTCATCTCTGCACCATTGTCTCATCCACGTATTGAGACTCCGGAGCTCTGCCTGCCTTTTGGGTCCTGCGTGTGGAACGGGAAGCATTTTGGAGAACGCTACCCTGGAAGTTCTGGATTTCAACTTCTTACCTAAAAGCCTAAATTTAGCCTCCAGAACCTCCCTACCACATTTTCCTATGTCATTGGTACCGACATGTACCAAGACAGCAGATTCCTCCCCAGCACTATCTAAGACCTTATCTAGGTGGCGCGTGAGGTCCGCTACCTTCGCACCAGGCAGGCATGTTACCAGGCGATCCTCACGTCCACCAGCCACCCAGCTATCTACATGCCTAATGATCAAATCACCAACTATAACGGCTGTCCTAACCCTTCCCTCATGGGCACATGGCCCTGGAGAAACTTCCTCGGTGCGAGAGGGTTTTAGATCACCTAGAGGACAGGTCCTAGTTACAGGATCACTTCCTGCCACACCAGGGTGATGCTCTCCTGTCACGTGACCTCTCTCCTCCATGGCAACAAGGATGCTGCCAGACTGGAGGTGGGACTTCAGGACTATATCCCTGTAGGTCTTGTCTATGTACCTCTCTGTCTTTCTTATGTTTTCCAAGTCTGCTACTCTAGCTTCTAGAGAACGGACTCATTCCCTGAGAGCAAAGAGCTCCTTGCACCTAGTGCACATGTAAGACCTCTCACCAACTGGGAGAAAATCATACACTCAATGCAAAAGACTGGAAAGCCCCCATCTCGCTGCTGGATTGCTGTCTGCATCTTAGTTTTAAGTTTGTGTTTAGAACTTTAAGTTCTTTATTTACTAAGGGTCAGGCAGCAGGGACCCCCCCCCCCCCCACACCCGGGCCCGATCACCGTGTCATTGCTGCTTATACCACCTTTGAGGTAGTATGAGCAGCACATCCCCATGCGCCCGGCAACACATACAGGGCCATGACCTGAATCAGCCCTGTATATGCTGCTGGGCTGGCCCAGCCCCGCTCTGCCCCGTTCTCACCCCCTCCCGCCCCCTGCAAGCTTTCCCCTTCCTGATGCACACGACATACAGGGAGAGCTGGATGGGGGCAGGAGGGAAATGCAACCCGCTTTTGTAAATGATCTCCTTAGGGATTCATGGACATATCAATTTGATCAGGTGTGCCTAAATCTTTGCACACATGTATCTGACTCCCTTGTTCTATATAACTTTAAGTATAATACTGTGCACAATTCTTCTAAAAAAAATCTATGAGGAACCACTACAGAGAATTCTGTGAGGTGCAAGCAATCCAAAAATGCAATATTAATCTTTTTATAAATCATATAGTAAGTCTTAAATCATAAGAACATAAGATATGCCATACTGAGTCAGACCAAGGTCCATCAAGCCCAGTATCCTCTTTCCAACAGTGGCCAATCTAGGTCATAAGTACCTAGCAGTCTCCCCAAAAGACACAGGTTCCTCAATGCTTGTATTGGTTCAAGCAATGATATCCTGGGTCCCTTTTAATAATGGTTTATGGACCTTTCCTCCAGGAACTTGTCGAAACCTGTTTTAAACCCAGCTACACTAACAGCTTTTACTACATCCTCCGGTAACAAATTCCAGAGTTTGATTACATGTTGAGAGAAAAAATATTTTCTCTTATTAGTCTTACCCTCCATTGCCTTGGAAGAAAAGGCTGGCAATCTACTTCCGGTGATACATTACCAAGAAAACCCAGAGGTAGCTGGGTCGCTAGGAGTCAACACTGACTTGATGGCAATAAAAAAAAAAGAGTCTTAAATAGGTTATCCTGTAGCTTCATTGAATGTCCCCTAGTCTTTTTATATTCTGATGATGTAAACAGTCAATCTATGTTTACCCGTTCCACTCCATTCATTAATTTATAGATCTCTATCATATCTCCCCTCAGCCGTCTCTTTTCTAGGTTAAAGAGCCCTAACCTTTTTAGCCTCTCTTCATAGGAGTATCCTTCCATCCCCTTTACCATTTTGGTGGCTCTTCTCTGTACCTTTTCTAATAATGCTATATCCTTTTTAAGATATGGCAACCAGAATTGCACACAATATTCAAGGTGCGGTTGCACCATGGAACGATACAGCGGCATTATAATATCCTTTATTTTATTTTCCATTCCTTTCCTTATGATACCTAGCATTCTATTTGCTCTCTTGGCCACCGCTGCACACTGGACGGAAGGCCCCAACATGTTATCCACGATGACACCCAAATCTTTTTCCTGGGTGGTGGTTCCCAATGTGGAACTCTGCATAGTGCAACCATATTTCGGGTTGTTCTTTCCTAGGTGCATAACTTTGCATTTGTCCACATTAAATTTCATCTGCCATTTGGATGCCCAGTCTTCCAATTTATCAAGATCCTCTTGCAATTTTCCACAATCCTCTTGGGTTTTAACAACTTTAAATAGTTTTGTGTCATCTGCAAATTTGATAACCTCACTCATCATTCCCCTTTCCAGGTCATTTATGAATATGTCAAAAAGCAGCGGACCCAGCAGCACAGATCCCTGCGGTATTCCACTATTCACCCTTTTCCACTGGGAAAATTGCCCATTTAGCCCTACCCTCTGCCTTCCATCCTCTAACCAGTTCCTGATCCACAACAGCACACTGCCTCCTATCCCATGACTCCCTAGTCTTGCCAAAAGTCTCTGAGTCTACCATATCAACTGACTCACCTTTGTCTACCTGTTTATTCACACCTTCAAAAAACATAACAGATTAGTAAGACAAGATCTTTCTTGTCTAAAGCCATGTTGGCTGTCTCCCATTAAGCCATGACTATCTATATGTTGAGTAATTTTGTTCTTTATGATGGTTTCTACCATTTTCCCAGTACTGATGTCAGGCTCACTGGTCTGTAGTTTCCCAGATCACCCCTGGAACTCTTTTTAAAAATTGGCGTTACATTGGCCATCCTCCAATCTTCAGGTATTAGAGATGATTTTAATGACAGTTCACAGATTACTAATAGCAGGTCAACAATCTCATATTTCAGTTCTTTCAACACCCTTGGATGTATACCATCTGGTCCAGATGGTTTGCTACTCTTCAGTTTATCAAATAGTTGTAATACATCTTCCCGGTGTATCGATATTTCTTTCAATTCTTCCACAGTATCACCTTTAAATACCACTTCAGTCATAGGTAACATCGCTACATCTTCCTCAGTAAAGACTGAAGCAAAGAATTCATTCAGTCTCTCCACTATAGTCTTGTCCCCTCTTAGTGCGCCTTGTACCCCTCTATCATCTATTGGTCCAACTGACTCTCTCACAGGTTTTGTGCTACGAATGTACTTGAAAAAGTCTTTATTATGCATTTTTCCTCCCACAGCAAGTTTCTTCTCAAATTCTCTCTTTGCCTGCCTTATCAATGTCTTGTATTTAACTTGCCAGTGCTTGTGCTGTTTCCAGTTTTCGTCATTTGGCTCTTTTTTCCAATTCCTGAAAGATGCTTTTTTGGCAACAACAGCCTCTCTGACCTCACCTTTAAACAATGCTGGCAGTTTTTTTGGACTTCCTTCCACTTTTCTTAAAGCATGGAATACAGCTGGTCTGGGCTTCCAAGATAGTATTTTTAAACAAAACCCAAACTTGATGTAAGTCTTTAACCTTTGCAACTGCTCCTTTTAGTTTTTTCTTAACTATTTTCCTCATTTTATCATAGTCTTCCTTTCGAAAGTTAAAAGGTAGTATGTGGATTTCCTTACCATCCCTCCTCCATTAATTAAATCAAACGCGATCATGCTATGATTACTATTGCCTTATCTCTTGCACCAGATCTGGTGTTCCACTAAGGACTAGGTCCAAAATGGCTTCCCCTTTGGTCGGTTCATGAACCAGCTGCTTCAAGAAGCAGTCATTTATTTCATCTAGAAACTTTATCTTCCTAGCATGTCCTGCCGTGACACTGACCCAGTCGATACCAGAGTAATTAAAATCACCCATTATTATTACTGCGCTGTAACTTTTGTTAGCTTCCCTGATTTCTTTGAGCATTTCATCATCTATTTGTTCATTCTGGCCAGGCGGTCGATAGTATACCCCCACTGCCATTGCCTTCCCCTTTTTACATGGAATTTCAATCCATAGAGACTCTACAGTGAATTTTGTTTCCTGCAAAACTTTAATCCTTTGTGACTCAATGTCCTCTCTAACATAGAGCACAACCCCTCCACCAATTTGATCAGCTCTATCATTACATTAATGTTTGTACCCAGGTATCACAGGTATGTTCTTCAAGCAGCTGCAAGGTAAGAAGCCTTAGCATACAGTATAAGAGATACCAAACACCAAGTTAAACAAAACCATCCAACCATCCAAGTTTTTCTGTTGGTTGGTTAGCATACAGTATTGCAGATACCTCCAAGGCAGACTCAAGTTCCCAGGTTCTCGACCAGTTGAGACAAGGTGGGTGGCACACCCAAGATTTCTTCTCATTTTCACAGGAGATTTACCTGAACTAGTTACATCATTGTTTTCAGTTGTTTTGTTCCTACTGGCCAATATCCAAATTGACGGTAACTTCATGAATAAAAGAGTAATAGAGAAAATGAAGAAAAATGAAACACACAGAGATATAATTCTAAATATTATAAATTAATCTTAGGATGAGCAATTTTCAAAAGCCATTGATCCTTGTAAATTTACTCAAGTAAAATGGCTATTAGAAAGCTCCCCACAAGATGTGAGAGTTAAAGCGTACCCACTATTGTACCCACATTTAACAGAGGCATTTCTGGGGATAGAGTTAGGGTGGTGATTATTACAATGCATATAGTTTTGTATTTTATACTGTTTTCAAAACTGCGGACATTGTTGCATTGGAAAAAGGAGGTGCACATTTTTGGGGATACTTTTCCTGCAAGCAAGTTTCAAAGTGAAACTTGCAAAGGCTATGATATTTGCATCAATGTGAACAATTTAAAAATTACCCACTCTACTGTATAGGTGGGTAAAATTATGTGCGTTGTTCCTCAATGCATGTATTTTTAGGCACATTTTCATGGAGGTGTTTCCAGGGAGGGGTCAGGCTGGGGGTGAGTCAAAAATATGCATTGATGTCATTTCCAAAAGTGCTTGCATTGTTTTTGCCGGAAAAAGTAACCACTGAAAACAGAGGCGCAGAGAAAAAGTATGCTTATAATTTTCTTTTGAGAACTGCTACAAAACCCATAGGTAAAAGTATCTACATCTTCCTGCACAGTTTTGAAAATGTGCTCTACAGATAGAATTTATATTAATAATGTAGCCTGTGGCTATTTTACTTAAACTCTTCCTCCCACAGTTGCGGTTTCCAAAGAGCAGCAGACAAAGGGCAGTGACAAAGAGAGACGAGCTTGGGAGCAGTAGACAGGCAAAGTCGTGGTGGAGCGGAGCTGCAAAAAGCCCAGGAGCAACGCAACAGAAGCATGAACAGGGTGCTGCTGCCAGAGCTGCAGGAGTCCAAGTCATGCTTGCAGAAGTGTCACAAGCAGCAACAACTACTTAAGGGAAGCACCAGGCCCAGTCTAAAAGAGCAGGGTCTGGCAACAAAATGGACCCCAAACAGGGAACTGAATAATTGAAGAAAGTTTCCCACCCTGGCAAACCCTGTAGAGAATAGAAGCAGAAATAAAGAAGATGATGGCACATAATGACCCTACAGACTAGCTAGTTTGCCCAAATTCAGTTACAGTTCTCTTCTCCTCCACCTCCACTGGGAAGCTGTTCCATGCATCCGCCATACTTTCTGTTAAAAAATATTTCCTTAGATTACTCCTGAATGTATCCCCTTTCACCTTTTCCTATGACCCCTCATTTCAGAGCTTCTTTTTCATATTTAATGGAAGGAAGGTTCCCCAGAAGGTCCAAGGATAAACCTTTGGAGCAGGGCCAAAGGAAGAGAGGATGTCCGGTGGAAACTTCATGGGGAGAAGAGAAAGCCCAAGGAAATAGCTGGTGTGAAGGCTGAGGGAGCAGTCACAGCAGTCACCGAAGAGTAGCAGACAGGCAATAAAGCCGGAGGCAGTGTGAAGCCAGGAATGATCAAAAGGTGACGAGCCAAGTGGAGAAATGCTACTGGAAGCACAGCCTAAAGGGCAACAGACTGACAGAGAGATCATGGGCCGAACTGGAAGCCCAGCTGCAGAGGACAGGCAACCAGAGTCTGAGAGAGGATGGTCAGCTGAGGTGACCAAACCTGATGAGTGGTGGACCAGAGCTCAACTGCAAGGGTAAGACCAGACCTACTGAGTGAGGTTTTCCCCTACTCTTCAGTTTTTGAAGTTGGATCTTTGCTTCAGTTAAAATACCCAGTATCCCAATCTCACAAGGTCCTTCTGCAGGTCTCCACCGTCTGCTTATCATGTAGCTACTTTGAACATTTTTGAGTCATCTGCAAATCTGATCACTTCACTCCTTGTTCCCTTTTCTAGATCTTGAATGAATAAAGTAAATACTGGTTCCACTGAAGGTATCCGAGGCATGCCAAACATGTGCCCCAGGAATCTCCCTCTTTCAGTACGTTTCCACATTTTAGAGAGTTTCTACAAGGTATAGTATATTGTTTATAAATCATTTTTTGAGATATATATATATATATACTAAAGTACAGTACCGGAGCCCAGATACAGGGCTGATCCCAGAGCCTGAGAGACACAGAGCCAAAAAGACCTGGTGAGAGGTGACTCACTCCAGCTGTATTTATGTGAAAGAGAGAGAGAGACAGAGTCCAGCCACCTGAGAGAGTGAATCCAACCAAAGCCAGGGAGCTGGTCACAGGGGAGAGCACCTGACGCTGCAAAAAGACTCAAGAGATGGGGGGAAACTAGCAAGGCAAGACCCCAGAGCCATCTCTGTTTAAATGAATAGGAGCGACTGTTTTCACTCCCTCATACTTAGAAAGAGATACCTGTTTTGTACGTGAGACAATCATTTACACATGTAAAAGGCCTCTTATAAAATTAAGTCCCACCTAAACTGTGCACGGTGCAGGCAGGCATGTATCTGTAGAGTCGGCCTGCTCAGAGGAGGAGTTTGACCAGAGTGGGCAAAGCTGCAATTTACGTGCAAATACTTTATGCACTCACATTTACACCTGTTCCCAAGCAGGCATCAATGTCTGTCCTTGCAATGTAGATATGATTAATGCAGAATTTGTACTAGTATTTTATAAAGACACACAGGTGTCTACAGGACCGGCACTACCATTACATGAATAGGCAGAATGGTTGGAAGGTGCCCGTTGCCGCCGCAGATGGCCCTCAGCAGGACCTGCACTGGCAACAATGACCTACAAACAGTGACACAGCTCTTACCATAAACTCCAGCACTGCGTCGCTGTTTAGAGGTAATGGGGGGGGGGGTGCAGGAGCAGAGGAGGCAGCAGAAGTGAGGTTCACCTAGGGTACCTCATATCCTTTCACTGGCCCTGGTGCCTTTGTGCCTTTATAAAATAGGCAAAAATGAGGCCGCTTCCTGCCTTTTAACCTAGACGACCTTTTATAAATTACCCTCTTAATGTTTGCTTATTTTTCTTATAGCAATTCTCACACTGTTCATCAAGGTTCTAGTTTGAGTGAGGGAACACTTCCACAAACGTAAGTAAAAGACCCTTTAGAGTTGAGAGTAATTAGAATTTTCTCCTTTTCAGTACTGTTAAATTCGGAAGACAGGTCTGCAAAGGACTACACCTGCCTTCTGAGAGACCAGGAATCACCTGTAGTGCAATGCAGTTCCTTGTCAGAAGGACCCCAATGAATTATGCACCCACCATTCGCAGTCACCCCCACTTGCAGACACTTTACGATATACTATTTATTTCATTTTCGGTATCAATTCCAGAGCTCCAGTGGTAAGGGAAACATATTACTCTTACAATGTCAAGGGTGAACCTGATATATTTAGAGAGAACTCAGAATTTTGAGAAGTGTTTTGGGGGTTTAGAACATAAGAACAAAAGATATGCCATCGTGGGTCAGACCAAAAGTCCATGAACCCTGTATCCTGTTTCCAACAGTGGCCAATCCAGGTCACGAATACCTGTCATCATCCCAAAAAGATACACAGTTTCCATGATGCTTATCCCGGGGTAAGCAGTGGATTTCCTTGGTCCTCTTTAATAATGGTTTATGAACTTTTCCTCCAGGAATTTGTCCAAACTTCTTTTAAACCCAGCTACACTAACAGCTTTTACTCCATCCTCCGGTAGTGAATTCTAGAGTTTGATTACATGTTGAGTGAAACAATATTATCTCCAATGGCCTATATTGTAGCTTCATTGCGTGTCCCCTAGTCTTTCTACTTTTTGAAGGAGTAAACAATCAATCTATGTTTACCTGTTCCATTCCATTCATTATTTTGTAGACTTTTATCATATCTCTCCTCAACTGTCTTTTTTCCAGGTTTAAGAGCCCTAACCTTTTAAGCCTCTCCTCATAGGGGTATCCTTCCATCCCCTTTACCATTTTGGTAGCCCTTCTCTGTACCTTTTCTAATAACGCTATATCCTTTTTAAGGTACAGAGACCAGAACTGCATACAATATTCAAGGTGCAGTCTCACCATGGAATTATACAGTGGCTTTATAATATCCTTGGTTTTATTCTCCATTCCTTTCCTCATGATGGGAAGAGTGGCTCAGTGGTTGGGATAGGTTATCTCAGGCCAGAAGGCAGGGGGTTCAATTCCCACATGGGGACAAGCAACTTCAGGCCAGAGGGACTGGGGTCTCTAGTCCTATGGCCACTCTTTGTGGCCTTGAGCAAGCCACTTAACCCTCCATTGCCTCAGGTACACTTAGATTGTGAGCCCTTTGGGGACAAGGGAATAAAAAGTACCTGTTAGTATACATGTAAACTGCACTGATTCTAAAGAGCACAGTATAAAAAAGAAATAAATAAAATAAATGATTCCTAGCATTTTACTACAAAGTTAAATCTGTGCTTACTGAGTACAGTTCCTCTGGTTCAAGGATACCGAAAAGAAAGAGAAGAGGAGAGTAGACATAGCCAGGAAAGAATAGTAGCATTGTTTATCAAGGAATTTTTCCAAAAAGTTGTGGTAACGGTTAAAGAAACATACCAAAGCTAGGTTTATGAAAAATAATGGCTCTGCTGCTTCTTCCTCCTTCTCCTCCTCCTCCTGCATAGGTTTCCTGTTACCAAGGAAAGCTTTGGGCAAAAAGTAGACCGCTGCCGGGCATGTGCACGCCTGCTGGCTCACATGCCTCATGGTGGATTTTATTCATTCTTTACAGCATATATACTGTGCAACACATTATCTTCCTGTTCATTGGTCTGCCTGTGTTGCTTTTCAACCAGAGATGTGCAGAAACTTACATGCCTAACGTTCAAGTTAGCCAACAAACTTAGGGGCATGTTTACTAAAAACCGCTAATTTGCGCGCCGCAAAATAGCGCACTAAAAGCGGTACTTAAGAGCGCTTAAACGCCCCGCAAACGTGCGATGAAGCCCCGCACACTTGCGCGTCACAGTAACGGGTGCCGCACAAGTACGGGCCCGCAAATGTCCGATAGAGGCGTGGAAAGGCTAACGGAGGGCGGAGGAAGGCCCCGGAGGGGCGGAGAGAAGGGGTTAATGGGCGGGGAAGGGGAGGGGAGAGGCGCCCCGCACATTATCGGTGCTGAATTTCCAAAAAAAAATAGCGCGAGTGAATCACTCGCGGTAGAATGCATTTAAAGGGAAGAGAAACCATTTCCGTCAGCAATGTACAGCAAAACCGGGGAAACCTGCAAAACGTGAGCAGTGTGATACATGTGCACAGCCCAAAAGTGGAAATAAAAATAGAAAAGGACCACAACAAAAATTGTAAAAATAGTAATGCAGCTGGGGAACAGTTATAGTAATGGGCAAAACCAACAAACACACCCAGGAAAGCTCCAGCAAAAATAAATGTTTTTTGGAAAGGTGTACGGAGCGGAGACTCTTCCAAAAACATTTCCTTTTTGTTGCAGCTTTCCTGGGAGTGTCTTCTATGGCTGCCCATTAATATCACTGTTGCCCAGCGTGGTGATATTGTGTCCCCCATTTGCCGTGGTCATTTCCTGGGTTTATGTGCACGTTTGTCACCAGACAGGGTGCATGTGCCCACAGTAAAAATGCGTAGAGCAGGGTTTGTGACTCCATCCTGCCAGGTTTACTACCTCCAGGGGCTGCACTGTCTCTGTGGCCATAGTGTGGTGCAGCAGACAGAGCCATTACCTCTAGGACTAGAGAACCAGAGGTTCAAATCCCAGCTGGGGCACTTGCCAGCCCAGTCCCTATATTTTACCCACCACTAAACAAAGATAGTGCAGACACCCCTGTGTTGCAGGGAACATAAGCATGGGGGAAACACCCATATTTTACCCAACACCGCACACACACCACAACAATGGGCATTACCTACAGCCAAGTCCCCCAAATGCAGTCCCATACTGCCACATTGCAATCAGGTCATCTGCTTTCTCTGAGAGAAGCTCATGCCAGCATGTTGGCGGACGAGTACATGTGGTGCAGGGGGCAGTGGCTGCTAGCCACAGAAGACAGAGGCCTAGCCATGTGCAGGCTGGCACAGTCCACTGCAACAGACAGGCCCTGCCGGATCCACAGGCATGGATGTTCCAGGGAATCCAGCCAATCTGTGACTACACGGTGGTGCAGTGCACACAGACAGTGCATACAAGAACAGAAGGTCACAGGTTCAAAGCCCAGCTGGGGCTACCGCCAATCCTGCCCACATATTTTTCCCACAACTACAAAGTGATAGTAAGGACAAACCTTTCGTGGCGAGGACATATGCAATGGTACTACGTCTATCTTTTACCCCACTGAGCACAGACACCATGTACAGGGGCAGTACCTAGAGCAGAATCTCCCAAATGCAGTCCTGGTGGGCCACACACCAGTCAGGTTCCATGCTGACACTCATACAAATGCCTGTGCTGTATATCTATGCACCACCCCCATGGCATGTAGATGTAGCTCATGCATATTCATGAGGAACAGCAGGAAAACCCGAACAGTGTGATGGACACCTGGACTGGAGTTGGGAATCTCTGCCGTAAAGCAGCAGCCAACAGGGCCAGACACACCCACACACACACACACAGGCCCCATTGGCCAATGTCTCCTGGAGAGGCAGAACATTAGACCCTGCATGCATCTCCCAATACTAGCACCTGCATACCTTAGCAATGTCACCCTACACCTGAGGTATACGGTACACAGCTCTGAGACGCTTGCTAGGAGTACTGGCAGATAGATATCCATACGTTACGCACATACTGCTAGTTGACCCCATCCGAACAATCTGTTCGGTGTTTGCGGTGCGTGCTCCAGCCCTTGCCTCTGACAGTGTTTACCACCCTGGGGAGTGACCCCCAGCAGTACTGCGTAGCATATCCATGCCTTGCCGTGCCCAGCACCGGTTTGGTGGGCAAGGCTAATTACCTCCTCAATAGTAGCACCATGATGGCATAGGTGTGGACATGTGTGTCTGTCTATACAGTGGGTGTTGGCTGCAAGCCCCTTCCACAGCCCACACTGCCAACACTGTTGCCAGTATTGGCCTGCCAATGTGCATAATGAGTAGCAAGGGACCATGGGTATATCTCAGACAGAGTGGACTGACCAGGATGCAGCTGCACAGGGCATAGGGCACTGGCAGGGGCATGGTAGTGCCCGGCCAACACCTACACAGACAGGGTGACCTCTGTATGTGCTGCTGGGAGATCACTCTCACCCTGAGTGTGCAGTGACGGCAGCATGGCTAGGCACCCCCATAGTGCTATATTGTGATTCTCCCATGTGATATGTTTGGGTGTCCTGTGGGGGCCTCTTCATGGACTTATCTGCCTGTGTGTGCTGCCACCCCAGTTGTGGGTGCATGCATGTCCATCAGGACCAGCCAGCAGACTGTTCACAGCTGATATGTGTTGTGATGGAGTGCCTTGCAGGGTGCAATGGCTGATGGCTTGCTGCAGGTGAATATCAGATAGTGGTGGGGTGCATCTGTGAATATCCAGGCCTAATGTCTGTCTGATATTGTGTTATGGATGTGTGTGGAACTGTTTGGACTGCCCTGTAGGGTGTCTGTTCCCTAGCAGGACTGGGGTTGATGGTCCACTGTACTGCCATCAGTGCAGGGGAGGGTGGGGTGGGGATCTGTTGAGAGGAAGCCCTGTTTTATCCACCTGGGGGTCCATTGGGGGGGGGGCCCCACTAACTGAGCCAGACAGAGATCTCCAAAATGTTTATGCAGCACCTACCTATTCCACAGGTTATTGCTGCTTTGGAGCAATTCAGCCATGGCTGGTGTTGTGGACCTGGTCCTGGGCGCAACATCTCACACTCACACCCAGGGTGAGCACAGTAACCGCACAATGTGATGGTGTTTAGCTACTCTTTGCCGTTTGTCCACCCTCTCAGGACACCCTACCAGGCCGAGGTGCTGTGTGGGTGCACACGGACACTTCCCCCTACCAGGCCGGGGAGCTTTAGGGGTGCATTTCCCATCCTGTGTTCAATCGTGGACAGCTGATTTGCATGTGCAGTGCATCATGGGTACGGGTGGTTCACAACAGCAGACTGTCAGTGAGGTGACGTACAGGCTATCTGCAGCCAGCCAGGGGCTGCTTACAGCTGTAGCCCAATGGTTATGTCACTGCCTGTGCAGCCAGATGTCATGGGTTCAAACCCACAGTGGGGTTCTGTGATAGGGGTGTCCAAAGAGTTATTTTAATTTACTGTACATATGTTGCTGCCAGCAATGACACCCTCAGCATACTGTACCCATAAGGTGCCTCTGAGGGTGCTTTATGGGGCGCCCTATAGGGCACGTTATGGTTGCCAGCCATATAGGGTGCACTTTACATTATCCTGTGTTGCAACATACATGCTGCCCTATAGGGGACATTCTAGGGTGCCTTGGCGGACGGTGCACTGTAACATGTGCCTTATGGGCTGCCTTATATTAATATGCTGTGAGAGTGCGTTTGCTTGTAGTTATCACAAAATAAAATTAAAAAGCCTCCTACAGCACTCCACAACATATAACATACTGCCTCAGCTAGCCTTTTTCACTGGCCATTGTGAGGGATTGAACCCCTGGTCCCTGCACCATTGCTCAGTGTCTTCACCATTGTGCTGTGGCTCTGGTCCTGTATTTGAGCAGCAGCGCGCAACCTTGTAGCCATCGGCGCGCCGTCTTGTGGCGCACAAAATTAACAGCACGCTGCCTTATGCCGCCCAACATGGGCATGCCCCTTAAAATAATGCCTCAGCCAGCTGTCTTCAATGGGCACTGTGGGGAATTGAACTCATGATGCCTGCACGAGTGGTCAGTGTCTTAACCATTGTGCTATGGCTCCATTCCTGTTAGTTCCACATCAGCGCGCCACTTATCCCACCCACTATTGGGCTGCCCCCTCACACATCAGCGCGCCGCCTTCTGCCCACCGGCTCGCCGCCTTCTGTTGCCCAATTTTATCAGCGCGCCGCCCTCTGCCGCCCAACCTTAACAGCGCGCCGCCATCTGCCGCCCACAATGAACAGTGCGCCGCCTCATGCCGCATAAAAAAAGAGTGCGCCGCCTTCTGCCGCCCATAATCAATATGCCTCCTACACCACTTTTGCCCATAAAAGTTGATGCCTCAGCTGGTCTTTTTTGTTGAGCGCAATGGGGGTTTGAATCCATGGCCCCTGCACCATAAGTCAGTGTCTTCACCGTTGTACTACAGCTCTGTTGTTTGGTTATGCAGCATCGCCCCACTTAGCCTTCCCATGCGCTAATGTGGGCCCCGCACATTAGCGCAACGCACACACGTACGGTCGGGTTTTTTTCTTTTTTCTGCCTGAACCGCCCACTCCTTATATGGCACACGCACACTAACGGGGACCCGCACAGCAACGGAGTTTAGTAAACATACCCCTTAGACTCATTACTAATGAAAGTTAGGTATGTAATATTGGATTTAATTCAAGGTCATAAGGAATGTCAGTGGGAGAAGCAGGATTTGAATGCTGGTTTTCCTGGTTCTCAGCCTGAGGCTCAGACCATTAGGCTACTCCTCTATTGAACTTTATAGTTAGCTTGTATCTCTGAGAGTTGCATCTGACTTCAAGAAGGAGGCAATTAATGCTCACTGTCAAAAGCGTCATTGAAAATGTTGTGTACACCTTTCCAATTTTGTTTTTCCTATTGCTGACGCTGGCGTTGTGCCCCTGAAAATTCTAGCCAGCATGTTTCTTTGAGCTCTGTGCAGCACCAGAACTGACTAGTGCCTTCAAAATTTGGCACCATAGGTAGTTGCCCACATGTAAATCTGGATGTGCCTAAAATGCCAGCAGGAGCAAGAGGATTCTGGCAGCTGGTAAAGCAAGAAGTTGGGAAAGCCGTCTGACTAGGAGCATCTGAAGATGAGGAAATAGTCTGTTTATATTTATTTAAAACTTTCTATACCACTCTAGACTCAATGGTATCAGGGCGGTTTACATAAGTTAAAATAAGGGAGGAAGAGAGGAATGCCATATAGAACAGGACAGAGGGGAAGAAGAATATAAAGCTATATTCTTTCTAAGAATATACATCACCTTGTGACTGTGTGGGCCTGAAGTCAAAAAGGACAATATTCAAATGGCAAGGTGCTCGGCCGCAGTGCTTTAATGTTGGCGGGATATTCACCGGCAATATCCAGAGAGGAGCTGCTGTGGAAGATCTGGGCTGAGCACCACAATCCACTATTTATCCAGTCAGCACAATATTCAGCCAGCATGTACCCAGATGCAACTAAGGACAGCTTTTCATGCGGCCTACGTTGCCCGCTAACTGGATAAAGTCAGTGCATAAGAGAAGGAAGCTGGGTCCGGGAACATCCACTAACTCGCAGGCCCCATGTTGACTGCAAATACTGAGCATAGGTCACAGCAGAAGTTCTTTCTATGACCCCATCCACTGATATTGTGACCCCATTTGGGGTCCCAAACCAAACTTTTGGAAACCATTGGCCTAGATTTAAGAGCCCAATTTAGATCCCTGGTGCTAAGCTCCTAACAATTTTCCTTTCCCTAAATTCACTCCTGTTGCCACCCACTTTTAGAACTTTACTGAAATTTTGAGCATAAACCTGTGCGTTTAACCTTAGCAAATTTTCAAAGAGGCCAATTTAGGAGCCTAACTCTCAACATTAGGAGCCTAAATCCTTTGAAAATTGATCCCTATGGGCCCGATATTCGAAAGGCATTTACAAGGTTTACAGCCTAGTAAACCATGTAAATGCCTCTAATTGCCACTGAATGTCCATGATTATCTCACTTACATGCTCCGATGCTAACCGCTTAGCATTGGGGTATGTGGGGCGTTCCGGGGAGGAGCGGAAGTGGTGACGGTCCCTAACCGGGTAGAAGCAGTATGTGAAAAATTGCAAGAGGACCTTGATAAATTGGAAGACTGGGCATCCAAATGGTAAATGAAATTTAATGTGGACAAATGCAAAGTTATTCACCTAGGGAAGAACAACCCAAGCTATGGTTACATGATGCAAGGTTCCACATTTGGAACCACCACCCAGGAAAAAGATTTAGGCATCTTCGTGGATAACATGTTAAAACCCTCGGCCCAGTGTGCAGCGGCAGCCAAGAGAGCAAATAGAATGCTAGGTATCATAAGGAAAGGAATGGAAAATAAAACAAAGGATATTATAATGCCTCTGTATAGTTCCATGGTGTGACCGCACCTTGAATATTGTGTGCAATTCTGGTCACTATATCTTAAAAAGGATATAGCATTATTAGAAAAGTTACAAAGAAGAGCCACCAAAATGGTAAAGGGAATGGAAGGATACTCCTATGAAGAAAGGCTAAAAAGGTTAGAGCTCTTCAACCTGGAAAAGAAATGGCTGAGGGGAAATATGATAGAGGTCAATAAATTAATGAATGGAGTGAAAAGGGTAAATGTAGATCGATTGATTACGCCATCAAAATATAGAAAGACTAGGGGACATGCAACGAAGCTACAGTGTAACCTATTTAAGATTAATAAAAGAAAATAATTTTTCACTCAACATGTAATCAAACTCTGGAATTCGTTACCGGAGGATGTAGTAAAAATTGTTAGTGTAGCCAGGTTTAAAAAAGGTTTGGACAAGTTCCTGGACGAAAGGTCCATAAACCATTATTAAAGGGGACCTGGGAAATCCACTGCTTACACCAATACAAGCATTGTGGAACCTGTGTCTTTTGGGGAAGGTGCTAGGTACTTGTGACCTAGATTAGCCACTGTTGGAAACAGGATCCTGGGCTTGATGGACCTTGGTCTGACCCAGTATGGCATATCTTATGTTCTTATGACCTGCGGTTAAAAGATAGGCGAGGAAAACCCTTGCCTATTTTTAAGGCACAGGAGCTAATGGTGCAGCATGCAATATCGCTGCTGCCCGGTTAGCTGATGCAGCTTCTAGGCATGTGCCGCAAACTCGGATATTCAATACCGGCACTGCACATGACTATTTTGCAGAATATTTAGAGACATACAATATTTTGCAGGGGACAGTACACAAACTAATAATCGCTGAACCCAAATAAGGGTGTCTCTCTTTCGCTCTCCAATCGCAAGGCAGTCACCCTAGCATCAGGAGATTAATACATCTATCTGCTAGTGTTATTTACTGGGCACTAACTCTGTTCCCAATGTAATGAACCAGTACTACAGTTCATCCTTTATTTTCTGATGACTGAAAGCCTATTTGAGAATTTGTCCCCAGTGTGACTTACTGGACTGTTTTGAATTGTCTGAAATAACAATTCAAAAATATGACAAGGACTAGAACTCTCCTAACACTAACAGAGTGATACTGTTTCCTACATCCCATAATCACAATATCTTCTGATGCTGAGATACTAACTGTCAAATTCTTTGTTTTGACGCTACTGAAGGGAAACAGGGCCCAGTGCATAGTGTGTTATTATCTTGTATTGTAGCTCTTTGGCAGGGAAGAAAGTCAGTGTCATACTACAGGCTGGCACTGAATGCGGTCCAACCCAGCTGCTCATGCAGATGAAGACCAGGAGATGGGTAAACTCTTTTCACTGACCTTGGGCAAGGTCAGAGCTTCAGAGTTCACTGCAGAGAGCAGAATGGGAGTAGTCACAGCACCTTACAAATATAGGAAAAAGACATGTGAAGGCACATTTTAGATAGTACCCAGAGATGCAAATTGAGATGTCAAGGTCAGGACATACTCAGTTCCGATGGTAGCTCTGCTAAATATAGAAACATCCAAAAACAAATCCCACTGCCAGAATTCTATACAACACCAAAAAATATAATTCTGACTCTCCCCAAGTGAATTTCTCTTTGTTTATCTATTTCTTTTTGTTGGAGCTGCCTCCACATTGTGGGCGGAATAAAATCCACCCTCCCCCCCCCCCCTCCCGCTGTGGCTTCTCCATTTTAATAAAATTGTGAGAGTAGATAATGTTCATACTCTAAACTTAACTTATGTTGAGCTTTTCAACCTACCGTGATTTCAATGACCTGATGCAGGATTGACAAGTTCGATCTGAAACGTGACACGTTGTTACTCCTTGGCGGTTGAAAAGCTCGACATAAATCCTCTAGCTCACATCCTGGAATCATACTTATTCTGTTCAGAACTCAGCTGCATGGCTAATCTTCTGCCAGTGTTGCTATACTCATGTAGCCCCTCTTCTCAAGTCACTTCATTGGCTCCCTATCAGTTTCTGTATATAGTTCAAGCTTCTTCATTCTGCCTCTCCTCTCTCACCTCTCACTACACAACTCCCCAGCAACTTTGCTCATCAAGCAGATCCCTTTTATCTATGCCCTTCCCTTATACTGCCATCTCCAGACTCCATTCCTTCCACTTTACTGAACCATATGCCTGGAATAGACTACCCGAGTCAGTACATCAGGCTCCATCTCTGGTCCTATTCAAATCCAGGCTACAATCTCATCTCTTCGAGGCTACCTTTGGATCCTTATTTCCTTATTCTGCTGTCTTCACCCATAGGAATTGAACATTTTCCCTAGAATTCCCCAGTGCCCTGTGTTCTGTTTGTCTTAGCAGATTATAAGCTCTATGGAGAAGGGACTGTCTTTTATATGTATTTGTACAATGCTGCATATGCCTAGTAGTGCTATATAAATGATACGAACTAGTAGTAGTAGTAGTAGTAACATCCCTGAATAATTGTGAATGATGGTTTATGATACTGTAGCCCAGTGGAGACTGGTTCCCATTGAGCTAGAACTCCAAAGGAAGTGGAGGAAAATACTGGACTAGTTAGCTCTAGCAGTGCTATTGCATTGCCTCCCAATCTCATTTTTCACCCCCAGTGCAGCAGGACAGCAGGTAAAGTGTTAAAGGGCTTCAACTTGGACTTTTGTGGGGCCAAGTCTCATAATAGGACCTGTGAGATCTCATGACTCTTATCACAAGATTTTAGCCCCACAGCAGCCTGAGATGAAGCGCTTAAGCACTTTACCTGCTGCTTGGCCACATGGGGAGGTGAAGACCCAAGATCAGGAGGCAACCCAGCAAGTGCAGTGTGCACCACACTCACTTCCTCCCAGCTTTCCCCAAACCCTCCACTGCAGAACCACCTCAGATGCTTCTCATCCACTCTTTCCCTAACACCCTCCACTGCTGACCCGCTTTCCACCCCTCTCACTATGCCACTGCCCAGGCAGAAGTCCTTCTCAGATCAGGCATCTTCCCTCAAGTCCTCACAGCACACCTGACACCCTTTTCCTTGGTCTCTTACACAAATACACACAGACTCTGCCTCACACAACCCCTTTGTACCACATCTTCAGATACCACACATCACGTACTCACACTCACACACATCTCACCCCACAGTGCCACTGACATACTCAAGCCTCTACTCTCACATCAGACACCTCCCTATACCATATCTTCCACCCAGCACACCCCAGCCCTGCACAGACTCCTATGCCTGATATCCACCCCCACACACTCTGCCTCAGATACCTCTAAATTTCTACAAATACACCTCTCCCACCCCCAAACACACACGCAAGCGCACGCACACACATACACTGCTCCTTGATTGGAGTTTTAAAGGAGACGCTACTACCTTGTGGTGTAGATGGGTCCCATCTCAATTTTTCCAGCAGGGGCCCATTCAATCCTGGCTACACCACTGCTGCAAAGGTAGGCATGTGTGCTCTTTGCTTTAATTGTTCTAATCAAAATTAGGCTCCTCTCCCTCCTTGGATGTTCCAAAACCAGAAGTCCTAAAGAACCAGACCTGCAGTGCATTAGTTAAGGAGAGAGGAAACGTATTCTTCTGCTCAGGGCCGGATTTAGCTAGAGTGAGGCCCTACGCCAAGAAAAATTGTGGGCCCCCCCCCCATGTCCCCGTGCAGTCCTGGGCCCCCCCTGTGCAGTCCTGGGCCCCCCCCGTGTCCCCCCCCCCGTGCCTCCGTGCAGTCCTGGGCCCGCCCCCGTGCAGTCCTGGGCCCCCCCGTGCAGTCCTGGGCCCCCCCCGTGCCCCCGTGCAGTCCTGGCCCGCCCCGTGCAGTCCTGGGCCCCCCCATGCAATCCTGGCCCCCGGACAGTATCGCGGCTGTCTGAGGGGCTTCAGAGGGAGCCGGGGAAGCCCGCGCGAGGCCCCAGCTCCCTCTGTACAGCCGCCAGCGTGAAGAGCCTTTTCCTTCACGCTGGCGGCTGTTTCTGTGAAGCCGGGAATGCTGGGAAAGGTTAAAGGGCAACCTTTAACCTTTCCCAGCATTCGCGGCTTCACAGAAACAGCTGCCAGCGTGAAGGAAAAGGCTCTTCACGCTGGCGGCTGTACAGAGGGAGCCGGGGCCTCGCGCGGGCTTCCCCGGCTCCCTCTAAAGCCCTCCGGTGGGCCCAGGGGCAGCCCAAGGGGGGTGCGGGGCCATGTGCGGAGACTCGGTGCGGGGCCTCATTTGCATAAGGTGTCTCATTTGCATAAATATTTGCATAATGTTACCATACACCAGAGCTACTCAATTCCAGTCCTGGTGGTCCACAATCCTGCAGGTTTTCGGGATATCCCTAATAAATATGCATGAGATATATATGCATTGGAGGTATCCTGCCAACCTGACTGGTTTGTGGCCCTCCAGGGCTGGATTTGGAGACCCCTGCTTTACATCTCTGTCATTTAAGATTGTGAGTGAACAAGGTACAGATATCCTAGACATCAAAAGGGTAGATAGAATGTGTCACATTCCTCCTCGATTCTCACCACCACCAAAAAGTTGTCTAATAGATAATATTTTGGTGGTGGTGAGAAGCAAGGAGGAATGTGACAAATGCTATCTAACTTTTTTGATGTCTTGGACATCTGCACCTTGCCCACTCACAATCGTAAATGACAGAGATGTAAGGCAGGGGTCTCCAAATCCAGCCCTGGAGGGCCACAAACCAGTCAGGTTGGCAGGATATCTCCAATGCATATATATCTCATGCATATTTATTAGGGATATCCTGAAAACCTGCAGGATTGTGGACCACCAGGACTGGAATTGAGTAGCTCTGCCATACACTAACTTTTAGTAAACATGCCTCTTAATGAGTATATGGATAAAGAAAGACTAAAAGGTTTCTACATTACTATAATCCAGTACCAACCGCCAGGCACATTAGGAACTACTACAAACACTGCCCATTTAGAACCCATAGCAAACCCGCCATATCCTAACAGCACTACCAGGACTCACAAAGCACCATACCATAACTATCAAAAGGCAACACTGCAAATATTAAACCAATACATTTCAGAGAACAACAATACATGACCTACTGGGGAAAGAACAAGTGGCAATGTCAAATAGGAATTATATAAACAGAATACCTCAGCTCAGTTACACATGCACAACATAGACCATCACCAAACAAGGAATCACAATTTAGAAACAGGAAGACAATAATTAAACTGGGAACCCCAAAAGCCAAACTTGGAATATACAACAACACTGTAGAAATAAAACTATAAATTAATTTCCTCTTGTACTAAACAAAGCGCAAAAATTAATGATGCACATTTCCCAGAGCTGACATATTCCAGTTAATAAATTCAAAATAAAGAGATATTTTTCTACCTTTTGTGCATTTTTTTTCAGTTGCAATTGTTCCAGCCACTTTCTTCTGGTTTCTTCGTGTCTTCTGCTAACTCTCCATCTGCTGTCCATTTGTCCTTTCTTCTGTCTTCTTGGGGGGTTTTTTTCCATTCTCTCTCTACATCTGCTTTAACATACTAATCTTTCTCCTTTTGCTCTTTCCTCATTCCTATTTCATCTACTCAAAATTTACCCCTCCATCCTCAATCCCCACTTACTCTCCCAATACCCGGCCAATTGTAGATTTTTTATCCCTCCCACACAAAATATTTTTACCCTCTCCATTTTACTCTCCCAGCACCATCCCATTCTAATCCTCCCCCAACACCAGCTCCCTTCTAGTTCCAGCCTCACCCAGCATCCATTCCCTTCTAGTCCCTGCATCAGCCCATTTCCAGTCCTAGCCCCCCAATAGCCCATTTCCAGTCCTAGCCCCTCCCATCAACCCAATACCAGTCCTAGCCCCCCCATCAACCCACTTCCAGTCCTAACCCCCCATCACCCCATTTTCAGTTTAAGCCCCCCCTATAACCCATTACCAGTCCTAACCCCCCATCAGCCCACTTCCAGTCCTAACCCCCCATCAGCCCACTTCCAGTCCTAACCCCCATCAACCCATTTCCAGTCAGCCCCCCATAGCCCATTGCCAGTCCTAACCCCCCCCCCATCAGCCCACAGTCCATTACCAGTCCTAACCCCATCAGCCCACCTGAAGTCCTAACCCCTCCCCATCAGCCCATTTCCTGTCCTAGCCCCCCCCCCATAGTCCATTATCAGTCCTAACCCCCCATAGCCCATTATCAGACAGCCCACATCAGCCAACAGCCCATTACCAGTCTTAACCCCCCCATAGCCCATTGCCAGTCCTAACCCCCCATCAGCCCACAGTCCATTACCAGTCCTAACCCCATCAGCCCACCTCAAGTCCTAACCCCTTCCCATCAGCCCATTTCCTGTCCTAGCCCCCCATAGCACATTACCAGTCCTAACTCCATCAGCCCACCTTCAGTCTTAATCCCCCAACCCATTACCAGTCCTAGCCCCCCATAGCCCACTCCAGTCCTAATCCCACCAGCCCAATTCCAGTCCTAATCCCCATCACCCAATTTTTAGTTTAAGCCCCCCCCCATAGCCCATTACCAGTCCTAAGCCCCCATCAACCCACTTCCAGTCCTAATCCCATCAGCCCATATAGACTTAGCTCCCCCATAGCCCCTATCCCCCCCATAGCCCATCACCACTCCTAACCCCCCATAGCCCATTACCAGTCCTAACCCCCCCAACAGCCCACAGCCATTACCACTCCTAACCCCCCCCAGCCCATCACCAGTCCTACCGCCCCCAACAGCCCACAGCCATTACCACTCCTATCCCCCCCAGCCCATCACCATCCTAACCCCCCAGCAGCCCACAGCCATTACCACTCCTAACCCCCCCAGCCCATCACCACTCCTAACCCCCCCCACAGCCCACAGCCATTACCACTCCTCCCCCCCCCCCAGCCCATCACCAGTCCTAACCCCCCCAACAGCCCACAGCCATTACCACTCCTAACCCCCCCAGCCCATCACCAGTCCTAACCCCCCCAGCCCACCCCAGCCCAGCGAATTTTTTTTTACAAAAAGAGCTGTCGCTGCCTCTGCCGGGGCCGGGGCCGCCGCGGCAGAATCGAGTGTGCCGCGGGGTCCCCCCTGCCCAGCAGAGCCTGGCCTGCCCTCCCCGGTATCACCTCTCTCAGCTGCCTCCCTCCAGTCACACGCGCCGGCTTTCAGAGCGCGAGGGAAGAGTTTTTCCCTCGCTGCTCTGTTTAAGCCCGCGGGGGCTGATGGGACTTCCCATCAGCCCCCGCGGGCTTAACAGAGCAGCGAGGGAGAAACTCACCTCGCGCTCTGAAAGCCGGCGCGTGTGACTGGAGGGAGGCAGCTGAGACTCGAGAGGTGATACCGGGGAGGGCAGGCCAGGCTCTGCTGGGCAGGGGGGGCCCCGCGGCACACTCGATTCTGCCGCGGCGGCCCCGGCCCCGGCAGAGGCAGCGACAGCTTTTTTTTTTTTTTTTTAATTTTAATGATGGATCAGAATGTTTTTTGCGCGGGGCCCCCTGAAACGCGGGGCCCTGTGCAAAAAACATTCCCGGTGGGCCCTTGCCAGCTGTGGGCCCTACGCCACGGCGTACGTGGCGTATAGGCAAATCCGGCCCTGCTTCTGCTGCTTTCCATACTCTCTTCCACTGAGCACTGGCAGATCAGCAGGACTTATACAGGGGGAGAAAAAGCAGCACATCGTTAAGAGTGCAAAGCAATTAGTGTGGGCTGAAAAAAATCATCACTCCTTGTGATGTGCTAATTCAGTGTTCCCTAGGTTTTTATCAAGGGCATGGGGAGGGTGGTGTGAAACTGGCAAGATTTGTTTGTGCTAAGTTGGACATTCTGTGCTCTGCAATGAAAGTTCCTTCATTTGCTGCACCCTCTCACCATGTACAGATCTGCTGCCTTCTTTTATTTTAACAATCTAGTCAGCAGATGGGATCATTTTCATTTAACCTGGCATTATTTTTTCTCCTCTATTTCTAGTGACTAACAGCACTATCACCATTTTATTTCATTTGATATTTTTGCTATTTTAATCCCTAGTTTATTCTTGTTATGTTTTATGTTTTTATGCTTGTTTGACTTTTTATGATAATTTATATTTCTGCACTGCATATTATGTTAATTGTGATCTATATTGTAAACTACTTATAAATTTGTTAAGTGTTATATCAGGATCAAGAATAAATAAATTAAACATAAACATACCCTCGTAACTGCCTAGTGTAAACCATTTTGCATTTTGCATGGTATATTAAATCCAGTTAAATAAGTAGTGCTGTCCTCTATGCCTGGGCTTGACCTCAGGTTCATCAGTAATGTCTTGACACCGACATTGTTCTAACATGTATATGAACAAAACATTTTGTCTGCACATATACAAATGTTTCCATACATTATACCAGTGATGTGTACCTTTTGGAATTCAGGTGCCATAAAAGGAGACATTTTTTAGCAGGGTGCCCATCACAAGCCGTAACATAAGTGCTTTTGGTCATGTTTACTAAACAATGCTACCCGGTAGTGTGGGGCTGTTTGGGTGCCATGCTAGTAGTGCAGTCCCCTGCGCCGTAAATCCCACATTATCCTGGTAGTATGCATCAGGGCAGGGACTGGTTGGAACAGGGGCAGATCACAGATGTTGCCAGTGCATTGTAGCTACCGCGAGCTTTAGAGGCTCACACTAACTGTGCTTGATGCCCTTAGTGTGCATGCACTTAACGCCACCTCAATGGATGGCGTTAAGCGCTCCGTGTGCTGGCTTGCACAGTGCCATGTCTAGGGCCTGTGCTAACTGTAGGGGGATGGAAGTACACGCCCCCTGACCCTCCCCTCCACACACCAGTAACGCAGCTCACATGTGTGTTACCAGCATGGGGCTTAGTAAATATGCCCCTTTGTATCTTTATAAAATAGTCTTCTATGATAAACCCTAACTATGCACAAATGCTCTCACAAATTTCAACTAGCTGTGTATGCACTTATCTTCTAAAGTATGAAGGGATGTTCAGCGGTGGTGGTAAAGTGGCTGAACTTCAAGTCCAGGTATTTAATGCCAGGGCCATATCCAGCCTCCGGCACTGAATATCCAGGTTGGCTGGACAGCACCACAGCTAACCAGGCAGCGGTGATATTCTGCCACTGCCCAGTTAACTATGGCAGTGAAAGTTAGGCAAGCCTTTCAGGTTCCTAACTTTCACTGCCATGGGATAATCGGCTAGCGGCTGAGTAATACTACTAGCCAGTTATCCTCCACTCTACCCCTCGAACGCCCGGAGGCTAGTCGGCTAGCATTGGGGCATTCAGTGGTGGTACCTGGGGATATACAGCAGCACTAAACACGGCTAGCGAGTCTGCTAAACATGTTAATCGCTTTGAGTATCGGCCCCTACATGCTTATATCTTAACTTCTTGAATACGTCTCAACATAGAGACTAGTGCACATGTTTTATTACTACCCTTGGGTCCTACAGCATGTAAGTACCCCCTGACAAAGGCTTAGCCGAAACACAGCCATGTTGGGGTCTAAATAAAAGGATCCATTTTACTTCTTGCCCCTTTTGTTGCGTATCACATAAAATGATGCATTATGTACAGTACTTATTGCACATTTATAACCCTATGCAGTTCTATAAGAGTCATTTTTCATGCACTGAGCATGTTTAACCCATGGAAACATCTTTATAAAATTGTCTCCAAAGTGGCTAATATCTAGAATTACCAGGATGCTGAGTGCAGCATCTGTGAGGCTTCATTTTCAGTTGGGGTCTGAGCCTTTTGTATGCCAGTGGAACTGGGATGAGTTGCAGCGATCTATCACAGTGATATGTATTCTGCACACTGGCACCAATGCATATTAAATGTTAAGGACATCAGTAAATCAAAAAGTTATTCCATATGCACAGAATGAGAAGCAGCCCTTTTTCATTCAGACTCCAATATTTTGGAAGTTTTAAAAAAAGAAAGGAATTTACTCATCCAAATGCACTCATTGTTTTGGAAATAACAAAAAAAACCCAAATTGATAAAAAGTAATATTGACACATTTACCCTTTTTTCTATAAGCAAAATACAACTGAAGGTCGACCCCAACTGATACACTTCTACAATATAGAAACATTGAAACAGAGAAAATGACAGCAGATAAAGTCCATATGCCCTATCCAGTCTGCCCATCCATAAAATTCGACAATCCCATCCTCTCCCTCAGAGATCCTCTATGTTGTCCCATGCTTTTTTGAATTCAGATATAGTTCTCATCTTCACCACCGCCATTTGGAGGCTGTTCCACAAGTCCACCACCCTTTTGATAAAGAAATATTTCCTCAGATTACTCCTAAATCTATCCCCTTTCACCTTCATCTAATGACCCCTTGTTGCAGAGCTTCCTTTTAGTTGGAAGAGGGCCACCCCCTGTATGTTTATTGAAAAGCCTCTGTCATCTCTCACAAGCACTCAGATTCTTCTTTATTCAAACACACAAGACTGACAGTCAAAAGATTTTTCCTTGTAACTTTGGAAGCCTCGGGGACAAATCTTAAATTTTACCAATCCAGTTCTTTCCCTCCACTCACCCAGTAACCTGCAGGACCAAAGCCAATGTAACCTTTAGGCAAACTAGATGATCACCTAGGGAAGCAGCCTCAAGGGGGGGAGGGTCAACAAAGATTAGCTGCAGTCAAAAGTAGAATAATAGGCTCTGACAGCCAGACAACTCAAAGAACCATCAGCGCATACTTTTCCCACAGGGAGGGTGGGTAATTTTTAAATAGTCAATTTACTTAGATGACTAGCTATTTACAAAGGAAAATAACTTTTGGAAATTGTCATCATTATGTACATTGATTTATTTATTGTTATTATCTATACCGCTTTTTAGCCAATGACCATTAGAGCAATTTATAAAACCCAGATACAAGGCAGGAACAATAATAAAACAAAAACACAATTTCTAATATGAGAAGACAAGACAAAAGATAACAGGAAGGGAAGTTATAGAACAACAATAACAACCAGTTTACAATCTACAATTACAATTAATATGGAAGGAGGGCAGATAGTATCCCAAAGTAGGGCTCAGTCTGGGTAAAAGTGTTTTCAAAGAGCCATTCTTTAATTCCTTGTTTAAATATCTTAGTGGAACTTTCTAATCGAAGATTAAGGAAAAGAGCATTCCAAAGGATAAGGGCTAAAAATTGCCGTATTTCTAGTTAGATCAAGTCTGAATTTAGAAGAGGGTGGTACTACTAACAAGATCTGTTGCTAGGATCATAATGTTTGAGTTGGACAGTAAGGAATTATCAAGGATTAAAAATACAACAGAATTCCAGTAGCAGAATTTTATATTTTATCATACTCACTACCGGTAATCAATTTTGTTCTATTAGAAGAGGCATATAATACACTTATTCACTCATAAGAACATAAGAAATGCCATACTGGGTCAGACCAAGGTCCATCAAGTCCAGTATCCTGTTTCCAATAGTGGCAATCTAGGTCACAAGTACCTAGCAGTTTCCCAAAAAGACACAGGTTCCACAATGATTATATTGGAGGAAGCAGTGGATTTCCCGGGTCCCCTTTAATAATGTTTTATGGACCTTTCCTCCAGGAACTTGTCCAAACCTTTTTTAGACCAAGTTACAGTCTATGCTGTATTATAGATGTTCTTTATATAATTTTAGAAATAGGCCAGGTCCATTAATGTTATCTTTGATTAAGAACAGGGGAGGTCCATCTCTGGTGATTGCCCTACAGGATCAAAATAGATCTGTCATTACTGAACAGATATATTTGGAAAGGAGGTTTTGAGAATTTTATGAGCAGCTATATAGTTCAGAGGAAGGGGAATGAGACAAGACCTGGGCATATCTGAGGGAGAACATGTTGAACAAAGTGAGTTCTGATCCCCTCAATGTCTTGAATACACCTATTGCAGTCAATGAGATTCAAAAAGTAATCAAGGAGCTCCATGCTGGGTCAGTTGACTTTGGGGAAACTGCTAGGTACGTATGACCTAGATTGGCCACTGTTGGAAACAGGATACTGGGCTTGATGGACCTTGGTCTGACCCAGTATGGCATATCTTATGACTTTAGTAGTGAGTTCTTTAAACTCTTACAAGATAAGACATGAATGTTCCTGTCAGAAGTGTACTGTACATGCAGTTAACTGGGCAAGGGGAGGGTTTCCTTATAATACCAATGAGATGCTTATTACAATACTTCCTAAGCCGGGGAGGGGCTCTCTGCTGGTGCAATCTTACTGCCCAATATCTTTCATTAATGTGGATCAAAAATTATTTCTAAAGTTTTGATGGACTAGTCAGCACCTATAATACCTAGCTTCATACACCCATCTCAGGCTGGGTTTGTCAAGGGTAGAAAAGCAGTAGTAAATATGCATGAAATTTTGGCCACAATGGGCTATTGCTGTGCATCTGAGATCCCTTCACTACTATTTAGTTTCAATGCTGAAAAAGCATTTGATAAGGTGAGCTGGTAATTTCTGTTTTTAGTCTTATAACACCTGAGCTTCCAAGGGATGTTCTGCATGCTATCCATCTACTTTATGTTGAGTCATGAGTTCAGATTTTAGTGAATGGTCTTTGCTCGGAGAGTTTCCCCTTGTATAGGGGTACAAGGCGAGGATGTCCACTCTCTCTTCCTTGTTATTTCTTTTGATACTGGAACCCCTATTGAATAGAATTCAAGCTAATATTGATTTAAAGGGGTGCGGAAGGGGACATATTCTGTAAGATACCAGCCTTTGCAGATGATCTGTTGGCACATATTGTGAAACCAGAGGATTCACTTAGGGAACTGCTTAGAGAGTTTTACGTGTTTGGGGAAATTTCAGGATATAAACTCAACATGGACAAATCTGAGGCCCTTCAGGCTCAGTCAAGAATGCATGCTGCATGGAGGGGAGTCTTCTTGTTACAGTGGGCGCAGAGTTCATTTCGCTACGTGGGCATAATACTGCTGTTGGACTTGAAGGATCTCTACTGTTGTAATATTGTCCCTTTGGTAGAGAATACAGCTTCTGCTTTGTGAAGATGGCATAATCTGCCTTGTCTTTATGAGGTAAAATAGCCTTGTTCAAAATGGTTCTCTTTCCATGTTAGCTTTATGTACTGCATATGTTACCATTGTGGATAATGATGAATCTCTTAAAAAGCTGAATGCCTTGATATCAAAATTTCTTTGGGGTGGTAAGGAGCCCCAGGTAGCTATAAAAACTCTTAAAGGCTCTTGGTATAGGGGTGGAATGGGTCTACCAGATCTTAGAAGCTAAAATTTAGCATGTTTACTGAAATACTTGAAGGAATGGCTTTTTGATTCAGATTACACCCACTTATGTTGTGAGAAGGCATTTGTGGCTGCTTTATCTCTGAAATCTGTGCTTCATGCAAAATGGAGATGGCTGCCCGCATTGGTTCGTGACTTTGCTTTGCTACATTCTACTTGGAAAATTTAGAGGTGGATAAGTTCTAGGTTGTGACACTCAGCGGAGCAGTCAGTATATTTGCCTATTCACGGGAATGCTGTGGGACTGCCCTAATATTTAGCACTTCTGGAAAGAAGTCAATGCTTTTGTAGAGAAGGTTCTGAATTGTCATTTGCGCTTGGCAGCTCAGGAAACATCATTTCATGTCCTAGATAGTGAGGTAGGCTTTGGAAAGTGAGGCTTAAGTTAGCTTAGTTGTTAGCAAAAAAGACCATTCTGAGTGGTAACCGTGCTTTTGGCATTAAGAAATGCAGTGCACCAGCATATGCAACTGGATAGGATATGGGCCAAAGGGGGATAAAACCATATAAAAATCTTTTTGGCAATTTGGGAGGATTGTGTTTAAGTGCTGTCCCCAAGGAGTCATAGTTTAGTCCTTAATCATTTGTAGTAGGATCTGAATTTGTATAGGGGGCATCATGTGGGTGGGTAGGCATCTGGGAACTGGTGGACGTGGGGATGGATGGGGGCTTCAAGGGTGGGGGGAGGACAGAGGGGTCAGAAGGCAAAGCCAATAGCTTGCAAGACTGGGCATCAAAATGGCAGATGAAATTAGTGTGGACAAGTGCAAAATTATGCACCTAGGGAAGAACAACCCAAACTATGGTTACACGATGCAAGGTTCCACATTAGGAACCACCACCCAGGAAAAAGATTTAGGCGTCATTGTGGATAATATGTTAAAACCCTCCGCCCAGTGTGCAGCAGCAGCCAAGAGAGCAAATGGAATGCTAGGTATCATAAGGAAAGGAATGGAATGTTAAATAAAACAAAGGATATTATAATGCCTCTGTATCGTTCCATGGTGCGACCACACCTTGAATATTGTGTGCAATTCTGGTCGCCGTATCTTAAAAAGGATATAGCGATATTAGGAAAGGTTCAGAGAAGAGCCACCAAAATGGTAAAGGGGATGGAAGGATACCCCTATGAAGAAAGGCTAAAAAGGTTAGGGCTCTTTAACCTGGAAAAGAGACGGCTGAGGGGAGATATGATAGAAGTCTATAAATTAATGAACGGAGTGGAACGGGTAAACGTAGATCAATTGTTTACGTCATCAGAATATAGAAAGACTAGGGGACATGCAATGAAGCTACAGGGTAAACCATTCAAGACAAATAAGAGAAAATATTTTTTCACTCAACGTGTAATCAAACTGTGGAATTTGTTACCGGAGGATGTAGTAAAAGCTGTTGGTGTAGCTGGATTTAAAAAAGGTTTGGACAAGTTCCTGGAGGAAAGGTCCATAAACCATTATTATAAAGGGACCCAGGATATCACTGCTTGACCTAATACAAGCATTGTGGAACCTGTGTCTTTTGGGGAAACTGCTAGGTACATATGTCCTAGATTGACCACTGTTGGAAACAGGATACTGGGCTTGATGGACCTTGGTCTGACCCAGTATGACATATCTTATGTTCTTATGTTGTTGTGTGGATAAATGAGGATGGACACATATGTGGATGTCAACTCATATGTAGCTAAGTAACTGGAGAGGTAGTTGTGGGATATATATGTGTAGTATATGTGTAAAGAGACTTGGGGGCTTGTTTACAAAGCCGCGTTAGCGGTTCGCGGTCGTTATCGGAGCCGCGACCCCATTGCCGCAGCTCCGATAACGACCGCAAACCGCTACCGCGGCTTTGTAAACAAGCCCCTTGGACTAATTATCCAGTAGGGTTTGATGTATGTTTTCAGATGGGGGTTGAGGGAGGGCAAGGGGAAGGGGGGAGGGGAGGAGATAGTAGTACTTGTTTATTCAAACAACAAAAGATATATTGTATTCTGTGTCCAGACTGTGTAAGCAACCCTGCGTACTGATTTGTGTTGTTTGTGTTTTCTTCAATAAAAAGATTTGGCATAGAAGAGGAATGACATGATCTCTGGGTTGAGCAAAGTAAAGTAGTTTTATAGTCATGTCTTGGACAAGCTGCATCCTTTTAAGGCTATACTTAGGAACACTGACCAAAAGTGAGTTACAGTAGTCAAGTTTTGTGCACACCAGAGAGCATGCAGTAAAAATTTAATAGCTCCATTGTCAAGAAAAGTTCTCAAGGACCTAATGTGTCTAAGTGCTACAAATGAGCTGTTTACTACCTTTGAGGTATGTTTAGAAAAGGAGAGGATAGTATCAATAACCACTCCTAGTGACTGAGCTAAACCCTTTAAAGGAACAGGAAAGTTAGCCAATTTTGAAGAGAATGAAGGAGTCCCAGTCTTTCTGCTGAGCAAAAGTGCTTCACATTTAGAAAGATTTAGCAACAGTTGTTGTTCCAATATTTGATTTGTTGTAGCACATCTTGACATTGGGTTTGGAAAATCATACCCCAGGTATTACGTGCCATTCAATTTGTATATTGTCTGTGAACATATAGAGACTAAGACCCAAGCTCTGAATTAAAGTGGCTAGCAGAGCAAGCAATTTAATAAAAAGTAGGGGTGCTAATACTGAACTTTGCAGTACTCTGTGGGTCAATGGATAGGATTTGAAACAACATCATCAATGCCTACTGCTACTCTAAAAAATCTTAAGATAAGATAAGACGAGAGCTAGTTCAGCACATTATATCTGATATCCTTGCCTCTGTCAGACATCTTAATAACAGATCATGGTTAACAAGATTGAATGTGGAACTAAGGTAAAATGGTATTAGGAAGACACTGTCTCCTCCTTCCAAATAAGATTCAATTTTATCTGACATTGTCAATAATGCTGATTCTATACTATGGCCCATCTGGAATCCTGATGGTCTTGGATAGAAGTAGTTAATCGCTTCCGAAAAGACAGATAGTGCCTTGTCATACCACCTCCTTTTCAAACATTTTAGCTAAGAAGGTCAATGTGTATTGCTTGTCTATACATTTTTACAGGAATGTTCTGGGACGGGTGATTTTGAGATAATCATGACTGCCGAGTTTAATTATGAAAATCTCATGGGGAAGACTAAGGACATAATGGATAACTGGGGAGAGAAGCGCCACAAAGCTGAAGGTTTGCCTAGGACATTTAGTAACTTTGATCCAATCAGCAAAGCTGGTGCAATTTTGTTCAGCCAAAGAATTTTTCCAGTGATGAGGCATCAGAGAACTTTGGTCATGTTGGAGGACTGTGCTCAAGTTAACCAAATACCTGTTTCTGAAGAGCTGCTGAATATCTGCACAAAGTTAGGATAAAGATATCTGGTCAACTTTGCTGCTTGCCGCAGCACAGAATATTGGCCCTGTTGCATTCACACAATAATATGTATGCTTTATACATACTGTTACACTACTACTACTACTGCACGCATCATGGTGAGGTGGGGGACACAGCAGTCCCTTTTGTGTGCTCCCTGTCAATCCTGAGCCTGTAAAGTGTTGCTCTTCACCTTTGACGTTTGGGGAGAGTATGGAGGACTGGAGGGAGGTCTGGAAGGGCCTAGTGTTAACAAATAATTTTATCAACAGCAAAGGCTTAGGCGGGGGTGGACAACAGGCATATTAAAAATGTGAGCTGAACTTACAACCTGGCTATTCAATACTGAGGCCATATCCGGTCACTGCATTGAATATCCCGATTGACCAGACACCGCGGAAGCTAACTAGGCAGCTGTGATATTTAGCCGCGGCTCAGTTTTCCCCGGGTACTGCCTCCATCCATTCCCAGCTAACATCGGGGCATTCAGTGGCGGCCCTGCGGATATTCAGCGGCACTAACTATGAATATCCCGATCACTGCCATTAATGCATTTAGTAGGTCTCCTATCTGTGTTATTTGCATTGAATATCGGGCCCACTAATTTTAGGTCAGGTCATTATTTGGCCAGGGTAGCTGGGAAGGTTTTAAACACTGGCCACCTTGGCTACATTTAATCTGGATAGTCAGCTCTAGTATCTGGATAGTGGCTGGCACTAAATATCTGAAATTTGCGGTGAGTAGCGGCTACTGTCCTTATAGCAGTGATATTTCGTGCCTTGATATGGATAGCTATCCGGATAACCATTTAGGATAGCATTTTGCTGACTTAAGCTATCCATACATTGTTTCCTAATACAGTATCACCGCTATATGGTTAACTTATTGTTCTGACCTGGCTGCGCCCCTAGACTCGCCTGGCATTATTCGGATAGTGACAAAGCAATCAGACAGAATATTTAGCAAAATATTTAGCAGCAGAATATTTAGCAGCCCCAATAATGCCGCTAAATATTCCTTTCAATGGCACATATCCTAATAGCAGAAGCTGCCATACCAATAAGTGCCTCTGAACATTGACCCCTCTATGTTTAACATTCTACATCACTGAGGGGTATGTTTATTAAAGTGTGTTGGGCTTTTGCAGCAAACATCAGGCAATAGCTGCAAAAGTCTCATAGTATCTGCTGGGGGTGTTAGCTGCATCCGCGAAGCTT
Source organism: Ichthyophis bannanicus (assembly GCA_033557465.1). Taxonomy (NCBI): domain Eukaryota; kingdom Metazoa; phylum Chordata; class Amphibia; order Gymnophiona; family Ichthyophiidae; genus Ichthyophis; species Ichthyophis bannanicus. The sequence goes on from CM066037.1 coordinate 452,130,175, forward strand.
GCAAACTAGGACGATTATTGCGTGCTGGTAGCGTCCGTGGTAATTGCCCATTGCAGGCCCGCCTACTCTCCTCCTATCCTCTGCCCTAATCCCACCCAAGCCTATAGATGCCACATAAAATACAGACATCGCAGAAAAACTCTGTGATATCTGCACTTTTCATGCATTTAGCTGCTACCGCCACGCAATAATTCAGCTTTATTGCCACTGCAGCAGCTAAAGCCCCTGAGTGTCAAGATCTGGATCAACAGTATATAAAACTTTCAAAATAAATAAATTGATCACTCATAGGCACACACCACTACAGAACACAAACATGTTGAGGATAGTCTGGCATTGTCACACAAACCTCTGCCTTAGGCTATTTTTCTCTGTAATAGCAACAGTTATTTGTTAGAATTTGCTCATGCAGAGAACATTACCATCCAGTAGTCAATCACTCTGGGGGAGGACTACTCTGAATATGTTAAATATATGCCTATCAGACACAAAATTGTATATACCTCCAAATCAAAATGTAGCCCTTTCTCCCTCTGAATTTAATTCCATGAACAAAAACCTTAATCTTTATTAAAGTCTTACTGTTCTGAGATTTTCCCTCTCCATAACAGATGAAAATCTTCAGCAGAGCATAGAAACAGAGTGTAAAGACTCACAGCCAGATTAGCTAAAGAGTTAGTTCTATTTTGTATCTGTGACAAAATTCTTTGTAAAAATCTGGTCCTCATAGCCTCATTTGCAAAGGATTTTTGCACAGCTACAAAGAGAATTTTTAAAGTATGTTTATTAAGCTTTCGTAATGTGCTTAATGAAAGCTCTTTAACCCCAGAGCAAGGACCTCTGGTTAAAGATTAGAGTATTTTATTTTATCAAGGCAACTAAATCTACTTCAAGGCCCCTTAAGGCAAATCCTTGCTTTTTTCATCTTCTCCCTTTTACAAGAAAGAGATTATCACACTTTAGCCAGCAGTGCAGTCTGGAATGTATGCTTGCTGGAATTATACCCAGGAGCAGAAAATTCAAGAGAGCTTTAAAAATATATAAAGGTCGAGGAAGAGAGGCTTATAGAACAGCATTTTCTACTCCACTACTGCTTTCCTCTCCAGGACGTACTCACTTGAAGTTCAATGTTGTCCCTTTCTGATCTCATCGTTCTGCCCCAGGCTTCTTCTAGCTCAGTAAGAGTCCGCAGAAACAACGTCGGCAGCAGCTTCCCCAGCAGTGGAGTTTAAGAGACACTCCAGTGTTTTAACTGGGTGGAAGCACAGCTGCAGAAACAGACTAGCTATTCATGGCTTCGAGGTGGGATGCAGTCCCGGCCATGGCTGGATGTGGCACGCAAAGTCTTTATTGTATTTAGGACCGTGCATAGCCAATGGGACAAAAAAAATCTACAAAACATATAATTTGACAATTACATAGTTCCTGTTATCAGCCATCTACTGTTTCTATGGCCTGCACTAAACCTTGCGAAATTGCAAGATGAGTGAGAACCGTGTCACACTTAAAGCTGCTGGAAAGATTCTGTTTTGTCTTGTTATCCACAAAATTGCAATACAGAGAAAAGTATTAAAATCTAGAAACCAAGGAACGGTCCCAAAAACAAGTCTGTCAGGGAACCTATACTAGCACCCCATCCTCGAAACCGAGCAGACGCAGAAGCCAGGCAGCCTCAGAGACTCTAGAATACAGGGTTCAAGAACCCTGTGGAAACATCCAAGTGAGGAACTTTCTAAGAGCTCATCCGCCTGAAACTCCTCTAAGAACGCACGATAGGAGAGCCAGGAAGGCTTCTGTTCTCACCATCTGAGAATGTACCAAGCAGGCACCTGTAACCGACAAGCCTGGGAGCAAGAAAAAGCAGAAAAAATAAAAATTGTATACATCTTCCCTAAAATACTTAGAAAGATCCTTCTCTTCAAAATCTTCTCATTCCCATTTAGCAAATCTAAACGTATTCAATTAAGTTGGACTGATGCAAGGATATGCGGCAGCTAGGCAACCCTCATTCCTAGCGCTGCCCAGCTCCCGTCCATACCCTTATTGTCACCGCTGCCACAGCGGCAACAATGCTTTCGAAATGGCACCACAGTGCTTACCATCGCCTCTGGCACTGCGGTGCTGTTTCTGCTTCCGCCCTGGAAGCAGCTGGTCTAGATAGTAGCCAGTTCTCACTGCATTATCTGGATATTCAATGCCGGCCACCATCCAGATACTGGTGCAGTTTATACAGATTAAATTTAAACATTACAATCGGCAGGACAAAGCTGCAGTGGTGGCAGCATCAAAGGCATCATTTCCTCCCTTCTCTCCACACCTATCCTCCTGTGCCCAAGGGCAGATTGTAGGAAAATATAGAGGATTTCCCTTCTTACTAACCCACTTAACCTCACCCAACCTACATCAGTACATTCTTTTCCTATCTTATGGTTAGATGAGATGTGCTGATGTCAGCAGGCTGAATACAGAAAGACACAATAAGGTAGCATGACTCATCCACTGAAAACAATGTAAACCCTACAGCATCACTGTCCTAGAAAAACCCTGGGATCACAAGTCTGATAGGTTTGTATAGAATGAAGAACTAGATGTTTCTCCTTACAACTCACCATAAAAAGTATGAACATTCTGGTGTCACCTCAATTGCAGGGCAAAAAGAAGTGCAAGGGGAGCCAGAGAAAACTTGGCAAGGATCCAACTGTGAGACATCAGCGAAAAATGTAAAAGGGTTCTATTTGGAATGAACAATTTTCTAATAATAAGGCTTCCAGTCTGGCTGGTGAAGGGAACAGACATGTGTAGGCGCTGCTCTCCTATCTCCTTGCACAAATCACCGACTTTCAACCCGATCCTGCCCAAGGAATGACTAAAAGCGACCGAATATGCCAAGAACAGTTAAACTGAAAGCAGCCAAAATGCTCCGAGATTCGTACAGGATCAAGCCAAAGGCAGCAGCAGCAGCAGCGGGACTGCAATCCCAAGCACCCTCGCCATGTTCTTTGGTGGCAAGTAAACCAGAGGAGAGTGGTCATGAGCAAGAAACAGAGCTTTCCCTGGTGTTGAGAGAAATCTGGGCATCCAAACAAGAGATTATAGAGACTGCTGTGCAAAACAGAAGAGAAATTTGGAGCACTGGGAGCACAATTGGAGGAGGAGGCAGAGACCCAAATTGGTGGAGTGAAGAACGAACAAAAGTGCATGCAGGAAAACATGGCCTACCTGCAGAGGCAAGTTGCATGGATGGGGGAAAAAGTGGAGGATCACGAGAACTGGAACAGGCGCTCAAACCTGAAGATCTTTACTATACCTGAGGGAGAGGAAGGGCAAGACCTCTGGAGTCTGTAAGACTGCTGGTGAAGGACTGTTTCCCTGGTTGCCCAGTTCTAGGGGACTATGAGCTGGAATGGGCCCACAGAGAACTGCGACCCAAATTAGAAAGAGAAGTGCACCCCAGGGCATTTATTGTTAAAATGCTCCGCTTTCAGGATTGAGAATATATTATAACAGCCGCAAGACAGACGGGCATGTGGATTATAAAAACTGGAGAGTAGGAGACCACGTGATGTGGTGAGCTTGAGCGGACGTGTGCAGCTTGAGCTCCGGGCCCCCTCTCCTTAAACTATGGTAGAGAGCCGTGCAGCGGTACCAATCCCAGCCCAATTTTGGACGGCAGTCTAGCAAGGTACGGAACTTCATTTTGTGCCTCGCATTGAAATGGCCTCTGCGGTGAAGTCGGGGAGAAGGGAAAAAGAACGAGGGGCCGGGCCGTCGAGAATGGCGGAATCCCCCCCGAAGCAGGGTGTGCTAGCTTCTTCGCCCACTATGCCTGCGGAAGTCTCGGCAGCGGTCACAAGTGCACTGTCGGGGCAGTTTGATGCCTTGCACACCAAAATGGATGCTATTCAGAGCTCTCTCGGCGCACTGGGGTCCCGCGTGCAAGAAGCTGAAGCGCGCATATCCCAGGCCGAGGAGGAATTGGAGACACTCCGGAAGGAGCTCCACGCAGCGCAAAAGCTTTCCCAGGACCATGCGCTCAAACTGGATGACCTGGAAAACAGGTCTCGGCGTAACAACTTACGTTTTCTGGGTATTGCTGATTCGGTTTTGGACAAAGATCTCAAACAATTTGTGGAGGCACTGGTGGCTTCTCTGCGCGAGGAGGAGGGTGCAAGCGGCCCAGTCATCGTGGAGCGCGCCCACCGGATAGGGCCTAAACAATCAGCAAATGATCGCTGACCCCGTGTAGTTTTGGCGCGGTTCCTTTGCTATCCCCAGAAGGAGGAAGTGCTTAAAGCTGCGCGGCAAAAAAGAACAGTTGAATGGGATAACATGCGCATTCGCATTACACAAGATTACTCTGCTGCTTTGAGTCAGCGCCGGAAAGGTTATGCCTCGCTATGCCAGAAATTGATTGAGGCGAACATTCGCTTCAGCGTACAGTATCCAGCTCGACTTGTGATATTTATTTATTTATTTATTTATTTAACAGTTCTTCTATACCGCTCTATTTTAGATCAGAGCGGTTTACATTCAACATCAACCATACAACACAGGAACCCTGAGTTGTATTTACAATAAACAGGAGATCAACTTGGAAGTAACTGGGGGGAACTATGTACATTGTATAACATATCTACATCTTATTTACACTGGGGGTCCTGATTCCATCAGGGAACTCGCCGGACCTTTGAGTCAGCGGGAGAGGTGGCTACTTATGTGGAGCAACTTACAGTGCCGGCGGCGGTGTAATTGAAAGAACAGGGCGAGTGGGCGGAGGGGTGCAGATTCTGCTGAGGACCTAACTTGGACCATCTTGGGTGCTGCTCCCACCCTTCTTGGAGAATTTTGTCGGTTTCGATGGAGCCCTGGCTGTCGTGGGGAGTAAGAACTATGACCCCATATAGGGGTCCGAGTGTGCGTGGACCGGAGCTATGGACTGGGCTGTGCTCCATACGATCCTGGGTGGTATATATATGTGCGGGCGGGGCGCACTCCATGATGTTCATTTTTGCGGGTGTTCAGGACTGTTTTGGTTTTTTTCCCCCATATGGCGAGGGCTGAGGCCTGCCTGAGAGCGGCCTCGTATGCTATGTCCTGGCGTTTGTGGGGTTCAAGAGCCGCTTCCTCTCCCCTGCTGAGTTTGGCCCGTGCCTTCGTGGAGTGCTGCCCGCCCAGTATGTGCCTGTTATTGGAAACCCTTAGTGTGTATGTATCGTTGGGGTATACTTGGAATCCCCTTCCCTTTTCTCTCCCCTCCCCGGGATGTCTATGTCGGAGGCCAGTTGGGGGTGGGGGGGTATGTGGATTACGCTTGGATGGGGATCCATTGGGGTATCCTGCTGTATTAATCTGGGGGTCTTGTTTGGTTCTTGCAGGACTGGGGTGGTTGGATTGGGGTAGTATGGTATAAGGAGGGAGGGGGGTCCTACTCACATCCTAAGTGTCTCCCAAGGGGGAGAGGTGGAGCCTATACGGGGGGGGGATAGAGGGGGGGTTAGGGAGGGGAGGAGAGGGGAAGCTGGGGGTTGGGTGGGGGAGGGGGGGGAGGAGGCTGGGGGGACCCCGGGTAGTTGGGAGCATCATTGCGTTATGGGGAGGACCTCAGACTGGGGAGGTTTGCCCTTCTTCTTTCTGCTGGTATGTTTTCTACCCGTTGTTTAGTTACTATCCAACCTGAGGATTATTTCCTGGAATGTTTGCGGGGTAGGTCACCCTATTAAGAGATCTAAAGTGTTACAAACCCTGGCACGGCTGCATTGTGATATAGCCTTGCTACAGGAAACCCACCAGACAGCCGAGGAACATGCTAAACTGCAAAGAGCTTGGGTGAGGCAGGGCTGGGGAGCCCCTGCTAAGGGGAAGAAGGGTGGAGTGGATGGGATCCCAGTCACCAGGCAGTGACGATAGCCAGAGGCCAACTACAACCGCAACGGAGGAGGCGATGAAGTCAGTGGAGAGAGTGATGGTGAAAGCCGTGGAGGCATGCTCGGCAGTTTTGGCAGGGCGTGCGGAGAAAGAGGACATGCCACTAGCCTGAACCGGCTATGGAAGTGTGCTTAGATTACCATCAGATAGTGGACTTTTTCCAAACTGTCTCTGACTTGGACAGCTTACTGCCGATTTAGTCCTTGAGCAGAGTGTAACAGGTGTGATTGCAGAGGGAGTAGAGGATACAGAGGGTGGGGGAGGGCTAAGGCAGGGGTGACCGGTGAAAGATTCTTAGGTGGGTTGATGTGTAAAGCTGCAGTGAAGGGGGACTCTTAGATGGCAATGTGCAGGAGTTTTTGTAGGGGCGGGAAAAAAGGGAGGTTTTGAATAGAGAACGGTTGGTTTGTGAGGCAGGCTTGTGGAAGGCGTGAACAGATAGGGTGTGCTAACCCGGAGGAGCCAAAAACAAATAAATGGAGAGAATGGTGGCTGAGTGTGAAAGTTGAGGGGGGGGTTGTTGTTGGTTGGGAGGGAGGAAGGGAGGGGGATGGGTTGTGCAGGGCTGTGCTTGACTTGAATTGAGGGGTGATAAGAGGGGTTGGGGACAGGGAACAGTAAGGACCAGTTTTGGGACTGGGCATATGGCAGGGGGGTGACTCCAAGAAGCATGGGTAGAGGGTGGCCTCGCTGAATGTGAGAGGAATCCATGGGTCCATGAAGCGGATGCGGATTTTAGATAGAAACATGACAGCAGAAAAAGACCACCTGGACTATCTAGTCTGCCCTTCCATATTAACCACTACCACAGTTCCATTTTTTCCTTTAGAGATCCTCTGTATTTATCCCATGCTTTTCTGAATTCAGATACTGTTCTCGTTTCTACCACCTCTACTGGGAGACTATTCCACGCATGTACCAGTCTTTACGTAAAAAATTATTTCCGCATATTACTCCTGAGTCTGTTCCCTTTCACCCTCATCCTATGTCCCCTCATAGCAGAGCTTTCTTTCAATCAAAAGAGGCTCTCCTCCTGTGCATTTATGCCACAGAGGTATTTAAATGTCTCAGTCATATCATCTCTATCCCGCCTTTCCTCTAAAGTATACATATTAAGATCCTTAAATCTGTCCTTGTATGCTTTATAATAAAGACCACTAACCATTTTAGTAGCCACCCTCTGTAGCAACTCCAATCTGTTTATATCCTTTTGAAGGTTCGGTCTCCAGAATTGCACACAATACTCCAAATGAGGTCACACCAAAGATTTATACAGAGGCACTATTACCTCCTTTCTTCTGCTGGCCATTCCTCTCCCTATGCACCCAAACATCCTTCTAGCTTTCGCCGTTGCCTTTTCTACCTGTTTAGCTACTTTAAGATCATAAGACATAATCACACCCAGGTCCCGCTCTTCTTTTGTGGACAGAAGTACTTCACCCCCTATACTATATTGCTCCTTTGGATTGCTGCAGCCCAAATGCATGACCTTGCATTTTTTAACATTAAATCTCAGCTGCCAAATTCTAAACCATTCTTCAAGCTTAGCTAGATCCCTCCTCATGTTATCTACATCTTCCTAGGTGTCTACTCTATTGCAGATTTTGGTATCATCTGCAAAGAGGCAAACCTTACCCGACAGCCCTTCCGCTATTTCACTAACAAAGATGTTAAAAAGAATTGGACCGATCCCTGGGGCACACCACTGGTAACCTCCTTCTCCTCAGAGTGAGCTCCATTTACCTATACCCTTTGTTGCCTCCCACTCAACCAATTTCTAACCCAAGCAGTAACTTTAGGGTCCATCCCTAGGGTGCTCAGTTTGTTTATAAGTCACCTGTGCGGAACGGTGTCAAAGGCTTTACTGAAATCTAAATACACCATATCTAGGACTCTCCCTCGGTCCAACTCCCCCATCACCCAGTCAAAGAAATTAATCAGATTTGTCTGACAAGACCTGCCCCTGGTGAATCCATGCTGCCTCAGATCTGATAATCCGTTGGACTCCTGAAACCTTACTATTTTCTCTTTCAGCAGGACTTCCAATAATTTACCACAAAAGATAAACTAACCAACCTGTAGTTTCCAACCACATCCTTATTTCCACATTTGTGTAAAGGGACCACATATGCCTCTCTCCAGTCCTTTGGCACCACTCCCGACTCCAACAAAGCATTGAAAAGATCCATCAGTGGAGCTGCTAGAACATCCCCAAGTTCCCTCAGTATTCTCGGGTGTATCCCATCTGGTCCCATCGCTTTGTCTACTTTACGTTTAGCTAATTCCTCACAAACAGTCTTCTGAAAATTGTTCAATATGCCCTTCGCTTCTGCTCCCGTTTGTGGGTGTGTTTTGAAGTCCTGCTCCTGGTTCTTCATCTGTGAACACAGAACAGAAATATTTGTTAAGCAATTCCGGTTTATCCTCAGCTTCTACATATTCCTTCCCTTCACTCTTGAGTCTGACAATATGACTTTTGCCCTTCCTCTTCTCATTAACATATCTGAAAAATGTCTTCTCTCCCCCCCCCCCCCCCATTTTATTTCATTGGCTATTTCCTCCTCTTTTTTAATCTTTGCTCACATTGATGCATTATTACTCCAGGAAACACATCAAATCATGGCTGAATATGCTAAATTAAAGGCCCAGGGCTATGAGCAAGTTTTCTGCTCAGTGTATAATTTTAAAAGTTGTGATATTGATCCTCAAATGGGTTCCCTTGGTGGTTTATACTTCAGGTGGGGATACTCAAGGCAGGGTGGTTTGGATAACTGGGTGGGTAGAGACCTCGGAGCTTTCAATTCTTAATCGTTATACCCCCAACAGGACTAAGGGGTCCTTTTTTGTGGAATGGGTGGAGGAGTTCTCTAAGAATGCAAAGGGTGACTGGACTGTAGGGGGGATATGAACTGTGTGGTTAGGGAACTAGATAGGACAAATTACTCAATGAAAGCTCATTGTAGGGAGGGGAGGGAACTGAGAGGTGCTGCAGAGTTGAGACCTGGTGGACCTGTGGTGACTCCGAAATGGGATGAGCCAAGAGTACATGTTATACTCTTGGGGCAGATACATACTTCTGGCTGGATTATGTCTTCACCCGCTGGGAGCAGGAGGGGCGATTTGGGGAGGCAAGTATTCACCCTATTATTGTGGCAGACTATGGGATGATGGCGAAAAGGTGGCTTCCCAAGGATACTGGGGGGAATCAGCAGCAAAAGTAATGGCAAGCAAATGTTACTCTTTTCCAACAAGATGCTCTTCTGCAATGGGTTAAACGGATTGGCACCAGTATCAGGCTAGCAATGACATGGGAGAGATGGTGGGAGGAATATTGTGGAATGCGGGGAAGGCTTTCCTGTGGGGCACTTTAATACAAATTGTGTCACAGAAAAAGCAAGAAAGTGAGAGGGAAAGTCACGGAGGAGATCTAGCAGCTGCAGGCAGCACACACGGTTACAGGGACTCGGGGAGTTGCGAGACAGCTTGGAGTGGCTAGAGCGCAGCTGCAGGCACTCAAGGTGGATCAAATTACTCATTTGCTTAGATTAACTAAATTCAACTACCAGGAGCAGGGGAATAGGGCCGGTAAGCTACTGGCTTGGCAGTTAAAGAAAAAAAGGGTGGTGCAGCTGGTGGGGGAATTACAAAGAACAGGGGAGCAAATGATTTGAACCACACAAGGCATTTGCCAGGAGTTTAAGACTTTTTATGAGACCTTGTATGCTTCTGAGGAGGTGTGGGGGAGAGCTATCTGTGAAGAGTTTCCTGGAGAAGCTGCAACTGCCCAGGTTGGAGGAGGAGAAGGTGGAACAGCTGGAAGGCCTATTAGTGGGGAGGAAGTGCAGGCGGTGATTAAGTCTTTCCCCAAAGGGAAGACGGCAGAGGAGGATGGATTTCCATCAGAGTTCGACCAACTCCTCAAGGATGAGGTAGCTTTGCTGTTAGCCAGGGTGTTTACTGGGGCTCTTGGGGGAGATTCCCGCCCGGATCGATGTGACATGCTTCTCTAAAATGATGGCTCGCTGGCTGGAAGGGGTTCTGCCTCATCTGATACATCCAGACCATACCGGATTTCTTCGAAGGAGAGCCATTTCAAATAATGTCAGACAGGCAGTGGATTTGATGTGCCGTCTTAAGCAACTTCAGGAATCAATGCTTTGTGTAGCGCTCAATGCCAAGAAGGCATTTGACAGGGTAGAATGGAGTTTCCTTTTTGCCATGTTGGCCAAGTTTAATCTGGGACCGAGGTTCATACAGAGGGTTCGAGCCTTGTATGCAGTGTGCGGGTGCTAGTTAACGGGGCCAGTTCATCAGACTTTCAGTTGTTTGGAGGCACTCAGCAAGGGTGTCCATCCCCACTGCTATTTGCCATTACTATAGAGGCTTTTGCGGTGCATGTCTGGCAGAATCCGGCTATTAGCCCCATTAGGGAGGGACGGGAGGAGCATAAACTTTTTTTGTATGCTGATGACACCCTGGTGTTTATGACTGACCCAGAAAGGTCCCTACCGAGACTGCTGAAGGAGATAGATACTTTTTTGGGTCTATCTGGTTTTAGTGTCAATCTTGGGAAAACAGAGGCTCTAAATCTGGATGGGACTCTCTAGGACACAAATCCTGAAGTTTACATTTCAGTGGATGGGGGGAAGTTAAAGTATTTAGGGATGTACCTTTCAGGAGACCCAGCAGATTTGTATCACTTGAATTATGCATCCTAGATGCAAAGCGTTGATAAGGATTTACCTGGATGGGTGTCCCTTCACCTGAGCTGGATGGGTCGAGTAGTGGCACTCAAAATGAATATTATCCCGAAATTCATCTTTCTGTTTGGACAACTCCCCATAACTATACCAGGTACATTGTTGTGATGATGGGAAAAGTGGTTAGTGCGCTTTCTATGGGGGAGGAAGAAGGGCAAAACTGGGGTGAAAAGGTTAATATAGAGGACTGGTGAAGATGGGAGCAGGGCCAGCCTGTCCATTGTGTGAGAATATTGTTCGCACAGGGTCCCGCGTGAACTTCATTCCCACATGGTGTTCGCTTTGCAATACCAGCTTCAGAGGGAGCCAGGAAGACCCTCCCGAGGCCTCAACTCACCTCTGCATAGCCGCCACCGTGAAAAGCAGCATTATCCCTCAAGCTGGCAGCTGTGTTCTCGTAATGCGCACAAGTGCCGGGAAATAGGAAATGACCCTTAATTTTTCCCGACACTCAGCGCGCTTCACGAGAACACAGCTGCCAATGTGAGGGAACACACTGCTCTTCACACTGGCAGCTGTGCACAGGTGACCCGGGGATTTGGGCTGCCCCGGCTCTCTCTGAAGACGATCAGTCAGATGAGGGGCTAGGATAGGACTGGAAGTGGCTGATGGGAGGCCTAGGACTGGAAATGGACTAATTGAGGGGGGCCTGAACTGGAAATGGGAGGCTTGGACTGGAAATGGACTGATTGGGGGGAGGTGTGGACTGAAAATGGGCTGATGGAGGTCTGGGACTTGAAATGGGATGATGGAGGTCCTAGAAATGGAAATGGACTGATTTGGCAGAGTTTGGACTGGAAATGGGCTGATGGGGGGCTAGGATAGGACTGGAAAGGGCAGATGAGGGGCTCGGATTGGAAATGTGCTGATGGGGAGGCTAGGACTGGAAATAGACTGATTGGGGGGGCTTGGACTGGAAATGGGCTGATGAGGGGGCTAGGACTTGAAATGGGCTGATGGGCTAGGATAGGACTGGAAATGGCTGATGGGGCGCTAGGACGGGAAATGGGCTGATGGGGGGCATGGGAGAATGGAACTAGAAGGAAGCGGATGCTGAGGGAGGACTAGAAGGGGATGAGACTGGGAGAGTGAAGATGGAGAGGGGAAAAGATATTTGGGGGGGGATTAAAATCTACAATTGTCTGGATATTGGGAGAGTAAGTTTGGCTTGAGGATGGAAGGGTGAAATTTGAGTGGATGAAAAAGGAATAAAGAAAGAAATGGAGGAAAGATCCACAGGGGAAAGCTAAGTATGTTAAAGCAAATGTAGAGAGAGAATGGAAAAAAAAACTAGAAGAGAGAAGAAAGAGCAAATGGACAGCAGACACTGGAGAGTTAGCAGAAGACATGAAGAAACCAGAAGAAAGTGACTGGAGCAATTGCAACTGAAAAATAAAATGCCCAAACAACAAAAGGTAGAAAAATATTTTCTTAGTTTGAATTTATTAACGGGAATGTCAGCTCTAGAAAATGTGCATCACTAGCATCTTTGTGTTTTGTTTAGTACAAGAGGAAACTAGTTTATAGTTGCATTTCTCCAGTGTCCATTTCCAGTTTGGCTTTTGGAGTTCCCAGTTTAAATATTGTCTTTTTTTTTTTAGTGCCATCCAGTCAGTGTTGACTCATAGCGACCCAGCTACCTCTGGGTTTTCTTGGCAATGTGATGGGACCGGATGGGATACACCCTAGAATACTGAGGGAACTTGGGGACGTTCTAGCAGCTCCACTGACTGACCTTTTCAATGCCTCGATGGAGTCGGGAGTGGTGCCAAAGGACTGGAGAGAGGCTCATGTGGTGCCTTTACACAAAAGCGGAAGTAAGGATGTGGTTGAAAACTACAGGCCAGTTCGTTTAACTTCGGTGGTGAGTAAATTATTGGAAACGCTGCTGAAAGAGAAAATAGTGAGGTTTCTGGAGTCCAGCGGATTACAGGATCCGAGGCAGCATGGATTCACCAGAGGCAGGTCTTGTCAGACAAATCTGATTGATTTCTTTGACTGGGTGACCAGAGAGTTGGACCGAGGGAGAGCCCTAGATGTGGTGTATTTAGATTTCAGTAAAGCCTTTGACACTGTTCCTCACAGGCGACTTATAAACAAACTGAGCACCCTAGGGATGGACCCTAAAGTTACTGCTTGGGTTAGAAATTGGTTGGGTGGGAGGCGACAAAGAGTACAAGTAAATGGAGCTCACTCTGAGGAGAAGGATGTTACCAGTGGTATGCCACAGGGATCTGTCCTTGGTCCGATTCTTTTTAACATCTTTGTTAGTGATATAGCGGAAGGGCTGTCAGGTAAGGTTTGCCTCTTTGCGGATGATACCAAAATCTGCAATAGAGTAGACACCCAGGAAGGTGTAGATAACATGAGGAGGGATCTAGCTAAGCTTGAAGAATGGTCTAGAATTTGGCAGCTGGGATTTAATGTTTAAAAATCTAAGGTCATGCATTTGGGCTGCAGCAATCCAAGGGAGCAATATAGTATAGGGGGTGAAGTACTTTTGTCCACTAAAGAAGAGCGGGACCTAGGCGTGGTTGTGTCTGATGATCTTAAAGTAGCTAAACAGGTAGAAAAGGCGACGGCAAAAGCTAAAAGGATGCTTCGGTGCATACGGAGAGGAATGGCTAGCAGAAAAAAGGAGGTGATAATGCCTCTCTATAAGTCTTTGGTGCGACCTCATTTGGAGTATAGTGTGCAATTCTGGAGACCGCACCTTCAAAAGGATGTGAACAGGATGGAGTTAGTGCAGAGGGTGGCTACTAAAATGATTAGTGGTCTTCATTATAAAGCATATGAGGACAGACTGAAGGATCTTAATATGTACACCTTAGAGGAAAGGCGGGATAGAGGTGATATGATTAAGATGTTTAAATACCTCCGTGGCATAAATGTTCAGGGAGAGAGCCTCTTTCAATTGAAAGCAAGTTCTGCTATGAGGGGACATGGGATGAGGGTGAAGGGAGATTGATTCAGGAGTGATATGCGGAAATATTTCTTTACGGAAAGAGTAGTGGATCTGTGGAATAGTCTCCCAGTGGAGGTGGTAGAGATGAGGACAGTAACTGAATTCAAAAAAGCATGGGACAAACACAGAGGATCTCTAAAGGTAAAAAGGGGACTGTTGTAGTTCTTGATATGGAAGGACAGACTAGATAGGCCATGTGGTCTTTTTCTGTCATCATATTTCTATGTTTCTATGTTTCTAATGTATCACTGGAAGTAGATTGCCAGCCTTTTCTTCCAACAGGGAAACAGAGACAAACATATAATTTTTGTCGGAACGTACACCGTGAAGAAACAATTCCTCTCGAGGTGTAATGTTCCTTTTTATCTTTTTAAGTGGAGATACCACAGAATAGGCCCTGAGAGAATTTTCTCTCAACACCAAATTATAAACATCAATTACTCAACTGGGAGAACACTTAGCTGAGTCAAAGTGTGCGGGTCCAATCCTCATTACATCCGAACTTTAAACACTCGTGTGTAATCTTCAAGCACCAAGCTCCAAAGTGGTATGAAAAGCACCGCAATTTCAGCTCAGCTTTTGCTTCGATCCAAATTGTGGCAACATCACCGAGATAAACCCATCTCAGTCTAGTTAGGAACATTACACCTCGAGAGGAATTGTTTCTTCACGGTGTACGTTCCGACAAAAATTATATGTTTGTCTCTGTTTCCCTGTTTGATTGAATGTATGTGTGGGAGATAGTCTAGGGTTTTTATTAGTCTATAGCCTTTTCTTCCAAAGCAATGGAGGGTAAAGTGACTTGCCCAAGGTCACAAGGAGTGCCAGTGGGAATTGAACCCTTGATCTTCTGGGTACTAGGCAGTTGCTCTAATTATTGTCTTACTGTTTCTAAATTGTGATCCCTTGTTCTTTGTTTGGTGACAGTCTATGCTCTGCATGTGTAACTGAGCTGAGATATTTTCTTTATGTAGTTTCTATTTGACAGTGCCACTTGTTCTCTTTCCCCAGTAGGAGATGTATTGGTATTCTCTGAGATGTATGGGTTTAATATTTGCAGTGTTGTCTTTTGATAGGTAAGGTTTGGTGCTTTGTGAGTCTTGGTAGTGCTGTTATGATATGGCAGGTTTGCTATGGGTTCTTTTTAACATCTTTGTTAGTGATATAGCAGAACGGCTGTCGGGTAAGTTTTGCCTCTTTGCGGATGATACCAAAATCTGCAATAAACACCTAGGAAGGTGTAGATAACATGAGTAAGGATCTAGCTAAGCTTGAAGAATGGTATAGAATTTGGCAGCAATCCAAGGGAGCAATACAGTATAGGGGTGAAGTACGTTTGTCCACTTAAGAAGAGCAGGACCTAGGCGTGATTGTGTCTGATGATCTTAAAGTAGCTAACAGGTAGAAAAGGTGATGGCAAAAGCTAGAAGGATGCTTGGGTGCATACGGAGAAGAATGGCCAGCAGAAGAAAGGAGGTGATAGTGCCTCTATATAAGTATTTGGTGCGACCTCATTTGGAGTAATGTGTGCAATTCTGGAGACTGCACCTTCTAAAGGGTATAAGCAGGTTGGAGTCGGTGCAGAAGGTGGCTATTAAAATGGTTAGTGGTCTTCGTTATAAAGCATATGAAGACAGACCTAGGGATCCTAATATGTACACCTTAGAGAAAAGGCGGGATAGAGGTGATATGACTGAGTCATTTAAATACCTCCGTGGCATAAATGCATAGGAGGAGAGCCTCTTTCGATTGTAAGCAAGCTCTGCTACTAGGGGACATGGGATGAGGGTAAAAGGGGATAGATTTAGGAGTGATATGCGGAAATATTTTTTTACGGAAAGAGTGGTGGATCCGTGGTATAGTCTCCCAGTGGAGATGGTAGAGATGTGGACAGTATCTGAATTCAAAGAAGCATGGGACAAACACAGAGGATCTCTAAAGGAAAAAAGGGGAATGTTGTAGTGGTTGATATGGAAGGGCAGACTAGATAGGTCAGGTGGTCTTTTTCTGTCATCATGTTTCTCTGTTTCTGTTTCTAAATGGGCAGTGTTTATAGTACTTCCTAATGTGCCTGTCGGTTGGCACTGGAGTATAATAATGTAGAAATCTGGTAGTCTTTCTTTATCCAGACATTCATTAAGAGGCATGTTTACTAAAAATTAGCACATGTTAACATTATGCAAATATTTATGCAAATGAGGTCCCGCAATGAGTCTCTGCACATGACACTGCACCACCCTTTGGGCCGCGCCTGGGTGGGAGAGGCCTTTCGGTTTGATAAAATCACCTATAGTCTGCAAGGGAAAGAGTGGAAGTGGCAGAAGATTTAGGCTGCATACCTTTGATGGTAGTTGGGGAGGGGAGTGGCTGAGGGAAGGAAGGGGGTTTAGGGGGGAATGTGGATGGTGGTGGTGCATGAGAAGGGTAACTGATCCCATCAGCGGAGGGTTCATTACTAGGGGAGGGGCACAACGCAGCACAACATATGGTTGGGAGGGGGCAGGGAGGGAGTTGAGGGATGTTGCTTTCCGTTGTATTGCAGTTTCTGTTTATGTTCATGTTTACTGTATAATGGGGTATAGTGCAGATATTATATTGCATGGTATTCGGAGATCAAAGGGGCAGATGAGCAATGCGGCGGAGCGGACTGGCGGAGGCCTGCTATGGACTGCTATAACAAGGGACGAGTCTTGACAATGTTAAGAGAATGAGTGAGGGGGGCTTCCAGAACTGTGGACTTCTGTAAGGGGATGAGGTATGCGATTTTGTACCATTCTAATTCTGCCAATAAATATATTATACAAAACAAAATTCAAATTAGCATATATTAAAAAGTTCAGCTATCAAAACAATCCTCTAAAACTGTAAACATATAGAGGCCAATTCTAAGTTGTGCATCCATGGGCTGCCGGATGTCCAGACATCTGGATGGCCCAAGGATTCACTCAATTCTGCTCCCGCAGGATTCACTCAATTCTGTGGGAGCAGAATCATGGCATAGTGGCTGGATGTCTGGGACGTGCCCCGATTCAGGCACCCTGGATATCCAGCCAACTACCAAGCTATCCCAGCCTGGCTCCTGCATGGAGCAGCAGTGGCATGGGGTCCTGTTGCAATGCCAGTGTGGCTCCATGCAGGAGCCATGATCACCGGCTGAACCCCAAAATCTCCTTTCCCCACAGCCCAACCCCTGATCAGGCCTTCCATCAGGGTTGGGCCACAGAGATCCCCCTGCACCACCTCACCTTGGTTCTGGCATCTCCCAATGTCCAGGGGGACTTATTCTACCTCCAAGGTGGAATAAGTCCCCCATTTAAATGGCCAGCACCAGACATACAGGGCCAACCTCGGAATCAGCCCTGTACATCTGGAGTCATGTCACTGCCCCATTCCCACCCTCACTTCTCCTCAGGAACACCTCCTCCTGCTCATGAACAGAGCTCCCTGCAAAAGTCTGCTATATTTATTTTATTTAGACAGTTTTGTATACCACCTTATCCTTCAATCAAAGTGGTCACAACACAATTGGGGGATACAAGACACATACACTAATACTTACAGGGAACATGGGCAATGGAGGGTTAAGTGGCTTGCCCAAGACCACAAAGAGCACCTGTGGGACTGGAAACCCCAGTCCTTTCAGCCCAAGGTTGCTGTCCTCTAGTGCCCCAACCACTAGGCCAGTCAATCTACGCCCCATCCCTATGGAATACCCTTCCCCATGACCTACGTAACTGTGTGAGCCACGCAGAATTCCGAAAGAGGCTAAAAACCCACCTCTTCCTCGAACACTTTTCCCTACCACCCTAGTTCCTCCCCCCCTACTCCTACCCTTCTCACTAGTCCCCCCAATTGATATCCTAGTGACCCACAGTTACTTCTTATGTAAACAAATGATCCATATTAGTGTAAATAATTTATGTAAATAGTTTATTAGTTCATTAGTTCCTTAGTTCTTATGTTACCTATGTAGCCTGTTACCTTGTTCTACGTAAACAGTTGTACAATACTGTCAGTTACGTTCCATGTAAACCGTCTTGAATCGTAGAAAGACGGTATATAAAAACTGTTAAATAAAATAAATAAAAATAAATAAATCTGGGCATTTAGCAGGTCTGGATGTTCAGTTCAGACATCCAGACCCGCTAAACGAGAATCGGAATGACCCCCAAAAGAAAATATATAAAATGTAGCATAATTCATAATAAATTGTTCATAAAAGATCCAACATTGGGGAGGGGAGTGGCTCCAAGTCTCTGTTTCAGCTAATCACCTGCATCAGGCATCCACTAAAAATGGGGTTAATCAACAGTCCTGTCTGTGAGCAGAAGAGAGAGCAGACAAGGAAGAATAACATCTTAGTCATAAATAGAGCCAACAAAACTGTACAGAAAATGTTCTTTTTGTGTACATATGAGACCCATATAACCATAAATACTGCAATGGCTATATAAAAACATTCAACAATCCTTATACATAAGAACATAAGATATGCCATACTGGGTCAGACCAAGGTCCATCAAGCACAGTATTCTGTTTCCAACAGTGGCCAATCTAGGTCATATGTACCTAGCAGTTTCCCCAAGGGACACAGGTTCCACAATGCTTGTATTGGTTCAAGCATTGATATCCTGGGTCCCTTCTTAATAATGGCTTATGGACCTTTCCTCCAGGAACTTGTCCAAACCTTTTTTAAACCCAGCTACACTAACAGCCTTTACTACATCCTCCGGTAACAAATTCCAGAGTTTGATTACACGTTGAGTGAAAAAATATTTTCTCTTATTAGTCTTAAATAGTTTACCCTGTAGCTTCATTGCATGTCCCCTAGTCTTTCTATATTCTGATAAGGTAAACAATCGATCTACGTTTACCCGTTCCACTCCGCTCATTAATTTATAGACTTCTATCATATCTCCCCTCAGCCGTCTCTTTTCCAGGTTAAAGAGCCCTAACCTTTTTAGCCTTTCTTCATAGGAGTATCCTTCCATCCCCTTTACCATTTTGGTGGCTCTTCTCTGAACCTTTTCTAATAACTCTATATCCTTTTTAAGATACGGCGACCAGAATTGCACACAATATTCAAGGTGCGGTCTCACCATGGAACGATATAGAGGCATTATAATATCCTTTGTTTTATTTTCCATTCCTTCCTTATCATACCTAGCATTCTATTTGCTCTCTTGGCCGCCGCTGCACACTGGGCCGAGGGTTTTAACATGGTATCCACAATGACGCCTAAATCTTTTTCCTGGATGGTGGTTCCTAATGTGGAACCTTGCATCGTGTAACCATAGTTTGGGTTGTTCTTCCCTAGGTGCATAACCTTGCACTTGTCCACATTAAATTTCATCTGCCATTTTGATGCCCAGTCTTCCAATTTATCAAGATCCTCTTGCAATTTTCCACAATCCTCTTGGGTTTTAACAACTTTAAATAGTTTTGTGTCATCTGCAAATTTGATAACCTCACTTGTTATTCCACTTTCCAGGTCATTTATGAATATGTCAAAAAGCAGCGGACCCAGCACAGATCCCTGGGGTACACCACTATTCACCTTTCTCCATTGGGAAAATTGGCCATTTAGCCCTACCCTCTGCTTTTTATCTTTTAACCAGTTCCTGATCCACAATAGTACACTGCCTCCTATCCCATGACTCTTTAGTTTTGCCAAAAGTCTCTCATGAGGGACCTTGTCAAAGGCTTTCTGAAAGTCCAGATACACAATATCAACCGACTCACCTTTGTCCACCTGATTATTCACTCCTTCAAAAAAACATAACAGATTAGTAAGACAAGATCTTCCTTGTCTAAAGCCATGTTGGCTGTCTCTCATTAGTTCATGACTATCTACATGCTGAGTAATTTTATTCTTTATGATGGTTTCTATCATTTTTCCCGGTATTGACGTCAGGCTCACCGGTCTGTAGTTTCCCGGATCACCCCTGGAACCCTTTTTAAAAATTGGTGTTACATTGGCGATCCTCCAATCTTCAGGTATTAGAGATGATTTTAATGATAGTTCATAGATTACTAATAGCAGGTCTGCAATCTCATATTTCAGTTCTTTCAATACCCTTGGATGTATACCATCCGGCCCAGGTGATTTGCTACTCTTCAGCTTATCTAATAGTTGTAATACATCTTCTCGATGTATCGATATTTCCTTCAATTCTTCTGCACCTTTAAATACCACTTCAGTCATGGGTAACATCCCTACATCTTCCTCAGTAAAGTCTGAAGCAAAGAATTCGTTCAGTCTCTCTGCTATCGCCTTTGTCGCCTCTTAGTGCTCCTTTAACCCCTTTATCATCTAATGGACCAACTGACTCTCTCACAGGTTTTTTGCTACGAATGTACTTGAAAAGGTCTTTACTTCGCGTTTTTGCTTCTGCAGCAAGCTTCTTCTCAAATTCTCCCTTTGCCTGCCTTATCAATGCCTTGCATTTGACTTGCCAGTGCTTGTGCTGTTTCCAGGTTTCGTCATTTGTCTCTTTTTTCCATTTCCTGAAAGATGCTTTTTTGGCAACAACAGCCTCTCTGACCTCAACTTTAAACCATGCTGGCAGTTTTTTGGACTTCTTTCCACTTTTCTTAAAGCGTGGAATACAGCTGGTCTGGGCTTCCAAGATAGTATTTTTCAACAACAGCCAAGCCTGATGTACGTCTTTAACCTTTGCAACTG
This sequence comes from Ichthyophis bannanicus, assembly GCA_033557465.1. Lineage (NCBI taxonomy): Eukaryota > Metazoa > Chordata > Amphibia > Gymnophiona > Ichthyophiidae > Ichthyophis > Ichthyophis bannanicus. Next base: position 452,150,510 of record CM066037.1, read on the forward strand.
CTCCTTTTAGTTTTTTCTTGACTGTTTTCCTCATTTTATCATAGTCTCCCTTTCGAAAGTTAAAAGGTAGTACTGTGGATTTCCTTACTATCCCTCCTCCACTAATTAAATCAAAGGCGATCATGCTATGATCACTATTGCCAAGTGGCCCCAACAACCTTATCTCTTGCACTAGATCTGGTGGTCCACTAAGGATTAGGTCTAATATGGCTTCCCCTCTGGTCGGTTCATGAACCAGCTGCTCCAAGAAGCAGTCATTTATTTCATCTAGGAACTTTATCTCCCTAGCATGTCCTGACGTGACACTAACCCAGTCGATACCGGGGTAGTTGAAATCACCCATTATTATTACTGTGCTGTAACTTTTGTTAGCTTCCTTGATTTCTTTGAGCATTTCATCATCCATTTGGTCATTCTGGCCAGGCGCTCGATAGTACACCCCCACTGCCATTGCCTTCCCCCTTTTACATGGAATTTCAATCCATATAGATTCTACAGCAGATTTTGTTTCCTGCAAAACTTTAATCCTTAATACATATATTCATCAAGCATGCTTAAACACCCCAAACTTTTAAAATAACATTACTCAAGAACATTCAATCAATACATACCCTTAAAGAGGGAAAACAACTACAGTCAAACCTCGGTTTTCGTATGCCCTGGTTTTCGTACGATTCGGTTTTCGTTGATTTTTTTCATCAAGATTGTGTTTCGGTTTTCGTACGTTGTCTCGGTTTTCGTACAGCATTTTACCCCCCCCCCCCCCCCGTACCTGCCATGGATTAGCGTGAGCCAGCGATCTCCCACGGAGCTTGAGCCAGCGATTCTGCGGGACCTCTGGGGAGCCAAGGAGTTCAACGCTCCAGCGTGGCCTGCCCGAAACTGCTTCCTGCCCCGGACTCTCCCCCGATTGACGTCTGCCTGCTGCCTCTTCCCCTGCACATCCCTTGAACCGGGACAGGAGCTGGTGACCGAATCTGCTTCTCCTTGGCGGCCCAGTCTCCCGCCGGGGCCCCTGCCCTCCCTATTGGATTCTGGGTGTCCTGCAGGCCTGCACACGCGGCCTCTCCTTGAAACCTTGCAGTCTGCAGCTGCAGGCTCCTGCTGGCACAGCCCCACGCTGTTCTCTGACTCTCACCTGTGTCAGGCTGCTACCTTAGGGGGGCCGGAGGCAGCCTAAGACTCTCTGTCCCACTGTTTCTCAACTGCCTGCTGCTTGGCTGACACTGCCTCTCCACCTCTCCCGACACTGTGTATGCCAACAAAAGTCTTCAATAAAGGTAAAAGTGATGTTACATGCTCATTTATCCATTTCATTAGTCATTTATATGTATTTCTCATTGTTTTCTGTATGTAAAAAGATAGTTATTCTCTATAAAATGTATTTTTTGTCAATATTTTTGGGTGTCTGGAACGGATTAATTGAATTTACATTATTTCTTATGGGAAATCTTGCTTCGGTTTTAGTCCGTTTTGGTTATAGTCAGACTTTTTTGAACGGATTAATCATGAAAACCGAGGTTTGACTGTAATATGAACATTTTTAAAAATGTCAAAATAAACATAAAAATAACAGAATATTTTAAAGAATATGGGATTTTTGTAACTTTTTATGTATAAAACAGACCAGCAGCCATATGAACAAACACAGCATATTGTTGTTAAGTGCCTCGAGTCGGTGTCGACTCATGGCGATCCTCTGGATAGTTGACCTAAACTGTGTTCAGTCTTCAATCAGGCGGCTGATTGTTGATAAAGTGGCACCCATAGTTGCTGCTATTCTATCGATCCATCTCATTACTGGCCTTCTTCTTTTACATTGACCTTTAACCTTGCCAAGCAATGTCTTTCTCTAACAATCTCTGTCTTCACATGATGTGTCCAAAGTATCAAAGTCAAAGTCTTGTCATCTGAGCTTCTAAAGAAAGCTTAAGTTTGATCTCCTCTAGTACCGACTGGTTTGTTCTTCAAGCAGTCCATGGTATACACAGTATTTGTCGTAAGCACCATAATTCAAAGGCATCAATTTTCTTCCTGTCTATCTTTTTCACTGTCATACTTTCACATCCATATGACATTATTGAAAATACCATGGCTTGGACAAGTCGAATCTTTCTGTCCTTCATAGTCATTCTGCCAAGAGAAATGCGTCAGATTTCCTGACTGCTTGTTGTTTCTTTACTGATAGTTGATCCAAGAAGGTTAACATTGTCAACTATTTCCATTTTTTCTTATTATTGATTTTGCCAGTTGTCAGGATCTTTATCTACTTTAAGTTAAGGTACAGGTTCATTTTAAGTCTGTTCCTTGATCTTGAGAAGCAAATGTTTCAGATCATCTTCACTTTCAGCCAGTAAAGTGGTATCAGGGCCGGCCCGTCCATTGAGCAAGAATGTTTTTTGCACAGGGCCCCGCGTTTCAGGGGGCCCCGCGCAAAAAACATTCTTCAGCATCCCAAGTTTTAAAAAAAAAAACCAAACCGGCTGCTTCTGCCGCGGCAGCAGCAAGAGCTCTGCCGCGGGGCCCCCCCTGCCCGGCAGAGCCTCCGTGCATCCTCAGCAGCTTTCTTCATGTCCAAAACGCGGGCTTCTTTCAGAGCCACGAGAGTTTCCTTTCTCGCGGCTCTGTTAATCCCGCCGAGGGTGATGGGATTTCCCATCAGCCCCGCGGGATTAAGAGAGCTGCGAGAAAAGAAACTCTCGCGGCTCTGAAAGAAGCCTGCGTTTAGGACATGAAGAAAGCTGCTGAGGATGCACGGAGGCTCTGCCGGGCAGGGGGGGGCCCCGCGGCAGAGCTCTTGATGCTGCCGCGGCAGAGCTCTTGATGCTGCCGCGGCAGAAGCAGCCAGTTTGGGGTTTTTTTTATTTTAATTTGGAATGATAGGGGGGGGGGGTGGTTAGGACTGGTAATGGGCTATGGGAGGGGAGGATAAACTGGAAGTGGGCTGATGGGGGGGGGGTGGTGAGGACTGGTAATGGGCCGGGGGGGGCTGGTTAGGACTGGTAATGGGCCAGGGGGGGGGGGGTGGTTAGGAATGGTAATGGGCCATGGGGGGGAGGCAAAAACTGGAAGTGGGCTGATGGGGGGGGGCTTAGGACTGGTAATGGGCTATGGGGGGGGCTAAGTGGGCTGATGGGGGGGTTAGGACTGGTAATGGGCCATGGGGGGTGGAGGCTAGGACTGGTAATGGGCCATGGGGGGGGGCTAAGTGGGCTGGGGGGGCTAAGTGGGCTGGGGGGGGGGTTAGGACTGGTAATGGGCCATGGGGGGGGAGGCTAGGACTGGTAATGGGCTGATGGGGGGGGGGTTAGGAATGGTAATGGGCTATGGGGGGGATAAGTGGGCTGATGGGGGGGGTTAGGACGGGTAATGGGCTATGGGGAGGGGGCTAAGGCTGGAAGTGGGGGGGTAGGACTGGAAATGGGCTGATGGGGGGGCTAAGACTGGAAATGGGCTGATGGGGGGGTAGGACTGGTAATTGACTATGGGGAGGGGGCTAAGGCTGGAAGTGGGGGGGGTAGGACTGGAAATGGGCTGATGGGGGGGGTTAGGACTGGTAATGGGCTATGGGGGGGCTAAGACTGGAAGTGGGCTGATGGGGGGGGTGGTTAGGACTGGTAATGGGCCATGGGGGGGGTAGGACTGGAAATGGGATGATGGTGGGGGTTAGGACTGGTAATGGGCTATGGGGGGGCTAAGACTGGAAGTGGGCTGATGGGGGGGGGTTAGGACTGGTAATGGGCCAGGGGGGGGTTAGTACTGGTAATGGGCCGGGGGGGGGTTAGTACTGGTAATGGGCTGATGGGGGGGAGGGTTAAGACTGGTAATGGGCCATGGGGGGGGGGTTAGGACTGGTAATGGGCCATGGGGGGGGAGGCTAAGACTGGAAGTGGGCTGATGGGGGGGTAGGACTGGTAATTGGCTATGGGGGGGGCTAAGACTGGAAATAGGCTGATGGGGGGGCTAGGACTGGAAATAGGGTGATGGGGGGGTTAGGACTGGTAATGGGCTATGGGGGGCTAAGACTGGAAATGGGCTGATGGGGGGGTAGGACTGGTAATTGGCTATGGGAGGGGGGCTAAGACTGGAAATAGGCTGATGGGGGCTAGGACTGGAAATAGGGTGATGGAGGGATAGGACGTAATGGGCTGATGGGGGGTTAGGACTAGTAATGGGCTATGAGGAGGCTAGGACTGGAAGTGGGCTGAGTGGAAGGAGGGCTTGAACTGCAAATAGCTGATGGGGACGGGGGCTTGGAATGGAAATGGGTTGTGAGGGGGAGGGAGCTAGGACTGGAAATGGGTGAGGGGGGGGCTAGGACAGGAAATGGGCTGATGGAGGGGCTAGAATAGGACTGGAAATTGGCTGTTGGGGGGTGCTAAGATTGGAAATGGGCTGTGGTGGGGGTTTGGATTGAAATGGACTCATGAAGGGGCTAGAACTGGAAGTAGGCTCATGGGGGGCTTGGAGTGGAAATGGGCTGAGTGGAGGAGAGCTAGGATTTGACATGGGCTGATGGTGGGGCTAGGAAAGGACTAGAAATGGGCTCATGGGGGGCTGGGATTGGAAATGAGCTGATGGAGGGACTTGGATGGGACTGCAAATAGATGGGGGAGCTAGGACTGGAAATGGGCTTATGGGGGGCTAGGACTGGAAATGGGCTGATGCGGGGACTAGAAGGGAGCGGATGCTGGGTGGGACTGGAACTAGAATGGAGCTGATGTTGGGGGAGGATTAGAATGGGATGGAGCTGGGAGAGTGAAATGGAGAGGGAAAAAATATTTTGTGTGGGAGGGAAGACAAATCTACAATTGTCCGGATATTGGGAGAGTAAGTGGGGATTGAGGATGGAGGGGTAAAATTTGAGTGGATGAAATAGGAATGAGGAAAGAGGAAAAGGAGAAAGATTAGTATGTTAAAGCAGATGTAGAGAGAGAATGGAAAAAAACTAGAAGAGAGAAGAAAAGACAAATGGACAGCAGACGATGAAGAATTAGCGGAAGACACGAAGAAACCAGAAGAAAGTGGCTGGAGCAATTGCAGCTGAAAAAAAAATGCACAAAAGGTAGAAAAATATCTCTTTATTTTAAATTTATTAATTGGAATATGTCAGCTCTGGGAAATGTGCATCATTAACGTCTGCGCTTTGTTTAGTACAAGAGCAAATTAATGTATAGTTTTATTTCTACAGTGTTGTACATTCCAAGTTTGGCTTTTGGGATTCCCAGTTTAATTATTGTCTTCCTGTTTCTAAATTGTGATTCCTTGTTTGGTGATGGTTTATGTTCTGTTCATGTGTAACTGAGCTGAGGTATTCTGTTTATGTAATTCCTATTTGACATTGCCACTTGTTCTCTTTCCCCAGTAGGTCATGTATTGTTGTTCTCTGAAATGTATTGGTTTAATATTTGCAGCGTTTCCTTTTGATAGTTAGGGTATGGTGCTTTATGAGTCCTGGTAGTGCTGTTAGGATACGGCGGGTTTGCTATGGGTTCTAAATGGGCAGTGTTTGTAGTAGTTCCTAATGTGTCTGGCGGTTGGCACTGGATTATAGTAATGTAGAAGTCTTTTAGTCTTTCTTTATTCATACACTCATTAAGAGGCATGTTTACTAAAAGTTCGTGTATGGTAACATTATGCAAATATTTATGCAAATGAGGACCCTTATGCAAATGAGGCCCCGCACCGAGTCTCCGCACATGGCCCCGCACCCCCTTGGGCCGCCCCTGAGTGGTATCATCAGTATAGCAAAGGTTGTTGATGAGTCTTCCACCAATCTTCACACCTCAGTTGTTTTCATACAGTCCTGCTTCTCTGATTATTTATTCTGTATATAAATTAAACAGATAGGGGGAAATTATGCAGCCTTGTTGAACATCTTTGCTGATTTTAAACCATTCTGTTTCTCCTTGTTCCGTTCAAAATGTTGCTTTATGATCAGTGAAAAGATTGTCCAAGAGAACGATCATGTGTTCTGGTATACCCATGCTTCTTAATGTGACCCAGAGTTTCTCATGGTTTACACAGTCAAAAGCTTTGCTGTAGTCAATAAAACACATATAGATATCCTTTTGATATTGTTTTGCCTTTTCAATGATCCATCTCACATCCACGATGATGTCTTTCATTCCTCGCCCTTTCCTAAACCCTGTTACACTTCAGGCAGTTATCATTCCAGATATGGTTGTAGTCTCTGCTGAATGATCTTGAGTAGAATGTTGCTGGTATGTGGGGTTAAAGCCATTGTGCAATACATTCCACAGTAAGTCGGATCACCTTTCTTCAGTGTCGGTATAAACACAGATCTTTTCCAGTCAGTTGGCCATGGTGTTGTCTTCCCAATTTCCTTACAGAGCCTTGTAAGTAAGGTAACAGCTGCATCCAATTGTTGTAATACTTCTAGTGGAATGCCGTCAATGCCCGGCGCTTTGTTCGTCGATAAGGCTTTCAATGCTGCTTTGACTTCTTCTTTCATCACTAATGGTTCTTGATCATAAGGTGCAGGTTGAAACGGCTGTTGGTTCTCTTGATCTTTATGGTATAATGACTCTATATATTTTTTCCACCTTTTCTTGATCTTCTCAGCATCATTCAACATGGATCCTTGAGCATCTTGTAGCATTTCAATTTGAGGCTGGAATTTTTTCTTTAACTCTCGTAGCTTTAGCAAAGCCAATCTTCTTCTTCTTTTAATAGTTTCTGATTCTATTTCCTTGCATGCGTCATTGTAGTACTTCTCCTTGTCTTTTCTTGCTACACATTGGAAATCTTTGTTGAGTTCTGTGATTGCCTCTCTTTCTCCTCTGGCTTCCCTGCATTTCTGGGCCATTTTCAGAGTTTCTTCAGTCAACCATTTTGGCCATTTTTGCTTTTTCACTTTTTGGAGAGACTTCTTACTTTCTTCCAACACAACCTTCTTGATGTCATCCCATAACTCTTCTGGAGCTCTGTCATTTGTATTTAAGGCAGCAAATCAATTTTGCAGGCAGTCTTTAAATTCCAGATGTATATTCTCAAGCTCATATTTTGCTACATTCATGAGTGGCTTGCTCTTTTTCAACTTTAGCTTGAGTTTGCATCAGTCAGGTGATCTGTACCACAGTCAGCTCTAGGTTTTATCTTTGTTGATGTTATAGAGACTTTCCATCATTGACTTCCACAGATGTAGTCAACTTGATTTTTGTACAATCCATTGGGTGAAAATGTGTACAGTTGCTGCTTGTGTTGCTGGAAGAAGGTGTTTGAGATCAGAAGATTATTGGTCTTGCAGAATTCAATCAGTCTTTCTCAACCTTCATTTCTGTTGCCAAGCCCATATTTTCCAAGCACTTTGCCTTCTTCTTTGTTGCCAGCTTTTGTGTTCCACTCACCCATGACTATCAGGATATCCTGTTTGCATGATCATTCAGTTTCAGCTTGTACTTATTCATAGAACTCAACAACTTCTTCCTCTTCTGAAACTGTTGTTGGGCATAAACCTGAATTATAGTGGTGTTGATGGACATTCCTCATAAACGAACAGAAATTAAGTGTTCCACTGATTGCATTGCACGTCATTACAGTTCTTGCAAGTTTCTTCTTGATTATAAATGCAACACCGTTTCTTCTTTGTATTTCATTTCCAGCATAGTAGACCATGTGATCATCAGATGCAAAGTGCCTGATGCCATTCCATTTCAGTTTGCTGACACCCAACAGATCAAGTTGTACACGTTCCATTTCATTCTTGACCACTTCCAACTTCCCTTGGTTCATGCTTCTTATGTTCCATGTCCCAATATGTAAGACATCTATGCAGCTTCAGACTCTCATTTCATGCATAGCTACATCAGCAGTCAGATGTCCCGAGGGCTTTGATCCCCACATCATAAATGCTGGCTTTACTCTGAAAAGTCTTCAGCTCATCCCCAGTAGCAAGTTGAGTGCCTTCTGACCTGGGGAGTCTCAGCTTCCAGCACTATAGTGCAGTTTGTTTTGTTGTGACTATCCATTGGGCTTTCATGGCAAGATACAGAAGTAGTATGCCAGACCTTTCTTCCACACAGCTAATTCTACTGTTGTTGCCATTGTCACAAAAATGTGATCATCTGCCACCAACACCATCCCTTTCTGCTGCTGCTCAGATAGGTGATTTGTCTTAGTCTGGCACCTCAGCTAAGACCTGTCCATTTTGAGAGACTCTGTCAGTAGTTAAGCTGCATCCAACTGTTGTAATATTTCATTGGGAATGCCATCAATGCCCAGTGTTTTGTTCTTTGATAAGACTTGCTGCTTTGACTTCTTTATTCATCACCAATGGTTCCTGATCATAAGATGCAGATTGAAATGGCTATTGATTCACTTGATCTTTTTGGTATAATGACTCTGTACATTCTTTCCACCTTTTCTTGATCTTCTCAACATTATTTATTTATTATTATTTATTTATTACAGTTGCTTATATACCGCACTATTCGGTATCAGCGCAGTTTACAGTATAACAAAACGACCAAAACATACACTCTGTTTGGTTTTACATCAAACAGGGGTACAAACTTGGATAACAGGGTTGAACTATATACATGAAATAATAAACCTATAAGAGGGTTAAACTATATACACAACTATATACAAGCTATATACAATAAATAATGAGACTGATGAGCTATATGTAATACCATGAATACTTAAGACAGTATGAACCTGATCTGCAGGAAGGAGGTTGAGACTATAATAAGACTAGGAATGGGTGTTTCTTAGGGGGGGTTATTTAGATTCATTGCTGGCAGGGTAGCATTGTAGGAAGAGGTGAAATTTGATTGCCTTCCTGAATTGGGTTAGGTCTGCAATAGCTCGAATGTCTGGTGGGAGCGCATTCCAGCATTTGGGGACTGAAAGCCCTATTTGCCATTGTGCTATTGCATTTAGTCAAGGTCTTCGGGGTTATTAGTAGATTTAGGGCTGTTGACCTCCTGGATCTGTTGGGGGGCACTGTGTGGATAAGCTCAGTAAGTGCAGTAGAGGATAGGCACTTGATGGCCTTGAATGAGAGGAGTAGAGTTTTGAAGATAATCCTTCCGTGTATTGGTAGCCAATGAAGCTGTTTTAATATAGGTGTCACATGGTCACTTCTGGAGGCTCCATAGAGGACCCTTGCTGCAGCATTCATGGCCAGTTGTAACGGATTTAGTGTAGCTTGAGGGAGACCTTGTAAAATGGAATTGGCAAAGTCAAAATGCGGTAGGATCAGTGCTTGGTATATGGTCCGGAAATCATCCGGGTCCAGTAGGGAGCGCAGATGCCTGAGTGAACGGATTTTGAAATAAACAGCTTTGACAATGTTGCTTATATGACATTTCATGTCCAGGTGTTGGTCTAAGGTGACCCCCAAGTCAAAAATACCCCCAAGTATTTTATTGTTTCTTTGGTTTGTACAACATCATTCAACATGGATCCTTGAGCATATTGTAGCATTCCAATTCTGATTGGAGCCAGCAGAAGGAAGCAGACAGGTAAGCTCCCCTCCACTCTCCACCACCAGATCCAATCAGGCCACCAGTAGGAAAAAATATAAAACAGCGCACCGACCATCTCAGCCTCCAAACCCAATCAGAACCAGCAGAAAGGCGTGAGCAGTTAAGCTCCTCCTTGCTCACCACAGCCAGATCCAATCAGGCCACCAGTGGGAAAAAATTAAAAAGCAGCGTGCCTATGAGTGCCCATGCCTGGTGGGCCTTGCCAGAAGGCCCTTTGGTGTGGCCTTTAGGCATGGACCAAGGAAGAAGGACACCACAAATCACAAACAGCTCCTGCTCTCTAAGACAATGCAGAATCAGCTCTGAAACAAGAATCATTGAAACAGCTCCTCCTGCTATCATAACAACAAAAGACCACTACATGGTAAACACCTGATCCACTGCTCAAACAGCAATCTCATAACACTGCTAGAAGATAACAAACACCATACACCAATGAACCGCCACAACAGTCAGCAAAGATTCTTCTGGGTGAGTCTCCAATTCCACGACATAATGCAATGCTCCACAAACTCTCAAACTGCACAATGATATTTCTGACAATCCTCTTTCTTCTAATACTCTCACAAGTGATAGCAACCTACAACGACTAAATTCCAATCCTCTACAGATCTAGGCTCCCTACTTCCCTCCTCAAACCATCTTGCATAAAGCCTCCATGTAGACTACTGGAAATTAACACCACCCGAGAACAGAAACCTCACACTAGACAGAATCGACCTCACCATCCACTCAAATGCTCACTAATCAACTCCCGCTCAATGCGCAATAAGATCCCCATAATAGCAGATTTCATATGCCTCAGTGACACTGACCTCATATGTATCACTGAATTCTGGATTTCAGGCAGTGACAATGTACTCCTTAATCAGTTGCTTCCCCCTCATTACAAGCTCTTCAACTGCCCCAGAACAGGCAGATGAGGAGGAGGAGTCCTAATCATGGCAAAAGAGCATCTAAACTTCACCATGCTTACTTCCCACTCCCTAGAAACGCTGAACTTCCTCACAATCTCCAATAGCGACCACACTATCTGCCTAACATACCGAACACCTTCCTTGAAGACAGAAGACCTATTAGACCTGCTAGAAGAAGCATGTACGCACACAGCATCCAGCAAGTTCTTTTGCCTCGCATTCACTTCCATCAAGCAGGCATGTGCATTCACCAATGCCATGGAAGCACTCCAACTACACCAAATAATTAAAGAGCCTAGTTATGTAATAGCTTGAATTGTAATGCTGCTTTGTTTCTTTTCATCTTTGTCATTATATGTATTTAAGTGAACGCTCCTCTTATTTTGTGGACTAGTGTAGTTGAACACTTGTTAATTTTGCTTATTAAATAATTGTATTTTCTTTTCCTATTTCTCAAGTGTTAACTTGTTTCTTCAAGAGAGTGCTTTGTTAGCCTTCTTGAATTATTGTAAAATTGCATAAATATAAAATGAATATGGCAATTACAAACAAATAAATAATACTAAAGTGTACCTTCCAAAAAAAAAAAGAAAAAAAGAGCCTACACATTCCAAAGGAGCAACACTTGACCTTGACATCTCTCTGCAACACAATTGAACTCCTAGATCAACCCTGTACCATGGTCTGATCACACGATGATCTCCTTCATCCTTCTAGCTGGATCCCAAATTCCACATCTCCCTCAGGAGCAGCCCAGCATGCACTGCTTCAAAGCATTTAACAAGCAATCCTTCCTAGATTACATCTCCCCACTCCTGGTCTCCAACACACATGACTTGGACAACCTAATATACTCATGGAACACAGTGATTGCCAAAGCCGCTTCTTTTACACCATGACACTCTACTGCCTCACCTAACTATGCACAACCACCTGGTTCTCCATCAAACTCAGTTATCAGGCAACAGCTTAGGAACATTGAATGAAGATGGAAAAGAACACAAGATAGCTCCATCAAGGAGCAATTCATCGCCAAGCAAATTGAATACTGCAACCTCACCAAAAGCTGTAGAAAAGAATACTACACTAATATCATTATGAAATCCCTTAACTGCCCCAGAGAACTATTCTCCATAGTGTCCTCCCTCACGAAAGACCCCACATCTGTGTCCCCTGCAAGCACAAATTCTCAACTTGACCCACAAATCATGGCAGACTACCTAGACAGCAGACAATCCTCCACTGCACTCCATTTCAAAGTTCCAATGCACACACTGGACAAGCTAACCTCAGTACAAAACTGGGACACCTTCAAATTGATCTCACTGCAAGAGCTCTTAGACATCATCAGAGGCATCAACACCACTACCTCTCCACTGGACCCATTCCAGTTTCCTGGTCAAAATCACTTCAAACCGAATGCTCCTTAACAATACAAAGATCGTCCACACCTCCCTCTCTCAGGGATACTTACCACCCACTCTGATACAGGCATCAATAAGACCCATCCTAAAGAAATCATCAATGGACCAGTCTGCCCCAAGCTCATATTGCCCCATTGCAAGCATCCCTTTCCTAGCCAAAGTAATAGAAAAAAACAATACAACATCAACTATAAGAGCATATCAACACTTACGCACCTCTGGACCCCCAGCAACATGGTTTCCGCCCTCAACATGGTGTAGACACCCTCTTCACCTCACTCTTCGACACCTTAATCAGGGGTCTTGATAAGCCACATCAAGGCTTTGCGATGATATTCCTGGACATCAGTACCATCTTCGACTATCTTCCACCACACCCTTCTTGCAAGACTCAATGACATAGGCCTCCACAATAGCACAATAGACTGGTTTACCTCATATCTCTCTGACAGACAACTGCAAGTAAATACTGTCCCCACAAATCCAAACATTTCAGCCTAAGGCAAGGCATACAACAAGGATCAGCCTTATCGGCTCTGATATTTAATATCTACATCCAGCCCATTCGCAGCCTGCTCAAAAAATTCAACATGTACTTTCATCTATACACCAATGACATCATGTTCTACATGCCCTTCCACACTCTAATGCCAGGCTTCTCAGCCATTTCCGACTGCTCACAGCCACCACAGAATTCCTCACAGGACTAAACCTCAAAGTGAACCGCAGCAAGGCTGAAGCACTACTGATCACAAGAGACCCATCCTTCACTCCACCAGCAAAGCTTACACTCCAGCACACTGAGATCACAGTAAAAGAAGAAGTCAAATACCTGGGTATATTGATAGTAAACTAGTAAACTCAACATGTTCTCTCATATCAAAAAGTCAGCCAACACTGCATACCTGAAACTGAAATCACTCCAACATCTACAGCCACTTCTCCACTTCAATGCTACAGAACACTATTAAGATAGAAAGCAGAGGGTAGGGCTAAATGGCCAATTTTCCCAATGGAGAAAGGTGAATAGTGGTGTACCCCAGGGATCTGTGCTGGGTCCGCTGCTTTTTGACATATTCATAAATGACCTGGAACGTGGAATAACGAGTGAGGTTATCAAATTTTCAGATGACACAAAACTATTTAAAGTTGTTAAAACCCAAGAGGATTGTGGAAAATTGCCAGAGGATCTTGATAAATTGGAAGACTGGGCATCAAAATGGCAGATGAAATTTAATGTGGACAAGTGCAAGGTTATGCACCTAGGGAAGAACAACCCAAACTATGGTTACACGATGCAAGGTTCCACATTAGGAACTACCACCCAGGAAAAAGATTTAGGCGTCATTGTGGATACCATGTTAAAACCCTCAGCCCAGTGTGCAGCAGCGGCCAAGAGAGCAAATAGAATGCTAGGTATGATAAGGAAAGGAATGGAAAATAAAACAAAAGATATTATAATGCCTCTATATCGTTCCATGGTGAGACCGCACCTTGAATATTGTGTGCAATTCTGGTCGCCGTATCTTAAAAAGGATATAGCGATTTAGAAAAGGTTCAGAGAAGAGCCACCAAAATGGTAAAGGGGATGGAAGGATACTCCTATGAAGAAAGGCTAAAAAGGTTAGGGCTCTTTAACCTGGAAAAGAGACGGCTGAGGGGAGATATGATAGAAGTCTATAAATTAATGAACGGAGTAGAACGGGTAAATGTAGATCGATTGTTTACCTTATCAGAATATAGAAAGACTAGGGGACATGCAATGAAGCTACAGGGTAAACTATTTAAGACTAATAAAAGAAAATATTTTTCACTCAACGTGTAATCAAACTCTGGAATTTGTTACCGGAGGATGTAGTAAAGGCTGTTAGTGTAGCTGGGTTTAAAAAAGGTTTGGACAAGTTCCTGGAGGAAAGGTCCATAAACCATTATTAAGAGGGGACCCAGGATATCAATGCTTGAACCAATACAAGCATTGTGGAACCTGTGTCCCTTGGGGAAACTGCTAGGTACATATGACCTAGATTGGCCACTGTTGGAAACAGAATACTGGGCTTGATGGACCTTGGTCTGACCCAGTATGGCATATCTTATGTATCTTATGTACCATCCATCATAATGCCCCACCTCGATTATGGCAACATACTTTATCAAGGGCTACCAAAGCAAGCCCTATATCCGCTTCAACTGTTGCAAAACACCGCTGCTAGAATCTTAACAGGCACCCCAAGATGTCAACACATTACACCCACCCTCAAGAGTTTACACTTGCTTCCAAAAGCCCAAAGGATAAAGCATAAAGTTGCAACTACTATCTATAAAATTCTACACAACTTATAAGCTGCCTATCTGGATACACTAATCAGTAGAGCGCCCTCAACAAGATCAAGAAGATTAATGAACCAGAACCTACTAGCCATCCCTCCCCTCAAGACTAGATACACCCAGCAAACTAACAATAGGGCCTTCACTCTATTCACCCCCACACTCTGGAATTCACTCCCAGAACACATAAAATACACGCAGTCTACACAGGACCAGAAGAAACTGCTAAAGACTCATCTGTTCATTGAATACTATGGTGCCCACAAGATCACATAACTCCATGAAGCTAATCGCTATCACCACCTGCTAAATATGTAGATATGTAAATATGTAAATCCTCTGTTCTCGTTAACCCCAAGTTATTCCACCCTTAAATTCTATGTAATTACAACTCAATTGAGTTTGATTGTTGTTTGTTCACTGTAAACCGCTTTGGCTTAAAGGCGTATAAAATTAAAGTTAAATAAATAAATAAGCTACCGATAGCTTAGCTCTCAGCATCACTGATGCACGCAAGCCCTCACAGCACGACAAGCTGCAAACCAAGTGAAGGGAACACAGCACAAGAAATACAAAAGCAGCTTAACACACAGATAACTTTGCTCATCCTTTGACCAGAGCAGCTATACAAAAAAACAACCCACTAGTAATAAAATCAAATGTTAAAAAGAATATATAAGATCGGAATAGATCCTAGCATACTCACCTCCCGAGAGCACTTTCCCATGGAGGACCTCCTCACCCCAGAAACAAGCATTACGGGTGGTCTTTTACTAAAGGGCGCTAAGAGGTTGCACCTAACACACCAATAGCTCCAAAACCATGGCACATTAAGTGCAACACCACTATGATAACTGTCAGGAGTACAGAAAGCTTGTTCCTGGTCCTAACATATCATACATATAAAGAATGCGGTCGCATTTAACTTTACCTATTGAGGTGGCATTAGGTGAAACTGTGATAATTGCAAGAGTCACAATTAGTGTGTGGTGTTTACCCCATGCTTATTGTGCAGGGCGCACCACGCCCTCTCTCTGCCCCAACCCACCCCCTTACCACTCCAGTGCACCATTCATAGTGCGGAAATCGGCTTGCACTGTCATGACCACGGGCTAGCTGTCCACACATGTCCCAGAGCATCTTCAGCGCACTCCGTAACACGGACTGATAGCTAACGCCCTTTATTAAAAAGCTCCCTATGTCTCAAAATATAGTGCATGCAATATATGTCCAATAGAGAGACCAAATATGCAAGGGAATGTATATCCCGAAGTTAGTCATAATGATTACACAAATGCATAATCATAAAACATTCATATTTTTTTAAACTATGGGCTTGATATTCTAAAGAATTTATCCAATTAACAGCAGCTGATAGCTGGATAAGTGCCCTATCCATGGATTTACAGTGCCACTGAAAAATTGTTGCAGATTGCCTTAATATATCTGAATAGTGCTGGGATAGAGTGAAGGTGGAACATGGGTGGAACGTGGCAGTTTCCCTCAGCTATACACATAGCAACAATATTCAGTCCACTAGATGTGCAGCTATTTGAATTAATTGAGGATAGGGCAAAATTCTGAATAATCTGGTCAAAGGGGTGGAGACAGGGACTGGGTGGTTTCCCAGGAACCTGAGGAAGAGGGTGGAGCCAATATTCCTCCCAGGACAAGGAGTATGTAAGACAGCTCCCAAAGCACCAAGGGGCTCCAGCCTGGAGTCAGCCCCAATGCAAGCTTTCCATGGTCCCTGAGGTACCCGAACCTATGGAGCTGAGAGAAGCAGAACCCTGGGATTACATCTTTGAGGACATGGAATATCAGGAAGCTGGACCGTCAAGCATGTGAGCTTCCTTGCTTGCCTCATTGTGGATGTGAACTTGGTCTGGGAATGCCTAGGGGAGGTATGGGTGGAAGGCTTCTCCAACCCTACTCCAGGCCAGTGAAGGAATAAGGGTTTGTAAGAGTGGAATGGACTGAATTGCTGTTAAACTGCCTTTAATGTAACATACTGTTATTGGTGAAACGGCTCACTTCGCAACTTTGCCTGTTTTCACAGAGAATGCACACACAACAAGAGAGTTTTGCTTGACTTTATTTTCATCGACTGTTTTATTTTTTGATTGAGGACTACTGGAGAGGCATGAGCTGGGCTGCAGCCAGTTCCCTTAAAGACTGTTCTAAACCAGCTGTGAGGGACAAGTAGGCTGCTCGCTTTCAGAAGCGTGGACTCCTCTCAAGCCCAGCAACTGGAGCTTCAAGGCAAGTGCTGTACCCAGGATGCCTCCCCTCCATACAGTACCCACCAGACCCTAGCATGCGACAATATATATATTTAATATACACATACATCTTATATCACTAAAACCCATGATCTCAATTTTCACATAATTAAAGAGTTATCATTCAAGGAATAATGATTGTTTTAAAACTACTTATCTACAGTATTGGTTGAGAAGATTACATACTGCAAAATACATTAAAAAATGTAAAAATGCAATGCACACTCCAAAAAGTAATCACACTCAAAAAAATGTACCATTTTCTTTGATAAAATTGCCCTGAGTTCCCTAACTCCTAAGAGCTCACAAGCAAATTGTTTTAGAAAACTGGTAAAATATTACATAAAAAATATAAATGAGGGCAAATATGTAAAATATCCATAGCAGCAACATAAACTTCCTCCAATGTCAGGTACACTGTGAAATATAAAACCCCGTGGTCAATATTCAAAGGAAGTTAGAAGTTTACCATTTGCAAGTGGGGAATATTCGGTGGTGGTGACTAGCCCTTGTGAAGCAGCTAGCCATTGCTGTGGAATTTAATACCCAGATGTTCAATGGCGGGGCTATATCCGGCCACCGGCTCTGAATATCCAGATCACCAGGATAGCAGCAAGACTAATTGGGCAGCAGTGATATTCAGCCACTACTCAGTCATCTTCTCTGGCAAAAGTTACGTTATCTTTTAAGGTGCCTAACTTTCACTGTTTAAGGATGCCCAGTTATCCCCAGGAGCCGTCTACGCTCTGTCCACAGAACACCCCAGTGCTAGCTGGCTAGCATCGGGACATTCAGTGGCACTAAGCACATTGCTATCGTTGAATATCCTAGTCGCCACGATGAATGTGGTTAGTAGGTCTGCTAACTGTATTAATCAATCTGAACATTGGCCTCTATATGAATAGTACCGAGATCAAACTACATCTAACATCCCAGTACTATCTACATTGTTGAGCATCTGCCCTTCCTTTCTTCTTCTTCATCCCCTCATGTGACCTATGACCTCTCTCTCTTTATTCTTCAGCATTTGCCCTCTCTTTCTTCTCATCACCTCTATCCAGCATTTGCCCTCCCCCCTCTCTCTCTGTCTGATACATGTATTTTAAGGTCCTATCATATTCCCAACCCTTCCATCAGCACAGGCTTCCTGTTAGTAGGAGGAAGTCTCTGCGGATGGACGGGGCGTGAACGCAATAGCTCAGAAGCCCTGCACTTACTTTTTTTTTTGTTATTGCTCATTGCTTCTTTAGCCGCAACATAGCCTTAATACACGCCAATGTCTGCTCCCTGGTCCCGGCTCCTGGCATTTCAGCAATCAGCTCCTGCCAACACCCTCTAAAATACAAATCTCTGGTCACCTTCTCCTTTATCTTTATTTTGTCATTTTATATACCGCACCTTTACAACATCAGAGCAGTTTAAAATAGTTAAAACACAGGAGGAAGGCAAATGCCAAAGAAAGTGAAAAAGAACTATAAAATCTGATAGGAAGGAGGAGAGAATCAATCATTCAGAAAAGAAAAAATACAGAGGGAGGGAAGAGGCAGAGAGGATAAGCAAGAGGGGAGGGGGTCACGGGAAAGGCAGGGCCGGCCCGTCCATTGTGCAAGAATGTTGTTCGCACAGGGCCCGTGCTTCAGGGATTCCCACGCAAACTTCATTCTGCTGAGTGGGTTTGCAGGGCTGGTTTCAGAGAGAGACAAGGAGACCCGAGCCCCCAACTCACCTCTGCACAGCGCTGGAGTGAAGAGCAGTATGTTCCTTCACCCACACTATGTTCTCGTGAAGCCCATGGAGTGCCGGGAAACAGAAAATGCCTTTAACCTTTCCCGGCACTCAGTGCACTTCATAAGAACACAGAAGGAGTGAAGGAACATACTGCTCTTCACTCCAGTGCTGTGCAGAGATGAGCCAACCTCCCCAGCTCCCTCTGAAGCCTATCAGACAGGCATGGGCTCTTCGGGGGGAGGGGAGCTAGGATAGACTGGAAATAGGCTGATGGGGGGCTAGGACTGGAAATAGGCTGATGGGGGGCTAGAACTGGAAAAGGGCCAATGGGGGCTAGGATTGGAAATGGGCTGATGGGGGAGCTTGGACTGGAAATGGGCTAATGGAGGCTTGGGATAGGACTAGAAATGGCTGATGGGGGAGCTTGAACAGGAGGGCTGATGAGGGGTTAGGATAGGACTGGAAATGGCTGATAGGGGGCTAGGATTGGAAATGGAATAATGGAGGGCTAGGACTGGAAATGGGCTGAAGGGGGCTGGGATAGGACTGGAAATGGCTGATGGTGGGCTAGGACTGGAAAGGGCTGATGGGGGGATTTTGGACTAGAAATGGGCTGATGGAGGGCTAGGATTGGAAATGGGCTGATGGGGGGGGGGGGGCTTGCACTGGAATGGGCTGATGGAGGCCTAGAATAGGACTGGAAATGGTTGATGGGGTCTAGGATTGGAAATGGGCTGATGGGGGTCTGGGATAGGACTGAAATTGGGCTGATGGGAGTGCTAGGATTGGAAATGGGCTGATGGGGGGCTTGGACTGGAAATGGGCTGATGGGGGGGATGGAAGAATGGGATTAGAAGGGAGTGGATGCTGGGTGGGGCTGGAACTAGAAGGGAGCTGATGTTGGGGGAGGACTAGAAGGGGATGGGGCTGGGGGAATGAGGATGGAGGGGAAAAGATACTTTGTGTGGGGGAAATTAAAATCTATGATTGGTTGAGTATTGGGAGAGTAAGTAGGAATTGAGGATGGAAGGGTGAAATTTGAGTGGATGAAAAAGGAATAAAGAAGGAAATGGAGGAAAGAGCAAAAGGGGAAAGATCAGTATGTTAAAGCAGATGTAGACAGAGAATGGAAAAAAACTAGAAGACAGCAGAAGGACAAATGGAAAGCAGACAATGGAGAGTTACCAGAAGACAAGAAGAAACCAGAAGAAAGTGACTGGATCAACTGCAACTGAAAAATAAAATGCCCAAACAACAAAAGGTAGAAAAATACTTTTTTTATTTTGAATTTATTAACTGGAATATGTCAGCTCTGGAAAATGTGCATCGCTAATGTCTTTGCGTTTTTGTTTAGTACAAGAGGAAATTAATTTATAGTTTTATTTCTCCAATGTCCATTTCCCATTTTGGCTTTTGGGTTCCCAGTTTAATTATTGTCTTCCTATTTCTATATTGTGATCCCTTGTTCTTTGTTTGGTGACTGTCTATGTTCTGCAAGTGTAACTGAGCTGAGGTATTCTGTTGATGTAGTTTTTATTTGACAGTGCCACTTGTTCTCTTTCCCCAGAAGGAGATGTGTTGGTATTCTCTGAGATGTATTGGTTTAATATTTGCAGTGTTGCCTTTTGATAGGTAGGGTTTGGTGCTTTGTCTGTCCTGGTAGTGCTGTTATGATACAGTGGGTTTCCTATGGGTTCTAAATGGGCAGTGTTTATAGTACTTCCTAATGTACTTGGTGGTTGGCACTAGAGTATAGTGATGTAGAAATGTTGAAGTCTTTCTCTATCCAGAGACTCATTGAGGCATATTTACTAAACATTAGTGCATGTTAACATTATGCAAATATTTATGCAAATGAGGCCCCGCAATGAGTCTCCACAAATTGTCCCGCACCTCCCTTGGGCCACCCCTGAAGACAGGTACAGGGAAGTCAAAAGCAGCATGGAAGGTGTGTGTTTTAAGGAGAGACATAAATTTGGGGAAAGAGGGTTCTAAACAGAGGTCAGTTGGGAAGGAGTTCCACAGAGAGGGGCCCAGGAAGAAGAAAGTGGAATGGCAGGTAGATTTGAGGTAAGCATGGTAGGGAAAATGGAGTTGTAGACCGAGCACAGACTGTGAGAGGGAGTATGAAAATGAAGGCCAGGTACTGACGAGTCTGTGTATAGATGACTTTATGGACCATAATGAGTACCTTTAATTGAATACGGTGTTTGATGAGAAGCCAATGAAAGTCAATGAGCAGTGGGGTGATATGATCGTAGTGGGTGGCATGAGAGATGATCCTGGCAGCAATATTTTGGATTAGTTGTAGGCATTGGAGCTGAAACTGGGGAAGACCTGTAAGGATAGAATTACATTAGTCAAGAAGTGATATAACTAAGGATAGAAGAAGGGTGATAAGGGAAGAGGCGTTCAGAAAGGGATGTATAGTTTTGATTTCCCTGAGGGAGAAAAAGGAACAGCGAACGAGCAACGAGATATGTTTGTGGAAAGAGAGGACAGAGTCCAAGGTGATGCCAGTTAGCGGAGGGAGATGACCATTGAGACTAGGGAACCAGTAGATAAGGGGCCAGGGAGGAGCAGGAACCACCAAAGGAGAACCAAATGTTGGATTTCTTCAGGAAATTAAGATGGAGAAAATTAGAGGCGAGCCATTCAGAGATGCGTGACAGACAGGTGTTCAGCAGGTAGAGATCAGGTGCCACAGGAGAAGTGTGATGTAGTATGATGATATCATTGGCTCTGGTTTGGAAGTTGTTTACCTTAGCACCCAAAGCTGCAGGAGACACCTGCTGTATCATTCAAAGGGTCCTTTTTCAGGAACTGTATGTTTCAAGTTTCTCTATGTCTCCAAGAGTGCACACAGCTTAAGGAGAAATATCTTACCACTCTTCCTAACAATCCCACAACTACAGGATCACTTGAGTGATTAGTAATCACACCATCAAGATGTCTCTACAAGGTAGGGAGGAGGGACTAGGACAAAAAAAACAATAAATGGTAATACACCTTCAGATACATTGCAGAGTGGAATGAGATTAAAGGTACCTGGGTTAAGAACCAGACAAAAAGGGAGAATCGAAAAAAAAAAAAAAAACATCATTTCATTTCCTTCCATGAAGCCTAAAGATAGTAATCAGGTACAAGAGGTAGGTATAACCAATAAATTAAGCACTTTTACATAACATAAATAAAACAATAATTCCTTTTGTCAAGAGATATGTCTTTCTTAAGTAAATATGCATTTACTTAAGTAAATATGCATTTAGGGGTAAATAATAATTCTCCCTTTCTGTATTCATCAAGTTAACTGCAATGTATCCAGCATAAGTATTCTACTGTTGTTGTTAAGTGCCATCAAGTTGGTATTGACTCATGGTGACCCTCTGGATAGTTGTCCTAAACTGTGTTCAGTTTTCAGTCATGCAGCTCAATGTTGATAGAGTGACATCTATAGCTGATCTTATTTTATCGATCCATCTCATTGCTGGCCTTCCTCTTTTACATTGACCTTCAACCTTGCCAAGCATAATGTCTTTCTCTAATGATATTTCTCTTCACATGATGTGTCCAAAGTATGAAAGTCAAAGTCTTGTCATCTGAACCTCTACAAAAAAGCTTAGGTTTGATCTCCTCTAGTACTGATCGGTTTGTTCTTCTGACAGTCCATGGTATACACAGTGTTCATCTCTAGCACTATAATTCAAAGGCATCAATTGTCTTCCTGTCTATCTTTTTCACTGTCCATCTTTCACATCCATATGACATTATCGAAAATATCATGGCTTGGACAAGTCAAATCTTTGTATGGAGAGAGACATCTCTGCTCTTGAGAATCTTGTCTAGATCCTTCATAGCCATTCTGCCAAGAGCAATGAGTCATCTGATTTCTTGACTGCTTGTATTTCTTTATTGATCCAAGCAGGTTAAAGTTGTCAACTATTTCAATTTCTTCTCCATCAATGATGAACTTATTGATTTTGCCAGTTGTCAGGATCTTTGTCTTCTTTACGTTAAAGTGCAGGCCCATTCTTTACAGTAAAATGCAATACTCTACAAAATACTGAATCTATTTTCCCTTTTCCACAGATTTCTCAGTTACAAGCATGAAACATCAGGTAAGTTTGAAACAGCAGTGTAAATTCTGTCCAAACAGTCCCCGCAGTGGGGGGAGGAGGGGGGCATACAGGAAGGAGGCAACATGGCAGTGTGGCAAGCTTACTTTTATTTGTTTGCCACACTTCCTCCATTCCAGGCCCGGCTGTCAGTTCCTGGGCCGAAGTCTCACAATAACAGCCATACCAAGACTTCGGCTCTGGAAGAACACCTACAGGTCTGGAACAGAGACAGTGCAACAAACAAATAAAAGTAAGTTTGCTACACTGCCGTGTGGGTCTGCTGCTGCCGCCAGAGCAATGGGGCAACAATGGGAAGGTCACACTGCTGCCAGAATGGGGAGGTCATTGCAGGGGAGGGTGACAATAAGGAAGAGCTCAGCAAAACTTTGCTCGGGCCCCCCCCCCACTAGAACCTTTGCTACTGGTTACAAAGTTACAATGTTTACTTTCTAGATACCTCCTCCCATATGCTTTCTTTTGCAATAAGGTCACATTCACCACATACCCTCCCAGATGCTTAACGTATCACAAAGAAGTGTCAAACTACAGGCCCGTGAGCCTTACCTCGGTGGTGGGAAAAGTAATGGAGGCACTCCTGAAAGAGCGAATAGTGAACTTTCTCAAAACCAACAGGTTGCAAGACCCGAGGCAACATGGTTTTACCGAAGGACGATCTTGCCAAATAAATCTGATTGAGTTCTTTGACCGGGTGACCAGGGAGCTAGATCAGGGACATGCAATGGATGTCATCTACCTGGATTTCAGCAAAGCCTCATAGGAGGCTTATCAATAAACTCAGTAGCTCGGGGATGGATCCTAACATGGTAAATTGGATCAGAAATTGATTGACTGACAGACGACAGAGGGTGATGGTAAACGGAGCTCACTCGGATGAAGGGAAGGTGATTAGCGGGGTGCCCCAGGGGTCGGTCCTGGGCCCGGCACTGTTCAATGTATTTGTGAGTGATATTGCTGAAGGACTGAATGGAAAAGTATGTCTTTTTGCAGATGACACGAAAATTTGCAACAGAGTTGACTCCCCCGCGGGAGTGGTTAACATGAGGAAAGATCTACAAAAGCTGGAAGAATGGTCTAAAGCTTGTCAATTAAGATTTAATGCAAAGAAGTGCAGAGTCATGCACTTGGGTAGCAGAAATCCATGGGAAATGTACGTGATAGGGGGCGAGAGGTTAGTATGCACGTATCAGGAGAAAGACCTTGGTGTGATTATTTCTGAAGATCTCAAGGTGGCAAAACAATGCGACAAGGCGGTGGCAAAAGCCAGGAGGATGTTGGGCTGCATAGAAAGAGGAATCACCAGCAGAAAGGAAGAGGTACTTATGTCACTGTACAAGTCACTGGTGAGGCCTCACTTGGAATACTGCGTTCAGTTTTGGAGACCGTATCTTGCAAAGGATGTAAAAAGACTGGAAACTGTTCAGAGGAAGGTGACCAAAATGATTTGGAGCCTGCGTCAGAAGCCTTATGAGAAGAGACTTGAAGACCTAAACATGTAAACTTTGGAGGAGAGGAGGGACAGGGGAGATATGATTCAGACCTTTAAATACTTAAGGGGAAATAATGAACAAACAAACCTCTTCCAAAGACGGGGAAGCTGTACAACTAGAGGGCACAACATGAAGCTGCGATGTGATAAATTGAAAGGCAATGTCAGGAAATACTTTTTCACAGAAAGGGTGGTGGATGCCTGGAATGCCCTCCCGATGGAAGTGGTGGGGGCAAACACGGTGACGGAATTCAAAATGGCATGGGACAGACACAGTGGATCCATTTACAGCAACAGGATAAAATCAAAATAAGCTGAACCATCTAAGTTCTCAACAAATAGGGGTGTCCTACATGGAGTGGTGGGTTCACCCCTAAATAGGGACGTGGGGAGGGGTGGCAGAGCGGCAGGTGCACCTACTCTTGCCATCGTGCTGGGCAGACTAGATGGACCATGCTGGTCTTTATCTGCCGTCATTTACTATGTTACTGTGTTACAGAGTATCTTTTATCATTAGCTTTTCCACTTTAATACAGAATTACCAGTGAATTAAGATTATTTTCTTAAATCTACTTTCTCCTTGTGTTTTCCAGATTTTCTGCTTGAGCAAGTATGTTTGAATTAGATTCCTGAAATCTCAAATCTGTTAAAAATTACTCAAAGCTCTGTCATAGATAAATAAAATTATTAATTCTAATGAGAATAGAGTGAATGGTATTTTACTGATTTATTTATTTAAACTTACTATGCATGCCTTCTCATAACATACAGGGTGAGTAACAATAAAATACAGCATACAAAAAAATAAAAATAAAACCTACCAACAATACATTGAAATTGTATACCCCTCCCTTTCCACCAGCAAAGAGACCTGGCAAATTACACTGCCAAGAAAACTCAGGAGCTATTGGGTCATCAGGAGTCAGCATTGACTTGAAGGCACACATTGCATTGACTTTCTTACGAAAAGTCAAAGACCCTTTCTTACAAATAGACCAAAGAAGCATATTCCAAAGACTAGGGCCCTGAACAACAAAAGATCGGAGATGAGTACACTGCAGTCAGACACCTGAAGGCACCACAAGAAATGCCTGTTGGGAAGAACACAAGCGTCTACTAGGGACAGGTAGTCAGTGTATGTGCATATGAGTAGATACATGAGCTCAGGGTTGTCTTCAGGGGGCTGCCTCTGCTTCTATTCCAGGAGGAGGGTGTGTGCTGGTGGTTTAGCTGATCCCAACTGCCTACAGTCCTCTGGTCTTCCAGTACTCTCAGATCCAGGAGGGATCCAGCTGGTACCTGTTCTTCTTAACTTTAAATAAATCAAAACTAAGAACTCTTTTCTCTGTCACCCAGCAATCTTCTATGGGCTAGGTGTGAAAGTGTTCCCTTATTCCTCAAGATGTTTAATTAGAGCTGTGTAAACTAGCCCCTGTAAATAAGCCATAAATAAACTTTCCCTGATAAATGTTATCCTGACAAACAGATCTCTCTCAGCACAAATTCACTCACACTGGAAACAGAAATCTGACCTCCCTCACTGAAGCAATGTTACCCAGCCTTCTCAGAGATCAGACAAAACGGGGTTACTTACCTGTAACAGGAGTTCTCCGTGGACAGCAGGATAAGTCAGCCACACCTGGTGACGTCCTCTGGGCGGCGCCATGCATACAGAAGTGCTCTCTCTAGAGCTCAGAAAGTAACCTTTCTGAGCATGCCCAGGTAGCCCACCTGACCAGATCGCCCCCTAGCCTGGCCAGTGAGTTCCTAGCTAGCTATTGACCGGCTAGGGAGCGGTAGAGGTGGACCTCCTCCAGGGGAGGTGGGTGGGATTGTGTGGCTGACTTATCCTGCTGTCCCCAGAGAACTCCTGTTACAGGTAAGTAACCCCGTTTTCTCCATGGACCAGCAGGATTGCGTCAGCCACACCTGGTGCCTCCCTAGCTGCGTGTGGAAGCTGAGGTGGAGGAGGTGTACCGCTAGGGTGTATTAACTCAATGCAAGTCAGGTTTACTCAATGCAAGTCAGGTTTATTATTATCTCTAGGATCGCTAGAGGCTATGAGCAATCGTGGCATAGGTTATGCAACGTATATACAACAAGGTGCAGGCATACAGTGCAGTTGGTGCAACAGTGCAATACGCTTTAAGGTGCAAACAGTGCAACAAATCCCAAGGTGCAAACAGTGCAAGTACATACTCACAGGTGCAACAGTGCAATAGCGAAAAACATACCACAACAAAATAAGCAGGCATAGCAGATAGAAGTCCCTGATCAGGTGCGCCGTGCGGCCTCATTTCCCTCGGTTGCAGTGGAGAGGACGGCTATGCCGAGGGCAAAGTCCTCTTGTGCCTTGAGATCGAGGCAGTAGTGTTTGTGGAACGTGTGCGTGGAGGACCAGGTGGCCGCTCTGCAGACGTCAATCAGAGGGATAGAGCAAAGGTTGGCAATGGAGGTGGCCAGCGCTCTGAGTTTGTGGGGGCCCACTCTCGGCTGCTGCTGGGAGCCTGAAGGGTCAAGGCAATAGGAGACGCAGGAAGCGACCCAGTGGGAGAGGGTTCTCTTGTTGACTGGTCTGCCAGGTTTGCTTGGATCGAAAGACACGAACAGCTGTTCGCCTTTGCGGGATGGCTTTGTTCTCTCCAGATAGATCCGGAGGGCTCGGAGACAGTCCAGAGTGTGCAGGCGCCTCTCCTCGTCTGATGCATGAGGCTCCGGAAAGAAAGAGGGGAGCTCTATAGACTGGTTGACGTGGAAAGGTGATACCACTTTGGGAATGAACCTGGGGTTGGTTCTCAAGGAAGCACGGTTTGGGTGTAGCTGTGTATACGGGGTGTGTGCTACCAGCGCTTGCAGCTCGCTGATCCTCCTGGCGGAAGTAATGGTTATTAGAAACAGTGTCTTCCAGGAGACGTATTTCATGTCCGCGGACTGCATCGGTTCAAAAGGTTCTTGTGTTAAGCGTAGCAATACCATGTTGAGGTCCCAGGGCGGAACTGGATGTCTGACTGGGGGTTTCAGGTTTGTCAGTCACTTCATGAAGCGGGATGTGAGAGGCAGTGCCGCAATCGAGGTAGCTCCCTCCAGAGGTGCATGGAAAGCCGCGATCGCCGAGAGGTGTACTCTGACGGATTGCGTCTGCAGACCAAGGTGAGACAGAGAGCTGAGGTATTGCAGGACGTTGGAGAGAGGGCACGTAGTGGGCTCAAGGCCCTGAGCTGCACACCAGGCACTGAAACGCTTCCATTTGAGGCCATAGGACATCCGGGTCGAGGGTCTTCTGGCTGCTAAGACCACGTCTTGTACCTCAGCTGGTAGCTTTAGCATTGCTAGGTTTAACCGTTCAACCTCCAGGCAGTGAGAATGAGGGCTTTGAGGTTGGGGTGTCGTGTTCTGCCCTCGTCCTGCGTCAGTAGGTCCGACCTGAGAGGCAGGCGCTTCGGGGCCCCTTGCTCTAGGCATTGGAGAAGTGCAAACCACATCTGGCGGGGCCAGTGGGGAACCACCAGGATGGCACGGGCTTTATCGCGAATGATCCGCTGGAGTGTTGCAGGGATGAGGGGGGTCGGCGGGAAGGCATACACCAGAGACCACTCCCCCCAGTACACGTCGAATGCATCCGCTGCTAATCTGCTTGCCGACAGGTGTCTGGAGCAAAACAGGTGGCATTTCGCATTCCGTTCCATGGCGAAGAGATTGATGCTCGGGGTACCCCAGACTTGGAAGAGGCTGTCGGCTACCTCCGGGACGAGTGTCCATTCGTGCGGTTGCAGCTGTCTGCTGAGTTTGTTGGCCAATGTGTTCTGGTCTCCCGGGAGATAGGAGGCACGGAGGCTGCACTCGTTCTTCAGGGCCAGGGCCCAGATCTGTAGCGCTTCCTTGCAGAGGGAGCGAGAGGCGGTGCCCCCTTGCTTGTTGATGTAAAACATGGCGACCTGGTTGTCCGTCTGGATCAGGATGGCTTTCCCACGCACGTGTGTTAGGAACACTTTGAGAGCGTATTTGATGGCCCTTAGCTCAAGGAGGTTTATGTGGAGGAGCCTCTCCTGCTGTGACCAGGCTCCTTGTGTGCTGAACACTGGGGTGTGAGCACCCCAGCCCGAGTTGGATGCGTCCGTGGTGAGGGTCACTTGGTGCTCGGGTGGATGCATGTCCTTCCCTGTCGACAGATTTCCCCGAACCGTCCACCAGCGGAGATGAGCTCTGACCTGGGGGGTCATCAGGATGCGAGTGGAGAGTGGTTGCGAGTGCTGGTTCCAGTGTGTACGTAGATGCCACTGGAGTGTGCGCATCTTTAACCTCGCAATTGGAAGGACCGACGTCGTGGCGGACATGTGTCCCAGAAGCCGTAAGATGGAGCTTGCCGAGGGGTTCCCTTTGGAGGCCAAGCTGGACGCAAGTGAGGTGATGGCGACCAGTCTGCGCTCGGGAAGGTAGGCCTTCGAGAGTTTGGTGTCGATCACAGCTCCGATGAATTCCAGTCTCTGGGAAGGAATGAGGTGCGACTTGTCTATGTTGATGACGAAGCCCAAGGAGGATATCAGGGTCTTGGCTATCTGCAGGGATTCCTGTAGTTGCGTTGCGGAGGGAGCCTTGAGAAGCCAATCATCCAGGTATGGAAAAACAGAGATGTTCAGCTTGCGGAGATGTGCTGCTGCTACGGCCACGCACTTCGTGAACACCCGTGGCGCTGGTGAAAGACCGAAGGGAAGTACTCTGTATTGGTAGTGCTGGCCCAGAACCTGGAAGCGGAGGTACTTCCTGTGGGACTTGTGGATGCGGATGTGGGTATAGGCGTCCTGCAGATCGAGGGATGCCATCCAGTCGCCGGATTGTATCAGAGGCAGGATGGAGTTGAGAGAGTACATCCTGAATTTCTCTTTGGTGATGAATGTGTTTAATCTGCGGAGGTTGAGGATGGGACGCACACCTCCCGTTCTTTTTGGAATGAGAAAATATCTTGAGTAGAAGCCAGAGTTTCTTTCGGCAGGGGGTACCTGCTCTATAGCCCTGGAGACAAGGAGATGAAGCAGTTCTGCCGCCATGGCCACCCGCAAGTGTGGGGGTGTGTCGCTGATGGGATGAGTGCTCTGGTGGGGCGTCGCAGCAAAGTGCATGCGGTAGCCCTCTCGGATGATTTGCAGAACCCAGGAGTCTGAAGAGATTCGTCGCCACTCTGGAAGGAAGTGAATCAGGCGACCCCTTGGTCCAGGTGGTCACCTTTGACTCGTTGTCAAAAGGAAGGCGCACCTTTAGAGGTGGGCATGTTGTTGCTCTTCTTCTGCTTACGGTCCCGCTGGGAGTTGCGCTGGTGCGAAGGGCCGTGGTAGGAGTTATTCTTGTACTAGCTGTATTGCTATTTCCTGTTTGAGGGGTATTTCTTGTTGGAGGTGTAGTAGGATTTCCTCTGGAAGTTACTTCTATGAGCCCCGCTGTGGCGTTCAAAGCCATCGTCCGCCAGAGTTTGTAGTGTGGTGCAATGCTCTTTCATATTGTTTATTTACATTCTCTTATATACCGCGCTATTCTGCATCAGTGCGGTTTACATTGAACAAACTGAAATTACATTGAACAGGGCATTATAACTTGGGAGATAACTATTTACAGGGAACATGGGCTATGGAGGGTTAAGTGGCTTGCCCAAGACCACAAGGAGCACCTGTGGGACTAGAAACCCCAGTCCTTCCGGCCCAAGATTGCTGTCCTCTAATGGGATTTGAACCCCCGTCCTTCCGGCCTGAAGTACCTTGCCCCAACCACTAGGCCACTCCTCCACTCCATATTGTTGACTGCATCCTTTACCTTGTCCCCAAAGAGTGATTCACCTGTGCAGGGTGCATCGGCGATCCCGTCGTGAGTGTCGTCACGCAGGACGGAGACTCTTAGTCATGCCCATCTTCTTGCCGAGATGGCAGCTCCCGCAGTGCACAGTGCTGTGTCGAAAGAGTCAAAAGTGGTGCTAGCCAGATGCTTGCTGCACTCCGATAAATCCAGGAGGGCGCCGGAGGGCAGTGCCTGAGACTCTTTGGGAAGGGATGCAACGCCGGCTCTGAAGGATGCTGTGCAGGCGTCTATGAACAGCACTTGCTGAAACTGGTGTGCCACAATCCTAGCGTTCAGCATAGATCCTTGGAACACCTTCTTTCCAATGTCATCGAGCAGCTTGTGGTCTCGGCCCGGGGGGCTATTGGCGTGAGTATGTGAGGACTTTACTCGCTTGAGAGCTGAGGACACCACGATAGAATGGTGCGGTAGCTGCACCTGCGAGAATCCCGGCACAGGTTTCACTTGATACTTGGAGTCCAGGCGTCTGGGAAATGGTCGGCCGGAAGCTGGCATTTACCACAGCTTTAAATGGTTGTCCAGCAGTGTTTGGTGGATGGGTAGCGCAAATGCTGGCTTGGGAGTCGCAAGGTATTTCAGAACTTCGGGGACTGGTTCTCCTCCCTCCTCCGAGACTTTTAGAGCCAAGGTGGATGCCAGCTTGTTCAGGAACTTGGGGTAGGTGAGATCCTCCGGAGGGGGGTTCCTCCTGCTCCGGGGATTGCCTCTGCTCAGAGCTGTTATGTTCATTCCCTTGTGATGCTGACCCCACAACCGCTGCCTCGATTTTGTGCTCCTCTGCGGTGCTGTCCGGGGAAGGGTTCTCCCTTTCTGGGTGAGGCGATTGCCTATGGGAGGGTTCTCTGACTCCCTCATCCAGAGTGGAAGTCTGGCACTGAATGGGAGCTGGCTCTGCGAGCGGAGAAGGGTGCGCCGTGGGCGCCATGGGGGCAGGTTGCCTGAGCAGTTGAGTTAACAAGCTGATGATCTCGCTATTGCGGCTGCTTGATTTCCTGGAACGGCTGCGGCGGTGCCTGTAAGGAGAGCAGGAGCTGGAGGGACTCCAGTGACTCCTGTGCCTGCGTTTGCGGTTGTGGTCATCCTTGTGGTTGCCCCTGTGGCCCCCCGTGGTGATAGGAGCGATGGTGGCGTTTGCCCTCTGCTCTGTGGCTGCAGCTGCTGCTATTGCTGCTGGATCTGCCTCTGTTAGTTCTGTGCCGTTTCCTTCTATAATCTCTGGGGACAGAGACGTTTCTGCTGACTCTATTCCTGGCATGCCTGTATGCAACGGGAGTTGCAATGGGGCTTGGAGAACCAGCGCTGCTGCATTCGACGGCGCCGACAAAGCTGGCTATGATGTTTTGTTGCCGGTGCGGGCTCACAGTGTGGTTCAAAGCACGGCGTTGAAGGCTGCCTCCCCCGATGCTGCACAGCTCCGATTGGCCTGCGGAGGAAGCCCTGCCCCCGGAGGGGGCGGCGTTAGAGAAATGACGCTGGGAGCTGCTCTCCTCAGTGCAACGCAGCTCCGAGTTCCCTAAGGTCAAAGGCTTGCCAGAGGGGGCGGAGTTGGAGGACTGTAGCTGAGGCTGGGAGGACTCAGACCCATCGCCATCTTGGACAGCATGGCCATGGACATCGTGAATCCCGGGCTGGGGGCCAGAGAGCCTGGGGTAGCCCGCCGGTGCAGGGGACCGCAGGGAGAGCGTTGGAGGCACAGAGGACATATCAACGGCACGGCAGGGGATGGAGGCCGCAGCAGGCACATCTGAAGCCGGCGGCACAGTCAGAGCAGCTGAGGTACTTGCATTTGCGTTTGTTGTGTCCTGAAGAACATAGTCTCTAACTCCTTGAGCTCTGCAACAGCGACAGCAGTCCTGCACGTTGTGATTTGGCCCCAGGCAGCGCAGGCAGAACTCGTGGTTGTCTGCGCTGCTCATCTTACGTTTGCAATGTGAGCATTTCTTGAATCCCGGCTTTGGCATGTTGGGAATCAGGTGATCAGTTGTGGATTTGACTGGAGACTGTTTGAAGAGCAGGGTCTCTTAGAGTTGGAGTTTGTTCTGTTGAATTGAAATTGCTTGAGAGAGCAGGGTCCATCTTGCTGGCAAGGCGGAAGGAAGAATACTGGCCAGGCTAGGGGGCGGTCCGGTCAGGTGGGCTACCTGGGCATGCTCAGAAAGGTTACTTTCTGAGCTCTAGAGAGAGCACTTCTGTATACATGGCGCCGCCCGGAGGACGTCACCAGGTGTGACTGACACAATCCTGCTGGTCCATGGAGAACAGTTTTCACAGGAGCTTATATTTTTTGTAAAATCACTCAGAATCAGAGCCAAATTCATCTCACTTAGAGGTCTGTCTGCTAAGGTGTGTTAGCTGTTAATGTGCCGAAAGCGCAGGAACAGTGTGCCGCAGTAAGAGCTAATGCTGGGCAACTGCAGATAGCGCAGCAGTATCCTGCACTGTCTGCAGACTTTGCGATGGTTGCTTGAGTGGGCAGGGTATGGACAGAGAGTGGCAGTGTCTGCAACAAGCGGCTAGCACAAGCGTCGGCAGCGCATGGTAACCGCTGGTTTTGCAGATATCACGCAATTAATGCCACCTCGATGAGTGACATTAGCTGCATCCACTGTGCTGTTGCATCACCATCTCTGCATTTTCGCTGTGCTATCTGCAGGGGAAACACTGTACACTCCTCCAACAAATAATGCGCTGTTTGCTCTGTCATGCCACTTTCGCTGCAAAAGCCTATCGCAGTTTAACAGACCCCTTAGAATCACTGTCTTAGATCCTTATACAGCATAAACTGTATTCAGCCACTGCGGCTGATATTTTCTTTTTAGACACCAGCCATGGCAGTCAAAAAATATCCAGATATTCAGCACCAGTATCTAGATTCCAGCTGCTGCCGAATATTTGGAGAGAGCAGCGAGCAATGCCACTGTCCACATAGCAGCGATATTCAGTTTACTATCTGGATAATTAGGACAGTCTTTCTGCCGTCCTAATTTTATTCAGACACAAGTTATCTGGATAGCAGACTGAAAGCAGCGGACCCAGCACAGATCCCTGGGGTACACCACTATTCACCTTTCTCCATTGGGAAAATTGGCCATTTAGCCCAACCCTCTGCTTTCTATTTAACCAGTTCCTGATCCACAGTAGTACACTGCCTCCTATCCTATGACTCTTTAGTTTTGCCAAAAGTCTCTGATGAGGGACCTACCTTGTCAAAGGCTTTCTGAAAGTCCAGATACACTATATCAACCGACTCACCTTTGTCCACCTGTTTATTCACACTTTCAAAAAAACATAACAGATTAGTAAGACAAGATCTTCCTTGTCTAAAGCCATGTTGGCTGTCTCCCATTAGGCCATGACTATCTACATGCTGAGTAATTTTATTCTTTATGATGGTTTCTACCATTTTTCCCGGTACTGACGTGAGGCTCACCGGTCTGTAGTTTCCCGGATCACCCCTGGAACCCTTTTTAAAAATTGGTGTTACATTGGCGATCCTCCAATCTTCAGGTATTAGAGTTGATTTTAATGATAGTTCACAGATTACTAATAGCAGGTCTGCAATCTCATATTTCAGTTCTTTCAACAAGCCACTGTGCACAAACCTGCTTCTTTTCTATGTGGTGCACAGGTTTAATTATTAGAATAGTACTGTGATAGCCATGTTAGTCCACTTTAATGGTAAGTTAAATAAAAAGAGAAACTTTTATTTCTCTTTTTATTTAACTACCAGAACTAATAAGTATCCTCTTTCTTTCTCCTTCCCCAAGGCAGAGCCAAAAATGACTGCTTCGATTTCTTTCAGTAACTATTTTTCATTGGCACCATTCCTTCCAAGAATTCTTCTGTCTCAGAGTTGTCAGGTTACCCACTTCCAGAAGTGAGATTTTTTAGCCAGTTCTGGATTTCTGACAATCTCATTCTGATGTATTATGCGACCTGCAGTGCTGTTTCCAATGAGTAAAATCAAGATCTACAAAGCCCATACTGCATTGCAAAGCAAGCTTTAAAACCAGAACTGGCTAAAAATCTCACTCCTGGAACTGGATAACTTGGCAGCTCTGCTGTCTCCCTCTCTCACCTAGGTTCCCACACTGCAACACTCTGTAACTCCTACTACTATTAATCATTTCTATAGCATTACAGCCAGGGCGTACGCAGAACTGTACAGACACATGTAATAAGACTCATGCAACAGGTTGAAATTAGCCAAACCCTGGACTCTCCTTGGCCATTAGTGTTAGGCAACTGATTAAAAAAAACATATTTCCAGGCTACATTAGCCTTTCTATTCTTTGACCTATTACTGATAAAAATCAAAGCAAGAAGTTAGCTCTATGTTGTGCCCTGCTATGAGCATGACCTTGGTTCAATCCCCAGAGCTAGCTTCTGCTCATTAGCTATGCAAGGACTGAGGATTCTGCTGAAGTAGAGTTCACCGTAAGGATGTGCCTCTGTTACAAACAAAACAGAAAATGTCAAGGACATCTCTTATTTCATTGAATTAAAGAAATAAAAGAACAGTGATATTTTTCTTTGCTTTTGTTTCAATTTCAATAGCACTCTCCAGCTATTAAGCCGCCACCAATCTTTAATAAAGCCCCTGGGTTTGCTACCATACCCAAACCCCTCCTCCCGATTACCTTCCAACATCTTTTACTCTCTGTGGGGTCCAAAGAGGGCAGAAGTAATCCCCTATCTCTTCTGGCCCTCTCCAAAATGACATCAATGGCTCCAATTTGAAATACAACATTGATGGTGCATTGATGCTAGGGATCACTGTTCCCCTTTTGAACGCCAAGGTTGGAATAAGATGTTGCAGAATGAGATCTGAGACTTCAGGGGGATATGGTAAAAAGCTTAGAGAGGCTTTTTTGTTCACGTTTGGTGGCTGAGTTTAGTAGGGTTGATTATAGCCCACATCTCCTTGCTTACAAAATAATTTCAACTGAAAATAAATGAAATGAAATTTCCCTATAATGAAATTAACAAAATGATCCCCTTCCCACACACCCTTACTTCATAACTCCTGCTGGGAAATAATCACAGCCATCAGGTAACAACCACACCTAGATCTTGATGAGAGCCATGATCAGTGCCTTCAGAATTCTGTGAAATGCTGGTATGACATTGTTTCTTTCTTTGCTTTCTGATAGGAGAGAGACTCGGATATCCTATTGTATTGCAGAGGCTTGAGTGTGACCCAATTGAGTGAGTTCATGTAGATAGATAGTTTTCAAGGCTCATGGCAGTGTAGATCTAGATGGGTCAGGTTCCAAATGAGTTAGAAGCCCATAGAAACAAGAGAAAATTGCCAAGCTGAAAAAAAACTCTGAAGGAACCTTGAGATTCTAAACATATCAGTTTTCAAGGACAGCTGGAATTTAACACTGTTCTGATAGGTTACACTGCATAACAGTTCTTATAATAAACATCCTCCTGTCTTTCTTATATCTGGCAGTTTCCTCCCCCTCCTTGGGTCTTCCAATTCAATTGGAGCCAGGGGTGGGATCTGGCACCATGAACCTTCATTTGCACCTACTTGGGGATTTTTCCTCTATTTTGAATCCACTTCCAATGTACTTTCTGTAGTCATTGCAATAATGGTTCTTGGCTGGAGTCCATTCATCAGAGCTGCTTAGAGAGAGCTATACTGCAGCTGAGCTCTTGGACCCATCTACCTTCTAAATCTCCCTCCCCAGTTAGGAAAGAATAGTGGATAAAATTCAGCGGAGTAGTTCTAACAGTGCAATTCTTTGTACACACTGTGTTATTCATTTTCTTCTTTCTCCCAAAGCCTGTATATTACAGTGACTTTCATAAATAAAGATGTGAAGGCAAATTTTAGATAGTATGTGCAGATCGAAATTGAGATGTTGAGCTAGGCAAGTCCAGCAGTAGTTTAGAAAAGTCTGCAAAAGGTGGAGCCTTTTGAAAATCTGTAAAAGGCTGTGCAGGAGGGCAAATTTATTTTGCGCATTCTTGCTGGATTTTCTCGCTCTCGGGGACATCCTCGCACAGTGGGCACAGTCCTCGACCTTGTGGGAGATAACCAGGCATCGGAGGCATCGATCATGCAGGTCAGTGGAATTCATCTTCCTAGAGCAGCCTGGGCATTTCTTGAACCCCGGTTTGGGCATCTTGAAGGAAGGTCAGAAGAATGCAAGTTGAGAAGTTTGTTTCTGGTTTTTGGGGTTTTTTGCAAAATTGTTTGGAGAGAAGAAGTATCCATCTTGCTGGCAAGGCGGAAGAGGTAAAAGTGGCTGGCTAGGGGCGGGCCTGTGGGTAGGGCCAGGTGGATCACGCCCAGAAGGGAAATGCCTTCTGGGCTAGAGAGAGAGTACTTCCGTCCTCGGCGCTGTTGGATGACATCACCTGGTGTGGCTGACTCATTCTGCTTGTCCTAGGAGAAGCCATTTTACAATCTACATGTGGGAAAAATCAACAGCAACTCGGCAACTTCTATGTGTGTGTGTGTACAAGTGTATTTTACAACTTATGCTTGTAAATTGGTATTTTTATCTTTTTGCAGCTTACATGTGTAACATAAAGGTATATGTTGGTATTTCGCAACCCTATATATATAAAGGGGAAGTTTAGAAGGGATGTCCAATGCAATCTGGGAAGTCCAGGGTGAAACATGCAGAAAAACATTGGGGATATCTATGTTTCAGCCAGATTTTAGAAGCATAGACACCCCCGATGTGGAAGTCCGCAGTCCCATCCACACAGATGACCCAGCTACAGAATAGTGGGGTGAGGACATCTAGCGCATCCAAGGTTGCATACAGTACGGGGATGTCCATCAGTATGGCAAACTGGAAATATGAACCCCCATTTTCTGTCAGAGTTTGTTGTTAAAACATATGGGATAGGAGTTTACCTCCTTCTCCACACCCTCTAGATATTTGGCAGGCAAAATGAGCACACTATTCATGCCTGGAGCAGGTATAAACTTGGAAACATCATGGAATGTACAGGGAGTTTCTACAATCACACAAGGATGTCCAGGTTCTTGGTAATACCCAGGCATGCCTACACCATGCCCCCATTCGGATTTGGACATCCTCACATTGGGAACATTCATAGAACCAGCTACTATGTCCATTTTCAGATGTCTAAAGCATGAATAGGGCTTCTAAAATAACCTCCTTAAATGCCACCAATTAATTGCAGACACCGCTGTCTTTAATTCATTTCAATTTCAATCCCTCCTGTAACCAACTGGCCCAAGGGAACACTATTTAAAAACCTAAATGAGCCAGAGAACATCTGTAAATCCCAAAGTGGGCAATTTTGGTCATACACATGCATTGCCTATATGAAATAGGGAATACAAACCCAATATTCAGCGGCAAAGGCTAGCGCGATTGCAGCAGCTAGCTGTCACCGATGAACCCTAGACTTGGATATTCAATGCCAGGGCCATATCTGGCCACCAGCATTGAATATTTAGGTCAGCTGCCCATTTAGCCCAGTGGCACATAATAGGGTGATTTTTCTATTGCAGTATCGCTCAATCTCTCCGCCACATTCGACCTTGTTGACCACCCTACCCTCCTGTCCCATCTTCATGACTATGGGATTCATAGCATGGACCTTCGGTGGTTTAGGTCTTTTCTGTTCTCACGTTCCTTCTTGGTTCACGTTGGTTCTTCGTCCTCACCCACCACACCACTCCTATGCAGTGTTCCACAGGATTCTATATTAACACCTCTGCTCTTCAATCTGTTTCTCGCACCACTGACTCTTCTCATACAACAGTCTGGGCTCTTGGCATATTACTATGCTGATGATATCATTCTCCTTTTCCATACCAGTTCTCTTTCTCCAGATCTCACACCCCTAAACTCCTGTCTGGCCCAGATTTCCTCATGGCTATCATCCAATTATTTGCATCTGAACCCCGCTAAATCAGCTACCATTTGGTTTAACTTTAGTGCCCATTCCCCCACCTTGGCCCCCACTCTCTCTGGCATTGCTATACCTCTGATGTCAACGCTTCGGTATCTGGGGGGTCACTCTCGACTCCTCCCTCTCTTTCCATCAACACGTCACCTCTGTTATGCGTCGTTCTTTTCTCACATTGCGCCAGCTGAGAGCAGTACGCTGTATCCTCCCGATGTCCTCCCTAGTTGCCCTCACGGTATCTCGTCTTCTCTCAAGACTCGATTACTGTAATTCTATTTTGGCCAGCCTTCCTCATTACCAGCTCCACCGCTTACAGTTGATGCAAAATACTGCTGCCCAGCTCATTGCCCATGCCTCCCGTGCTGACCATGTAACTCCCCTACTTTTTAATCTGCACTGGCTTCCCTTCCAATGCCGATTTCAGTATAAGGTCCTTATCACCGTTCATCGGGCAGTTCATTTTCGCACACCACAATATCTGACTGACCTATTACACATGCACATTCCCCCCGTACCCTCCGATCTGTTCACAATCACCACCTATCCCTCCCTTCACCGGCCCGTGCACATCTGGAACTTTCACAGCATTCTGCATTCTTATCTGTGCTGAGCAGTCCTTTTTCCGATTCAAGGCAATGCTGAAGACCCATCTCTTTGACATCGCCTTTGATCTCCCCCCTACCTAGGTTCACATTGCATCTCCCTTCCCTTCTCTCACTGACCACATATCTATGCTTTCTATCTTTCCTGTATGCCCTGTCCTCTTCTCTATCCTATTATGACTTTAGCATTTTCTTCTCTCTGTTAGCAGCAATTATTTGTTCACTGTATACCACCCTGATGCCTTGGCCTGGGCGGTTAATCAAATGTGGAAATAAAGATAAAGATAAAGCTTAGGTGGAGAAAGTTAGGACAGCCTTTACTGCACCTGACTTTCACCGCTGAGAGATAACCAGGCAGTGGCTGAATATCACCATTGACTAGTTATCCCTGGGTGCCACTCCCGCTCCATCCCCGAAACACCCCGGTGCTAGCCAGTTAGTATTGGGGCACCTACAAGTGGCACCCACAGATATTCAGTGGCACTAACTATGTTAGTGCCACTAAATATCCCATTCAGCATGGTTAACGCAGTTAGCAGGTCTAATAACCATATTTATCATTTTAAAAATCAGACCCAAGCCATGCCCTAAACAAGACCCTGTCAGGCACAAGGAAGAGCAGAACCGCTCTTGCTAAATCGATCAGGAACACACAAGGAGCAAGAAACGTGTAATGATCACAAGATGCTTTATTGATATGCCCCAACACATTTCGGCAAACACCTTCCTCAGGGGGAAATACAGTATGGCGCACTGTAGGTGCGTAACACGTGTAGAATAGTCCTGTGCTTTATTCTTATAGATGTTAAGCTGGTTTTGATGTGAAATTGCTGTTGCTCTCATAAAAAAGCTTACAGAGAATATGGCTCTGTATCCAATAACAATCAAGGGTTAAAACCAAATCTCTCAAATCAGGGAGTGCTGTACCTTGTATATTCTACTATTGTTACGTACCTACAGTGCGCCATACTGTATTTCCCCCTGAGGAAGGCGTTTGCCGAAACGCGTTGGGGCATATCAATAAAGCATCTTGTGATCATCACACGTTTCTTGCTCCTTGTGTGTTCCTAACCAAGACCCTGACATGTTCCCTTGCAATTTCTACATATTATGGATTCTCACATGTGAATTTAGCCCTTTATAAAATCACCATTTAAATATGGATGCCTTTTCATGTGGAAATTGTGAATAAGACTTCTAAAATAATCCCTATGGTGCTTATAAAGGTATCCTTACAAAGACCTAGTATATGTTTCTTCTCATGAGAATACACGAGATGATATTCAAAGGCACTTATGTGGTTGGTAGTGAGGGCCAACCAGAAATAGTGCTTTTTTCTAAAATTGCTTGCACTTATATGGATTTATGTTGGCTGTAGAAGTTGCAATATGGCCAAAATAGAGTGGGATGTGGGGCATGCCAGGGGCAGGGCAAAAAGATATACAGATAGCAGCAATATTAAGCCTGTATCTATACAACTTATGTATTCAATTCTGAACACACAAATAGCAAGAATAATATCATATGGACAAATCTTCCATACAGTTATGCCAGAGTCTTCCCTGTTAATGCTTGAATGCATTACCTGGCTGAAAATCTATACAAAATTATAGGGATGGATTTACCTGGATATAAATTGTTTTTAAATAAATAGACCTTTCTACAACTTTGTGTCAGCCATTCTAAATCCCACTGAAGCTCCTTGAACATTTAACCCTCTATTGCCTTAGATACAAACCCTTGGGACCTGCCTGTGCCGCGAGATCTTAAGCGTGATCGCTTTGCACCTCCCCCCACCAGCAGGAATCCCGGCAGAGTACTCATTGCAGCTTAGCGCGAACATTGGTTGCTGTGTGTTAAAATGCACATTGACTTTGGCACATGTGGTCTTTAGTGTTAGATTTACTGCTCTCATCAGGAATCATATAGCTACACTTAGCGGCTTTGTATATAGTTGCCTTTTGTACATAGTTTATTATGTTCGCTGTTAAGAAACCTGTTTAATGTAAACCTGTTTAATGTATTGCCCTGTCTACATAGTTTATTATGTTCGCCGTTTAAGAAACCTGTTTAATGTAAACCTGTTTAATGTATTGCCCTGTTCATTGTAAGCACTGATCAATGTTGTGAAGTGTAATTTCTGTTCACTGTAAACCGCGCTGATGTCGAATAGCGCGGTATAAAAGAAACTTTAAATAAATAAATAAATAAATAAATTGTGTTAATGCTGTTGACACAAGCAATTAGTAAATAGATCCCACTGTGTAAAATGGGACCTGCAGTAGCATCTTTTAGCAAATCTAGTCCTTACAGGCTGATGCAGAAAGCCGGCGCTAGACCCGCACTGGATCGATTTTTTATGTTCCCAATGATGCACACATTTTAACGTACAATTCAGAAAGAATAGGGTATGCAAATAAAGCTGCGGTAACCGTGCGCATGCAAATAAGCCACTACAGCATTAAATTGGAAGAGCAAACCAAACACATGCGCACAAGAAGTATGCGCTAGTTTGACTTGCTCTCTGGGCACCGTGTGGCTAATTTGCATAGCAGCCCTGACAGTATTTTGATGGCATCGGGAAAAGCCCCTGATGCCCTCAAAGTACTGTCGGAGGCCGGTGCCCAACAAAAGAGAATCCTTGGTGGCCCAGCAGCCCTGATCCCCCCTCCCCCAACAGTATTTTGATGGCATCAGGGATGATCATGGCATTGGGAAAAGTCCCCAATGCCATCAAAACACTGTTGGGGGCTGGTGCCCCGACAGAAAGTAAGTACCTTGTGGTCTAGTGGCCCCTGTACCCCAACTCCAAAGAAAAATAAAATAAAAATCACCTTGTGATCTAGCCGCCCCCGTACCCCCCCCACCCCCACTTAAATACTATAACCTGGTGGTCTAGTGGCCCCTGTACCCTACACCCCCACCCCCAAGTAAAATAAAATAAAAATCACTTGGTGGTCTAGTGGCCTCTTTACCCCTTCCACCCCAAGTAAAATAAAATAAAAATTACCTGGTGGTCTAGTGGCCCCTGTACCCCCTACCCCCAAGTAAAATAAAATAAAATAAAAATCACCTGGTGGTCTAGTGGCCTGTAAATCCAAACCCCCACCCTGTACCTTAAAATAGGCTACGTGTTCCCGCTCTGGACCATCATCTTGTAAAATGGCGGCACCTGGCCCCTCATGGTGCATCCTGGGATGCACTGGGTGAGGTCAGACTGCCATATAAGGCTTTATATGGCAGTCTAACCCCACCCACTACATCCCAGGATGCACCGTGTGGGCCAGGTGCCGCCATTTTACAAGATAGTGGACCACAGTGGGAGTGCGTAAGCAGTGCTCCTGCCTATTTTAAGGTACCGGGAGGGTTGGATTTAGGGGTCGCTAGACCACCAGGTGATTTTTAATTTATCTTATTTTACTTGGGGTGGGAAGTACAGGGGCCACTAGACCACCAGGTTGCATTCTTTTAGCAGAGGTGGGGGGTACAGGGGCTGCTAGACCACCAGGTGATTTTAG
The DNA here is from genome assembly GCA_033557465.1 of Ichthyophis bannanicus. Taxonomy (NCBI): domain Eukaryota; kingdom Metazoa; phylum Chordata; class Amphibia; order Gymnophiona; family Ichthyophiidae; genus Ichthyophis; species Ichthyophis bannanicus. Next base: position 452,192,198 of record CM066037.1, read on the forward strand.
TTTTATTTTATTGCACTTGGGGTGGGGGTGGGGGTACAGGGGCCACCAGACCACCAGGTGCTTACTTCTGTCAGGGCACTGGCCCCCGACAGTGTTTTGATGGCATCAGAGGCTTTTGCCAATGCCGCAATCGTCACTGATGCCATCAAAATACTGGGGGGGGGGGGGGAACAGGGCCACTGGGCCACCAGAGAATGGCACCCAACAGTGTTTTGATGGCATTGGGGGCTTTGCCCAATGCCTGATCATCTGAGGAGAAGATGATCTAGGCATCCAGGAAAGCACCCAGTGCCATCAAAATACTGTCAGGGGCATGCATAAGAGGTTTAAGTCACTTCAGACTCTGTAGTAAAAGTTTTGGTGCTATGGCTGGTTGCAAAATCTTCTATGCCTTTCTCTACATCGGGTGTAGTAATGATTTGCATAACAGATCAATATGTGCAGCTGATTAAAATACATTAAAATAGATTTAAATACGCGTGACGTTAATTGGGCATTAGCTTTTCCATCGGTGTTTATGTCTGTTTTCTGCTGGGACTTCTGGAAATTGATGAGGAATCCCAGCGTCGGCAACAACGATACGATGTCCCTCACCGCTCTGCGAGCTCTGTCTCGCGAAGGTGCCGAGATGAGCCAGTCATCGAGGTATGGGAAGATGCAAATTCCTGTTCTCCGTAGATGGGCCGCCGCCATGGCTACGCATTTTGTGAAAACCCTTGGTGCCGGGGAGAGGACAAAAGGGAGTACACGGTACTGGTAGTGTTGGTCCGCGAAGCGGAAACGCAGGAACTGTCTGTGCAAGCAGTGGATGGGAATGTGGGCGTAGGCATCTTGGAGGTCCAGCAAGCCCAGCCAGTGGTGAGGTTGTAGTAGCGGTAGGATGGATCCCAGTGAGTACATCCGGAAAACTGAGCCAGGTAGGGGCAGGCTATTGGAGAGCACTCCGTCCTTGGCACCGTCGGATGATGTCACCAGGTGTGGCTGTCGCATCCTGCTAGTCCAGGGAGAATAGCAACAGAGTGGACACAGGGTCTTTAGGAGCTCAACAGGGTCAAAAATGCAAAGGGAAAGCCAGAACCTAATATAAATGCACAAAGTCTGGGGGAAAAAGGAAAGCGGAAAGGGGTCTATTTTCTTCTCCCATGCTCCTCCTACCCATTTCTGGATGCTGGACATTTGGCAGTCATGGTCCCACCATGATGCCTGTCACCTTTACTTGGCAAAGAAAAAAAATGCAAAGGTTTGTCATTGTCTTCTGCTGCTCACAGCACGTGGTCTTCCCTGATCCTGTGGAAGAAATAGAATATTATTTTCACTCAGAGAGCAAGGGGTTAAGACTTTCTCCTAGCTTTGACCCTAAGTGGGGGGGGGGGGAGGGGTGGAGGGATGGGAAAGTTGCCTACAAACACACATCAATAGTGAGTACCTGACTTGTAATCTGAGTTGTTAGTTTTCCCATAGACAGACTACTACCACCCTCTCCTTGTGCTCTGTAAATATATCTCTACCAGGTGTATTGTTCTTCTATTCTACTTTTATATTTAACTTTATTTTTCAAATGAAGATCTAATTGCAACAGGATATGGTTTCAGGGGGGAAATGCCCTGCCCTTTACCCTAACTTGCTAGAGCACTGAAGAGAACAAAGGCAAGAAGACTGTTTTCACAAACATTGCCTGACAACATAGATTTTAAGGCAGACATGGGAGGGAAGGACTGCAACTATCAACCTTCAAAGTTTAATACAGAAAATTTTCTTTGTGAAAGCAGCATCACCCTACTAGGGGAAGACAACCAATTAATCCATATCTGAAGAGAAAACATAAGAAAAGGTATGTGGAATGCATACAGAGATGGCATGAAAGAACTAATTTAAACAGTAGTAAACTGTGCAGTCTGTATGTAATCAGACTGCAAGAATAACATGGCATATAAGAGCATACATACTCCGTACTAGAAAGTGCAGGCCAGTAAGTGCAGCCCTTCTGATTCCTATTGTGCTTTGATTAATGCGTCATATTGATTAAGGCCAGGCCAGAATCTGAATTCACACTAAGCATTTGTAAAAGGGAAACTAATTAATGATCACAACTGCAGAAGAGAAACAAAAGGTGGGGAGAGACAGAAACTGGCAACAGCCCTTAGCACCCTAGAAGAAACAAAAGGGAAAGCAGAACCCAGCATGTGCTTTTGAGGCAAAGAGCTAAACAGGGAGAGACTGCTCAGTCTGGAAAAATGAGCAATGCATGAGTGTGGGAGGGAAAGCAAAAGATAGGCTAGGCAACTAGCAACTAAATCAGACAGCAACACTAAGACATTATGGAGATGCAATTTTAAAGTTGCACTGACAGGCTGGTGCATTAATTCAGGGGCCACAAGCCACATGAATAGTCATAAGGGATTTTTCGTTGAAATTTGCTACAGCAGAATAAGAAAGGGCCTGATATTTATTTATTTATACATTTTATTTTATTTAACAGGTTTTTTATACCGCTTTGTCATTTAGTCAAAGCGGTTTACATTGTAACTTAAACTTGGTAATGTACATTAAACAGGGACATTGATAACTTGGATTCTTCTGAGGCAATGGAGGGTTAAGTTAAAAAGAAAAGCTGAGCTTCTAAATTTAGGCCTCTAAGTTAAGTTCCTAAATTTATGCCCTATTTTCAGCCACACTTAGGAGCCTAAGATTTCAGTTGAAAATCATCCCAATTTAGGAGATTAAAATATATGCAGCTAAATTTAGGCCTGCCATTCATTTTCCTACATTTATGAGCCTAGTTTAGGTACCTACTGCTGAAAACTAGTGCTAAGCGCCTAACTTTCTTTCCCCACCCCAAATCCACCCCCATTGCCAACCACTTTTTATGTTGCTAAATGTAGGAGTTTAGTGAGATTTTAAGAAAATATTTAAGTACTTAACACTAGAAAATTTTCAAAGAGGCCAAGGTAGTAGCATAACTCTCAAAGTTAGGAGCATAAATCCTTTGAATATCAGACCCACAGTTTTCCTTGCAGACAAGAAAGACATTGCTGTAAACTGAACAGGACAGGAGTAGCTGAACTGTACCATAACTGCTGAAAACAAGCAGAAAATACTCATGAAAAGGAACTATATGCATCAGACCTAAGAAGATGCCTTTTTTCAAGGAAGAACCTGACCAGCGACACCTTTAGCGTGCATTTCCATAGGAATGTGTGCACAGTTCAGAGGGGAACAGACATCCTAGTAGAAGGAATTGCATATAACCCAGTGGTTCCCAAAATCCTGGAGGCTCCCCAGCCAGCTGGGTTTTCAGGATATCCACAATGAACATGCAAGAGAGAGATTTGCATACAATAGAGGCAGTGTATGCCGATTTCTCTCATAAAATATTCATAGTAGATATCCTGTCCCCCCAGGACAGGTTTGAAACCACTGATATAACCTTTTCAGGCTCATCAGGGGAGATGAGAGTTAAAGCAGCTACTCATCACCCTTCCCAGAACCGTTTTCACATGTGACACAGGTGCCAAGGACACAGAAACCCAGACACAATAAAGGAAATACCAAACAAAAGTTGAAATGTTCTGTCTGGCCATATACCTTCAAAACAGACAATCATAATCATTACTGAATCAGCGAATCAGATACCAACACTTGCTTTGCCTTCAGAGACCTGTCCGGGCTGTAGGCAGGGTACTGAGCTTGGACATCCTTTCATTCTAGGCAGAGTTCTTCTTTCTCTCCTCAGGCATATAAAAGTATAAAAAATATGCTGTCAATTTTTGGGGCCCAGATAAGCAGGAAAAAAACCACAGTTACAGAAAGTACAGGGAGAGACATAAAATATGCAAAATACATCCAGGAACATTTTGCAAGCACAAAAGCATTACCGTACAATATTGTCCATGTTCTTGAGACAAGATAACAATACCTATATAAAACACTAGGGGTCGATTCCCCAATTATTTTAGCAAGGATCTGACAGCAGATTAGGAGATATCCCCATGCATCATGACAATGACATGCACATGCTACATCAAAGCCAAAGCAACACACGCATCGTGACCTAAAGCCAGCTAGAAGAGAGAAAGTCATCCACTGAAGTTAATCCACAGTGAGGTGTTCAGACCAATGAAGGCAGTGACCTTCACTGACAACTGCTCCAGATATACTAGGATTTATCCACCAGAAGTGGAGGAGTAAAGTAATACTTAAAACAGTAGGCTGACAACCAGGAAAGCCAAGTTCGAATCCCCTGATGCTCCTTGTGATCTTGAATAAGTCACTTAACCCTCCATTGCCTCATATACAAACTTATGGGCTGATGCAGAAAAGCTTAGCATGGCATTTCCCGCGCTAGGCTTGCTTTCCGATGCAGGAAGCAAGCTAGTACCATAAAAACGCCAAAATAACAACTGCACTAAGTTGCAGTTCTCTTGGCATGCAAATCGCTGCATAAGTAATTACGCTTGATGTAAAAAAACTGCACTGAAACGTAGCACAGCTTCTTACACTGTTTTTTAACGCTGGATCTTCACGCCAGCTTTGGGCAGGCATAAAGATCCAGCCGGGAGAAAAAGTATCATCTGAGGTCAAGTTTGACACTTGTTCTAAAAGGATCAAGGCACCAGGGAAAGCCCTTGATGCCATGGGCATACTGTTGGTGGGCCGGTGCCCTCCAGACACCAACTCCCCAACAGAAACCAAATCCTAAGTGGTCCAGCGGCCCTGATCCCTCTACCCATCAAGTAACAACAAAATTCCCCAGTGGCCCAGCAGCCCCAATCCCCCCCTCACCCAAACAGAAAGAATTCCTGGAGGCCCAACAGTCACAAACCCCCCTCCCCATACAAAAAAAAAATTCCTGGTGGCTCAGTGACTCCCAAACCCCTCCACACACCTCCCAGTATCTTTAATCTGGGGCGGGAGTGTTGCCCACATGCTCCTGCCCCTGCGCCACCATCTTGAAAAATGGCAGCACCTTGCAACATGCGGTGAACCCTGGGATGCACTGGGCGGAGTCAGACTGTCATATAAGGCACAAAATGCCTTATATGGCAGAGTGCTCCACCCATGTTGCATCCTGGGATGCATGAGCTGTCCCAGGATGCAACAGGGGTCACTCTACCATATAAGGCTTTTTTTTTTGCCTGATATGGCAGTCTGACCCCACTAGGTGCATCCTGCAATGAGCCATGCAAGGTCAGGTGCAGTCATTTATCAAGATGGCAGCACAGGGGCGGGAGAATGTGGACAATGCTCCCACCCCAGATTAAAGGTGTCGGAAGGGGGATGAAGTGGTTTGGGGGCCACCGGGCCACCAGGGATTTTTTTGTTTTGTTTGGGGGAGTTCAGGGCTGCTGGCCAACCAGGAATTTTTTTGTTTGGGTTGGAGGCCACCGAGGATTGTTTTATTCAGTGGGTGGGGGAATCGTAGCCGCTGGGCCACCAAGGACTTGGTTTCTGATGGGGGCATTGTTCAGGGGGGCATTGGCCCAAAAGTGTGCTGATGACATTGAGGGCTTTTCCTGATGCCTAGGTCATCTGAGATGAAGTGTCAAACTTCACCTCAGATGGCCCTGTTTCTCCAGGACAGCATGCCAAACTTGCGCCGACTTCTGTGCGCATGTGTTTGGCCTGCTCTCCCAATTTAATGCTGACTTTTTGCGCACTGGGTAATTTGCATATTGCATTCCAGCGCAGAGTCAGCGTTAAAGTCGTGCTATGAAAACCTGTGCTACAGCTTTAAGCACTGGGCTCTAGCACGGGGTTTCTGCATTGGCCTGTTAGATTGTAAATTTTCTATGGACAGGAAATACCCACAGTACTTGAATGAACTTCTGAGAAAAAGTATTTGCTACATCCAATTTCCCTTTCCCTTTATCTCATGAAGAACTAGAGAATAGGAGTTCTTGGCAGTTACAAGCAACCTGTTCCAGTACAGACCTAAGACGATGGAGCAGTAAACATAAGCATGGAAGCACAAGAGTACTTCAAGCAATGTGGGTCATTGAACTCCAGACCACTACAACTTATACGGTAGAAAAGCAACAAAGTGGAAGAAAAGAAGAACCACACGGGTGGAAAACACTAGACACCAACTTTCACATTCTGCAGAGAGGCAAATTACCTGCAGAACCTTCTACTAAGAAGAGCAACTGAGGCCACACTGCACAAAGTATTAAACATAGAAACATAGAAATATGATGACAGAAAAAGACCACATGTCCTATCTAGTCTTTCCTTCTATATCAACTACAACAGTCCCCTTTTTACCTTTAGAGATCCTCTGTGTTTGTCCCATGCTTTTTTGAATTCAGTTACAGTCCTCATCTCTACCACCTCCACTGGGAGACTATTCCACGGATCCACTACTCTTTCCGTAAAGAAATATTTCCGCATATCACTCCTGAATCTATCTCCCTTCACCCTCATCCCATGTCCCCTCGTAGCAGAACTTGCTTTCAATTGAAAGAGGCTCTCTCCCTGAACATTTATGCCACGGAGGTATTTAAACATCTCAATCATATCACCTCTATCCCGCCTTTCCTCTAAGGTGCACATATTAAGATCCTTCAGTCTGTCCTCATATGCTTTATAATGAAGACCACTAATCATTTTAGTAGCCACCCTCTGCACCAACTCCATCCTGTTCACATCCTTTTGAAGGTGCGGTCTCCAGAATTGCACACTATACTCCAAATGAGGTCGCACCAAAGACTTATACAGAGGCATTATCACCTCCTTTTTTCTGCTAGCCATTCCTCTCCGTATGCACCCAAGCATCCTTCTAGCTTTTGCCGTCGCCTTTTCTACCTGTTTAGCTACTTTAAGATCATAAGACAACCACGCCTAGGTCCCGCTCTTCTTTAGTGGACAAAAGTACTTCACCCCCTATACTATATTGCTCCCTTGGATTGCTGCAGCCCAAATGCATGACCTTACATTTTTTAACATTAAATCCCAGCTGCCAAATTCTAGACCATTCTTCAAGCTTAGCTAGATCCCTCCTCATATTATCTACACCTTCCTGGGTCCACCTTTTTTCCCTTGCTTTTGACCTTCCCTCCCCCTTCGCTTAACTCTACTCACTTTGGTCTATGTTGTGCTCTTCTCCCCCTCTTTCCTGTCCAGACATTGTAATTTCTTTTTCTTTTCTTTTTCCTATTATTTTATAACTGTGTACTATGCTTGTTTTTATGCTTGTTTTTATGATTGTTTTTATGACTGTTTTTATATTGTAAACCGCTCTGGTTCCCCTAAAAGGGCGGTATATCAAGCTGAATAAAACATAAACATAAAACATAAACATATTGCAGATTTTGTTATCATCCGCAAAGAGGCAAACCTTACCCGACAGCCCTTCCGCTATATCACTAACAAGATGTTAAAAAGAATTGGACCAAGGACAGATCCCTGGGGCACACTACTGGTAACATCCTTCTCCTCAGCATGAGCTCCATTTACTTGTACTCTTTGTCGCCTCCCACCCAACCAATTTCTAACCCAAGCAATAACTTTAGGGTCCATCCCTAGGGTGCTCAGTTTGTTTATAAGTCGCCTGTGAGGAACAGTGTCAAAGGCTTTACTGAAATCTAAATACACCACATCTAGGGCTCTCCCTCAGTCCAACTCCCTGGTCACCCAGTCAAAGAAATCAATCAGATTTGTCTGACAAGACCTGCCTCTGGTGAATCCATGCTGCCTCGGATCCTGTAATCCGCTGGACTCCAGAAACCTCACTATTTTCTCTTGCAGCAGCGTTTCCAATAATTTATTCACCACTGAAGTTAAACTAACCGGCCTGTAGTTTTCAACCACATCCTTACTTCCGCTTTTGGGTAAAGGCATGACATGAGCCTCTTTCCAGTCTTTTGGCACCACTCCCGACTCCAACGAGACATTGAAAAGGTCAGTCAGTGGAGCTGCTAGAACGTCCCCAAGTTCCCTCAGTATTCTAGGGTGTATCCCATCCGGTCCCATCGCTTTGTCTACTTTAAGTTGAGCTAGTTTCTCATGAACACAGTCTTCTGAAAATTGTTCAAGATGTCCCTCGCTTCTGTTCCTATTTGTGGGTGTGTTCTGAGGTCCTGCTCCTGGTTCTTCATCTGTGAACACAGAACAAAAATATTTGTTAAGCAATTCCGCTTTATCCTTATCAGCTTCTGCATATTCCTCCCCTGCACCCTTGAGTCTAACAATACCACTTTTGCCCTTCCTCTTCTCACTAATATATCTGAAAAATGTCTTATCCCCCCATTTTATTGCATTGGCTATCTCCTCCTCCTTTTGAATCTTTGCCTTCTTGACTACTTTGCTAGCTTCTCTAAGCTTTTCCAAATATGCCTGTCTTCCTTTCTCTGTGATTTCTTGTCTTTCATGAAGGCCTCCCTCTTTTTCTTCACTTTTTCAGCTACTTCTTTTGAAAACCATAGCGGTCTCCTTTTCCTTTTACCTTTATTTACCATTTTAACAAAAAGGTTGGTTGCCCTTAAAATATCCCCTTTCAGTTTTGCCCACTGTTTTTTCTACATCCCCCAGCTGTTCCCATCCCACTAACGACTCCCTGAGGTATTGGCCCATCTTCGCAAAGTTAGTCTTCCTAAAGTCTAAGATCCTCACCTTTGAATGGATTCTAACAGCCCTAGTCCTAATACTGAACCACACCATCTGGTGATCACTGGATGCAAAATGATCTCCCACTACAACATCAGAAACACTTTCACCATTGGTAAGCACCAAGTCCGGTATGGCCCCTTCACGTGTGGGGTCTGTTACCAATTGCCTGAATAGTTCTCCCTGTAGAGAATCCAGGATCTCCTTACTTCTAGATGATACTGCAGCAGGAATGTGCCAGTCAACATTTGGCATATTGAAGTCTCCTATCAGTAGCACTTCCCCTTTCCTAGCAATGCTGCATATGTCTTCAATTGTATGAAACATAATGTAAGTCACCTGAAGATATTCGGCTGAAGGCCTAAGTACGTGTCTCAAACAAAGAGCACTGAAAATTCTGAAACATAACCATAAAGGGTATACTGGTTTCCAGGGTAGCGTTCTCCGAAATGCTTTCCGTTCCACGTGCAGGACCCAAAAGGCAGGCAGAGCTCCGGAGTCTCAATGCGTGGATGAGACAATGGTGCAGAGATGAGGGTTTTGGATTTGTTAGGAACTGGAGAACATTCTGGGGAAAGGAGGGGTTCTTCCGAAGGGATGGGCTTCACCTTAACCAGGATGGAACCAGGCTGCTGGCATTAACTTTTAAAAAGCAGATAGAGCAGCTTTTAAACTAGATAATAGGGGAAAGCCGACAGTCGCCCAAGAGCAGATGGTTCGGAAGAATGTATCCTTGAAGGATGCTACCAAAAGCAGAGAGGTTCCAAAAAAGAGTAAAGTAGCCCAAATGCCTTAGAGTATGGAGCAGATAGAGCTTAAAGATCCCAAATTACCCATGTCTACCAATAGCCAAATTAATATGAATAAAATACAGTCTCTAAAATGCTTGTATGCAAATGCTAGAAGTCTAAAAAAATAAGATGGGAGAGTTAGAATATGTATCACTAAATGAGAGGTTAGATATGATTGGAATATCAGAGACATGGTGGAAGGAGACAACCAGTGGGACACTGTGATACCTGGGTACAAACTATATCGTAATGATAGAGCTGATCAAATTGGTGGAGGGGTGCACTCTATGTTAGAGAGGGCATTGAGTCAGAAAGGATTAAAGTTTTGCAGAAAACAAAATTTGCTGTAGAATCTCTATGGATTGAAATTCCATGTAAAAAGGGGAAGGCGATGGCAGTGGGGGTGTACTATCGACCGCCTGGCCAGAATGAACAAATAATGATGAAATGCTCAAAGAAATCAAGGAAGCTAACCAAAGTTACAGCGCAGTAATAATAATGGGTGATTTCAATTACCCCGGTATCGAATGGGTCAGTGTCACGGCAGGACATGCTAGGGAGATAAAGTTCCTAGATGACATAAATGACTGCTTCTTGGAGCAGCTGGTTCATAATCTGACCAGACGGGAAGCCATATTAGACCTAGTCCTTAGTGGAACACCAGATCTAGTGCAAGAGATAAGGGTGTTGGGGCCACTTGGCAATAGTGATCATAGCATGATCGCCTTTGATTTAATTAGTGGAGGAGGGATAGTAAGGAAATCCACAGTACTACCTTTTAACTTTCGAAAGGGAGACTATGATAAAATTAGGAAAATAGTTAAGAAAAAACTAAAAGGAGCAGTTGCAAAGGTTAAAGACTTTCATCAAGCTTGGGTGTTGTTGAAAAATACTATCTTGGCAGCCCAGACCAGCTGTATTCCACGCTTTAAGAAAAGTGGAAGGAAGTCCAAAAAACTGCCAGCATGGTTTAAAGGTGAGGTCAGAGAGGCTGTTGATGCCAAAAAAGCATCTTTCAGGAAATGGAAAAAAGAGCCAAACGACGAAACCTGGAAACAGCACAAGCACTGGTAAGTCAAATGCAAGGCATTGATAATGCAGGCAAAGGAAGAATTTGAGAAGAAGCTTGCTGCGGAAGCAAAAACGCGAAATAAAGATTTTTTTCAAGTACATTCATAGCAAAAAACCTGTGAGAGAGTCAGTTGGTCCATTTAATGATAGAGGAGTTAAAGGGGCACTAAGAGGCGACAAGGCGATAGCGGAGAGACTGAATGAATTCTTTGCTTCGGTCTTTACTGAGGAAGATGTAGGGATGTTACCCATGACTGAAGTGGTATTTAAAGGTGCAAAAGAATTAAAGGAAATATTGATACATCGGGAAGATGTATTACAACTATTAGATAAACTGAAGAGTAGCAAATCACCTGGGCCAGATGATATACATCCAAGGGTGTTGAAAGAACTGAAATATGAAATTGCAGACCTGCTATTAGTAATCTGTGAACTATCATTAAAATAATTTCTAATACCTGAAGATTGGAGGATCGCCAATGTAACACCAATTTTTAAAAAGGGTTCCAGGGGTGATCCGGAAAACTACAGACCGGTGAGCCTCACGTCAGTACCGGAAAAAATGGTAGAAACCATCATGAAGAATAAAATTACTCAGCATGTAGATAGTCATGGCCTAATGGGAGACAGCCAACATGGCTTTAGACAAGGAAGATCTTGTCTTACTAATCTGTTATGTTTTTTTGAAAGTGTGAATAAACAGGTGGACAAAGGTGAGTCGGTTGATATAGTGTATCTGGACTTTCAGAAAGCCTTTGACAAGGTCCCTCATGAGAGACTTTTGGCAAAACTAAAGAGTCATGGGATAGGAGGCAGTGTACTACTGTGGATCAAGAACTGGTTAAAAGATAGAAAGCAGAGGGTTGAGCTAAATGGCCAATTTTCCCAATGGAGAAAGGTGAATAGTGGTGTACCCCAGGGATCTGTGCTGGGTCCGCTGCTTTTTGATATATTCATAAATGACCTCGAAAGTGGAATAACGAGTGAGTCAAATTTGCAGATGACACAAAACTATTTAAAGTTGTTAAAACCCAAGAGGATTGTGGAAAATTGCAAGAGGATCTTGATAAATTGGAAGACTGGGCATCAAAATGGCAGATCAAATTTAATGTGGACAAGTGCAAAGTTATGCACCTAGGGACGAACAACCCAAACTATGGTTACACGATGCAAGGTTCCACATTAGGAACCACCACCTAGGAAAAATATTTAGGCGTCATTGTGGATAACATGTTAAAACCCTCGGCCAAGTGTGCAGCAGCAGCCAAGAGAGCAAATAGAATGCTAGGTATCATATGGAAAGGAATGGAAATTAAACAAAAGATATTATAATGCCTCTATATCGTTCCATGGTGAGACCGCACCTTGAATATTGTGTGCAATTCTGGTTGCCATATCTTAAAAAGGATATAGCATTATTAGAAAAGGTTCAGAGAAGAGCCACCAAAATGGTAAAGGGGATGGAAAGATACTCCTATGAAGAAAGGCTAAAAAGGTTAGGGCTCTTTAACCTGGAAAAGAGACGGCTGAGGGGAGATATGATAGAAGTCTATAAATTAATGAACAGAGTGGAATGGGTAAACGTAGATCGATTGTTTATGTTATCAGAATATAGAAAGACTAGGGGACATGCAATGAAGCTACAGGGTAAACTATTTAAGACTAATAAAAGAAAATATTTTTTCACTCAACGTGTAATCAAGCTCTGGAATTTGTTACCGGAGGATGTAGTAAAGGCTGTTAGTGTAGCTGGGTTTAAAAAAGGTTTGGAGAAGTTCCTGGAGGAAAGGTCCATAAACCATTATTAAGAAGGGACCCAGGATATCAGTGCTTGACCCAGTACAAGCATTGCGGAACCTGTGTCTTTTGGGGAAACTGCTAGTTACGTATGACCTAGATTGGCCACTGTTGGAAACAGGATACTGGGCTTGATGGACCTTGGTCTGACCCAGTATGGCATATCTTATGTTCTTATGGTTGAATACAGCGAGCATAGTAATAATAATAAATATGGGCCTAATATTCAACTGTGCCAATTTTGGAAGGACTGCGTGTCTCGTTGGTGCATAGCCCTCCCCGCTGACCTCTAAACTGGATATTCAATGCCATGGCGATGGCATTGAAGATCCAGTGATCGCTGCAAAAGCTGAAAGCTGCCAATGCTAACTGGACAGCAACGATATTGGATGCTGCCTAGTTAGCGATCTGTGCCGTAAGATAGGCGAAGGTTTTCCAATATCACTGCTGCCAGGTTAGCGCATTCTCCATCTCCACTCCACCCTGGAATGCCCCTAACACACCCTGATGCTAACCGGATAGCATCAGGGGAGCAACCGGTACCAAAAAAGAGCAACAGGTACCTGCACACTAGACAGAGAACCAACCAGGGAGGTACACAAAGACTGGCGACAATTTGATTCAGGTGAAGAATCTTTTTATTGGGCCCCAATGCGTTTCGTCTAGAAAGCCTTCTTCAGGGGGTCTTGAAAAGAGAACACACCTCAAAAAGATAACAATGTAAACATTTAAAAATATAAATTAATAGAAAAATTATTAGAAATCATAAATTTAATAAAAACATTAATCATAAATATTAAAAACCCAAATATAAAACATATATAAGATATAGAGCCTTTAAATAAAATACAAAAGATAAACAACATCAAGGAATCATAAAAAATGATAAAAATATGGAATAACAAATTACATATTAATACAAATATAAATATTAATAATAAATATATACATTTTATATTTATTTATTTTATTTATTTAACACTTATTTATATACCGCAGCTTCCAGCGATCAGTTGCGGTGTACAATTAACAACAGTTAACAAAGCAGAGTTTGTTTACATAGAACATTGAACATTATAACTTATTACATAGAACATCTTAACTTGCATAATTCAGTGATTCAACAACTAATCAGGATATTTCAGCTATAACAGAGTGTGTAACAATTTAAATAGAAGTACTGTCTGTACCGCATTAGGCAGAACATACCAGTTGTAACTATATACAAGTAGGAGTATAAGGCATAGGAGTGGAGTGTTATTTATGTAAGTTTTGAATGTTATCCTTTATAGTAGGGTGTATTAGCTTGATATGGGTAGATTCATATTTAGCCTTTATCTAGGTTGAGTGGAGGGTTTTCCAAGGTATTATAGTGTTTATTAAATAGATACGTTTTCAATTTTTTTCTGAATTCCATTATCTCTGATAGTGATCATAAGTCTTCTGGTAACGAGTTCCAGATGGTTGGAGCTATATGGGAAAAGGCTCTGTTATTTGTTAATTTGTGGGTTTTTATGAATTCTTTTGGAATCTTTAGTTTGTTTGATTGTCCTTTTCTAAGAGTGGGCTTAGGTGGTTCTTTGCCTATTAGATTACATAATGTCTTCGGTGCCAAGTCGTTTAAGGCTTTGAATGTCGTTATTATTGTTTTGTATATTATCCTGCTTTGTATTGGTAACCAGTGAAGGGATGCTAGTATCGGTGTTATATGTTGGAGGGAGTTTATTTGTAATATAACTCTAGCTGTTGCATTTTGCGCAAGTTGGATTCTTCTGATGTTTTGTTTTGAGATGCCCATAAGTATTAAGTTGGCGAAATCGAAGTGGGGAGTTATGGTAGCCTGAGTTATATTAATGAAATCTTGTATAAATACAAGGGGGCGTAATTGTTTGAGGATTTTAAGTTTGAAGTAGATTTTCTTTATGGTATTTCTGATGTGGGTTTCCATTGTAAGGTGTGTGTCTAAGATGACACCTAGATATCTTATTTCATTTTTTATTTTAATTTCTTGGTTTTGTAGTGTTATGTGGGTTGGAGGCATATATGATTGGTTTTTTGTTACGATTAATACTTCGGTTTTTAGCATGGTTTATGTGGAGGTTTTGGGTTTTTAGCCAGATTGTGATTTCATTGTAACACTCTGATAGAAGTTGGATCGGTAGGTTAGGAATTGTGAAAGGTATGTACATCATAATATCATCCGCATAAAGGTGATATTGTACTCCAAATTTTTTAAAGATGTTGCAGACCGGCTTTATATAAATATTGAAAAGTAAGGCTGAAAGCGCTGAACCTTGTGGTAAACCTATTTCTTGTTTGTATGTGTTGGATGTTTGATTACCTATTCTTACATTTTGTGTTCTGTTATTTAAATATGAGGTGAACCATTTATGTACAGTAGAGTTTATGCCTATCTGTCTTAGGTTGTTGAGCATTATTGAGTGATGCACGCTATCAAAAGCTGCTGAGATGTCGATGAAAAGGAGGATGAACGCTTGGTTATGATTGTCAATTCCTTTTAGGAGTGTATCTATTAATACTGTTAGAAGTGTTTCTACTCCGTGGCGGGGTCGGAATCCATATTGTTGATCGTCAAGTGGGTAAGATAAATCTATAAATTCCTGTGTCTGTAATTGTACTACTTTTTCAATTATTTTGGCCATAAATGGTATGCTAGAGATGGGCCTGTATGATGTTGGAGATGTTTTGTCTAGTTTGCTGTTCTTTAGAATTGGGCGTATTTGTGCATGTTTAAGGAGAGGTGGAAGGTATCCTTGGGTTAGTGATAAGTTTACTATTGGGAGAATATATGATAGTAGAGTTGGTAGTGTATTTTTATCCACGATACTGGGCAAGGATCTAAATATGAAGTTGTGGTATTTAGGTCTGAGATGATAGTTTTTAATGACACTTTTGACATGGGGTAAAATTCTGACCATTCGTCTATAGATTGACAAGGGATGTTGTTATTGTCTGAGGGCATAGTAGGTTTTTTTGATTTGTTTTGATAGTGATTAGCTAAGGTTTATACTGAGATGTCTGTGATTTCGTTGCTAGAAGTTTGATCGTTATTGGTTAGGTTTCTGACGATAGAGAATAGCTCTCTAGGTCTATTATATGATTTTGATAAGGTTGCTGCGTAATAATTTTTCTTCGTGTTGTTTATTGTTTCCTTATATTTTGTTAGATGGTTATTATATATTTCCTTGTGTACAGACAACTTGGATTTCCGCCATTTCATTTCAAGTTTTCTTAGTTCTCTTTTCATTTGTCTTAGTGTGTTATTAAACCATGGTGAGCTGTTTGTTTTGGTATGTGTGGTCTTTTTATTTAGATGATTATTTTTGGCTGCGTTATTGATAGTCACATTCCAGTTGTTAACAGCATCATCCAAATTAGGTGTTGATAAGAAGTAGGGGATTGTTGAATCAAGGAAGTCTGTTTCATGAAATTTTCTATATTTTGAGGTGGGGCCATTTCTTGTGTAGTTTTTGACGTTAGGGATGGGATATGTAAGGTTTATTTTGATAATAAAATGATCAGACCAAGGTGTCTCTGTACATTCAATGGAATTTGAGTTAATTAGCTTGAAGAGTATCTCAGGTAGAAGAACCAAATCTAGTGTTCCTCCTTTGATATGCGTTGCTGTTTTAATTATTTGATGGTACTCTATGTCTGCTATAGTGTCTAGAAATAATTTAGAGTCTAGTGATGGAAGTGACGGCAGGTTAAAGTCACCTAGCATGATTACAGGATTTTGTTCAGTAGAAGAGTTAAGGAGTTCAATAAGAGAATCCAGGCCATCTGTTTTTTGATCTGGGGGTCTATAGATTAATTTTTATATGTTTTATATTTGTTTTTTAAAATTAGTGAATAATGATCTGTAGTAACAAAATATCAAAATAATGATTATTATTTTTCCACTCTCCCAGGGATTTTCCCATTCTGATATTAATAAACGGCTGAAAAAATAAGCAGAAAGGCTTGACCTCTTTCCTTTATTCAACTGTAGTGAGTGCAGTGCCCTGTACTAAAAGATATGTGGTCTCAGGAATTCTGCCAAAAATAGACGTAATCTGTTTAACAAATGACATCTCCTTTGAGTCACCATCTCTTTTTATCTCTTCTTAATTCATTTTCATGGAAACCTTAAAGCCGAGCACCAGCCTGTTGGCCAAAGAAGGGAATCGGAAAGAGATCTTTTTTTTTCTCCTTTGGAATTTTCTCTTAATGACTGCTATTCAGTCTCTTTCATCCAAGGCCTTAGGTTGGGATTGTGAAGTGTCCTTAATCATGATAAAAGCAGAAGCAGACTAAGGGCTTACAATAGGTAAAGAACTCTGCAGGAGTGGACAGAAAGAGCAAATAAAGACTGGAATAAAGAAAGAGAGGTATGTTTTTCTCTACCTAATTCATCCATATCCAGCTTTTATTATGTCATTCCAGTACATATTAATGCTAGAATTTCTATTGCAAAAATCATTAAAATTCCATTCATTCTGCTTCTGTTTTCTTACTTCTGAATAGTGATCATTTATGCCTGTTTTCCCTACTCTGTGGAAGATGTGAGATGATAGATATGATTTGAAAGGTCAAACCAATAGTTTCCAAAAATACCCTTGAAAATCCTGACATAGACCAAAATGAATGAAAAATGTCTTCACTTTGGGGGCCTTTTACTAAGGTGTGGTAAGTTTTTTACCCTTACTGTGCATATTGAGTAAACCTTAACGCATGATGAGTACAAAAGTTGTGCATTAACTGTTGAGGGTGTGGTTAGCATGTTCCCACCAGTTACTGCACTGAAAAGTCCCCTAATGCACAGCAGCGGCATTCGTAATTAACACGGGTGCACTTAATGCCAAACATTGAAGTGACATTAAGTACACCTGCACTAATTGCAACATTGACAATCAGCGCACTGTATGTGCCCCCATGCTAATCACAATGTGCAATCCATGCCCACTCTCCACCCTGAAATGTCCAGTCACCATTCCGTTGCATGATGTGCCATAATGTGGAACTTAGCAAATGGTAACTGTCATGCTGGTACAGTAACAGTGTGGGCCCGCAGTAACAGCATAGGCTCAGGGCCTGTGTTAACATTAGGGGGCATCCAGTGCCACCGCTGTCACCTCTCTTTGGGACCAGCAGTGGTAGCAATAGCCACAAAGAGCCTCATGGCACTTACCTTCAAGCTTCAGCACTGTGCGGCTGTTTTCTTCTGCTGCTTTCTGACGCCAACTTCCTGTGCAAACAGGAAGTCGGCATCGAGAGTCAGAAGCAAATGGCCCTGCAGCACCGAAGTTTGAAAGTAAGCAACATGGGTCTGTTTGTGGCTATTGCTGCCAGTCACGGAGAAGGGTGGAAGTGATGGCAATGAGTGCTGCGGGGAAGAGGGTGCAAGGGATAAGATTTACCTGGGGCACCTCATCTCCTTGCCCCAGCCCTGCATGGGCCCATGCTAACAGTTACTACATACTAATTTATCATTTTCTTTTATAGAACTTTATCATTTCAGTCAAAGTAGTTTACATTGTAACTTAAACTTGCTAATATACATTAAATAGGGACATTGATAACTTGGATTTTTCTGAGGCAAGGCTACAAGGAGTGCTAGTGGGAATCAAACCCTTAGCGCACTTTAATAAATGACCCCTTTATGAAGTTGTGATCTACGAGGAGCTGGAAGGACACATGATATCAGTCCCTTGATCACAATCAGACATGGGCGGAGAATGGAAACGGACTAGACAAGAACTTCCAAAGCTAGAGAATCGGAAATTTAGCTGGAAATCAAATATATTGGGACGTTTTTTGGGTACTGAAAACTAAGAAAATGCCAACTAAATGGAGAGCAGATACTGCATGATAACACCATTGTCATAGAATAAGCGTTAATAAATAGGGGCCTTAATGTTCATTTAACAGGGATCTGGGAGTGGTGTGTCTGGGATACCCCCAGTGTGTTATGGGCAGGAGAAGTCACATCTTCAGGGCCCTAACTGGATGACCAGGCACAACTAACACTTTACTCATATTCATTCAGTGTTCACCACAAAAAATAAATGCAATCTAAGTAGTGCTTTTTGTTTAAAAACACGTTACTGATAATTCCAGCAAAAATAGTAAAACATAGTGAAACATAGATAAATTAGCAAAACAAGAACCTGAATAGTATACCAAAGAATGGCGTAACTATAGATCTCTATTAGGCAGGTTTCCCTCTATTGCCTTTGGCTGCTGTAACCTGTCTGGATTATCTTCTTAGTTTTTCTAACACCCTCTCTGACAGAATAGTCTGACTCTTCCAAAGCTCTTCTCCTTTCTCGTCAAGACAGTAGACCACATATTTGGAATATAGCCAGGTACTTTGGAAGGTACCAGAACACAACTGTCCTGAAAAACACTTCCTGCAATAGATGCACCTAAAGGTACACAGATAACCGTTATCCAAAAATCTTATACTATATATAGCAAAAAGACTCTCAGGAATCCAAAATCTTAAATAAGCTGGTCTGTACCTCGGGAATTTGTGAAAATACTTAAGTCACAAAAATCCATCCAAGTCTCTGGGATGCACCTGGGTAAGGTCCCATTAGGCCTAAATGAACAAATCCTGAAGTTTCTGGGATGCATCCAAGTAAGGTCCCAAAAAGCTTCTTGCATACAGATTTTCCTCAATATCCTCTGGATACTAAGATACTCCAGACCTTCCTGGCCTGGAAATAATCTTCTTCCTTTCACAAATTGTAGGCCTAAGGTAAAGCCCCTTTAGGTTCAGGCTTATCCAGCCTAAGACACAGAGATATCCCTCGTGCTTCTTTAGCAGACTAAAAACAACCCACCCCCTTTAGACTCCTCAAGGCCTTTTATATTTCCTTTTAAAACCACCAAGAGGGAACACCTTCTTGAATAATATATACAAGCATATCTTCCATTACATCACTCTAGAACAGAGGTGTCAAACTCCAGTCCCAGAGGGCCACAAACTAATCAGATTTTCAGGATATCCCTAATGAATATGTATGAGATATACTTGAATAGAATTTGGGGCATTGTATGCAAATCTATCTCATACGTATTCATTAAGGACATTCTGAAAACCAAGCTTGTTTGTGGCCCTCCAGGGTGGGAGTTTGACAGCCATGTTCCAGAAACATAGATCAGAGATCCAGACTTTTAATTTAACTTTTTAATTTAACAGGGGCATTTATAACCTGCTTTTAGATTCAAGACAGGTAGGAAAAACATCTTAAAACATCATCCATTTTCATAAATTATCTAACACAGTGAATTACAAACTACTATAACAACAATACATTGTGCCACCCCTCAATGGTTAAAAACCAAAATTTTAACTGTTTTCTAAAGACCTCATAATTTCTCTCCTGGTCCGAAATCTACTCCATTCTTAGGGAACTTCCAGTTAAAGTTCTTTTACTAACGCTTTCTAATCTGCACTGCTTATTAGAAGAATATTTTGATTGAATATCAAATTCTGATCTTAAGGATTGTAATGGCAAATATTTTTCCATAAATTTATTCAGATAACCTGGGGCACTTCCCCAAATAATCTTATGTGTCATGGCTAACTGTTTAAATCTTACTCTCTTATCTATGGGTGGCCAATACAGATTTTTCAGGATTGGTAATACCCTGTCCTATCTCTGAGCTTTAACAATAATTTTAGCTGCCTCATTTTGTACTAACTGTAATCTTGAATTCTGTCCTTTAAATATATACCTTGATTGAATTCAAGATTCAAGATCCAAACCCAGTTATACCAGATTACAGTAATCCAGTAGGGTGATAACCATAGCCTGCATAATAGTTCTTAAGCTCTGTTTGGATAGATGAGCTCTAATCTGTCTGATTAAGCATAAATTTGCATATGCCATTTTGGTAACTTTAGTAACTTCTTTATCCACTGTTACGCTATAATCAAGAATTATCTCAAGACTTCTAACTAATGGCTCTAATTTTCTCAGCCAGTATAACATAAAGGATATTTAGGGCCCTGCAATACACCCCACCCCATCAAATTTGAGATTTAATTCTCAAAATTAATTCCTGAAGAATTTAATTCTTCAGAACTCAAATTGACAAAAATTACTGTAGATTGTCAGTCAATACATTTGGATTTGGTTTACTATGATCAATCAATTCATTACAAAATATAAGCCAAGCTATCCAAAATGATGATTTACTTTTAACCACAATTTGCTAACATTATAAGCATTGTCAAAACTTGCAAAATATCTTAAAGGTTACTAGCACATCATTTATGGTATTATTATTATTATCACAGACTGCCTAGCAACTGCCCTGCTCACCGGCATTTAAACCGCCGCTCCGGAGGCATGCCCGCGCCTTGCGGGCCCGCGCCTGACGGCCTCGCCAGAGGGCCCTTTGGCGTGGCCCTTAGGCGGGGTCCGTGGCGAAGGATTAAAATCATACAGAAATTGTGAGTCTATTTGTCATGCCTGTAGTTTGTGAAGGTAGTCTGCTGTTCTGTTTTTTCCTATCTTTGCTATCTCTTTGTCTATCTGTTTCTCTTACTCTGTCCTATCTTATTAATGGCGTTCTTTTCTTATTTTCCATAACAAATGTAGGATTGTAAACTGCTCTGATGCTTCTTGGCCTGAGCGGTATATCAAATGTAATAAACATAAACATTATTGGTAGATCTACTAATACCATAGCACGTGTCTTCATAAATAAAGCATAGAAGAATATCTGCACCATGTTGCATTACATAACTAGCAGATTGTACAGACAAGGCAAGCTGAACTTTTCAGAAAAAAAATAGGGCTTTAAGACATATCACTAATAGCAATGGCATTTTGTTAAACAGAATATGCAGAATAATCTAAGCACTGACAGCATGAGGGATTAATCACATTTTGCACTTAACCACAATATATTGAACTTTGTAGAATTGCAGCCCACAATGCCATGGCTGGTCCCATAAAGAGCATCTGTGGAGAAAGCACAGACTAGCAAGTGATAACTCAAGACAAACAGATAGGGAAAAGCCCATGAAGCACTCTGACACAGACAACCAATCTCTTCCTTTTGATCAGGATCTTCAGTGCCAACAGGGAAGGGGCTTAAAAACACAGTAGGAGGGGTTTCTCAACAAAATAGTCTTCACAGTTCCATCCTTTTGGATTACTCAAATAGAGTGCATGCTTCAGATGATATACAACTGCACATACTGGACCTTCAAGGTTGGTCTGAACTTGGGATGGCCCTCAGAAAAATCCTTCAACATTGGATCCAGGATTTCTTTCTGCAACCAGTGATCCCTGTTACTTCTGAGAAAATATAGTAAATCTACTGAAACATATGAGTTTGGATATGGATAGGACAAGGACAGTTCAACAACCTTGATGAGACTTTTGAGAATTCTTGCTGGAGGAACATAGCAGGTTGCTAGCATCTCTGAAAACCATTGACATGGACTGCTTTAAAGTCTTCTTCCATCTGGGGCAGTCAGGTTGCCATGAGTTGGTGTCAATATTGTATCTCCTTGTATTGGCCTCAGGATGTCCTTGAAGCACCTTTTCTGTCCTTTGAAATATATACCTTGATTGAACTGGGGAAATAAAACTTACATTAGGAGCTTAGGGTCAGATATTCAGATGAAATTGAAAGATTCCAATTTTAATGAGGAATGCAAATTCAGTAGCAATATTACAGAGTGTGAAGTCACATTGTAGGATTGAGGAGCATGTTTACTACCTCCATGCTGATAAAGCGCATGTGGATCACGTTACTAGTGTGGGACTGCAAGCTAATTGGAGGGGGTGGGGTACAGCTGTCCTCCTGCAGCTATCACGGTTCACCATGATAAACTGGCTGCAGGATCAAATAATGCCACCCACTGAGGTGGCATTCATTGCACCTGTGCTACTTGCGATGAGCGCAGGTAGCGTGGGCTACAAATGCCTACACTAGCTGCACCATGGTAGAAACACCCCCAGCCCACCCAGTCACTGCCTCAATGCACATTACTAAGGTAGCATGGGATTTTTAGCATAGCACCCCGTGCTGCTGGCTACCACATTTTGGTAAACATGCCTCTAAATATGATATAAAGGAGGGAAAACTTATCATTTTTTTCAGCTTGATAATTGCAAAGAATGTTACAGTAGCAAACTCCATTGTGACAAATCAACTCAAGTCAAGGGCTAGACAAGCTCCATTTCTAGTCTTTATGCCACTGAAAATCATTTTTGCAAGACAGTTTATAATTTGACAGGCACACACATATATATATATATATATATAATAATTTGCTGAAAAGTTCTGGATTTGAGAACAACTGCAAATGTACTGCAGAACTTGAGAAGTGTTCCTATGAGTCTTCTCCATGATTTTGCCCTATTCTAAATATATTGCAAAGCTGCATCCATTTGAAATGAATTGTTTCCATTGGGTTCTTTTTTAACAATAGAAAGATTTTGTTCTTCAAATGGCTTAACCATTAGTCAGCAGTTTCTCTTTCATTTGTGATTTTAATTTTGATTTAAAATGAAATAAAAGTAACAAATAAAAAACAAAACAAAGGGACTAGGATCCCCCTCTTCCCTGCTGAAAAATAACAGCACTGCCAACGTTTAATAAAGCACCCTGGATCTTCCTCTTTCTCTCCCATCTTATTCCATTCGTAGGTTCCAGAAGTCCAAATAGGGCTGAAGTAATCCCCATTCACTCCTACCCCACCAGATCAAAATTTCAAAATGGTGCCATTGGGTCTTGAGGCTGATGCCATTTTGTTGTATGGACATACCTCCCTACTCTGTAAGACAAAATGGTGCCGACCTCAGAGCCCACTGGCACCATATTGAAATACTGACCTGGTGGGGCAGGAGCAATTGAAGATTGTTTCTGCCCCATTTGGACCCTGGGCAAGCTGCTAAGCTATAGGGGGAGTCTAAGAGAAGCCTGACCATGCCACACTGAGTACATCTGATCCTAAAACCTGAACAGGGTCAGGCCTTATTAATACTTAGATGGAATACCACCCTGGAATACCAGGTGCTTTAGACTTAGGGCCCAATTTTGTCCCAGACACAGATCTCCTTTGTATGTCCAAGCTGAGCTGCGCGTACAAAGGAGATCGCGAACAGGCATGTACGTGCAGGCCGGGACTGCGATTCAGTCCCGTCCTGCACGTACATGCCCTGCCCTACTAGCTCAGTCAGGGCATTTAAATGGAGCCGTGGCACCATAGCGTCATGTTGCCATTGCACTGCAGCTCCATTTAAAAGTTGCGATGTCGGCCACCTGCAAAACAAGTTAGTTCCCTGCAGCCCAACCCCCGATCCGGCATCCTAAGGCCAGGGTCGGGCTGTGGGGAATTAACTCTGGTTCCCCCAGCCCCATCCGTGCCCTGATGATGAAACCAAACAACTTCCCTGGCCATTTTGCCGTCCCTGGATGTACAGGGCCGACATTAGAATCAGCCCTGTACATCCAGGGCCAGCGACCGCCCATGGCCCGCCCACTCTCCGCTCCCAGCCCACCCACTCTCTGCCCCCGGCCCACTTCTTCCACGCCCCTGACTAACTTTCCTGCACAACCATGGTTCAGAATGACCCTGTTATTGTGTGGAAGAAAGGCCTATTAATCTACTTCCGGTTATACCTTGCCAAGAAAATCTAGGGGATAATCACAACATGGTCAACTATCCACAGGGTTGCCTGGAATCAACAGCATTTAACAACAACAAAGGGGGGCCTGGGAAGAGGATAGAGATTTTGGCTGCTTTTTTGAAAACAAAACAAATGAAAAGCTAATAATATTTTCAAAACAAAATTAAATGAAACAGAAAAATTTGTTCCAAAAGAAAGCACATCCATAACAGCTTCAGGAAAGGGGGAAGAGCCAAAAGCAACTACAGTGCAAGCTGAACAGTGGGTCCTAATACTCTGCCATTGGTGCTTTTAATCACTGTATCTTTATATCTGTATATATAACAATTATGGTGCCATCTCTAGTACTTCCTTTCACCATGGTTTTGTTCATTTTTGTGTAGTTAGGTTTTCTGATTCATATACTTTTCACTTATTTAGTAGTATTTACCTCACGTCTTTCCAACAAGCAATCTACAGTGTCACCACTCACCCTCCCAGAGGTAATTAGCATAGGTAGGGCAAGTGGGTAGTTGTGTTTCTTTGGTGGTAAAACTTAAAATGGAGGTGTAGAAAGGCCTCCTGGGTAATGTAGTCCACCAACCATGAAAATGAGTACACGTTGTGCACGAGTGGTTTAAGGAAATTAGGATTTATTTCCCCTCCCGGGGTTAGATGTTGAAGACCAAGAATAAGGACTATTTACAACGAAATTATACTTCCAGTGATAACAAAAATATTGCTTACTTTCAGCTGTTATACAAAACCAAAACAATAAACAGTTCCTTCCAAAATGTTTCTTTTGGCTGTTTCTTTCTCCTTAGTAAAAGCCAATATATTCAGCACAGAGACTGCACATTATCCGCCACCATATAAGAACAGTCCATCATATATTCTGACTCAGGAGGTTGATATGGGTCCCAGTGCATACAGTCAGTTTCTTCCTGGAAACCTTTTAGAACAGGTTCTTCTCTTTGCCAGGCAAACTGTTCTCTTTCACTCACAGGGTTTCCTTCCCCCAACCTGCTTGGTGAGTCTAAATGCTTGCTCTCAGGTGCAAACAGCTCTCTGTAGTTAAAGGGTAATACGTTTCCCTCTTCAGCTTTATAACATGGAATTCTTCCTTTGCTTTTAACACTACTTCCTCTCAGGATTCTCCCTTGGCTACCACACGGAAAACAAAACTCCTCTCCCCCTTCTGATATATATTTATAATCAGGGAAATTGACTTTACCTGGAGTCTGCCTTTTGTGAACCCAGCGTGGCTGTCTTTTCTCTGCTTTTCAGCATAAATGTCCTTGCTTCCTGAGCAATAGAAATCCTCTGTGCCTCCTATGTTTAAGCACTGCTCCCTGTGTCCTGGACCTGAATGTCCTACACAGCTCTTGTCCTTTGAAGAGTATCTCCAACTAGGATTGGGATTTCTTTTACCTTTTCCCACGCTTGCTGTATCTCTCTCCGTGTCGGAGACTGAGCTTCCATCTGAGACTCTCCCCTTGTCTCTGCTCGTATCTTTGCCCGTGTCTGTGTCTGTCTCCCTCATATATTTTACTAGAGGGTTTTTATCTAGCTTCCTTCCCCCGTTGTATTGAGCCACACTCCCCCCAGGTGTTCACAGTTCCCTGATGAGGTAGGAGCTAGCTCAGGGGATGGGCGTTCCCTAGCCCTCTGTGACGAGGTTTGTTTATGGTTTCCATGCCAACCCTCCATGCTTGACTCAGCACTGACAGCTTTGGTTTCATTTTCCACAGAAACCTCTGTTTCCATCGGTTCTGAACCTTGCACTTCACGACAACAGTCAGGTACAGTAGGTATTTCCCTGTCCCTGGAGGGCTTACTATCTAAGTTCATACTTGAAACAAAGGAGGGTTAAGCAGTGGCATAGCTTCAAATTTGCTGAGAGCCCCTCATGATGATAATGATGACAACAGCAGCCCCAAGAAGAGAAGACGGCAACTTTCCCCTCCCGTCCCTCCCTCCCCCCCAAAAAAAAACTTTAAAGGAAAAACAGACGGCCAGCAAACTTTATATTTACAATAAAGAAGTTTGCCCTGCAGCCTCCTGCTGCATCTCTGTTGTACTATTCCACGGCAGTCAGAGAAACAAATCCTGCTGCCGGGCCAAAGTCTCGGGTATTGGGAGATTTTGGCCCCAAAGTAGAGATGATGTTCCGGGCCTCGAACTGTCAGGAAAAAGCACTTTACATCTAGAAAGCAATTAAATAATTATGTTTAGATTTCATTGTAATTGTCTTTCAAACAATAATGTCCCAGAGAGAGAAAGAATAACGCAAGGTTAGTGATACAGCTTACACTCACCCTGACTTTCAAGTAATGGAATGTCTAATGTTTGTAGGAAACCACATGAAAAGACCTAATTCATCAAGATTTTCCCATAAACACAGAACAGGAAAAGAGCCATAGTGTGTCAAGCTGCCTCTGGTCTATTTGTTCCCCTTTCAAAAGAGTAGTAGTGCGTTAACTTGTTTGATTATATGGTGGTGTAAATTCTCGGGATGGATCCTATTTGTTTATTACATCACCAGTAGCAAAATTCTGGAGGGGACTGGTTAAACTAATCCAGCTGGCAAACAGCAGGAACAAGACAGCATGTAAATTAGAAACTTCAGGGCACATAAACAGGGAGCAGGCAGAATTGTTTTATATAAAGTTTGCATGTTACTAAAACACCTGGGCTATTGAACAGGCAGCCTGGATCTGTTTGAGAAACAGAATAAGCATTAAGACTAAATCTAAAGGAGAGATGAAAGACGGCTTATTTCAGGTCAATCAAACACTTTTGTTATTTATTCGTCATCAGAAGACAGGTAATTTCATAACAAGGTGTCTATGTGAAATGTCCAAAACGTCACCTATATATGCTTGTTTTAGAAAAGTGCCTATGTGCCTTTATAAAATGGGTTTCCAGAACTATCCTTAATAGCAGACAAATTCTCTGGAACAAGTTTGAAGGTGTAAATTTGTAAAATGCATATGTACATCACAGTTCCACCCAAACTATAGCCCTGGGAATGTCAACAGACAGATCATGTAAAAGAAGAATCAGTTTTGTGGTGCA
The DNA here is from genome assembly GCA_033557465.1 of Ichthyophis bannanicus. NCBI lineage: Eukaryota > Metazoa > Chordata > Amphibia > Gymnophiona > Ichthyophiidae > Ichthyophis > Ichthyophis bannanicus. The sequence continues at coordinate 452,219,178 of CM066037.1, forward strand.
CCTATTTTTAATGGGCGAAATTTGAAATTGATGAAATTTGAAGACATTTTCCATATGTAAAATAGGCTTTATATGTTCAAAAAGCTTTAGAAGATAACCCTTGTAATGTGGTTTAATATTACATGTAGGACATGGACAGGGGCGGCTCAAGGCAATCTGCTGCCTGAGGCGAAGAATGAGATGGCGCCCCCCCCTTAGAGGGGGCGGGGCTTTTTCAGAGCTCCAATCAGGGATCAAACCAAAAAGCCGATTAGATTATATGGAGGAAATGCAAGATGTTTGCACACAGGGCCGTACCGAGCTGCAATCACACCCTGTGCGACTTGCAGCTCAGGCATGCGCCCCCTCCTCCTACCATACCTCCGTCCAGCACTGCCTGCTCTTTCCCTGCTGCTGCCGCCCTCTGTTTTTCTGAAGGCCAAGTGAGGCGGTCTTTTGGGGACAATTTTTGCCACCCCCAAAAGGTTGCCGCCTGAGGCTACCGCCTCACTTAGTCTCATTATAGAGCCACCCCTGGACATGGAAATATATGTGATATAGCATCATTTTTAATTGTTTTAACACTGCAAACACAAATTTTACTGGTTTTTAAAAGCTGCTTCATTCTTTTGCAGACTTGACAGTTTTCTTCTTTTTTCTTTTTTTTGCAGCTCTGTTGGAACCAGGTGCCATAAGCCTTCATTCCCATTACCTGGAGAGTTTATTTATTTATTTTATTTTATTTAACAAGTTTACTATACTGCTTTATCATTAGAATCAAAGCGGTTTACAGTATAACACATGAACAGAACAATTACAGAGAACTCATGTAACAAATATAGGTTGGGGTAACATGCAAGCGATGCTCAGGAGCATAACGTATTTACAATTGATGTATATAGGTATAGTTTTGAATAGGCATGTGTCATGAGGGGTATACTGAGTGTCCTCGCTGAACTGTTCAGAGAACAGGAAAGTTTTTAGATGTTTCCTGAAGTCTCTGATGTCTTTGGTTGTCCTTATTTTTTTCGGCAGTGAGTTCCAGATTGCGGGTGCGGCTAGTGAAAAAGCCCTCTTCGTTGTAGTCTTATTGGCTTTCGTATCTGAGCTGGGGGTTGGGATAGTTTCTCTAGTGTTTTGTCTCTTGGTTCTGAGCATAGCAGCGACTGTAGAGAACCAGCTGACATATTATTTCTAATCTTGAAAATGGTAAGTGCTGTTTTGTATTTGGCTCGTGAGGTGATTGGTAGCCAGTGTAGCTAACGTAGGAGAGGAGTTATGTGCTCATGCTTGGCTGATCCTGTGATGAAGCGGGCAGCGATGCTCTAGGCTAGTTGAAGTGCTTGGGTGGTTTGAGCTGGAAGTCCTTGGAGGAGGGAGTTACAGTAGTCCAAGATGGGGGTGATAAGTGTTCTTGACTTAGGAGGGGTTGTAGTCTGCGGATAATGGCTAATTTGTGGAATGCATTCTTGGAGGTTTTGCTAATGTGAGCTTGTAGATTTAAGAATTGGTCAAGAGTGACATCTAGGTAGCGAACCTCCTCTTTTACTGGAATCAGCATGTCCTCTAGGGGGGATAAAGGATGCATTACATGAGATAAATAGTGCTTCAGATTTTTTGAAGTTGACTTGTAGGTTGTTAGAAGAGAGACAGTTTTTCATTTTCTGTAGACAATTCGTAATTGCTGTATAGTCTGGTGTGTTGAGGTGGATTGGTGAGTAGATCATGATGTCATCTGCATAAATGGCATAGAATATCTTGTGCTTTTTGAAGATATTGCAGACTGGCTGTATATAGATGTTGAAGAGGAGAGCAGACAGGAAGGACCCTTGCGGGACTCCCTGTGTGGTGTTAATTGGAGTTTATCCTTTAATTTGTAACCTTTTACCATACTTTATTTGGGCCAATGCAGTGGCTATCTTGGGCTGGAATGCATATAGCCTAGCTTCCTTCAAGGGCTAACAACAACAAGCCCCTTATTAACTTTCTAGATGTCACTCCATGCAATGGGAAAAACTCCTTCTGCCTTTGCAGCATCCCTGGCTTCAGTCCAGGGATTAAACTGGGAATCTTCTGGATAGCAAATGCACAGCACTTAGCAATGTGAGCCATCGGGCTGCCCTTGAACTATGAACACAGTCTGTTCAAGTCTCACTGCATTCCCTATGACAAACTAGCACAATTTGTCATCCTTCCATGTCCTCCCCTCCCCCCACCCCCCCCCGACAGTAGTTCTTAACTTCGAAAATTATAAAACTCTACTGACCTCCAGCAACCTAGCTCTCACCAGGTTTGGTTGAGCAAAGTGCAGCTGTTCAAAATTGCAAGAGATGATGTAAATGCAGAAACTGCAATAAACAGACAGTTGGCTAAGGCTCTTCGATCTCCTTTTGTCTTGAGTCAAGATTTAAATATATTAAGCCACTCTTAAGTATCATAATTAGGATCTAGAGTCCCATTGCAGGTGCAGGTTTCTACAAGTAATGACAGTAGTGAATAAAGCAGCAACTGTAATAGAAAAACAAATAATTTAGCCAGTTTAATTGGCAGTTATACATGCAAAATAGTCAGAAAATGCCAGGGATCTCAATTCCTGTGAGCAATAGAGACAAGGTATGAGGTATGTGCTTGATGTCACCATCCCAAAGGGAGGCATCAAAGAAGGAGTTGGGTTCCAGAAAAGACCCTTTCCTCTCTGCTCTTCCTGCAAGATGCCAGGGGTCAGGAGGAGCACTTAGGTTCTGGGGAATTAATTCTGAGGGTCATAGAAGCACAGGGTGTTGTAAGAAGAGGTTCCCCCTTGACGAGTGTGTAATTCAGTGTTAGACCCTCCTTACAGCAAGCCCTGGAGAAGTGGTTCAGAGAGATCACCAGAGAAGAGGGCATATTACTTACTGCAGGAGCCATTTTATGCAATAGGACCTATTTAATAATAATACACATTAACGCCCTTAGTACACACTATGATGTTAGTGCACTTTAGCGACTCTAGTCCTTCATTGGATGGTTATTGTCTAAGGGCCAAAGAAGAAGTCTGAAAGTCTACAGGAGCCATGAGGTTTGCTACGCAGATGTTCCTACAGCAGGGATTCTCAGCCCAGTTTTGGGACACTAGCCAGTCATGTTTCCAGGATAACCACAATGAAAGTGCATGGGAATATCCCAGCTATACATAGAAAGGCACATTTTAGAAATGCTGTCTAGGTGCAATCTAGGATATGCAGGTCAAAACATAGGGGAAAAGGCTGGCCACATGCAATTTGCAACCCGATTTCAGAAACTTGAATGTGCCTGAAATGGATGGCAGCAATCACGGCCACATAGAGGTCCCTGTGATCAAATTTAGAACAGGGGCATCTGCCCCATGCTGCATACATGCCCCTGCCTGCTGTTTTGCAAGCGAAAACATGCATCGTCTATCACAATACCTCCTTCTCTATTCTCTCCAGGTATTTTGATGGCAAAACAAGAGCTTTTCTGATGCCTATTCATGCCCTAGAGCAGGAATAGACATTGATGGTACCATTGGTGGCCTTAGACCTGCTCACCATTTCCGAAATCAGGCATGCCCATATACTTTTTCTGGAACACTCCTGCCATGCCCCCACTACACTTTGACATGTTTGTTCTGGAGACTATCCATAAATCTGGCTTTCTAAAATGGCTTTGGGGATGTCTTCATGATTTACATAGCTATATGCCCATTTTTAGATGCCCAACTCATGAATAAGGCTTCTAAAATGACCCCCATAGCGAGCAGCAGTGATTTATTTATTTATTTAACATTTCTTATATACCGTCTTTCATGATATCAAGGCGGTTTACATTGAACAAACTGAAATTACATTGAACAGGGCATTATAACTTGGAGATAACTATTTTACAGGGAACATGGGCAATGGAGGGTTAAGTGGCTTGCCCAAGACCACAAGTGATCACTGTATACAGTATATACATTCAACCCTGTGACCTACCTGTATAGGGGCACAAAATATATGCATTTTCTAATGCTGCTGCTAGCATTTAAAAAGATGTGATCACTGCCTCGCTTGAATATTGACCCAATTGTGTTTTCATCTGGATGAGCTAATGTGAATTTCCATGAGAAGGATCCTCAAAGAGATTATTCCAACCTCTGCCCAGCACAGCCCTAGGGGCATGATGGCTGCTCCTGCCCCTGCCTCTCATCAGATCCCATGCTCAGTTACAAACATACAAAAACCACCATTTTGTTCTGATTCTATTCTAGTCTATAGGAGATAAGTAGTAATTAACATTTAGGAAGCTTCATCCAACTTAACCACTCATAAGACTGTCACAGTGGTGCTGGATAATCCTCAGCATTATACCAAAACATAAAAACAGCTTAAATAGTTGAACATTTGGCCATCTTCTAAAAATGTATAAAAATACAAGAAACGAAAACAGAGAAGAAAATAGAGAAGAAAATCAAGTTACAAAAGCTAACAGAATAAAAACAAAGGCAAGATGGTATTTTTAATCTTCTAACTATACTGATACTTTAAAGAGGGAAGGAAAAACAAGTTCCTCTTCTTATTTTGAGCCAGCAAACATGAACATTATTCAAATGTGACTCTCTGCCTCACTCTCTCCTTAACTAGGAGCAATGGGGCTACAGAGGCTCCTAGGTTCTTCCTGCAGGAGGGGGACCTGCTTGAAGGCCCTTAAGCTTTTGGGCTTGCTCAGTTGCCTCCAGTAGAACAAACCACAAAGGTTTCAGAGTTGTTCCAAAAACAAAATTTTACTGAAGTATGTGTGTGACAAAGTAAACACCTTCTCTTGGTAATATTCACAAATAGACAAACAGTCCCGGAAATGCAGTTCATCAGCAAAAGCTGTGTGGTTGCCGTGTTAGAACACTTCAGTGGTTGATAAATTAAAACAAAACATCAGCAAAAGAAGTCAGCAACAGGGATTTCCTCTGAATCCCAGACTTGAGACTTCTGTTAACAAAGGTGCTGATAGGTATTTAAAAGAATTAAGGCAAGACTAGAGAGGCTCGAGGCAATATCATCCTCTCCCAGCTCCCCCCAAAACTTTGATAATTAAATTTAAGAAACACATCAGCCCTTCTTTCCCCTCCCATCCCCAAGAATGAGCCCGTAACTGAGACCTTCCTGCCAGCCTTGCAGGGACAGTTTTAAAAACTGGCACCAATCACACTGGAAGAGCCAGAGATATCCCAAACTGGTTGATTCTTACATGACCAATAACGTGCTGCCAGATATTTATTTTTTGATCAAGGCATTCTCACCAGTTCCATTCCATTTTGAGAGATACTCTATTTTCACCACCTTATTTCATAAAACATGCACGCTCTTCCTTATTTTGGTAGTTTGGGAAGAAGATGTAATTGGTCTTGCAATGGCTTTTTGTGACTCTTCCTTGTGGATGCTGGGCTGCATACAGAGTGGAATAACCAGCAGAAAAGAGGAGGTATTAATGCCCCTGTACAAGTTGTTGGTGAAGCCTCTCTTGTTCAGTTCTGGAGACCATATCTCACAAAGGATATAAAAGGACTTGAAACGATTCAGAGAAAGGCGACCAAAATGATTTGCAGCCTGCGCCAGAAGATGTATGAGAAGAGATTTGAAGACCTAAATTTGTATACCCTAGAGGAGAGGAGGGACAGGGAAGATATGATACAGACCTTTAAATACTTAAAAGGGTGGTAATGAACAAACAAACAATTTTCAAAGAAAGGGAAGCTGTAAAACTAGAGGGCATAAGATGAAGTGCAAGGTGGTAAACTTAAAAACAACAGGGTGGTGGATGCATGGAATGCTCTCCCGATGGAGATGGGTGGGGGCAAATACAGTGAGAGAATTCAAAATGGCATGGGACAGACACAGTGGATCCCTTTATAGCAAGAGGATGAAATCAAAGCAAACTTAAATATCTTTTATATTTCAATAAATAGAGGGCGGGTGACCTGCAGAGAGCGGCAAGTACAACCCTAAACAAAGGCATAGAGAGGGTGACCTGCATGGAGTGGCGAGTACAACCCTAAACAATATAGAGGGGAGGTGACTTGCATGAAGCGGTGGTTGCAACCACTCTAGCCACCTTACTGGGCAGACTAGATGGACCATACTGGTCTTTATCTGCGATCATATACTATGTTGTCTGTCCTACCCCAATTCCTTTTCCAGGTTCTCCTGCCATTTTACTTTTCTTATCTCTCCCATCTTCATCACTTTTCTCTCCTTTCATCTCATTTACCTTCATTTCTATCTGCCTCTCAATTTCTTACATCACCCATCATTTCACTCTCTGTCCAATCACATCTGGATCTCATTCCTTCTTCTCTCTCACAGCTCTTTTATCCTTCACCATGTTTCATTCTCCTGTTCTCCTTGTCTCCACACTTCTCCAACTATTCCCTGCATTTCCCTTCTCAGTCAGGGCCTAGATCACTATCTTTTTGTGTACCCAAGGAAGATATGGAGAATTAAACCTCCTTCTCATGCACTTTTTTAAAATTCAGCTTGCTTTAGTTGTGGACAAAGTGGTTTGTTCACCCCTCTCCACTCTAACCATCCCCCTACTCATCATCTACCTGTCTTTCTCAGCCTTCCCTAGGCCTTGCCCACTATCCTCTTCTCTCTCTCCCCATTCTCTTTTCCATCTTGCTCTTTCCCCTCCCTCCTGACCAATATGCTCCTCTCTCCCTTCCTACTGCCAGGATCCTTTTCTGCCCCATAGCCAGCACCATCTCTCTTTCTCTCCACCCACCCTAGTACAAGAGGACTAATCCTTCTCTCCTCCCTCCCTCATATCTTTTATTCCCCCTTCCTTCTCATCAGAATCTCTTTTTCTCTCTACCTTCACTTGCCCCATACCTGATATATACCTCTCTTTCTCCCTTTCCTATCCAGCCAACCCTTTGATTCTTCTCCTTGTCATCCATCCCTTTCCCACTTCAACTGCTTCTTCATTGAGCCCAGCAGCATGAATCAGACTTGGGATCTCTCTCTTCCTACCAGGATAGCATCTGTCCTTTCCTTGGACAGTACAGCTTCTGCAGCACTCCAAGCTCAATGGAGTTCCAACTGCATGTGTGCTGAGATCCTATACTCTGATAACATTGAGTAACTCACCTGTAGCAGGGGTTCTTTATGGATGACATTAGTGATGGAGCCCTGCATGGGAACCACTCTGCCCAGCTCCTTCTGGAAACATCCCAGCACTTGTGTTTATTTTATTTAACAGGGGTTTTTTTTTATACAGCTTTATTATTTCAGTCAAAGGGGTTTACATTGTAACTCAAACTTGGTTATCTACATTAAACAGGGACATCGATAACTTGGATTTTTCTGAGGCAATGGAGAGTTAAGTGACTTGCCCAAGGCATGCTAGTGGGAATTAAACCCTGAGACTCTTGGTTCCCAAGCCAGTGCTCTAACCATTAGGCTACTCCTCCACTCCAACATATGTCTGTACTTAGCTCCCATGTGATACCACCACATGTGATCTTTTCAGTCTATCCACTAGCTCAGGGGTCTCCAAATCCAGTCCTGGAGGGCCACAAACCAGTCAGGTTTTCAGGATATCCCTAATGAATATGTATGAGATAACTTCAAATACAATGGGGGCACTTTATGCAAATATATGTTATGCAAACAGGAAGTTGTCATTGGGCATCAGAGGGGGTGGAAGCAAACAGTCCCACAGTACCAGAGTTTAAAGGTAAGCTCCACGGGGCTGTTTGCCATCATTTCTGCTGCTGCATGTTCTGAAGAGGAGCAGAAGCAGTGGTAATGGGCACTGTGGAGGGGGTGCAAGAGATGAGGTTTGCCCAGGATGTCTCATCTCCTTGAGCCAGCCCTGTTTGGCTTCCCGTGCAGCCTCCGTTCCAGTTTTAAATAACAGATATTTTTAGTCAATAGCCTGTCTGAACAGCCATTCATCTCAGCCTTCTTTCCAGATGCAAACTGGGTGACTTAGCTCTATTTTTTGTCACTAGGCAGGGCAATCTCAGATGTATATCACTGCCATGCACACTTGGCATTGATATACACTTGGCAGCCTGAATGAACAATGCAGAGAGAAAGGAGGAAGGGAGGTGGGGAGGTTTAGATTATTTTATGTCCTTCTCGGATGTCATGAGGTTAGATTGAGCAGGGCAAAATGTCTTGCTGCTCCTTCCTGCCTGCTGCACCCTCTGATCTTATGATCAGATGTTGATACTTTTTTCTAGGGCCCTACCTCGTTTGTTTCTGACTGCATGAAAACCATTTCCTGGGGCAGTGAATATGCGTGTCATATGCCACTGATTACAGGAACAATGTGGCTTCAGCATGCAGCTTCTGCTTCTCTCCTTCCTGACAGTTCCTTTCCAGCTATGGCTTCTGCTGAGCTACAGTGCTGTATTTATCTGCACAACTGATAACTTTTCACTACATTTTGATTTCAAGGTCTATACCCCACTGGTGAACTCAGAAAAAGTCTGAGTACATTCTAGTATATATAGATGGAAACACTCATTTTTGCTTTTGACTAGGTAATGACTAGGAGAGCCCTTGTCGAGAGGTCATTATGATTTAATAGTTCATACTTACGCCCTGCTCTGTTTGAAGAAAACAACTGTAATTATTACCAGTTCCTCAGCCACTATAATGTTTTTTAGTGTTATTGCACAGTGCATTATTTGCATACTAACCAGAAGCCAAATGAAGATTTTTTTACCATTTGATGCTAGCAAGTATGGTAACCCAGTGGTGTAAATTTCACCCAAGTCCAGGCAGAGAGGGAGTCCACATGGCAATGATGAAGGCAGACCAGCAAACTGCCTCCCTGCTTCTCTTCTTTCTTCAATGAAGTTTTCAAGCCTGGTAACCATCACCTCCTGCTGCCGGGCTAAGGTCCTGAAAGAGTGGTTTAGCATACATCCAGTCTTACAGCTTCTTCAGCTGAGTCATTTTTAGAGTGTGCAAGAAAAAGGTTTGCACATGGTTTCTTTTAGAGTTGCTTTGGGTGATTTTGTATGATTTTAAAATATTTTTTTTCTTGTATGTGCACTGTTGGCTTATAGTGCATGCTAAAGCATTTTAATGGGTATTATTAACAAATAGCACTCACTAAAATACTTCAGTGAAAACTACAGTGTGCATTAAACAGAAACAATTGAAAAATGAAAATTCATTAGTGTTTCTGTTGTGTCATTTCAACGGCACTCTTCATTCTGTCTTTCTATCTATATATCCTAAGGGTTCTTAGAGGTCCTTTTACAAAAGCATTGGTAAGATCAAAGCACAGACAAGGGGCTGCACTTACCTCACATTGACAGCAAACATTTACGTGCAGTAAGTAAAACAGCCATGTGTTAACTGTCAGGGGCCTACCTACCATGTCTCCAGTAATTATCGCACTAAACTGTAACCTATTACGAAACAACGGGATTGTCAATTAACACAGGTGTGCATATTGCTACTCATAGAGGTATCGCTAAGTGCACCCATGCTAACTGCTACATTGACAGTGAGTGCGCAAGTGCCCCTACACTAAATACAATGTGCTCTCCATGCCCACACTCTGCCTCAACCTCCTCATTCCCCACCCCATGTTGTGATGGACAATTAGCACATGATTTAGCAGGCAGTAGCTGTCATGTGCAGAGCCTGCCTGATGCAAATGCAAGTGTGTTGCTCGAACATAGCCCTGCTCTGAGGGGCCTCGCGGTGCTGGCCAGTATAAGAGGTGCACCAGTGAGGCCCAAAACCTGCCTCATCAGCTCATCTCTGTTCAGCTGCGGACGTGGTTTTCTCCATGGACTAGCAGGATTGCGTCAGCCACACCTGGTGACGTCCTCCGGGCGGCGCCATGGATACGGAAGTGCTCTCCAGAGCTCAGAAAGGTAAACCTTTCTGAGCATGCCCAGGTAGCCCACCTTACCGTTCCGCCCCCTAGCCCAGCCAGTATTCTTCCTTCCGCCTTGCCAGCAAGACGGACCCTGCTCTCCATCTATCAACATCACTGTCGGCGCCGGTCCTCCAGCCCCGCCCACGGACCTCCCTCTCGTCCTGAGGCATCAGCGAGCCAGGTCGGCGCTGTCTTTCTGCTCGGCACCGGATCTCCAGCGCGCCATGTCCACGGCCACACCTGCTGCCCTTCTAATGCATCCACTCGCGGGAGAAGAGGCAGGACCCGCGACGGTAGCAACACCAGCAGCAGCTCTTCCGAACATCGGAGGCAACGATCCAAGCGCAGCAGGAACAAGAGGAAAAAGCACTACAGCTCCAGCAGCAGCGGCAGTGGTAGTTCTTCCAGCCACCGGCGCCGAGGATCGAAGCACCATAGAAACAGCCACTCACGACGCCACGGAAAGGGCAGGAGTAGACACGTGAGTTCCTCTAGCTCCTCTAGCCCCGACTACAGACACCGGAGTAGATCCGGATCCAGTTCCACAACCATTCTGAGACTGCTTTCTCAGCTGGTTAAGCAACCCGCATCCACGGTGGCCCCCCCGCCTGTGCCTTGTCAGGCACCTCCCTCAGCAGACATTCCATCAGACCCACACATCGGGGATATCCAGCCTTCAACTCCAGGCAACGGGCCCCCCAATAATCTGTTCCCGGCTAACACTGCGGAGGAACACGATCTCGAGGCAGCCATTGTGGGATCTGCAAGCCACAAACACACCACCCTGGATCAGAGATACTCTCCGGAGCCGGATGAAACCCCCCCCCCCTCCGGAGGATCTCACGTATCCAAAGTTCTTGGACAAGCTTGCCTCCACCCTAACCCTAAGGGGCCATGATGACAAAAAGGATCCAGTACCTGAGGTTTTAAAATACCTCTCAGCCCCCAAGCCTGCCTTCATGCTGCCTATTCACCAGACACTTCGGGACAACCATCTAAGGCCAGGGGCGGCCCAAGGGGGGTGCGGGGCCATGTGCGGAGACTCGGTGCGGGGCCTCATTTGCATAAGTGGCCTTATTTGCATAAACATTTGCATAATGTTACCATACACTAACTTTTAGTAAACATGTCTCTTAATGAGTGTATGGATAAAGAAAGACTAAAAGATTTCTACATTACTATAATCCAGTGCCAACCGCCAGGCACATTAGGAACTACTACAAACGCTGCCCATTTAGAACCCATAGCAAACCCGCTGTATCCTGACAGCATTACCAGGACTCACAAAGCACCAGTCCCTACCTATCAAAAGGAAACACTGCAAATATTAAACCAGTACATTTCAGAGAATACTGGGGAAAGAGAACAAGTGGCAATGTCAAATAGGAATTACATAAACAGAATACCTCAGCTCAGTTACACATGCAGAACATAGACCATCACCAAACAAGGAATCGCAATTTAGAAACAGGAAGGCAATAATTTAAACTGGGAACCCCAAAAGCCAAACTTGGAATGTACAACAACACTGTAGAAATAAAACTATAAATCAATTTCCTCTTGTACCAAACAAAGCGCAGACGTTAATGATGCACATTTCCCAGAACTTTCATATTCCAGTTAATAAATTCAAAATAAAGAGATATATTTCTACCTTTTGTGCATTTTTTTTCAGTTGCAATTGCTCCAGCCACTTTCTTCTGGTTTCTTCATGTTTTCTGCTAACTCTCCATCGTCTGCTGTCCATTTGTCCTTTCTTCTCTCTTCTAGTTTTCTTTCCATCCTCTCTCTCTACATCTGCTTTAACATACTAATCTTTATCCTTTTGCTCTTTCCTCATTCTTATTTCATCCACACAAATTTTACCCCTCCATCCTCAATCCCCACTTACTCTCCCAATACCCGGCCAATTGTAGATTTTTCATCCCTCCCACACAAAATATTTTTCCCCTCTCCATTTTACTCTCCCAGCCCCATCCCATTCTAATCCTCCCCCAACATCAGCTCCCTTCTAGTTCCAGTCTCACCCAGCATCCATTCCCTTCTAGTCCCTGCATCAGCCCATTTCCAGTCCTAGCCCCCCATCAACCCATTTCCAGTCCTAGCTCCCCCATCCATTTTCAGTCTGAGTCCCTTCATCGGCTCATTTCCAATCCTAGCCCCCCATCAGCCCATTTCTAGTCATTTCCTAGCCCCACCATCAGCCCATGTCAAATCCTAGCTCCCCTCCACTCAGCCCAATTCCAGTCCAAGCCCCCCCATGAGCCTACTTCCAGTTCTAGCCCCTCCATGAGTCCATTTCAATTCAAGCCCCCACCACAGCCCATTTCCAATCTTAGCTCCCCCCAACAGCCCATTTCCAGTCCTATCCTAGCTGCTCCATCAGCCCATTTTCAGTTCTAGCTCCCGTCCCTCACAGCCCATTTCCATTCCAAGCTCCCTCCCCATCAGCTATTTGCAGTTCAAGCCTCCCCGTCCACTCAGTCCATTTCCAGTCATAGCAATCCCCCAACCCATTACCAGTCCTAGCCCCCCATCAACCCATTTTCAGTTTAAGCCCCCCCTATAACCCATTACCAGTCCTAACCCCCCATCAGCCCACTTCCAGTCTTAACCCCATCAGCCCATTTCCAGTCAGCCCCCCATAGCCCATTGCCAGTCCTAACCCCCCCCATCAGCCCACAGCCCATTACTAGTCCTAACCACATCAGCCCACCTCAAGTCCTAACCCCTCCCCATCAGCCCTTTTCCTGTCCTAGTGCCGCCATAGCCCATTAGCAGTCCGAACCCCCCCCCCATAGCCCATTAGCAATCCTAACCCCCATCACCCTATTTCCAGACAGCCCCCATCAGCCCACAGCCCATTACCAGTCTTAACCCCCCCAGCCCATTTCCAGTCCTAACCCCCCATCACCCCATTTCCAGTCAGCCTCCATCAACCCCCAGCCCATTACCAGTCTTACCCCCCCAGCCCATTACCAGTCTTAACCCCCCCAGCCCATTTCCAGTCAGCCTCCATCAGCCCCAGCCCATTAGCAGTCTTCACCCCCCCCAGCCCATTTCCACTCCGAACACATCCCCCGCCCATTTCCAGTCAGCCTCCATCAGCCCCAGCCCATTTCCAGTCCTAACCCCCCCTCCAGCCCATTTCCAGTCCTAACCCCCCCCCAGCCCATTTCAAGTCAGCCTCCATCAGTCCCAGCCCATTTCCAGTCCTAACCCCCCCCCTTGCACATTTCCAGTCCTAACCCCCCCCTTGCAAATTTCCAGTCATAACCCCCCCCTTGCACATTTCCCGTCCTAACCCCCCATCACCCCATTTCCATACAGCCTCCAAAAGCCCCCCCCCCCCCCCTTCCCTTCCCTTCCCTTCCCTTCCGGCAAATTTAAAAACAAAAACCTGGCTCTAGCTGCTGCCGCGTCCGTCGCAGCAGCGGCAGAATGGCGTGTCCCGCGGGGCCCCCTCTCCACGTCGAGCCCTCTGCAAGGGCTTTCAGATTCGCGAAGGGAGAGTGCTCCCTCGCGTCTCTGTAAAGCCCGCAGGGGCTAATGGGAAATTTCCCATCAGCCCCTCGCGCGTCTAAAGGGGCTGATGGGAAATTTCCCATTAGCCCCTGCGGGCTTTACAGAGACGCGAGGGAGCACAACTCTCCCTTCGCGAATCTGAAAGCCCTTGCAGAGGGCTCGAAGAGGAGAAGGGGCCCCGCGGGACACGCCATTCTGCCGCTGCTGCGACGGACGCGGCAGCGGCAGCAGCTAGAGCCAGGTTTTTGTTTTTAAATGTAATAAAAAAAAAGCAGAATGTTCTTTGCGCGGGGCCCCCTGAAACGCGGGGCCCTGTGCAAAAAACATTCTTGCTCAATGGACGGGCCGGCCCTGTCTAAGGCTGTGGCAGACCCCAGCGTCCAGACGCCCCTTTCCCAGGAGGCTCGAGACCAAGCACCAGGTGCAGCCTGTACCGGGATTTTCCTCTGCACAACTGCCACATCAGTCCATCGTGGTGTCTTCAGCTCTCAAGCGTATTAAATCCTCGCGCACACATGCCAACAGCCCGCCCGGTCGGGACCACAAGCTCCTGGAGGACATCGGAAATAAAGTCTTCCAAGGAGCTATGCTTAACGCGAAAATAGCGGCACACCAGTTTCAACAGGTCCTCTTTCAGGACGCATGCATGGCGAACCTTAAGGCCGCCTTAGCATCTCTCCCGAGGGAATCTCAAACCCTGGTATCTGGCGCACTGGCAGATATGTCTGAGTGCAGCAAACACCTCGCCAGCACTACCTTTGACTCTTTCGACACAGCGCTGAGAACCGCAGGCACAGCCATTTCAGCAAGACGATGGGCATGGCTGAGGGCCTCCGGCCTGCGCGACAACACCCACGACAGGATCGCAGATGCACCCTGCTCGGGCGAGTCGCTCTTTGGGGACAAGGTCAAGGATACAGTGAACGATATGAAAGAACATTGTACCACATTACAGACCTTGGCGGAGGATGGTTTCGAACGCCCCAGCGGCACTCAGAGAAGCAGCTTCCAAAGGAAACCGTACTATCCTTCCAATAAGAGGTACTCCTCCAGTCGGAAATGGCATAATAACACATATAAGAACAACTCTTATCACGGCCGCTCACAGCAGCGCCACCCCCAGAGGGAACGGAAGCAAAAGAAGAACAGCAACACACCCTCCAACAAAAGTGGGCCCTCCTTTTGACGCCAGATCACAGGCAACCCACAGGATTGGGGGTTGCCTGACATATTTTCTTCAAGAGTGGCGAAGTATCTCCTCGGACTCCTGGGTCCTACGGATCATACAGGACGGCTACCGCATACGCTTCATGGCTCCTCCCCACCAGAACGCCCGCCCCGCCAGCGACACGCCCCCACACCTGTGCCTCGCCATGGCCGCAGAACTGCTACACCTGCTGGATTCCGGAGCCATAGAGGAAGTACCCCCAGCCAAAAGGAACTCTGGTTTTTACTCCAGGTATTTCCTCATTCCCAAAAGGACAGGCGGCTTCCGCCCCATCCTGGACCTCCGCCGACTAAACATGTTTATCAACAAGGAGAAGTTCAGGATGTATTCCTTAAACACCATCCTTCCCCTGATCCAGACTGGCGATTGGATGGTGTCCCTGGACCTACAGGATGCATACACTCACATCCGCATCCACAAGTCGCACAGGAAGTACCTCCGCTTTCAAGTGCTAGGGCAGCACTACCAATACAGAGTCCTCCCCTTCGGTCTGTCTCCTGCACCACGGGTCTTCACGAAGTGTGTGGCCGTAGCAGAAGCGCATCTCCGAAAGAGGAACATTTCCGTCTTCCCATACCTCGACGACTGGCTCCTAACAGCCCCCTCCGCCTCGGAGCTACAGACGGCCTTGCAAACTACCAGGACGCTACTATCGTCCCTGGGCTTTGTCATCAATTTGAACAAGTCACGTCTCACGCCCTCCCAAAGGCTAGAGTTCATTGGAGCTGTGATCGACACCAAAGTCTTGAAAGCCTACCTTCCCGAGCGCAGACTGACCGCCATCACAGCCCTGGTATCCAAAGCGGTCGAGGCAGCGAGTGCCTCAGCGAGGTCCATACTGCGCCTATTGGGGCACATGTCAGCCACTACATCAGCCCTCCCTACAGCAAGATTGAAGATGCGCCCACTCCAGTGGCACCTGCGCACCCACTGGAACCAACATCATCAACCCCTCTCCATCCGTATCCCAATGACTCCCCAGATCCGTACCCAGCTCTGGTGGTGGACGGTACCAACGAACCTTTCAGTGGGCAAGGACCTCCATCCCCACGAACACCAAGTGACCCTCACTACGGACGCATCAAACACGGGCTGGGGTGCTCACACCCGACTGTTCAACACCCAAGGGGAATGGTCCCCGCAGGAGAGAAATTTACACATCAACCTCCTCGAGTTAAGGGCCATCAGATACGCCATGAAGGCGTTCCTCCCGCAGTTGGCCGGGAAAACCATCCTCATCCAGACGGACAACCAGGTGGCCATGTTTTACATCAACAAGCAAGGGGGCACTGCCTCGCGCTCCCTCTGCAAGGAAGCGCTACAGATATGGATCCTGGCCCTAAGGAGCGGATGCCACTTCCGGGCCTCCTATCTCCCAAGGGACCTGAATGTCCTGGCGGACAAGCTGAGCAGACAACTGCTTCCGCACGAGTGGAGTCTTCTCCCGGAGGTCTCCGAAAGTCTCTTCCGACACTGGGGGTCGCCGAGCATCGACCTATTCGCCACAGAACAGAATGCCAAATGCCCCCTATTCTGCTCCAGGCACCCGTCAGCCAGGAGGCTGGCGGCGGATGCATTCGACATATTCTGGGGGGAGTGGTCTCTGATGTATGCCTTCCCACCGACCCCCCTCATCCCAGTGACACTACAACGGATTATCCAAGACAGAGCCCACGCCATCTTGATTGCTCCCCACTGGCCACGCCAGATGTGGTTTGCCCTGTTACTGTGCCTAGCTCAAGGAGCCCCGAGGCGCCTGCTCCTCAGACCGGACCTAATTACACAGAACGGCGGCAGCACATGGCACCCCAACCTCAAAGCCCTATCTCTCACTGCATGGAGGTGCAGGACGTGGTGCTAGCAGCCAGGAGGCCCTCCACCAGAAAGTCCTATGGTCTCAAATGGAAGAGATTCAGCATCTGGTGTGCAGCACAAGGCCTCGAACCCACCACATGCCCACTTCCCAGCGTATTGCAGTACCTCAATTCACTGTCTAGCCTCGGACTGCAAACACAATCCATCCGAGTCCACCTCTCCGCAATAGCGGCCTTCCATGCGCCGCCTGCGGGGGCCATTTCTATTGGGGCCCTACCCCTCACTGCGTGCTTCATGAAAAGCCTGTCAAATCTGAAACCCCCGATCAGGCGTCTGGTGCCGCCTTGGGATCTTAACACTGTCCTGCAGCGCTTGACACAAGAGCCCTTTGAGCCGCTCCTATCAGCAGACTTGAAATTCGTCTCCTGGAAAACCCTCTTTCTCGTGGCCATCACTTCTGCAAGGAGGATCAGTGAGCTGCATGCTCTAGTAGCACACCCTCCCTATACGCAGCTACACCAGAACCACGCATCCCTGCGTACCAACCCAAGGTTCGTGCCAAAGGTGTCTTCGGCTTTTCATGTCAACCAGTCCATTGAACTCCCTTCATTTTTTCCTGAACCTCATTCTTCTGATGAGGAGCGACGCCTGCACACCCTCGACTGTCTCCGGGCCCTCCGGACCTATCTACAGAGGACGCAAACCATCAGGAAAAGCGAACAGCTGTTCGTATCTTTCGATCCGAATAGACCCGGCCAACCTGTCAATAAGAGGACCCTTTCGCACTGGGTGACGGCATGCATCTCCTGTTGCCTCGACCCGTCGTGCACCGGGGACCAACCGAGAGTGGGCCCTCACCAGCTCAGAGCGCTTGCAAATTTAATCGCTAACCTCCGCGATGTCCCACTAACTGAGGTCTGCAGAGCGGCCACTTGGTCCTCCCCGCAAACCTTCCAGAAACACTACTGCCTTGACCTCAGGCCTCAGGGGAACTGCGCCCTCGGCGTGGCCGTCCTCTCTACTGCTACGAACCCAGTGGAGCGCTGAGTACCGGGACTCTTGCCAGCGCTTGTACTGCATTAAGTTAATGTTTGCACTGTTGGCACTATTTGCACTGTTTGCTCTGTCTGTACTGTTTGCACTATTGCACTGTCTGCACTGTTTGCACTATTTACACTGTCACAATTGCAAGTTTCACCAGTTTGATGACAACAATAAACTAGCAATCTGTTGTTCTACGACTGTTCCAGGTCTCTGGATGTATCTGTCCTCTGGCTACTCTGGCCTCCTCCCTGCAGCCTGCTGTGCAGCTAGGGAGACACCAGGTGTGGCTGACGCAATCCTGCTAGTCCATGGAGAAAACGGGGTTACTCACCTGTAACAGGAGTTCTCCGTGGACAGCAGGATAAGTCAGCCACACAATCCCACCCACCTCCCCTGGAGGAGGCCATGCCGGACCGCTCCCTAGCTAAGGCAACTAGCTTGGAACTCACTGGCTGGGCTAGGGGGCGGAGCGGTAAGGTGGGCTACCTGGGCATGCTCAGAAAGGTTTACCTTTCTGAGCTCTGGAGAGCACTTCCGTATCCATGGCGCCGCCCTGAGGACATCACCAGGTGTGGCTGACTTATCCTGCTGTCCATGGAGAACTCCTGTTACAGGTAAGTAACCCCGTTTTCTTCACTACCTGCGGCTCTGCTAACTTGCAGCCACTGACACCGTGAAGCTCATAGAAGTGAAACCGGGGCATTTCATGTCTTGCGCAAGAGACAGGAAATACCCCTGTGTCACTTCTCTGAACTTTGCAATGTCAGCAGCTGCGAGTTAGTACAGCCACGGGCAGTGAAGGAAAGTGCTCCCGCGGCTGTGCAAGGAATGTAGTTCTGCTAGCCATGGTCGGGAAGAAGGAGGAGGTGGTAATAGAAGAAGGACAGCGCTCTTAGTGCCTGTGATCCCAGGCCCAGTAGCCCTGTGAGAGGAGGAGGAGGAGGACCCAGCAGCCAATTCAGAAGGAGGACCCAGCAGCCAATTCAGAGAGGTAAGTGGGTTAGACTGGAGGAGACAATGCAGCAGCCTTGAGCAGCAGTAGACTCCCAGGAGAGTGTCTGCCCTGGCCACAATCAAATTAGAGCTGCCTGTCCTGAACTTTGACAAGATGGACTACACTAACTGAGCAACATTTGAGGTGGAGGGAAGTGCTGCATGAGGGACAGGGGTGGGTTATGGGTTAGAGGGGATACGCAGGACCATATGGCAAGGGAAAAGAAATATACTGGAACTACTGGACACAGGAGAAGGGGATATAGGGAATAAGGGGAGATATTGGGCATGGGAGTGGAGGTCATAGGAAGAGAGAGAAGTATGGTGGAAACTGGAAAGGGGAATAAGGAGGTAGAGAAGAAATGCTGGGCATGAAGAGTATTATAAGGGGATGGGCATGAGGGGGGTTCTGGAAGATGGAAAAGAGAAGATAGAAAAGAGAAAGATGCTGGGCCATAGGAGTTGGAACGAGATAGGCCACATGGGCCCTAGTCCCAGCAAAACTTTGCCTGCCAGATGCCAGTCACAACCTGCATGGAGGTGACAATTGCAGCTTTCCTTTCCTGTTCTGCCCACAGGGATCCCATCTCCCGTGGGCAGAAGAGAAGAGAGCAGTTGCGATCATGGCAAAGACTCCTTCTGTCTGCCCATCGAAGATCAGATTCCCGCAGGCAGAACTGGAAGGAAAAGCCGCAATTGGTTAGGTTATCTGCTCATGGGGATCTGATCTCTCACAGGAAGAAGAAAAGGGAATGACTGTGATCACAACAAAGACTCTTTCTGTCTGCCCACAGGGATCTAATTTCCTGTGGGCAATTTGCTGTGATCACGGCCATTCCCTTCTCTTCTGCCCATAGGAGATCAGATTCCTGCAGGCAGAACAGGAGGGGAGGGTTGCAGGGGCTAGGGTAGGTTGAGGAAGAGTTGGGGCAGAGTCAGGGCGGAGCTTGGGTCCCCTCATTCATTCGGCTGTTCTGCTACCTCTGTCATGGGAAGTGGGAATGGGGAGATTGAGAGAAGATGCTTGAAAAGGGGAGGAGTCATGGGGAGGTACAGGGGAGATGCTAAACATGGGGAGGGCTAAGAGGGAGGAGAGATGCTAGATAAGGGCATGCAGAGATTGAGGGGAGCTGCTGGAGACGGGGTGGGGGCATAGAACTACAGAGGGGAGAAACTGGACAGGAAATAGAGAGATGGAGCAGAGATGCTAGACATGGAAGTAAATAAGGAGCAGGGTGGGAATGTTAGACACCAGGACAAGGGGAGTTAGGGAGGAGAAATTTTAGAAAGGTGAGGGGATATTGGATGAAAGAGAAGTGGAAATGCTGGATAGTGGGGTAGAGGGAGGGAGAAATGATGGACACAGCAGGGAAGACAGAAAGGAGAGAATTAGTGATAGACTGGGGAATAAGAGGCTGGGGAGAGAGATGGGAAAATAGGTTGGGATTAAGGTTGAAGAGCAGTAGATTGAGGACAAAATGATAAGGAGAAGAGAAATTTGAGTCGATAGAGAGATTTTAAAAAAAATACGTAGAAAGCTAAAAAAAAGGTCAATATCAGAGATGGATATAGAGGAGAGAAGTAGCAGATGGACTTGAGACCCTGGAAAGATCTAAGAGAATATGCAGGAAAGCAGAAAGCAGAGACTGAAACCAACACAACTAGAAAATAAGAATGGCCAGACAACAAAGGTAGAAAAATTATTTGATTTTCAATTTAATGATTGTAATATATCAGTTTTTGTAATTTACATGTGTTTTCTTTATATGTATCTTTCTAGTTCTCTGGTGCTGCGCTACATGCAGAATGTGGCTTCCTTGGCTTTCTTTAATTTTTGCCAACATATTTCTATTTTTATTTTGTGGTTACTTATTCTGTACTTGGTGAGGTTCTATCAGTATTCTACGGGGCATGTTTACTAAAGGTTAATGCATGTTAATGAAAGTTAATGCGCGATAAGTGCTGCCATGGTCCATAGAAATGAATGGGCCATGGTAGCACTTAACAAGCGTTAATTTTCATTAAAACGCGTTAACCTTTAGTAAACATGCCCCTAAGTATGTGAGGCCAGGTATTCTGTTAATATGGAGTTTCTATGTAGGAATCTGGCCTGTTCTGTTTTCTCAGTAAGTGTATGGATGTTCTAGGTTTTATGGTGCTGCCCTTTTCTGGGTAGGCTTCTTGTTGAGGGAGTTTTGGAAGTTAGTGCTGTTATGGTAGATTGCTCTATGGATCCTGTATTGTGGGTTCTTGCTTTTCTTTTTATTCATTGTGTGGGGTCAACAGTAGCGTGTTGGTGGTTGGTAGTGCAATATGGATTGTCTTTGAGATTTGCAGTTTTGCGTTCTTGATGCTGCCAGTTTGAAATTTTAAAACATTTTGTCACAACAGATTCAAGGAAATCTCAGATTTTAAGAGAATGTCTCTCTTAATTTTTTTAGTAGTCTGATAATTTCACTGCTCTGATTTCTGGGCTTTCCAGCTCTGGCACAATCCAATACAGCCTGGGCACTATGATCTTGAATTCATGGCTACCAGGATTCATTTTTCTAATTTTATATCTTTCCTCATTAATAAACTGGTCATAGCACTGACAAAATGAACCCAGTATACGGATATTTACAATGGTTTATTCTTTTGTAGGTGTGTGAAAATTAATTTTGATTCATGATTTTTGTTATTTTTATTCTATTGAAATGGCTATAAGAATATAACAACATAAGATATGTCATACTGGGTCAGACCAAGGTCCATCAAGCCCAGTATCCTGTTTTCAACAGTGGCCAATCTAGGTCACAAGTACCTACCAGTTTCCTCAAAAGACACAGGTTCCACAGCGCTTGTATTGTGGCAAGCAGTGGATATTCTGGGTCCACTTTAATACTGGTTTATGGACCTTTCCTCCAGGAACTTGTACAAACTTTTTAAAACCTGGCTACACTAACAGCTTTTACTACGTCCTCCGGTAACAAATTCCAGAGTTTGATTACACGTTGAGTGAAAAAAAATATTTTCTCTTATTAGTCTTAAATAGGTTACCCTATAGCTTCATTGGATGCCCCCTAGACTTTCTATATTTTTTATAGTGTAAATAATTGATCTATGTTTACCTATTCCACTCCATTCATTAATTTATAGATCTCTATCATATCTCCCCTCAGCCATCTCTTTTCAAGACTGAAAAGCCCTAACCTTTTTAGCCTCTCTTCATAGGGGTATCCTTCCATCTCCTTTACCATTTTGGTGGCTCTTCTCTGTACCTTTTCTAATAACGCTATATCCTTTTTAAGATACGGCAAACAGAATTGCACACAATATTCAAGGTGCAGTCGTACCATAGAAAGATACAGAGGCATTATAATATCCTTTGTTTTATTCTCCATTCCTTTCCTTATGATACCTAGCATTCTATTTGGTCTCTTGGCCACTGCTGCACACTGGACGGAGGGTTTTAACATGTTATCCACGATGACACCTAAATCTTTTCATGGGTGGTGGTTTCTAATGTGGAACCTTGCATCGTGTAACCATAGTTTGGGTTTTTCTTTCCTTTGTCTAACTGTTTATTCACACCTTCAAAAAAACATAACATATTAGTAAGATAAGACCTTCCTTGGCTAAAGCTATGTTGGCTGTCTCCATTTAAGCCATGACTATCTACATGTTCAGTAATTTTGTTCTTTATGATGGTTTCCATCATTTTTCCCGGTACTGACATCAGGCTTACAGGTCTGTAGTTTCCTGGATCACCCCTGGAACCCTTTTTAAAATTTGGCGTTACATTGACCATCCTCCAATCTTCAGGTATTACAGATGATTTTAATGATAGTTCACAGATAGCAGGTCTGCAATTTCATATTTCAGTTCTTTCAACACCCTTGGATGTATACCATCCAGTCCAGGTGATTTGCTACTCTTCAGTTTATCAAATAGTTGTAATACATTTTCCCAGTGTATCGATATTTCTTTCAATTCTTCTGCAGCATCTCCTTTAAATACCCTTTCAGTCATGGGTAACATTCCTACATCTTCCTCAGTAAAGACCAAAGCAAAGAATTCATTCAGTCTCTATGATATGGCGTTGTCCCTTCTTAGTGCGCCTTGTACCCCTCTATCATCTAATGGTACAATTGACTCTTTCACAGGTTTTTTGCTATGAATGTACTTGAAAAAGTCTTTATTATGAGTTTTTCTTTCCATAGCAAGCTTCTTCTCAAATTCTCTCTTTGCCTGCCTTATCAATGAATTGCATCTAACTTGCCAGTGCCTGTACTGTTTCCCATTTTCGTCATTTAGCTCCTTTTTCCATTTCCTGAAAGATGCTTTTTTGGCAACAACAGCCTCTTTGACCTCACCTTTAAACCATGCTGGCAGGTTTTTGGACTTCCTTCCACTTTTCTTAAAGCGTGGAATACAGCTGGTCTGGGCTTCCAAGATAGTATTTTTAAACAATACCCAAGCTTAATGTAAATCTTTAACCTTTGCAACTGCTCCTTTTAGTTTTTTCTTAACTAGTTTCCTCATTTTATCATAGTTTCCCTTTTGAAAGTTAAAAGGTAGTACTGTGGATTTCCTTACTGTCCTTCCTTCATTTATTAAATCAAATGCAATCATGCTATGATCACTATTGCCAAGTGGCCCCAACACCCTTATCTCTTGCACCAGATCTTGTGTTCCAAGGACTAGGTCCAAAATGGCTTCCCCTCTGGGCAGTTCATGAACCAGCTGCTCTAAGAAGCAGTCATTTATTTAATCTAGAAACTTTATCTTACTAGCATATCCTGCCATGACACTGACCCAGTCGATGCCGGGGTAATTTAAATCACCCATTATTATTACTATGTTGTAACTTGTTAGCTTCCCTGATTTCTTTAAGCATTTCATCATTCATTTGTTCATTCTGGCCAGGCGGTCGATAGTACACCCCCACTGCCATTGCCTTCTTCTTCCCCTTTTCTACATGGAATTTCAATCCATAGCGATTCTTCAGTGAATTTTGTTTCCTGAAAAACTTTAATCCTTTGTGACTCAATGCCCTCTCTAACATAGAGTGCAACCCCTCCACCAATTTGATCTTCTCTATCATTACAATATAGTTTGTTTTAATAAATTGTGTATGCATGTATGCAGGGCCATACCGAGCGTGAATCACACCCTGTGCGACTTGCATATCGGGCGCGCCCTTCCCCCCGCACCTCTATCTAGCCACTTTCTGGACAGTAGCAGGAGAAAAGAGGCACGTCCGATGTGCAAGTCGCCGGCACGCTAAGCAGATCTGTCCCTCCCTGCTCTGACAATGTGTCAGAGGAGGGAGAGACCAGACTTGCTTAGCATGCCGCGAGAAGGCTTAAGGGGCGCATTTCAGCTGTCTGCCGTTGCCTGTCACCACTGAGAGAAGAAAAAGTGGCAGTGGCAGGCAACAGCAGACAGCTGAAATGCGCCCATTAAGTCTGTGCGCCCTGTGCGGCCGCACCACTCGCACAGAGCTAGGTACGGTCTTGCATGTATGTTTGGAAGCTACCTAGGTTTTTAGATGGGCAGCATATCAATGTTAAAATTAATTTATTTATTTAACTAGGCTTATTTTTTTACTTATTTCAGAGTTTTTCTATACTGCCCCTTCCTGAGATCAGAGGTGGTTTACATTGAACAAATTTTTATAATCCAAACATTCAATATTGAATGCAGCTATTTACATAAGAAACTATTTAGATGGATTTCAGAATTCCATTTTTCTTTTGTCTTGTAGATGTGTACAATGGCCCAAGAAGGGTTTAATGAGGAACTGGTTGTATGTCATTATTTCCATTGATTTCACCATAGTGTTCAATGGAAATAATGTTTAATTCTTTTCTAAATGTTTGTAAATCTTTGATGGATCGTAATGACTCTGGAAGGGCATTCCACAAACGGGGGGCAACAAAAGAGAAGGCTCTGTTTTTTGTGACTTGTTTTATTTTGTAAATGGTCAGTGGGATCACAAGTATATTATGCAAGTATTCCCTTTTATATTTTGTGTTTATTGCACGGGTAATTAATGTTGAAAGGAATGATGGAACAATGTAGTTAGCTATCATTAATGTTTTGTATCTTCTTCCACTTAAAACTGGTAACCAGTGTAGATTGTATAATATGAGTGTAGATTGTATAATATGGGGCTTATATACCGTTTTTCTACCCGTCAAAGTGGTGTACATTCAGGTACTGTATATATATTTTTTTCCCTTGTCCCCGAAGGGCTCACAATCTACATTTTTGTACCGGAGGCAATGGAGTGTTAAGTGGCATGCCCAAAGCTACAAGGAGAAATTGTGGAACTAGAAACACTAGTCCTTCCGGCCCAAGGTTGCTGTCCTCTAGCAAGATTCAAACCCCTGGCCCGGCCCTCTGGCCTGAGGTAACTTGCCCCAACCACTAGGCCACGCCTCCCTCTTATGCAAATGAGGTCCAATGACTATGCAAATATTTATGCAAATTATGTCCTGCAATAAGTCTCCGTATATGACCCTGCATGACCCTCAGGCTGCCGCTGGTCATGCGCTTGCGGTAATGGCTACAGCAGACCCCCGTGTTCATGAAAGAGTATATAGCATACCAGTGGAACTCTGTACCACTCTCATGTGTAGTGGTATAGTGGCTAATTAATGCATTAACTACACAGTGGGCTTTAGTAAAAGGGTCACTTAGTGTATTTCACATACCACAATGTTGCTTGGCCTAACAAATTAAGATTTGAAAAAGTGCAGACATAAGGAAGGGTCTAGAGAGAAGAACCAGTGTAATTTTTTAGTATCCCTCAGCTGGATCTCATCTTAAACCCTGGAGGGTCCAGTCTTGTGTGTAAGGGACCTAGACCTGGTGCATGTGTAGCATTTAGAACAAGATTTTCTTCATGGACTGCAGGATTGTGTCAGCCACACCTGGTGACATCCTCCGGGCGGTGCCGAGATCGGAAGTGCTCTCCAGAGCTCAGATTTCTGAGCATGCTCAGGTAGCCCACCTCCCGGGTCCACCCCTAGCCTGGACAGTCTTTTTCCTTCCGTCTTGCCAGCATGACGGACCCTGCTCTCCCTCTTCGTCAAGAACATCACCCACTACAATGCCCAAACCGGGGTTTAAAAAATGCACCCTCTGCGGTAAGAAGATGAGCAGCACGGACTTACATGAGTTGTGTGCGTGCTGCTTGGGACCGGCACACAACGTGGAAGATTGCCCTCATTGCTCCAGGATGTCCCCGAGGGCCCGGAAGTTCAGAGGGCATGCTCTAAAAGAGTATATGGCCACCAAGACCAACGCCGGCTCAGCAGCTCTCCCAATGGCATCTGCTGCTGCTACAGCCCAGGATGTGCCCAACAGGGCCTCCATCCCCGGCCTAGCTTTGGATACCTCCACGATGCCTGAACTCCTCTCTTCATCCAGCAATGCGGATACTCCCGGCCATGCTGCTCGGCAAGATGGTGCTCTGGGTAAGTCCTCCAACTCCTCCCACCATCCTCCGATTCGCCGAGACCGCAGCTGCCCAGGAAACAGCCATGACATCGGTTGTCCTAGCTCCGCCCAGGCTCCACGTCATCACCCCTCGCCTCCAGTAAGCCCGTTCAGAGCAGAAGTCGGCGCCGAAGTTCTCCAGGCCCCTCAGCGCAGTGCGCACAAACAGAAAAGGAGTCCTACCAGGCCAGTGAGGCTTCCCGACGCGGCAGTCACCAGGGCGCGTACAAGAAGGGAAGACATGTAAGGGAGCACTCCAGCGGCAGCAGTGCTTCCGGCTCCAGCTATAGGCATCACAGGAGGCACAGCTCAAGACATCATGCATCCAGATGGCACAGATCGCACAGGAGTAGAGACAGGAACTCTTCCAGCTCTTCCTACCACTGCAGATCCTCTAGTCATGCCTCTGACCCAGCGAACTCCTCGGCTATCCTACAGCTGCTCACGCAGCTTGTACAACAAACAGCACCCCATTCTGCTATTGCTACAGCTCCGCAACCCACAGCGATTCCAAACTCGGGTGCCCTGCCACCAGCAACATGGATTCCAGAACCTGCCAGACCTCACACGCCACCGCTACGGCCTCTGGACGTTCCCTCCCTGGATAGCACCGCGGAGGAGCAAGACATTGAAGCTGCAGTCGTTGGTTCTGCGTCCAATGAACTGACTGCTTCAGATAACAGACATTCTCCTGAACCAGAAGGGCCTCCGCCCCCCCCCCCCCCCGGAGGACCTGACTTACCCGAAATTCTTCAATAAGGTAGCCACCACCTTGGTTCTGACCGCGCCCAATGCCTCGGAGGAACCAGAGCCGGAGGTCCTGAAGTATCTCACGGTTACCAAAACCCCATTCGCATTGCCTCTGCACCGCAAACTACGGGATAACCACTTGAGACTTTGGTTGACCCCTGCATCTGGCCATGCAATCTCCAGGAGGCTAGACTCCAAGTATCAAATTCAACCCACACTAGGGTTCGAGAAACCACAGCTGCCTCACCAGTCTATAATTGTGTCCTCAGCTCTGAAGAAGGTTAAGTCCTCCCGCACCTATGCTAACAACACACCCGGACGTGATCACAAGCTTCTCGATGACATCGGAAAGAAAGTCTACCAAGGGGCCATGCTCAGTGCAAGGATTGCTGCACACCAATTTCAGCATGTCCTGTTTCAAGATACCTGCATGGCAAACATCAAAAATGCCATCTCCTCTCTCCCGAAAGAATCGCAAGTGTTACTCTCCACCGTGCTCACGGACATGACTGAATGCAACAAACATCTGGCAAGCACAGCCTTTGATGCTTTCAATATGTCCGTAAGGACAGTGGGTACGGCGATATCCGCCAGGCGGTGGGCATGGCTGAGAGCGTCTGGACTGCGGGACGACTCCCACGACAAGATTGCCGATGCTCCCTGCACAGGCAAATCGCTCTTCAGGGAGAAAGTTACAGACACGGTAAACAACATGAAAGAGGACTGCACTGCCCTGCAAACCCTGGCAGAGGATGGCTTTGAGCGCAATAACAGCATCCAAAAGAACAGCTACCAATGGAAATCTTTTTACAACTACAACAAGAGATATCCTTCAAACCGAAAGTGGCAGGCTCCCAGATATAAGGCCAACTCCTATCACGGACCCTCACACCAGTGCCAGTCCCAATGGGACTGTAAGCCAAAGAAAAGCAACAACATGTAGACGGCCAAAGGTGGCCCCTCCTTTTGACAACTATCTGCAGCCCCCCACCCAGACCGGGGGGCACCTGCAAGCCCCCTCCCAGATCGGGGGGGCGCCTGTAATTTTTTCTACCAGAATGAGAAAGGATCATCTCGGACTCCTGGGTCCTGCAGGTCATCCGGAAAGGATACTGCATTCACTTTTTTTGCACCACCCTACCAGCACAACAAACCTCTCAGCGAGACTCCCCCTCACCTGCAGCAGGGCCGGCCCGTCCATTGAGCAAGAATGTTTTTTGCACAGGGCCCCGCGTTTCGGGGGGCCCCGCGCAAAGAACATTCTGCTTTTTTTTCTTAATTAAATTTTAAAAAAAAAAAGCTGGCCGCTGCCGCCGCGGCGGCATGGAGTGTCCCGCGGGGCTCCCTCTGCCCGGCGGAACTCTTCCGGCGCGGCTGAGCCCCTCTGTGCCGGCTTGCAGATACGCGAAGGGAGAGTGTCTCCCTCGCGTCTCTGTTAAGCCCGCAGGGGCTGATGGGAAATTTCCCATCTGCCCCTGCGGGCTTAACAGAGACGCGAGGGAGACACTCTCCCTTCGTGTATCTGCAAGCCGGCACAGAGGGGCTCAGCCGCGCCGGGAGAGTTCCGCCGGGCAGAGGGAGCCCCGCGGGACACTCCATGTGGCGGCAGCGGCCAGCTTTTTTTTTTTTTTTTTTTAATTGCCATGAGCCGTGGGGGAGGGGCGGGTAGGACTGGCAATGGGCTAGGGAGGGGGTGTTAAGACTGGCAATGGGCTAGGGAGGGAGGGAGGGGGGGTTTAAGACTGGCAATGGGCTAGGGAGGGGAGAGGGTTAAGACTGGCAATGGGCTAGGGAGGGAGGGAGGGAGGGGGGGTTAAGTCTGGCAATGGGCTAGGGAGGGAGGGGGGGGTTAAGACTGGCAATGGGCTAGGGGGGGTTAAGACTGGCAATGGGCTAGGGAGGGGGGGTTAAGACTGGCAATGGGCTAGGAGGGGGGGTTAAGATTGGGGGTTAAGACTGGCAATGGGCTGGGGGGGTTAAGACTGGCAGTGGGCTGGGGAGGGGGGGTTAAGACTGGCAATGGGCTATGGGGGGGGGAAAAGACTGGCAAAGGCCAGGGGGGGGTTAAGACTGGCAATGGGCTAGGAGGGGGGGTTAAGACTGGCAATGAGCTGGGGGAGTTAAGACTGGCAGTGGGCTGGGGAGGGGGGTTAAGACTGGCAATGGGCTAGGGGGGGGGATAAGACTGGCAATGGGCTAGGGGGGGATAAGACTGGGTTTTAAGACTGGCAATGGGCTGGGGGGGTTAAGACTGGGAATGGGCTGGGGGGGTTAAGACTGGCAGTGGGCTGGGGAGGGGGGGTTAAGACTGGCAATGGGCTATGGGGGGAGTTAAAACTGGCAGTGGGCTGGGGGGGTTAAGACAGGCAGTGGGCTATGGGGGGGTTAAGACTGGCAGTGGACTGGGGGGGGTTAAGACTGGCAGTGGGCTATGGGTGGGTTTATTAATGGCAGTGGGCTGGGGAGGGGGGGTTAAGACTGGCACTGGGCTATGGGGGGGGTTAAGACTGGCAGTGGGCTGGGGGGGTTAAGACTGGCCGTGGGCTATGGGGGGGGTGAAGCCGGGCACTGGGCGGGGAGCTGAGGAGGGCTGGCAAAGGGCTATGGGGGGGTTAAGACTGGCAATGGGCTGGGGGGGGTTAAGACTGGCAATGGGCTAGGAGGGGGGTTAAGACTGGCAGTGGGCTAGGGGGGGTTAAGACTGGGGGTTAAGACTGGCAATGGGCTGGGGGGGTTAAGACTGGCAGTGGGCTGGGGAGGGGGGCTTAAGACTGGCAATGGGCTAGGGGGGGGTTAAGACTGGCAGTGGGCTAGGGGGGGTTAAGACTGGCAATGGGCTAGGAGGGTTAAGACTGGCAATGGGCTATGGGGGGGGTTAAGACTGGCAGTGGGCTAGGGTGGGGGGGTTAAGACTGGCAATGGGCTGTGGGCTGATGAGGGCTGGCAATGGGCTATGGGGGGGTTAAGACTGGCAATGTGCTATGGGGGGGTTAAGACTGGCAATGGGCTGTGGGCTGATGAGGGCTGTCTGGAAATGGGGTGATGGGGGTTAGGACTGGCAATGGGCTATGGGGGGGGTTAAGACTGGCAATGGGCTATGGGGGGGTTAAGACTGGCAATGGGCTGTGGGCTGAAAAGGGCTGTCTGGAAATGGGGTGATGGGGGTTTAGGACTGGTAGTGGGCTGATTGGGGGGGTTAGGACTGGTAATGGGCTATGGGGGGTTAAGACTGGTAATGGGCTGTGGGCTGATGGGGGCTGTCTGGAAATGGGGTGATTGGGGGTTAGGACTGGTAATGGGCTATGGGCTGATGGGGGCTGTCTGGAAATGGGGTGATTGGGGGTTAGCACTGGTAATGGGCTATGGGGGGGGTTGACTGGTAGTGGGCTGATAGGGGGGTTAGGACTGGTAGTGGGCTGATGGGGGGGTTAGGACTGATAATGGGCTATGGGGGGGCTAGGACAGGAAATGGGCTGATGGGGAGGGGTTAGGACTTGAGGTGGGCTGATGTGGTTAGGACTGGTAATGAGCTGTGGGCTGATGGGGGGGTTTAGGATTGGCAATGGGCTATGGGGGGCTGACTGGAAATGGGCTGATGGGGGGTTAGGACTGGTAATGGGTTATAGGGGGGGCTTAAACTGAAAATGGGGTGATGGGGGTTAGGACTGGAAGTTGATTGACGGGGGGCTAGGACTGGTAATGGGTTGGGGGGTTGCTAGGACTGGAAATGGGCTGAGTCGAACGGGAGGCTTGACCCGCACATCGCTGCTGGGGAGGGGGCTTGGAATGGAAATGGGCTGTGAGGGAAGGGCGCTAGGACTGAAAATGGGCTGATGGAACAGCTAGGATAGGACTGGAAATGGGCTGTTGGGGGGAGCTAAGATTGGAAATGGGCTGTGGTGGGGGCTTGAATTGAAATGGACTCATGGAGGGGCTAGAACTGGAAGTAGGCTCATGGGGGGGCTTGGACTGGAATTGGGCTGAGTGGAGCGGAGCTATGATTTGACATGGGCTGATGGTGGGGCTAGGAAATGACTAGAAATGGGCTGATGGGGGGGCTAGGATTGGAAATGAGCTGATGAAGGGACTTGGACTGGAAATGGATGGGGGAGCTAGGACTGGAAATGGGCTGATGGGGGGGCTAGGACTGGAAATGGGCTGATGCAGGGACTAGAAGGGAATGGATGCTGGGTGAGACTGGAACTAGAAGGGAGCTGATGTTGGGGGAGGATTAGAATGGGATGGGGCTGGGAGAGTAAAATGGAGAGGGGAAAAATATTTTGTGTAGGAGGAATGAAAAATCTACAATTGGCCGGGTATTGGGAGAGTAATTGGGGATTGAGGATGGAGGGATAAAATTTGTGTGGATGAAATAGGAATGAGGAAAGAGCAAAAGGAGAAAGATTAGTATGTTAAAGCAGATGTAGAGAGAGAGAATGGAAAAAAAACTAGAAGAGAGAAGAAAGGACAAATGGACAGCAGACGATGGAGAGTTAGCAGAAAACATGAAGAAACCAGAAGAAAGTGGCTGGAGCAATTGCAACTGAAAAAAAATGCACAAAAGGTAGAAAGATATCTCTTTATTTTGAATTTATTAACTGGAATATGAAAGCTCTGGGAAATGTGCATCATTAACGTCTGCGCTTTGTTTGGTACAAGAGGAAATTAATTTATAGTTTTATTTCTACAGTGTTGTACATTCCAAGTTTGGCTTTCGGGGTTCCCAGTTTAATTATTGCCTTCCTGTTTCTAAATTGTGATTCCTTGTTTGGTGATGGTCTATGTTCTGCATGTGTAACTGAGCTGAGGTATTCTGTTTATGTAATTCCTATTTGACGTTGCCACTTGTTCTCTTTCCCCAGTATTCTCTGAAATGTATTGGTTTAATATTTGCAGTGTTGCCTTTTGATAGGTAGGGTATGGTGCTTTGTGAGTCCTGGTAATGCTGTCAGGATACGGCAGGTTTGCTATGGGTTCTAAATGGGCAGCGTTTGTAGTAGTTCCTAATGTGCCTGGCGGTTGGCACTAGATTATAGTAATGTAGAAATCTTTTAGTCTTTCTTTATCCATACACTCATTAAGAGACATGTTTACTAAAAGTTAGTGTATGGTAACATTAAGCAAATATTTATGCAAATAAGGCCACTTATGCAAATGAGGCCCCACACCGAGTCTCCGCACATGGCCCCGCACCCCCCTTGGGCCGCCCCTGACCTGCAGCATGCCATGGCAGCAGAGCTGATACACCTGCTGTCCTCCCGCGCCATAGAGGAGGTTCCAGCATCCGAGATCAATACCGGATTTTACTCCAGATACTTCCTCATCCCGAAGAGATCAGGCGGTGTGCGCCCCATCTTGGACCTGCGCAAGTTGAACAGATTCGTCACCAGGGAGAAATTCAAGATGTACTCCCTCAATTCCATCCTCCCTCTGATTCAGACCGGCGAATGGCTGGCATCCCTGGATCTGCAGGAAGCATATACACACATCTGCACCCACAAAGCGCACAGGAAGTACCTCCGTTTCCATGTGCTGGGACATCACTACCAGTACAGAGTCCTCCCCTTCGGGCTATCACCGGCCCCACACATCTTCACAAAGTGTATGGCCGTCGCAGCAGCTCACCTCCGCAAGCAGAACATCGCTGTCTTTCCCTACCTGGATGACTGGCTCCTCACAGCTCCCTCTGCACAGGAACTGCAAGTGGCCCTGCAGACAACCATAGCTCTGATTTCCACCCTGGGGTTTGTCATCAATTACAGCAAATCACAGCTTCTGCCTTCCCAGCAACTGGAGTTCATTGGAGCTGTCATCGACACACAGTCGTCGAAAGCCTACCTCCCAGATCACATGCTGTTAGCCATCACCTCGCTGGCATCCAGCTTAACCACATCAGCGAACACCTCTGCTCAGTCTGTACTGCGCCTCCTGGGACACATAGCAGCCACAACTTCGGTCATCCCAGCGGCGAGAATGAAGATGCGTATGCTCCAGTGGCATCTACGGACCCACTGGAACCAGCACTCGTAGTCACTGTCCACCCGCATCCTGATGACTTCCCAAGTCCAGGCACAGCTCCGCTGGTGGACGGTGCAAATTAACCTCTCAGTAGACAAGGATATCCATCCGCCTCCACACCAGGCGATACTCACCACGGACGCTTCCTGCACCGGTTGGGGGGCGCACCTCCTTCAGTTCAGCACACAAGCGGCCTGGTCTCCAAGAGAACGAGTTGCACATCAACCTCCTAGAACTGAGGGCCATCAGATATGCCCTCAAGGCATTTCTACCACACCTCCAGGGCATGTCTGTCCTCATCCAGACCGACAACCAAGTGGCCATGTTTTACATCAACAAACAAGGGGGCACCGGGTCACGCTCCCTCTGCAAGGAGGCGCTGGCGATATGGACACTGGCCTTGAAGAACAAGTGCTGGTAGCGCACCTCCTATCTCCCAGGGGACATGAACGTACTGGCAGACAAACTGAGCAGACAGTTGCAGCCCCACGAATGGACTCTCCTCCCGGAGGTCACCAACACCCTCTTCCAGCGGTGGGGAGCTCCGGACATCGACCTCTTTGCCACTGAGCAGAATGCCAAGTGCCCCCTGTTCTGCTCGAGGCACCCGTTGGACAGGAGATTTTCAGGGGATGCATTCGACATGTGCTGGGGGGGTGGTCTCTGGTGTATGCCTTCCCTCTGACCCCCCTCATTCCTGCGACTCTACAGTGCATTATCCAGGACAAAGCACACGCCATCCTTGTGGTCCCTCACTGGCCGCGGCAGATGTGGTTTGCGCTCCTGCGACGCCTGGCACGCGACGGCCCAGTGCGCCTGCCACTCAGGCCAGACCTTCTAACGCAGAATGCGGGCTACACGAGTCACCCCAACCTCAAAGCCCTCGCGCTCACTGCCTGGAGGTTGAGCGGCTGAACCTTTCCATCCTCCACCTGCCTCCAGAGGTATAGGACGTGGTCCTCGCAGCCAGGAGACCGTCCACCAGAAAGTTCTATGGCCTTAAGTGGAAGAGGTTCAGCATCTGGTGCACTGCACGCGGGCTAGATCCAACCTCGTGCCCAGTCACCAGCGTGTTGCAATACCTGAGTTCCCTCTCCAACCTTGGTCTCCAGACACAATCCATCCGCGTTCACCTCTCCGCCATCGCAGTTTTCCACACCCCAGCCAACGGGGCAAACTCCGTCGCAATGCTGCCCCTGACGGCGCGCTTCATGAAAGGAATGACAAACCTGAAGCCTCCGATCAGGGCCCCAGTACCGCCATGGGACCTCAACGTGGTCCTCCATCACCTAACCCAGGCCCCCTTCAAGCCACTCCAGACCGCAGACATGAAATACGTCTCCTGGAAAATGCTATTCTTGGTAGCCATCACATCCACCAGGAGGATCAGCGAGCTGCAAGCGCTGGTTGCGCACCCACCATACACGCAGCTCCATCATGATCGTGCTTCCCTGCGAACCAACCCCAGATTCATGCCCAAGGTGCCATCTGTGTTTCATGTCAATCAATCCATCGAGTTACCATCCTTTTTCCCGGAGCCACACCAGTCGGATGAGGAGCGCCGCCTACACACCTTGGACTGTCTCTGTGCCCTCCGGATCTACCTTTGCAGGACTCTACCTGCTCGGAAAGGCGAACAGCTGTTTATTTCCTTCAACCCCCACAGGCCTGGAAGGCCTGTCACAAAAAGGACTCTTTCCCACTGGGTCGCCTCCTGCATCTCCTACTGCCTCGACCCAACCAGAACTCAGGCACAGCCAAGAGTGGGGCCTCATCGGCTGAGAGCGCTGGCCACTTCCCTGGCCAACCTGCGCTCAGTTCCCCTGGCCGACATCTGCAAAGCAGCCACATGGTCCTTTCCACACACGTTCCAGAGACACTACTGCCTCGACCTCAGGTCCCGGAAGGACTGTGCGCTTGGCAATGCCGTCCTCGTCACTGCTTTGGAGACACCCTTGGCGACAACGACGCAACCGGTGCTGCCAGAAAGGACATAATGATCGGGGGACTGCACACTTGGCACTGCCATCCTCGCCACTGCTTTGGACACACCCTTGACTATGCCGCTGCAGCCGGCGCTGCCAGAAAGGACATAACGATCGGTACTCCGTTCCATGGTACATAACTGCTACAGTCTTAGCTGGCACTGTCACTTCACTGTTGCACCGTATTCTTATGTTGCACCTTGTTCTTATGTTGCATCTCACTTGCACCTTGTCCTCAGGTTTCACCTTGTTCCTTTGCTGCACCTTATGTTTGCTTGTTGCACTGTTTCTTCATTAAATGTATTCCCTGACTCATGTCTCGGAAGCCTCTGTTCATGCCTCCCTCCTCCACCTCAGCACGCGTCCGCGCAGCTAGGGAGGCACCAGATGTGGCTGACGCAATCCTGCAGTCCATGGAGAAAGCAAGGTTACTTACCTGTAATGGGGGTTCTCTGTGGACAGCAGGATAAGTCAGCCACACAATCCCGCCCGCCTTCCCTGGAGGAGGTCTGCCTGAAAGAGCCGCTCCCTAGCCAGAAAGTCTAGCTAGGAACACACTGGCCAGGCTAGGGGCAGACCCGGGAGGTGGGCTACTTGAGCATGCTCAGAAATCTGAGCTCTGGAGAACACTTCCGATCTAGGCGCCACCCAGAGGACGTCACCAGGTGTGGCTGACTTATCCTGCTGTCCACTGAACCCCCATTACAAGTAAGTAACCTCGCTATTTGAGAAGTGCTTTAAAGGATTTCCAAGCATTAAGAGCACAGCCATTCTAGAAATCCAAAGCAATAACCTAACCACTTCCTGCCCTGGCCAGAAAAGACCTTTTTATGGAGCAATTATATTCACTACAAAACTTGGAGGAGGACCAGTTTTATCTATGATCCCTTTTGGCAAGCCTGCTTGTACTTCAGACTAAATGATGAACGTTTTACACAGCTATGTAATGTGCACTTTGTTTTCAAAAGCTATTTGCCATTGAGAAGATGGTAGAAAGAAAATGTTTTGAAAATGGGAGACTGGATATTCTTATTACGGCTAATTTCCTTGAGCATCTGAGGTTTGCTGTACACTAGACTGTGATGGTAGTAGTTTCCTCTAGTTAAAGGTTAATCCTAGACAATGATTTGGACATTTTAACAGCTAGCCAGAAACACAGAAACAGACAACTAAAGGTAGAAAGCAAAATTGTGATTTAGATGTTACGTGCATTCAATCGGGAGAATCTACAGAACATTTTTACAAAATTTTGGATCAAGAATTTAAAGAAAAGATTCTATAGTTTCTAATTAGCCTTCTGGGAAGAAAAATGTTTTGAATCTTCTTTTGTCACACTGGGACTCAAGTGGTAGCAGAGGGAGACCTCTCTGTACAATGCAGAGGCCATTAGTATCCTTGAGTAACTGCTGCATTGTTCAAGATTCTCTAAGAAAAATACAGTATTCACCACAGTGGACTACATTATAAATGCTCAAAACCAAAAAGAATACCACAATTATAGTTCACTTTTTAGTTACTACCTGGGCTCACTTGCAAGCAAAATAGAACAATTCAAAATAGTTTAAATGTCAAAATGACGATTAAATAATAAGAAAAACAAAACTGAGGTCTTGTCAACCATAAATGGGTCTGAGGAAAGAGCTATCACATTGAAATTCATTCATTGTCAAACATTCTAAAGGTTTTAACACACATTAATAAAATTAACACATGTTAAATGTTCACTGCCCTTTTATTTCTATGGGTGCAGTGGCATTTAATGTATGTTAATTTCATTAATGTGCATTAACCTTTAGTAAAAATGCTCTTAAGTCTGTAGAGCGCAAAGCGGAACTGCTGTGCAGTGATAACAGGAATGAAATGGATAGGTCTCTCTTCTCTGCAAAATTACTTGGCTGATAAATATTTCACAATATACAGCCTGCGATGTTCTCTTTCTGTAATATTTGCACCAACTCGTGGGAAGTTCATCTGTGAAGCATAGGGGCCCTTTTACTAAAGTGTGGTACATTTTTGAACTTACCACACATTAGGAGCAAAACCCAACACATGGTAAGTACAAAGGCCTCACGCAGTCAGAAGCATGCCCAACATGTCCCCTACAGTTACTACATGGAAAAGTTCCTTACCTCACAATAAGTTCCTTCACAGTTAGTGTGGATGCATTTAAGTGCATCCATGTTATCTACAAAATTGACAGCACGTGATAAGTGCTACGCACTAACTGCAATGCACAGTCCATACCCATTCTCTGCCCATAACCTACTCAATCCCCATCCTATCACACATTAAGCAGTTAATGTAGGCTTTTACCACACTGGCTACTTTTAAATATGTGGTAGCTGTTACTAAGAGCCTGCACTAATGGTTGCCACACGATTGTGCATTAACTGCATAGCGCACTTTAGTAAAAAGGCCACATATAGATTTACAGCTGTGTGACATTGTATTCATATGTTATGGTCATTTTGTTGTATGTAAACCGCGCTGATAAATAGTGCGGTATATAAGAAATTGTAATAAATAAATAAAATAAATATGACTGAATTTCATAGAATAGAGGTCTCAATGAGTGGCTCTTAAAAGTCAGTCACGGATGAATTCTGAACATCTTTAGGTGACATTTGGCTATCATTGCTCTCAACAACAGCAAAGACACTGGCAACTATGGGGCTATTTATAATGTTTTGTTGTTATTGTTATTAAGTGCTGTCAAGTCAGTGTAGACTCATGGCAACCCTCTGGATAGTTGTCCTAAATTGTATTCAGTCTTCAGTCAGGCAGTTCATTGTTGACAGGCTGGCACCCATAGCTGCTGTCATTGTATCGAACCATCTCATTGCTAGTCTTCCTCTTTTGCGTTGACCTGCTCTCTTGCCAAACATGATGTCTTTCTCTAATGATCTCTCTCTTCGCATGATATGTCCAAAGTATGAAAGTCAAAGTCTTGTCATCTGAGCATCTAAAGAAAGCTTAGATTTTCTCTAGTACTGACTGATTTGGTCTTCGGGCAGTCCATGGTATACATAGTATTTGTCACCAGCACCATAATTCAAAGGCATCAATTTTCTTCCTGTCTATCTTTTTCACTGTCCAACTTTCGCATCCATATTTCATTATTGAAAATACCATGGCTTGAACAAGTCGAATCTTTGTATGGAGAAAGACATCTCTGCTCATGAGAATCTTATCTAGGTCCTTCATAGCCATTCTGCCAAGAGCAATGCGTCATTTGATTTCTTGACTGCTTGTTGCTTCTTTATTGATAGTTGATCCAAGTAGGTTAAAGTTGTCCACCATTTCAATTTCTTCTCTATCAACGATGAACTTATTGATTTTTGCCAGTTGTCAGGATCTTTGTCTTCTTTACATTAAGGTGCAGGACCATTTTAAGACTATGTTCCTTGATCTTGAGAAGCAAATGTTTCAGATCATCTTCACTTTAAGCCAGTAATGTGGTATTATCAGTATAGCGAAGCTTGTTGATGAGTCTCCCACCAATTTTCACACCTCTGTTGTCTTCATACAGTCCTGCTTCTCTGATGATTTATTCTGCATATAAATTAAACAGGTAGAGGGAAAATATGCAGCCTTGTCATACATCTTTGTTGATTTTAAACCATTCTGTTTCTCCTTGTTCCATTTGAACTGTTGCTTCTTGATCAATGTAAAGGTTGTGCAAGAGAACAATCAAGTGTTCTGGTATGCCCATGCAGCATCTTAATGTGGCCCAGAGTTTCTCATGGTTTACACAGTCAAAAGCTTTGCTGTAGTCAATAAAACACATATAGATATCCTTTTGGTATTTTTTCATCTTTTCAAGGATCCATCTCACATCCACAATGATGTCTCTCGTTCCTCGTCCTTTCCTAAACCCTGCTTGCACTTCAGGTAGTTCTTGTTCCAGATATGGTTGCAGTCTCTTCTGAATAATCTTCAGTAGAAACTTGCTGGCATGTGGGATCAGAGCAATTGTGCGATAATTTCCACAGTCAGTTGGATCACCTTTCTTCAGTATTGGTATAAACACAGATCTTTTCCAGTCAGTTGGCTGTGATGTTGCCTTCCAAATTTCCTGAAAAGGCCTTGTAAGAATGTTAACAGCTGCTTCAGACTGCTGTAATACTTTTATGGGAATGCCATCAATGCCTGGTGCTTTGTTCTTCTTTCATCTCCAATGGTTCCAGATTGTAGTACTTCTCCTTGTCTTGTTTTGCTGCACGTTGGAAATCTCTATTGAGTTCTGCGAATGCCTCTCTTTCTCCTCTGGCTTTATCCTCTCTGTGTTTCTGGGCAATTTTCAGAGTTTCTTCGGTCATCCATTTTGGCCGTTTTTGCTTTTTCACCTTTTGTAGAGATTTTTCACTTTCTTCCAACACAGCCTTCTTGATGTCATCCCATAATTCTTCTTGAGCTCTGTCATTTGTTTCTAAAGCAGCAAATTGATTTTGCAGGCAGTCTTTAAATTCTGGTGGTATATTGTCAAGGTCATATTTTGCTGCATCCATGAGTGGCTTGCTCTTTTCAACTTTAGCTTGAGTTTGCATACAAGTAGTTGGTGATCTGTACCACAGTCAGCTCCAGGTTTTGTCTTTGTTGATGTTAGAGCTTTTCCATCATTGACTTCCACAGATGTAGTCAATTTGATTTTTGTACAATCCATTGGGTGAAATCCATGTGTACAGTCGCCGCTTGTGTTGCTG
This sequence comes from Ichthyophis bannanicus, assembly GCA_033557465.1. Lineage (NCBI taxonomy): Eukaryota > Metazoa > Chordata > Amphibia > Gymnophiona > Ichthyophiidae > Ichthyophis > Ichthyophis bannanicus. The sequence continues at coordinate 452,258,588 of CM066037.1, forward strand.
GAAGAAGGTGTTTGAGATGAATAGATCATTGATCTTACAGAATTCTATCAGTCTTTCTCCAGCTTCATTTCTGTTGCCAAGTCCATATTTTCCAACCATTTTACCTTCTTCTTTGTTGCCAACTTTTGCGTTCCAATCACCCATGACTATCAGGATATCCTGTTTGCACGTTCTGTCAATTTTAGCTTGTACTTGTTCATAGAACTCATCAATTTCATCCTCTTCTGCAGCTGTTGTTGGGGCATATACTTTCTTTATCTTTGTCTTTATTGTAACACTTAATATACCGCTCCTTCGATATATTAAGTTGTATTGATAGGCATTCCTAGTTGATAGGCATTGACAGTTGTGTTGATAGGCATTCCTCATAGACGAATAGAAATTAAGTGTTCACTGATCGCATTGTATTTCATTACAGTTCTTGCAAGTTTCTTCTTAATTATAAATGCAATATAATTTCTTCTTTGTCTTTCATTTCCAGCATAGTAGACCATGTGATCATCAGATACAAAGTGCCCGATGCCAGTCCATTTCAATTTGCTGACACACAACAGATCAAGTTGTATATGTTCCACTTCATTCTTGACCACCTCCAACTTCCCTTGGTTCATGCTTCATACGTTCCATGTCCCAATATGTAAGATATCTTTGCAGCTTCTGACTCTCATTTCATGCGCAGCTACAAAAGCAGTCAGACTTCTTGAGGACTTTGATCCAACCAGATCATAAATGCTGGCTTTACTCTGAAATGTCTTCAGCTCCTTCCCAGTAGCCAGTTGAGTGCCTTCCAACCTGGGGGTCTCATCTTCCAGCACTATAGTGCAATTTGTTTTGTTGTGACTATCCATTGGGTTTTCGTGACAAGATACAGAAATAGATTGCCAGGCCTTTCTTCCACACTGTTTAAGTTTAGTGTTGTTGCCGTTGTCACAGAAATGTGATCCTCCGCCGCCAACACCGTCCCATTCTGCTGCTGCCCAGATGGGTCGTTTGTCTTGGTCTGGCACCTTAGCTGAGACCTGTCCATCTTGGGAGGCCCTGCCAGTAGTTAAGCTACCGATAGCTTAGTCCTCAGCATCACTGATGCACACAAGCCCTCACAGCATGGCAAGCTGCAAACCAAGTGAGCTGATATGTTGGCATGAATGAAGCCATTTTTTGGTGGATAAATCTGCACTGTGCAAACATGTTAGTCAATAGTGGTCAATGTAAAATACAAAGACACACAGAAACATGATGGCAGTTAAAGATCATAAGGCCTATCTAGTTTGTCCTTTCATACTAACTACTAAGCTTCACAGTCTCTTTTTTTCCTTTAGAGATCTTCTGTGTTTGCCTCATGCTTTCTTGAATTCAAATACAATTCTGATCTCTACTACCTCTACTGGGAGGTTATTCCATGCATCTACCACTCTTTCCATAAAGAAGTATTTCCGCAAATTGCTCTTGAGTGTATCTCCTTTCACATTCATCCTTTGCCCCCTCATTGCAGAGCTTTCTTTCAGTTGAGACTCTCCTCCTGTGCATTTATGCCATGGAGCTATTTAAACGTCTCTGTCATATCTCCCCTCTCCCGCCTTTCTTCCAAAATATATGTATTAGATGTTTGTCTGTCCTCCTGAAATGGGCCTCAACTGTCTATTATTCTGTGAGCCTTCTTCAATAAAGATGCTTTCCATAGGCCTTTCCAATAAAGCTCCATATACCTTGGCAAATGTATTTGCAAATATCAAACAGGTTTCCTGAACTTGCAGTTGCTGTTGGAGGATTTGGTTATTGTTTAGATCCAGCCTTCCTGGGGTAAAATTCTGAGCACATATATGCATGATAACAATTTTTCAGATATATGGCATGCTTTGTATTGATTGGGCAAAAGAATGATTGCCCTATTCCAATTTACACCAGTGCATTTCTAAATTGGATTATTTCTTCAATGTTTTCCTCTCTTATTTCCCATAGAACCAGACATATTTTTATCCTCCCCATCCTCCCCCATGGGCCTATATTGTAAAATAGTTTTGAGAGCTAAGAAATGTAGGCCCCTGTTTCTTAAGCTGTATAAAAAGTTTACAATTTTCTGGCATTGCAAAAAAAAAAATGCAACATGTGCCATTGAGTCAATGCTGACTCTGCTGCTGGGTTTTCTTGGCAAGGTGTGACCTGAAGTAGATTAGCAGGACTTTTTTCCCCACACAGTGAGTTTACAGTCTCTAGTATTCCAAGATGGTCACCCATCCAAGTACTAGCCAGGCCTACCCTGCTTAGCTTCAGAGATCATCCAAGAGCAGGTTCATTCAGGACAGCTGAGGACTCAACTAGCAAAATGAATGTGCTGTAACTGCAAAGCCTTGGCATTAACTGCCTAGTATCTTCCCATACAGTTAATACAGAGACAATATACTTAGGGGCATTTTACTAAAGGGCGCTGTGGTGTTGCACCAAACGTGCCAATAACGTACAAATCCATGGCATGTTAGCACAACACTACAGCGTTAACTACTGAGGGCATGGAAAGCATGTTCCTGGCAGTTACCAAGATGCAACCTGCCCTGCCGCAGTATGACAATAACATGGGTGCACACAACACCACCTATGGAGATGTTGGTGAGTGCACCCTGTGATAAGGAAGCTTATCATAGCTCAGGAAGGAGCTATAGAAAAGGTGAAGTGACTCTGAACAAGCAACCTGTCAGTTCTGGTAGAAATAAGAAAACAGAATTTTTCCATAAAAGACTACCAGTCCCAGAATGCACCAGGTTTCCAACAGCCATTAGAGGAGCTGAAGTGGGGAAACGTGTGTTCAATCAGGAGGGCTATGAGGTAATCCCCAAGCACTCATCTCAAAGGGCAGGGCCTGATTCAGCACAGCTGCGCTGTGCTAGGGTGGAGCACTCATCTAAGCAGAATAAAGGTAGAGTTTATTCTACAGAGAATCATCCTCAGAATCATCTTCATGATCTTGGACAGCTTCATCATCTGGAGGATCATCAGAAGCAGAAGCCAGAGCGGACAGACAGAGAGGGCAAGAAACCCTTTGGAAGAAAGAAGAGAAAAGCATTTGGGAGGTCTAAAGGAGTCCAGAGCAGTACGTATACTGGGAGACATTCAAAAGGCCAGCATACACCATTGGACTGGGGAAAACCAGAGGAGTGGTGCTGCAGAGCTAGGAATCTCCAGACGGTACCTGTGAGGGAGACGGCTGCACTTGGAAGGGACCCTAGGACCCGTGCCAGAAGGTATGTGAAGAGAGACCCAGTGTCCAGGGATCTGGATTGGAAGGCTGGACATAAGAACTGGACTACATACTGGCCAGGCTATTTAGAGAGGAACTCTAACAGCAATGGAAGCTCAGGTATGAACACTGATCTATGCCCTAGCTATACCCTTGAAAGACAGCAGGGAAACAAGTATTCTCCTGAGAGTGCTCCATTGAGAAATTCCTCTGTGCCAATCCATGATATTGAACCCATGATTGTTGAAGAAGGGGGAGAGGTCTTAGATACAGGCTGTGAATACATGGATTGCTCTCTGTCTAAACTCCTTTGGTAATTTACTGTTACAAAGTACAACAACCATCACAAAAAAATACAAACTTGTTCTTTAATCTACTCAGAAAAGCTCCTGAGTAGGATTTGAGCCACGCAGTAGAAAGCAAGCCAGCTAAGGGGTTTCAGCTGGGTAACTGCTAGCAATTGAGCCTTACCTAATTGCTTGTGAGCTCTGAGGAAATCACTTCTGAGTCTATGTGTGAAGATATAAGAAGTTAACCTGAAAAGAACAGTTTTTCCCTACTTTGTGGGTTTTGTTTGTTGATTAAAGCACTGCTAAGAAAATATTAGCTAGAGCCTACAGAAAAGACCAGTTTGTTACCAACCAGGTCTTTATTCTTTTGATTTGATTGCCTGACAAGTTCAACTGTTGTTTTCCTGATTTTGTTTTTCTAAGTTTAACACTGAAAGCAAGTATCCTGTTTTATGTGCTACCAAGCATATCTGTGTTGGGAGAAATAACCCCATAAATAAATATCTTATTGGCTTTACACTCAAGCACAACTAATTATTGTGAATGGCTGTGTCTGGTGTGAATGGACTACATTTCCCACAATCCCTTGCAAATCATATTAATATATGCCTTTGCCAAGACTGTGAACATTCTCACCCAGGCACCAGTCTGACAACCCGCACTACATGCCCACCATACAAGTAACAAAGATGTGCTGGCTGCATGGCATTCACCCTGCCCTTAACCCTTCCACTTGCAACATTAATGCGCCCTGGACAGTTAGTACCAAAATCTGGTGGCGCTGTCATGGCCCCATGCTAGCTGTCGATGTGTGTCTAATGCATGCCTTTAGTGCATGCCAGACCTGCGCTGAAATCTAGCGCCATTTAGTAAAAGAACCCTATGGTAGTATGGCGTGTGGTGGGAAGGGGGTTTTCTTTAAAACACAGGCCAGACAGCAGTTCAGGGAAAATCAAAGCAGTTTTATTCTGCCCCAGCTTGCTAAACCTTCACAAGCTAGTTCTCCTGGCCCTTCCTCCAGCTCCAGTTAAAGTTCCTACCTTAGAACATCTTTGCATGATTTACCTTGGAAGGACTCCTGGCTCTACAGGCCTCTCTCCCTCCTGCAACCTGCTGGGTTCTTAATCTCTCTGTAAGCTATGCCCTCCCTGCCCTGAACTCTGGGCTGCAGACTCTTTTAAAGGGGATTGTTGATACTCCCTTTGGAGAGGGATAGGTAACATTTTATATTTATGTATGTATTTATTTATTTAACTGTGTTTATATACCGCTTATCTATGAGTCTAAGTGGTTTACATATAACAACTTTGCTTTTGCTGCTTACATGGAACACTAATAACTTAGTGAATTACATAGAACTGTAAACAATAAACAATTGTTGTAACATAATATGAATAAGCATAATATCAAACATATAAACCATCACTGGCCCCTTTCTGTATGTTAACTGCATTACAGATAAAGCAGATGCATTGAACACTACCTATGAGGGTGGCATTATGGATCCAGTACCTGCTTGTAGTGATTGTAAACCGCTCTAATGTCCTTCAGCCTGGACGGTATATCAAGAAATTGCATAAACATAAACCTGTTGTATTAACAGTCAACAAGCAATTCCATACTGTGTATTAAGGAGGTAATTTTATAACAAGCCATGTAAAGTTAAGCGCCATCCACATACTTAAATTATGTATTTTCCATGGCCTATGTGATACTGATAATTAGCATGCTATACTCTTAAATCATACCAAATCTTGCCTTCCATTGTTTTGCCTGTGACAGAGATACACACAGGCAGGTCCCAGGCCTAGATTTAGGCATATGTAACCTAGGCAATGGCCTAGGGTAGCAAATCTTGAAGGCACCAAGTACCTAGTACAAAAAGAAGCCTTCTCCCACTTACTTTAGGAACGTCCACTGGTAACACTTTAAAGAGGCACTGCCATGGCAATCTGGCCCAACACCCCCAATCTGGGTGCTTTCCAGAAGATCCGCCTCGGATCTCTGAGCTACAAAGGAATATCTGTGCTCTCACCCTCCAATCCTGCCTATGTGCACTGAAATCTTACAGCTCTGACAAGTACAATCTAACTATTTGGCAGGCTTGCTATGATGTTTCATTCACAGGAGCAGCTCTATCATTAGGCAGGGTGAATTGGCTGCTTTTTAGGCAGCAAATTTTTGGGAGCAGCAAAAAATGCCTGCAAAGATCCCCTTGGTGGCCTCCTCACCCTGCCTTTAAAAATCAACAAAAAAAGTCAGCAAGCATCTCTCCCAGTTTCCGCCACTTCTCAGAGGGTTTGTGGTGGTGGTAGTAGTGGCATACAGGAGGCAAAAAAAAATAAAGAAAAGTGCAGATATTCTTTGTGACTCCTGTATGCTGCAAAGGTCCTCCTGGTCAGGTCCTCCTGGTCCTGCCCTCCTCTGATGCATCCTTTTTGCACCAGAGGCAGTGAGGCCAGGAGAGCCTTTGAAGTGAATAGGAGTTGCAAACTCCTATGCTGTTTCTGCTTTAATTGCCGTTGCAGTTGTTAGGAGATGTGGGGGTAGCAGCAGTAGTAGGCCCTGACGGGGGGTGGGGGGGATAATGAGATAGGAGATGGTATACATCGGGTAGAGGGCAGAGGGCAAATGGTAGACTTTGAATGGGGATGGAGGGAAGATGGTAGACACAGATTAGAGGGCAGAAGGCAGATGCTGGAGACAGGGTAGGAAGGCAAAGGCTGATGCTGGACATGGGTTAGGAGGGCAGAAGGCAGACATTGAGCATGGGGTAGGGGGATAGAGATCAGATGCTAGACATGGGATAGGGAGATAGGGAGAGAGAGGATAGACACATGGATAGGGAGAAGGAGAAAGACAGTGAGGAGATGCTGGGCACGCGGTAGCGGGATAGGGCAAGAGAGAGAGAGGAGATGTTGGATGATGGGCAGGGAAGGTGGGAGAGAGAAATGGAAGATGTGGGACATGGGGGGACAGGGTGAGTAAAAGGGGGAGGTACTGGACAGGGGAGATACTGGACACAGAGAGGGAGAATTAGTTAGACTGTGAAATAAGTGAGTGAGGAAGGAGAGATAGATAAGGATTAGAAGGGCTGTGTTAAGGATTGAAATATACAGTCAAACCTCGGTTATCGGTTGCCCCGGTTTTCGTCGGTTTCGGTTTTCGACGTCTTTTCCCCACTCAGATGTTGTCTCGGTTTTCGTCGATAGCCTCGGTTTTCGTACAGCCCCCCCCCCCCCCGATTCACCGATCGCGTGTGCGTGTGCCTGCAGAGTACACTGCCTGCCCAGTCCCGGCAGCATTACCCCCCCCCCCGGACTCACCGATCGCGTGTGCGTGAAGGAGATCTGGAGATTGGCAGACTTCAAACCCAGCTGTTGCGTGTGCCTGCAAACAGTACACTGCCTGCCCAGGTGAGCAACATCCTCGAGCCAGACATGGAAGGATTGCAGAGAGGAAGGCCCCGATCTCTCCACCGCCTGCCTGTTCTCTGGAGCGCCCCCTCAGGCTCGGAGGTAGCAGGAGATGTTGAGGGGTAAGCAGGAGATGTTGACTGAATGTGGCAGGCAGTTCTTTCTCTTGCGGGGTATGCTGTTGAGACGGAGTCAGCGATCACATTGGTGTCCTAAGGTATCTCCTCCTCCCTCTCCCCTCAACAAGAGTCTTCAATAAAGTTAAATGTGATGTTAAATGTTCATTTATCCATTTCATTAGTCATTTATATGTATTTCTCATTGTTTTCTGTATGTACAAATATAGTTATTCTCTATAAAATGTACTTTTTGTCAATATTTTTGGGTGTCTGGAACGGATTAATTGAATTTACATTATTTCCTATGGGAAATCTTGCTTCGGTTTTAGTCCGTCTCGGTTTTAGTCAGACTTTTTGGAACGGATTAATCATGAAAACCGAGGTTTGACTGTAGTAGGTAAATGCTGCAAAAAAAATAGAAATTGAGGATGGTAAGAAGGAGTGAAATCTGTGTTGATAGAGACTTAATGCCCAATATTCAGTGCCAGTGGCTAGCCACCGGCACTGAATATTAAACCTAGATATTCAATTCCGGGGTCAAATCTGACCCCAGCATTGAGGGTTGCTGCAGAGCCTAATTGCTAAACGGGAAGCGGCAATATTGATCCGCTGCCCTGGTTAGTGATACGCAGTGAAAGTTAGGCCAGGTTTTCCGGCCCCTGGGTTTCACTGCATATCACAAACATTTACACTGTTTATAGGTCTGTAAACCGTGTAAATGCCTTGGAATATCGGACCCTTAGAAAATAAATGAAAGAAAGCTAAAAGGAAAAGATCAATATCAGAGACAGAAGGAAGTGAAGAAGACAGGGGAAAGAAGTGACCTATAAATGTATTCATTCTACTGCTCCTTACTACCTTTCCTCTCTCCCTACACCCCTCCTCGTGAACTCCGCTCTTCCACTACCTTATTTCTCTTTCTGCCCTTTTCTTCTACTGCCAGCTCCAGGCTCCATTCCTTTCACCTTGCTGCTCTTTATGCCTGAAACAAACTACCCGAGTCTGTACATCAGGCTTCATCTCTCTCCCTTTTCAAATCCATGCTAAAAGCTCACCTCTTTGAGGCTGCTTTTGGATCCTGATCCCTCATTTTTCCTTGTGTCTCCTTATCTTTCCCTATTGTACCCTTATTCTCATCCATTGTATTGTCTGTCTTGATTAGATTGTAAGCTCTGATGATCAAGGACCATCTTGTATATGTGTCTGAACAGCGCTGCATATGCCTTGTAGTGCTATATAAATGATTAATAGTGGGTTCACATCCTACCTCATCCTAGATGACAACAGATAAAGATTGGAAATAATACCTCCATACCATACAAGCAAACACAAAGAGTCCCCCAAGGATCCGCCCTCTCCACCATACTCTTCAACCTCTACCTGTGTTCACTCTGCACAATCATAAGATCACATGGACTTAATGTCCACATGTATACTGATGATATTATAATATATGGTCCAATCAACACAAACCAACCCATCCCCTCTGCTCACCAGGAATGCTTCATGGAAGTCTCCGACTGGCTAAGAGGCAGCAACCTGCAAATTAATTACAAGACTGAAACCCTCTACATATCGAGAGACAACATATTTCTCCCCTCACCTACGATAACACTGAACAGCATCACAGTCAAAACCAAGACAGAAGTCAAATACCTTACAGTCACTCTGGATCAACATCTAAAACTCAAAACCCATATAAACAAAATCACCATAACAATTTACCACAAAACAAAGACACTCCTATGACTACAACCACTCCTCGAACCAGAAGACTTCCAAACTGTACTTCAAGCATCAGTAAGACCCCACCTAGATTACTGCAATGCCATATACCAAGGACTACCTCAGTCCACACTTCTGCCTCTCCAGCAGCTCTCCATTTAGCAGCAAGAACCCTACAAGAAGCAAAAAGGCAAATACTCAAACATCTCTACTGGCTCCCGCTCCAGAGCCATATAAGATATAAAACAATAATGCTAACCCATAAAGCCATTCACTCAGACCCCCCCCCCCCCCCTCCCATGCACCTCAGCTCATTTCTACAACCCTCACAACCACAAAGAGCTAGACGAACCGCCACAATAAACACCCTGGTCATTCCTTACACTAGGACCAAATCAAACCAGCAAGCATGTAAAAGAGCATTCCAGTTATACGCACCCTTCATATGGAACAAACTACCGGACAAACTCAGACTTATCACTGACCTCAAGACTTTTCGAAAATACCTAAAAATGCTTCTATTCATGGAATATTTCAACACAACCGTGTAACCTCCCCCCTTCAGAAAAAAAGAAAACATGATAGATATTGTTACTGATGTACATAGTCTGAAATGCATATAGTTAAAGAACCCCCCTGGGCTATAGTCTGAAATGTATCTAGTTAAAGAATGAGGATGCACCCAAAACTCCCTAATCCTCCCATCTGACTTCCGCAAAACCAACAAATCAACGAGCAATAGATCCTTCTCATATTATGCCCCGATCCTATGGAACTCCCTCCCAACAAAAATAAGAGGTATAAGAGACCTCGTTGACTTCCGAAAAAGTTTCAAGACCCTACTCTTTACAGAGTACTATAGGATACATCAACTTAAGAGTCCCTTGCTCTTGACACCTCCTATGCAACTGCTATCCACAATGTAGATATTCACCCTCACCACTAAATGTAAATAGTTTATTATTGAATGTTAGCAAGCTCAGCTGATTACACTGTACATAGTTAATTACTGTTTTGATGTAAATGTTATGTTATGTTACTTGTAAACCACTTTGATTGACTGACAAAGCAGTATAGAAAATGTCTAAATACATACATACATACCTCTCTGGGTCTTGATTGCATGCTGTATATAGTTTCATGACACTATTACAATGTACTTGCATTTGTTCTATGTAAACCGCCTTGACCCGGTGAAAGGCGGTATATAAATAAAGCTAAATAAATACATAGTAGTAGTAGTAGTAGAAGAGGCAGATAGAATGAAGATTCTAGAAAGTGAGTTAAGAGAAGACCATGGAAAGCAGGAACTAGAGACTGGCATTGACACAATCAGAGAATAAAATGGTCAGGAAACAAAGGTAGAGAAAGTAATTTTATTCTCAATTTAGTGATTGGCCTATTTTAGTCTTTGGAATTTATATGCTCTATCTTCAGTGGCATGCGGTCAGGGCCTTCAAGAGATTCACTGAATCCCCAGTCCTGCCGAGTCATGTAACACACAAGTCACAATTTCAAAGTTGTTATTCTTACCCAGCAGTTTAGTGCCTTTAGCTCCTCATGCCTTGTGCGTGCTGCATATGCCATCAGCGCTGAGCCTGTGCAGCATTTGTTTTTCTTGTTTCTGCCCAGCATTGGCATCGCAATCAACAGCAGAGTCAGTCAGACTTGAAGTGCCACAGCTACCACTGAAGCACCTTCATTAGATGAGGAAATCAAAGCAGGAGCCCTCCAGCCACGGGCAGCACCTGGCCCTAGCACAAAGATGCCACTGAGACTATTGACTGCGAGGCAGCCCCTTTCCATCTCATCGGCATGCAATTTGTCAGCCCTGCCACTGTGGCCATGCTCCTGGTTCTGGCTGCCATTATCAGAGTGGGCTGGTCCTTTTTCTTTGCCTCATGTGGCCACCATTAAAGCCATCAGATGCTGACTGCAGGGGGCAGGAATAAGAGAGAGAGAGAAACATTGGGTACTGACTATGGGGTGGAAATGAGAGAGAGAGAAAAAAAATTGTTGAGTGCTGGCAGCAGGGTAAGGTGGAATGAGAGAGAAAAGAAAAACATTGAGTGATGGCTGCAGGGGGGCAAGAAGAGAGAGACATTGAGTGATAGCTAAAGCAATCAGAGGGAAACACACTGAGTGCTGGTTGGGGAGACAATGAGAAAAAGAGAGACACAGAGTGATGATGGAGGGCTTTGAGTTAGAAACACTGTTGATGGCTAAGAAGATTTATGAGAGAGAGACACTGGGTGATGGCTAGGGGGAACTCTATGAGAGAGAGAGAGAGAGAGAAGGAGAAAAACATTGTGTGATGGCTGCAGGGGGGTCAATGAGAGAGAGACACACACATGGAGTGATGGCTGCAAGGGGGACAGTTAGAGAGAGAGAAACTGGCTAGGGATGGGGGGAATGAGAGAGAGAGATACCGAGTTATGGCAGGGGCAGGGGGAGTGGCCTAGTGGTTAGGACAAGGTACTTCAGGCCGGAGGGCCGGGGGTTCAAGTCCCACCTGGGGACAGCAATCTCAGGCCAGAGGGACTGGGATTTCTAGTCCTATAGGCACTCCTTGTGGTCTTGGGCAAGCCACTTAACCCTCCATTGCCCATGTTCCCTGTACGTATTAGCGTATGTGTGTCATATCCCCTCGTGTTAAATGTATCTCCCAATTGACCGCTTTGACCCGGTGAAAAGCAGGATATAAATACAGCTAAATAAATAAAATAAATAAATATGACAGAGAGAGAGACACACAAATGGGGTAATGGTTGGATGGGGTTGTGAGAGAGAGAGAGACAGATAGACAGATACTGGGTGAAGGCTGGGGGACTATGAGAGAGAGAAAGACACTGGATGATGGCTGGGGGAGGTATAAGAGAGAAAGAGAGAGAAACAAGCTGGGGAAAGTCTGGGATGGAGGTTATGAGAGATACCGTCATGCACTTCCAATGAGACATACATATGAACACCCCACATGCCTGATTCTGGAAATGGGGGAAAGTGCCATTGCGTTACACTGCTGGTGTACACTTTTCAACTGGTTGCTTTTCAAATTGGTGATGGTAAATGGTAAAGTAAGAGGAAGATGGAGCAGGGGAAGGGAGACAAAAGCTGCAATGGGGAAAAGGATGTAAGTTCAAACAGGTTCTGGGGGTGCTGATCTGGTGGAAAATCACCACTGACAGCATCCAAGCTTTGGATGCACTGTGTAAGGGATCATGGCAGACCTCCACGGGGACTCGTCTCAGGGATGATGATGATGATGATGAATTGGATGTAGGCCGTTTGTTTTCTTGGCCTCTCTACCAAGAGGTGAAATCTTAACATTTGCTAGTTCTGTTTGCTGGAGAAAAGCACTGAGAAATGCAATAAACTTTGAATCTGCTGAATCCTTTCAAATATAACTTCTCTACTGGTTGATGATGAGAGGGTGTATCTGAGAGGTGAACAGAGGGCAAGGGGTGAACAGAGAGAGATGCTGGGCTCTGAGGGGTGGACAGTGGGTGAAAATTGAGTGGATAGAGAGTAAAGGGAGGAAGGGGCTAAAAGAGAAAGAGTAGTTACTCACCTGTAACAGGGGTTCTCCAGGAGCAGCAGGAATCAGTCCTCACATATGGGTGACGTCGGCACCGACGGAGCCCTCGTGCGGAGCATTTCCCCAGCTTTCAAAGAAAGCCTTTGGGAATTGCAGCGCGCATGTGCGGTCCCCTTCCCGCCCAAGGGTGCCATCTTGCTCAGTCTGATGACATAGCTAAAAGACAGCAAAAAATTAGCAAAAATAAATCATATGACTGCAACTCCAAGGGGAGGAGGGAGGGTTGTGAGGACTGATTCCTGCTGCTCCTGGAGAACACCTGTTACAGGTGAGTAACTACTCTTTCTCCAGGACCAAGCAGGAAGTCAGTCCTCACATATGGGACTCCCCAGCTTAAGGCTACCGGAGACCCCAAGCGAAAAAATTAGCTCCCTCGAGCTCGTCAGCACAGAAGGAAGGAATCTTCTCTGAGAACGCCCCCGACCGGTAGCCCAACATCAGGGCCGGAGGGTAGGAGTTGCCTAAACCCCAAAAAGATTATGGAGTACTGCCTGTCCGAAAGCACTGTCCCTGCGGGACTCCCTCTCAAGGCGGTAATGGGCTGCAAAAGTCTGGCTTGAAGACCAAGTAGCGGCCTGGCAGATGTCTGCCAATGGAACAGAGCGGAGATGAGCCACTGACGCAGCCTTCGCCCTGACACGATGAGCCGTGACTCGACCCTCCAACGAGAGGCCGGCTGCCCCATAAGCCCAGGCGATACAGTCAGCGACCCATATGGACAACGTACGCTTGAAGACAGGTAGCCCCAACTTATTGGGGTCAAAAGAAACAAAAAGCTGAACAGCCTTCCGATGCTCCCGCGTACGGTCAAGGTAGAAGGATAACGCCCTCCTACAGTCCAGGGTATGCAAGACCAGCTCAGCCCGGTTGGCATGCGGGCTGGGAAAGAAAGTCGGAAGAACCACCTCCTGATTGAGATGAAAAGATGAGACAACTTTAGGAAGAAACTTAGGGTGAGTCCGTAGGACTACCCTATTCCTGTAGAACCTAGTGTAAGGAGGATCAGACACTAGTGCCTGCAGTTCACTCACTCGCCTAGCAGAGGTGAGAGCTACCAAAAATAAAGTTTTCCAGGAGAGAAAACGGAGAGGGCAGGTAGCCATAGGTTCAAAAGGCGGACAAGTAAGCTGCTGTAAGACCACATTCAGATCCCACTCAGGGGCCGGTGGACGCAAAGGAGGCTTAAGCAGAAGAAGGCCTCTGAGGAAACGAGCCACCAAAGGGTGGCTGGAAAGATGCCTGCCGTCCACCGGCGAATGGTGTGCTGAGAGAGCACTAAGGTGAACGCGGACAGAGTTAGACTTAAGGCCCAGATTGGAGAGGTAGAGCAAATATTGCAACACTACCGCTACCAAGCATGAGAAGGGATTCTCACTGTGCTGAGCACACCATGCGGAGAATCTACGCCACTTAAGAGCGTAGGATTTCCTGGTGGATTGACGTCGAGAGGCCAAGACTACATCTTCCACCTCTGGAGGTAGTAGTAGGGGAGCTAGGACTACCCTTTGAGCAGCCAGGCCATCAGATCAAGGGACTGGAGGTTGGGGTGCAAGAGAGTCCCCTGATCCTGAGACAGGAGATCGGGTTGAAACCCCAGAGGAAGAGGTGTGTCCACCGCCAGTTGTAGCAGAAGCGGGAACCACGGTTGCCTCGGCCACCTGGGGGCTATGAGAATCAATGAAGCCCCGTCCCTGAGGACTTTGAACAGCGTTCTGGACACTAGTGGTGTGGGAGGAAACGCATACAGTAGGCCTGTGGACCACGAGATCAGAAACGCATCCGCTGCTACTCTGAGAGGATGCGGTTGTCTGGAGCAAAATCTCGGGAGTTGCCGGTTCAGAGGACTGGTGAAAAGGTCCATGATGGGGAGCCCCCACTTGAGAAAGACCTGCTGAACCACCAATGGGTTCAATCTCCATTCGTGTGGTTGCAGGATCCGGCTCAGTCTGTCTGCCAGGCAATTTTCATGACCTGGGAGGTAGACAGCCTTGAGAAGGATTCCGTGATTGACAGCCCAAGAGCACAGTCGCTGTGCCTCCTGACAAAGAAGGAAGGAGCCTGTGCCTCCTTGTTTGTTCACATAGAACATGGCAACTTGATTGTCCGTCTGGACCAGTACAGACTGGTGAGAGGCGAGGTGGGAGAAGGCTCTCAGAGCTAGGCATATCGCCCGTAGCTCCAGGAAGTTTATCTGTTGAGTAGCCTCCCAAGTGGTCCAGAGACCCTGAGTACATGTCCCTTGGCAATGTGCTCCCCAACTGAGAAGAGAGGCATCGGTTGTCAGCACCTGAGTGTGCGGAGGGGATTGAAAAACCACTCCGAGCACCAGATTCGGAAGATGAAGCCACCATTGCAGAGAGGAGACCAGGAGGTCGGAGATCCTCACTGAGTCCGCTAGGCCCCCTGTGGCTTGATGCCACTGAGTGCGAAGACTCCACTGAACAGGTCGCATGTGCAGGCGGGCATTGGGGGTGACATGAACCGTGGAAGCCATATGGTCTAGTAGTCTCAGGAATTGCCTGGCAGAGACCAGGGAATTGCTGCGAAACTGGCTGGCCAGATCCATTAGCCTGTGGGCCCTGTCCAGAGGCAGAAAAGCCTTTGCTTGAAGAGTGTCTAGTCTGGCCCCTATGAACTCTAAGTTCTGGGACGGGAGCAAAGTGGACTTTGCGAAGTTTATGACAAACCCCAAGTGCTGAAGCAGAGCCACAGTGCGAAGGGTGGCCTGGTTGGCCTCTCGGGAAGATTGGCCCCTTATGAGCCAATCGTCCAGGTACGGAAACACAAAGAGACCCTGAAGCCTCAGGTAGGCCGCCACCACTGCCAGGCACTTGGTGAACACCCTGGCAGCGGAGGACAGGCCAAAGGGTAGTACTCTGTACTGATAGTGGTTTCCTCCCACAACAAACCTGAGGTACTGTCTGTGGTCTGGATGGATAAGGATGTGAGTATACGCATCCTTTAGATCTAAGGAGCATAGCCAGTCTCCCTGCTGGAGGTAGGGCAGCAGGATTCCAAGGGTAAGCATCTTGAACTTTTCCCTCTCCAGGAACTTGTTGAGGTTTCGCAAGTCTAGGATGGGTCTGAGGCCTCCTGTTCTTTTTGGTACCAGAAAGTACCTGGAATAAAAGCCTTGACCTCTCAGGTGGTGGGGCACCGGTTCCACAGCCTGATCCTTTAGCAGACTTGCTAACTCCTGAAGGAGTAGGTCCCTGTGCAGAGGGGGTCTTGGAGGCTTCCCTGGCAAATAGGAGGGAGGTACCTGGTGAAAATGGAGAAGATAGCCCTTTTGGACTATATGAAGAACCCAGGTATCTGATGTGATGGCTGACCACCTGTGGGCAAAGTGGGCCAGCCAGCCTCCTGTGCTGAGAGAAGCCAGCTGAGGAGAAGAGGCTATGCTGGTTGAGTCAAAAAAAAACACCCTGCTGAGCAGGGGCCGGTGTAGGTGGCTTGGGGGCCTTCTGCCTACGGGGCCCTTGACCCTGCCCCTTGGCCTGCTAACCCTGTTGGGGAGCTGCAGAGACCTGATAATGAGGGTATTGTTTATAGGCAGACGACTTCCTCGGGTAAAAGGACTTTTTCCCCGAGCCCTTCTTCTTCTGAGAAGGGGCAGAGGTTTTCCTGGAAAGCCTAGTCCTGGTCAGAGTCTCGGTCTCGAGTTCTGCAGCCTTTTCAGCCATGGGCTTGCCAAAGAGGTTTTCACCCCGGCAGGGGACATCAACCAACTTGTCCTGGACCCATGGCTCGAGGTCGGATGACTGTAACCAGCCTGTCGGCGGGCACCGATGCCGGCCCCGGCTACTCGGGCCGAAGCCTCGAAGCCATCGTAGGCTGCTCGAGAGATAAACTTCGAGCACTCTCGAATACCGGTGGACAAGGCTTGGAACCTCTGCAAAGGTTCCTCGGAGAGACCAGCAGAGAACCCGGCAATCTCCTTTGCCAGGTCTCGGAGGTACATGCCCATGTAGAGCTGGTAAGTCTGGACACGGCAAGCAAGCATAGAGCCCTGGAAGCACTTCTTACCGAGGGCATCCAGGTTCCGGGCCTCCCGGCCGGGAGGAACCGAGGAGTGCATCTTCTGACTTTTCAGTCGATGCATGGCCGATTCCACAACCATGGAGTGGTGCAGTAATTGTGCCTTTTGGAACCCGGGGCTCTTGCGGACTCGATGGATGGAATCGACCCGCTTGCTTAACACCAGCGTCGAGGCCGGGGTCTCCCACATGTGGAAGAGCAGCCGCTCCAGCATCGGAGGAACCGGAACAGTAAAGGCCTCCTTCGGAGGAGAGTCATACTGGAGGGCCTCGAGCTCCTCGGCTCGAGGCTCCTCCTCGGGATCCGCGGGGAAGGCCAAGGCCTTGGCCATATCCCGCACGAAGTCCGAGAACCGGGTATCCTCCGGTGGGGATCGTCTCCAAGGTTCAGACTCGGACGAGTCCGATGGGACACACCGAGTCCGATGGGTGTCGGGTGACTCTTCGTCCTCTGTCTCCCAGCCTGACTCCTCGGAGGAGGAATCAAGCGGCTCCGGTCGGGCGGGCACCGATGCCCTCCGCCCCAACGCCGAGGGTATCAGCGTCGACGACCTCGGCCCCGAACGGGAGGTCGAGGGAGACCGTGGCCGAGGATCGACTCGATCCCGCATGGACTCGAGGATCGGCTCGGCCTCCGGGGTCGACTTAGACGTCGAGGTCCCGGTGGTCGGGGCAGATGCACCGGTGAGACCGGCGATCAATGCCCGCTGCTGTTCCATGAAGGCAGCGAAATTGCTCTCCAAGGCCGTCAACCTGAGTCCGAGCTCAGGAGACCCAGCAGCCCCCGACTCGGGCCTCGACGGCGTCGGGCCCGATGTCGGCTCCCTCGGAGGAGAGTCCACGAGGACAACAGCACTTATGTATCCAGGAGACTCCATCTCGACACGAGGATGCTTGGCAGGCCTCTCCGACTCCGAAGACCCGAAGTGGCTATCGGGGCTATGCGACCTGGCCCTCGAGGAACCAGGAGCGTCCACCGATGACGCCCTCATGGGTTTCTTCTTCCTGCGATGTTCCCGCGAAGGAGACCCCCGCTCAGAGGAACCCCGACGCTGCTCGGGGCCGGAGTCCCGAGACGTCGAGGCCTCTGACGAGGTCCAGGCCCGGCCGGACGCGGAGTCAGAAAAAATTTGATCCTTCTGGTGCTGCCGACTCCTCAATGCCTTTGAGGACATTTTGCCACACGGACCACAGATCATCGAGTCATGATCGGGTCCGAGGCAACGGAGGAAGCAGTCGTGTGTGTCGGTAAGAGACATAAGTTTCTTACACCGATCACACTTCTTAAACCCGCTGGTAGCCATCGGGGGAAAAAGGGCCCCTGCTAGGTCAAAAGACCGGGCTGCCAGGGAAAAAAGAAAAAAGGCGCGAACGCCAGTCACAAAGGACAAAAAACGAAAAAGAGAGAAAAGGACTCGATACCGGCGTATCGGTCCGAGCGGGAAAAGGATCCGGCGTCAAACCGAAGAAAAAAGAGAAAAATAGGGAAAATCAACTGTTTCCTCGGGGAAAAACGAACTACGTCCGTCGGGCTCCGCGGAAAAAAGAAGACTGAGCAAGATGGCACCCTTGGGCGGGAAGGGGACCGCGCATGCGCGCTGCAATTCCCAAAGGCTTTCTTTGAAAGCTGGGGAAATGCTCCGCACGAGGGCTCCGTCGGCGCCGACGTCACCCATATGTGAGGATTGACTTCCTGCTTGGTCCTGGAGAAAGATCAATATGTCAGAGACAGATATAAAGAGGGATGGAAGAAGACAGAAAGAGCAGGGAGAAATGGCAAATGGGCAGCAGACACTGGAAAGAGGGTTAAAAGAACAAAGAGGGTAACAGAAGAGAAACTGGGGCCATTGTGACTGAAAAAATAAAATGCCCAAGCAACAAAGGTATAAAAAAAGCATTTTATTTTGAATTTATTAATGAATATGTTAACTTTGGGAAATGTGCATTGCTGATGTCTGTTTCTTTAGTGTTGCCATCACTGTGGAGTTGGACTTCTTGGAGTTCCCTGTTCAATTATTCTATTTCTATTTCTACTTTGTGGTCCTTTGCTTTTTATTTGGTGAGGGTCTGTCTGTGTTTTGTATGTATGACTGAGGTACAGCATTCTGTTAGCATGTAATTTCTGTTTAGGTATCCGTGGTTTAATATTTGTAGTATTGCTTTTCATAGGTAAGATTGGTTCTGTGTTAGTCTTTATGGCAGGTTTGCTATGGACTGACTGGTCTTTTTGCAGGGTTTTATAGCACTTCCTTATGGATATATGGTAGTTGACGCTGAAGGGAACTCATGTAGAAATCTAATAGGCCTGAATAAGTTGATTATTCTATAAGGTGCCACCTGTCTCTGTCATTTTTGCTATTCCAGACTAACACAGCTAGCCCTCAGAAAATTGTCATCATGTTGGGACAAAAGAGAGGCTTGTAAAGAGCTGCATTGGAATCCACTGGGCCAGGGGACAATACAGTAATCACTTGCAGGAGTCCTCTTGTTGCTTCTGTGGAGCTGGGAATCTCCTATATCACAGAAGCAACAGCAAGGGCCTGGTGGCCCCAACATAGCGCCTGTCATACTGGAAGGTGGTATGTTGGAATCACTTTGCCCTCTTGTTCCTTCTGTGGGGGTGGAAGAAAGGTGATGTTTAATGTCTACTTTTTATCTTAATCACTTGGGACTGCCGAGCACATCTTGTTGTTTCTGTGGCTATGAGAGGTGATACGTTGGGGCAGCCAACCCCTCTTGTTTGCATCCTCCCATCTCACAGAAGCAACAAGGACTTGGTAGCCCCAACATACAGTAGCACCTATCACAGTGGAAGATGGTATGTTGGGATCACTGTGCCCTCTTGTTCCTTCTATGGCGGTGGAAGATAGGTAATGCTTAATGTATCCTTTTTTACTTAACCACTTAGAGCTTATGAGCCCATCTTGTTGCTTCTGCAGTGGTGAGATGTGATAAGTTTAATGATGTTTAATATATCCCTTTCTACCTAACCACATGGGGCTGACAAGCCCATCTTGTTGCTTCTGCGATGGTGAAAGGTGATATCTTCTTGTTGCTTTTGTGGTGCTGGGAGCCTCCCATCTCACAGAAGCAACAACAAAGGCTTGGTGGGCCCAACAGCACCTGTCACAGTGGAAGGTGGTATGTTGAGGGTTTCTATGCTCTCTTGTTCCTTCTGTGGGGGTAAAAAAGGATAGTTGAGCCTAAGTTGTACCATCAGTTCAGCAGCCCACAGCTACAGTGACTGAGATCATTTTGTTAAGTGTGCAGAACATAGACACATGCAATTTTAGGAAATGTTGCAACTGGCTTGCAGATAATGACCAAGATATGTTTATGTTATGTTTATGTTTATTAGGTTTGATATACCGCCCTTCATATAATAACAAAGCGGTGTACAATACAAAAAGTCAAAAGCACGGCCAATGGCCAGGGAAAAAGAAAGGACGTTACAATGAAAACAGGACAGCGAGGAGCAGGCCATATGTATCAGACAGAAGGAACAGAAACACTGAGGGCAATGGGAAGAGATCACACAGGAAGTGTAGGAAGGTCAAAGGCAGAGGAGAACAAGTGAATCTTCAGGCATGCTTTAAAGGTGCGGTAGTTCTGTTCAAGTCGGAGAGAAGAAGAGAGTGAGTTCCAGAGTGCGGGGCCAATGAAGAAAAAAGCTGAGGAGCAAGTAGAATGTAGGTGGGCTCAAGAGGGGGAAGGGAGATGAAGATAGTTTATGTGACTTGACCGGAGGGCATGACTGAGAGTGTGAGAATGAATGAGGTCCACCAGATACTGAGGGGTGTGTGTGTGTAGAGGACCTGGTGCATGAAGGTAAGGAGTTTGTAGCTAATACGGTGGTCAACAGGTAGCCAGTGGAGGTGCAGAAAGAGAGGAGTAACGTGGTTAAAATGAATGGAGTGTGTGAGCAAGCGGGCAGCCGTGAGATTGAGGGATAAAGGCAAAGGACAGAGTTACATAAATCGAAGCGAGAAATGACAAGGGAAAGAACAAGAATGGTGAGGGCTTGGGCAGTAAAAAAGGGGTAAACAGTGCGGATCTGACAGAGGTAGAAAAAGGAAGTTTTAGTGACGTAGGAAATGTGATCATGGAAATAGAGATTAGAGTCAACAAGAACACCAAGATACGAAAGCAGTATACTAGTGGGATAGAGGAGCCAGCAAAGGATGGGGCTAATTGTGGACAGGGACTACTATGGGGGAACCAGATAGCCAGAGTCTTAGAGAGATTTAAGTGAAGGCAGTTTGTGGAAAGCCAGATGGCAACAGAGAGAAGACATGAGTTGAGAGGGGAGAGATCTGGCTGAAAAGGAGAGGTATGATGAAGAAGAACAAGGTCATCTGCATAATAGAAAACTGGTATCCCAGATTGTTGAATGAGAAGGGCAAGGGTTGCTAGGAAGATATTGAATAAAAGAGGAGCAAGGACGGAGCCTTGTGGAACACCGCAGTGCACAGGGACAGGAGCAGAGGAGGGGGTCGAAGAGGAGGGAGACAGGACAGAATAGGACCAGGAGAAAAGATAGGAGTGAAACCAGCGATAGACAGTACCACAAAGGCCAGCATCACGGAGGCGGGAAAGAAGAAGAGAGTGATCCACAAAATCAAAGGCTGCAGAAAGGTCCAAGGATACTGCCACCAAAATGTCACCACGGTCGTGTGCAACATGCAGTTCATTAAGAAAGGCAAGAAGGACCATCTCCACGTTGTGACCTGGACAGAAGCCTGATTGAAGAGGGTGAAGAAAATTAATAGAGTCCAAGTGGTGGGAGAGTTGTGCAAAGACTGCCTTCTCGGGTATTTTAGAGAGAAAAGGGAGGTGAGAAACGAGTCGGTAGTGAGTAGGAATGTGAGGGTGCAGGGAGGGGTTCTTGAGAATAGGACATATGAATGCATGCTTCCAAGGGTGTGGGAAAGTATCAGTGGAGAGACTAGTGTTAATCAAGGACAGGATAGAGGGAGGCAGAGCAAGTGAAGGAGTGAGAAGCCAGGATGAGGGAATGGGATCGAAAGAGGAGGTAGTTTTTTTGAAGAGGAAATAGATTTGATGAGCTCTGTAATGGTAAGTGGGTGGAAGGAACCCCAAATGTGCGAAGATGAGGAGATAGGAGGGGGAGATGGTGGGAGAGGGGAGGATATCGAGGGAGGGGGACAATATGGAAGCGATATACGAAGATCCAGGATTTTAGAATCAAAGAAGGAAGCCAGCCATAGAAGACTGGGAGTGACCGGAGGAAGTGGAGGATGAGATGTATTCTGGAGAGATGTAAGAGATGTAAGAGATTTGAGGACAGTATAAAGACGGCGAGTCTGATTCGGGGCAGTAGTAATTGTGGTAGAGAAATAGATTTGCTTGGCAAGGTGGACCTGAGACCGGTAATGCCATCAGCCCAAAAGAGTATGTTAACTTTGTTTAATGTTACAAATGGTGCTAATATTTATCATATCTATTGAATTCCCTACTCTAAATGTCACCGCATGCCACTGCCTATCTTTATACTTTACATAGTGCAGGGGCATCTATATCTCTGTACTGCATGCAGAATCTGGCTTCTTGTCGACATACATTTATTTTAGGTGCCTGGCAGGGCCAGTCAACTAGGGCCAGTGCTAGGATTTCTGGCGCACCCCTGCAGCCTATTTATTTATTTTATTTAAAGTTTTTTTTGTATACCGCTTTTCGACTATTCAAAGAGGTTTACATTGAACATCAACACGCCAGGGCATCAAAGTGCATTCTGATGAGCAATACATAGAAGATGGAACAAAAATAACATGGTAATAAAAATAACTTTGAATATGAACAGGTCTAATATAATGTTTGTGAGATAACTTTGTACAAGGTGATAAATGGGTTCAACCATTCAACATTTGTGTGAAGAGCATTTCTTGAGTCTATTGTGGGAGTTTGTGAGGTGGGTTTGTGATAATTGCAATTGGTTATGTCTCTGAAACAGAGTATGTGTTAAAATGATCCTGGAAGGGATATGTTTTTAATCTCTTTCTGAAAGTACTCAGCTCAGAGCATGCTCTAAGGTCTGGGGGTGAGGAGTTCCACAGTGTGGGCGCAAAGAGGGAGAATGCAAGTTACAGGTAGACTGTTTACTCTTAGGGGTCTGTTTACTAAGCGGCGCTAGCAGCTTCCATGAAATATTGGAACCACGGCCCCTCTGAATAGAATGGGGTCACACTCCGATTTTGCACGGAAGCTGCTAATGCCGCTTAGTAAACAAACCCCTTAGTCTTCTGAGGAGAGATAGAGAGAAGGTTGTTGGTGAGATGTCATTGTAATCTTTCCTTTCTATGTCTGGATATCAAGGTCTGTAGGCAGGTGACTGACTCATTGTTTAGGACTTTGAAGGTAAAGATAAGTGCTTTGAATCTGATTCTTACGGCGACAGGTACTCAGTGGTGTTGCTGTAGAATGGGAGTAATGTGGTCTTGACGGGAGATGACATAGATTATTCTGGCCACAGTATTTTGAGCCATTTGTAAGGGGTGGAGGGAATGCTTAGGCAGACCTTGATACATAATACTGCAATAGTCTAGGATAGGAGTGATTATGGCTTGGCACACGGTTTGGAAGAGGTTGGGAGCTAATAGAGGGCAGAGGTTCTTCAGAACTCTTAATCTGTGGTAAACGGAGGAGTCAGTTTTCCTTATATGACTTGGAAGTTCAGTTGCTGGTCTATTATTATATCAAGATATCTAACTTCAGATGTAACTCTGATGTCTTTCTTGTCCAGTCTCAGAGCTCATGGTAGGGAGAAGTCTGGGTTAGAGAAGACATATAGAGCTTCTGTCTTATCCATTTATTTATTTATTTACAGTCTCTTATATACCGCACTATTCAGCATCAGCGCGGTTTACATGGAACAAAAATGCTCAGTACAATTAACACGTATGAGTTTACAGATAACAGGGCAAATAACTCGGATAACAGGGGTAAACTATTTACAAATCTTGCTATAATAATAAGAATCTTATTAATGGTATTCCAGACAGGTAATGCCATTTCTCTCTCTCTTTCTAGACATACTGCCGGGAATTCATAGCCCAGTGGACACGGCTAGAGCTGGATGTTTTGCTTTGTCCGATGTTGGGTCCCGCCTTTAATATTGGCTACCCTGGAAAACTGTTTGGTAGGAAGAACGTGAAAGAAAACAACATCTTTTTTCTTTAAGAATTTATAAACGTATACCGCTCTAGAAGTAAACGAAATAAAGAACACAAATCCAAAGAAAAACATTCTAGAAAATGTTGCAAAAGAACTAACAAAAATTTCAGGTCAGACTATCCATATTGATGTGAAAGATGTGAAGGCTGAGCCATTTTAACACTTGTATAAAGTGGTGAGGTCTGGTGCTGAGATATTGAAAGGGATGAAGAACATGATGTCATCAGCATAGAGCTGGTAAAATATATTGTGCACTCTGAATATTCTGCATATTGGCTGAATGAATATGTTGAATAAGAGGGCCGAAAGGCTTGAGCCCTGAGGTACTCCTGTGGATTGGGTAAATGGAAGGGATAATTTCTGTTCTATTTTTACTTGTCAAGTAGAAAAGAGCAGAACCATTTAAGTGTAGTGTCCTGGAGGCCAATATCTGCAAGGCGTTGCAAAAGTGGATGATGAGGAAGGGAGTCAAAGGCTGAAGAAATGTCAAGAAATATGAAGATGAATCCCTGAGAGGGATTCTTAGAGAAGGTTAAAAGTGTATTCAGGAGGGAAGTGATAAGGGTTTTGACTCCATGATTCTGTCTGAACCAATGTTGTTGAGGGTCTAGGGGCAGTGAGATGGTCTTGAAGTTGGAGTTGGACTATTATTTTCTATTATTTTTTAGATGAATGATGTACTGGAAATGAGACTTTAGGAGTTAAGGGAGGTGGGCTTAGGCTTAGTATTCTTCAGGAGTGGATGGATTGAGCTCTGTTTCACGGTTGTGGGCATAAAGCCTTATAGTAGAGATGTGTGCACAATGGACATCAGGTAGGGGCTGAGGTATGATCTAGAAATTTTAATCCAAGAGACTGGACATGGGTCAAGTGGAGAGGTGGTTCTATTAAGGTTCTTGATTGTATCCTTGGTGTTTTCAAGAGATGGTAGATCAAAAAGTGACCATGATTTAATAGGCTAGCTCTGAGGGGCCATGGTAGGTGGGTGGTGGCTTGTGGTGGGAGATGCCCTTTTTCTCGAGAGAAGATGATTTGCCATGCTCTGTGGACATATTTTGTCAAGTGAGTTACCTCTGATTGGTTCATTTAAGAGAGATTTTGCGATGTCAAAGAGCTCTCTTGGCTTATTTATTGCACTTGTGATGATGTTGTTGTGATATTCATTCTTGCATTTGAGAGTTTCCAGAGTATAATTGAAGCCGCTCCATATAGCTTGTGTGTGTGATTGGGTCTTTAGAGAGTCGCCATTTGCGCTCAAGTCGGCAGAGATCACTTTTCTGTCTCTGTAATGAAGCTGAGTACCAGGGAGCTTTGTCACGGTGTTTGGTTGCACTCCTCTTTGGAAGTGCAAGGGAGGCCTTAGATAGGATACTGTTCCATCCATTGATGGAGCCTTCAAGGTCTACATCTTTGGAGATAATGAGATCAAGTTGTGGGATGACCTCTGCTAGGAAGTGTTCCAGTTAAATTGTCAGAATCTAAGAGTTGGGGGTGTTGCAGGAAAGGACATTTCCTGGTAATTATCCCATGGGTTGGAGATGAGTATAGCAGCATGATCAGACCAGGGCACTAGAAGGATCATATAAGGGGGATAGCTAAGATCTGCTAAAACATTGTCTGGGATAAATATGAGGCTGAGGATATTTCCTTTAATGTGAGTTGGCTGGGTTAGAATTTGAGAATACCCTAGGGTACCCATGACTTCAAGGAAGGAGTTTGCTTGAGCTGTAGGGGCAGATGACAGCTTTAGGTCACCGAGTAGAATGAGTGGCTGATGTCTCCTTTTTAAAAAAACATGCAGCTTCCAGAAGAGAGGAGAGCTCAGAGGCATTACCATGTGGTTCTCTATATGAGAGACATATTGAGAAGGAGTTGTTGGAGGCTATCAACATGTCAGTAGTGAAATTGACAACAGTGGGGCTAAGATGGTTCCGGGCTATTATGCAAATGCCTCCACCTCTTCTGTTTTTTTTGGTTGCAGGTGAGTATTTATTTATTTATTTAAACTGATTTCTATACCGCCTTTTCCTACAATCAAGGTGGTCTACACAGCAAACAATCAACAAGATACAGTGTCTAGTGTGTGCATGCATTGAGCAGTGAGTGTGTGCGTGTGTAGATGGACATTGATTCTTGGTGAGCTATTTACAACGTGGGCTATTTACAATACTATGTACATCAGGACTTTACTTTAATACTAAATCATGTCGCTAGGGTGGGGTGTTGAGTTGGGATATTGTCTGTTGCACCGTTTAAGTGATGTCACCGTAGTGCTCTATGAAGAGGGTCGTCTTTAACAGTTTCCTGAAGTCCTTAATGTCTGTTGTTGACCGTAGTTCATCAGTGAGGGCGTTCCAGATTGTTGGTGCCGCCTTTGATAAGGCTCGTTTTTCGGTGTCCTTGCGTACCTTGTTGATGTTTTTAGGTGTGTTGACATGATTGGATGTGCCTCTCCTCCTCGGTCTTGTGCTGCTGTCGGGTTGTATGAGTGGGTGTAGGCTGAAAGCTGACGACTGTTGCTTGATTTTGAATATGTTTATGATTGTCTTGTATCTGATGCGGGAGCTGATTGGTAGCCAGTGGAGATCTTTTAGGGTAGGTGTGATGTGTTCTTGTCTTGTGGTGCCGGTTATTATGCGAGCTGATGTGTTTTGGGCCAGTTGCAGTGGCCTGAGTGTCTGTTTTGTTAGGCCAAGATAGATTGGGTTGCAGAAGTCTAGGATTGGGGTTATTAGTGCCTGACAGACTGTGCAGAAATGTTCCTGAGAGAGGAGGGGTTTGAGGCGTCGGACTAGTCTCATCCTGTGGTATGCATTTTTGGTGGTTCTGTGGATGTGGGACTGAAGGTTCAGTTTTTTATCCAGGGTCACTCTGAGGTATTTCACTTCTGGTTGTATGGGTATGGTTGTGTTGTCTATCTTGATGTTGCGAGGAGGGATGAAGTCGGAGTTTCTTGTGATGATTAGAGCCTCGGTCTTGCTGTAGTTTATTGTTCAAGTTGTTGTGTTGAAACTAGCTGTTCATGTGCATGAGACATTCTGTTATCTTGGTGTAGTCTGGGTTGTTGAGGGTGAGTGGTGTATATATCATTATGTCATCCGCATAGATTGGGTATTTTATCCCGTGTTCTTTTATGATGCTGCATATTGACTGGATGTAAAGGTTAAATAATAGTGCTGATAGGGCGGATCCTTGAGGTACGCCTTGCATGACCTTTATGGGTCGGGATGTGTTGGGACCAATCTTGACCTGTATCTGTCTGTCCGTTAAGTAGGAGTGGAACCACCTCAGTGTGGCTCCGTGTAATCCGATGTTCTGTAGTCTTGCTAGTAGGGTCCCGTGGTCCACTGTGTCGAATGCTGATGAAATATCAATGAAGATCATGAGTATTCCTTTCTTTCTGTTGTCTATGTCGTTAAATAGGTATAGCAGGAGTGTTTTGACTCCGTGGTTGGGGCAAAAAGCGTGTTGGTTGAGGTCCAGTTGTGCGTGGTTGTCGATGTGTTCCTGTAGCTGACGTTGTACCACTTTCTCAATAATCTTTGCCAGTAGAGAGATACTTGAGATAGGTCTGTAGGCTGCTGCGTTGTTCTTGTCGAGTGGTGATTTCTTCAGGATTGGTCTTATTGTGGCGAGTTTTAGCTGGTCAGGCATAATTCCTTGGGTTAGTGAACTGTTCACCATGTTGTGTATGGTGTGGATGAAGTCTGACTTTGTCGCCTTAATCCATGTAACTTGGCATGGGTCTGTTGGGGCCATGCTTGTGTTGAGTGCAGTGATGATGTGTGAGAGCTGTTCTGTGGATGGGTTGCTGAATTTGTCCCAAGAGTATGTGGGGAGGGGGGGGGCAAACCTGTTTAAGAGTACAGTGTCTGTCTTGGAGAACCAGGTCTCAATTATACAAAGGATGTCAAGATTATGGTCCTGGATCATATTGTCTAGTGTCTGTATTTTGTTCCTGGTGGAGCGTGCATTTATAAGTGCGCATCTTAGTGTAGGTGCAGTCTTCTGCTGTGTGCAAGGTGCGGTGCTAGTTAGGTGAGTCTGAGAAATTCTGATTAAGGAGCAATGTCTCTGCTGTTGTAGCTTTTACAGGTGGAGATTATGTGTACCGTCTAATGGGTACCTATAGCTGTGGATTATAGGGATGTGGTGATAGTAATAGCGAATGGCAATTTTAGACGACTTAATAAGGAGAGAAGCTACCCATGGAGAGCTGAGACCGCTGCCATTCTGCACATGTGGTGCCTCTGTGCCATACCCATGCACACAGACATGACCCATAGGGCACACGCCCCATGCCCATAAATCCCGGACCCCACCCACAGTCTCCTACTCCTCCTGCGCAGACATGCAGCCCTGCCCCCACAAAACTGACAACACCTTGTGATTCCAAACTGGGAACAGTTTATTGGAAACCCTGTAACAGGTACAACAATGGCAGCAACAGCAGTATAAAACCAACGGCAATACAAAACAGAGGTCCATACATCAATGGGGACATTGCACACCCATTTTTGTGGCCACACAGTCTGCCCCATAATGGCCCATCACAGGGCAATCCCTGGCATGGAGACGGCTTATGGTGCAGGGGGGCCCTGTCTGTGCCCTGTCACTGCAGAAGTGAGGGTATCCAGGTGCACACTGATTGTCTATGCTGCTGCCTGCATGTCCTCCCTGAGAACCCACATCTCTGCCACCAGGGCAGCCAGAGCCCAGTCACCAGATGGCTGAGTGGGTGGTGGCACAGAGGGGCCTAATGCAGCATGGCCATGCCATGCCCATAGGTGCTGAGGTGGCTGTGGGGGCCCACAGCTATGGAACATGAACCATGGCTCCGTTACACGTCACACACGGTCTGTGCAAAGCCATGTAGTGGGCACATGGTCCCCTGGTAGGGACATGGGCAGGCATGGCTTGGGCTGCGGGCCACAGCCGGGGAGGGCAGCTCCTCCTCTGGCACCCCAGCCAGGTGCCTGCTGTGTGCTGCACCATACTGCTATACCTGGGGCACTTGGAGGGTGGGGCCTGCATCCCCCTGCTACCCCCTCTGGGCCCACCTCTGCTCCAGCCACATGGGACAGCTCTGGTTCCGCTGCCACTTCCTCCTCGGACTCCATGTCCTGCCCCTGTCCCTCTGATCTCTCCTCCCCCTCAGACTCCCAAACCTGACCCTGACCCTCTGATCCCTCCTCCCCCTCAGACTCCCCACCCTGCCCCTGACCCTCTGATCCCTCTTCCTCCTCAGATTCCCCATCCTGCTTCTGTGCCGTGGCCACCTCACTGCCCTCCCCCTCCATGGTGCTGTCCTCTGTCGCAGTGCCGCTGGACTCTTCCTCTCCATCACTGCTGGAGATATTGCTGGGATCTGCACCTCGGCACAGCTGCACTGGCACTGGACTGCTGCTCCGGGTTGGTGTCTGTTGTGTGCCAGCGTTGTCTGAGGCCACCCTGGAACTGGCTGTGGGGGAAGAGGGAGGGGGGTTAAAAGTCCATACAGGCATGACCCTGGGATGTGACTGGTGCATCTCCATGGGGCCCACACATGCTTTGCACAACCCACCTTTGGGCCATGGGGGTATGTCATCCCACAGTGTACACTGCATGCCTTCCCCTTTGTCCATCCTCAGCCAGCTCTATTCTCCCCCTCATATGCCCAGCTTTGCTCCATAACATGCTTGTATTGTAAAATGTTCATGTTGCAAAATTTATCATATTGTTATGAAGGAAAAAAATCCAGTTTATTTAAAATACCCCAACATATTGAAGAAAAGCTATGCTATAAGAGTTTTTCAACCCCGCCCTGACCAGTGGGTTTCATCCTGCCAGGGGCTTCATCGGGGTAATACTGAAATGCCAGCACTGAATCCAACACATGTTAAAGGTGTTAATGCATGTTATTGCAGTAGTGCATTTTAGTAAATCTAGCTTAGTGGATGCCATGTGCTTCATATCAAGAATATGAACTACTAGTTGATGACATACAGTACGGAGAACAATGCGACCTGCAACACAATATGGTGCTCTGAAAGTTTTGACTTATACCAATGGGACAAAGCACTGAAGAGACACAGAAAATCAGTGTGTTTGAGTGTAGGTGATAGAGTGGATGCATATATGTGTGAGAAAGAAAGAGTATCTGAGAGTAAGGCAGTATCTGAGATGGGGGAAAGACTCTGGGAGAGTGACTAGCTAGAAGACAGTATGAGAAACAGTAACAAACAGTGTTTGGTGGATCATGGAGAGATGCCTTTTTTACCTATCATTTTGACAAGCCTTTTATTTAGTTTAGTTTATAATTACAATAGCAGTCATTTTTATGCAAACATTTTAATGTATGCCTAAAATGCTAGAACAAAACCACTTCTGCAAAATAAGCCATCAGCAATAGATTAAATAAGACATGGAATGGAACATTTCTTGTGTCTGTGGGGTACAGAAATGTGTTTGTAATATATATAATCAGAATAAAACTGAAGTGGCTATGATAATTTACCTCCCACCTTTGCCTGCCACAGATGCCAAAATTTATTAATTATCATTTGAGGGCACATAGTTGCCCCATATAAGAGGCTTGGGGAGGCTAAGCATTCCCAGCCCCAACCGCGACTTCTCCGACTCTGAGTCAACCTGCCAGATAGCAGAGCCACCCCAGACTGGCTGCCATGGTTAGCAGCCAGCAGTGCTGCCAACCAGATGCAGGGCAAAAATGTGTCCTTGTCCCATCCCCCCTCCCATCTCCATCACTGCTGCTTTCCAGGCTCTGTCAACCTGCAGCAGTGGCAAAAGAATACAAAGCAGGTATAGGGATGTTGACTCCATATGCACCACTGCTAGCTCTGCCAGTCCTGTCCCTCAATAACAGGAAGTCTATGTCAAAGGGGGCAGGACTGGCAAAGCCAGCAGTGACACACAAAGAGTCAACGGCCCTGTGCCTATTTTTTCAGCATTTTGCATTGCCTCTACTGCTGCTGCAAATAATGGATCCTGGGAAGTGGCGCGGTGTTATTGGAAGCCGACAGGCTCAGAGAAACACATAGGAAGCAGACGTTAACAGCACCAAGTGGCATTGTAATTGAGTGCTTTAACAGAAAAAAAACCCTGAGGAAACTTATGGATGTGAAACGCAGACAAGGTGCCAGAGCATGGTGTTGGGGAAAGACAAAGAGCACAAAAGTTAAGCACTTTTTCAGTTTGGAAAAACGTCCTAATGACGCAAATGATATATTGAGAATTATTGAACAGGAAGGTCATTGATGCGAAAAGGCATGCTATATCAAGACGTAAGTCTGGAGTTCAGCGCCTCAATGAGTCTGAGACCTCCTGTTCTTTTAATCTTGAATAATTAGAAGATCTATGCACAATTTGTATGGAAAGAATTGTAGGATTGATTCCTTTATATGTAAGATTATATAATCAGGAGAGAAATCACTATCTTATAGATAACAATTGAGTATTGATCAATTGGGCTTGGCAAACATCATACTCTGAGAATAGACCAATAATTAGATTGTTATAGTCCACGATTTGGCACCCTTATAAACAATTCATATCAGTCTAAACAGAAGAACCACATTCCCATTGTAGTAAATTAGACGCACCTGTGATCAATTGTCAGTACTCCCATGACTTGAATCAACCAATAAATAATGGCTCTAATGTTTAAAATGGCCACATTCACTCTCTGTTCCATTTTCACAATGGTGAAGACAAGAGAGTTGCCTGAGACTATCAGAAAAGCCATCATCATCAAACATTAAACATCAAAGGGGTACAAGGCCATCTCCAAAGACCTTGGGATTCCTGTGTCTACAGTATGTAATGTTATTAAGAGGTTTTCTGCCCATGGAACTGTCAAGAACCTCCCAGGACGTGGTGGGAAGAGGATAATTAATCCAAGAAGTATTCAAAGGTTAGTGCAAACTGTTGTAAAAACACCACATACAACATCCAAAGAGCTTAAGGCTGACCTGGAGCAACCTGGAATGGTGGTGTCAACCTGCACAATACACTGCGCACTAAACAAAGGAGGACCCCATTGCTCAAAGACAGACATAAAAAGGCACACCTGATCTTTGCCCAAACCCACTTTGAGAAACCACAGTCCTTCTGGGAAAATGTTCTGTGGACAGATGAAACCAAACTTGAGCTCTTTAGCAATGCAGACCAACGATACATTTACAGGTGAATAAATTAAGCCTATAAGGAAAAAAACACACTTCCTATAGTTAAATATGGTAGAGGTTCTATAATGTTGTGGAGCTGTTTTGCTGCATCAGGAACTAGAGACCTTGAGTGTATTAAAGGAATAATGAAGTCAGAGGACTACCAAGGTGTTTTGGAGCAAAATGTGCTACCATAGTGTCAAAAAGCTAGGTCTGGGCCAAAGGTCATGGGTCCTCCAGCAGGACAATGACTCAAAATATATATCCAAAAGTACAAAAGAAAAGGAAAAAATGGACTGTTTTAAATGAGTTCTGATCTTAGTCCAATCGAGAACCTTTGGAAAGAGCTGAAATCCACAATTGGTAAAAGGAATACAGGAAATATTCATGAGCTTGAACAAATCGCAGTTGAAGAGTGGGAGAAACTACCAGCAGACAGAGGTACATAACTTATAGATGGCTACAAGAAATGTTTGGAGGCTGTCATCACTGCCAAGGGTTGTGCAGCCAAGTATTAGTGAAGAGTGCCATTAATACTGTCCAGATCATATTTTGTTTTGTTTTTTTCTCAGAAATTACTACAACTGTAAGTCACAGTTCGCCTATGTGAGAGCTCTCTCACTCTCACAGTTTGAGCCCCTTCTCTCATTCATCAGAGCCTCAATGCTCATGCACTGATCCTGCACTGCTTTCATGAGAAGGAAGCCAAAGAGGGGAAAAGCAAAGTAGCCCTACCAGTAGGAAGAAATCTGAGTGCACCTTCCTGCATACTTTGTCTCTCCTTGCCCCATCGCTTTCCCCAGCACTTACAAGCAGGGCTGGCTCGAATTCAAGGCATTGGTGTACTAGGCGAACCTTCAGCTTTACTCCTTTCTAGCTATTAGAATCTATTGATTAGCTTTGAATACCCTGCTCATTGCCCCCCTCAGAAGCTGACACCCTAGGCAACCACCTAGTTTGCTTAATGGTTGGGCTGGCTCTGCCTACAAATACACATACTGTGAAACTTATGTGCGAACTGACAGCCACTGAGGACAATTTTCAGCTCAGAGAAATTAACCAAGTAATTTCTTAATTATTCTTTGAAAATCATCTCATACAGTCTCCGACATTCTGACTATATTTTTTTCTGAGGCAACTCTGATTCCTTCATAAGGTGGTATAAAAAAAACAAATAAATAAATAAAAGCAAATACCTTTTATACAGTTTTATTTGTTTTCATTTGGAAATACCACACTTTAGTTTTCTAGATTTGTTTCCTGTACACATTGTCTGAAAAATCTCATTCTTTGGCCTACATTCTCGTGCTTTGAGATGGCATCTCTGGCATCATTCCTCTTTTTATCCATACCTTATACTTTCTAGTTTATCAAAATTTGACATACCACCCTTTGGAAACAACAGAGTGGTTTACATGAAACAAATAAAGCAGAAAACAGAAAGGAATTCCATTAAAATCATTTTCCAAGTAAATACAGCATTCATACAAAATGGGAGATAGAAAGAA
The DNA here is from genome assembly GCA_033557465.1 of Ichthyophis bannanicus. Lineage (NCBI taxonomy): Eukaryota > Metazoa > Chordata > Amphibia > Gymnophiona > Ichthyophiidae > Ichthyophis > Ichthyophis bannanicus. The sequence goes on from CM066037.1 coordinate 452,291,866, forward strand.
GAAAAAAAATTAGGTAAGCAGATGGGAATATGGGGGAGGGAGGAAAAGAGGGGAGGCAGGCCTAACTGAAAAACTAAGCTTAGTGCAGAGGGAGGTCAATGCCATTTGGAACAGATGAGTTTTGAGAGCAGCCTTAAATTTCTGATAGGATGGTTCTAAACGGGGGTCTGGAGGATGGTAATTCTACAAGCAAGGAGGATGGAAGTAGAAAGCAAAGTCTGGTCAATTTCTATTTGGCACAGGAAACGGGAAGGAGGAAGAGATGAATAGTGTGGATAGAACGAATGACAAGGTAATGGGTAGGAGGAATGATAAGAGAGGAGAGATAAGAGTGAATACCAGTGTGCAAAATGTTCTGAACAAGGATTTTGTACTGAATGCTGTAGCATATAGGCAACCAGTGGAAATGGATCAGAAGCGGTGTGATATGCTACTGCTGCTAAGGCAGATCTCTGACAGCAATATGGCCATACAAGTTCCTTCATGTAAGGGGGTAATCTTGGGCAAAACTGGAGCCAGTTGGGATTTGAGTATGGGTGGCTCCATAATTAAGAAGAGTGAGGGGGTCACCTTAAGGCGCAAAATTTTGAGGGTAGCAACCAGTGTCCCAAAATGCCCCTGTTGCAGCTGCCTAACTTGAGGCTATGCTTCCTGCTCCGGTGGTGAAAGCAGTACCACTCTTGTTGCCAGGGAGGTACAGATGGAGGAGCAGCCAAACGCTTCAAAGAAGCAGTGGCAAGGCAGGAAGAATGACAGCACAGTGCCTTCTGGCCGCTGCACCTGTTCTAAGTTTGCTAGTCTCGCCCAGTGGCATCAATTCCGCCCAAGCAGCCCCCACAATGCAGGGGGACCCATGTGGAAGGGAGCCCATATGGTAGTGTGGCAAACTTACTTTAATTTGTTTGCCATGCTGCCTCTGCTTCGGAAAGTGAAGAAGACAGGAGGAGAGAAAATAAATGTCAAATGGATAGGAGACCCTGTGAATAGAGTTGAGAGAACAAGAAACCAGAGATTGGGACTAACATGCTTAGAAACATGCTTGACCCCAAGAATTAGCATGTCCTCCTGCTATTAGCATGCTGGAGCCACAGTTCACGGCACTAAATAGCATGAGGGTGCACTTACCACCACCCCTTACTGCCTCCTCAAGGACTGATGGTAAGTGCACTTGTGCTAACCACAGTCTACCATCAATGCCCACATTCTACCCCTAATCTGCTCAGTCCCTGCCCCATCGCATTCTAACTGGTTAGTGTGGGATTGTACCATGGTGCCCCATGCTAGCAGCACAGTGCAGTTAGCCTGCAGCAAACCCTGTGCTAATGGTTAGTGCAGTTTAGTAAATATGCCCCAAAAATGTCAGATAACAAAGATTAGAAAAAAGGATTTTTATTTTAAATTTAGTGACTGGAACATGACAGTTTTAAGAATGTGCATCTCATTTATTTATAATTTGCACAGTGCAAGAGGAAATGCAGCACTGTTTCTAGTTCTCTGGTGTTGCACTACATTCTGAGGGTCTGTTGTAATAAAGTGTGTGAGGCTTTGTGAGTGTTGCCATATAGTTTTATGGTATTATATGACAATCAGTAGTCTAGCACTTTACTATTTGTAGCTATGCAACTTCCCTCAGGTCCTCATACTCTGTCTTTTTTTTTTACTCTTCTCCTTCCACAAAACTAGAAAAAAGTTTCAGTTCCTTCATGCTCTAGGTAAGGAGAAGAAACAGGCATGAAACTTTCACTAGCGCTAGCCACAGAAGAATGAGTTAATCTTTTATTTCTCATACCTGACATTACAACCCCAGCATTAGAAAACTATGTGCTCAGCCTTCAGGTCTTTTGCGCACTTCTGTGCATCTGGATTTAATAACTAACATCTTCATTACCATGGGATTTAAATGGTATTTTGTAGAGCTTATTTAAATCTATTGGTAATGCACAGTTTTCTAAGGCTGGACCTTTAATGCTCATTCTTCTGCAGTCAGCGTAAAGTGAGCAGTTCATGTCTGTTTCTTCTCTTTACTGAGAGCATGGAGGACCTCCAATTTTGTAAGCATTGTTGAAGGGGAAGCCTCAAAATATAAAAAAGGCAGAAGATGAGGAGCTGAGAGGGAGAGGTATGTGGTTATGAATAGTAAAGTGCTGGACTGCTGACATTAAAGTGGTTTAATAAAATGATATTTATGTGCAGATTGACAATACAAAAATAACATTCTGGTAACTCCAAGTGCTGATACAAGTTTTTGTGCACAAATATAGATGCTGCTGCTAGTTAGCGTGCACACATGTGCACATGCTTCTGACATGTTCTCTCATGTTGGCGCACATTTATTTTTTATGCGCAACTTATTTGCATCATAATTGGTTACAACATTGGGTGCAAAATATTTTATTTACATGTGTTTTAGTAGTACTGAGCTTTAGTGCATGGTTCTAATGCACAGTTTATTGCATCAGTCCCTAGAGTGTAGCTTCCTGGGATTTCAATTTAATGTTTGTCTACGCATTTCTATTTTTAGTTTGTAGTCCTTTATTTTGTATTTAATGAGGGTCTATCTGTGTTCTGCATATATGATCGAGACCAGGTATTCTGTTAGCATGGAATTTCTGTGCAGGGCTGGCTTTAGAGGGTGCAACCAATCTTGCCCAAAACTGAAGAGGACACAGCCTGCCATTTGGTTTTGGTGCCCCCTTTCAAGTTTCTGCCCTTAACCCCTACATCTCTAACACAAGCCCTATTTCTATGTAGGAATCTGTAGTAGTCCTGCTTGTTCAGTTTTCCCAATAGGTGTATTGATGATCTAGGACCCTCTGCAATATTTACAGTGCTGACCCTTCCTAGTAAGGTCCTTGCTGTATTATTTTTGGAAGCTAGTGCTGTTATAGGTCCTGAGTGACTTTTGTAAGATTTTGTATTACTTCACAAAACTAGTGAGGGTTTATATTGCTGTTACTGAGATGACACGAGAATCAAAATTTTCTTTTTGTATGGTGAGCTCAAAGGGGAAATGTCCTAGTTCTGCTCTCTACCCACTGTTGGGGGAGGGAGGGCTTCTATGGATACAGAATATATGTTTATATTTAACATCATGATGGTCCAGTATGCAGAGCTGGGATTTACAAGGTGTGATCAAAAAGTATCAAGACTTGTACAATAACACAAAAAGTATAATACTGACAGTCATTGCACTCTGTCTCATTCAAAGTAGTCCCCTTCCGATAAAACACACTGAGGTCAATTCTGTTCTTGGCATCCCCCGCTTGTCCAGGCATCCAGAATCAGAACGTGCCCCTGTTGCACTTGATTCTGATCCCACGGGTGCTAGACGTGTCCGTGGGATCAGAATCGGGTGCAACCGGCCTGGACGTACAGGTCATGCCCCGAATCTGGGTACCCGGATGTCCAACAAACTCCCTGGCTAGCCCAGCCAGGTTCCTGCAAGAAGCCACGGTGCAGTGACGTCCTGTTGCCATGGCACATGGCTCCATGCAAGAACCATGATTCCCGGCAAACCCTGATAATTTGCTTTCCCCGCTGCCCAACCCCCCACTTGGGCCTACCATGCCCAGGGTTGGGCTGCGGGGTACCGCCTGCACCCCCTTACCTCACTTTCTGGGCTTGGCTGCAGCAACTCCCGCTGTCCAGGGGGACTTATTCCACCTCCAAGGTGGAATAAGTCCCCCGTGCAAATGGCTGATCCTGTACGTCCAGGGTCATGGTGCCGCCCACTGCCCACCCTCGCTCCACCTCTGGCCTACTCCCTCCCACCTACGAACAGAGCTCCAAGCATAACTCTGCGTGCGGGGAGCTCTGTTCTGTGAATCGCGAACCTGGCATTTAGCAGGACTGGACGCCTGGATCGGACCATTCACCATTCCTGTGCAACTCTGGCCTCTTATGATGAACTGCATCTCTCAAATGAGTCAGAATTTGGATGTAGTATTCCTTATTGATGAACAATACCCTGGGAATCAAAGAAAACTGTGAGCATGACCTTGACATTGCTCTTCACCTGATGGACTTTCTTGGTTCTGGGAAGTTTGGAGTCTTCCATTGTGAGGATTGAGCCTTCGTTTTCAGGTCGTAATCATTACCTCATGATTCATCACCAGTAATAATCTTTTTTTGATGTAATCTGAGTCATTTTTAACTCATTCCAACAACTCCCTTGCTGCAGACAGTCAATCTTCTTTTTGGTCAGGGGATAGGAGTTTTGGCATGAATTTTGCGGATACACGTCTTATCCCCAGATCGACAGTAAGAATGGACTGTACCGACCCAAAACTAATGTCAAAGTCTTCAGCAAGCTTCCTGATAGTCAACTGACGATTTGAGCATATTGCGGCATGTACTACTTCAACTTTGTCTTCATTCCTGCTCGTTGATGGCCTTTCAGAACATTTGTCACTGTCAACACTTTGGCAGCCCTCTTGGAAATGTTTGTACCAGTCATAAACTCGAGCATGACTCATGCATTCATTGCCATACACTTGCTGTAACTTGTCATAAGTCTCTGCACGAATCTCTAAGTTTCTGGCAGAATTTAATGCAAATTCGCCGTTCAATTTTTTTCACTCATTGTAAATGTGATGAACTGCTTTTACACGATATCAAACATCACGCTACACTCTTTACATGCAGAGCACATAACTAGGTCACTGCATGTTTAATAGCATTGGGGTAAGAGTATTGTTATATAGTGACACAACAAGTCTCGCTACTTTTTGATCACACCTCGTATATTACAATCCTAGACTACATAATTTAACTGCTACAATATTTGCTGAGTATAATCAGAGCTTGCAGTTTTCCTTTTTTCTAATATATGGTCTGGGAACAGGGGTGGTACAAGAAACTGATGCAGTAAGTGGGCTCTCCATCCTGTCACCCCTCCCCTTATTGCCACCACCGCCACCCCTTTCTTGGGCCAGCAGCAGTGGCAATGACAAGGGAACCGTGACATAGTGCTTACTTAAGGCTCTGGCACTGCATTGCACTTCCTGTCTGCTATTAACTGCCACTTCCGCTTCCACTCCGATGCAGACATTGGGTTTATGCAAAACTGGAAGTCTGCATCAGAGGGAGAGGAAGCGGCAGATAATAACAGGCAGGAACTGTGACAGCACCAGAGCCTTAGGTGAGCTCTGCTTTGCAGTTCCCTTGCCATTGCAACCTCTGCTGGCCTCGGAAAAGGGCGGCAGCAGTGGCAACGGGCACCCCCAGAAGGCTGGCACTCTAGGTGATTGCCTAGTTTGCCTAATGGAAGCACTGGCCCTTCCTGGGAATATAAGTTATGTTTTTTTTTTCTTAGGGCAACTACCTACCCAGTCTTCTTGGTGGGGATCCCTGACTGGAGTTCTGAGAGGACTCTCCCTTTTGAGTACATTGGTGGGGGCTCCATCTCATACCTTGCCTCAGGCAGCAGATTGCCTTGAATCACACTTGGATTTGAGAACTCTAAAAAAGGATAAAAGCAGGACTAGGAATTAACCTACATAAGGTGGAAATTGTACATTACAATTCTCCGAAATGAACAAAACCTTTACACGATATAAAATAACGATACTTAAATTCCAGTGAGCAATAGGAGTTGTAGGCCATCTGTGGTCCAAATTGACAAGCTAAAACTACAATTCCCAGTAAATCTTACATGAAGTGTGTCATCGGCTGATCACTGCTTGCGTAAAGCGGATTTCAGCGCGAGGCAGCCTGGCAGGCGTGAACGCGCGCAAGGGAAAGAAAGGGGGCGGGCCCTGGGCTGTGTCGGTTTTCGGCCTCAGTCGCCATTTAGCTTGAGTGGAGCGAGAGAAAGAGTTGTTGGTCACCGGATTGTTCTTCCTATAATACGGTTTTCGCTGTTTACCTCAGTCTTTGCAAAGCTCTGGACTGGATTACACGGGTTTCTTCCGAACCAGCGTGCCGTCACTGCCGGGCGAGAAAGCGGCCTCCCTTGCGGCATCCCTTTCAGCGCTTGGAGGTTGGACGCCGGATACCTGTCGCCGAGAGCAGGAGTGAGGCCCGTAGACGGGGTTTCGGAACTAGCAAAGCCTCAGTTCTGTGGAGTTGTTACAGTGACCGTCATCGGAGGTTGCGACTGAGAGAAGATGTGGATCGTGTAGTTCCCCTGCACCTCCCTCTGTCCTTTCCCCTCCCTTTCCTTGGATAATCTGCTCATTCTCACTGGTTGTTACGAGGTTTTTATTCCTCACTGAGGATTAAACTAACTCTGGTAATATCTAAAGCAGACCACAGCCTTTCCCCCGCACCGAGGTCCGGAGTAGACTGAAGACCGCGCGGCTGTCTGTTCTCCTCTATCTGCAGGCCTATCCCTTGGAGAGAGAGGCCTGCCACAAGCAACTGGAGCCCCATAGTGACACCGCCCGAACCTCCGGCGCCTGACAGCCGCAGCATTCGGACCTGGGAGACGGGGCTCATCCAATCCGTGTGAAGGAGAGGGAAAGCGTCCATTCCCCTGGCTTCGCCGCCGGCTTCGGCCTTTCCTGGCCGGGAGGCCTGGGGTTGGCCTTGGATACGGTGTCGTGGAGGCCTGACGGATCACGACCCGTCGGCCCGAAGTCTTTTTCTGGGATCTTGTTTTCCCTCGCTCAGACCCTGATTTCCCGCGTCTCTCCATGACTGTGCTGGCCGGCTTCACGCTTAAGCATGGATAGTGAGCGCAGGACGGCGCAGGCAATTCTTAAACGTATGCCGTATTACCTCCCCATGCAGGGTTCCGACCCACTGCTGCACTCCACAAACTCTTGGTGCTGAACAGCTCTGCATTTTCGCTTCTCCGGACACATTTTTCGTCGGAGACCCAAGTGCTGTAACGATCCTCTGCCTACCAGGCTCTTCTCGACCCCAGTGTCATGTCTGCAAGCTCAAACGCTACTAGCTCCAGCCCTTTCCTGGTTCCGCCTAGGCCCTCTAATGGCTCCAGTTCAGATACCAAGGTGGGGGAGAGACTGGGAGCGGAGAGCCCGGATCCCGGTAGCGGTAAGACGGAGGAGTTCAGGCGTAGACGGCACACCATGGACAAGGACAGCCGAACTGCCGAACATCGCTTTTTTCGTCGGAGCGTTATCTGCGATTCTAACGCTACGGCCTTGGAGCTGCCCAGCAAGGAGTGCATCCTTGCCTCTCCCCCGGAATCTGAGACCACTCTGTCTGTACATATCACCGCGAGTATCCCGGATCCAATTTCTGTTCTGCATGTATCGGCTTCAGTGGAGGGGAAAACAGCTTCCATCAGTCAAGGAGAATCGCAGTGCGATGCCGCCTCTGTTCTTCTTGAAGAGACATTCAGTTACGCCGGATTAACTCCCTCTCCTGGGGGTCAGGAGAGGACAGAACAGAGAGAGGAGGATGGACTGAAGCTGGATACAGGGGATGAGAAAGGGGAATTGGCCATCAAAACTGGCGATGATGACTTAAAAGAGTCTGGGGAGAGGGGTCAGTACAAAAGGTCAGCGGATGATAACGAGGAACTAGAAACCAAAGCAGTAGGCTTCTCCCCAGACGGTCGATTTCTCAAGTTTGACATCGAGATTGGGAGAGGTTCGTTCAAGACGGTGTATAGAGGGCTGGATACCGAAACCACGGTGGAAGTAGCTTGGTGTGAGTTACAGGTGAGCCGACTGTTCGCTGTACTCCAATTATAAATTGCCCCCCGGCGGAGGTCCCTCATTCTTTTGGTTAACACAGTTGGCTTTAGACTGGCATCAGTTAGTCACAAGGGGAAATGCTGCATTCATAGTGGTGTCTGGGTTATCGGGGACTTATGTTAGACTCCTTAAAAAATTTTTTAGTAGACTTTAAAACTGTGGTGCATATTTCAGTGTATTTGCAATAAATTGTCAGGATAGACGGGGGGGGGGGGGAGTGTTACAGGGATCCCTACATTTACAAGCAATTTCTAAACAGGAAAGTCACATTGTATTATACTATTTTATTTAATATACCGTCTTTTAACAAAGGCTGCCAGCGCGGTATAAAATCCAGGTAGAAACAGCCGTATACATGAATGCATAAAAAACAATGCTAAAATAAAACACAAAAATAGATCGTACAATATGACCACAATTAGTACTAATACCCCCCACTCAAAGCTTCAAACTTGTTATGCTTATATACAGATGTATTGCTCTGAGAAAATGCCTCTCGGTATTTGCTGTCTTTTGCATTGCGATGTGCTGTTCGAATTTTATATAAACTTTGGGTCTGGAGCCTTGTGTGTTTTTAAGAATAAAGCATTAGGAACTTCTGTGTAATCTTCTCTAGAAAGTAGCAGTGCAAAATCTAGTAGTAGATTGTAGAGAAGATGATCCATATCAGCGTCCTTGTCTTTGGTGTTTGCTTAAACTTGTCAGGGTTAATTTAAATCGTAGCTATCAATATTGCAGTGTTTTTTTTTATACCCTAACAGTGTGCTTATATTTTAGCCCCTTGCTCTGATCAGCAGCCTTTATTATTTTTACTGAATTACAACACTTGTTCTATACTGGGTAATATGGTCTGATGTAGCTTTAATTTTAATCCTTGTTCGGTTAGTGGAAAAACTCAGCATGTTTGCTTTTTTTTTACTTTATAATCTGGACACATTCTATTTGGTGTTGCGGTTTCAACTGTCCCGAGAGTTGCCCTTTCTAAGGTGGAAACGCAGGTAAAATAGATTCATAGCTTCATTTGGTTTCATTTTGAAGAGTCAGTAGTAGATCTGTTTCACCCTCCCCTGCTGGTATCTCTTTCGTTCTACTAAATTACTGTAGAGAAGGCTTGTACAAACGATTTATTTAATGCTAGTGAGGGGGACAGAACATAATAATCCTCCTTGAGGAGTCTTGCATGAGAAACATTTGACTTCTAGATTATCAAATGTAAAGGGTTTCTCATGTTGTACCTCTGGGGAAAAAATAAAACTGCCTTTTAATGATCATCACTAGACCAAATATAGTTTCCATGGCTCAAATGTAGAGTTGGTAGGCCATTTCCCATGAGCAAGCTGCTTAATCATTAAGATCCACTGAAACAGTTAGTAGTCCTATACAGAATAACTGTTCAGCTGAGATGTCCATATATTGAATAGTCATAACAATCAAATTGTCCTGGGACTGTTAGAAATATATTTTCTGAAACAGATTTGAAGCACTTAATGGTGGGAAGTGACAATATAGATCAAAGTAGTGTTACTTAAGTGACAGTTTATAGTGCTGCTGTTCTTACATTTTGTTTCAAGTAGGAAATTGACTGTTTTGGAAAAATGGCAGTTTAAACAGGTGGTTCATTTTGTATTGACTTCTTTTATTACAAAGTAAATGATTGAGGGGAAATGCCTGTACTTCATCTAACTTCATATAAGCAGCTAGGAGAAGTTGTAATACTCAAGGAGCCTGACTACAAGAATAAGGCTCAAGTAATGCTAGAGACTGAACTGCCTGGAAACAAATTAAATACACCTCTAAGTGTTAGAGGCAAATGTGTCTTCAAGCTAGTATGGATGCATTTTGTGCATTTGTTTACTGGAATTGTGTAATTTAAATAGGATAGTGCTGTAATCTGTAAAGTGGGCTTTGATTTAATTTGAGCACTAATAACGTCCTTATTTCATATTTTGGCGCTTCACTGCAGAAGTGCCAGCTTGAGCTGTAAACGACTTTCAGGTCCACACGAGTTTTGGTTTTATCACATAGTTTTTTTATTAATCTTACTAGAATTCATTGCCTTGGGTCTACTACATATTTGCTCTTCAGGCAGTTGAAAGTTGGTGAATTAAAAAAAAAACATACATGGGAGATGCACAGAGAACCTGGGGGGAAAGGAGGGGATTGTATGGGTAGAGTGGATACGTCCCTGTGCTCAAGAGCTGCCAGTGGACCAGGTTTTTCAGGATATCCATTATAAATATGCACGAGAGTGGGCATGCAAATCCCTCATCAATATTTATAATGTTATATCTTGAAAACCTGATCTGTTGGTGGCCTGTGAAGACCAAGCAGGGCCAGCTCAACTATCAGGCAGACTAGGCAATTGCCTAGGGCAGCAGCTTCTAGGTAATGCCAAAATCAGGGAATTTAAAGCTAAGCAATAGATTCTGACAGCCGGGAAGGGGGGGGACATAAGGCTCAAGGTTTGCCTAGGATGCCAACACATTGAGCCAACTCTGGGGCCAGCCCTGAGACCAAGGGGATAGGATAGACCCTATAGTTTGTCATTCTTTGTACATATTACCTCATGGGTCATTTGTAATCTTGAAGGGAAGGAATTCTGTAAACTGCAGGGGAATAGGTTATGTTATGGGTAAAGTTAACCCTACTAATTACTGTGGTTTCCAAGTACATTCCATGTGGAATCAGCTGGAGCAGTAAATCAGTCATAGAACTGACTGCAGCATAAGCTGTTTTTCACATCTCTTCATGTTGTGCATGTTATAAAACTGATGTGCTCTGAAGTTTTTAGTGTTAAACCAAAACAATCAATTTTAATAAACATTATATTCTTGTCTCCTCTTTTGAAAGGCCGCTAATTAAGACTTTGGGCTATTTTATTTTGCTGACAGGTTATTGTACTTGTGATAAGTTATTTGACAATGTTATACAAGGCAAATCAATTCCATGGCTTTTGTCTCAAAATAATCTTTCTATTCGAGGTCATACACGTTTCCACAGTAACATACAGATCTACATTCCAGCAGCCACACTGTATTTTTTTTTTTGTTTGTTTATGGAAGGTGGGGGGGATCTTTTCTTTCATGGAAAAGTTATCAACCAATCTGGTCGAGCCTAGATAATGAATTTTGAGAGTGGCAATTAAGATATCATATGGGAAAAATGATGGTGTCTTTAATAATTAGGAGAGTTTTTATTTCTTTGAAAATTTCCTAGGGAAAGTAATCTGACAGTGAGTATTTTCATTGTTCGTTTTTAAAAACATTTTTAATGTTTACAATTTTTTAATTGGTTGTCTCCTAGCAATGTTCTGCAGTAGCACTGCATTTTTTTTAATTTAAATTCTTACGGTTCAAGGTTTGAGATTTCAGTCTCTGCAGCTATCCTTTTTTTCTAGCTTTCTAGTTTAAGACTGGAATTTTTTGTTTTACATACCTATTTTTATTGGTCAGCAGCAGCTTGGTGAATGTTACAATTGGACTGAGGAGGTTCTGCTCAAATCCAACTAGTGTTTGTCTAGCTTTTATTAAATTGAAACTTTCTGTAATACTAATAGTCCATATCTTTAGAGGCAGTGTGTAAGACACTTTCTGAATGTCTCTGTAGGTGTTTTGAGACTTCTGAAGCAGAAATGTTAGTATACCTCTGGAATGACTGCTGTATCTTACTTGCCTTTTGATACTTCAATGCATCGTATACTCCACCATACATAATACACACATTTTTCCAGTATTAAAAAAAGAGAGCCATTTATATAGTAAGTTTCCTTGTTTACTGATCCAGTTAAATTGAAGAAGTTAGAAACCATTGAAAAAAAAACCGAATAAAACTTGAAAAACTCAAGTCGTCTCATAGTACTTTGAGTGAATTTCTCATTAAGACCCGGTTACTTTCCTCGGTATTAAGATTAGTATGAAAAAACATATTTAGGTACAACTGGGAGTGTTTTTATGCAGTCTTCATATATGTATACCATAGTTGTGTTGTGCTACTAGATGAAAGTACGAGTTGTTGTACAACTATCCAAGGTGTGCTGTGGTGATTTCTGCAGTGCAGTTCACTCAGTTGTGTTAATGAAAGCTTTTTGGTAACTTAGAAATTTAGGCCTTCTGCCATTATAGTTTTAAGGCCCATCAAATATTATAAAATTTTAGTTTATATTGTAAGTTTTCAAAAACTCTAGCTGATATGACTTTACTTTTAATCCATGTAACTAAGGATCCTCTGTCTGTGCCATGTTTTCTTAAATACTGTTAGCCTTTTACTATATCCACTGGAAGGCTCTATCATGCATGATCATCTTTTTCTGTAAATAACAATTGTCTGTTTATCTTGGGTCTACTTTGGTCTTTGTACCGTTACCTTTTTCCCCACCCCCATTGAAAAATGATTTCCATCTTCTGCATTAGATGCATACCTTTTAACATCGGGGATGTATATCATATCTCTTTTTTCTGTTTCTTTTTTGCTTTTACCTGATCATTAAACTGGACTGGTTACAGGTATTCCTTGGCAGTTTAGTGCAGGACTTGACAAATCCTGGGCACTAGGATGTAAAGTGACCAACCATCCCGTATTATACAGGACAGTCCTGTATTTTAAGGATTTGTCCCTGGAATCTTATGGGGTGCCTAAATGTCCCCTATTTTAAAATACACGTCCCACTCCTCCACATTTGTAACAGTGGACTTCTCCACTCCAGCTGACATTTTCAAAGGGAAATTCTATTTATATGAGACTACTTATTTCCATCAGAGAGACAGAAACACATACACATGCATGCACTCTGTTGTACTTTAGTCACACACACATGCACATACATGCACACTAGCACTTTTCAGATAAACAGATTCTGTCTGTCTACTGGTTATGTGCAGCTTCTGCACTCCTTTACTTCAATGCCCCCAGTTCTTGCTTTTGCTACCAGTTCTTTTTCTCAGCCTGCAATAGTCTCTTTATACTTTACTCCATTCCTCTTATGTTTCTACCCTTTCTCAGTATCCTCACTCACCCCTAACAAAAAACCCACTTATTCCACTGACTTTCTCCCAGACCCTGTGCAGAAAATCATCTCACCTACCTGTGACTAGTGCAGCTTTTCCATTGGCTGGAACCTACCACTTATTCTGCACAATGAGGGGGGAAGCACTGGCGAGCTGTAGAGTTAAATTCTAAAAGAAAATACTCAGAAAATTTAGACATTTATTCTGACTAAGACAGCTACTTTACAAAGTTGTAGGATCTTAAAATTTAGATGGTTGGCAATCCTAAATTGAGTCTCGGCACATCTGACAAATCTGGCTCTGCTTCCTCCCCAGGGCCCAGGCAACCATCAGACGGACACAGCCAGCCAATAGGGATGGGGAGGTGGGAGCAGTAGCTAGGATACAGGAATTTTTTTTTTTTTTGCTAGGTTCCAGTGCTCTAACTGAAAGGTGCTTTTTCATCATGAACAAAGTGTGGTCTACAGAAAAAACCCAACTGCATGTAGAGACTTTCAAATGTCTATAACGATTTGTAAAGTACAATTTTGAGTTGTTGCCCAGAAATTTTTAATTATCTTAGTGGAAATGTTGCTATTTTGAAGAAAATTCACTCTAGAGAAGTACAAGTAGGCCTGATTGGCACATTTATTTTATTTATTTATTTATTTAACACTTATTTATATACCGCATCTTCCAGCGATCAGTTGCGGTGTACAATTAACGACAGTTAACAATGCAGAGCTTGTTTTACATGGAACAAAATAACTTTTTACATAGAACATCTTAACATGCACACATAGGTTTAAATACTAGGCAGAATAATTCAACTAACACAGATTGTGTAACAATTTAAACAAAGTACTGACTCTACCGCATAGGCAGATCATATCAGTTTCAACTATATACAAGTAGGGTATCAGTGCATAGGAGTGGAATGTTCATTCAATTATGTTTTGTATATTATCCCTTGAAGAAGGGAGTATACGCTTGATGTGGGGAGGTTCATGTTTAGCCTTTATCTAAGTTGAGTGGAATGTTTTCTATGGAATTATAGTGTTTAGTGAATAGATATGTTTTCAATTTTTTTTTGAATTCTGTTATCTCTGTTAGTGATCGTAAGTCCTCTGGTAACGAGTTCCAAGTTATTGGAGCTATGTGAGAAAAGGCTCTATTATTTGTGATTTTGTGAGATCTTATATATTCTTTTGGAGTCTTTAGTTTATTTGATTGTCCTTTTCTATGAGTGGACTTAGGTAGTTCTTTGCTTATTAAATTACATAGTGTCTTCGGGGCCATGTCGTTTAGGGCTTTGAATGTAGTTATTATTGTTTTGTAGGTTATCCTGCTTTGTATTGGTAACCAGTGCAGGGAAGCTAGTATTGGTGCAGATGTCCTAGACATCAAAAGGGTAGATAGACTGTCACATTCCTTCTCGATTCCCACCACCACCAAAAAGTTGTCTAATAGACCACATTTTGGTGGTGGTGAGAAGTGAGGAGGAATGTGACAGTCTATCTACCCTTTTGATGTCTAGGACATCTGCACCTTGCCCACTCACAATCTTAAATGACAGAGGTGTAAAGCAGGGGTCTCCAAATTCAGTCCTGGAGGGCCACAAACCAGTCAGGTTGGCAGGATATCTCTAATGCATATATATATCATGCATATTCATTAGGGCTATCCCAAAAGCCTGCCAGGATTGCGGCCCTCCAGGACAGGTTTGGACACCCCTGCCTTAACAGAATCGTTCACAAGCCTGATAGATCAGTCAGCTGACTGTCATTATCACAACTTTTTTGATCATTACTTCTTGAGCTGAAATAGCCCACTTCTATAGTTTAAGCGATTTGCTACAACGTTCCCAATCTTCGTGACAGGAAGTTGCCATCTTTAATGAAATATCTGATTAACTCATTCAAACTGACTGGTCTGCATTTGGCAGTGCTGTCATAAATGACACCATGCACACAGTATGATCTGATGTAGCATTGATTTGCTGTAGTGGGAGGGGGGTTGACTAAGTGGCTGAGGGGGATGGTGAAGAAGGATCTGGCTCTTTGGAGTGGTTTAGGGGAAATGTAATTTCTGGCAAAAAGATGCAAAGAATTGAGAGAGGAGGAAACTAGTGGGAGAAGGTGGCTTAGAGAGAAGATTAGTGAACATCTGGTCCATGGTGATAGGTGAAGCAGTGATGCATTAAGAGCCTGATTTACTAAGTGTGTTTTCTCTCCATTGATGCAGAATGGGAAACAGCCTCACTAAATTTGGGTCTAAAGGAACTGCAACACACCTCAGAGGGGAACCCATTTGTAGGGGGGAATGCAAATCCTGCACACCCCTTCTCCCTCCACTTTTCAGCAGGGAGCAGTGTTATGGAGAACTCTCGCTGCTGGCTGTTTTTTTTTTTTTTTTTTTTGGGGGTGGAGGGAGAGTTGTACTGGCTCCTAAATGAAGAAAGAAATTAAGGCCTGGCTTTTTGAATTGTGAACCTCAGTGATAAGAGTTCAAGCATACTTCTTTATTGTGAATTGGAAGTTACTTTTTAAAAATATTTCAGTTGAGTGTGGTTAATGTATGTATAAAATGTGACATGAAAGGGGGAAATTTGTTGTTTTCACACTGACAGATATAAATGAAATGGAGGAAGAGGCAAAATACATATATTGAGTACTAGTAATGCTGCTTTTTTTATTTTTTATTTTCTAGTGTTCCTGGAGGATTTATAATTACAAACAAAAAAAAGTAGCATGAAACCAAAATATCTTTACAAAATATGTGACCATGCTTTACAATTTATTTATTTATGGTTTCTTCTATACGGCCCCTTCCAGAGATCAAGGGCTGTTTTACAGAGAACAACTTTTACATGTAATGTCAGTTATAACTATTTACAAACAACATTTGTGTGAAACTGTGGTGCTAACTATTTACCAAATAAAATATATTGTACAACATATTTTGCAAATAACCTTGAGTCAATCTTTGAGTTGTATTCTTCATTTTGGCTATGGTGGGGCGAAGCTCTGGGATTGGGGGTGAGGTTAGTGGGTTCTGGTGGTGGGTAGGTTGTTTACAATTGTTTACAGGTTGTTTACAGTTTCAAAGTGTGCCTGATCCTTGCTTGATTTTTAAGGGATCTGTGCTACCTGGTTCTCCTCTTATCTCCCATTGCACTTTCAGTGTTTGGTCTGGTGACCCCTGCTCTCGGTGTACTCCAAGGGACTTTCTTCAGCCCACTCCTTTTTTCTTTCTCTATACCCAGTCTTTTGGTGCACTCATTTCCTCCCATGGTTTTCAGGTCCATCTTTATGCTGATGTCTCTCAGATCTACCTCTCTACACCTGAAATCTCTCCAGCAATCCAGGCCTGGATCTTTGCCTGCCTATCTGACATTGCTGCCTGGATGTCTCACTGCTGTTTTGAAATTGAACATGGCAAAACTAAGCTGCTTAGTTTTCTCCCTAAACCTACCTACCTACCTCCCCCTTCCTCCTTTGTCAATCTCTGTGGATAATACTCTACTACTCCCTGATTCCATGCCTGCAACCTTGGGGTCATCTTTGACTCCTCCCTTTCTTTCTCTACACACATCCAACTGATGGCTAAAGCCTATAGCTTCTTTCTCTATAACATCAGCAAAATTCTCTCCTTGCTCTCTGAATGCACTACTAAGACGCTTATCCACTCTTTAGTCACCTCCCATCTAGACTATTGCAGCCTTGTTGGTCTCCCTCTGAATTATCTCTCTGTTCAAAACTCAGCTATGTGGCTAATCTTCCGCCAGCTTCGATATGCTCATATAACCCCTCTTCTCAAGTTGCTTCATTGGCTTCCTATCTGTTTCTCTATCCATTTCAAACTTCTACTGATTTATGTGTGCTCATTCTGCTGCTGCTGCTCACTACGTTTGCTCTTGTATCTCTCCCTACACTCCTTCTTGGGAACACTGCTCTTTTGGCAGATTGCTTATTTTTGTGCCCTTCTCTTCTATTGCCAACTCCAGACTTCGATCTTTTCACCTTCCTGCTCCTTGGACCTGGAATAAACTACCTGAGTCTGTACGGCAGGCTTAGTCTCCTGCCCTTTTCAAATCCAGGCTGAACTCTCACGTCTTTGAGGCTGCTTTTGGATCCTTAGTTGCCTAGTCTCCTATGTTTCCTTTCCATTCCCCTAGATGTATTGTCCTCAGCTGTTGTACTATCTGTTTTGACCGGATTGTAAGCTCTGAGCAGGAGCAGTCTCTTACAAGTGTCTGTACAGTGCTGTGCACGCCTTGTAGTGCTATACAAATGATCAGTAGTAGTGATTTTCTGGTGAAAATCCCGCTTTTTACTATCACATTCTTAGTAATTCTAATTTGTGCCATTTATTCTGTGACATTACATATTGATAATTCACTATATGACCTAAGTGAAAATCGATCCTTTAAGGTGGGGGGGTTAGTTTTGTAATGCTGCATCCCCATTCAAAGTATGTGTGCCCCTTGCTGCCACACCCCCCTCCCCCCAGTGTGTGCATTTCAGTGGCTTTTCAAAGTAGAAATATGCAAGTAACTGAAAGGAAACTGCAGACATTTTCAAAATGCTCTTCTGCATGCCCAAATTTTCTGGATTGATATACTTACTTGCCTCGGTGTATGTTTTCAAAAGTAAGTGCATGAAAAACTAATCTCATCTCCAGCCTCACTCTGGGAATGCATCTGGCTCAGTCATGGTCAGCTTGTATGAGAGAGGCTGTATGTGCATAAACTTAACGCATTTGTTGGGCGGGCACATAAATATAAGCCTGTTCTGTATGTAAAATATTTTACTTGTGGAAATGTGTTAAAATTGCAGTATATTTTTACTGAGGAGTAGTTGTAGGTATAGAAAATCTAATTAAAATTCAGAATATTAAAATGCTTTATTAAATGTTTGAAAACGTAATTTATTTGAAGTTTGAGAACTTTAGAGTTTTCTTTTGAATAGCCAAAGATTGAAGTATTCTGAGAAGCTCTGAAGCCGTTTCTTTATCGTCCGTCCAGTCCAGTCCTGACCTGTGGGTTTTCAACCCCCACCAGCAGCTTTGAGACTGAGCATGTCAAATGTAATGACATCACGATAGGTAGCTGGCACCATCCACCATCCTTCAGTATCCGTCTCCAAGCAGCTGGAGAGGTGTTATTCCCAAGATCTTGGACCCACTGAAGGAATAACTCAGATGGAATTATTTTGCCCTAGTTGTTAAATTGTAGGTGCTGATTGGGGATATAGAGCCTAGATGGGGCTCGGAGGTTAAATTTGCATTGTTAGCTCATTAAGGCTAACTTGGTACGGGAGGGGGGGGGGAGGTGGAAAGCTTTTTGGCAGGCAGCACTTGCCCTCTACGGTGGCAAGAGAGATGCTTACACAAAGCTGGTGATTTCTCTCTGCAGCGGCTCCTGATCCCTGTGGTGGGGGGGGGGGGGGGGGGATGAGGAGCCGCTATCACAGCTGAGGCCAACTCATTAGTCTCCTCCATAGAACCCTGATGCCACGGAAGCCATGTCTGATAATGGCTGAGCAAGCAGGCGGGAGGCTGCATGTCGGCGCTGCCTTTTCTTGAGTGGGACTTGCATTTGAGTGGTTGCAATTTGGTGCCGGTGAATAAGAGTTGCAAGCGGTGGAGAAACCATGGGTAGTCTGTAGGCCGCGCTACAGGAGAACCATGTCCGTGCCATTTTTTCAGCAGCAGGGCGCTTTTTTTTTTCTTCACGGTAAAAGGGAAAGCTGCTGGGAATCGGATGCTGGGGTTGTTTAACACTAGAAGCCCCAAAGTGCGTCAATTGACGCAAATGCATCTTCGAAGTTGTATACCAGCGCCACTGCTAGAACCATGTTAGTCATGTTCCATGACTTTGTTAGCAAGGTCAAGATGTTCAAATATGTGCATTGAAAATTGACAGATGCACCTGTTTGTTTGTTTATAAGAAATGAAACTTAACTACCCTGCACATTTTTTGCACCCTTTTTAATGAGACTAATAATCTTTTTTGATTGTGTCAGAAATAGACACATTGCACCAAAGTCGGGCAAAGAAATTGGCGGCCTAAAAAAATTAAGTTTAACATTGCATAGCTCTTGAAATAAGTAAACAACAAACATGAAATTTGAGGCAAAGTATCTCGTGGTACTGTTCCTGAGCGGTCCTCCAGTTTAGTCGTCCACATCCGGGTAGTGCACCTCCTCCTGCAGCCTGGAGACTGGACCAATCAAAATCTTCCTATGTGTGCTGTCGGAGCTCCCATCAGCCCCTAGTGTGTCCAGTCTCCTTGCAGCTGGAGGACGTGTGCCTGGTTTAGGGACAGTTGGGGAGCAACACTAGAGATTTTTTTTGTTTGGGGGATTTTATTTGTCCCATATCATTCATTTCTTTTAATAGGTAGCTGTTTCTTTAAAAAAAAAAAAAAAAAAAAGGGCAAGCCGGTGCCGAGAAGCCAGATCTGCATTGGCCTACTGCCTTCTCTACAGAGGAGCTCTGGCAGTCAGGCAGGTTAGATCTCTCCCCTAGACTGCACGGGGAAGAGATCTGTCTTTCCCAGCCATATCCTTCGGTCTGGGACGTCTTTATTTAACTCCTGGTTTCCTTTCTGAGACTCGCAATTCTTGTGTTTCTCCTGGTAAGTCCAGAGCTGTAGCGCACTCCTGCTCAAGATTCGAGCGGTGAGCCGGCTTCCGGCGGAGCTTCGCCTGTGCGGTGAGTTCCCTTTCTGCGGGGATCGCATTTTAATTTCATTTAATTTAATTTTCATTTATTTCCCCTAATTTGATTTTCTTTAATTTACTTTCCTTTGCTTCTTTGAATTTCGCGCCATTTTCTTTTTGCCGGCGATAAGGTGCTGGCGGCCATTTTACAACCCCGTTTTTTTCTTTTTCCCACCAGCAAGGACAGCTGTGCATGCGTTCCCCTGGGGTTTTTTAGTGCTTTTAGAGTGGCGATTTTGCCTGCAGACCTCTCAGCATTCTGAATTGATGTTTTAAAACTAAAAAAAAAAAAGCATTTTTTTCTTTTTGCTTTGGGGTTTAGGTCAGGCTCTATTATCTGGAACGACTTCTGTGCTTGCATGGCTACAAAACCGCAGTGCGTGATCTGCGGATCGCGCAGGGGAGCGGTGGCGGAGTCTGGAATTTGCAGGGGCTGTGCCTCGGTTTCCTCAGACTTGGAGCATCAAATGGAGCTGAAGGAGCTGCCGGACTCTGACGGCCCACCTGTTCTGGCGGAGGGGGAGCCCTCGCCTGGACCTCTCCCTTCTTGCTCTAAGGCCCATCCTAAAGGGCAGGCTAGCACGTTACTGATTGAAGCCGCAGAGTCTCCCTCTGCGGATTTTTCCCTGGACTTTGTCCTCCTCATGCACCAGGCCTTTCGCTTAAGCCGCTCCGGCAAGTTGCCAGAGTCCTGGCCGGCATCCCTTCCCTCCTTAAAAGCAGAGGGGCCCCGGCGAAATTTCCAGCCTGCCGCCAAACGCTTTAGGTCCATGGACCTGGAGCAGGACGAACTGGGTTGGCAGGATCTGGATGCAGAAGTAGATCCTGATGCTGGTGCTGAGGAGTTAGAAGACGGTGAGATTCCCGAGCCGGAGGACCAAGCCCGGATTATTCGGGTATTTCGTAAGGAAGTGCTGGTGCCTTTGATCACGGAATCTCTTCAGACACTCAATCTAGCAGTGCCTCGTCCTATTGAGGAGGGCAGATTGGAGGATCCTCTCATACAGGCCGTGCATGAGTCTCAGGTGGTGGTTCCAGTGCACTGAGTGGTGGAGCAAATGATTCAAACTGAGTGGGATCAACCTGATTCTGGTCTGAAGGGGATTAGGGCTATGAACCGTCTGTATCCCTTAGCTGACAAAGACAAGGAGAAGTTTAAGTCGCCGCGAGTAGATGCAGCGGTTTCGGAGGTAACTAAGAAAACCACCATTCCTGTTGAAGGCAGTGCTGCCTTAAAGGATGCGCAAGACAAGAAGGTAGATAGTTTGTTGAAACAGGCCTTTGACACCAATGCCTTATCGCTGCAGGCCTCTATCTGTGGCGCTTGGGTGGCTAGGACCTGTTTGCGTTGGGCTCAGCACCTGCGGCCAGCTTCTGGTTTGGATCAGCAGGGGTTGTTAGAGGTGACCCGGCTGGAGTCTGGGTCGGCGTATCTGGCAGATGTGCATTATGACTTGATCAGGACTTTGGCTAATAGTATGGCTTCCTTAGTGGTGGCGCGCAGATCTATCTGGTTGCGGAACTGGGCGGCCGACGGATCTTCTAAATCTCTTCTCAGTAAGCTTCCCTTTAAGGGCAAATTGTTGTTTGGAGATGCTCTGGATAAGTTGGTGAAGGACCTCGGGGAGTCTACGGGCGGTAGGCTGCCAGAGGATAAGCCTAAGCTGAGTAGGACCTTTGCCGCCAGCGCGAGGTCAATTTCGGGACTTTTGTAGATTTAGTTCTTCCTGCCTTTGGAGTTCCCAACGTGGCCGCTTTGGGTCTAGATCCCAAGGATTTCGAGGTTTTCGAGGAGCGGGAAGAGGCTTCTCAGGGGCTTCCTCCTCTTCGCCCTCTTCCTTTAGTTGAAAGCCACAATGAAGCGAGGCGGGCTCCGGAGGGAAGTCTAGTCATCGGGGGTCGCTTGCGCGACTTTCTTCCTTCCTGGGCCCAAATAACATCAGATCAGTGGGTTCTGGAGATCATCAGAGAAGGTTATGCGCTGGAGTTTGCTTGCCCGCTCCCAGATTCCTTTGTCCTTTCTCCCAGCAAAGGCGAGCAGAAGGTACGGGCAATTCGGTTGACTTTGCTCCGACTCTTAACCTTAGGAGCAGTCATCCCCGTTCCGCCTTCCGAGCGCAGCGTCGGTCACTACTCCATCTATTTTGTGGTGCCCAAGAAAGACGGGTCGCTCCGCCCGATCCTAGATCTCAAGGGCGTCAATCGTTTTCTCCGGGTCCCTCATTTCCGGATGGAAACCTTAAGGTCGGTCATCGTGGCGGTGCGTCAAGGGGAGTTCCTCACATCCCTCGACCTCTCGGAGGCCTATTTGCACATCCCCATTCGGGCGGCTTATCAAAAGTTCCTGCGGTTTGCATTCCAGTGGGGTCACTTTCAGTTTCGGGCCATGCCGTTTGGACTGGCCACGGCTCCGCGCACCTTCACAAAGGTAATGGTGGTGGTCGCGGCGGCCTTGTGAAAGGAAGGCATCTTAGTCCACCCTTACCTCGACGATTGGTTGATTCGAGCAAAGTCCAACGACGAGAGTGTGCAGGTCACGGGCAGAGTGGTGACATTGCTGCAGTCCCTCGGCTGGGTGGTCAACGAAAAGAAGAGTCACTTGACGCCGACTCAATCCCTCGAATACCTCGGAGTTCAGTTCGACACGGCGAGAGGGTTGGTGTGCTTGCCGGAGCGCCGTGTCCAAGCCTTGCGGGGCCTAGTGTGCACTTTCTTAGGGATGCCCGCTCCGTCTGCCTGGTGGTACCTTCGGCTTCTCGGCACTATGGCAGCGATCCTGGAGGTGGTTCCTTGGGCGACCACTCCAGAGCGCCCTGTTACATCATTGGTTGAACCAGTTTGATTCGTTGAACGTGAGGTTGCCTTGCCCGAAGCTAGTTCGTCGGTGGCTCCGGTGGTGGATGTGCTCAAAAAACCTGAGGATGGGGCTTCCCTTGGAACCGCCCCTTTGGATTCCGTTCATTACGGATGCCAGCCTCTTGGGCTGGGGAGCTCACTGCGAGGACCGCTTCGCTCAGGGGACGTGATCTTTCCTAGAGGCCTCTTTGGTCGATCAACTGTCTCGAGCTGCGAGCGGTGAGGCTCGCACTGCTTGCCCTCGAGGCGTTGGTGAGGGGGCGGCCGGTGTGAGTTCTCTCGAACAACTTGGCAACGGTGGCCTACATCAACCGACAGGGAGGCACCGGAAGTGTGGCCATGGAATAAGGCGGCTTTGTTCAATTGGGTTCAGTCCCGTCTGCTGGCGATTTCGGCGGCGCATATCGCAGGAAGAGACAATGTGACGGCGGATTATCTCAGCAGGGTGCAAGTGGACCCCGGGGAATGGGAGCTGAACCCGCAGATTTACGCGCAAATAGTTCGCCGGTGGGGCCTCCCGTCATGGACCTCATGGCGACGTTTCAATCGGCAAAGACAGGGCGCTTCTTCAGCAGGCGGAGAGAGCGCATGTCCGAGGGGATTGACGCCCTCCTTCAGCCGTGGCCGGAGTACGGTCTTCTTTATGTCTTTCCTCCTTGGGCGCTAATCGGTCGGGTCGTTCAGCTCATCGAGGCACACCGGGGGCGAGTGTTACTAGTTGCTCCGGATTGGCCCAGGAGACCGTGGTATGCAGACCTGGTGCGGTTGCGCGACGGTGTACCCTGGACTCTGCCTCCGTTACCAGATCTAATGCTTCAGGGTCCGCTTCGGATGCCCCAGGTGGATCGATTCTCGCTTACGATTTGGCCATTGAAAGGGCTCGGCTGAGGAAAAGGGGTTACTCCCCCGCGGTTATTGCCACTCTTCTTCGAGCGCGGAAGACCTCCACCTCCCTCGCTTATGTGCGGGTGTGGAGAATATTTGAAGACTGGTGTTCACAGCGTGGTGTTCGGGCAGCGACAGATTCGGTGGCCGTAGTTCTCGGCTTTTTGCAGGGCGGCCAGCTCTCTGAAGGTTCAGTTGGCGGCTCTCGCCTGCTACAGGGGCAAAGTGCTGGGACTTCACCTAGGGTCTCATCCGGACATACAGCGTTTTATCAAGGCGGTATTCCGTTTGAGGCCTTCGCGTAGAGTGTCAGTTCCTTCGTGGGATTTGAACCTGGTGTTGCGGGCTTTGGTACGCAAACCTTTTGAGCCCCTCCGGCAAGCGTCTCTTAAGGATCTGACCCTGAAGACGGTTTTTCTAGTGGCCATCTGTTCGGCGAGGCGCATTTCCGAGTTGCAGGCGCTCTCGTGCAGAGAACCGTTCTTATCTATTTCTAGGGATCGCGTGGTGCTTAAGCCGGTTCCCTCTTTTTTGCCCAAAGTGGTATCGCCTTTTCATTTAAATCAGGCGGTTTTCCTTCCGGTCCTGAATGCAGGACCGGAGAGCGATGCGGACGATGGGTTGCATTGCCTGGATGTACGGCGAGTCCTTCGGCGTTACTTAAAAATATCAGTGTCTTTCCGTAAGACCGACCGGTTGTTCGTGCTTTTTGGCGGGGCACGGAAAGGAGAGGTGGCGGCTAAGGCGTCCATTGCTCAGTGGATCAAAGAGGCGATTGCATCGGCTTATGTTTTACAGCATCAGTCGGTCCCGGTGGGTCTGCGGGCCCACTCTACCAGAGCTCAGGCGACTTCCTGGGCGGAGCATAGTCTGGTGCCACCTGCGGAAATTTGTAGAGCGGCTACTTGGTCATCGCTGCATGCCTTCAGTAAGCACTACTGGTTAGATGTGCTAGCTGCTCGGGATTCTTGTTTTGGTTCGGCAGTGCTGCGTGCCGGATGGCAAGGTCCCGCCCGGTGTTGACTGCTCTGTTATATCCCGGATGTGGAGGACTAAACTGGAGGACCGCTCAGGAAATGGAAATTACACATACCTGGTAATTGCAGTTCCTGGAGGGTCCAGTTTAGTCCTCCTTCCCTCCCATGTGTCAGGTTGACTGTTGCGGCGCGCTTTCTGCGAACGGAGCAGAATTAGGTCAGCCTTCTTTCTCTTAGTATTCCCGGCCGCGGAATCCTGTCTTTTTCTTCTGGGAGAAGGTAGAGGCGATGTGCAGAGTTCTGGCTTCCTCGTTTGGGGAGGGGGTCGATAAATTCATAAGGGGAATGACTTTTGTTCTGAATACATATTTCTTATAGTTTCATGTGTTGCTTTGTTACTAGTTCACTGGGGGCTGATGGGAGCTCAGACAGCATACATCATACATAGGAAGATTTTGATTGGTCCAGTCTCCAGGCTGCAGGAGGTGGTGCACTACCCGGATGTGGAGGACTAAACTGGACTCTCCAGGAACTACAATTACCAGGTATGTGTAATTTCCATTTGTTTTTGTGTTTTATAATTTCAAGCTCCTAGCCCTTTTCATTAATTTGCAAATTAAGTGTAAAGTTGATAATTTTTGCAAAAATGGCTAAAACTAGGGTATTTTTAACTCCCTTTTACACAAGTATCTTCTAGAAATGTTTTCAAACTACTACCATTAGAAAGAGCATGTTTAAACTCCCTAAAAAAGTTAATTTGATTAACGCTGGCATACAGTGTTCTAAAAAGAGGACCAAAGTCGGCGGACATTGCCATGGCAACAGCGTATATTTTATCATATTATTATTGTTAATTTTTTGGATCATACTTGTGTTAATATTTTTATATTGAAAAATTATCAATATTGTATTGCGTTGGTCCATGGTGACATTGTCACTACCAGTTCAGGAACATGAACTGGCAACCCCATCGCCATAGAGGTCACACCCGATAGCTGTGCAATACCAGCCACGGGTGGGTTTTTTAATCTAGGTTCCCAAGCCTTTAATTTGGTTTCTTATTTGAGGTTCCAAAGCCTTCAGTGGGTGTCTAGCTGGTTCCCAAATAACAGAAAAACTGATACGTTCAACTCCAACTCTGTAGAAAAAGTCTACCAATTTATGAAGACAGCTGCACTCTAGATTACATATAGTAAGCAAAACTAAGGTCTCAGACTTATTCAGCACTCAATCTGGACTCGCGTCCTTTCATATGGTGCTTGTTTGCATCAATGACCTTATACTTAAGTAACTCTTCGCCACTCTTTATCACTGTGCTTATAAAACGTTTGTTCTGCTGTGCACTTATTCAACTTCCAATGTCTCTTCTTTGCAAGCATAAAGACTCACAAAATGCCACTAACTCCAAACTTAGCTGGTTTTTTCTGTTCGTGATAATTTTTGTGGCTATTTTGTGTTGTCTATCAAATACTTAACTGCACTGCAGTATTACACCATCACCATCTTTCAATTAAGATCTCTTTCAATGAAGATCTCAGATCTCGACGCTATCTCTAGGCGCCATAACGGCATTTCACAATCAAGGTTTTGTCAGGAGATCTGCACCATCCTCGTGTTTCGACACCAAATGCTGCCCGCGCCTTCTTTCAGATTATACTGTCTCTCTCCTCGTAACAAACCAAACTGTCTCAATGTTAGTATAGATGCCGCATCTGGATCAAAATCATCCGAAGATGAAGATGCTGTGGCTTCAACCATAGAAGCATATTTTGCTTTGCACCTGATGCAAATTTTCTGGCCTGGCTTTACATTCATTTTGGTCACTTTTTTCAAGCCCTCAGACATGGCTAAAGTTACTTTTGGTAATCCACTTTTAGTGACGTGATTCTGCTTTTCAAACTGATTGCAACACGACTTTTGGTTCATTTCATATTTGCTGAGATACTGTGCTTGGTGATGCAAGCAGATACTGTCATTGTCTGTAAGGTCAACTTCTGATCGTCAAGTAATAAGCAATTTCTCGCTTGCTGACAAGCAGCTCACAGACTTGAGCCCAGTTTTATTGGAATAAAATGAGCCATGGTGACATTTTGATGACAAGTTTTGTCCAATGGTACATTCAGGCATAGGAGGATTGTTATCAAGTGATTCGTCGATGTCCATTTTGAAGTAAATTAATTAGTAAATGTGTACCAACTAATGTTAATCTGAAAATCTATACATTAAGCTCACGACATATATGCACTTAACAGTTATTAAGCAACTCCTATGGAAATGAGTTTTAAATATAACATTTGGATAACGTTAGAACTGCAGGTTGAATTACATGCCTTTGTCAAGCATGGTAATGTCTATGTTTAGCCCTCTTTTTAGGGTATTGTATGCTAGGGTTAGTAAATTAAATCCGCTTTTCTAGAAAGCTTAAAACATGCTCTTTCTAATAAAATTGCTTTCAAAACGATTTCAGAAGATACTTCTGTGTAAAAGGAGGTTAAAAATACCCTATTTTTACATTTTTGCAAAAAATCATCAACTTTACACCTTGTAAACTAACGGAGAATGCTAAGAGCATGAAATTATAAATTCAAGAACTTCAGTACATAGAGGTATTATGTGCAAAATTTCATACTTTTTACTTTATTTAGGAAGCTGCATAATGTCTAATTTTTTAATTTTTTTTAGAACGTCAATTCTTTTGGCTGACTTTGCTGCCATATATCTACTTCCGACATATTCAAAAAATATTATCATTAGTATCATTAAATAGAGCGCAAAAAGTTGTACAGGATAGTCAAGTTTCATTTTTTTATAATAAAATAGCAAAGAAAATATAGGGTCTCAAGTTGCTGAAATCTCAGACTCGTACTGTACAAAGTCAAGGTATGTGATCAGACAAACGACTATATCTCAAAGTATTCCACGAGAGAATCTAAAACTTTTTACCAAAGTTAGTTTGAGACACATGGATTTTGCTGAAATGTTGTATGTACGCTACCAAGATGGTCGAGTGGGGCACTTCTTATATACTAGACCACTTGACATGGAATGACCCAGCAGGAAAATGAATTTATACCTAGAAGCCCCAAAGTATGTCAATTGACGCACTCCATTGTCTTGGATGCGTCAGTTGACGTATTTTGGGGCTTCTAGGTATAAATTCATGTGCCCACTAGGTGGTGGATCTCAATCACTGTTTACAGTTTTACTCCGACATTACAAACAAACACACAGTGATGCCATGTAATGACGTCACAAACTGCACGTATTTAACAAATAAGTAACTTCACATTAATTCACATCTGCATTTCATGCTAACCGCAGTCGTTGTGATAATCCGTCAATTTGGGGTTTCTAGGTAAAATTCCTTTTGGGGCTTCTAGTGTTAAATTTGCCTTTTGTTGTTTTTGTTGAGGGCTGTAAGACATGTTCCTTGCAACAAAAAGAAAAAGGAAAAAGAACCAGACAACTACAAGAAGGAGGAGCATTAGGCAGAAGCTGTAAGCTGGCTGAAGGCTCAATGCCTGCAAAAGCCATCTGCCTAGCTTGTGAAGCCAGGCACAGCTCTGTTTCTGGGGAAGGGTTCTGCCACAGGTGTGATGCGGAAGCCCGGTCTGCAGAAGACTCTCTGGCCAGGGAGAAGTTGAACAGGGACCAGGGGGCAAGGTCTTCCTGGAGATCTGTGGTGCCCCCCCCCCCCCCCAAATCTCCCTCTAGGGGATGGCATTCACCTGCAGTCTTGGTGGGGACTGTAGCTGACCTGGCGGAGGATAGTGGTCCTTCTCTGGAAAATCTGGAGGGAAAGGCTGGAGAGAGATCCTCGTCCCTCTACCTCTAAAAGGTCCCCCACAGAATGCATACCGGGGATTTTCTCCTCCGAGTTAGTCCTGCTTATGCATGGGGCCTTCTGCATGAAGCAAAAAGGGGCTGATGAGTCCTCTGGGGGGCTGGGAGAAAGCAGCGGACTGTCTACATCCTGGTTAGATTCAAAGGCTGAGGAGGAACTGATTGTCAGCCATAGGCGACTAGAGGGTGATTCTTGGGAGGAAACACTCCATTCACTTGGATGAGCTGGAGGACCCGGCAGCAGAGGCAGATGTAGGGATAGAATCTGTCGTATCTCGCCTTCCTCGAGCTCCACCAGGAGAGGAGTCTCGCATTATGTGGATTTCCCACTGAGAAGAGCCGTCAGTGTTGATTGCTCATTCCTTGACAATATTCAATATGGTAGCAGGGGGCTGGTAGAAGAAAAGCTTTTAGAGGATCTCTTCTTCTTGGCAGTCGGGAAGACTCTGCATTTCCCTTGCACCGGGTGATCAAACAGATGATCCAGGATGAATGGGATGTTCTAGAAGCTGTGCTGAGGGGCACATGGGCTATGGGATGACTTTATTCGCTTCTGGATCAGAACAAGGTGCTTTTTTGCTCTCCCAAAGTGGACATGGCGGTGTTTGGCTGCTACCAAAAAGACTACTATTCATGTAGAGGGCAGTACGGCCCTGAAGGACATGCAGGATAGAAAGTTAGAGATTCTGCCGAAGCAAGTATTCAGTATCAATGCCCTCACCTTGTAAGCATCCGTCTGTGGCGCTTTCGTGACCAGGGTGTGTTTGCAGTGGGCACAGGGTATCCTAGAGGCCACAAGGGATCTGGTTGCTTTGCCCTCCGGAGGTGGCAAAATTGGAATTGGGCACAGCCCATCTAGTGAATTCTTTCTATGACTTAATCAGGGGTCTTCCAAGAGCATGGCCTCGGTGGTAGCTTCCTGACAATATTTATAGCTGAGCAACTAGTTGGCCGATTGTTTCCTCTAAGCTCCCATTCAAGGGTAAGCTTTTGTTTGGGGACAAGTTGGTAAAGGATCTGGGGGAACAAAGGGCAGAAGGTTGCTGAAAGATGAGCAGAAACTGGTCCATCCATTAGTGCTGGCTCAGAGCCAGCCATTAGATTTCCAGCGCTTCTGAGCGGTACGGTTTGCACCCTACCAGAGGGGCCATTTTCCTTCGTGAAGACAGGCATTTCACAAATTTCAGGGAACGGGAAGAGGTTTATGTTCAAACTTGTTTACTGTGTACCAAAAAAAAAAATAGTCCAATTGTAAAAACAAACTTAGCAAACATAACCAATCCGAGTCTATTGAACATTTTATGGATAACACATTTTTCCATTTTATCCTCTCATCCCCTCCTTCCCCTCCACACTCTACCCCTCCATTAACCCCCTCCTCTCCTCCCCAATTACACAGTCAAGTCTACCCCCCCCCCCAACCCAATCCTTCTCCTCCTACTTTCACTGTGCCCCTGTCTAGGCCAGAGCGATCTTAACTTAGGAAGTATGTTTCCTGGCATGTGGGGTTCCTCTCGTCCTTCTACTAACTTGCCCCTTTCCCCTTCCCCCTAGTCTCTCCTAGGCTCCCTTGGGTCTCCTTCCATCACACTAAAGATCATTAAAAATGTGACTGCGACTGTGGGTTGGTAACAACTGAATATAATCATCCCAGACCATTTGGAATTGAGGCAGGTGCTAAGTTCTGCTACTGCCATAACTTATCTATTTGCAGGTGATGGTGTAGGGCAGTGATGGCTAACCTTTTTGAGCCCGAGTGCCCAAACTGCCGCACAAAACCAAAGAATTTCCTCAAAGTGCCAGCACGTCAATTAAAGCCCCATTTGCATAAGGTGCTTCATTTGCATAAATATTTGCATAATGTTACCATACACTAACTTTAAGTAAACATGCCTCTTAATGAGTATATGGATAAAGAAAGACTAAAAGGTTTCTACATTACTATAATCCAGTACCAACCGCCAGGCACATTAGGAACTACTACAAACGCTGCCCATTTAGAACCCATAGCAAACCCGCCGTATCCTAACAGCACTACCAGGACTCACAAAGCACCATACTCTACCTATCAAAAGGCAACACTGCAAATATTAAACCAATACATCTCAGAGAACAACAATACATGACCTACTGGGGAAAGAACAAGTGGCAATGTCAAATAGGAATTATATAAACAGAATACCTCAGCTCAGTTACACATGCAGAACAGACCATCACCAAACAAGGAATCACAATTTAGAAACAGGAAGACAATAATTAAACTGGGAACCCCAAAAGCCAAACTTGGAATATACAACAACACTGTAGAAATAAAACTATATATTAATTTCCTCTTGTACTAAACAAAGCGCAAAAATTAATGATGCACATTTCCCAGAGCTGACATATTCCAGTTAATAAATTCAAAATAAAGAGATATTTTTCTACCTTTTGTGCATTTTTTTTCAGTTGCAATTGTTCCAGCCACTTTCTTCTGGTTTCTTCGTGTCTTCTGCTAACTCTCCATCTGCTGTCCATTTGTCCTTTCTTCTGTCTTCTTGTTTTTTTTTTCCATTCTCTCTCTACATCTGCTTTAACATACTAATCTTTCTCCTTTGGCTCTTTCCTCATTCCTATTTCATCTACTCAAAATTTACCCCTCCATCCTCAATCCCCACTTACTCTCCCAATACCCGGCCAATTGTAGATTTTTTATCCCTCCCACACAAAATATTTTTCCCCTCTCCATTTTACTCTCCCAGCCCCATCCCATTCTAATCCTCCCCCAACACCAGCTCCCTTCTAGTTCCAGCCTCACCCAGCATCCATTCCCTTCTAGTCCTGCATCAGCCCATTTCCAGTCCTAGCAGCCCCCCAACCCAATACCAGTCCTATCCCCCCCTCATCAACCCACTTCCAGTCCTAACCCCCCATCACCCCATTTTCAGTTTAAGCCCCCCCCCCTATAACCCATTACCAGTCCTAACCCCCCACTTCCAGTCAGCCCCCATAGCCCATTGCCAGTCCTAACCCCCCCATCAGCCCACAGTCCATTACCAGTCCTAACCCCATCAGCCCACCTCAAGTCCTAACCCCTCCCCATCAGCCCATTTCTTGTCCCAGCCCCCCCATAGCCCATTATCAGTCCTAAACCCCCCCATAGCCCATTACCAGTCCTAACCCCATCAGTCGACCTGACGTGTTAAGCGCGATCATCCGATTTCCATTCCTTACCCAACCCAACAGCCCACCTCAAGTCCTAACCCCTCCCCATCAGCCCATTAGCAGTCCTAACCCCCCCCCCAGCCCATTAGCAGTCCTAACCCCCCCTCTATAGCCCATTAGCAGTCCTAACCCCCCCCATAGCCCATTAGCAGTCCTAACCCCCATCACCCCATTTCCAGACAGCCCCCATCAGCCCACAGCCCATTAGCAGTCCTAACCCCCCCTAGCCCATTAGCAGTCCTAACCCCCCCTCCTAGCCCATTAGCAGTCCTAACCCCCCCCTAGCCCATTAGCAGTCCTAACCCCCCCCTAGCCCATTAGCAGTCCTAACCCCCCCTCCTAGCCCATTAGCAGTCCTAACCCCCCTCAGTAGCCCATTAGCAGTCCTAACCCCCCCTCCTAGCCCATTAGCAGTCCTAACCCCCCCCCAGCCCATTAGCAGTCCTAACCCCCCCTAGCCCATTAGCAGTCCTAACCCCCCAGCCCATTAGCAGTCCTAACCCCCCCTAGCCCATTAGAAGTCCTAACCCCCCCCTCTCTAGCCTATTAGCAGTCCTAACCCCCCCCCATAGCCCATTACCAGTCCTAACCCCCCATCACCCCATTTCCAGACAGCCCCCATCAGCCCACAGCCCATTAGCAGTCCTAACCCCCCCTAGCCCATTAGCAGTCCTAACCCCCCCTCCTAGCCCATTAGCAGTCCAAACCCCCCCCAGCCCATTAGCAGTCCAAACCCCCCAGCCCATTAGCAGTCCTAACCCCCCATCACCCCATTTCCAGACAGCCCCCATCAGCCCACAGCCCATTAGCAGTCCTAACCCCCCCCTAGCCCATTAGCAGTCCTAACCCCCCCCCCCCCCGGCAAATTTAAAAACAGAAAACGCGGGCTCTGCCTGCTGCCGCGCAGGCGGCAGCATGCAGTGACCCGCGGGGCCCCCACCGCCCGCAAAGCCCCTCTGAATGGGCTTTCAGATACGCGAGGGCTACAGCGTCACCCCCGCGTCTCTGTTAAGCCCGCAGGGGCTAATGGGAAATTTCCCATCAGTCCCTCGCGTCTAAAGGGGCAGATGGGAAATTTCCCATTAACCCCTGCGGGCTTAACAGAGACGCGAGGGAGACGCTGTCTCCCTCGCGAATCTGAAAGCCCTTGCAGAGGGGCTTAGCGGGCGGAGGGGGCCCCGCGGGACACTGCATGCTGCCGCGTGCGCGGCAGCAGCCAGAGCCCGCTTTTTCTTTTTTTGCGGACCTTCACGCGTGCCAGCTGCAAGGCCTTCGCGTGCCACAGCTGGCACGCGTGCCATAGGTTCGCCATCGCTGGTGTAGGGCATTGCACCATTGCTAGTAGCCTGGTGAATCTGTGGATTTCTAGCCCTGGAGAAGTATACGTGTCGCCAGTGCCCAGGAAAGACAAAGCCAACATCGCCTACCCTTCCCCCCACTATTCCCACCCCCTCCATCACATGTAATAAGGCTGGCTATAGGGTGAGTTGCCATTGTTGTGCTAACATGCCCTCTGTGAAATTGCAAATTCCTTGCCAGTATTCGTAAACCTTCGGACATGACCACAACAAGAGACTTAACGGTGGCCCTCTTCCCCCACATTTAGGACAGCTTTGCTATCCTTCATATCCCACGGCTTGTAAACGACCTGGAGATAAATATGCCCGTTGGATTACTTGGTATTGCATGTTGTGCAAATAAGCCATTGCTGTAAAGTGCGAAATGAGCTTCAATATATCTTCCCCGTTCAATGATGTACTTAGGTCAGCATTCCAGGTTTCTACTAAACAGTGGCAGGTAGTCTTGGAGGCCCTAGTCATGAAAAAATTGCACTCAGGAGATCGTTATCTTATCTGTAGTTTTAACCAAGAAGAACTCCAAGTCTGTGCAGAAATCACTTAGTAAATTGCCTGTTTCGAGACTGCTAATGAAGTTGCAGAGTTGGTAGTAGGGAAATAAATCTGGTCTCATTCACTCCAAATTGTGTACGGAGTGTGGTGAGGGGGAGCAATACGCCCCCTTCCGTCACCATCTGTCTAGATATTGGAGATTTAAGTTCTGCCATCTCCAAAAGTAGGTCGAAGTCAAGCCTGGTGTAAAATCCATATTCCCTTGGATCGGTAAGTATACGGACTGCGTGTCAGTGATTTAAGTGCCTGCAAATCCACTTTCACGTTTGGGGCATTGTCTTAATGAGGACAACTCCATAGGAGAGTCGTCAGTCTCTCCCCCCTGCTGCATGTAATATATAGCAGAGATGTAAAGGGGCCACCTGGGCTTTCTCACAGGCTAGGATGGTATAGTCTTGTGTATCAGAGCCAGTCCTTCTAGATGGCGCAACCAACAAGCTAAGTTATAAGCTCGCAGATCTGGAACACCCATCCCGGTGCAAGATAGAAAGCAGAGGGCAGGGCTAAATGGCCAATTTTCCCAGTGGAAAAGGGTGAATAGTGGAGTACCGCAGGGATCTGTGCTGGATCCGCTGCTTTTTGATATATTTATAAATGACCTGGAAAAGGGAATATAACAAGTGAGATTATCAAATTTGCAGATGATGCAAAACTATTTAAAGTTGTTAAAACCCTAGAGGATTGTGGAAAATTGCAAGAGGATCTTGATAAATTGGAAGACTGGGTATCCAAATGGCAGATGAAATTTAATGTGGACAAGTGCAAAGTTATGCACCTAGGAAAGAACAACCCAAACTATGGTTCCACGATGCAAGGTTCCATATTGGGAACCACCACCCAGAAAAAAGATTTAGGGGTCATCATGGATAACATGTTAAAACCCTCTGCCCAGTGTGCAGCGGCGGCCAAGAGAACAAATAGAATGCTAGATATCATAAGGAATGGAAAATAAAACAAAGGATATTATAATGCCTCTATTGTTCCATGGTGCGACTGCACCTTGATTATTGTGTGCAATTCTGGTCGCCGTATCTTAAAAAGGATATAGCGTTATTAGAAAAGGTACAGAGAAGAGCCACCAAAATGGTAAAGGGGATGGAAGGATACTTCTATGAAGAGAGGCTAAAAAGGTTAGGGCTCTTCAACCTGGAAAAGAGATGGCTGAGGGGAGATATGATAGAGGTCTATAAATTAATGAATGGAATGGGACGGGTAAGGGTGAGATCGATTGTTTACATTGTCAGGTTACCCTGTAGCTTCATTGAATGTCCCCTAGTCTTTTTATATTCTATCTAAGACTAATAAGAGAAAATATTTTTTTACTCAACGTGTAATCAAACTCTGGAATTTGTTACTGGAGGATGTAGTAAAAGCTGTTAGTGTAGCTGGGTTTAAAAAAGGTTTGGACAAGTTCCTGGAGGAAAGGTCCATAAACCATTATTAAAAGGGACCCAGGATATCACTGCTTGACCCAATACAAGCGCTGAGGAACCTGTGTCTTTTGGTGAGACTGCTAGGTACTTATGACCTAGATTGGCCACTGTTGGAAACAGGATACTGGGCTTGAAGGACCTTGGTCTGACTCCAGTATGGCATATCTTATGTTCTTATTAAGTACTAGTAAACCTTTTGAAACAAGACAGCTGTCTGCTCCAGGAGACTTAAGTGTACCCATGCTCCACGAAACGTCAGTCTAATAAGGACTAAAATCATACATGACCACTGCACTGTGGTGTGGGCCAGGAGAGTCTGGCTTATATTCACTGCTGCACCAGTCCAAACACCTTGCCACATGCTGGAGGCAGACAAATACTAGCTTCTCTTGGTGATGCACCAAAGGATATATCAAGTGATGACATCACAAAGTTGCTAAATTCTGTCTCCGTTTGCTGGCAGGGGAGTATAGCCCACATGTTTGGACTGGTCT
This sequence comes from Ichthyophis bannanicus, assembly GCA_033557465.1. NCBI lineage: Eukaryota > Metazoa > Chordata > Amphibia > Gymnophiona > Ichthyophiidae > Ichthyophis > Ichthyophis bannanicus. The sequence continues at coordinate 452,326,842 of CM066037.1, forward strand.
AGGATGATAAGGATAAAGGTTTTTAAACAATGAAAAATGTAGAGACATGTTGACATCCTTCTTGCTTCCAGACAATATAAAAATCAATAGATCCTGAAAAAAAAGTTGCTGCTCCTTTTATTTCCTGACTGTGGGGAGCATCTAACAGGGTTCCCCTAAACTTTGACATGTAGGTATGTTCCTAGTTTGCTAGTCCTTTAATCTAACGCCACCCATGGCAACAGAATTATTTATCAGTACACATTGCAATTAATAAGAGAAGCAAAAATCAGTCAGCTTTCAGAGTGGAATTAACAGCAAAGAAAATGAAATATATGTGCATAACTTAAAGTGGTCTAACTGAAGTCCCTTTTGGTCTTCAGGAGGACCTCTACAAGAGTCTTATTCTTGCAAGTGGAAGACGTTTGCTGTGTGGTGTGAGAGCCAAGCTCTAGATCCTTTTGTCTGTTCCACACACAAATTGCTTGAATATCTTTTACACCTCTGAGTTGGGACTTGTCCAACTCCATTAGGGTCTATCACTGTGCAATTGGAGTGTGCCATTGAGGTGTGGATGTAAAGTTTGTCTCGGTACAGCCTTTAGTTCGCTTTATGCGGGGCTTGCTTCTCTTGAAGCCTCCCTATAAGCCTCCCGTAGTGTCTTGGGACCTCAATGTGGTTCTTGTGCAGCTAATGAAAGTTTCCCTTTGAGCCTCTCAATTCCTGTCCTCTGAAGTTCTTTACTTGGAAGGCGTTTTATTTATGGTGGCAGTCACTTCAGCACATAGTGAGTGAGCTTCAGGCTCGAATGGTTCATCCACCTTACACCAAATTCCACCATAACAGTGGTCCTTCATACTCATTCTAAATTTCTTCTAAAAGTGGTATCTGATTTCCACCTTTAATCAGTCAGTTGTTCTTCCAACATTTTTCCCCGAGACCTCATGCACACAAAGGGGGAAGCTAAGTTGTACATGTTGGACTGCCATTGAGCCTTAGTCTTCTGCTTGTTTCTTTTGACCCCAGCATACTAGGGGCTGCTATTTCCAAACACTTTCAATTTGGCTAGCAGACTGCATCTCTTTTGCTTTTGCCCAGTCGGGCCTGAGCCTTCATGGTCATGTCACTACTCATAAGATTAGAGCTATGGCTGTATCGGTGGCCAACTTGTGCTTGGTCTCCATTCAAGAGATCCAATGCAGCAGAAACTTCGGCCAATCTGTACTTGGGAATTAAAAAACAATTCCATAGGCCCATTCTGTTCTGTCCAGGCTACCAAACAAATAGGGAAGAGAATAACTGCTATTGTTGACTGTTCAGCCAGTTGCCATATCACAGTTGAGTTTTACCCCTGTTGAGCTTCTCTGTGGTCGCCTCTGTTTTTGGTAGCCTGTAGCTTGGGAGTCCCATACATGAGGACTCATTCTGCTTGTCCATGAAGAAAAGATAGTTATTCTTGCTGTCCATGGAGAACACCTGCTACAGGCGAGTAAGTCCTCACAACTTTCCCATCTCCCTGAGGAGTTGTCTTCTGCTGCAACTATATATTATCAGACTGAATAAAGATCACACTGTCTGCAAGGTGGGAAGAGGTGCACAGGCACAATGGAGCCTTCCAAAAGCTTCCAGTAGAAGCTGGGGAGCATTAGCCTGATGGGAACGTTACCAATATGTGAGGACTTATTTCTGCTGTCCATGGATAATACCTGCTACAGGTCAGTAACTTATTTATTTATTTACATTCTCTTATATACCGTGCTATTCTGCATCAGTGCGGTTTACATTGAACAAACTGAAATTACATTGAACAGGGCATTATAACTTGGAAATAACTATTTTACAGGGAACATGGGCTATGGAGGGTTAAGTGGCTTGCCCAAGACCACAAGGAGCACCTGTGGGACTAGAAACCCCAGTCCTTCCGGCCCAAGGTTGCTGTCCTCTAGTGGGATTTGAACCCCCGACCTTCCAGCCTGAAGTACCTTGCCCCAACCACTAGGCCACTCCTCACTAGGCCACTCCACTTACCTTTTAAATGGTGAAATTTGTATTTTTGATTGAAGTGGTTAAAAATGTACTTTGCTTACAAAAGAGACATCCATTTTTTATATCAAGTGGGTAAAGAATCATTGGTGGGGGTTAGGGTGGAAGGTTGCCAAAGCCTATGGCAAAAATAAAACTTTAAACTGATCAGAGCATTTATGCTTTCATTTTAATGTTTCTCTGACTTTATTTCCTAGATGAGTTTTAAAGGTTTTTAATTGGAAGACGAATCATATCAAGCATTCCCTGTTAAATAATGTGGCCTCTTTTTTTTTTTTTTTTTAATTCTGTACTTTTATCATTGTAGGTCAAGTGCTCAATTTTCAAAATTGTGTGGTTGGTTGTGTGTGTGTTTTTTTTTTTTTTTTTTTTATAAACCCCTTCCCGTCCTATTCCCCCCCCCATTTTTTTACAATCAGTAGCAAATCTATAAGGTGAATCGCTTTGAGTCTTTGTCCCACAGTCCTTTGATTCAGATCAACTTTAAATTTTGTCCAAAAAGGGGCCAGATCTGCTCAAAACTGTCCAGTCCTTTTGGCAAGACTGTCAGTTTACTTATCGGGTAAATGCTCCAGTGTTTCTTAAGCACTGACACCTTTGTGGTCACCCCTTGCTCTCTCCATGTTCCAGCCAGCTCAAAATGAATGGCTTCTACACAACCAAACAGCAGGTTTGCCAGCTTGGTATCCAGGTCCATTGGCTTCCACAGTAATAAGTAACCTGGGTCCCTTTCCACAATTATCCCTTGTCACATCAGCAAAAAAAAATTAAACTGCTCCCAAAACTGTTCTGAGTGCAACTCCACCATGCATGCAAAGAGGTCTCCTCTCATTCACTCCAGCACTTAGCCGTGGTGTAACCATACATCCTGCCAGAGCCGGCTCTAGAGTTGGTTCAAGATGTTGGTACCCTAGGCAAATGTCAAGCTTTCTCCCCCCCCCCCCCGCCAGCTGTCAAGCTTATTGTTTAGCTTTGAATGCCCTATTCTTTGCTGCTCCTTAAAAGCTGCTGCCCTAGGTGACCACCTAGCTTGCCTGGTGGTTTATGGTTTATTAGGTTTTGATACACCACCCTTGGCCAGGCAGTCAGAAAGGTTTACAATAAAATAAATACAATTTACAAATAAAGGATAAACTATTTCACAAAACTTCACCCTATCAAGGCGGTGTTACTGTCTTTTCAGAATATCAGACGCAAGGCCTCTGTCTTCCATTAAAAAAAAAAAAACAAAACCACCTGTATAATCTGCTGACTCATTACTGTCAATGAGTTTACTATTTGAGAGTGAGTAAATTCATTTTATCCTCAAGAATTGGTATCTTTCATATGCATTCTGCTCAGTCTTCTAGGTGTTATGTATCATCTATATAGCAGCTTATACTTGTTCCTGATCAAACTTTGCTGCCACCAACACTTTGACAAATATTTATTTTCCCATTAGGCATCAGTCAAACTTACACTGTCCTGTTACCAGGACTGCATGTGCTTAAACTGCTTCAATTTTGGGTATACCAAGTGTCAGATATAAAAAGGAGTATATAGTTTACCCTTTAATAGCATTTCAGACAATATCTCATTTACCTCCTTAGCGCATAGGATCGACACAGTCTTCCTACATCCAAAGTAGTCCTGCAGGCCAAGACTGTACTTGACCTGTAAGGCATCTTAAGTATTAACCTTACCATATACTTCTCAGGGCCAGCTTAGCTATCAGGCAAGACTAGACGGTCATATAGGGCAGCAGCTTCCTGTAAAACAAAACAAACTGAGCCATCAGCACATTCTTTATCTGTAAGAAGCGTACTTTTTAATATCAACTTTTGCATTGTATATATCAGGGGTCTCAAACTCAAATTGCTTTGAGGGCCAAATGAGGACTTGTAGAGTAACCCAGGGGCCGCACAAGACGCAGGCCTCATTTGCATAAGGGCATCATTTGCATAAATATTTGCATAATGTTACCATACACTAACTTTGAGTAAACATGTCTCTTAATGAGTGTATGGATAAAGAAAGACTAAAAGATTTCTACATTACTATAAACCAGTGCCAACCGCCAGGCACATTAGGAACTACTAGAAACACTGCTCATTTAGAACCCATAGCAAACCTGCCATGTCCTAACAGCACTACCAGGACTCACAAAGCACCATACCCTAACTATCAAAAGGCAACACTGCAAATATTAAATCAACACATTTCAGAGAATAACAATACATGACCTACTCGGGAAAGAGAACAAGTGGCAATGTCAAATAGGAATTACATAAACAGAATACCTCAGCTCAGTTACACATGCAGAACATACACCATCACCAAACAAGGAATCACAATTTAGAAACAGGAAGACAATTAAACTGGGAACCCCAAAAGCCAAACTTAGAATGTACAACACTGTAGAAATAAAACTATACATTGATTTCCTCTTGTATTAAATAAAGTGCAGACGTTAAAGATGCACATTTCCAAGAGCTGACATATTTCAGTTAATAAATTCAAAATAAAGAGATATTTTTCTACCTTTTGTGCATTTTTTTTTTCAGTTGCAATTGTTCCAGCCACTTTCTTCTGGTTTCTTTGTGTCTTCTGCTAACTCTCCATTGTCTGCTGTCCATTTGTCCTTTCTTCTTTCCCAGTTTTTTTCCATTCTCTCTACATCTGCTTTAACATACTAATCATTCTCCTTTTGCTCTTTCCTCATTCCTATTTCATCACTCAAATTTTACCCCTCCATCCTCAATCCCCACTTACTCTCCCAATACCCGGCCAATTGTAGATTTTTCTTCCCTCCCACACAAAATATATTTCCCCTCTCCATTTCACTCTCCCAGCCCCATCCCATTCTAATCGTCCCCCAACATCAACTCCCTTCTAGCTCCTGCCCCACCCAGCATCCGCTCCCTTCTAGTCCCCGCATCGTCAGCCCATTTCCAGTCCTAGCTCCCTCCCCTCACAGCCCATTTCCTTTCCAAGCCCCCCTCCCCATCAGCCCATTTCCATTCCAAGCCCCCTTCCACTCAGCCCATTACCATTCCAAGACCCTGTCCCCATCAGCTATTTGCAGTTCAAGCTCCCCCTTCTACTCGGCCCATTTCCAGTCATAGCACCCCCCCCCAGTCCATTACCAGTTCTAGCCCCACCCCCCCATAGCCCATTATCGGTCCTAAGCCCTCCAACAGCCCAATTCCAGGCCCTAACCCTTCCATCGCCCCATCTTCATTCTTAGCCCCCCAATCAGACCACCTCCAGTCCTAACCCCCATCTGTCCATTACCAGTACTATCCCCCCATCACCCCATTTCCAGTCCTACCCCCCCAGCAGCCCACATCAAGTCCTGCTCCCCCCCCCACAGCCCACATCAATCCTGCTCCCCCCCCAGCAGCCCACATCAATCCTGCTCCCCCCCCCCCCCCGGAAACTTAAACTTTCGAACACAGCTGGCTGCTGATCCTGCCGCTGCCGCGGCGGTAGCAGCAATACCGCATGTCCCGCGGCCCCCCCCCCTTGCCTGTCAGTTCTTCTCTGCTTCGGCTTTCAGAGCTGCGAAGGGAGAGCTTCTCCCTCGTGACTCTGTTAAGCCCGCTGGGGCTTATGGGAAATTTCCCATCTGCCCCGGCGAGCTTAACAGAGTCGCGAGGGAGCTGCTCTCCCTTCGCGGCTCTGAATGCCGAAGCAGAGAAGAACTGACAGGCAAGGGGGGGGGTGGTGGGCCGCGGGACATGCGGTATTGCTGCTATTGCCGGGCAGATGGGAAGGGGCCGCGGGACAGTTGATTCTGCCGCTGCCACGGCAGCAGCAGCAGAAGCCGGGTTTTTTTTTTCCCCCTGTGTATCGCGGGCCGCGTGTTTGAGACCCCTGGTATATATGATGTCCAATTATGTATATTTATTGGACTATTGTGAGATCTATGGTGTTGGGATGATCATGATCGTGGAATTTATCAAAATCTTGGAGGGGGGCAGAACATAAGAACATAAGAGATGCCATACTGGGTCAGACCAAGATCCATCAAGCCCAGTATCCTGTTTCCAATGGTGGCCAATCTAGGTCATATGAACCTAGCAGTTTCCCCAAAAGACACAGGTACCACAATGCTTGTATTGGGTCAAGCATTGATATCCTGGATCCCTTCTTAATAATGGTTTATGGACCTTTCCTCCAGGAACTTGTCCAAACCTTTTTTTTTTTTTTTTTTTTAACCCAGCTACACTAACAGCCTTTACTACATCATCCGGTAACAAATTCCAGAGTTTGATTACATGTTGTGTGAAAAAGTATTTTCTTTTTAGTCTTTTAAATAGTTTATCCTGTAGCTTCATTGCATGTCCCCTAGTCTTTCTATATTCTGATAACGTAAACAATCTGCTATGGTGCCCAATACCATTGCACCAACCCTGATACTCAAGAGCAAAAAAACATTAGAGATGTTGGATGACTTGGTGGATTGGCACAAAGTTAGAGAACCCTTCATCTTCTAATGTTTTTTATTGCATTTCCAATACAAAGCACTTATACAGATTTATTTATCTTTTAAGTTCTTGTTATCCAGTTATTCTATGGACAAATAGATGGTTTTGCTTTCTTGTGCTGCTAATCTGGTATTCCTTATCGTCCCTTCAGTTCAGTTAACTATGCGTTGTCACCTCTCACTAGGAGCTTGGAGACTGAGCATGTCAAACTATGACCTCGCCATAGAAAGGCAGTTGGGACCTCCTACCAGCCCTCAGTATCTTGGTCTCCAAGTAGCTGGAGGGAGGTGATCCCATAGTTAGGGACTTGCTGAAGGGACAACTAAGGAAAAAGTCTGCCTCTAGATAGGAAGGGGGCAAGACAATTAAATAAAATTGGATGTGGGTGTAGGGAAGACACAGGCAGTAAAAACAAAACAAAAAAAAACCCCTTGAGAGGAGGGGGCCTCGTAACAGGGTAAGAGTTTGCAGTAAGCAGAAGCCACTGAGAGCACAGCACAGAGAACAAGTGAGTACAGCCTGTGTGAATTCTGGGGGAATACAGACACCGCCGAAGCTGAAGCGATTAGCTGAGTGGTTGTCGGGAGACTATTACGAATGGCAGCAGCTTGGCAGAGGTGGTTTCCTGCTTGCTGGGGGGGCCGGAGTCTGCAGTGGCAGAGGATCGCAAATGCTTGTAAGCAGCTGAGGAGATCCATGTTTGTTCTGGAAATGCTGCCATTGCTCCAGGGCATTCACCACATATAGAAGTGCAGGCAGAGGGGCTGGACACTAGGGGTGATTGCCTTCGTGATTTTATTTTTTTGTTTTCATCAGCCCTGGAATGGACCTGTGGGAAATTGGACCAAGGGACATATTTTTTCACTGTGCTTGAGCAGATCAAAGGTCAGGGGTTATTCTGGCCTGTGGGATAGCTCAGAGCAAGGAGCAGGATAAAGTGGGTGACAGGATTTAGTCCACTAGGCCCATCTATTGTTTGTGGCTCCCAGCGAAGGTCAGTCTCAGGCGCAGGGTTCTGCTGTGGCTGTCAGGCAGAGGCTAGGTCAGCGGCGGAAGATTTGTTAAAAAGCAGAATGGGGGATGAGGAAGTGACGTCACCCGATAAGATGGCAGCTTAATTGTCGGGCTCCTGTCGGGACGCTACAGTTGCAGTGTAATTAAAGCTCTTATTCCCCCTTCTGGTGTGTATACCGGGCAGGCTGGGAGTGCAGACGGAATGGCGCTGTCGGCTAAGAAGAGACTGGCTCGATTTAACTCTTCCTATGGCGGAGAGGGAGAGCGGGCTGACAGCGCTTCTCAGGAGCATGTGGGGTCGGGTGCAGATTCTGACGACAAACCTGACCGGGCGGACGAAGGTTGCACGCGTGGCGACATTTGGGGGTGGATGCACTCCTTGAAGCGGGAGATTGTCACCACCAGGGGAGATATTAAGGAGGCCCTCACAGCGATCAGAGCGGATGTGCGAGATCTGGGGCATCGGGTGGAGAAATTGGAAGAGCAGGCAGACCTACTGACAGAGAGCGACCTGGCCGCTGAGACCCGACTACGGAAATTGCAAGGCGAACAAGATCTGTTAAAAGACAAGCTGGAGGACTTAGAAAATCGCTCCTGCCGTAGTAATGTACGGATCCGGGGCCTTCCGGAGTCTGTGGCCTATGCTGACGCGCGGGAGGTGGTTCAGAAGGTGTGTCAGTTTTTATTGAGCCCTGAGCAGGGAGCTGCGGAAGAGGTGCCGATACAGTTGGAGAGGGCCCACAGGGCGCTGGGTCCGCTGAGACTGGGGAAACCTCATGATATCGTGGTCTGCCTCACTTCCTATCTGATTAAGGAGAAGGTGATGCGGGAGGCCAGCAAGCGCCGGAGCTTTGTTTGGGATGGTCAGACTGTGGAGATTTATCACGACCTCTCAGCGGCCACTTTGCAACGGAGGAGGGAGTTGCGGCCTGTTACGGCATACCTCTGGGCTGAGAAGGTGAAATATCGCTGGCTTTTCCCATTCGCCTTATTGATGGATGTGAATGGGCGGGGACTTCGGGTGCGGACTCTGGAGGAGGCATGGAAGGTTCTGCGCCAGGAAGGGATTCCTCGTCTGCCTAATATTGTTCCAGCTAAGATACCCTCAGTGGTTGCCGGTGCCGGATCGCGATGGGAGAGGGAGCCGGTGCCGGGCCAACGATTGCGGAGGAAAGTGGGCCCAGTGTCGCCTGTGGTGGCGCGTGGAGAGGGCCAGGAAGAACAGCCCCAGTCAGGGGGTACATGAACTTTGGACATGGGTGCTGTGTGGGTCTAGCTTAATGGGGACAGTTATATTTCCTGTTTGCAAGGCTGTATACTGTATTTTGGAAGGGTGAAGTTTTGAGTTGCCCTTTGGGGAGAGGGAATGGGACGTATAAGCAGTGTCCTCGGGGAGGTCTCTTCCTTGTTGATAGGCGGAGGTAAGCTCCGCAGGCAGCAGGGGGGGATGGGGGGGAGACTTTATATGTATGGGGGAGGGGGTGGCAATCTGTTCTTAATGGCTTCAGCATTAAAAGTGGGGTGTTTAAATGTGAGGGAGCTCAATACGCCACAGAAACGGAAACTGTTGTGGAGGGAGGTGAGGGAACGGAAATGGCAGGTGATATTCCTCCAGGAAACTCATCTGCATCGCCGGGACGAGCGCTTATTACAGTCGGGCGCGTTCCAGTGTTTTTTTGCGGCAGGGGAGGGGGATCAAAGGAAGGGAGGGGTGGCTATTTTGATTAGGCATGATGTTCCCTTTACGCTGGGGAGGGTTTTTAGAAAGCGCGATGGTAGAGTTGTGGGGGTGGTGGGAGATATTGGGGGTGAACAGATGACCCTAGTTTCTGTTTATGGCTCAAATAGTTTTCTGGGGACCTTTTGGGCGGACTTGGGAGGGTGGTTGGCAGGGAGGATTCAAGGGGCTTGTTTGATGGGGGGTGATTGTAATTTAGCATTGGACGGGTGGCCAGGCCATAGAGGGGGCTGGGCCCCGGGTCTGCGGGAGTTTCAGAATAGTTTGCATGATTTAGGCCTAGAGGACCTGTGGAGGTTGGCGCACCCTAAGGAGAGGGACTATACATATTATTCACCTGTGCATGGCACGTATAGTCGTATTGACTATCTCTTCGGAGATGTCTACTGGCGAGAAACCTTGGAAGGGGTGCAGATAGGGACGGCCACTTGGTCTGACCATGCGCCGGTGGAGGCAGGGTTTGGCTCCCTGGGGGAAGAGGGACGCAGGTCATTTTGGCGGTTGAACGAGTATCTTCAGGGACGGGAGGTGGGGTTGCGATTGAAGTGGGTGATTGGGGAATATATGGCACTGAATGACACTGGGGAAGTGACCATGGGGGTCCTTTGGGATGGGTTGAAGGCCGTGCAGGAGGGAGCGAGGAGGAAAAGGAAGAGGAAATACAGTGGCTCACCGGGCAGCTGGAAGAACTGGTACGGGAGCATAAACAGAGAGGGGGAGGACGACTGCGGGGTCAAGTTGAGGAAGTCCGCCGCCATTTGAATGCGCTGCAGCTTGAGCGTATTTCATATCAGCTGGAGAGGGTTCGCCAGAGATATTATGAATTTGATAATAAAGTGGGACGCCTGTTGAGCATTAAGCTAAAGGCTCAGTGACGGCGACAAGCGGTGGTAAAAATTAAGGGGCCCCAGGATGTGATGTTGTATAAGGGTAAGGATATCAGGGATAGGTTTCGTGACTATTATAGAGAACTATATGCTGCAGAGCCCGGGGGGGATGTGGTTGGTATAATGGAGTATTTGCAGAATGCTGGGGCGGGGAGCAGGCGCCTGGCCGAGTCTGAGGGGGAGGAGCTCGAAGGTGAGATTGCCCTTGAGGAGGTTCAGGGGGTTATCAGAGGCTTGGTGCAGGGTAAAGCTCCTGGTGTAGATGGCTTTACGAGTATGTTCTATAAAACATTCTTGGCGGAGTTGGGGCCGATCCTAACTAGGGTCTTTAATGCGGTTTTGCAGGGTGGGGCCCTACCGGCATCCATGAACCAGGCAGCTATAGTGGTTCTTCCAAAACCCGGTAGAGACCCAACGGTGTGCGGCTCGTTTCGACCCATCTCTTTACTTAATCTTGACGTAAAGATTCTAGCTAAGGTGCTAGCCTTGCGCCTGGGGCCCTATATGCCAAGACTGATCCACCCGGATCAGTCGGGATTTATTGAGGGTAGACAGCCTGCGGATGGGGTGAGACGGGTCTTGCAATTAGGGTGGTTGGCTCGGAGGGAACAGCAACAGGCTATGTTCTTAGCCATTGACTCGGAGAAGGCCTTCGATAGGGTTGATTTTTGTTTTTTTGATGGCTATTTTGGAGTATATTGGACTTGGCCCCAATTTTCGATCTTAGCTTAAGGCTTTATATGCCGCTCCGGAGGCGGCAGTCTCTGTTAACGGGGGGTATTCTGATTTCTTTCCCTTGGGGCGGGGGACGCGGCAGGGGTGCCCGCTTTCACCGCTCCTATTCGCGTTGGTTATGGAGCCACTGGCGGCTCGGGTCCGGTCGTTACAGGATATTAGGGGAATAGCGGTGGGTTCCCAGCAACATAAGATTTGTTTTATTTGCGGATGACTTGCTTTTTACGTTGACGCAGCCGATCGTCTCCTTGCCGCTCCTAATGAGGGAATTACGGGATTATGGGGGGCTATCGGGATTTAAAGTTAATTGGGATAAAACAGAGGCGTTGTCGATCTCCTTGCCACTTCCGCTGGTGACATCTCTCCAGGCCTCGTTTCCCTTTCGGTGGGCCAAGGAGGCCATAAAATATTTAGGAGTTCAGGTTACGGTGGTTCAGGGGGATCTTTATGGGGCAAACTATCCGCCCCTCTATGGTCATCTGCGGCGGGATTTGGCTAGGTGGGGAGGGCAGGACCTGTCGTGGTTGGGGAGAATTGCGTCTGTGAAGATGAATGTGTTGCCCCGTTTGCTATATCTGTTCCAAACGCTCCCGATCCCGCTTCGATTAAGGGATCTTAGAGACTTGCAGAGTCATGTGTATGCCTTTGGAGAACGAGTAGACCAAGGGTGAGTAGGAGGGTATTGTATGCTATAAGGGGGCAGGGGGGGGTTGGGGGTCCCCAATCTGGTTCGGTACTATGAGGCAGCTCAGTTGCGTATCGTGTTTGTTTGAATGGAGAGATTGGGGGGGGGGGGTAGATCTAAGGGATTTTGGGAGGTGGAGCAATATTGGGCAGAGGGGCTTCCGCTGCAGTATTTGCCCTGGTTGATCGGCCCTCCTCCTGGAGGTCGTTGGAGGGATAACCCATTTATGTGGCACCTGTTCATGCAATGGCATAAGGCTCGCAGGAAACTTGGGCCGGGGGTGACATTCTCCAAGTTGGCTCCGATAAGGGCGACCTCGGGATTTCTCCCAGGGCGGGAGGGGGCATTTCAGCGGTGGGAGAGGGTGGGTTTGGACACGTTTGCTAAGCTTATAGATGGGGGGGAGGTGATTCCCTTCTCGGACCTTAGGGTTACCTATCTCACTTGTCCAGTAGAGACTTTTTTCCTTATATGCAGGTAACCCACTTTCTTAATCAAAAAGAAATCAGGGAGTATTGGCAAGAGGGGGGGGGGGGATGATCGGGAGGGGCTGTGGGTGGCTTGGGAGAAATCACGGGGACTGATCTCAGTTCTGTATAGGAGGTTGGGGGGAGATCCCTCTTTGCGGTTTCCCTATCAGAAGGAGTGGGAGCGGGATTTGGGCTGGGAGTTGGATGACCAGGAGTGGAAGAGGGTGCATGTCAATATTGGAAGACAGGCCCTTTCAGTGTCAGTAAGGGGAGACCTCCTATAAGCTCCTTTTTCGGTGGTATTACACGCCGGTTCGACTGCACAAGATGTTTCCTGCAGTGTCAGATCTCTGCTGGAGAGGGTGTGGGGGGCAGGGGACTTTTTTGAATGTTTAGTGGGAATGCCCGCAGGTGGTGGTGTACTGTGGGGAGGATTTCAGAGATATTTGGGGAGGGCGGAGGGTTGGACCTTGGGTTTTGCTTGTTGGGGATGAACTCTGATGGGGGTCCTAAGATGTTTGGGTGGCCTATCCGGGCTTGTATCCATGCGGCCCAGAGTGAAATTGCTCGGGCGTGGAAACGACCCCTACTCCCCGGGATGGATCTGTGGTTGAGCCGTTTGAGACGAATTGCCCTGATGGAGCAGTTAATGGCTGTGCGGAGACAGAAGCAGGAGAAATGTTATGCTTTATGGTCACCTTTGTTAACTTATTTGCAACGTTGATGTGTCTCTCAGGGAAGGGGGGAGGGGGGTTTCTGGGGGGGTATCTGGAGGGGGGGTGGGGGGTGGATGTTTATTGGGGAGAAAATGGAATTTGGTGTTGCTGTTTAGACCAGGGGTCTCAAACACGCGGCCCGCGAGAGACCTTTGTGCGGCCCGCGATGCAGACGAAACAAAAAACCCCCCGGCTTCTGCTGCTGCTGCCGCTGCCGTTCATGTTTGTAAAGCAGGGACTGTCCCTTACATCTGCGGCTCCAGCATCAGCTCTTCGAGCCCTGCACTCGCTGATTAGCAGCAGAACCGTGCATGGGTGGCTCCGGCACGAGCCTCGTTCCAGGCTAGCGGCGCCCATTAGGGGGCTGGCTCCGGGCCCCCGATCCGCCCCTAGGCAGGGGCAGGAAGTGCCCTGCACCGCGGCCAATGGCTTTCCACGCCGCGCACGGCCGGGCAGGATGTGCCGCTCTTCCTCGTCGCTCGCAGCTCGGCCCCTGCCTCTGTCGGGCAAGCGGCGGGCCCCGATCCCCGTTGCTATGTGGCCTGAGGCTGCGGGCAGGCGGGTGTGAGCGCGGATGCAGGTGAGTCCCGGGGGCGCGGCGGGGGGGGGGGCTCCTTAGGGGCATCTGCTGGGAGAGGCTCTTACCTTCTTCCCCCTCCGGAATGGATGTCAGCAGCCACCCCCACCCCCCCCCCTCCGGCAGCAGCGACTGGGAAAAGTGCCCCTCCTCCCCGATCTCATGACTTTCTATCCAGGATCAGCATCCTCTATCAGGGGCTTTAACTATTTTTACTTGGGCTGATGGGGGGGAGGGGGGGTTAGGACTAGTAATGGGGGGGGGGTTAGGACTAGTAATGGGGGGATAGTACTGAAAATGGGGTGATGGGAGGTTTGGACTGGTAATGGACAGATGGGGGTTAGGACTGGAGGTGGTCTGATTGGGGGGCTAAGACTGAAAATGGGGTTATGGGGGGGCTAAGAATGCAGATGGGGTGATGGAAGGGTTAGGACTGGAAGTGGGTTGTTGGGGGGCTTAGGACTGGTAATGGGCTATGGGGGGGGGCTAGAACTGGTAATGGACTGGGGGGGGGGCTAGGACTGGAAATGGGCCAAGTAGAAGGGGGAGCTTGAACTGCAAATAGCTGATGGGGACAGGGTCTTGGAATGGAAAGGGGCTGAGTGGAAGGGGGCTTGGAATGGAAATGGGCTGATGGGGAAGGGGGCTTGGAAAGGAAATGGGCTGATGAGGGGGGGGGGGTGCTACGACTGGAAATGGGCCGAGTAAAAGGGGGAGCTTGAACTGCAAATAGCTGATGGGGACAGGGTCTTGGAATGGAAAGGGGCTGAGTGGAAGGGGGCTTGGAATGGAAATGGGCTGATGGGGAGGGGGCTTGGAAAGGAAATGGGCTGTGAGGGGAGGGAGCTAGGACTGGAAATGGACTGATGATGCGGGGACTAGAAGGGAGCGGATGCTGGGTGGGGCAGGAGCTAGAAGGGAGTTGATGTTGGGGGATGATTAGAATGGGATGGGGCTGGGAGAGTGAAATGGAGAGGGGAAATATATTTTGTGTGGGAGGGAAGAAAAATCTACAATTTGGCCGGGTATTGGGAGAGTAAGTGGGGATTGAGGATGGAGGGGTAAAATTTGAGTGGATGAAATAGGAATGAGGAAAGAGCAAAAGGAGAATGATTAGTATGTTAAAGCAGATGTAGAGAGAATGGAAAAAAACTAGGAAAGAAGAAAGGACAAATGGACAGCAGACAATGGAGCGTTAGCAGAAGACACGAAGAAACCAGAAGAAAGTGGCTGGAAACAATTACAACTGAAAAAAAAATGCACAAAAGGTAGAAAAATATCTCTTTATTTTGAATTTATTAACTGAAATATGTCAGCTCTTGGAAATGTGCATCTTTAACGTCTGCACTTTATTTAATACAAGAAGAAATCAATTTATAGTTTTATTTCTACAGTGTTGTACATTCTAAGTTTGGCTTATGGGGGTTCCCAGTTTAATTGTCTTCCTGTTTCTAAATTGTGATTCCTTGTTTGGTGATGGTGTATGTTCTGCATGTTTACTAAAAGTTAGTGTATGGTAACATTATGCAAATATTTATGCAAATGATGCACTTATGCAAATGATGCCCTTATGCAAATGAGGCCTGCGTCTTGTGCGGACCCCGGGTTACTCTACAAGTCATTTGGCCCTCAAAGCAATTTGAGTTTGAGACCCCTGGTTTAGACTGTGTTGCCATAGAATTGTTGTGTTATGTGGTTGTGCCAACTTCAATAAAAAATTATCAACAAAAAAAAGCAGAATGGACAGGACTCCACAAGGAGCCAAAGAGTTGGTCTCACATTGGAGAAATTTGTTTTCTCCTGGGCTGGGCGGTCTGGCTGTCACCTGTCAGGGGGCAGGTCAAACCTGACCCCTCTGGTGCTGGAGCCTAGAGGCAGGAAGCCTAAATCTCCAAAACCATCCGCTTCTAAGCAGTTGCCCATGGAGTCACTCCCAGTGGGTTTTTCACCAGAGTTTGTCTTCATGCATAAGGCGTTTTGCATGCGGCAAAGGGGTGAAGAGGGGCAGGGTGGCTCCTGGAGTGGACAAGGAAACTGTCCATAAGTGAGAATTCTTTAGGGCCAAGGACAGATGGGGAGCCTGGGCCCAATAGGCCGCATATGGATATAGACCTTTGGAAGGACCTGGGCTTGGCACTTTTTGATGGGGCCGAAGACCTGGGCATGGAGACAGGCTTGCAGGAACCAGTGGAGCTGGAGGAAGGTAAGATCCCACAGGGGGAAGAGTCTCGCATAGAGCGTGTCTTCCGTAGAAAGTAGCTAGTGGCTTTGATTACCCATTCGGCTAAGGCCCTTAATATGGCGGCTGATGCCCTAGGGGAAGAGGAGCTGCTGGAAGACCCATTGTTTCAGGTGGTCAGGAAGTCTTAAGACATTGTTTCCTCTGCATTGTGTGGTCAAGCAAATGATTCAGGATGAATGGGATGCCTTGGAGGCCATCCTAAGGGGACACTAGCTATGACCAGACTCTATATACTGCTAGATAAGAAGAGAGCTTTTCTGCTCCCCCAAAGTGAATGCTGTGGTGGCGGAGTCACAAAGAAGACCATCTCAGTGGAGGGGGGGGGGGGGGTCGGCAATTAAAGATGATGTGCAGGATCAGAAGTTAGAGATGTTACTGAAACAGTTGTTTGAGATTAATGCATTGACCTTGCAAGCCTCAGTTAGTGGGGCGTTTTGTAGCTGGGGCTTGTCTGTGTTGGGCACAGACTGTTCTGGAGGGCTTGGCAGGTTTGCAGCTGCTTCCACCTGAAGTGGCATTACTAGAGTCCAGGGCAGCTATCTGGCAGACACCTTTCATGATTTGATAAGAGGATTGTCCAAGGGCATGACTTGGTGGTGGCTGCACAGCACTACTTATGGTTGTGGAATTGGGCGGTGGGCTTTTCCTCCAAATTCCCGGCTTAGTAAGCTCCCCTTCTGGGGAAAGCTGTTTGGAGAGGATCTGGAGAACTTGGTGATATGGGAGACTCTAAAGGAGGCCGGCTACTGGAGGATAAGCAAAAGACCGTGTGTGCTGCGGGCCCGGTGAGGGGCCAGCTGCGGGATTTTTGTCGTTTTCAGTTGGTACGGTTTGCATCCTTTCAGAGAGGCTGTTTCCCTGCAAGGAGCCCAGCCTTTTGAGGGGGGGGGGGGGGAATGGAGGCTTCTACTCCAGCCCCTCAGGGGCCAAGAAACCACAATGATGCCAGGCAGGTTTGTTCCCATTGGTGGCTGGCTACAGGACTTTTACAACGCCTGGCCCTAGACTGGAAGTCATCAGAGAGGGATATGTGTTGACGTTTGCACAGCCGCTCAAGGAGGCCTTTGTCAATTTCCTATGAAAGGCCCTTCAGAAGCTGGAGTCGATGCAGGGCACGTTGTGGCGGCTGCTGGAGTTGCAGGCAGTAGTAGAGGTGTCCAAAGACCAGTACAGTTGTGGTCGATACTCCATTTCTTCATCCTCCCCAAGAAGGGAGGTTCCTTCTGCCCAATACAGGACCTCAAGCATGTAAATCGCTGCTTAAGGGTGCCCTGGTTTCACATGGAGACGCTCCACTTGGTGATTGTTGCTGTTAGGGCAAGCAAGTTCTTGACCTCACTGGGCCTGACAGAGGCTTACTTGAACATTCCCATCAGACACGAGCACCAGACGTTTCTAAGATTTGCGGTGCCTGTGGGGCGTTTTCAGTTTCGCGATTTGCCATTAGTGTTAGTAATTGTTCCCAGAACGTTCACCAAGGTGGTGGTGGTGGTGGCAGCTGTGGAGCTGCAGCAGGAATGGATTCTGGTACATCCCTACCTCAATGATTGACTCATCTGGGTGAAATCCAAGGAAGAGAGTGCCCGAGCCACAGCATGGTTCATAGACTACCTACAGAGCCTAGGCTGGGTTGTCAACTTTGCCAGGAGCTGTGTCTCCAGCCATCTCAGGACTTGGTTTACTTGGGAGTCCATTTCCAGATGGATGAGAAGACTGTGCTGCAGAAGCAGATAAGGCAGTTTTTAGATATGACCGTGCCCACGACATGGTATTATCTGCAAATACTGGGAACCATGGCAGCCTCCATCGAGATGGTGCCTTGGGCATGGGCCCACATGTGGCCATTGCAGAGGGCTCTTTTGAAAAGGTGGTCAGTGCAGCACGATGAGCTCACTCACCTGCTGCCATGTCCGTGCGCTGTGCAGGTGACACTTTGCTGGTGGATACGGCTGGACAAATCTTTAGCAGCAAAACCCTTAGAGCCACCGGAGTAGATCCCCTTGACTGATGCAAGTCTGTCAAATTGGTGGGGTCATTGCGAGGCCCAGATAGCCCAGGGGGACTGGTCGCCAATGGAAAGGACATGGCAGATCAACTGGCTGGAGCTCAGAGTGGTGTTTCTGGCCTTGCAGCAGTTCCAACACCTCTTGCAGGGGAAGGCAGTGAGAGTGTTCTCGGCAACGCTACAGCAGTAGCATACATTAATCGGAAAGGAGGCACAAGCAACCTGCAGCTGAAAGAGGAAGTAGGGCCATTGCTAATTTGGGCAGAGACCAATCTTCAGGCACACTCGGTGTATGTGGCAGGAAAGGAAAACATAGCGGTCGACTACCTCAGTTGGGTCTGGGTGGACCCAGGGGAGTGGACCCTTAATGAGGAGGTCTTTGTGTGGCTGGTACGGTGCTGGGGTCGCCTGATTATGGACCTAATGGCTACCTTTTGAGTCTGCCAAGGTGGAGCGGTTTTACAGCAGAAGATAGGAGTGCATGTCTGAGGGGATCGATTGTGCTGGTGTGTAGATGGCCAGCAGAGGGTCTCCTCTGTCTTCCCTCCACGAGCGCCCATTGGTTGGTTTGTTCAAAGAATGAAAGTGCATTGGTGGCTGGTGCTGATAATAGCACCTGATTTGGCCAAGAAGACCATGGTATGCCAACCTGATTTTTGCCTGGTGATCTATCACCCATGGTATCTGCCAGCAGGGGCCAATTCTAAGGCCACAGGTGGCTCAATTTTTTTCACTTATGGCTTGGCTTTTGAAAGGGCAAGGTTAAGGAGATGGGTCTATTCAGTCTCCATCATCTCCACCTTGTTGAAAGCTCACAAATGCTCATACATTAGAGTGGAGGGTCTTCGAGGGCTGGTGCTTGGAGCAGGGTTGTTGTCCTCTCTCAGCATCAGTGCCGGACATTCTCGCCACCTTGCAGGCAGGTTTGGACAAGGGTTTGGCTTGCGGTTTGCTTCAGGTGCAGGTGGTGGCAATCGCCTGTTGTCATGGTCGAGTCCAGGGGGGGGGGGTCCCTTGGCTACACATCTGGATGTTGCCTGGTTTCTGTGAGCAGTAAAGCATGCTTGTCTTCCGATTCGGGCGGTTGTGCCTCCTTGGGTCCTCAATCTGGTGTTGACAGAGGAACCCTTCAAGCTGGTGGGGACTTGCTCCTTGAAGAATTTAACTTTAAAGGCAGTTTTTATGTAGCTATTTGCTCGGCAAGGCACATTTCAGAGGTGCAGGCACTGCCCTGTCATCCCCCTTCCCTGTGCATTTCTAAAGAAAAGGTCATGCTCATACCAGTACCTTCCTTTTCTGCCAAAGGCTTCAGCTTAATTAGCCGGTGATACTTCTGGTATTTTTGGAAACGGGAGATCCTTTATTGTGACATCTGGATGTGCATTGGGTCTTGAGGCGCTATCTGAAATGGACTGAGTCATTTCATAGATCGGATTGCCTTTTTGTGGTGTTTGGGGGTCTGCGGAAGAGGGAAGCGGCTTCAAAGGTTTCCATTTTGCGCTGGATGAAGGAGACCATATCCTCAGCATACTTATTAAGCCGAAAGGAGTTGCCCTAGGGGTTGAGGGCTCATTCCATGCATGCCCAAGCGGTAGCATGGGCAGAGTCCAGTTTGGTCCCGCCAGCAGACATATACAGAGTGGTGATGTGGGCATGTCTGCATACCTTTTGTGAAACATTGTCTGGATGTTCAGGCAGCAGAGGATGTGTGGTTTGGATCAGCAGTACTTCGGGCTGGGCTCACAGGTCCCTTCCAGATTTAGTACTGCTGTGATACATCCCATAGGTAACAGGAGTAAACTGGAGGTACGATAAGGAACATGAAGTTAGACCTTACCTGCTTATTGAATTTCCTTGAATCCTCCAATCCAATTCCAGACCCTCTGCAATATGAGTGTCAATGATGGCATTCCCTGGCCTGAAGAATTTCATTGGTATTGTATCTGGTCTGAACGTTAAGTAGGAAGCCATTGGTGGCAACAGTGTTGCCAAAAAAAAAGAGGGTGGCTAGTTTTGGTTCTGGGGAGGGGTGTGTGTTTGTTTTTTCTGCCTTTTGGGGTTTTAAATTTATACAGAGTTGTTGGAACGATAACTTTTGTTGCTCTTGTGAGTCTGCTTTGTCAATAAGATACTGAGGGCTGGTAGAAAGTGCCAGCTGCCTTTTTATGGGAAGGTCAGAGTTTCTGACATGCTCAGTCTCCAAGCTGCTGGTGAGAGGTGACAACCCATAGGTAACAGGACTGGGCTGGAGGGACTCGAGGAAATTCAATTAGCAGGTAAGGTCTAATTTCATGTTTTAGTAAGCACTCATTATGCAGTGGCGTTTTAAAGGGAATATTATTTATTCACTATGATTATACTAGTAGGGAAAACGTTTATCACACAGTGCCATTCTGGATATCCTGAAAACTTTTTCTTTCTCCTGAAGCAATCAAACATCTCTGACTTTTTGAGAGACTCCTACTGTGAAGAGCTGCTCAACTGCCTAAACATCCAAGAAAATGTTTTTACATAAAACCCTTGTACCTACTACTACTACTAGTACTACTACTACTAATTTGTATAGTGCTACAAGGTGTATGCGGTGCTGTACAGAGACATGCAAAAGACCGGTCCCTTCTTATAAGAGCTTACAATCTAGTCAAGATAGACCACACAACAGCTGGGAAACAAGTATATGTCTAGGGGAATGGTAAGGAAACATGCCGATGAAGAGCAGGAGACTACGTGGATCAGGATCCAAAAGCGGCCTCAGAGGCGAGTTTCAGCCTGGATTTGAAAAGGACCAGAGATAGACTCGGGTAGTTTTGTTCCAGTCATAACAAGCAGTAAGGTGGAAGGATGTAAATCTGCAGTTGGTAGTAGAAGAGAAGGGTACAGATAGAAGGGATCTGCCAGAAGAGTTGAGTTCTTGAGGAGGGGGTGTAGGGAGAGAAGAGGAAAAGGTAGTGAGGAGCAGCAGAATGAGTACACTTATTGGTCAGTAGAAGAAGTCTGAACTGTATACAGAAATGGATAGGGAGCCAATGAAGTGATTTGAGAAGAGGGATTATATGAGCATATCAAAGTTGGTGGAAGATTAGCCACACAGCTAAGTTTTGAACAGATTGAAGGGGGGAGAGATGATTCAGAGGGAGACCAGCAAGGAGGAGGTTGCAATAGTCTAGATGGGAGGTGACTAAAGGTGGATAAGTGTCTGTGTTCAGAAAGGAAGGGGAGAACATTTGCTGATGCTATAGAGAAATAAGTTTTAGTTATCAGTTGGATGTGTGTAGAGGAGGAAAGGGATAAGTCAGATGACCCCAAGGTTGTGAGCTGAGGAAACAGGAAGGAGTAGAGTGTTATCGACATATGGAGGAAGGGGGGAGGTGGGTTTAGAAGGAAAGATAAGCTCAGTTTTGGCAGTGTTCAATTTCAAATGGTGGTGAGACATCCAGGCAGCAATGTCAGATATGCAGGCAGAGATCTGGGCCTGCATTGCCAGAGACTTCAGGCGTAGAGAGGTAGATTGAGTTATCAGCGTAAAGATGGTACTGAAAGCCATTACCTCTAAATTTATTGGTGAATACCTATCCTGACCCCTGATGCAGGTGGGTTTACCGACACTCATCTGAGTTGGGTCATTGAATAAACTTCTTGCTTTGAATGTTGATTGTTTGGCCGTTGTCTACCTCCATTTCTTCTGTTTCCTTTTTGGTTTGCTTTTTGGAGGTTGCCTTCTAATTGATTGGTAGATTTTAAATAGACAGTTTTTATTTTAACAAAAATGGTTTATTACATATAATCATATATCTCCCCTCTGGGAAGAGAACTTCTCCATTGCCAGTTCTGCTGCAACTTTCAATCTGCTTGCTTTTTTGTGAGTCCTGTCTGTTCTCTCTCCCTGTATTTATCTATCTATCCTCCATTGTACCTTTTTTTGCACTATTCAGCTTTTTGCAGCTGAATAACTTATATCCCACCCCTTTACCCACCCATCTCCTGCCACTCAGTCTGATAGCTGTCATCTGCTCATTACCTTGCTTATTCACAGGTGCACCTAATCCCCTGTGGGCTCTCTCCTTCCTCTTTCTTCTGGCCTCTGTTCTCCTCACCATCTTTCTTCTATGGCTCCTTGTCACTTTGTCTTCCTATTCTTCATACTCCCTAATTGTCTCCCCTCCTACCAACACCTTCATTCCTCCCCTCCTTATCCTCCTCTTTACCATCCTCACTTCCCCCTCCATTCTGTCCTCTACCCTGTCATCAGCTCTTGAGCTTCACCACTTTCCCCCTCTCATTCAGCCATCTTCTCTCTAAGATAACATCACCCTCGTTACTGCCCTGCACTCTTCTACTCCTTTTTCTTTCTCTCATCCAGAGATATCAATCCCAACCCTGGCCCCTTTAGACTTTTTTTTATCATACTCTGAGAAGAGATCTTCATGCAACACCTCTAATCTTATTCATATCCCTCTCGTTTCCCCTTCCTTTCTCCCTTTCTCATGTGCCTTGTGGAACGCACACTCCATCTCAAATACACTTGCTTTTACTCATGATCTCTTTATCTCTAATGCTGTCCATCTTCTTCCTCTGAGAACTGGCTCCTCCCAGAAGACACAGCATCTGTTGCTGCTCTCTGTCATGGCAGTTATCAATTCTCTCACATGCCTTGGCCCACTGGCTGTGGTGGTGGTGATAGGCTTCTACTTTCTCCTTCCTGTCCCTCCTGCTGCTTCAGTCTCACTCCTTTCCCTCCTTTAAAGTCCACTCCATCTGCCTTTTCACTCCACTACCTCTCCGGGTAGCTTTATT
The DNA here is from genome assembly GCA_033557465.1 of Ichthyophis bannanicus. NCBI lineage: Eukaryota > Metazoa > Chordata > Amphibia > Gymnophiona > Ichthyophiidae > Ichthyophis > Ichthyophis bannanicus. The sequence goes on from CM066037.1 coordinate 452,349,196, forward strand.
TATCGACCTCTTGACAAGTCCATCTCCTACCTTTCTCACTGACTTAAGCTTGTGGCTTTCCTTTTTTCTGGATTCCTTTTCCTCCTCCGCCCCCCCCCCCCCCAACTTTTTATTCTCAGGGATTTTAACATTTGTTGTTAACCCCTCTGATCCTTATGCTTTAAAGCTCCTTTCCCTTACCTCTTCATTTGACCTCCAGCTTTGCCCCCACTCACCAGCATGGCCACTGCCTTGACCTTGTATTTTTCTCTAATTGCTTACCCTCTGTGCCTCAGTTCTTCCTTTATCTGACCTTTACCTGTTAAGCTTCACTCTTCATCATCACCCACCGCCTCAACCTCATCCTGTCTCCTCCAACCTCTTTAGAAATCTTCATGCTTTTGACCCTTTGGTTCTCTTCTCCACTGTTTCATCATCTCTTTCCTCCACTATGTCATCTGAGCCTAATGAGGCAGTAGATTCCTATAACGCTGCGCTCTCACTGTGCCCATGCCACGTCCTGTGAGGCTTACTATACCCCAGCTCTGCCTTTCATCCACTACCCACTATCTGTGTTCCTGTGCCTGTTCAGCTGAGCATGCTTGGCTCAAATCTCGTTCCCTTGCAGACTTTCTACACTTCAAATTCATGCTTGTTTCTTTCCAGTCAGCAATAGCACTTGCCAAAAAGACTTTTATGTCCATCTGACTAACCCTCTTGCCTCTGACTCTCGCTCTCCCTTTACTAGTCTCAACTCTCCTCAAGGTGTGTCTGCCTCTGACCCCTCCCTCCCTTTCTATTCAAACCCTGGCTGACTATTTCCATGACAAAATCCACAATATCACCCTCCAATTCCCCACAAAGTCAGCTACTTCCCCTCCTCTCCCTCTTCACTCCCAACTTTTCCCCTCTACCTTTGCTACCCTTTCTTCCTTTTTCTATGATCTCTGAGGAAACCATATACCTTCTTTCCTCCTCCAAACTCACTACCTGCACATCTGATCCTATTCCCACCTGTCACCTAAGCCTCATCTCCACTGTTGTCCCTTCCATCTCTCATATTCTCAACCTATCGCTCTCCACTACAACTGTCCCTGCAGCCTTTAAGCATGCTGTAGTTACACCTCTCCTCAAGAAACCCTCACGTAATCCTACCTGTCCTAACTATTGACCCATCTCCTTCCTCCCCTTCATTTCTAAACTATTTGAATGTGCGGTTCACCGCTGCTGCCTTGGTTTTCTCTTCTCGAGCCCTTCTGGATCCTTTACAATCTGGTTTTCGTCCTTTACATTCTACTGACACTGCTCTTGCCAAAGTCTCCAGTGACTTATTCCTGGCAAAATCCAAGGGCCTTTACTAAGTCCTCATCCTTTTTGACCTCTCTGCTGCTTTTGACACTGTTGACCGCGACCTTCTCCTTGATGCCTTTCCTAGCTTGGTTTTAAGGGCACTCTACTATCCTGGTTCTCCTTATTTCTCTCACTGCTCTTTCAGTGTTTGTTCTGGTAGATCCTCCTCTGCTGCTATCCCGCTCTGTTTGTGTACCCCAAGGATCTGTCTTGGGTCCACTTTTTTTCTCTCTCTATACCCAGTCCCTTGGTGCGCTCATCCCATGGCTTTCAGTACCATCTTTATGCTGATGACTCCTGGATCTACTCGCCACACCTGAAATCTCTCTGGCAATCTAGACCCAGATCTCTGCCTGTCTTTCTGACATTGCTGCTTGGATGTCTCACTGCTGCTTGAAATTGAACATGGCCAAAACAGGGCTGCTTATTCTTTTCCCTAAAATCTCCTCTCCTCTTCCTCCTTTCTCAGTCTCTGTGGATAGCACACTACTCCTCCCTGTTTCCTTGGCTTGCAACCTTGGGGTTGTCTTTGAATCCTCTCCCTCTTCCACACACATCCATCTGATAGCTAAGATCTGCCATTTCTTTCTCTAACATTATCTTTATCTTTATTAACACATTTTATATACCGCTCACGCCCGAGGCACCAGAGCGGTTTACAATAACAAAAAAATAGTAGGCTGCTGAAAAGGAAAAAAACGCCAAAACAAAGGAAAAGTATGAGAGTGGGTAGAATAGGAAAGAGGATAGAGCACAAGGCACAGCGGAAATTGCATAGTAGAGGAGGATGGGGGGACATCTGAAATTCAGCAGGGTGGGAGAGATGAGGGGGCAGGGAGGGGAGGAAGGTTAAAAGCAGAGCGAAATAAGTGGTTCTTCAGCATAGTCTTAAAAGTTTTGTAAGAGGGCTCTAGGCGGAGGGCAAGGGGAAGTGAGTTCCAGAGTTGGGGTCCCAGGAAGAAAAAGGCAGAGGAGCGGGTGGATTCAAGGTGAGCCTGTGATGGAGAGGGAAGGGACATGCGGTTCAGATGGACAGACCTGAGGGAATGGTGAGAAGAGTGAAGATGAATTTGATCTGCGAGGTAAAGGGGAACACCAGTGTGAATAGTCTTATGTACATGGATGAGTACCTTGAATTGTATGCGATGAACAAGTGGAAGCCAATGCAGGTGAATCAGAAGAGGGGTGATATGGTCGAAACGTGAAGCATGCATTAGGATACGTGCCGCATTGTGATGAACTAGTTGGTCTGTGCAGTCGCGTTTGGGGAAGGCTGGCTAGAACAACATTACAATAGTCTAGACGAGATACCACTAGGGATAAGAGTAATGTCATAGAAGGAACTGATATAAAAGGGCGAACTGCAGGAAGTTGTCTCAGGGTGTAGAAGGACCGTTGTACCACAGAGGAAATGTGTTCGTTGAATGATAAGGCAGAATCCAGAATAACTCCCAGGTACCGTAAGGAAGGAACAAGAGGAAGTGGAGAGGAAGACAAAATAGGAGCGAGAGAGGGGGCTGGAGCACTGAAGGTAAACCAGATGGCAGATGTTTTAGAGGGGTTCACATGCAGGAAGTTAGAGGAGAAGCAGGTGGCCACCGAGGCCAAGCAGGAGTTGAGGGGAGAGAGATCCGGGGTAGTGGGGTCAGTGTGGTGAAGAAGAATATTGTCTGCGTAATAATGGGCTGTGATGCTGTGCTGCTGGACCAAAAGGGCAAGGGGGGCCATGAAGACATTAAACAGGAGGGGGGGGGGCAAGGACAGAACCCTGGGGAACGCCACATGGGAGGGGGTTGGGGGAGAGGAAGAGAGACCCATAGAAACGGAAGAGGACCTATGGGAAAGGAAAGAGAGCGAAACCAGGAGAGAACAGAACCAGAGAGCCCAACATCGTGTAAACGGGCTAGAAGGGTGTGGTGATCCATAAGATCGAAGGCAGCGGATAAGTCTAGGGAAACAGCAATGGAGAAGACCACGATCATGGGCAATATGCAGGTCGTTAAGGAGTGAGAGCAAAATGGATTCGGTGCTGTGATTGGGACGGAAGCCGGATTGACGGGGGTGAAGTATCAGAGAAGCTTCGAGGTGGGAGGAGAGTTGAGTGTAAACCAATTTTTCAAGAATCTTTGAAAGAAAGGGAAGATTTGAAAAGTGGTGCCAGTTGGCCAGGGAGGACGGATCAAGGGAGTCTTTTTAGGATGGGGCGGATAATGGCATGCTTCCAGATGGTGGGAAAGGTTCCAGATGAGAGACTAGAGTTGACAATGGAGAGTATATCATCCACCCATTCCTTTCTGAACACACTACTAAGATACTTATCCACTCCTTAATCACCTCCCATCTTGACTATTGTAACCTACTCCTTACTGGTCTCCCGTTGAATCATCTCTCTCCCCTTCAATTTGTACAACACTCTGCTCTGTGGCTAATCTTTCACCAGCCTTGTCATGCTCATATTAACCCCTATTAAGTCACTTCATTGGCTTCGTATCTGTTTCTGCATCCAGTTCCAACTTCTTCTGTTGATCTATAAGTGCATTCACTCTGCAGCTCCTTGCTACCTTTCCTCTCTTCTCTCCCTATACCCCTCCTTGGGAACTCTGCTATTCTGGCAAATCGCTGCTATCTGTGCTCCTCTCTTCTATTGCTAACTCCAGACTTTGCTCCTTTCACCTTGCTGCACCTTATGCCTTGAACAAACTATCCGAGTCTGTGCATCAGATGCCTTCTCTGACCTGTTTCAAATCCAGGCTGAAAACTCACCTCTTTGCTGCTGCTTTCGGATCTTGACTCACCTGATCTCCTTGTGTTTCCTTACCATTCCCCCTAGATCAGGGGTCTCAAACACGCGGCCCGCGAGAGCATTTTCTGCGGCCCGCGACGCCACGGAGTATTGTCCTGCTTTACGTTGCATTTTTGTCCTCCTGCTGTTTCTATATTTTTTTTACCTCGCGTGATTCCCGGGGCTGCATGGTGTTTCTCACGTCCGCGTCACACGCCTGCCCTCCACCAATGAGCGACAGGCAGGAGGAGGAGAAAAAGGAGGAGGGGGGGGGCCCGGACCCAGAAGCAGTCTGAATAGCCACGAGGTACCAGCGCCTTGAAGAATCGCCTGCTTGGATCGCTTGGAGGATCGCCAGGGTGCACAGCTCTCCACGGCAGGTAAGGAAGCAGTCTGCCCAGCCCTGCCTCCCTCAGTCCCTCTCCTCTTCGGCTTTCAGAGCCGCGAAGGAGAGCTTCCTTCTCCCCCCCCGCTACTCTGTAAAGCTCGAGGGGGCAGAGGGGAAAGTTCCCATAAGCCACAGACGGCTTAAAAGAGCCGCGCGGGAGGAACTCTCCCTTCGCGGTACTAAGCCGAAGAGGAGAGGGACTGAGGCAGGGAGGGAGGGAGGGAGGGGGGGGGGCCGGGGCCTGCCTGCCTGCCTGCCTGCCTGTGATTTTTGCCAGGGAGGGAGGGGGGGGGAGCCTGTGATTTTTGCCAAGGAGGGGGGGGGCTGTGATTTTTGCCAGGGCGGGAGGGAGGGAGGGAGGGAGGGCGGGGGGGGCTGTGATTTTTGCCAAGGAGGGAGGGAGGGGGGGTGGAGACTGTGATTTTTGCAAAGGAAGGAAGGAGGGAGGGAGGGAGGGAGGGGGGGGGGGGCTGTGGGCGGGGGGGGTTAGAGCGGGTAATGTGCTGTGGGCTGGGGGGGGGGGGTCAGAACCATTACCTGTTCTGACCCCCCCCCCCCCCCCGCCCACAGCACATTACCAGTTCTAAACCCCCCAGCACATTACCAGTGTGCTGTGTGGGCTGGGGGGTTTAGAGCTGGTAATGTGCTGTGGGCTGGGGGTCAGAAACTGGTAATGTACTGTGGGCTGGGGGGGGGGGTCAGAACCATTACCATTAATTTATAGTTTTATTTCTACAGTGCTGAGGTATTCTGTGTAATTCCTATTTGACATTGCTACTTGTTCTCTTTTCCCAGTAGGTCATGTATTCTCTGAAATGTATTTTTGCAGTGTTGCCTTTTGATAGGTAGGGTCTGGTGCTTTGTGAGTCCTGGTAGTGCTGTTATGATATGGGGGGTTTGCTATGGGTTCTAAATGGGCAGTGTTAGTAGTAGTTCCTAATGTGCCTGGCGGTTGGCACTGGATTATAGTAATATAGAAATTTTCTAGTCTTTCTTTATCCATGCACTCATTATGCAACATTATGCAAATATTTATGCAAATGAGGCCCCTTATGCAAATGCGCCCCCCGTGTCTTATGCGGCCCCCGGGTTACTTTAGAAGTCCTCATTCGGCCCTCAAAGCAATTTGAGTTTGAGACCCCTGCCCTAGATGTATCCCTGTCTACACCTATTGTGTTGTCTGTCTTGACTAGACTGTAAGCTCTGATGAGCAGGGGCTGTCTTTCATGTCTGTGCAGTGCTGCGTACGTCTTGTAGCACTATACAAATGCTCAGTAGTAGTAGTATATCATTCTTTACAGAATTCTGATAATTTTATAAAACAATGATGAAGAATCATCCTTATATTTAATGAAACATTTTCTGCAATTTTTCTACAATCTTTCAGGTAATTGCAGGAAATGTTGAATTAAATATAAGGATTCGTCATCGCATTTTTTTTAAGAAGCATGCAAGAGAAGTTTTATGGAAGAAATAGATCTTGGTATAGGGAGGCAATTTTTTATAATCCATTTGTCAAAATGATTTTTAACATGAATGTGAAGATGCGTGAAGTAGGATTTTGTTTTTTTAAATTTATAAATTTCAGTTTATCATACAAGAAAAACCTGAATGAATAGAAAATAGCAAATTGAGAAGAAAAGGGAATGGTTTTTTTTTTTTTTTTTAAAAGAAGAAAAAATCCAATATCTAAGTAGCCCACACTTGGGACAAAAAAGGAAACATTTATACAGCCACAGTCATATACATTAAATAAGGCTAACCCTAATTATGTAATATGAAAAGGGTGGGAGGATACAGCGCCAGCCAGATGGTAACATTATACCTTTACAACCTCTTCCTTCAATGACAAAAACTGAGTTGCTTTGGCTCAAAGTAAACATAACTGTTTTGTCTGAAAAAGTTACACAATACCTGCAAGGAAATTTTTTACGGAAAAAAATTTGCCCCTAAGGGAACGATTTTTGGCTTTAATGACAAGAACTCCCTCTTTCTTCTTTGGGTCTCCCTAGAGAATTCAAGAAAAAGGCAAAATTTTGAGCCTAAGAAATGCTGCTTCAGATTCTTATAAAATAAACAATACCAAATTACGATCAGACTCTAAAGCAGGGATTCCCAAACCTGACCTGTGACCTTTCCAGCCAGTCAGGTTTTCTGGATATCCATAATGAATATGCGTGAGAGCAATCTGCATACAATAGAGGCAGTGCATACCCAGTTCTCTTATGTGCATTTTATTGTGGCTATCCGGAAAACCCGACTGGCTGGGAGGCAGGTTTGGGAACCCTTGCTCTAAAGCAAAGGTAACTATTAAAGTAACTCGGTCAATGATAACATCTAGTAAGCTTTCAAGAAACCCAGTAAGATCTAACACCTCAAACAAGGCATGGCCTGGGAACCTCAAGAGTGGTTTAGAAGGTATACCTGCAGATGAATAATGGGGGCATATCATCCTGAGAGATCTTCAAAGCCTCACAAAATACTTCCAAGCCATCTCCAAATGAGATAGCAGGGGAGATTTAGGGAAGTTTGGTAGTCTCGGGTTATTCCTTCTCGCATGATTTTCCATATATTCCATTTTTTTGGCTTAAGAGTTCTTGTTCTTCATTTGTGTCAAACTCCAGTCTGCAGGGCACCTACTGTACTTGCTCTTCCAACTTGGCCAGTTGTCCAGCTTGTACCTCTTGTTCCTGTGAGACCTCTAAACATGTTCAATTAGCCAAAGCCAAGTCTTCCTTAATATTAGTCACAAAAAAACACCATAGTAGTAATGCCCCACAGTGAAACCAAAGTTATAACCCCAGGTTTGTCAATCCTACTGCATTGCGTTGGTTCAATACGTCCCAGGTTGGTAATCTGCAGCATGCCAACCTCATCAGCTGGTGGCAGAGAAGAAATTCCTGGCTGTGAGCTGCCCAGCCTGCTGCCAAGGTGCCCTCTTTACTCCCACCTGTTAGAGCCCTGGGGGAAGGGGGCAGAACCTTGGCTGGGGCAGTACTTGCAGGTCACGGTGGAGCATTCCGGTTCTTGGGGCTTAGAAACACCCCGTCATTGCTTAGATCTGAGGTTGCAAAGGTACCCAGATCCACTGAGGATGCCTCTTCTCTCCCCAGAGCAAGACTTCCACATGCTGTTAAAGTTGCCTGGACGCCTGTATTTGGTCTAACTGAACCAGAGGTTAGGTTCTTTTGCTTGTGCTGTTTCTGCTCCTTTCCGGAACTAAAACACCAGACTGTTCACTGTATCAGGAGCTCAAATGCCCACACCCTCTCCAGTCACTATCTTGCCCCCGCCTGAAGTGGGGTTTTTAAAAGGGATGTCTAGGAAGAATATGGGATGTCCAGAAAACAGTGTCCTCTGGAGGAGTGGCAGCAGTGCAGGGAGACATGTTTATAAGTGCCATCTGAAGCTGCTCCAGCTCTCCCTCCCCTCCCCTCCCCCCTTCTGCTACAAAAGATGAATGTCCTAGAAACTGGTTCTGGCGATGGGTCTGAACAGACAGCATAGCTGAGTATGTGCATGGGGATGGGTCATTTCACAAATGTGGATATCATGAATTGTATGGCCTTGGAAATGGGTACTTCGACATGCCAGCTGGGCTATTTCAGAAGAGGGGGGGGAGATTGTCTGTCTGTCTGTCTGTCTGAGTCTTGCATGTCCTGGCCGGCCAATTCAGATAATCGGACTAGTGGCAGTGAATCGATAATGTTTTAGAGCAGTGATGGCTAACCTTTTTGAGCCCGAGTGCCCAAACTGCCGCACAAAACCAAAGAATTTCCTCAAAGTGCCAGCATGTCATTTGCATAAGTGGTCTTATTTGCATAAATATTTGCATAATGTTACCATACACTAACTTTTAGTAAACATGTCTCTTAATGAGTGTATGGATAAAGAAAGACTAAAAGATTTCTACATTACTATAATCCAGTGCCAACCGCCAGGCACATTAGGAACTACTACAAACGCTGCCCATTTAGAACCCATAGCAAACCCGCCGTATCCTGACAGCATTACCAGGACTCACAAAGCACCATACCCTACCTATCAAAAGGCAACACTGCAAATATTAAACCAATACATTTCAGTGACTACTGGGGAAAGAGAACAAGTGGCAACGTCAAATAGGAATTTCCTCTTGTACCAAACAAAGCGCAGATGTTAATGATGCACATTTCCCAGAGCTGACATATTCCAGTTAATAAATTCAAAATAAAGAGATATCTTTCTACCTTTTGTGCATTTTTTTTCAGTTGCAATTGGTCCAGCCATTTTCTTCTGGTTTCTTCATGTTTTCTGCTAACTCTCCATCGTCTGCTGTCCATTTGTCCTTTCTTCTCTCTTCTAGTTTTTTTTCCATTCTCTCTCTCTCTACATCTGCTTTAACATACTAATCTTTCTCCTTTTGCTCTTTTCTCATTCCTATTTCATCCACACAAATTTTACCCCTCCATCCTCAATCCCCAATTACTCTCCCAATACCTGGCCAATTGTAGATTTTTCATCCCTCCTACACAAAATATTTTTCCCCTCTCCATTTTACTCTCCCAGCCCCATCCCATTCTAATCCTCCCCCAACATCAGCTCCCTTCTAGTTCCAGTCTCACCCAGCATCCATTCCCTTCTTCAAGCCCCCCACTTCCCCTCAGCCCATTTCCATTCCAAGCCCCGTCCCCATCAGCTATTTGCAGTTCAAGCCCCCCACTTCCCCTCAGCCCATTTCCATTCCAAGCCCCATCCCCAACAGCTATTTGCAGTTCAAGCCCCCTTCCACTCAGCCCATTTCCAGTCCTAGCAACCCCCCCAACCCATTACCAGTCCTAGCCCCCCATAGCCCACTCCCAGTCCTAATCCCACCAGCCCATTTCCAGTCCTAACCTCCCCATCAGCCCACTCCGTCCTAATCCCCCATCACTCAATTTTTAGTTTAAGCCCCCCCAGCGCCCATCACCACTCCTAACCCCCCCAGCGCCCATCACCACTCCTAACCCCCCCCAGCCAGCCCAGTGTCCATCACCACTCCTAACCCCCCCAGCCCAGTGCCCATCACCACTCCTAAACCCCCCCCACCCCAGCCCATCACTACTCCTAACACCCCCCAGCCCAGCCCAGCCCAGCCCAGCCCATCACTACTCCTAACCCCCCCCCAGCCCAGCCCAGCCCAGCCCATCACCACTCCTAACCCCCCAGCCCAGCCCAGCCCAGCCCATCACCACTCCTAACCCCCCCCCAGCCCAGCCCAGCCCAGCCCATCACCACTCCTAACCCCCCCAGCCCAGCCCAGCCCATCACCACTCCTAACCCCCACCCCAGCCCAGGGAAAATTAAAAAAGAAAAGAAAACCTGTCTGCTGCCGCTGTCGGGGCCGCCGCGGCAGAATCGAGCGTGCCGCGGGGCCCCCCTGTACCCACCCGGCAGAGCCAGCCCACCCCGTATCAGCACTCACTTTGGAGCTACATTCAGACGCGCCGGCTTGCAGAGCGCGAGGGAAGAGTTCCCTCGCTGCTCTGTTAAGCCCGCGGGGCTGATGGGAAGTTCCCATCAGCCCCCGCGGGCTTAACGGAGTCGCGAAAGGGAAACTCTTCCCTTCGCGCTCTGCAAGCCGGCGCGTCTGACTGTAGCTCCAAAGAGAGAGCTGCTACGGGGAGGGCAGGATCTGCCGGGTACAGGGGGGCCCCGCGGCACGCTCTATTCTGCCGCGGCGGCCCCGACAGCGGCAGCAGACAGGGTTTTTTTTTTTTTTTCGATTGCGGACCTTCCCGCATGCCAGCTGCAAGGCCTTCGCGTGCCACAGCTGGCACGCGTGCCATAGGTTCGCCATCGCTGTTTTAGAGTATGTATTTACATGTAGGTTTTGTTGGCCAGGAAATGTTAACTGTGGCTATGAAAGCGCATTTTGATTTTTCTCTGTGGAGGCCTTGCAGCCATGACATGAGCACTTTTTTGCAGGCATAGGCATGGATGCCTCAACAGCCAGATATAGATGTTAGTGTCATTCTGAAAAAGCACTATGATATGCTTCTCTGTTGCTCCGCCCAGGCCATGCCTCCACCATACCCGTTATATGGACATGCTCGTGCCAGGAACATCCATATACCCAGCTTTCTAAAATGGATCCATAGACATGTCTGGAATTTTCATGTCGGCCTGTGTGTGTGGGGTTTTTTTTGTCAGAGGTCCAACTTACAAATTATTTAGCTAGGTTTTATAGACAGCTTTTTCACCAGGTCAAAGCAGTTTCCAGAGAACAGAACATTTTACAGAACATATATGTTATACAAATAACATGGTATATTTAACTTTTAACATTAAACATCTTTTGTACATAGAACTTTATATGTATCAACTATTTACATTAGAGATTCTGTTTTGGTTTGGTTATGAATTTGGAGGGGGTTAGGTGAGGGGGCCACAATCTTCAGTGAATAGGTGGGGTTTCAGGTGTTTCTGGAATGTTGGGAGTTTGGTGATATTTCTTAGTGTGTTTGGGAGGGAGTTCCATAGGGTGGGAGCATAGAATTTGAATGTTCTGTGACATGTTTGAATTTGTGTTTGGTTGGTGGTATGGTTAGTTTGTTGATTGTAGTCTGTCTTTGCGGCCTGGAAGTTTGTGGTTTTTGTAGTAGGAATTTGAGAGAAGTTTCTTGCTGGGAATGGAATGCCTTGTGTGTGAGGAGAATGCATTTGTAGTTTATTCTTTTGTTGAGTGGTAACCAATAGAGTTGTTTTGGGAAGGGTGTGATGTGGTCGTATTTGTTGGTACTTGCAGCGGTGTGTAGAACAGTTTGTAGTGGGGGGAGTGTTTGAGGTAGACCTTGGTATATATTGTTGCAGAAGTCTGCATGAGGGATGGTGAGAGCTTGCAGTGTGGATCTGAAATCTGTTGGCTCAAGAAGGGGACAAAGTCATTGTAGGGTCTTCGTTTTAAAGTAAATTGTCTTTGCTGCTGTTTGAGTTTTGAATGATAGATGCTGGTCAACTATGATATATTTCAATTCAGGTTTTACATTTATTGGTATGTTTAATAATGGATGGGAGTGTGAAAGAGGTGTTTCTTGTAATGAACATGGCTTCTGTCGTCTTGAGGTTGATGAATAGGTTGTTGTAAGCCATTGTGTAACTTCTGCAAAACAGTCTTGAACTTGAATGTAGTTAGGTTGATTGGAGAGGAGTAGGCAATACAGCATTATATCAGCGTATATGTGATAATGGACGTTGTGTTTTTTGATAACTGCATAGGAGTTGAAGGTATAGGTTGAAGAGGGTTGCGGATAGGGTGGAACCTGTAGAGGTACTCCTTGTGTCTGTTGGTAGTGTGTGGAATTGTTTGAGCTGATGTTTATTTTTCTCTGTAAAATATGATTTGAACCATTTTAGTACTGTATGCTGTAATCCAAATATGGTGTAGTGTCTGTAGTAGGATGTTGTGGATGACTGTGTCGAATGCCGAAGAGATGTCGAGGAATAATATGTAGGTTTGTGTATGATCTTGGATTCCTTTTGGTTATGGTGTTAAGACAGGTCATAAGGGTTTCTACCCCATGTGTTGGGCGAAATCCATGTTGTTGAGGGTCTAGTAGATGGTTTTCGTCAATGTGGTTGTAGTTGTATTTGTACATTTTTTTTTTTCCCCTCTAATTTTAGCCAGGAATGGAGGCTGGCAATAGGACGATATGATGCTGGGTCTGATGGGTCCAGGTTTGGTTTCTTCAGTGTGGGGCGAAAAGAGAAGAGCTTACAGTTGTTAAGCATTATTCCTTGTTGGAGTGCTTCATTCACTATCTGAATAAAGCTTTTAAAATAATGCACTTTTAGTCCATAAAACTTTTTTTTTCATTCAATTTCCTTTTTTGGTATGCAGTACTTAGTCAAAACATTTTTATTGAAACATTATCCAACATAAACCAATACATAATGACCATAAAGCAATCCCATAAACAATACAAAATAAAGCACCAGTTGACCCTATTAAATGCCTTTTCAGCGTCAAAGCTGATGAGCATGGAGGGAAGCGTGCTGGAGACTATAATGCATTGCTGCCAGAAAACGCTGCACATTCATCATGATGCTCCAGCCCTGGACAAAGCCAACTTTGGGACTCATGAATCAAAGTGGACATACACTGTGCCAACTGGCCAACAACCTTTTTTTAAAAATATAATTAAATATTAAACTTTTAACTTCAAAACATTTTACAACTACTTGCTGCATATCATTCTTCATTTATATGTAATATACATCTCACTTGTTAGACTGATATGTATGATGTTTGTTTATTTGAGGTTTAACATACCGCCCATAACAAATGCATCTGAGCGGTTTACAATAAAACAAACTGCTGTGAAAAGGAAAAGAGCGCCAATAAAATAGACAGGAGAGGAAAGGCAAAAGGCTAAAAAAGCAGACAAGGCAAAAGCTAGAAGGGAAGAGAGATACTAGACATCAACGGGGGGGGGGGGGGGGGGTTGGGGAGAGGGGGAGGAGGGGGGGGGAAGGTCAAAGGCAGAGCAGAAGAGGTGAGTTTTCAAACTGGCATTGAAGGTGTTATAAGAGGGTTCCGGGCTAAGGGGAGCGAGTTCCAGAGCCAGGGACCAAGAAAATAGAAGGCTGATGTGCGGGTGGATTCCAGGTGTGCCTGGGATGGGGGTGGAAGGGACATGCGATTAGCATGAATGGATCTAAGGGATCGGTGGGGGGGGGGTGTGGAGATGAACTAGATCAGTGAGATAGAGAGGGGTACCGGTATGGATTGATTTATGAATAAAAATGAGAAATTTATACTGAATCTGGAAGGGAATCGGGAGCCAATGCAAGCGTATGAGAAGGGGGGTGATGTGATCTGAGCAGGAGGCGTGGGTCAGGATATGGGAAGCTGTGTTTTGGACATGTTGAAGTCTGCGGAGTTGGGTTTGGGGAAGACCAGCCAGGGAGATGTTGCAATAGTCCAGATGTGACCTAACAAGGGAGAGGAACAGTGTAGTCATGGAAGGGATGGAGAGAAAAGGGTGAACTGCACAAAGTTGTCTCAGGGCGAAAAAGGAGCGCTGGACTAAAGATGAGATATGATCTTTGAAGGAGAGAGAGGAATCAAGGGTAACGCCTAAGTATTGCAGGGATGTGATAATGGGAATAGGAGGGGAGGAGAGCAGAGTGACAAGAGGGGGGGGGGGGGACTGGGCTGCCAGAGGTGAATCGATAGCTGACATTTTAGAGAGATTAATGTGAAGGAAGTTTGACGATAGCCAGGAGGCTACAGAGGAGAAGCAGGCAGGCATTGAGAGGAGTGATGTCTGGAGCGGAGGAATCAGTGTGGTGGACGAGGAAAATGTCATCTGCATAGTAGTATGCAGAGAATACCATATTGCTGCACCAGGAGTGTGAGGAGGGGCTAGGAAGATGTTGAACAGGAGGGGCGCCAGGATGGATCTCTGGGGGACACCTCAAGGAAGAGGGGTGGAAGGGAGAGGAAACGAGCCCTGAGAAAACAGAGAAGGACCTATTGGTGAGGAAGGAGCGGAACCAGAGGAGTACAGAACCAGTGAGGCCTGCAGCATGGAGACGTGCGATAAGGGTGCGGTGGTCGACTAAATCAAAGGCGGTGGATAAGTCAAGAGAGCAAGAGAAAAGGAACCTCAGTCGTGGGCAGTGTGCAATTCATTGAGGAGGGAGAGAAGAATGGATTCTGTGCTGTGGCCGGGATGGAAACCGGATTGCCGGGGGTGAAGGGTGAGTGAGGCTTCAAGATGGGAAGAGAGTTGGGCAAAGACAAGTTTTTCCAGGAGCTTGGAGAGGAATGGGAGATTAGAGATGGGTCGCCAGCTTGAAGGGGAGGTGGGATCCAGAGAGCCCTTCTTTAAGATGGGGTGAATTGATGCATGCTTCCAGAGGACTGGGCAAGTACCAGAGGAGAGGCTAGGGTTAAATATAGAGAGAATCAGGGGGGAGAGAGCGTTCTAGAAGCCAGTGAGAGGGAATGGGAGTGGAGGAGTGGCCTAGTGGTTGGGGCAAGGTACTTCAGGCTGGAAGGTCGGGGGTTCAAATCCCACTAGAGGACAGCAACCTTGGGCCAGAAGGACTGGGGTTTCTAGTCCCACAGGTGCTCCTTGTAGTCTTGGGCAAGCCACTTAACCCTCCATAGTCCATGTTCCCTGTAAAATAGTTATCTCCAAGTTATAATGCCCTGTTCAATGTAATTTCAGTTGGTTCAATGTAAACCGCACTGATGCAGAATAGCGCGGTATATAAGAGAATGTAAATAAATAAATAAATAAATGGGGTCGGCGATACAGGAGGTCTTACAGATGGACGCATAGGCTTTGGATAAAACTGAGAGGATGATTGGCTCAAAAGAGGACCATTGGTGGGAGAGAGGAGTGGGGAGGGGAAGTAGGGGGGAGAGGTGGGGCAGGGGGGGGAATAGGGACTGCAGGAGGAGGGGGGAGGGGGGGACATGTAGGAAAGGAGAGACGAAGGGAAAGAACTTTGGAGGCAAAGTGCAAAGCTAGTAAAGCGGGATCAGGGGTAATCGGGGATGGGGTAGGGGAGACAGTGGGGAGCAGAGAGAGAATGAAGAACTGAGTAGAGCTGACGCGAGGAGTTGGCAGAGGAAGAGATGAGATTAGAGAAGTAATCTTGCTTGGCTGAATGGAGAAGGTGGTGATAGTGGCGGTGGCAATAACGGAAGTGGTCCAGGTTGGAAGGGGAAGGGTGTTTGCGCCAGTGATGCTCATCACGGCGAAGGTACTTGCGATGGAGGAGAAGACCAGGGTGATACCAGGGATGATGACGAAGGCTGTGGGAGGGGGGGAGAGAGCGAAGGGGGGCAAGCTTGTCAAGGGCAGCTGTGAGGGTTGAGTTCCAGGCCTGTACCTGGGAGTCAAAAAGGAGGAGATGGAAGTCTGTGGAGAAGAGAACATCGGATGGGGGGAACTGAATGAGGGTGATGAGGGGTAACATGGCGGATCTGGGGCGATGGCACAGGGGCAGAGCCTTGGGAACATCCCCAGGAGGGGGGTGGGGAAGGGGAGAAAGCAGAAAGAGAAATGAAAAAAGTAAAAAATGATCGGACCACGGGATGGGCAGAGGTGAGAGGGAGAAGGGGACGAAGGAGGATGCTGAGTGGGAGATTATGAGGTCCAGAGTGCCCAGCCGAATGCTTTGGGAAGGAAACAAATTGACGGAGGGAAAGATCAGAAAGGAGGGAGAGGAAAGTAAAGTCCTGAGGGGTAGAGGGGGAATCTACATGGATGTTGAAATCCCCTAGGATGAGGATGTGAGGATAGAGAAGAGAGACTCCAGATAGTGTAGACAAGAGGGAGTCCCACAAATGGGCTGACAGGGAGGGAGGGGCATAGACAAGGAGAAAGTAGAGGGGGGAGGAACCAAGATGAAGAAGCACGGACTCTGGATAGTGAAGGGCAGGTGAGGATTGCTCCTGGATAGGTAGTGAGGAGCGGTAGAATACCGCGACCCCCCCCCCCCCCCGCTCCTACCCTGGCGGGTGGTGGATAGAGCGGAGTAACCAGGGGATAGGCAGCAGTTGAGCAGGGGTTCCTCATCGTCCTTTAACCAGGTCTCTGTTAGAAAAAATAAATTGAGGGTGTGCTGGGAGATGACGACGTGAATTAGAATGGATTTTGAACGGATGGAATGGCAGTTCAGGAGTACAAGTTGTAGGAGCAGGAGCGTTGGGGGGTGGGGAGGGGGAGGGGGCCTGGGGTGGAGAGGACAGGGAATGAGATTAGAAATATTTCTTGCAAGAAGGCCCAAGGGGGCTGGGGCAGAAACCAGCCCCAATGAACAGGAATAGCAAACATGGTGAAGGGGAGTCAGAAAAACAGGAGGAAGGAACAGCAAGACCGAAACTGGGGGAAGAGACTTACCAAGAAGCCGCACAGCTGGAGCAGATAGACTGAGAATTCCAGATGTATGAGACTGAGCGTTGGGCTTGAGAGGGCAGGGGGTGGTGGTGGGGAGTGGGGACTTTGAACTCCCACTCCTGATCTCACCCCAAGGAGCTCGCCCAAGAACCACGACCTGCTCCTTGGGTGTGCTCCTTTAGCGCATAGCTGCAGGGCACCGCACTGGAGGCAAATTTATGCAGAGTGGACACTTCAGTTGCGTGGCCGCGTCCTTTCCGGTGGTTCTGAGGAGAGCAGATGTTAGGACATGTATCTCTCATTTGGTTAAAGAAATCCATTGCTTCATTGTTTCTTACATTTTTAATATTTTTTAGAATTGTTTTCTCCCTTCCCTCCTCCCCATCCCTCCCTTCCCTTTGTCCCTTCCCCCCATCCCCCTTCCCATCTATTCGATCTCCTTCCCAATTCCAAAAATTTACCTTACCCTTATTTTTTATGCCATTCAGTACACCAGCCCCATACCCTCTTGGCTCTTATGATGTTTATAAGCTGCTATTTCACACATACATCATAGCTTCTCCTATCTCCGTGTTATGTCTGCCAGCATAAGTACTTCTTCCCGCTTCCATTGTGCAGTAAGAGCTATAAGCGTTGCTCCAATACAATATCCCAGAAACATTTCTAGGTTCCTATCCCCCTCTTCTTGCATTTCATTTAATATTATGTGCACCCTGGTCATCTCATAAAATCTATTTTCAAGCTCTTTCCACATTTTTTGCACTTTCACACAATCCCAAAATAAATGTTTCAAATCTCCCTTTTCTCCACATTTCTTCCAACATTCTCCTCCTTCACCCTTATTTAAAGCTTGTATTGGTGTCCAGTACATATGATGTTGAATTTTTATACTATTTTCTAAGTATGCTTACCTGGTGCTAACCGTCTGGCCCAACTGATAGTATCAATCCAGCGTCTGTTATCCCGTTGACCTGGGAAATCTTTTTTTCCCCATGTCTGGTGACCTCCGCCGCCACCTCCTCCCTTTCTGTTAATTCCTTATATAGCATAGAGATATATATATTTTTTTCTTTTTTTTTGAGAGCCCTAAAGGGATTTGCATTTCCTTCCTTCTCCTTACTTGGATAAGGATCCCATATCCAAGACTCCAAATTTGGTGCCGTATGTCCCATTTGTACCCACTGTGGTATTTCTCACTCCCCTTTCCATGCTATCTGTGCCCTAAGTTGGGCTGCTCTATAATTCTCAACACTGGGCACTCCCAAGCCACCTTCCTTTCTACATAAAAACTTTGTTTTTCTTGATACTCTGGACACTTTCCCTGCCCATATAAAACTTCATTATTAAATTTTTAAATTGCTTTAGATACACTTTGGGTACCACGCATAGTATACAGCTAAATAAGAATATCATCCGTGGGAGTACATTCATTTTAATAACTGCTGTTCTCCTTAGCCACAAAAGAAATAGCCCCTTCCATTTCTGCAAATCTTTTTTTTTTTTAATCTCCCCAACAGTGGGCCATAATCCCATTCTTTAAAATATTTGATAGTGCTACCCAATTATATCCCTAAATATCAATGTTGTCTTCACCCACTAAAGAAAACCTTTCCTGCAATCTTTTCTCCAACTCTTCAGGGAGATTAAATTCAACAATTTCAGTTTTTCCTAGATTTTTGTATCCTGATACTTCATTATATTGTCTGATTTCCTTCATTTGGACTGGTAAAGTGGTGAGGGGTTCTCTTAACATAAAAACATCTGCAAAAAGAGCTATTTTAGACACTATTGAGGCCATTTGCATACCTTTTAATATCCATTTGCCCTCTAACCCTTTCTGCATTTGGTTCTATCACTAGGGCAAATAGTAATGGGGACAGTGGGCACCCCTGTCTTGTTCCCTGCTCTAACCTAAACTATTCTGAATAACTCCCATTAATCTGTATGCGGGCTCTTGGATTAGCATATAAAGCTTGTATCTACCCAATAAATTTGCCACCCAATCCCATTTGTTCCAAGACCTGCAGCATAAAGGGCTACCCCACCCTATCAAATGCCTTTTCAGCATCTACAGTGATAAACACTGCTTTCTGCCCCCTCATTTGTAACTGCCAAGTTAAATTCTCTATTTTCCTTATCTCTCCCCTGCCTTCCATTTACAAAACCTGTTTGATCTCTATTTACCAACTTCGGCATTACCCCTTGTAATCTATTTGCCAATATTTTAGCCAAAAATTGGCGTTTATATTAAGCAAAGATATTGGTCTGTATGAACCACAAACCATAGGGTCTTTGCCAGGTTTTGGCAGAACAGTTATTCCAGCTTCTTCCATTGAATTAGATAGTTTCAGAGAGGTCAAAATGTCATTAAAGACCGCAGTCAGGATAGGGTGTCGTGGCTCTTGAAACAATTTATAAAAGTTTGCTGTAGGGCCATCTAATCCTGGTGCCTTTCCCATCTTTACAACTTTTTGCAATTTACAATCCTTCAGATATTGTGCACTCTTCCTCCCCCTTCCTTATCTCGCTATTATATAATTGGTTATAATATTCCTTAAACACTTGTCGAATTTCATTATTCCCATGTATCATCCTTCCCTTGGGGTTCCAAATACCTCCAATGTTACTTTGCTGTGCCTGTGCCTTAATTCTACTTGCTAAAACTTTACCAGCCTTGTTTCCCCCTTCAAAAATATGTTTGAGTACATTTAAATCATAAGCAATCGTATTTGCCCTTGCCCTTAACCCTCCCAGCTTCACCCTTAAAGCCTTTAACTCGCCCAACATTATAGGATTGCGATCACTGACTGCATTCTAATTCCTTTATTTTTCCCAAGATTTGCCTCTCCATCTCTCCTTTCAGTCTTTTTGCCCTTGCCACTACTCCTATCAATTGTCCTCTTACAACGGCTTTCAACCCATCTCACACCATCCCTAGGACCACTTCCCCATCTAGATTAAACGCCAGGTACTCCTGAATTACTCTGGTAATATTGTCCACATTTTCTTGTTCTAAAATAGATTCATTGAGTCTCCAGAATTTTATGCCTTCATCTGTGTATCCCAAACTAAAAGTTACACTCCTGAGGCGTGGTCTGTCCATGTTATTGAGCCTTGTTCTACTTCCCTCACTTTTGACATTCACTCTCCACCCATCCATATCATATCTAATCGACTATACGATCCATGAGGGGCTTAATAGAAGGTATACCTTTGTTCCCCCAGGTGTCTGCATCTCCCAACATCTAGAAGCCCCATCCGTTCTTTCAATTTTAGCAAACAGCCCTGTTTGGGGGGTTTTCCCTCCTGTCGTCTCCACCCCACTATTATCCAAGTGTGGATTCACAGTGAGATTAAAATCTCCTCCTAAAATTATAGGTACACTCCCAAATTTCTCTAATTCTACTGCCATCTGGGTATAAAACTCCCTTTGCTGTTCATTAGGGCCATATATACAGTCAGACTTCGGACATTTTCAAGGTTAGGTTCCAGAACCCGTCGCGAATGTGGAGGATTCGTGGATGTTTGGTAAAGTCACTAAAAATGGTCATATATGCAAAATAGTAAATTAACTATTTTCTAATATTTATGTAACCATTAGCGTTCCAAAGGGAATAAACTTTGCGAATGGGATTCGCATCTTGTAAAGGTACAGTACAGTATGTAAATAAAAAGGAGTATTTCCATAAGAGAGCTATGTTTTTTTAAAGGGATTTTTTAACTGATTTATATTGTATGTCTTGAACTTTCCCCCAAAACACAGTAGAATCTTCATTAACTAAATTTTTCTTACCAATTTTACACTTAAAAGCATGAAAACTTATAAATTACTATGAAAATTAAACAAAAACACTTCTGTAGGGTTTTTCGAGGATTTCGCGGATGTGTGAAAAAATGGCAGATGCAAATAAGTTGTTCCAATGAAATTTTCGCAGATCTGTGAATTTGTGAATCATGAAGCGCGAATCTAGGAGGGCATACTGTACTTAAAACCCAAACATCTAACCCTGCCTCCTGTATTTTCACTTCCACACACCTCCCTTCCTTATCCCGATATTCTCCCACCACACCTTATCCTTCATATTTGCACTTACCATTATTCCCACCCCTCCTTTCCTAAGTTCAGCTCTATGTCCTGCCAGTATTACATATGGTTTATCTTTGGAATAGCTTTTCCTGGCCCACTTGCAGGTGGGTCTCTTGTATACACACAGTCAGTATTCAACCTATTCCCCTTATGCTCAGTCAGCCTCCGTTTTTTAAGCCAGGTTCTTAGACCTTTCACATTAATTGTAGCTATTGTCATCTGGAGTAGTGCTCATCTACCTTGAACCCTGCATCTGCCCTGCCCCCCCCCCCCCGACACTACCAATTACCTTACCCCCATCTTTGCAGTCTTCCATTTCCTCCTCATAACAATCATTTTCCCTACTTTTATACTAATCTGCTTTCACAAATTTGCACAATCCCCCCTCCCTCATCGACAACACTTATCCATAACTTCCCTTTTCTATACTATACTATCAGCAAAGTACTTTTAGTTTAAATTTAAAACACAGAAGAGAGCTTTCTGTTTAAATTTAGAACCCAGCATAAGAACATAAGATATGCCATACTGGGTCAGACCAAGGTCCATCAAGCCCAGTATTCTGTTTCCAACAGAGGCCAATCTAGGTCATATGTACCTAGCAGTTTCCCCAAGGGACACAGGTTCCACAATGCTTGTATTGGTTCAAGCATTGATATCCTGGGTTCCTTCTTAATAATGGTTTATGGACCTTTCCTCCAGGAACTTGTCCAACCCTTTTTTTAAACCCAGCTACACTAACAGCCTTTACTACATCCTCCGGTAACAAATTCCAGAGTTTGATTACACGTTGAGTGAAAAAAATATTATCTTTTATTAGTCTTAAATAGTTTACCCTGTAGCTTCATTGCATGTCCCCTAGTCTTTCTATATTCTGATAAGGTAAACAATCGATCTACGTTTACCCGTTCCACTCCGTTCATTAATTTATAGACTTCTATCATATCTCCCCTCAGCCGTCTCTTTTCCAGGTTAAAGTGCCCTAACCTTTTTAGCCTTTCTTCATAGGAGTATCCTTCTATCCCCTTTACCATTTTGGTGGCTCTTCTCTGAACCTTTTCTAAAATCGCTATATCCTTTTTAAGATACGGCGACCAGAATTGCACACAATATTCAAGGTGCGGTCTCACCATGGAACGATATAGAGGCATTATAATATCTTTTTGTTTTATTTTCCATTCCTTTCCTTATCATACCTAGCATTCTATTTGCTCTCTTGGCTGCTGCTGCACACTGGGCCGAGGGTTTTAACATGGTATCCACAATGACGCCTAAATCTTTTTCCTGGGTGGTAGTTCCTAATGTGGAACCTTGCATCGTGTGACCATAGTTTGGGTTGTTCTTCCCTAGGTGCATAACCTTGCACTTGTCCACATTAAATTTCATCTGCCATTTTGATGCCCAGTCTTCCAATTTATCAAGATCCTCTTGCAATTTTCCACAATCCTCTTGGGTTTTAACAACTTTAAATAGTTTTGTGTCATCTGCAAATTTGATAACCTCACTCGTTATTCCACTTTCCAGGTCATTTATGAATATGTCAAAAAGCAGCGGACCCAGCACAGATCCCTGGGGTATACCACTATTCACCTTTCTCCATTGGGAAAATTGGCCATTTAGCCCTACCCTCTGCTTTCTATCTTTTAACCAGTTCCTGATCCACAATAGTACACTGCCTCCTATCCCATGACTCTTTAGTTTTGCCAAAAGTCTCTGATGAGAGGGACCTTGTCAAAGGCTTTCTGAAAGTCCAGATACACAATATCAACCGACTCACCTTTGTCCACCTGATTATTCACTCCTTCAAAAAAACTTAACAGATTAGTAAGACAAGATCTTCCTTGTCTAAAACCATGTTGACTGTCTCCCATTAGTTCATGACTATCTACATGCTGAGTAATTTTATTCTTTATGATGGTCTCTACCATTTTTCCTGGTACTGATGTCAGGCTCACCGGTCTGTAGTTTCCCGAATCACCCCTGGAACCCTTTTTAAAAATTGGTGTTACATTGGCGATCCTCCAATCTTCAGGTATTAGAGATGATTTGAATGATAGTTCACAGATCACTAATAGCAGACCTGCTATCTCATATTTCAGTTCTTTCAACACCCTTGGATGTATACCATCCGGCCCAGGTGATTTGCTACTCTTCAGTTTATCTAATAGTTGTAATACAGCTTCCCGATGTATCGATATTTTCTTCAATTCTTCCGCACCTTTAAATACCACTTCAGTCATGGGTAACATCCCTACATCTTTCTCAGTAAAGACTGAAGCAAAGAATTCATTCAGTCTATCCGCTATCGCCTTGTCGCCTCTTAGTGCTCCTTGTTATACCCTCTAGTTTTACAGCTTCCTCGTCTTTGGAAGAGGTTTGTTCAATAGTACGGTGATCGCTGTGATTCTTTTTCTCTGACCTCTCTCTGCTTTCTTACTCTGATCATGAGGGGGGGGGGGAGAAGGAGCTCCCCCCCCCTCTTACTTCAGGGGATTTTAGTTTAGAAGTTAAAGTTGAGTTTAAAGTTGTAATTAATACTATAGCTACTTTATTTGTTGCTTCTTTGAGACTGCTTTGTCAATAGCTCCCTGGGGCTGATGGGAGAGACCAGCAGGATACATCCAGTGATGTCACGATTTTTCCCTGCTGGCCATTTCTCACCCTGTGCACCCAAGCATCTTTTTGGTTTTTGCTGTCACCTTTTCTACCTGTTTAGCCACTTTAAGATCATCAGAAACAATCATGCCCAAGTCCTGCTGCTCTTTCATGTACAGAAGTACTTCATCCCTTATACTGTACTGCTTCCTTGGACTTTTGCAGCTCAAATGTATGACCCTGCATGTTTTTAGCATTAAATCCCAGCTGCTAAATTCTCGACCATTCTTCAAACTTAGCTAGGTCCCTCGTGTTATCTACTGCTTCCTGAGTGACTCTATTGTGGATTTTGGTATCATCTGCCAAGAGGCAAACCTTACCAGACAGCCCTTCCACAATATCACTAAGAAAAATATTAAATCTGACCAAGGACAGGTCCCCACACCACAGGTAACAGGTGTTGAGCTACAGACTTTTTTGATTCCTTTTAGTTTCATTTAGACCAGTGGTTTTCAACCCAGTCCAGTTGGGTTTTAAGGGTATCCACAGTGAATATGCATATGAGAGATCTGCATGCTCTGCTTCCATTGTTTGCACATCTATCTCATGCAGATTCATTGTGGATATCCTGAAAACCTGACTGGCCTGGGAATCCAAGAGGACTAGGTTGAGAATTGTTGATTTAGACCTTCATTCTGTATGAAGAGAGCTTTATTGGATTGTACCAATGTCTGTCTGTGTTGAAGTTTCTAACTCTGTGCCCCCCTCCCCTCCCCCCCCCCAAAAAAAAAAGGTTTTTGGTGGATTGCATCTGGCTCAACCGAACTTGGCTGTGGGAACATTAGTTTTCAGATCTGGAGTGCTTGGGGGGAAGGAGTGTTGAGGTCAGAGTTAGGAACACTGCCATGAGAAATGGATCAAGACTTTATTAGAGGCTGTATAGAATGATCCTTGTCTTGTCATTTATCCTAATGAAATTAAGGACATAATAGTATGCCATTTCCATTGGTGGTTTTCTTTTGGCATATAGAAACACAAGTGAAATTATTTTCTGTATATCTTTGTTGGCCATTTCTGTGCTTTCAGTCAACACAAATGCTTTAATTTTAAATTTAGTTTTACCAGTATGCCATTTTTTGATAAATTATATGTAATAGGCATGAGTACAGAATGGACCGTTCCACTGAGCTACAGTGTCATCCTTGGTTGTGCTGATCAAGTAATGTAAAAACAATAATGCTGCTTTTCTCTTAAGCTGACTTTTTTTTTCTTGGCTTTAAGAATCAAATGAAACTGATGAGCATGTGATAAATTAAGTTTGTGTCCTTGATTAACAGAATTGGTGGATTTGGCTGTGGAAATGTCCAGATCCTGCAGTAATGGCACCAGCAGGCTGAGAGCTGTTTGTGCCCTTTAAGTATGACCATACATAAAGTAATTGGATCTTGAGTGTTCTGATATGATTGTCATGGGTTAGAGAGAGGGGAAATGCTTTCATTTCAAGAACACTTGTTGGTCTAGCAAAATTATCCAACTATTATATTTTAGCCTACCTAAGTTAGCTTCATGAACAAAAACGTGGTTTCATAAAGCGAACGCTTATACCACTTCTTAAAATTTATGAAGATATGCGCCATATTCAAGGTTATTCATCAATTCCTACTAATTGCCTGGCAAAAACATTTTTACATAAACATGCTGATTTCCTGAGATTCTGTCTATTCTGGATAGAAGGATACATACAGTGTATTCATGAAGAGGGGCTTCATATTCATTTATTTATTTCTGAAATCTTAAAGAAAAACAGTTTTAGTTAAATTTTCTTTAAGACGGCATCAATTAGAAATTGGTCATGTTAACCCCACACCTTGAATGCGAGTTGTAACATTGTTCAACCTTTTTAAACATTTGAGACCAAAAGGAGAAATAAACATTAATTTTGTCACATGCTCTTTACATTTCTTGTCTCATTTTCCATTTTATTCCCCCCCCCCCAATCTCCCTTATAGCTCGCCATAACATAGTACACTTCTCGCATAGTTGTATAGAGTTCCACTTTCCCAGTTGGTGTGTGTCTCCTGTACCGCCAGATTACCTGACCCTGCAAGCCCTATATCCTCCCCACTATAGCTGTCCCATCCTACGGTGAGCCTGTTTGGCCAGCCATCCGCCTTATCAATGTCTGCAGTTATCAAATTTATGCATGATCCACTCTGGGTAGCGATATTACCCACAGGCGAGCTAGTTACGGATTGCTCACATGTCCTATTCCCAAATCTACATCTGTTTGACCTCATATTCCCCCAATCCTCCCCCCTGTGGTTTTACCTATAACTCTGGAGTTTGCATCTGGAGGAGACCTCCTCCCCCCCCTTGATCTGTCAAGATTCTTACATTCTAAAGGACATTTAGAATGTGGCTTCAGATTCTTGGGGGTCAGTGTTTGAAGGTATGGTCCCCATTCTGCAAAGAATTTATCCTTAAGAAAAACAGTTTTAAGTGTCACATCTCCTCCAGCCTATTTAATCTATTTTGGTAGAGTCTGTCTTTATTTTAAACTATATGTACCAAGCAGATCATTCTACTTTCAGAGCTAGGATTGTTTAAATAGTCATACCCAAGGAATGAGCACTTAACTGTTCCTTATCGGTCCTCCAGTTTAGTCCACCACCACTGGGTAGTGTACGTCGTCCTGCAGCATGGAGACTGGGCATGTCAAAAATATGACCTCACTGGATGTATCCTGCTGACTTCTCCCATCAGCCCCAGTGTGTCCAGGCTCCATGCAGCAGGAGGATGTAGTGAGCCTAGGTGCTGGGCTCACTCTAGAGGAACAGATAAAACCAACTAATCTAAACTGCTGCTTATTTCCTTTCTCCCCTCTAACTTAGTTCATTTGTGTGTTAAAAAAAAATAATTTTTTTTTTATTCTTTTTGGATTAGAGGGACTTGGGGCAGACGGGGGCCTCCTTCCTCCTTCCCTCTTCCATTTTCCGGCTCCAGGGCTCTGGTCTGCACTCCCCTCCTAGTTGGCATGGAAGGGAGCCTTGCAGGAAGCAGTCTGCCCAGCTCTCTTTCTTCAGCACAGAGCTGCCGTGGGATACAGACACCAGCAGCGGAACCCAAGTTCATAAGCTCTCTGCGAGTGCAGCTCACCTTGGCGAGGAGCTGTGTCGCAGATTGAAGGGTGCAGTGGTGACCCGACGCACACGAGGAGCTGGCGATCGGTGCAGGTCAGTGCCGGAACGTCGCGCAAGTCGGCAGACAGGTGCTTGGTGTTGCTGTGAAAGCAGGTGAGTGTTAGAGGCCCATCTTTGGGGACGCAGTCTCTTCCCACCTTTTTGGAACTGCGTGGCAACAGCTGCGCGGTCAGCGGGACAAAAAAAAGCCTTGCTAAGTAGCCTCGTGGGGGGCTCTAGCAAGTACATTTTGGTAATTTGGTTGGTTTATTTTTGCTTTGCTTTTGCTTATTTTGGGTTTTTTGCATTGTCTTTGATATTTTCCTGGTTATTTCTCCCCTTGGGGTGTAAAAAAAAAAAAAAGAAGCCTCTCTTAATTCATCTGTTTTTATATTTAGGGGATTTTTTCGTGGGGAACCTGCTCATTTTTTTTTCTCTTGGTCTAATGCCTTCATGCCCACAGTGTTTAGTGTGTGGCTCATGCAGAGGCGCGGTTTCAGACGCAGGGGTCTGCTGGGGCTGCGCTGCCGCTTCTTTTTCCATGGAGCAGAAGATGCAAGAGAAGGCTCCCGAAGGGGTGGCCAGTACATCTCCAAGAGTAGAGGCCGAGTCTCCGCAGGAGGGGCCTTCAGTGCCACCGCTAGAAAGCATGGCAGGGCCCCCTGGTTCTGCGGCCCCTCCCGGGGCGGGGGCGGCCCTAGGGATTTTTTCCCCAGACTTTGTGCTCTTCATGCATCAGGCTTACTGCTTGCGCCAGCAGGGGGCTGGGCCAGGTCCTGTCCAGTTGCCGGCACCAATACAACAGTCCGGCACGCAGGTGATAAGTAGTTTGGAGAGACCGACCAAGAGAGCACAACCGCAAGAGGATCAGTCGGTAGAATCGGAGTGGCTCAATGATGAAGATTTGGAGTTGGGGCCTGAGTCTGGAATGGAGGAGTTTGAAGAGGAAGAGATTCCGGAACCTGAAGACCAGGCGAGAATCATCCGAGTATTCCGAAGGGAAGAGCTTACAGTGCTTATTACGAACTCTCTTCAGGCGCTCAACCTAGCTCCCGTACAGCCCTCAGAGGAGGAAGTCCTGGAGGATTCCCTCATCCAGGCAGTGCAGCAATCTCAGGCAGTGTTCCCGGTTCACAGGGTAGTCGACCGAATGATCCAGGATGTATGGGATCTGCCAGAGGCAGGGCTACGTGGTATTAGAGCCATGAACAGGCTCTACCCCCTAGCTGACAAGGAAAAGGAGTTTTGCTCGCCGTGGGTGGATGCAGCGGTGTCAGCAGTCACGAAAAAGACAACTATCCCAGTGGAAGGGAGCGCAGCATTGAAAGATGCGCAAGACAGGAAGATGGATGGGTTGATGAGGCAGGCCTTTGAGGTCAATGCTCTTGCCTTGCAGGCTTCCATTTGCGGGGTTAGGGTGGTAAGAGCATGCCTCCATTGGTCTCAGTGCTTGCAGCAATCTATGTCACAGACGCAGGAGCGCATGGTGGAAGAGGTGTGCCTGGAATACGGTTCGGCATACCTAGTGGATGTCCACTACGATTTAATAAAGACATTGGCGAATAGCATGGCCTCCCTAGTTGCTGTGCGCCGTCACCTGTGGTTAAGGAATTGGGTGGCGGATGGCTTCTCTAAGTCACGGCTCAGCAAGCTTCTCTTCAAAGGAAAGATATTGTTTGTGGAAGATCTCAACAAGTTGGTTAAGGATCTAGGGGAGTCCAAGGGGGGCAGGTTACCAGAAGATAAACCTAAACAGGGCAGGTCTTTCCCGGCCTCGCGGGGCCGGGCTAGTGACTTCAGGAGGTTTTGTACGTCCCGCCTCGGCGGATTTCAAAGAGGAAGATTTCTGTCAAGGTCCCAGGGGTTTCGTGGTTTCTGAGGGGCAGGCAGAGGCTTCACAACCTTATCTACCATGCCCAGATGAAAGCCACAATGAAGCGAGGCGGGCCCAGGTGGGAATTTGACCGATTGGGGGATGACTTCGGGATTTCCTTCCTGCTTGGGTCCAAATAACTTCAGATCAATGGATACTGGAGATAATTCGAGAAGGCTGTGAACTTGAAATTGCTTGTCCAATTCCAGACTCGTTCGTGATGTCGCCTTGCAGTGGACGGCAAAGGTTGCTCACAGTAAGACCAATCGTAGATCGGCTCTTACAGTTGGGAGCTGTGGTGCCGGTACCACAGGAGGACTACGGCGTCGGTCGTTACTCTATTTATTTCGTAGTTCCCAAGGACGGCGCTCTCCAGCCTATTCTGGATCTAAAAGGTGTGAATCACTGTCTACGGGTCCTGCACTTCCGAATGGAAACCTTGCGTTCGGTAATAGTGGCGGTGCTACAAGGGGAGTTCCTGACTTCATTAGATCTCACCGAGGCATATTTACACATCCTCATCAGACCAGCTCATCAGAAATTTCTCAGTTTTGTGCTCCCGTGGGGACAGTTTCAAGCACTGCCCTTTGGGTTAGCAACAGCGCCACGCATCTTCACCAAAGTCATGGTAGTAGTAGCGGCAGCTCTGAGAAAGGAAGGGATCTTGGTGCACTCTTATCGCGACGATTGGCTAATTCAAGCAAAATCTGAGGCTGAGAGTGTTTTGGGTTATGGACGAAGTGGTCAGGTTCCTCCAAGACCTTGGTTGGGTGGTCAATGCCTCCAAGAGTTGTCTAGTCCCGTCCCAGGATCTGGAGTTCCTGGGGATGCGCTTCGATACTTGCAGGGGAGCAGCTTTTCTGCCTGCTTGGCGAGCGCTAGCCTTACAGCAATTGATTCGCAGGTTCCTTGCGACTCCGTCTCCGTCGGCTTGGAGCTACCTTCAATTACTAGGGACAATGGCAGCAACTCTGGAGAGAGTCCTTTGGGCAAGGGCCCACATGCGGCCTCTACAAAGGTCATTGCTCAGACGGTGGTCGCACCAGCACGACTCCCTGAACAGGCGTCTTCCCTGCCCATTGAAGGTCAGGAAATCCCTTCGATGGTGGCTCTGTCTGGACCACCTGGCGGCGGGCCTTCTGCTGGAGCAACCACAATGGATCCCAGTCTTGATGGATGCAAGTTTCACAGGCTGGGGAGCACACTGCAGGAATCTCTTCACTCGGGGAACCTGGAACGATCAAGAGGTTTAGTGGTCTATCAACCATCTCAAACTGCGAGCGGTATTTCTTGCCCTGCAGGCATTCAAGGCTATGCTGCAGGACCGAGCAGTGCGAGTACTGTCGGACAATTCGGCGACGTTGTCCTACCTCAATTGGCAGGGTGGCATGGGGAGCTTGGCCATGGAGGAGGAGGTAGAAGCTCTGTTTGCCTGGGCGGAGCCCCGGTTACAATCTATCTCGGTGGCACACATTGCAGGAACAGACAATGTGTTGGCGGACTTCCTCAGCAGAGTCCGGGTGGATGCTGGGGAATGGGAGCTGCATCCAGAGGTCTTTGCGCAGATAGTCCGCAGGCGGGGCCTTCCGATTATGGATCTCATGGCAACCTTCCATTCGGCCAAAACCAACCAGTCTTCCCTCCGTGGGCGCTTATAGGGTGAGTGATTCAGCGCATCGGAGCTCATCGAGGGCGAGTACTTCTAATGGCCCTGGACTGGCCGAGGTGCCCGTGGTATGCCGATCTCGTATGACTACTCGACAGGAATCCTTGGAGACTGCTGGAAAGGGGGGGATCTCTTGATGCAGGATCTTCTCCGAATGCCACAGGTGGATCGGTTCTCGCTTACGTCTTAGCCATTGAAAGGGCGAGGTTAAGGAAGAAAGGTTATTCTGGAGCGGTAATTGCAACTTTACTCAAGGCACCGAAGAGGTCTACATCTCTAGCTTATGTGCGGATATGGTGTATTTATGAGGACTAGTGTTCCCAGCGCCAAGTGCAGTCTGCCACGGTTTCCGTGCCGATGGTGCTCAATTTTCTTCAAGATGGATTTGATAAAGGCTTGGCGGCCAGTTCCCTAAAGGTTCAGCTAGCAGCCATTTCTTGCTATAGAGGCAAAGTCCAGGGAGTTTCCTTGGGCTCCCACGTCAATGTCATTTGCTTTCTCAAAGCAGTTTCCAGGTTACGGCCAGCTCGTAGGTTAATAGTGCCTCCGTGGGATCTCAACCTGGTTTTGGGGGCATTATCCAGGGAGCCGTTCAAACCCCTGTCTCAAGCCTCAGTAAAAGACTTGACTCTAAAAACAGTATTCTTAGTGACTATTTGTTCAGCAAGACGTGTTTCAGAGCTCCAGGCCCTGTCCTCTCAAGAGCCGTTCTTGTCTTTCTATAAGGAAAAGGTAGTCTTGTGACCATTTCCGTCTTTTTTTTTTTTTTTTTTTTTACCCAAGGTGGTTTCCTCCTTTCACTTGAATAAATTGGTGTCGCTTCCAGTGTTGGGAGTCCGGGGCTAGCCTCTCGGACTGTAGACTGCATTGCTTGGACTTGAAGAGAGTTCTTCGTCAGTATCTAAAGGTTTTGGAAGCCTTTCATAAGTCTGAACATTTGTTTGTCTTGTTTGGCGGACCTCGGAGAGGAGAGGCAGCAGCAAAGGCTTAAATTTCCAGATAGATTCGGGAAGCGATTGCGTCTGTGTACATTTTACAGGGTCGTCAAGTACCAGTGGGCTTGCGGCCTCCCTCCCACTAGAGCACAGGCAACTTCCTGGGCGGAGCACAGTTGAGTGCCGCCGGTAGAGATTTGCAAGGCGGCCACTTGGTCATTCCTGCATACCTTCAGTAAACACTACCGCCTGGACGTCCAGGCGGCGAATGATGCCTGTTTCGGGTCAGCGGTCTTACGATCCAGGTGGTCAGGTCCCTCCCAATAAATACTGCTCTGGTACATCCCAATGGTGGAGGACTGAACTGGAGGACCGATAAGGAAAGAGAAATTAGACTTACCTGCTAATTGTAGTTCCTTGAGGAACTACAGTTCAGTCCTCATTCCTGCCCGGGGATGCTTTGTTCACAGGTCAGTGCGGTATGGAGGAGGATCAGGTTCATGGAAGGTAAGAACCTTTGGTTCTGTCAGTATCGCGAGGGGTCTGCTTCCCTGGTCTCCTTTGTCTTTCTTTCCTTCTTTCTATCTCCCTGACTTTCCTCCTGTTGGGTTTACGGAGGAAAGAGGCTGTTATCAGTGATAGTTGCACCTTTCATTAAGGGAAATTTGGTTGATTTAATGTTATGTTCCTTATCGTCACTCCAGTCCAGTCCCTTACTTCTAGGTTACGCAACCCTTCCAGCAGCTTGGAGGCTGAGCCCAACCTTTTTGGGGATGGAGCGGTATAAATACCACTGGGACCACCCCCCAACTCCAGTATTCTCAGCCTCCAAGCAGCTGGAGGGTTCCGTAAGCCTAGGGCTTACTGGAGTCTTTCCTTTATTTATATTTTATTTATATTTTATATTTCTTACTTAGATTACTTAGATTTTTCTCCTTTATTTCTCATTTCTTATTCGTTTATTTCTTCAGATTCACTGCCCCTTTAATTTCCTGCCTGCTCACTCGTCTCCCTCCCCCCCCCTCCCCCCGGATCGGCAAGGACATCGGAGTTGTGTTTCCCTCCTGCGGGCTGCAGGCTGCAGTGAAGAGTCCTGCCGGGCACGGATACCTCTGCGGCGTTATCGGCTGCCTCCTGCCCTCCCTCTCCCGAGCTGGTCCTACCTCGTGCCGAAGCCCTCCCGGTGGCTGAGCGCTTGAGGTGAAACCGCAGGCCCATTCCCGCCGCCAGACCGTCCCTGAGCAAGAGGACGTGGAGGCGAGCGCCGGTTCTCCCGCTTGGCCGCGGAGCAGCTTTTCAACGTCGGTCTTCTCAGGAGGGCCGTTCCTGCCTCAGAGCTGCATTCCGGTTTGGATTCCTCCGGCCCAGAGAGCGGCCTTGCGGTCCCCCGTCTAGGCTCCACGTGGCGAGGCCTACCACGTGTAGAGCCGGCGGGGTTGATTGCTGAGTCGGATAGTCCAGCCAGCCAAAAACAACATAATCGCAAGTACTCTGCCTAGCTTCAGTTTCTTAGCGTTTTCATTTTATTTTATTTTAATTACCCTTTTTAGCGATTGCATTGCCTAGTTCTTCCTTGTGCTGTGGTTTGAGCTAGTTACCTTATTTTAATTACTTTATTTTAATTATTTTAATTATTTAACTGCAATTTAATTCATTGATCTGGTTTAAGTTGCTTTTAGTTACTTGGCTTTCCTCCAGGGAGAAAATATTGCCTGGACTTGGGTGCTCATGGTGGGATTCCCCAGCACTAAGTCATGGCATACAAACCTCGCTGCCCTTCCTGCGGTACGCGCAGGGGCACCTCCGCAGAGGCAGGAATCTGCAGGAGCTGTGCAGCAGTGGCTGCCTCAGTGGAGCAGGAAATTAACTTGACCATGTCACAGACTTCTCATGAGTCAGGAGACCCCGTAGAAGGCGAAGGGGGATCCCAGTTTCCCCTCTCTACTCCCTCAGACCTGCCTCCTCCTTCTATTCCACCGTTGCCCCCCTCCTCTAGTGCTGGGGGGACAGGAGAATTTTTCTCTCCTGACTTCATCCTCCTACTTCACAAGGCCTACTGCCTACGTAAACAGGGCGTAGGGTCAGAAGAGGTTGCCCCTCCAGCGGACGACAAATTAGCAAGATCCCTCGGGGCAACCATTCCGGATTCTGGTATTCCCCCCAAGCGCCCACGTCTTAGTGGGGAGGAGCCTCTAGGGTCCCTATCTCAGGGTACCCCAGAGGAGGATGGCTCTCTAAAGGACTTGGACGAGGAAGAGGAGGAGCTTGAAGAGGGGGACATCCCGGAAGAAGATCAATCACGGATAGTGAGGGTTTTTCGTCGGGAGGAGCTCCCGGCATTAATTAATGAGTCCCTGAAGGTTCTCAATGTGACATCAGACATGCCAGCCCAGGAAGAGGCATTAGAGGATCCCTTAATTCAGGCCGTTAGGAGATCCCAAAGAGTGTTCCCGGTCCACAGAGTCGTGCGCCAGATGATCCAGGAAGAATGGGACCAACCAGAATCAAGCTTAAGAGGAGTCCGAGCCATGACTCGCCTCTACCCTCTTCCAGAGGCGGATAAAGAACTGCTGAAATCTCCCAGGGTGGATGCAGCAGTATCAGCAGTTACTAAGAAGACGACTATCCCAGTTGAGGGCAGCTCGGCCTTAAAAGATGCACAAGACAGGAAGTTAGACGTGCTCCTGAAACAAGCCTTTGATGTGAGCGCTCTCGCCTTGCAGGCCTCCGTGTCAGGAGCTTGGGTGGCTCGGGCCTGTTTAAGGTGGGCCCAACAGCTCCAGGCAGAGGGCTCAACGGGTGAAATACAGGCCAACTCGACTAGGGTGGAATCCGGTACAGCCTACTTGGCGGACAGTCAGTATGACCTCATCAGAAGCCTAGCCAAGAACATGGCCTCGGTGGTGGCGGCTAGGCGTTATCTTTGGCTACGGAATTGGGCAGCGGATCCTTCCTCGAAGGCACGCCTAAGTCGACTCCCCTTTAAAGGGAAACTGTTATTTGGGGAGGATTTAGAGAAGCTAGTTAAAGACCTGGGTGAGTCTAAAGGGGGCAGGCTCCCGGAAGATAGGCCAAAACAAGGGCGCCTCCTGGCTCCAACGCGTACCCAGCCAAGAGACTCGCGGAGGTTCCGCCCAGCCAGGCCAAATCCCTTTCCCAGGGGCCGTTTTCTCTCGAAGGGTCAAGGATACAGAGGGTTTCGTGGCGCAGGCCGAGGTTTTGGGGCTTCCTCCTCCTCCTCCTTGGGACCTAGAAAACAACAATGAGGTGACGGGGGTCCAGGAGGAAGGACGGCCGGTGGGCGGACGCCTAAGGCTGTTTCTTCACGCCTGGTCCCGAGTCACGTCCGACCAATGGGTCCTAGAGGTGATCAGAGAAGGCTATACTCTCGAATTTGCAAAACAAATACTGCCAGCATTTGTGCAGTCCCCCTGCGGTTCTTCTACAAAGAGGGCGGCGATAGAGGC
Organism: Ichthyophis bannanicus; assembly: GCA_033557465.1. Taxonomy (NCBI): domain Eukaryota; kingdom Metazoa; phylum Chordata; class Amphibia; order Gymnophiona; family Ichthyophiidae; genus Ichthyophis; species Ichthyophis bannanicus. The sequence goes on from CM066037.1 coordinate 452,383,373, forward strand.
AACTCTCGATCGACTAATAGCTTTAGGGGCCGTAGTTCCAGTACCACCAGACCAGTTCGGCACTGGTCGGTACTCAATTTACTTCGTAGTAACAAAAAAGGAAGGGTCCTTTCGACCGATCCTGGACCTAAAACAGGTCAACCGTTGCCTCAGAGTACCACATTTCCGGATGGAGACCCTATGTTCAGTCATAGCAGCCGTGAGGGGCGGGGAGTTCCTAACGTCCCTCGATTTGACGGAAGCCTACTTGCATATCCCGGTCAGGAAGGCACATCAACAATTCCTGAGATTCGCAGTGCCAAGAGGCCACTTTCAATTCCAGGCCCTACCCTTCGGCCTAGCCACGGCTCCCAGGACATTCACCAAGGTGATGGTGGTAGTAGCGGCCTTCCTCCGGAAGGAGGGAATATTAGTGCACCCTTACCTAGACGATTGGCTCATCAGGGCAAAGTCGGAAAAGGAAAGTCAGGCGGCGACGACCAGAGTGATCCAGGTTCTGGAGGAGTTGGGATGGGTCATCAACCGTACGAAGAGCAGGATGACTCCCTCCCAGGAACTCGAGTACCTCGGGGCAAGATTCGACACCTGCAAGGGCAGAGTATTCCTCTCTCACTCAAGGTCAAGGGAGCTAAGACTTCTAGTCACGCTGTTTCTAGGCAGACGAAATCCCACGGCGTGGCATTATCTTCAGGTTCTGGGAACTATGGCGGCGGCGATAGAAGTAGTGCCATGGGCCAGGGCCCACATGCGGCCGTTGCAGCGGGCACTATTACGTCGTTGGTCACCCCAGCATCAGCCTCTGTCAATGCAGTTACCCTGCGCTCCGAGGACCAAACAGGCCCTACACTGGTGGCGGTGCCCAAGGATTCTGGACCGCGGGATGCCTCTCGAACCGCATCAGTGGTTACTATTGACGACGGATGCCAGCCTGTCAGGCTGGGGAGCGCACTGCGAGGACCAGTTCGTCCAGGGTCTCTGGACACAGTTGGAAGCACAATGGCCCATTAACAGACTGGAGTTGCGGGCCGTCACCCTGGCACTCAAGGCCTTCAAGACGATAGTGCAAGGAAGAGCAATTCGCGTTCTCTCCGACAATGTCACCGCGGTGGCCTACATCAACCACCAGGGAGGCACCAGCAGTCCCGCATTGGAGAAGGAGGCGGACGCCCTTTTCCAGTGGGCCGAAGTCCGACTGCAAGCACTTTCCACCCAGCACGTAGCGGGCGAAGACAACGTCGCAGCCGATTTCCTCAGCAGGTACAGGATAGACCACGGAGAGTGGGAACTGGAACAGGAGACCTTCAACCAGATAGTGACCCGATGGGGTCTCCCAGTCATGGATCTCATGGCACGGTTCTCTTCAGCCAAGGTGGACAGGTTCTTCAGAAGGCGGAAGGAAAGAATGTCCGAGGGCTTAGATGCCCTGTCCCAAAAGTGGCCCTCGGAGGGCCTTCTCTATGTATTCCCCCCTTGGGTCTTGATCGGAAAGGTGCTCCAGCGGGTGGAGTCCCACCAAGGATTGATAATCCTCATAGCTCCGGATTGGCCCCGCCGCCCGTGGTATGCGGATCTGGTGAGGATGATCGCCGACCAACCTTGGCGGCTCCCTTGCAAAAGGGATCTGTTGAGGCAAGGCCCAGTACGGATGCCTCTCGTGGATCGATTCTCGCTTACGGCATGGCTATTGAAAGGGCGAGGCTCCAAAGACGAGGCTACTCAAGCGCAGTAATCTCGACGCTGTTGAATGCTAAGAAGCGCTCGACCTGTCTATCTTATGTAAGGGTTTGGCGCATCTTCGAAGCCTGGTGTGCGGAGCACCGTCGGAAACCTCTCTCGGCCTCAGTCCCGGAGGTTCTGGAATTCTTGCAAGCAGGGTTTGACAAGGGGCTGTCGCACAGCTCCTTACGGGTCCAGCTGGCGGCGATCGCCTGCTATAGGGGCAAGGTCCGCGGCAAACCCCTAGGGGCGCACCCGGACGTCTCCAGGTTCCTAAGGGCGGTGAGACGACTGCGTCCTCAGCGGAGGTCGGTCATCCCCCCCTGGGATCTCAACCTAGTGCTAAATGCCTTGATCGGGGAACCCTTTGAGCCAGTAAAGAAGGCTTCCCTAAAGGATCTAACCCTAAAGGCAGTTTTTCTGGTCGCCATCTGCTCGGCCAGGAGGGTCTCGGAATTACAGGCGCTGTCTTCTCAGCCCCCCTTTCTCTCCTTCCTCGGAGACAAAGTGGTTCTGCGCACGGTCCCTTCGTTCTTGCCCAAAGTTATCTCTCCCTTTCATGTGAACCAGACAGTTACCCTTCCGGCCTTCTCGGCCGAGGGGCACGAAGGTAGGGATAGCAAACTTCGTCTCCTAGACGTCCAGAGGATTCTGAAGCGATAGCTCTCTCGCACAGCGCCCTTCCGAAAGTCCGACCGTCTATTTATTCAGTTCGGGGGTCCGCACAAAGGGGAGGCAGCGGCCAAAGCCTCTATCTCCAGGTGGATCAGAGAGGCGATTGCCTCCGCCTACATCCTGAAAGGGAAACAAGTTCCTGCGGGTCTGCGGGCTCACTCCACCCGGGCCCAGGCCACCTCTTGGGCAGAATTCAGCCTTGTTCCCCCGCTGGATATTTGTAGGGCAGCGACATGGACTTTGCTGCATACCTTTACCAAACACTACAGACTGGACGTACAGAGTTCAGCGGACGCTCGCTTTGGTTTAGCGGTTCTTCAGTCCGGTCTGCCGGAACCCACCCAAGATTGAACTGCTCTGGTACATCCCAGAAGTAAGGGACACGACTGGAGTGACGATAAGGAAATGATAATTAGATCTTACCTGCTAATTACTGTTCCTGAAGGAACGACAGTCCAGTCCCTGATCCCACCCGGTTCCGGCGAACTTTAAGGCCTATTGTTCATGGAAGAGCATCGGACCGAACGTAGGCCCGGTTCGGCAAGAGGAAGGGCAGGAGAAAGCCGGTTCGAGCAGACTCGGCTACCCCCCCCCCCCTTCCTCTTCTCCTTCCCTTATTCCATCCAAAAAAAAAAAAAAAAACCAAGTTGGAGTATTAGTTCCTTGAGGTATTATGTTAGGTTCGTTATGGTTGGAAGTTAGTTATGTCTGCTTTTTCATTCGAATACTGCAGTTGGGGGGTGGTCCCAGTGGTATTTATACCGCTCCATCCCCAAAAAGGTTGGGCTCAGCCTCCAAGCTGCTGGAAGGGTTGCGTAACCCAGAAGTAAGGGACTGGACTGTCGTCCCTTCAGGAACAGTAATTAGCAGGTAAGATCTAATTATCATTTAAAAGTTGGAGTTAATGCTTTAGCTACTTATTTGTTGCTCCTTTGAGTCTGCTTTGTTGTTAGGACACTGGGGCTGATGGGAGAAGTCAGCAGGATACATCCAGTGAGGTCATTTGACATGCCCAGTCTCCATGCTGCAGGAGGACGTACACTACCCAGTGGTGGAGGACTGAACTGGAGCTCCTCAAGGAACTACAATTGGCAGGTAAGTCTAATTTCTCTTTTTTCCTTATGTTTGCTAGACTTCTCTCCAGGAACAAGCAGGAATGTAGTCATCACATATGGGTATCGTCTGTACCAACAGAGCCTGCGCGGGAACGCTCCCCAGCGTCCAATTAGGAAGCTTTTCGGAGCATCCCACAGTGCCTGCGTGCTGCCTTCCCACCTTTCCCAACTGCCTCTCTCCAGTTCTTCGTTTTCCACAAAGCCAGCAGGTCGTGTTCCTGTCACTGCAGAAAAAGTTTCTTCTTTTTTGTGGTTGCATCTGCCTTCCTCGACGTTTTACCGGTACCGCCGGTTTTTCTTTCTTTCATTCTTTTCTTTAAAAAAAAATAAAAAAAAATTTTTAGTACTTTTTCCTTTTCTTTTCAGGTGCACGTGCCATTTTGGGCCTTAGGCTCAGGATTTTTCCATAATGGAGAAACCCTCCTCGGGTTTTAAAAAGTGCACCAAGTGTGGCGGTACCATCTCCGTCACCGACACCCATGAGTGGTGTCGGTGGCGGTACCATCTCCGTCACCGACACCCATGAGTGGTGTCTGAAATATTTAGGTCCTAACCATTCCATCTCGGAATGTATGGCCTGTGCCATGATGTCCAAGAGAGGTCGACAGAACCGAGCTGCCAAGCTCAGTACCCTGTTTCCCTCTGATGCAGCTTCAGTGGCATCGACGTCTTCCAGGGCTTCGTCTTCCTCCCGTGGATCTCAGGTAACTAAACGCAAGTCTAGCCGGTCCTCAAAGGGTAGATCTCCTTCTAAGCATCAAGATGCCTCTGGTGTTGCCCTTGAGGATTCTGCACCGGCAAAATTGCCCCGGTGGGAGGCTTCGGCTTCCAAAGCATTATTGGGGCTCCAGGATGTTCTTGAGGCCTCGACCTCGGCAGAACTACTGGTGCCATGCTCTGGGGTACCGGCGATTTTTCTCCGTTACCGACATCCAGGCATCGGCAGCGTCGATAGACCAGAGAGTCCTGGCTATTGAGCGCAGTCTGGCAGCTCTCCTTGCGGCATCGACGCCCTCGGAACCGCGACAGACAATCCAACCGGCACCGGTACTGATAGCATCGACATCGGTGTCTGCATTGCCAGTACCCAGTCATCCGATGCCTTCCGGTACCAATACTCTGGTACCGATTACTCCTGGTACCAACTTCGGTCGGTACGGGTATCGGGCTCTTCAAGAGCATCCGGACAAGACAGTACTTCGAGTCCTCAGAAGAATCTGAGGATTCTGACAGTTCTGTCGATGCAGGAATGCTTCTCCCAGAGGAGCCCTCCTCCCCTAAGGGTAGGATGTCTCCTCCAGAGGATATTTCCTTTCAGGATTTTAAGGAGTTGGAAATTTTACAATATCCCCAAACTCCTAAGGAGGCAGCTACCTTGCCCATTCATGAGATTTTGCATGATCTCATGTTAAGAATGTGGGAGACACCTCTTACCACCTCTCCTCATTCTCATAGACTGGATACTCTGTATCGAGTCCCTCCTTGTCCTGGTTTCCAAAAAACTCAGCTTCCTCACCACTCTATTTAGTGGAATCAGCTATGACAGAAGGATCAAGAGTGCAAAGAGGGCATGCCTCTAATCCTCCAGGACGTGAGTGCAGAACTCTGGATGCTTTTGGACGTCGTGTCTTCCAAGCTTCCATGCTTTCTGCCAGGATCAGTTCCTATAGTCTATACATGGGCATGTTCCTGAAGGAGGTCACAGGTGATTTAGAGGCTTTGAGTCCTATTCTTCCTGAGGATAGACAGGATTTTCTCACATTGGTTAAACATGCCCAAGATGTTTCTAAATTTGTCAACCGTGCAGCTTTTGACTGCTTTGAGTGCATAAGCAGAACCTCTGCCTTTGCCATAGGTGCACATAGAATTGCTTGGCTCCAGGCATCTGATCTGGAGCTCTGGGTACAAGACAAATTGGGAAATATCCCTTGTACTGGTGAGAACCTGTTTGGTAGAGATTGGCAGGAAAAGGCCAATGAGTTGGATGCTGACAACTCCACCTTGGATAGATTATCCAAGTCCACAGCTGATCCTGCTAGAAAGAAATTTTTCAAGAAACCATTCTTTTCTAAGAAGAAAAGATATTATCCTGCTTATGCTCAGCAGGGACGTTGTGCAGGTCAGCTTGTCAGGAAAGGTCAGCAACCACCCAAACAGAAGAAAGCAGACTGCTAAGCCTCAGCCGTCCCAGCAGTCTCAGCCGTCCCAGCCGTCCCAGCAGTCTCAGCCTCCACAAGGCCTTTGACTTTCAGCTAGAGAACTTAACCTTCCTGGAATGGTGGAAGGCTCTGATCCCACTAGAGCCAGGAAGGCTATGTCACTTTGCCCCCAGATGGGGGCAGATAACAGCAGAGCATTGGACACACTCCATCATAAAGGAGGGGTACAAGCTTCATTTTTCGAGCATGTCCCCTCCCATAATAATAAGGCAGTTCAATTCTCCGACCTCTCTCATCAACCTGTTAGGTCAGGAGGTCACTATGCTTCTTGCCCAAGGGGCAATAGAAGAAGTACCCATCCATCAGCAGGGTACAGGGTTTTACTCCCCCTATTTCCTTATCCCAAAGAAAACGGGGGGATACAGACCTATCTTGGACCTCGGAGAATTGAACAAATTCCTTGTCAAAGAGAAATTCAAGATGATTTCTCTCGGAACTCTGCTGCCATACCTTCAGAGTCAGGATTGGCTTTGTTCTCTAGATCTCAAGGAGCGTACACCCATGTTCTCATCCATCCAACTCACAGAAGGTTCCTTCGGTTCCTTTTTCAAGGAAAGCACTACCAATGCAGGGTGCTTCCTTTTGGCCTGGCCTCAGCACCAAGGGTGTTCACGAAATGCATGGCTGTAGTAGCAGCATTTCTCTGCACTCTAGGGATATTCGTCTTTCCCTACTTAGACGACTGGCTCATTCGAGCCCCAACAGAGTCGGAGGCCAGGACTTCTCTATCCTGCACAATGTGTATCCTTCAGTATTTGGGTCTGGTAATAAACATCTCAAAATCCAGTCTAACTCCCACTCAGTCTTTAGAGTTCATAGGAGCTTTGCTGGATACCAGAAAGGCAAGGGCCTATCTCCCCCAGGCCCGCTGCCTTCGCATGGTGCAGTTAGCTTCTCAAGCAGTGCTAAAACCTCATCTCACTGCCCGAGAAATGCTACAACTACTAGGCCACATGGCATCTACTGTGCATGTGGTTCCCTATGCTCGCCTTCATATGAGGGCAGCCCAGTGGACTTTATCCACTCAATGGACCCAGGCATCAGGATGCCTGTCAGACAAAATAGCAAACACAAGTCGCCTTATTTTGTCCCTCCAGTGGTGGACGTCCACTGAAAACCTGTTGCTGGGGTCCCCTTTTCAACAGCCCTTGCCCCTAGCAACTCTCACAACAGATGCTTCTCCGATGGGTTGGGGAGCTCATCTGCAAGATCTCTCCACCCAAGGCACCTGGTCTCCACAGGAGACTCATCTACATATCAATCTCTTGGACCTCAGAGCAATGTTCCTTGCTCTTCGAGTGTTCCACACCCTGCTCAGCTACAAGACAGTCCTCATTCATACAGACAATCAAGTAGCCATGTTCTATGTGAACAAGCAGGGGGGAACAGGCTCTCTGTCGCTTTGCAACGAAGCTTTGCGACTATGGGCCCTCACCAGAGAGCATCAGATTCATCTCTTGGCAGTGTATCTTCCAGGCATACAAAACTCTTGGGCAGACAGACTCAGTCGAGTTCTGCTTCCACACGAGTGGTCTCTGCATGCAGACCAGGTGGCCAAGATTTTTCAAATTTGGGGAACCCCGGACATAGACCTGTTTGCAAGTCCGTGGAATGCCAAACTTCCCTGGTTCTGTTCCAGAATTCCAGCTCAGGGGGCTCAGGCCAGGGATGCTTTCCTCCTTTACTGGGGTCAAGACTTCCTGTATGCCTTTCCACCCATTTCCCTAATTCCCAAAACCCTGCTGCTCAAGCTTCAGAGAGACAGAGGCCATATGATTCTCATAGCTCCACATTGGCCACGGCAAGTGTGGTACCCTCTGCTTCTACATCTCTCTCAAGCTCCCTCCCTGGAGTTAGGGTCTGCTCCAGATCTCCTATCCCAGGAGGACCGAATGTTATGGCATCCCAATCCCCAGTCTCTGCGTCTCAGGGCTTGGTTGCTGAAGGCCTAGATCTCCATGATCTTAATATCCCTCAGCAAGTAAAAGATATTCTTTTTGCTTCCAAGAAACCTTCCACGAGACGCTCTTATGCTTTCAAGTGGAAAAGGTTTACCATATGGTGTTCACAAAGGGGTCTTAACCCCCTTGCGATACTTCTGGAATCATTGCTGGAATATCTCCTTCATTTATCCAGTGCAGGTCTTAAGACTAACTCAGTAAGAGTCCATTTGAGTGCTATTGCAGCTTCCTTTAAGCCTCTAAATGGACAGCCTATTTCCTCTCATCCTCTTATAGCAAGATTTGAGAGGCCTTCTTCTAAGCCTCCCATTAAGCAACCACTGGTGGCATGGGACTTTAAACCTGGTTCTTGGGCAGCTCACGAATCCACATTTTGAACCCTTAGCTACTACCTCCTTGAAATTCCTTTCTTGGAAGATTATCTTTCTCATTGCAATCACATCAGCACGTCGCATTAGTGAGTTGCAAGCGCTAGTAGCTGATCCACCTTATACAAGGTTCCATCATGACAAGGTAGTCCTTAGGACTCATCCACACTTTATGCCAAAGGTGGTCTCGCCTTTTCATCTAAATCAAGCGGTCTACCTACCTGTGTTTTTTCCAAGGCCTTATGCATCAAATACAGAAAGGAATCTTCATACCTTGGACTGTAAAACAGCTTTAGCCTTTTACTTACAAAGAACACAGCAACGTAGAAAGTCCTCTTAACTCTTTGTTGCTTTTGATCCTTCTCATTTGGGACTTCCAGTCTCCAAGAGAACACTATCCAACTGGATTGCTCAGTGTATATCCTTTGCTTATCAGAGTAAGAATCTTCCTCTGGAGGGCCATGTCACAGCTCACAATGTGAGAGCCATGGCAGCTTCAATGGCTCATCTGCACTCTGTGTCTATCGATGACATCTGTCGAGCAGCCACTTGGGCCTCGGTTCATACCTTCACAGCCCATTACTGCTTGGACAAGGACTCCCGCCGGGATGCCTTGTTTGGTCAGGCTGTTCAACACCTGTTCCATACCTAATCCATACCTAATCAACTCCTACCCACCATCCCTGGTAGGATGCAGAGATCCATGGGGGAAGTGGAGCCCTTCTCAGGGGCACACAACCTCTGGGGTCTCTCCCTGGCATCTAAAGCTAGGGAGTCCCCATATGTGATGACTACATTCCTGCTTGTTCCTGGAGATAGCATAGTTACTCACCTGTAACGGGTGATCTCCGGGAACAGCAGGAATTTAGTCCTTACAACCCACCCACCTCCCCTAGGAGTTGTATCTCTTTATCTCTTTCCCTTTCCCTCTTTCTCTCTTTGTCTCAGCTTTAAAACTCAACTGGAGAGAGGGAGTTGGGAAAGGCGGGAAGGCAGCATGCAGGCACTGTGGGATGCTCCCAAAAGCTTCCTAATTGGATGCTGGGGAGCGTTCCCGCGCAGGCTCAGTCTGTACCGATGATACCCATATGTGAGGACTAAATTCCTGCTGTTCCCGGAGATCACCTGTTACAGGTGAGTAACTATGCTATATGGAAGAAAACAAACATTTGTAACTTCCTTATTAAATACCAATGAAACAAATTCATAAAGGAGCTAGGAAACCTATTGACTCTAGAGAGTATATGATGTTGCAGTTTTGAAGTCCATGCACTGCCTAATTCATGAGATTCCTGAGCCTTGGCAGTGAGGCACTCCTGAAAGTAGTTTTCCCACATAATGCTTCTGTGCTGTGTTTTAACAGGCTGGGGTTGTATGTTCCTGGTCTGTCCCCATTTTGTTGTTCAGTTTTTTGCGGTTGGGGCACAGTAGTTAAGCTTTTAACCAGTTTTTTTCATGTTACACTTGCTCATAAGGATGTAACAGGTCCACTGTTGGTGGTAATTCAAGCATCTGAGCGAAGAAAAAAAAAAGCTGATACTGCAGTAAGTTGCTTTTGTTTCCTTTCTGAGAATCTATCAGCAGCATCCATCTGTGGTTTCCCTGACTTGCAGGCTTACTATTTGCATGGTGCTAGGCATAGTGCTTCTGCAACACAGCTTGGAGGCTTCACATGCCCCAGACTGTACTTTGGTTTTGTCAAATTTGCTTGCATTATCTGTGCTGACAGGCATCTGTAAAACTTTCTTGATTTAAATGTATTTATCATGTGTTCAATCCATTCTGTCAAACGTTTCATGTGTGAAAAAGGTGGTATTGCATTCTCTGTAAGCTTTGTGGTTTTAATGGCAATTTTTGCTTATGCGTGCTGTCAGGGCCAGCTCAACCCCTAGGCAACTAGGTGGTCGCCTAAGGCAGCAATCTCTGGAGGGCAGCAAAAGCAAGCCATTCAAAGCTAAATAGATTGACAGTCATTGGGGATATAAAGCTTTGAGGTTTGCCTAGAGCACCAACACTTTGAACCAACTCTAGGATCGGCTCTGTGTGCTGTGTTTTAAATACAGTTGGCAAAAAGAAAATTCCATAAATTAGTTATGGTCAACATTGGCACCCTTGCAATTCAACCCGTTAATGTCCAATATCTCAAAAAAAAAAGTGTCAATGAAATGGCTTTGAATTATATATGCACACACATTTGATACAAAAGAATCAAATAACACACGACCAATTAAAGGAAAAAGTATGAAAACTGGCACATTGTTGAATAATCATGGCCTAGCAATAAAGCATACTCACTCCCTATATAGTTCATAAGCATGACATTACAATTCCACTTATCCACAGCTGAAAGCAAAAACTAAAAAGTAGTGGAGAAACCTTCAGATTATCTCTTAGGGACTTATATAGAAGATCAACCACCTCTATTTATAGGTTCCTGCTTTTTTCTTTCATCTGTCTCATCCACTAACAACCACTACACAAAATTTCAGAAGTGCAACATTGTATCACAATACAGTAGTGTCAAAAGGATATTAATACATTTCAAAGCATCAAAACTCCATAAAATACAATCAAAAGTACTTAGATTGGAAAATATGTTGCCAAATAAACCTGACATGGCAGTGTAATTTGTGCTTAAAGTCTTGCTTCAGGGGAAGATTTCTAATAGCAACCAACTAGTACCAAACCCAGAACAAAACAGCTGTTGTGTAGAGAATCGGAAGGCATGTCAGAATAAAAAAGGAACACCCAGGAACACCACCACAACCATAATTAAGCTAATCAAGTTAGCTCGGAGATCTACTTGGTCTCATAATTATGGCCAAGAGGTTTCAAAGATTCTAATCAAATTCCATTGCTGCTTAATATAATTAAGTAGTGAATCACCGCCTCGTCAATCAGTAGAAACCTGACCTCCAAGAAAATTGATTTGCAACATGATTATACTCAGCAAAATGAGAAGCCGGGAGCCCAAAGGTTGCCAGTGGTGGTTCTGCTGAAATTCTCATTCAAACGCTTACGTATAGGTTGAATAGTCTGTCCTACACAAATTTTGGGACAATGACATAATTTCCAGGGCATCCCTCCAGTGCAGTCCAGACAAAATGGGTATATGCTCTCCAACAGGTGGAGACTAAGGAACACTTTCTCAGTTCAAGTATTAGCTGCCTGTGCCCACTGGACTGAGCCAGTATTCTTCAGTCTCCAAGCAGGTGGCGTGCATAGCCTGTGGACTGTAGAGCATTGCTGTTGGGCTTTGGGCCTAGTTGAAATCCAGGGCTGCAGAACCCAGATGACCCCATGGGTCCCATAACATTTTGAGAAATACAAGAAGTTGAATAGCGAGCCCGATAAGTATAATGAGTAAGAGGATGAGACGGGGGATGGGGCAGTTCCTCAAAATGGTTGAGTTTTGCACATAAAATACACACAATATGCTCTTAATCCAAGGAATAACTCAAAACACCACTAATATCAATATTTCAAAAGTAACCTTACAAAGTTTCCAAGGCAAAGTGACCTCAGGATGGCTGAAACCCTATGTTTAGTGAATTACTCACTATAGGGAATAGCTGACGCTCGCATCATAGGTCAAATAGCCACCAGTCTCACCAAAACTCAATGCTTACTATTAATTTCAAAACCACATCATTACTACTGGGAACACCGCACACTACAACATCTGCCGCATACATACATCATCCACATTCACGACATACAAACCATACAAACGTTTTGCACATACCATGACAATCGTAAACCTCGCTTCTAAACCCCAGGGTATGTGGAGCATGATCTCTGTGTCAAATTTACTACTAATGCTCGGGTAGTCCTTGCATCATGCCAAAGAGAGCCTCCCTCAGGTGTTCGTAAGATGTTATGTATATGGGTAATTTATGAAGGTGTGCTTGGAAAGTCCCCCTAATTAGGCCTGTGGCACCTAACACAATGGGAAATAACTCTGTATCTTTCTGCCACATATTCTTGGTTTCAGACTTGAATAATTTCTGGGTACTTGAATAATTTCTCCCTCTGAACATGATTCTCCGAGTAGTCGCTTGGGACTGGCACCTCTGTAATCAATGCCGTTCCGGTGGGGCCCTTCTATTGTGTTTTCACTCTACTGACAATTATCATAGGCAGAATGGGTCTCTTCAGCAGGAAATATTAACTCACCTTTTGAGGGACGAGTGGCCTAATGGTTGAGGCAAGTTGCATCAGGCCAGAGGGCTGGGGGTTTGAATTCCACTGGAGGACAGCAGTCTTGGGTTTCTAGGACTGGGGTTTCTAGTCCCACAGGCGCTCCTGGTGGCCTTGGGTGAGCCACTTAACCCTCCGTTGCCTGAAGTACAAAAAAATGTAAATTGTGAACACATCTGGGACAAGGGAAATATATACCGTACCTGAATCTACACCCAGCAATATATAAGCATTGCTAAATAAATAAATAGTGCAATTTTTGCCTCGTCTGTAGGTAAAATATAGAGGTGGTTCTTTTAGATTTTCTTATTAAAGTGGCTGGTTTTCAGATATAGTTATTGCAGTGTAGCTATTCTTACCTTGACAGCATTCCTTATCCCTCCAGTTCATTCCTGATTTCCAGCAGCTTGGAGACTGAGCATGTCATCTGCTGATGACATAAGTGTACTTAGGCAGCTGGCACCACTTACTAGCCCTAGTAAGCTCAGTCTCCAAGCAGCTGGAGAGGTGTGATCCCAGAGTTCTGGACTCATTGTAGGAACAACTAAGGAGCGTTTTCTTTTCTTTTATTCCCTTTGGCTTTATTTTGCTGGTTCTGCTGTTCCTGGATTGCTGCTTCCTTCAGCCATGGCTTGAAGCTGAGTTTTTGTTCACCATACAAATAAAACTTTAACCCCCCCCCCCCAAAAAAAAAAAAACACCTCTGGAGCAGCAATTAGGGCAGGGGCGTGCTCTCCTCTGAGGTAAGAGGAGGCTGCCCAGGCAATCGGAACACTTTCAGCAACTCCAGAACCTGTAATCATGTGAGGAGCCGCTAGTGAGGCTGTCGCTGAAAGTGTTCACTTTGCTGCTCCTGATCAGTGCTTTTGCCTCTGCACTGAAGCTGGTGAGTAGGGCGGGCGGGGACAGACTGCATGATGCTCTTCCAGTAGAGAAATCACATTCTGGGGAATGTATCTCGCTGGGGTTTTTACTTTTAGTTTTTGCAGTTCAGGCTGCTCACCTGTAACCACATGTAGCTCTGCCAATTCATTCAGTAGCGCGGGAAGCCACATCATTCAGGCAAAGTCCAAGGAGGAGAGTGAATGGGCCACAGCGAGGGTCGCCAGTCTTGGCTGTGTCATCAATTTGGCTGAGAGCCAGCTTCTGCTCTCTCAGGACCTAGTGTACCTGGGGGCATGGTTCAAGATGCACAGCGGCAGGGGGTCTCTGCTGTCGGAGAGGATGCTCTCCCTATGGAGTCAAGTGCAGCAATTCCTCCGCATGCAGAGCCCGACAGCCTGGCATTATCTTCAGGTGTTAGGGATCATGGCAGCAACAATCGAGTTGGTACCTTGGGCTTGGGCCCGTATGAGACCACTGCAGAGAGTACTGTTGCGCAGATGGTTGCCCCAACTACATCTTCTGATTCAACTGCTACCTTGCTTGAAAATCACCAAGAGGTGTCTCTGGTGGCTGTATCCTGAGAAACTGGCAATTGGGATGCCTCTGGATCCACCACAATGGTTCTTCTGACAACGGATGCCAGTCTTTCCAGCTGGGGAGCTCATTGCGAGGGCCGCATTGAACAGGGCTGTTGGGCTCCTGAAGGAGGGTAGCTGGTCCATCAACTGCCTGGAGATGTGAGCAGTCTTCCTAGCTATGCTAGAATTTCGGCCCTTCCTGCAGGGGAAGGCAGTGGTCTCAGATGACGCCACCACTGTAGCATATATCAATCGGCAGAGGGGCACAGGCAGCATGTGATTGGAAAGTGAGGCCGGGTCACTGCTGGACTGGGCGGAACGCAATCTGCATTCAATCTCTGTGGTGCTTGTCATGGGAACTGAGAATGTAATGGCCAACTACCTCAGTCGAGTTCACCTGGATCTCGGGGAATAGTCATTCAGCGACATTGTGTTCTCCCAGATAGTTTTTTTTTTTCGTAGATCTGATGGTGACCTTTGCATCCGTCAAGGTGTCCCGTTTCTTCAGCAGGAGGAGTGAGAATGTTGGAGGGTCTGGATGCCCTAGTTCAGCCTTGGCCCATGGAGGGACTCCTTTTATGTATTTTCTCCATGGGCGCTCATCGGTTGCATAGTCCAGCGAATCAAGGCACACCATGGTGTGGTCATCCTGGTTACCCCCAATTGCTGAGGGGGCTGTAGTACGCGGACTTGGTCCACCTCAGGGTGGATTGCTTGTGAAGATTGCCTCTCCGGCCTGATGTGTTGTCCCAAGGACTGGCTCTAATGCCTCGGGTGGATCGATTCTTGCTTATTGCATGGTTATTTGGCTTCTGTGATTTCAACCTTGTTGAAAGCCCGTAAACTGTCCACCTCATTGTCATATATCAGTGTGTGGTGAAAATTCAAGTCCTGGTGTGCGGAACATTTGTGCTGGCCTCTGTTGGTGTCCGTGCTCAAAGTGCTGGCTTTCCTTCAAACTAGGCTGGAGAAAGGACTGGCCTGCAGTTCTTTGTGGGTTCAGGTGGCAGCGATAACTAACTAGCGATAACTCGGGGTAGAGTCCAGGGAGCATTCTTAGGGTCTTAACTGGACATTGTTAGTTTCCTGTGAGTGGTAAAGCAGGTGCGTACCCAGCTGCAATCTGTAGTACTTCCTTGGGATCTCAATTTAGTACTATCGGTACTGATGGAAGCACCTTTTGAGCCACTGGGAACGTGCTCTCTGAAGGACCAGATGCTAAAAACAGTTTTTTCTAGTGGCTATCTTCTCTGCCCAGTAGATTTTGGAGCTCCAAGCTCTCATGTTTGGGAACCTTTTCTGGCCATCTCAAGGGAGAAAGTGGTGCTGCGACTGGTCCCTTTTGTATTTGCCTAAGGTGCTCTGTTTTTCATTTAAACCAGCTGGGCATACTGGCAGTGTTTTATGGGACAGAGGCAGAAGGGTCAGACTTGCTGCTACACCGCCTCGACATGCGTAGAGCAACAGTTCCTGAAAAGAACAGCACCCTTTTGGAAATCAGACCACTTGTTCCTCCTTTGGGGGGCTGTGTAAGGGGGAAGCAGCCTCTAAGGCCTCCATATCTAGATGGATCAAGGAAGCCATTGCATCGGCTTATATTTTGCATCAATGGGTGGTGCCCATGGGGCGGCCTTGGTAGTATGCATTGTCTAGAGGGGCTTGGGAGCTCGACAGGAGAGCTGTGCTCTGCTTGCTTTTTAAATTTTTTTAAAAAAGAAAGCAGATACTTTTTACATCTTTTTGGTCCTTGGACAGCTTCAGTTGGCAGTAGTGGTAGTGTTGGAGGGCTCGTGCCTTGTGTGCTCATAGACGATTGATGGGCAAGCTCCTTCTTATCCTTTTGAGAGAGGATCCCTTGAGAGGGTTTCGAGTTCTGGTTCTATTGGTTTTGGGGTTAATACTTGCTAATACCGTTTTGAAATTCTTCTTATTTTGTTGCTCCTGTGAGTCTGTTTTGTCAATAGGTTACTGGGGCTGGTAGGTGATGCTAGCTGCCTAAGTACACTGATGTCGTCAGACGATAACATGCTCAGTCTCCAAGCTGCTGGTGAGGACTGACAACCCAGAGTTTGGGACTGGACTGGAGCTACTCCAGGAAAGCCAATTAGTAGGTAAGGTCTAATTTCACCACCTTGTCATGATGAACACTTTGTCATGATGATTGGTTTGTATTCTTCCCTTCTCTGGTATGGCTCCTCAAATAGTGCAGCTTATCATTGGTGAACCCTGAAGGTTTATGACATGTTTGCTGAACAACCCCAGTGATTTCCCTACAGACGAGGCAAAAAATATTGCTAACTATTTAGAAGGTGGGCTAATGTTTTCTACTGAAGAGACCCATTTTGCCTCTGGTAATTACCGGTGGTGTGAAAGCACAATAGAAGGGCCCACCAGAATGGCATTGATTATAGAGGTGTCGGTTCCAAGCAACTACTCCTGTGAATCGCGTTGAGAGGGAGAAAATATTCAAGTACCCAGAAATGCAGTCGGAGACCAAGAAAATTTGGCAGAAAGATACTGAGTTACAGTATTTCCTATTGTGTTGGGTGCCACAAGAGGAATTTCCAAGCACACCTTCATAAATTACCCATACACAGAACATCTTACGAATTCCAGAGGGGAGGCTCTTTGGCACAATACAAGTACTACGCCAAGCATTAGTAGTAAATTTGAGAGACCGAGATCATACTCCACATACAGTACTCTAGTTTAGAAATGAGGATCATGACTGTTACGTTATGCGGAAAACTCACCCATTTGGAGAAACTGCCTAGTCTCCTATCTCATCCTCTTACTCATTATACTTATTGGGCTCGCTGTTCTCACCTTGTATTATTCAAAATGTTTGTTAGCATTTGTCCTTGTCGCAAACTTTATGTAGAGTGGGGACTATTCAACCTATATGTAAGCGTTTGAATGAGCGCAACCTTTTGCCCCTCCTGGCTTCTCATTTTGTTGAATATAATCATGTTGCAAATCAATTTTCTTTGAGGTCAGGTTTCTACTGATGGTGAGGGATATTCACTGTGTAGACTTAATTATATTGAACAGCAGTAGATTTTTTGATTAGAATCTTCGGCCTTCATGAGATTGAGTGGATGTCTTTGAGCTAATCTGATTAGCTAAATTGTGGTTGAAGTGGTGTTTCTGGGTGCTCCTTTTTTATTCTGACGTCCCTTCCATTTCTCTACAACAGCTGTTTTTTTTTCTGGGTTGAGTACTAGTTGATTGCAGGTAGAAATCTTCCCCTGAAGTAAGGCTTTGTTAAAGCCTGAAAAATGTCGTGTTGGGTTTATTTGGCAATATATTTTCCAATTTAAGTACTTTTGATTTCCATTTTATGGAGTTTGATGCTTTGAAATGTATTATTAGTATCTTTTTGTTACTATTGTGATACAGTGTTGCACTTTTGCTACTTTGTGTAGTGGTTGTTGGAGGATGAGGCCGATGAATGAAAAAGCTGAGACCTACAAACAGTTTTTTCTTCTTTTTAAACCCCTACGTCATGGGTGGGCAATTCCGGCCCTCGTGCACCACAATCCAGCCTGGTTTTCATGATGTCCCTAATATTCATGGACTATTTCCATACAATGGAAGGCAGTGGATGCAAACAGATCTCATGAATATTCATTAGGGACATCATGAAAACCAGGCTGGATTGTGGTGCACGAGGGCCGGAATTGCCCACCCCTGCCCTAAGTGATATCTGAAGGTTTTTCTGTTTTTAGTTTTTTGGCTTTCAGCTGTGGATAAGTGGAAATGTAATGTTTATGAACTGTATAGGGAGTGTTTCGTTGATATTTTGTGCCTTACTCCTCCTTTTTGATTGATCTTGTCAGGACATGATTATTGGCCCCGTTATAAACAATTCAAATGAGTTTGAACATAAGAACCACATTCCCATCACAGTAAAATTAGACGCACCTGTGATCAATTCTCTACTCACATGACTTGAATTAACCAATGAATGATGGCTCTAATATTTAAGATGGCTACATTCACTCACTGTTCAGTTTTCACAGTGGTGAAGATGAGAGCTGCCTGAGTCTGTCAGAAAAGCCATTATCACTAAACATCAAACTTCAAAGAGGTACAAGGCCATCTCTGAAGACCTTGGGATTCCTGTGTATACAGTTCACAATATTAAGATATTTTCTGCTCATGGAACCGTCAAGAACCTCCCAGGATGTGGTGGGAAAATTAATCCACGAAGTCTTTGAAGGTTAGTGCGAACTGTTGGAAAAACTCCACGTACATCCAAAGAGCTTAACCGACTGACCTGAAGCAATCTGGAATGGTGGTATCAACCTGCACCATATGCTGTGTACTAAACAAAGGACATGGGTGAAGGCCAAGGAGGACCCCACTACTCAAAGACAGATATAAAAAGGCACCCCTGATCTTTGCCCAGCCCACCTTGAGAAAACCACAGTCTTTCTGGGAAAATGTTCTGTGGACAGATGAAACCAAACTTGAGTTCTATGATGATACAGACCAGCGATACATTTATAGGCTAAGAAGTGAAACTTATAAAGAGACACCCTTCCTACTGTTAAATATGGTAGAGGTTCCATAATGATATGGGGCTGTTTTGCTGCCTCAGGAATTGGAGGCCTGGAATGTATTAAATGAATCATGAAGTCATATTAAAGGTATTTTGGAACAAAATCCGCTACCTAGTTTCAGAAAGCTAGGTCTGGGTCTAAGGTCATGGGTCCTCCCAGCAGGACAATGATCCAAAACATACATCCAAAAGTACAAAGGAATTGTTAAAAACGAACTATTTTAAAGTAGCCAGCAGTGAATCCTGATCTCGGTCCAATCGAGGACCTTTGGAAAGAGCTGAAATCTGCCATTGATAAAAGGAATCCTGGAAATATTCATGATCTGGAACAAATTGCAGTTGAAAAGTGGGAGAAGATGACTTCCGGTGACGTCACAGAGCGGATGGCCGCGAGGTAACCGAGCTCCGTCTGATTCCTGACTAACGGTGACCATGAGCGATATCCCAGGCATGAAAACTGCGGGAAAGGATACCCCCGGGTGTGCGCAAGCAGCCCGTCAGAAATTGGAGGGGTTTAAGTCCAAGTACGTGCAGCACGAGGACCGCGGCCTGCAGAATCCTGTGGCGGGTACGGAGAGTGGCGGTGGCGGGAGCTCAGGCGATGAAAGCAGCGGGCCTGACCAGCACTCCGATGGAGTGGAGCTGAAAGGGTGGCTGGCAGCGTTCCGGAGAGATCTCCGGGGCGACATCAAAGAGCTGCACAAAGATTTGAAGGAGGATCTGCACTTAATCCGCCAAGAGCTGAACAGCATGGGGCATCGCGTGGAGACAGTAGAGGAACACGTGGAGGCCCTGACGGGAGCTATGCAGGAGGTCGAAGAAGAGCAACATCGCCAACGTGAGAGACAAGAGGAGATACAGGAAAAATTGGAGGAAATGGAAGACAGGGCACGACGGAATAACCTGCGCTTTAAAGGTATTCCGGAAACGGATAGTTACAAGGACTGTGTAAAAACTGTACAATTGCTCTGCCAACATGTCTTGCGATTGGCGGACCAGGAGACTGAGCCGGTGGTAATGGTCGGAGTGGAGAGAGCGCACCGCAGCCTCAGTCCCCGGCGGGGGACGCAGGTCCGAGATGTGATCGCCTGCATGAGTAGCTTTCCCCAAAAAGAACTGATCCTCAACCTGGCCAGGAAGTACGGCCGTGTCGCATGGGACTCCTGTGAGGTGGAGATTTATAATGATTTATCCTCGGGGACGCTGGAGAGGCGGAGGGGCTTGAAAGAAGTAACCGCGTTCCTGCGGGGGAAGAGTCTGCGCTATCGTTGGTTGTTCCCCTTTGATCTGCTGCTCACTGTCAACGGCGTCTCCCGGAGAGTCAAAGGAGCGGAGGAGGCCTGGAAGGTTTTGACCGAGCTGGGATGTGAGCATCTGCCCCAGCCAGCGGCTGGAGGGGAGCCCAGGGTGGACCGTGGAAAGGAGCGGCGAATGTCACAATGGATGAGAGTCGGTGAAAAAGGGAAGCGGCTTAAACGACTTTCCCAGGAAGTGCCTGCAGGGAGCCTTGTAGCCCCCACGTGAACACTGCTGGAGAGTGGAGGGCGAACTGGTTGTGGTGGGATACTCTTGTGAGAATTGATGTTTGATGGGGGTTACAACTTGGGGGTGGCGGGTTGCCTGCGATTTGGGATGGCTGCTGGGGTGGAGGTGGGGGATGGGGTGATATGTTGGGCCAGGGATAGCACTAAGGGAGGGAGTCGGGATAGGACATGACTCACACGGAAGTTTGTCTGGAATGGGGGGAGGTCCGGGGAAGGGGGAGGAGGGGGGAGGGAGGGGTGGGTCTGGGGGGGGGGTGGGGGGGTGATGGAGCCTCTGGTGGATGGACAGGGCGGGGAGGAGCTTGGGGTGACGTAGGGAGATGCTCCGCATTGGATCTCTCAATGTGAAGGGGCTGAACTCTCCGCAGAAGAGGCGGCAACGTTTCAGAGAAATCGAGGATAATAGGTGGGATGTGATCTTGGTGCAAGAAACGCATCTCCGGGGGAGTGAGATTTCCCGCTTAAAACACTCAGGGTATCCGGAGCAATTTTTCTCTTGTGTTCCCGGGGGCGGGCGGAAGTGGGGGGTTGCCATTTTGTTACGACGGGGGGTGGGGATACAGGTGGGGAATTGGTTTAAAGATGCGGAGGGGAGAGTGGTGGGGATTACTGGGCGGTGGGGCTTAGAGGAGATTACTATTATCTCGGTGTATGCTCCTAATGGGGACCAGGGGAGTTTTTGGGCTTCCACCAGAAGACTGGTGGATCGGGATTCCCTGGGAAAGGTTGTGTTGGGGGGAGACTTTAACACCACGCTGCAGGATGGATGGGATAGGAACCCCAGGGGATGGGAGGGGCGGGGGTCCAATCGGAAAGGGCTCAAACAGTTAATGGCACAGCATAACTTAGTTGATGTGTGGCGTAAACGGCATCCTTCGGACCGAGAATATACCTTTTTCTCAGCACCCCATGGTTGTTGGAGCCGGATCGATATGATCATGATGAGTGAGGAATGGATGGTGGTAGTGCTTGAGGCTGCGATAGTCCCGGTTGTCTGGTCCAATCACAGTGCGGTGGTGGTGGGGGTGGGTAGTCGGCGACAACTGGGTACCCGGTTCTGGCGCTTGAATGAGAGCCTTTTGCGGCATGAGATGGTAGTAGCGGATATTAAGGGGGTGATTCGGGAATATCTCGCTCTGAATGATACTGGACAGGTACGCGATGTTATGGTGTGGGGGGGGGTTGAAGGCCTGTATTCGGGGGCGGTTTGTATATTGGGGGGTGCGGTTGAAGAAGGAACGGGGGCGACGGGCAGAAGAGCTGAAAGTTGCAGTGAAGGAAGCGGAAAGAGTGTTTCACGAAGTGGGATCGCGGAGGGCTCGGAAAACTTTAGAACAGGTGCGTGGGGAACTGCAGGCATTGCAGGTCGACAAGATAGCGTTTGACCTGCAGCGTGTGCAACAGTTATATTATGAATTTGGGGATAAAGCAGGGCGCTTGTTAGCCCGTAAGCTGAAGAAACGGATGGGAGCCTCCATGATCTACCAGATCCGGGAACGGGATGGGGGGGTGTTGTGGGAAGAGCAGGCGGTCAGGCGGCGATTCGAGCACTTTTATCGGGAGTTGTATCGGCGGCAAGAAGGGGTGGAAGTCGAGCAGATTCATTCGTATTTGTCGGGTTTGGAGTTGCCTCGCTTAGGGGAGGCAGCTCGGGCAGGACTGGAGGGGGAATTGACTGAAGAGGAGGTTGGGAAGGTGGTGAGAGGGTTACAGGGGGGTAAATCGCCAGGATTGGATGGGCTTCCAGGGGTCTTTTATAAACAGTTCTGGGGTGAGGTGAAGGGGCTTATGTTGAGAGTCTTTAATGGGATGCTCGCGAAGGATGGGGAGCTCATTCCTGAAATGTTAACGGCAGGAATTTCGATCCTGCTAAAACCCGGGAAGGACCCTCTGGAATGTGGATCTTATAGGCCGATTTCTCTGCTTAATGTAGATGTTAAGATTTTAGCGAAGGCTTTAGCAGATCGACTGGCTCCATGGCTTCCTGGTGTGGTGCGGGAGGATCAGACAGGGTTTATTATGGGGCGACAGACGGGGGATAATGTTAAGAGGGCCATAGAGGTCATTGAAATTGCGCGAACGAGGGGAGAGGAGTGTATTTTGATGTCCATCGATGCTGAAAAGGCATTCGATCGGGTGCATTGGGACTTTGTTTGGCAGGTGTTATGGAAGATAGGGTGTGGGCCGAATTTCCTGCGGTGGGTGGAGGGATTATATCACGGACCGAGGGCTCGGGTGAAGGTTAATGGAAGTTACTCCGCAGACTTTGAACTGGAGAGGGGGTCCAGGCAGGGGTGCCCCCTCTCCCCGTTGCTGTTTGCTCTCGCGATCGAGCCCTTGGCGCAACGGATTAGGGTTAATGAGCAGGTAGGGGGGATTTGGGCGGGAGGGGTAGAGCATAAGATCTCCTTATATGCGGATGATATTCTATTATATATCCGTAATCCGGTGGGAAGTTTGGTTAGTATTATGGAGGAGGTGGGGTGGCGGGGTTTAAGATGAATGTCAAAAAGACGGAGGTAATGAATGTCTCGGTACCCAAAGGGGTGGAACTACGCTTGAAGAGCGAGTTCCCGTTCCGATGGGTCTCGAAGTCGCTAGGGTATTTGGGGGTGCAGATTCCCGGCCGGTATGACGAATTATATCGGGCGAACTACCCCAAACTATTGGGGGAATTGTATAGAGATTTAGATTGTTGGATGAATGCGGAGGTATCCTGGCTTGGTAGGATCGCTGGGGTAAAAATGAATATTCTGCCCCGCATACTGTACTTTTTTCAGGTACTTCCAGTACGGGTCCCCGATAAGGTGTTTCGAGTACTGCAGCAGAAGGTGTTTCAATATATATGGAAGCGTAAGCCCCCGCGCATAGCGAAGGAAGTGATGTATGCGGGTAAAAAAGAGGGGGGTTTAGGGGTCCCCAATTTCCGGGATTATTACCGAGCAGCGCAGCTGCGGCATGTTATGGATTGGAGAGAGAAAGGCGGGGTGAAGATGGGTGTCAGAGTGGAGAAAGAGTATGTGAAAGGGGGGAGGTTGGCGGCGTGGTTATGGGTGAAGGGGAAGGATCGGCGGGATTTGGGGGTCGGGTCTCCTGCCATGAGGCAGGTAGCTGCGGTGTGGGATGAGGTCAGGGCACAAGGCAGCATGGGGGGTGGGCGGTGGTTTTCTCTGGCAGCTCCATGGCGGGGGGTCAAAGCGTTTCGGCCAGGGTGGGAAGGGGGCGTTTTTGATGGCTGGTCCCGTCGGGGGCTGGAGTGTTTTTTTCAACTGATGGACGGGGATGAGCTGATGCAGTTTGGGGAGGCGCGGGAGAGCTACGGGCTTCAAGCGGCGGACCGCTATGCCTTTGCTCAGGTTCAGTCCTTCCTTAAGGGGAGGAAGGGTAAGGGGGACCTGAGGGCGGATTTGACAGCGGTGGAGGCCGTGTGGGT
Source organism: Ichthyophis bannanicus (assembly GCA_033557465.1). Taxonomy (NCBI): domain Eukaryota; kingdom Metazoa; phylum Chordata; class Amphibia; order Gymnophiona; family Ichthyophiidae; genus Ichthyophis; species Ichthyophis bannanicus. Next base: position 452,406,631 of record CM066037.1, read on the forward strand.
AGGGATGGGGAATACTAGGGGGATGATTTCTGCTTTGTATAAGGGGGTGGGTAAGGTCGGGGACACCAAGTTTAAATATATGCTGGATTGGGAGAGGGATTTGGGGGTGCAACTTGCGGGGGGGATTGGAGGGGGATATGGGATCAGCTTAAGAAGACCCCTCTTTCGACCCGTATACGGGAAAATAGTTATAAAATACTGATGAGGTGGTATTATACCCCTGAGAGATTGAATAAGATGTACCCCGGAGTCTCTGCAGCATGTTGGTGGGACTGTGGGGGGCGGGGGTCCTTTTGGCATATTTGGTGGACTTGCCCGAAAATTCAGTCATTCTGGCTTCAGATACAGGGGTGGATTCGGGCTCGACTAGGGGAGGCCCTTGCACTGTCCCCGGATTTGTTTCTACTGTCTAGGGGGGGAGCTCAGGGCAGAGGGACGGGGCGAGGGGTACTAGCTTGTCTATGTGCGGCGCGCTGTGCTGTAGCAGCGGCCTGGAAGCGCAAAAACGCACCAGGGATGGGGGAGTTCGAGGGGCGTTTACGCCATATTCTGTTAATGGAGAGATTAACAGCAGAGCGGAAGGGGCAGAGGGGTAAATTTGAAGTGAGATTGGGGGCGTTGTGGCGGGGGCTCTATCCAGAGGGTGGGGAGGCTGGGGGGAACTCGGGGTTAGGGGGGGAAGGGGGAGGGGAAAAGGGGAGGGGGAATGAGAATCCTAACAGATCCCCTTAGTGGGCTGATACTGTTACTGTTGTATATTGTGGGGAGACTGATGTATATTGTGTGGATATGTTTCTATTGGCTTTGTTGGTTGAGTGTTTTGGTTGAAACTTAATAAAAGATTTAAAATAAAAAAAAAAAAAAAAAAAAAAAAAAAAAAGTGGGAGAAACTACTACTAGCAGACAGATGTAGGAAACTTTTATAGATGAAACATTTGGTGGCTGTTGTCACTGCCAAGGGTTGTGCAACCAAATATTAGTGAAGGGTGCCATTAATCCTGTCCAGGTGATATTTTGTGTGTTCTCAGAAATTACTGTGTCTAAGTTGCACAGACATCTATTTTTTGTATACCTTTGAACATACTATGAAAATATTATGATGGCATACAGTTGGAATATTTCCTTATTTCTAGTAGATAGCAGCTTTTTTTATACCGCTGTAAATATTGACTGGTTGATACAGCGGTATAAAGATTATTTTACAAAACTTACCTAAAGTGCAAGGGTGTCAATGTTTAACCACAACTGCATGGCAGAGGCTCATTGAGCATCTTACTCTTTTCATTTTCTCCAACATAATGGAATTTGGAAAGATTTATACATGCATTTCTAGTGAAACATAGCAGTAAAGGAATTGATCTTTTCAAACTACTCACAGCCCCTAATTACCGTGTGCATGTGTGGAGGGGCTGGAAAGAATTCCATAAACCATGCTCCATATGCTTTCTTTCCAACATTTTCTTGATCCTCTATTTGTCTGGGGTAGAATAATTCTATAAAAATGTAATAGAATGGGACCAAATTGACATGGGAAAAAATCTTAGATACATTGAAGATGGGTGAGATCAGAGCAGGGATTCCAGAGAAATAGCCACCTGCTCCTCCCGGCAAAAAAAATGGACTAATACATTTCTATGGGAGGAGCAGTCCCAGCAACTGCAGCTTGCATTGATTTGCTGTAACCATAGTTAACAAATTGCAGTTTTTGAAACTCTTCCTTTCTCCTCTCCTGGAGTCTCATACAGAGTTATGTGCGTGCACACACTCTTAGGACCTACAAGCATACCCACAGGGAATTGGAAATTCCAAGAGACATTCTCTGCATACTTTTCCTGCCAAGCACTCTTTCTTTCCTGCCCTCTGTTGCTGTTCCCAGTATCTCTGCTGGGGTGGCTTTTACTGATTTAGATGTGATTTTTCTTTTGTTGTAAATCCTATTTTTTTAAATTTAGTGACTTAGTTGCTTTGTACAGTGACACATAGTCACCAGACCTTGCTATGTGTATGGCCTACTAGGGGCGGAGAAGCAGGTAGTAATAGCCACTTTGGTACAGTGGTACTTTGATTAAATAGTAAGCCATCCTTGGAAATCTGACAGTGACATCTCATGGTTAGATATTGTCATAATTTGATTTCACTATTCTTTCCAACTAATAGAATGTTTGAGTAATGTTCCATTCCTTATCATAATAGACTAGCCCAGATGAGTGAGTTGTACAACCCAGGGTTTAAAGGTGAGACAGGGCAAGACAACTTGCAGCAGTGGCATCAATGCCTGTAAAAGTAGTGGTAAATAGCCCAGTCATCAAAAAATCAAAACTGCTATAAAATATCAGTGTTGATTAATGCAACAGTACATATACTTAATCTATTCTGCATAAAGGAAATGGTTGACCTCTGTATTTTTTATTTTTCCTCAGGGTTTGCACAGAAAAGGTTTGTCATATGACCTATGCCAGATCAATGCCCTGAAGTTGACATAAGTCATATGAAAAGCCTTTTCTATGCAGTTCTTGAAAAAAAGATACGGAGGTCAACTGTTTTCTTTACACAGAATAGCTTAAGTATGTTCACTGTTGCATTAATCAACACTATTTTATAGCAGTTTTCATTTTTTTGTAGAAGTGGTGGTGTAGCACTGGAAATCGCCAATATTCTCCTCCTCTGGCAGATGGCTGGTATATAGTCTGGTGCAACAGTATGAGTTTGACCTAGCTCCCTTGGCCCAGACCCCTGGGTCTTTCAGCCCTTGTGATTGAGCTTCATAGGCTCGTTGGAGACCTGGAGGCTTAGGTACACCCTCGCCTCTTGGAACCAGAAGATGTCATATTCTAGCTCTTTTGGGGCTACTACTGTGAGTGGTAAGTCAATGTGCTGGCTCCTTTCTGTACTGTCCCACCCCTCCCCTTTCTCTCCTCTTGCCGCCTATTTTTCAGTTGCATTGGTTTGGCTGGGAAACAGCTCTGCCAATAAAGTAGACTGTAACAAAGGCAAACAAATCAGGCCATAGTTGATTGGCAGGGATTCCCCAGTTCTGTGGGGGCACTGAAGAAGCCACTGAGCAGCTTCTCTCATAGCCGGGGGAAAAGTGAATTCCCTTATGAAGCATCTGGCATCTTTTCCTTTTTCCTTCTTCCTTCCTCTTCTCCCCACAGCACTATTATGTTCTCCCATGATGCCAGGAACTGGGTAGTGTGTTGAATGTGGCAGCCGCTGGACCAGCTCTTATAGTGTGGTAGAGATGCATCTGGGAAAAATTTCCCATGCTGATTCAGGACCCCCACATGGGGACCCTGGCTTGGTGAAGATCTTTACGCTGACCCTGTGTCTTAACTGCCTTTCCTAATAGCTAGAAAAAAAACAGGCATCTTGGATAGCTGCATGGGGGGAAGGGGGAGAGATGAGTTAATTGGGGAGCAGGAGCTTTTTTTTTTTTTTTTCAGCTGGATTCTGAGCAGCAGTTGCTTAAGCAGTTTGCATACTGCTTTTGAGCAACAAGCTGACCGCTTGTCAGGCAGTAGCAGCATCGATTGGTTCATCTTTCCCTTAGGGGGGCTCCAGGATCACTATTGAGTACAAAGGACATCAAACATCCTAGCAGAGCCGGCCCCAGAGATAATTCAAGGTGTTGGCCACCTAGGCAGACCTTAAGCTTTTCCCTCCTCTTTGCTGTCAAAATCTCTTGTTTTAATTATAAATGCCCTGCTCTGTACTACACCCAAGGCGTTGCTGTCCTAGGTAATGGCCTAGTTTGTCTAATGATCATGCCAGCCCTTTGGGCTATTCTGTTACTGTCCTTATCCATGGCAGCCTGGTGTTGTCGCGTTTGGGCAAAGACTAGGGTGAGGATAAGGGTTCACTTTCTCTCCTGACAGTCTTTCTGGTGAGTAGGAGGATTCCAAAGGGTGAAGCTCTTAACAGTGATTCCTTATCGTCCCTCCAGTCCAATCCTGAAACCTACATGCTCCAATTTGTACTGTTGCTCCACCAAGCTTTTTGTCTGCGTCAGCAGGGACATGGTGCTCTTTCCGCAGGGGCGGAACGCGAAGAGAAGCGAGCGGGAGCACCTGTGGGGGTGGAGGCAGGTGTGGTCCCGGTGAAGAAGCACAGACCCTATGAGGAGGGTTCAGAGCATTCCCTGGCTTGCTCTCCAGTACCAGAGGTTTTGGAGGGGGAGGACCTCGACGCAGAGCTGGATGTCGAGGAGGACCTGGAGGATGGTGAGCTCCCGGAGCAAGAAGAGCAGGCAAGGGTGGTCTGGGTGTTTCGCCGGGAAGAGTTACCGGTGCTCATCTCAGAATCCCTCAAGGCTCTTAATCTGCCTGCGGCTTCTCTGGTGGAGGACGACACATTGGAGAGGATCCCTTGATTCAGGCGGTGCGTAAAAAGCAGAGTGTTCCCGGTGCTAGAGTGATCTGGCAAATGATCCAGGAAGAATGGGGTATGCCGGAAACGGGCCTCAGGGGCTCTAGGGTGATGGCTCAGCTCTATCCCTTGTCTGATCAGGACTGTGAACTCCTTCGGCCGCCCAAGGTGGATGCGGTGGTCACCAAGAAGACAGTGATTCCAGTGGAAGGCAGTGCGGTGCTTAAGGATGTCCAGGATCGGAAGTTGGACATTTTGTTGAAGCAAGTCTTTGATATGAATGCCCTTTCTCTTCGGGCTTCCATTTGTGGGGCATGGGTCGCTAGAGCCTGCCTCAGATGATCTCAGCAGTTACAGCAGGAGGAGCTGCCTGCAGAACAGGCTGGCGAAGCAGCTAGGCTGGAATCGGGGGCGGCATATTTGGTAGATGTCCACTACAACCTGATTAGGGGTCTCTCGAAGACTATGGCTTCGGTGGTAGTGGCTCGCTGTTATCTGTGGTTGTGTAACTGGACGGCAGATAGTTCCTCCAAGGCTCGGTTAAGCAAGCTCCTCTTTCGGGGAAAGCTACTCTTCGGAGAAGACTTGGAAAAATTTGTAAAGGACTTGGGTAAGTCTAAAGGGGGTTGCCTGCCAGAGGATAAGCAAAGGCAAAGCTGTCCCTCTTCATCCGCTTTCAAGGGGCAGCAGCAACGGGACTTTAGGCATTTCCGTCTCACGAGATTTAACCAGTTTCAGGGGAAGGTTTCCTTCCAGAGGCCAAGGGTTTTGAGGGTTCCGGGGAGCTGGCAGAGGTTTTGTGGCCTCCTCGCCCTTGGGACTCAAGAAATCACAATGAAGCAAGGGGGGGGGGGCCCCAGTTGGGGGTGCAGCTCATGGGGGGGGGGGGGGTCGTATTTGGGACTTTTACCCTGCCTGGGCTCAAATCATGTCCAACCAGTGCTCGAAGTCATTCAGGAGGGTTATGATCTGGAATTTGAGCACCCATTGGCTGATTCGTTTGTTCAGTCTCCTTGCAAGACACCGGCCAAGCAGGCAGTGGTGGGGGGGATATCTTGCAGCGGTTGTTGGATCTCAGGGCCGTGGTTCCGGTTCCTCCAGACCAGTACAGCAGTGGTCAATACTCCATTTATTTCGTGGTGCCAAAGAAGGAAGGGTCTTTTGCCAGATTCTAGATCTCAAGCGTGTAAACCGCTGTCTAAGGGGTCACGTTTTCACTTGGAGACGTTGCGGTCTGTCATAGTGGTGGTTCGAAAGGGAGAATTTCTTATATCTCTGGACCTGTCCAAGGCTTACCTGAATATTCCGATTTTGACAGGAGCACCAGCGGTTCCTCTGGTTTGTGGTACTGATGGGACATTTCCAGTTCTGGGTGTTTGCGGTGGTGGTGGTGGTGGCGGCTCTTTGCAGGGAAGAGATAGTATTGCATCCCTACCTTGACGATTGGCTGATCCAGGCAAAGTCGAAGGAAGAAAGCGAACATGCCATTGCCCGAGTGGTTCATTTCTGCAAAGCTTAGGCTGGGTGGTCAATATGTCCAAAAGCTGGCTGGTCCCTTCTCAGAACGTCGACTATTTGGGAGCACGATTCAGTACACATGAAGGAAAATTGTTTCTCCCAGGTATGCGGGAGCAGGGGCTCTGCAGGCTGCTGCACTGGTTTCTGACCAGGACTTATCCCACAGCCTGGCACTTTCTTCAGCTCCTGGGGACCATGGCAGCCACACAAGAGTTGATGCCATGGGCAAGGGTACACCTGAGACCATTGCAGAGGGCCTTGTTATGGAGGTGGTCTCACCAGATCCATCCCCTTTCGCAGAGGCTCGCCTGTCAGTGGGAGACCAAGCAGGCCTTTCGGTGGTGGCTTAGCCTGGGGTACCTGGAGAACGGAATGCCACTGGAATCACCATCATAGATTATGCTAACAATGGATGCTAGCCTATCTCCAGGAACAAGCAGGAATGTAGTCTTCACATAGAGGTATTGGTACCGACGGAGCCTGCGCGGGAACGCTCCCCAGCGTCCAATTAGAAAGCTTTTGGGAGCATCCCACAGCGCCTGCATGCTGCCTTCCCGCCTTTCCCAACTGCCTCTCTCCAGTTCTTCGTTTTCCGTGGAGCCAGCAGGTCGTTTTTCCTGTCACCGCAGAAATTATCCCATCTTTTTCATTCTTTTTTTGTGGTAGCCTCTGCCTTCCTCGACGCTATACCAGTACCGCCGGTTCTTTCTTTTTAAAAAAAAAAAAAAAAAATTTGTAATCTCTTTCTGGACTTTCCAGTCTTTCTTTTTCTGTCAGGTGCCACGTGCCATTTTGGGCACTAGGCCCAACTTTTCCTTCAGAATGGAAAAACCCGCCTTGGGTTTTAAAAAGTGTTCCAAGTGTGGCGGTACCATCTCCGTCACAGACACTCATGAGTGGTGCCTTAAATGTTTATGTCCTGACCACTCCATCTCGGAGTGTGTTGCCTGTGGGATGATGTCGAAGAGGGGTCGGCAAAACCAAGCTGCTAAGCTTAGCACCCTTTTTCCCTCCGATGCAGCATCCGTGGCATCGACGTCTTCCAGGGCTTCGTCTTCCTCCCATGGAACTCAGGTAACCAAACATAAATCTGGCCGGTCCTCAAAGGGTAGATCTCCTTCCAAGCATCGAGATGCCTCTGGCGTTGCCCTTGAGGGACTTGTACCGGCAAAATTGCCTCGGCTGGCGGCTTCGGCTTTCAAAGCACTATCGGGGCTCCAGGATGTTCTCGAGGCCGCAACCTTGGCAGAACTACTGGTGCTATGCTCTGGGGTACCGGCCACTTTGTCCGGTACCGACACCCAGGCATCAGCAGCATCAATAGACCAGAGGTTCTTGGCTATTGAACGCAGTCTGGCGGCTCTCCTTGCGGCTTCGGTGCCTTCGGGACCGCTTCAGACAGTTCAACCAGTATCAACACCGGTTCCAGCACCGATATCAGTACCAACAGCATCGACATCGGCGACTGTGTTACCGACACTGAGTCATGCTGTTTCCTCCGGTATCGACAGGCCGGTACCGGACCCCTCCGGTACCGACTTCGATTGGTACCGGTATCGTTGCAAGAGCACCCGGACAGGAGATGCTTTGAATCCTCCGAGGAGTCTGAGGATTCTGAGAGCTCTGTCGGTACCGGAGTACTTCTCTCTGAGGAGCCTTCCTCTCCTAAATGTAGGATGTCTCCTCCAGTGGCATGGGACTTGAATCTGGTTCTTGAGCAGCTCATGAAGCCGTCTTTTGAACCTTTAGCTACTACCTCCTTGAAATTCCTTTCCTGGAAAGTTATCTATCTTATTGCAATCATATCAGCATGTCGCATCAGTGAATTGCAAGCATTAGTTGCTGATCCTCCTTACATGAGGTTCCATCATGATAAGGTAGTCCTTAGGACTCATCCACATTTTATGCCAAAGGTGGCCTCACCTTTTCATTTAAACCAGGCGGTTTACCTGCCTGTGTTTTTTCCAAGGCCTCATGCTTCAAATGCAGAAAGGAATCTTCATACTTTGGACTGTAAAAGAGCACTTGCCTTTTACTTGCAAAGGACACAGCAACATAGAAAGTCCTCCCAACTCCTTGCTTTTGATGCTTCTCATTTGGGACTTCCAGTCTCCAAGAGAACATTGTCCAACTGGATTGCACAGTGTATTTCTTTTACCTATCAGAGTAAGAACCTTTCTCTGGAAGGCCATGTCACAGCTCACAACGTGAGAGCCATGGCAGCCTCAATGGCTCATCTACACTCTGTGTCTATTGACGACATCTGTCGAGCAGCTACTTGGGCCTCGGTTTATATCTTCACAGCCCATTACTGCTTGGACAAGGACTTCCACCGGGATGCCTTGTTTGGTCAGGCTGTTCTACAACACCTGTTCCATACTTAATCAACTCCTACCCACCATTCCCAGTAGGATGTCAGAGATCCATGGGGGAAGTGGAGCCCTTTCACAGGGGGCACACAACTTCTGGGGTCTCTCCCTGGCATCTGTAGCTAGGGAGTCCCCATATGTGAAGACTACATTCCTGCTTGTTCCTGGAGATAGCATAGTTACTCACCTGTAACAGGTGATCTCCGGGAACAACAGGAATTTAGTCTTCACAACCCACCCACCTCCCCTAGGAGTTGTATCTCTCTTTTCTTTCTCTCTCTCTCTGTCTCAGCTTTAAAACTCAACTGAAGAGAGGCAGTTGGCAAAGGCAGGAAGGCAGCATGCAGGCGCTGTGGGATGCTCACAAAAGCTTTCTAATTGGACGCTGGGGAGAGTTCCCGCGCAGGCTCCGTCAGTACCGACGATACCCATATGTGAAGACTAAATTCCTGCTGTTCCCGGAGATCACCTGTTACAGGTGAGTAACTATGCTTTCCGGCTGGGGGGCCCACTACGAGGGGTGCTATGTCCAGGGACAGTGAAATGCTCAAGAACTGAGCTGGTTGATAGTCTGGAAACAAGGGCCGTTTTCCTGGCACTCCAGAAGTTTCAACAGTGGTTGCAGGGGAAGGCAGTGCGAGTGCTGTCGGACAGTGCAACCACAGTGGCCTACATCAGTCATGGCCTACATCAATGGAGGAGGAGTGCGTTTGGCTCTTAGGTTGTGTCGAGGTACACCTCCAAGTGCTGTCAGTGGCGCATGTGGCAGGGATCGACAACATAATGGTGGTCTATCTCAGTCGGGTGGGTGCTCAACCAGGTGGTGCGCTGCTGGGGTGTGCCGGTCATGGATCTGATGGTGACCTTTGAGTCGGCCAAGGCCAGTCGCTTCTTTAGCAGGCGGCGGGAGATGTTGCAAGGTCTCGATGCCCTAATTCAACGGTGGCACGAGGAAGGGCTGCTATGCATATTCCCACCATGGGCTCTAATAGGGCGGATAGTGCAGTGGATAGAGGCCCATCGGGATCTAGTGATTCTTATAGCTCTGGACTGGCCAAGACAGCCGTGGTACATGGATCTCATTTGGCTTCTGGAGTCGTCCATGACGGCTTCCAGTCCGGAAGGACCTCCTAATGCAAGGGCCAGTGTGCATGCCGCAAGTGGATAGATTCTCGTTTACAGCTTGGCTCTTGAGAGGGCGTGGCTGACTAAGAAGGGATATTTAGCTGTGGTGTTCTCCACCTTGTTGAAGGCCAGGCACAGATCCACTTATCTTGCTTATGTTTGTGTCTGGAGCATCTTCGAAACTTGGGGGGGGGGGGGGGGAGTTGGGATGTCAGGTTTGACTGGCCAAGGCTTCAGTATCTGATGTTCTAGTGTTTCTGCAGCACAGTTTTGATAAGGGACTGGCAGCTAGCTCATTGAGAGTCCAGTTGACAGCGATTGCCTGTTATCGAGGTAAGGCCCAGGGTATGGCCTTAGGAGCGCATCCTGATGCGGGAAGGTTCCTAAGGGTGGTGACACTGCTTCGTCCTCTGAGAAGAGTAATGATACCAATGTGGGATCTCAATTTGGTGCTTGAGGCGTTGGTGTGGGAGCCTTTTGAACCACTGGGCAGAGCCTCAATCAAGGATCTGACTCTCAAGACAGTGTTCCTCGTGGCTATCTGTTCCGTGCGTAGAGTTTCGGAGTTGCAGCCGTTTCTGTTTTCAAAGGAGAAGGTGGTGTTGAGGCTGGTCCCCTCCTTTTTGCCCAAGGTGGTCTCGGGTTTCCATGTGAACCAGGCTGTCATTCTGTTTTTTGGCAGTGGCGAGGAGGAGGCGGTAGGAAATTGGTTACAACTTCTAGACATACGTCTGGTCCTGAAGAGATATCTGAAAAGTACAGCACCTTTCCGCAAGTCAGGTCACCTGTTCATGGTGTTTGGTGGGCTGCGGAAGGGAGAATCTGCATCGAAGGCTTCGATTTCCTGATGAATTAGGAAAGCTGTTGCATCAGCATACCTGGTGAGTGGTAAGACTGTGTTCCGTTTGGTCTGTGGGCTCATTCCACGAGGGCTCAGGTGGCTTCATGAGCTGAATATAGCTTGGTTTCTCCGGTTGAAATTTGTAAGGCGGCCACTTGGTCGTCTCTACATTCCTTTGCCAAGCATTATCTGGATGTCCAGGCAACAAGGAATGCACGTTTTGGATCGGCTGTGCTTCAGGCCGATTTGGCAGGTCACTCCCATTGAAATTTACTGCTCTGTTAAATCCCCAGAGGTTTTGGGACTGGACTGGAGGAACGATAAGGAAGACGAAATTACTTGCCTGCTAATTGTTCCTTGAGGAACTCCAGTTTAGTCTCGGATCCTGCCTTATGTATCAGATGTTGGTTCTGTGGCCTGAAGCCAGATTCAGAGTTTAGTAAGGGAAGGATAGGTCCCAGTTCGTTTGTGGGGCGGGGGAGCTGGGGGTGAGGACACAAAGGGTGTCCGTTCCGCGCTGCCTGAAGGGGGTTGGCTGGCGCCTGAAGGAGTTTCTGGTAAGTTCGCACAGTTCAGAGCAAGGGGAGAGTTCCTTTCTCCATTAGGAGATTTCATAGGTTCAGTTCACGTAGGTGATAGGTTTCTGAGTTTTGTTGCATGTTAACTACTTATTTGTTCTGGTGAGTCTGCTTTGTCGATAGGTTACTGGAGCCTGTGGGGTGGTCCCTTGGGTATTTATACAGGAGTCATCAAAAGATGACCTCATACTCCAAGCTGCTGGAGGAGGTGCTCAACCCCGGAGGTTTTGGAACTGGGCTGGAGTTCCTCAAGGAACAACAATTAGCAGGTAAGTCTAATTTTGTCTTTTTGTTTCACTGTGAGGACCTCATGGCCTTGACTATGGATTCCATGGCTATCTGCATTTTGGGATACCTGAGGGGATCAGATGCCCATTGGGGTGGTTGGTGGTGTGTTTTCCCCCCCCCCCCATCCTAGATCCCTTGAAGAAACGGATGGGAAGAACATAACATAAGAAAATAACATATGCCACACTGGATCAGACCAAGGAGCCATTGATCCTAGTATCCTGTTTCCAACAATGGCCAAACCAGATCAGATACCTGCCAGGTTTCCAAAAGGTATACAGATTTCATGCTGCTTGTCCAGTGAGTAAGCGGTGGATTTCCCTGGTCCTCTTTAACAATGGTTTATGAACATTTCCTCCAGAAATTCATCAACTGTTTTGAACCTAGCTACACTAACAACTTTTTCTACATCCTTGTGTAACAAATTCCAGAAATTTGATTGTGTTGAGTGAAAAAATATTTTCTCTGACTAGTCTTAAATGTGCTACATTGTAGCTTCGTTGTGTGGCCTTCTAATAGGAGTTGCCTGAAGGCATCCTTAAACACTGTATCTGCTGCTCCAGGTAGAGATTGGTGCCACAGAGTAGTGACCAAGTATAAGATGTATCCCAGTGGATGGCAGCTCCACTTTCAAGAAGTCCAATGACCACAAAGTCAAGGCCCTTCTCCAAAAATGCCCCTTCCATTTCGTCTCTCCAGTCCAGATGAGTGTGTTTTGCTCATTTCTCCAGGCACAAGCAGGAAGTCAGTCTTCGCATATGGGTAACATCGGCGCAGACGGAGCCCTCGTGGAAGCATTCCTCCCAGCTTTCAAAGAAAGCCTTTGGGATATGCCATCACGCATACGTGGTCCCCTTCCCGCCCAAGGGTGTCATCTTGCTCAATCTCCTTTTTTTCCACAGAGCCCTTCAGACATCTGGCTTGTCCCCAGAAAAAGTTGATTTTTCTGAGTGTTCATACTCTCCTCCAGCATCGCACCAGTACTCTTCCCGCCACCCGACCTCGTTGCCTTAGTGTCAAGTTTGGGTCTATTTTTGTAGTTTTAGTTCGTTCTTTTTTTTCTTTGGCATCTTCGTGCCTTTTTTTCCACCTGGCAGCCTGGAGAGTCTTTGACCTCACAGGGGTACTTTTTTCCCCCATGGCTATCAGTGACTTTAAGAAGTGTGATCGGTGCTCTAAAATTATGTCCTTAACTGACACACATGACTGCTGTCTCAGGCCAGATCATGACCCGGCAGCCTGCGGTCTCTGCAAAAGGGTATCTAGCAAGACCCTCAAGAGCTGCCAGCAGCAGCACGACAAGTCTCCCCCCCTCTCCCCCCGAGTCCCCGTTGCCTCCGAAGGCCAGGGCCTCGTCTAAGCCCTCAATGCCTTGAGTGGAATCCTCCGAACCTGAGCCCCATCATGGGTCCTCAGAAAAGAGCCTCCCTCGAGGGAACCAGAGAAGAAGAAACCCTCAAAGGGTGGTGTCTTTGGATGTTTCCAACCGGCCGGGTGCCCTGCCGGCCCGGTCCCGCAGTCAGAGGTGCTTGTCCGAGGTTTCGGAGGAGGAGTGGCCTGCAAAGGTCCCCTGAAAGGAATAAGTCCTCACAACTCTCCCTCTTCCCCTTGGAGTTGCTCCTTAACCAGCTTGTTCCTGGAGAAAGCGTAGTTACTCACCTGTAACAGAGGCAGTGGTCCTCTGCTCATATGCAATCCAACAGGGTATCCTCCTGCGGGTGTTGTACTTAACCAGGCCAGGACAATCTCCTGGCCGACAGGCTGAGCAGAGTCCTCCAGCCGCACGAGTGGCAGCTGGAACCCAGGGTAGCCAATCGGCGTTTCCTGATCTGGGGGAAACCCATAATGGACCTTCTTGCCAGCCCGGACAGCTTCCAGTTGCCCTGCTTCTGTTCCCAGCAGGCCCTACCCCTCCAGAGTGGCAGCTGACGCGTTCCTTGTCTCATGGTCGGAGGGAGCCCCTGCTTTTTGGTAGGCTGTTGCTGTGGGGAGTCCGATATGTGAGGACTGACTTCCTGCTTGTTCCCGGAGAAAGTGTAGTTACTCACCTGTAACAGCTGTTCTCTGGGGACAGCAGGATTCAGTTCTCACAACCCTCCCTCCTCCTCCCTCCTCCCCTTGGAGTTGCTCCTTTACCATCTTTTATTTTTGCCGTCTTTTAGCTATGGCATCTGACTGAGCAAGATGGCTCCCTTGGGCGGGAAGGGGACCACGCATGCATGGTGGTGTCTCCCAAAGGCTTTCTTTGAAAACTGGGAGATGCTTCTGCGAGGGCTCTGTTGGCGCCGACGTCACCCATATGTGAGGACTGATTCCTGCTGTCCCTGGAGAACACCTGTTACAGGTGAGTAACTACGCTTTACCAGCAGGTAGAGATTGAGAACCCAACTTAAAGTATGGTATAAGTAGCTTGTGCAACAGACAATAGTCGGTATTTCTTAGCTCCATCAGGTGGATGAGCATAGCCTGTGTAGTCTGGTGCTGGCTTTGGGCCAATGGCAGTGTTTTCAGGCTCAAGGTGCAGAACCCGGTGGTGCTGGGTCCCTCCCCCTTCTCCCCCAGTCACTTCCCTCCAGCGTGCTCATTCTGTCATCCTCCCAAATGTTTGGGAGGGGACTTGGAGAGAGAGAGAACAGGAGCAGGCAGTGCAATAGACCAGCTGCCAGGAAAGTGGGGTCGGGGGGGGGGGGGCAACCACTGGGTAAGTCTGGGGATGGCACTGAGGAAAGCCATTGGACTATGGAATGCGTGCCGTAGAGCTCAGCTTTGAGGTTGGGCTGTGCTGTGGTTGTCACAGATCACCTCTGTGGAGGCCGGGGGGAGGGGCGCAGAACCTTGCAGGGCAGGTAGTAGAGAGCAAGATAGTGCTGCCGGGGATGGTGGGCCCATGGTTTTGGCAGTAACTGCTGCCATTTTGAATGCATCGGGAGGGAATGGAGTCCATTATGCTGTAGCCCATGGCTAATTTGTCTCCCAGTTGTCAGAGGAGGGGAGAGTGGGGGCCAGGGGCTCCCCTGAGTTTGTCCTTCATGATCTCGCTGTGCTGGGCTTCCGGCAAGGCTTGGGCAGTGGTGGAAATACTCGAGTGCCTTTTGCAGCTAGAGGCAGTTGTACCGGTCCCTCCAGGCGACTGGGGCTCCCAAGGAGGAGGGGTCTTGGCATCCTGTTCTCAATCTGAAAGGGGTCAAAAGGGCCCTGAGAGTCCCATGCTTTTGCATGGAGACCTTGCGCTCAGTCATAGTGGCGGTGCGACAGTTTCTGACCTTCCTGGATTTGACAGAAGCTTGCTTACTTATTCCGATCCGCCTCAATCATCAGTCATTTCTGTGATTTGCAGTGCAGAGGGGACATTTTCAGTTTCAGCCCTTACACTTTGGTCTAACCACTGCACCTCAGATGTTTATGAAGGTCATGGTGGAAGGTAGTGGTGGACTTGCGCAGACAAGAGGTCCTTATACATCTGTACCTGGACGATTGGCTATTTCAGGCCTGGTCATTCCAGGAGAGTTTTGAGGCGATGACCCTGGTGATCATGCACCTGCAGGGTTTAGGCGGGATAGTCAGTTTAGCCAAGAGCAGGCTGGAGTCTTCTCTGCCCTTAGAGTATCTGGGGGGTTGGTTTGACACCCACAAGGACATGTTTTTTCTCCTGGAGGTCAGAATTGTGAAGGCCCAGGTGTGGGAGTTGAGGACGGTCCCTCGCCTGCAGGTGTGGGACTACCTTCAGATGCTGGATATCTATGGTGGCCATGTTGGAGCTGGTGCCCTGGGCACAGTTACACAATGTTTCTGGTGGCAATTTGTTCAGCCTGTTGAGTTTCGGAGCTCCAGCCCTTATCTTATAAGGAAGCTTACTTGTTTTCTTCGAAGTAGAAGGTGGTTCTTCATCCAGTGCCTTCCTTTTTGCCAAAGGTTGTGCAGTTTTCACCTCAATCAGGTGGTCTCACTACAGACCTTTTGTGGGTTGCGGGATTCTGATGAGGCTGGTCGTCTGCATAAGCTGGATGTCCACAGGTCCCTCAAACAGTACTTGAAGTTGACTCGGCTCTTTCGATATTCGAAGAGGCTCTTTGTCTTGTTTGACAGTCCTCGGAGGGACAAAGCAGGATTCTAAGGCTTCCATCTTCCTGTGGGTTCGGGCAGCTATTGTCTGCATATCTGACGGGGTGTGGGGCACCCTCAGGCTTTTCGGCCCACTCCATACAGGCTCAGGTGTCATCTTGGGTGGAGTTTGGTCTGGTTTCTTCTCAGGACATTTTTAAAGTGGTGACGTAGTTGTTTCTTCATTCTTTTGTGCGACATTACTATCTGGATGTTCAGGTCTGTCAGGATGTGGCCTTTGGGGCCAGGGTGTTGTAGGCTGGGGTCTTGGTTCCCACCCATCATTACTGCTTTGCTACATCCAACTCATCTGGACTGGAAGGATGAACTGGAAGGTGGAATTAGATCTTACCTGTTTAATATTCTTTCCTGGAGTTCCTCTAGTCCAATCGTGGACCCACCTGGGATGTATTTTTCCGCAGAGTGCTGTCTTTGATTTGCTCTTGCAGAATTAGGTTTGAGCAGGCACGTTTGGGACGGTGCATGCTTGGTTTAGAAGGTGTATGCTCTGTTGTCCTATGTTCTGAGTCTCTCCTTTTCATGTTTTTGTTTTTACAAAAAAAAAGCGTAATCCCCCTCATACGGGGGTCTTCTCTTTGATGGACTCTTGGAGTGTCTGGAAGAATTGATTGGGTAGTTTCTCTCGTTGCTTGTTTCTAGGAGAAGGCATGATAGTTGGAGAATTGGGGTTGGCTCCATTTTCTCTGCTTTGTGAAGTTCATACTGGCTATTGTCAGTTGCACAGGCTACTTAGAACATACTTTGTTGTGTTCTCAATCTCCACCTACTGGTAGATGAGCATAACCCACTCATCCGGACTGGACTGCAGAGACTTCAGGAAATAAAATTAGCAGGTAAGGTCTGATTTCACCTTTTGGCTTCAGCCCTGGGGCTTCAAGCATCTATGTGACGACATTGTGGCAGGGGTATTTCTGCTGTGGATCCAGCAACTTCTGTATAATCTGGAAATACCTATACGCTGGAGTCCAGGACCTTCTTTTGTATGACCTCATTCAGATTTCCTCAAGCAGTGGCATGGGTGGTTGTGGCACATAGATGACTCTGGTTACACAGCTGGTCTGCAGAAATTACTTCCAATTTACTTTTTAGGATACTTTCTTTGAAGAGCAGTTTGTTTGGAGAGGGTCTTGAAATTAGTGAAGGATTGGGGCGGGGGGGGGGGGGAGAGACCTGTCCCCAGTGCTTGCCAGAGGATGAGAAGGGCTGAAGAGGTCCCACATGCAAGCTTAACCATAGGGACCATCAGAGTGGGGAAGGAGGCAGCCTAGTTATCCTGTGTACGGCAGCAAGGTAGGGGCAGCCTTTTAAGTGAGCCCAGATATCCTGGGACTCTGCTGACCGCTCTCAGCATGCCAAAGGTTTCCCTATGAAATATGGTGGGCTCTTCCTGAGGTGTAGCTGGTTGGGAGGGGAGCACCTCTGCCGCTTTTTCTTGGAATGAGTCTACATCACCCCAGACTAATGTGTGCTTATTTGATATTTATCCTGTCCTTTCAAATTGCTTAGGGCAGCCATATCTCTTGCCAAACAAGACTACTATGTCCATCTGACTAACACTCTTGCCTCTGATCCTCGCCGTCTCTTTATTACTCTCAGCTCTCTCCTCAAAGTGCCTCTGCCTCTGATCCCTCCCTCCCTTTTCTGCCCAAACCCTGGCTGACTATTTCCATGACAAAATCCACAAGATCACCCTCCAATTCCCCACAAAGTCAGCTACTTCCCCTCCTCCCCCTCTTCACTCCCAACCCACTCTGCTACCCTCTCTTCCTTCCCTGTGATTTCTGAAGAGGAAACTGCACACCACCTTTCTTCCTCCAAACTCACCACCTGCTCCTCTGATCCTATCCCCACCTGTCTCCTAAGCCCCATCTCCTCCACCGTTGTCCCTTCCATCTCTCATATTCTCAACCTATCGCTCTTCACTGCAACAGTCCCTGCAGACCTCAAGCATGCTGTTACACCTCTCCTCAAGAAACCCTCACTTGATCCCACCTTCTAATTATTGACCCATCTCTCTCCTTCCCTACATTTCTAAACTACTTGAACGTGCGGTTCACCGCCGCTGCCTTGACTTCCTCTCCTCTCATGCCCTCCTGGATCCCTTACAGTCTGGCTTTTGTCCTTTACACTCTACTGAAACGGCTCTTGCCAAAGTCTCCAGTGACTTGTTCCTGGCAAAACCCAAGAGCCTTCACTCTGTCCTCATCCTTCTTGACCTCTCTGCTGCTTTTGACACTGTTGACCACAACCGTCTCCTTGATACCCTGTCTTCGCTTGGTTTTAGGGGGCTCTGTATTATCCTGGTTCTCCTCCTATCTCTTCCATCGCTCTTTCAGTGTGTGTTCTGGTGGCTCCTCCTCCTCTGCTACCCCGCTCCCAGTTGGTGTACCCCAAGGATCTGTCTTGGGTCCGCTCCTTCTCTCTCTATACCCAGTCCCTTGGTGCGCTTATCTCTTCCCATGGCTTTCAGTACCATCTGTATGCTGACGACTCCCAGATCTATCTCTCTACGCCTGAAATCTCTCCGGCAATCCAGACCCGGATCTCTGCCTGCCTTTCTGACATTGCTGCCTGGATGTCTCACCGCTTCTTGAAACTGAACATGGCCAAGACTGAACTTCCTTATCGTCACTTCAGTCCAGTCCCTTAACTTCTGGGTTGCGCAACCCTTCCAGCAGCTTGGAGGCTGAGCCCATCATTCTTTTGATGATGGTGTGGTATAAATACCACTGGCACCACCCACTGGCACCAGTAATCTCAGCCTCCAAGCAGCTGGAGGGTTCCTGTAAGCCAGAGTGCTTACGGGGTTCTTAGCTTTTAAATTACTTTAATTTACTTTAATTTGCTTTAGTTTACTTTAATTTACTTTCTTTTTCTTTATTCTTGCCATTCCCTTCATTGGTAGTATTCCTTTAAGGGTTTGCTCCTTGGATCTTCTGGTTCCCTCCCCCCCCCCCCCTTGAGCGCCCTTTGTGTAGGCCCGCTCCTCAGAGGGAAGAGGTTTACTGGAGCCGCTGGGCTCGGGAGAGCTCGCCTCCTGCACCCTCCGCATTTCCTGAGATCGTCAGAGCAGGACTCCCTCTGCCTCGCGCCGAAGCCCCCTTGGTTGGCTGAGCGCTGGAGGCAGCTCCGAGGATCCTCCCCGGCGGCGTCCCCGGCCTCGCGCTTCAGCCCTGAGGCGGCTGGGCGCTTGAGGCATCCCCGGAGTGCAGAGCACGGGGGACAAGGCAGACTGATTGCAATCGCCGCAGCACATCGGAACGGGAGTCGGGGAATCAACAGCTCAGCTACCTCCTGTGGTTCCGGCCTCCGCGTGGAGAGTCAGTGAAGTGCGACTGCTTCTCTAGGGTGCTGGGCAGCGCGTGCCAGTTAATCAGCGAACCCGCAAGTATTTGAGCAGGAAAGCTCCCTATTTTATCTTATTTTTCTTTTTGTTTTTTGCTTTGTTTAATGCTATTTGCTAACTGCGGCTGGGGGAGGGGACACGGAAAACTATTGTTAGTCTGGCCTGGTTCTCTACTTGGCGCCATTTTTCTTTTGAGTTTCTTTTGAATTTCCTTTGATTTTTCTTTTGAATTTCCTTTGCATTTCTGCTTTATATTGAAGTTCCTTGGACCAGGTTTTTTCCTCCTGAACCTAGTTTATTTAATTGTTGAATTTCAAGCCGCTCAGTGCCTAAGGGGGCATGCCGAGTAAGCTGCGGTGTCCTCCTTGCGGCACTCGGAGGGGGACGGCCTCAGAAGCAGGGATTTGCAGAAGCTGCGCTGCAGAAGCTGCTTCGGTGGAGAAAGAAATCCACTTGAGCATGTCTCAAACCACCCTCGGGTCAGGAGATCCTCTGGAAGGGGTAAGGGAGGTCCATTCTCCTCCGCCTTCATCCGTAGAGGGACCAGGTCCTTCCTCTTCCTTTCCCTCCACCTCCGCCGGGGCGGAGGGAAGCTGGGATCACTTTTCTCCAGAGTTTGTGCTCCTATTGCACAAGGCCTATTGCTTGCGCAAGCAGGGAACTTCAGAACCAGTAGCGGCGAGGGAAAGCAGGGACACTGAGATCAGGAAGTCTAGATCCCTGGACCTTGTCATCCCTGCTAAGCGCGCGAGGCTTCTGGACAAGGAGCCTTTCGAATCCCCGTCTCGGGACTCCCTTGAAGAGGAACCCTCGGACAAAGAAGGAGGGGAAGATGGGGAAGAGCTGGAAGAGGGAGAGATCCCAGAGGAGGAGCAATCTCGCATAGTCCGGGTTTTTCGGCGGGAAGAGCTCCCGGCGTTGATTAGTGAGTCTCTAAAAGTGCTCAATATGGCCGCAGAGTCTCCGGCAGAGGAAGAAGTCCTGGAAGATCCGTTGATCCAAGCCGTCAGAAGGTCTCAGAGCGTTTTCCCAGTCTATAGAGTGGTTCGTCAGATGATGCAGGAGGAATAGAACCAGCAGAGTCTAGCCTAAGGGGGGTACGGGCTATGTCCCGTCTCTATCCACTATCTGAATCGGACAAAGACCTGCTGAAGTCGCCCAGGGTGGACGCTGCAGTCTCAGCGGTGACGAAGAAAAACTACGATTCCGGTCGAGGGAGGCGCTGCTCTGAGGGACAGTCAAGATAGAAAATTGGATACGCTGTTAAAGCAAGCCTTTGATGTTAGTGCCCTCGCCTTGCAGGCCTCAGTCTCGGGAGCTTGGGTAGCTAGGGCCTGCCTGAGGTGGTCCCAACAACTTCAACTGGCTGACGGTCCCTCAAGTGAGGCTCAAGCGCTGATGGCCAGGTTAGAGTCCGGCTCGGCCTACCTAGCAGATAGCCAGTATGATCTCATTAGGAATCTGGCAAAGAATATGGCCTCGGTGGTGGCAGCCAGAAGGTACTTATGGCTACGTAACTGGTCAGCTGATGCCTCTTCAAAGGCCCGCTTGAGGAGTCTTCCGTTCAAGGGGAAACTACTGTTTGACGAAGACCTGGATAAGTTAGTTAAAGATCTCGGAGAGTCAAAGGGGGGCAGGCTCCCGGAAGATAGGCCCAGGCTAGGCCGCCCTCCGGCGCAGAGCCGAAACCAGCCGAAGGAATTTCGGAGATTCCGTCAGGCCAGATCGAACCCCTTTCCCAGGGGCTTTTCCTCCAGGGGTTTTTCCTCCAGGGGACAAGGCTTCAGAGGGTTTCGCGGAGCAGGCAGAGGTTTTGGGGCCTCTTCCTCCTCCTCAGGTCCTAGAAAAACACAATGAGAGACCGGGGGTCCAGGGGGGAGTTCTGCCGGTGGGGGGTCGACTAAGGCAGTTTCTCCCCGCCTGGTCCCGGGTCACATCCGATCAATGGGTCTTGGAAGTAATCCGAGAGGGGTACGCTCTCGAGTTCGCAAAGCAGGTAGTCCCTGCTTTTGTTCAATCCCCCTGTGGTCCACCAGAGAAGAAGGCGGCGGTGGATGCCACTCTTTCAAGACTTATAGCGCTGGGAGCGGTACTGCCGGTCCCTCCAGCTCAGCAAGGGTCCGGTCGATACTCCCATCTATTTTGTGGTCCCAAAAAAGGAAGGTTCCTTTCGTCCAATTCTAGATTTAAAACAAATCAATCGCTGTCTCAGAGTTCCTCACTTCCGCATGGATACCCTGAGGTCGGTGATTGCAGCCGTTCGTCAAGGAGAGTTCCTCACGTCCCTAGATTTGACGGAAGCATATTTACATATCCCGGTCCGGCGGTCTCATCAGCAGTTCTTAAGATTTGCCGTACCAAGGGGCCATTTCCAGTTCCAAGCCCTCCCCTTCGGCCTAGCAACGGCTCCCAGGACGTTCACCAAGGTGATGGTAGTGGTGGCCGCGGCTCTTCGCAAGGAGGGTATCCTAGTCCATCCCTACCTCGACGATTGGCTAATCCGAGCAAAGTCAGAAGAGGAGAGTCGCTCGGCAACGGCCAGGGTCGTGGATTTCCTGCAAGAGTTGGGGTGGGTCATCAATCGAGCAAAGAGCAGATTGACTCCCACTCAGGAGATCGAGTACCTAGGAGCAAGGTTCGACACCAAGGCAGGGAGAGTGTTCCTATCGAAACAGAGACGAAGAGACCTGAGGAATCTTGTGTCTCGATTTCTTTGGATGAGAGTCCCCACGGCCTGGCATTACCTTCAGCTGCTGGGTACCATGGCAGCAGCTGTTAAGGCAGTGGTCCCATCAACATCATCCACTATCCAGGAGGATTCCCTGTCCCCTCCGGATCAGGAGGTCTTTGCTTTGGTGGAGAAACCCAAGGAACCTGGGCTGCAGGATGCCCCTCGAAACTCCGCAATGGATCCAACTGACGACTAATGCGAGTCTAACAGGCTGGGGGGCCCACTGCCGGGGACAGTTTGCCCAAGGCAGCTGGACTTCGAAGGAATCGCAGTGGTCGATCAACAGGCTGGAGCTGAAGGCGGTAACCTTAGCCCTCCGGGCGCTCGAGCACTTGGTGCGTCAAAGGGCAGTCCGCGTCCTATCCGACAACGCCACCACGGTGGCCTACATCAACCGGCAAGGGGGAACAAGCAGTCCATCCTTGGAAAAGGAGGCGGATATCCTTTTACAATGGGCCGAAGTCCATCTGTTGGCGCGGCCGGCGTAGACAACGTCACGGCCGATTACCTCAGCAGGTTCAGGATAGACCACGGGGAGTGGGAGCTGGCGCAGGAAGTATTCGATCAAGTGGTTGCCCGTTGGGGAAGGCCAATCATGGATCTCATGGCACGGTACACGACGGCGAAAGCATGCCGGTTTTTCAGTCACAGAAAGGAAAGGATGTCCGAGGGCCTGGATGCCCTAGTCCAAAGCTGGCCTTCAGAGGGTCTGCTCTACGTGTTCCCTCCCTGGGCCCTCATAGGGAGGGTTCTGCGGAGGGTGGAATCCCACCACGGACTGGTAGTTCTCATTGCCCCCGATTGGCCTCGACGTCCTTGGTATGCAGACCTAGTGAGGCTGACAGTCGATCAGCCCTGGCGGCTCCCCTGCAAGAGGGATCTCCTGCGACAAGGCCCGGTATGCATGCCCCACGTGCATCGGTTCTCGCTTACGGCCTGGCTATTGAAAGGGCCAGGTTCAAGAAGCGGGGGTATTCGGGGTCAGTAATTTTGACTTTGTTGAGCGCACGCAAACGCTCCACCTGTCTGTCCTATGTGAGGGTTTGGCATGTCTTTGAAGCCTGGTGTACGGAGCGGCAGATTAGGGCCCTTTCAGCTTCGGTCTCCCAGGTTCTGGACTTCCTTCAGGCGGGGTTCGAGAAGGGTCTAGCGTCTAGCTTGCTGCGAGTCCAGCTAGCAGCCATCTCTTGTTATAGGGGAAAAGTCAGAGGCAGATACCTAGGGTCTCATGCGGACGTTGGCAGGTTTCTCAGAGCGGTCAGGCGGTTACGGCCGCAACAAAGATCCGTCATTCCTCCTTGGGACCTCAACCTAGTTTTGAATGCCCTCTCCGGGGAGCCCTTTGAACCCCTAAGGAAGTCCTCTCTGAAGGACTTGACCCTAAAGACGGTATTTTTAGTGGCTATTTGTTCGGCCAGACGCATATCAGAGCTTCAGGCACTATCTTCTCGTCCTCCTTTTCTCTCATTCTTTAGGGATAAAGTAAACTTGCGTATGGTTCCGTCTTTCTTACCGAAGGTCATCTCTCCTTTTCATGTGAACCAGTCGGTTTCCCTTCCGTCTTTCCCTGACAGGGATCAAAATGGGGACGGGGAGAAGCTTAAGTTTCTGGACGTGCATAGGGTCCTGAAGCGTTACCTCTCCCGCACGGAGTCTTTTCAAAAGTCCGAACGCCTGTTCGTTCAGTTTGGAGGGCCACGCAAGGGAGAGGCAGCGGCCAAGGCTTCCATCTCTAGGTGGATCAGGAAGGCGATTGCCTCAGCGTATATCCTCAAAGGAAAGCAGGTCCCAGGAGGCCTGCGCGCTCATTCAACCAGGGCGCAGGCGACTTCCTGGGCGGAGCATAGTTTGGTGCCGCCTCTGGACATTTGTAGGGTGGCTACCTGGTCGTCCCTGCACACCTTTACCAAGCATTATAGGCTAGATGTCCAAGGGGCGACAGATGCCAGGTTTGGTAGCGCGGTTCTTCGGTCTGCACTAGCGAACACCTCCCTGGGTGGAACTGCTCTATTACATCCCAGAAGTTAAGGGACTGGACTGAAGTGACAATAAGGAAGAATTAATTAGTCCTTACCTGCTAATTAGTGTTCCTGAAGGAACTTCAGTCCAGTCCCTGATCCCGCCCGAGTTCGAGGAGTTTTTCAGGGGACTGACCGAAGACAGCGTACGAAGACAGTGTGGCGGTTCCCGTGCTTAGGGTCCTGAGGCCGGGAGGGCCGGCGAGAGAGGATCTGCGGGGAAAAGAGGGAGGACCAGCTCTGCCTCATGTAAGCCTCTTCCTTCCTTCCTGTCCTTCCTTTCCCTCATTGATTGGGGGAAAAAAAAAAAAAAAGTTTAGACGGTTTAGTGACCTGAGTGGTCAGTTATGTTATTTCGTTTTGAAAGTTGAGTTCTTCATTATCTATCCATTAAGTCTGCTTTTGCAATAGGTTACTGGTGCCGGTGGGTGGTGCCAGTGGTATTTATACCACACCATCATCAAAAGAATGATGGGCTCAGCCTCCAAGCTGCTGGAAGGGTTGCGCAACCCAGATGTTAAGGGACTGGACTGAAGTTCCTTCAGGAACACTAATTAGCAGGTAAGGACTAATTAATTCTTATCTTCCCCCTAAAACCTCCCTTCCTCTTCCTCCTTTCTCAGTTTCTGTGGATAACTCTGTACTCCTTCCTGTTTCCTCAGCCTGCAATCTGGGGGTTGTCTGTCTCCTCTCTCTTTTTCTCCACACATATCCATCTGATAGCTAAGACCTGCCGTTTCTTTCTCTATAACATCAGCAAAATCTGCCCTTTCATTTCTGAACACACTACTAAAACACTTGTGCACTCCTTAATCACCTCCCGTCTTGACTACTGTAACCTACTCCTTGCTTTTCTCCCTTTGAATCATCTCTCTCCCCTTCAATCTGTTCAACACTCTGCTGCGCGCTAATCTTTGCCAGCCTCGTCATGCCCATATTACTCCTCTTCCCAAGTCACTTCATTGGCTCGCTATCCGTTTCCACATCCAGTTCAAAATTCTGCTGACCTATAAATGCATTCACTCTGCAGCTTCTCACTACCTTTCTTCTCTTTTTTCTCCTTACAACCCCCCTCGGGAACTCCGCTCTTCTAGCAAACTGCTTCTATCTTTGCCCTTCGCTTCTACTCAAGACTTTGCTCCTTTCACCTTGCTGCGCCTTACGCCTGGAACAAACTACCTGTGTCTGTACGCCAGGCACCTTCTCTAATCCTCTTCATATCCAGGCTGAAAACTCACCTCTTCGCTGCTGCTTTTGGATCTTGACTCACCTGATCTCCTTTTTCTTTCCCCTTGCTTTATCCCTGCCTACACCTTCTGTGTTTGTCTTGACTAGATTGTAAGCTCTGATGAGCAGGGACTGTCTCTTACATTTCTGTGCAGCGCTGCGTGCGACTTGTAGCACTATACAAATGCTTAGTAGTAGTGGGTTACAAATTACATACATAATTAAAAAAAAAAAAAATGACTCGGACTTGGGATGTTCAGGAGATAAATGCCAGGTTTAAGGGGGGAGGGGGCCTTGCTTTTTGCATGGAAGTCTTAGGATCAATCATATTGACAGTGAGGAAGGTCATTCTTCATTTACTTGGACCTCTCCAAGGCATATTGTCATATCCCTATTTGGGAACAGCGTTGGAGATATCTCTTCAGTGTCCTCTGCTTTCATTAGCAGTTTGGGATCTACCTTTTGGCCTGGCCACTGCTTGGAGAACCACCTCAGAGGTCGTGGTGGTTATAGCTTTTCTGAGCAGGCTTGTTGGGGTTCATCTTTTACCTGGCTGATTTGGGCAAACTCTGCCAAAAGTCCAAGTAGTAAACTGGGAATGACTGGGTTAGGTAGTCACTCCGAGCAGCCTGGTTTCCTCTTGGAATCTCTGAAGTATCCAGGGACTCTGTTTAACATTCAGCAGTGGTTGATGGGTGTGTTTTACTCCGGAATGATAAAATTTAGTTGCAGCTTTGGGTGTGATGGCACTTGCCCAGCCCCTTGAATCTAGGATTATATCCAGGTTTTGGGATCAATGGCATAAAGGTTGGCTCTAGTGCTGTGAGCGGGGGTGCATATACATTCCCTACAGAGACATATGTTGGCTCATTCATCCCCTATTCTCTCAGCAGTTGAAACAGTGTCTTCCCCTTCCTATGAAGGTCCAGTGGACTCTCTGGTGACTCCAGTAGAGTTCTCTGTTTTTTTTGAAGGGAATGCCTCTGGAGCCACCAGACTGGTTGTGTGGTTATCGATGCCAGTCTCCTGGGTTGGCAGCCCAGTTGTCAGGGCCAATTTGCCCAGGGGCATTGGTCAAAGCTGGAGGCTGCCTGGACTATATCAGGAGTCATTTTGGTGGCTTCAGATTGGCCTTGCAGGCTGTACTATTTTTTTTTTCTCAGGCTTCTAGCAGGATCTCCACATCTGCAGTTCTGTGGTCTAATATGTCAGGGTCCTCTTTTCAAGGAGGACTCTGCTCCCTTCTCACTTACAGCCTAGCTTTTGAAAGGAGGAAGCTAATGCGCAAGGGTTATTCGAATGTAGATATCGTCCTCAGTTTGTTAGACCCTTCACTTTCTTGGCTTATGTCTGAGTCTGGAAGGTATTTGAGTCTTGGTGCAACTACTAGACTTTGGCAATGCGGAGGGTGATGTAACTTCTTTCCTGACTTGTTTGCAGGTTGGCTTTGACATTAATTCCCTTAAGGTCCAGATAGCAACTATAGCATGTTGTTGGGGTAGTGTCTTAGGCAGCTCATCCAGTTATCTCCTCCTCCTTCGTTAGTGAAGCAAGAGTCATTCTCCTCATTATCTGATCATGCCACAGTGGGACCTAACTCTGATTTTGAGACCATTGACTGCTCTTTCCCTTTTAAGCCTCTGTGGCAGCCCACTCTCAGGGATCTGTTTGTGACTATTGCCTTAGCCAAGCGTGTCTAAGCTCCTGGACAGATCCCCAGCCAGGACACCGGCGGCAGCGCCTGCTGCACCTCTCTCGGTACCGTATTGAGAAGTACAAGGTCATGGACTATTCCTGCAGCTCGCAACACTATACACACAAGCCAAACCTACTGCAGGCTTGAGGGGCGATCTCTTGCCGATCTCGTAGCACTGTCCATATTACTTGCTACTCGCTGCTAGTGTAACAACATAGGGTAGGCCGTGGGCCCAAGTTCCCAATGAGCACACCAAACTCATTCTGTTCTTCTAAAGTGGCAAATCTAGGTGGTCATCACCTAAGAGTTACCACATAAGAGCATGATATAGGCCGTGGGCCCACCAATCACGGTCTTCCTCCATGGTGAAAAGTATATCTAGGTTGTAAGCACCTAGCAGTTAGACACTTGCTCCTCTATGCTTGTTGGACCAAGCACTGATTCTCAATGCTTCTTTCGCGCCACTCTCAATTCCCACGCTTGCTTACAGTGACCAGCTCTCTACCGCTGCCGTAGTAAGGCTCCGATCTGCACCACCCTCGTGGCTACTGGTCTGAAGCAGCCGCTGTGCTTGATCGCCTAGTATCTGCATACTTCACAACCGCAACTGTTACATATGCGTGCTGCTTGATCTGGAGGTTGCCCAGTATCGGCATACTTTGCAACCGCAACTGTTGCATTTGCATGCTCCCGACTGCAAGCCCACAGGCTCTTCTTGCGACATGCCAACTGCAAACCCACATACTCTAGTTGCGACACGCTGTTCCACATGACTGCACGCTGGCCCTAAGGAGGTTACCTCAGCCTTGTCCTTCCCCCATCCACCACAGCACGTGGCAGCTTGGGAGGCACCAATTGTGGCTGACTCATCCTGCTTGTCCTAGGAGAAAATGGAGTTACTTACCTGTAACTGGAGTTCTCCGGGGACAGCAGGATAAGTCAGCCACACATCCCACCCTCCTCCCCTGGAAGGGGGAAGGACTAGCCTTCCGGAACAAGTGCCCGCCTCCTAGCGGCTAAGGCTCAGCTAGTGACGAACTGGTTAGCTAGGGACGGGCTGGGGGTGGGGCCAGTTGGCTCATGCTCAGAAGGGCAAAGCCCTTCTGAGCTATGGAGAGTACTTCCGTCTCGGCGCCGTCGGATGACGTCACCAATTGTGGCTGACTCATCAGAAACAATTGTGGCTGACTTATCCTGCTGTCCCCGGAGAACTCCAGTTACAGGTAAGTAACTCCGTTTTATAGTTATAGTGCTATCAGTTAAGTCTTGGAATGTCAGGTAAACTAGATACACTAAGAACTGTTGGTTTAATTTGGGACACTTACATGCAAATGTCTTATGAATAGTGGCTGTCCTCGAAAACCAAACAAGTTTGTGGTCCTTAAACTGAAGTTTACTATCTCTGTTCTGGTGGAAAATGGCATGGAAGTAACAGTACCTGCTCAAGATAGACAACACAATAACCCGGCATACTAATATATCTAGGGGAATGGTAAGGAAACACACAGGAGACTAAGGGGATCAGGATACAAAAGCAGTCTCGAAGTGAGTTTTTAGCCTGGATTTGAACAAAGCCATAGATAGAGCCTGATGTACTGAATCGGATAGTTTTCTTCCAAGCATAAGGAGCAGTAAGGTAGAAAGATCAGTTTGGAGTTGATAGTGGAAGAGAAAGGCACAGATAGAAGCGATCAGTCAGAAAAGTGGAGTTCCAGAGGCGGAGGGGTGTAAGGAGAGATGGGAGGAAAGGTAGTGAGGAGCAGCCGAATAAAGGCACTAATAGGTCAGTAGTAGAAGCTTGAACTGGATGTGGAAATGGATAGGAAACCAATGGAGTGACTTCAGAAAAGGGGTGACGTGAGCATAGTGACACTGGCAGAAGATTAGTAGTAGTACCAAAAGGAGCTAAGGATCCGCACAAAACAAGAGAACAAGAAAGCGGAGCCTGGACTGACAAATTCGTAAACCTTGTTTATTGCGCCCCAACGCGTTTTGGCCACCGGCCTTCTTCAGGGGGTCTTAAAGAGCACACCTCAAAAACAAATAAACATCAACATATTGATTAAATAGACAGAACATAATATAAAATACGCTGACATTTATCAATAAAAAATAAAAAATAAATAAAACATTAAAAATTAAAAACATATGGTATTACCCTTTTTTTGTTTGGGTAATACCATATGTTTTTAATTTTTAATGTTTTATTTATTTTTTATTTTTTATTGATAAATGTCAGCGTATTTTATATTATGTTCTGTCTAATCAATATGTTGATGTTTATTTGTTTTTGAGGTGTGCTCTTTAAGACCCCCTGAAGAAGGCCGGTGGCCGAAACGCGTTGGGGCGCAATAAACAAGGTTTACGAATTTGTCAGTCCAGGCTCCGCTTTCTTGTTCTCACTGGCAGAAGATTAGCCATGCAGCTCAGTTTTGAACAGATTGAAGAGGGGAGAGATGATTCGGAGGAAGACCAGTGAAGAGGAGGTTGCAGTAGTCTAGACGGGAGGTGACTAGAGAATGTGTAAGGGTCTTAGTAGTATGTTCAGAATGGCAGAATCCGTTCCTTCCCATCTTTATAGAGAAAGCTAAAACCTGTCTCTTCTATCAATTGGATGTGTTTTGGAGAAGGAGAGAGAGGAGTCGAAGTGACCCCAAAGTTGCAAGCCGAGGAAACGGGGAGGAGTGGAGTGTTATCCACAGAAATAGAGAGGATGAAGGGGGGAGGTGGGCTTAGGAGAAAGATTAAAAGCTCAGTTTTGGCCATATTCAATTTCAGATGGTGGTGAGACATCTAGGCACTAATGTCTGATAAACAGGCAGAGATGTAGATCTGAGTCATCAGCATAGAGAGAACTGAAAACCATGGAAGGAGTTGAGTGCACCAAGGGACAGTGTAGAGCAGTGGTTCTCAACCTTTTTTGTACCGTGACCCCTTTTACCGTTGGTCAACTTGTGGTGACCCCCAATGATAAAATCAAATGCGTCTCTCTTCCTTTACCGTTAACGCATTGTCGCTGTAATCATTTGTTGAATTATTAATATATTATAGGCCTTTGCAATATGTTTTTATTTATAAAATACTTATTTAAATAATCAAAACAACAAGTAACAATATTTGATTTCAAAATTATGATGATTTTGTAGTCAAATCACTAATATGAAATAAAATTATTTTTTCTACCTTTGTTGTCTGACCAATTTATTCTCTGATCATGCTGGTCCCGATCTGAGGCTTCTGCTTTCCTGTCTTCTCTTAGCTCTCTTTCTGTGGTCTATGGTCCATCTGCCAGTTCTTATCTCTTTTGTTTTCTTCACTTCTTTCTATCAGCCTATTTCCAGTCCCAGTAACCCTCCCCAGTATCAGCCCCTTTCCAGTCCTCACTCCCAGTACCTTCCAATGTCAACTTGCATTCCCATGACTGCCACTGGTGTCCATTCCCTTCCAGTCCCCCTCCTTCCCCACTGATCAGTCCCTTCTAGTACAAATACCATGGCAGCCCCTCTCAGATCCACTCCCTTTCAGTTCCATGCTCCCATCCCCTTGTATCAGCCCACTTGTAGCCTTAGCCCCCAGTTTTCTTCCAGGGTCAGCAGCTCTATCCTCCCCTCCCCACAATCAGCCCATTCCCAGTCAAAGCCCCCTAATCAGCTCACTTCTAGTGCTAATCCCCCTCAACCCCATTACCAGTCCTACCCCCCCCCTAATCAGCCCAATACCAGTCCTACCCCCCATCAGCTCATTTCCAGTGCTAGTCCCCCCCTCAACCCCATTACCAGTGCTAGGCTCCCCTAATCAGCCCATTTCCAGTCCTAACCTCACTGATCAGCTCATTTCCAATGCTAGACCCCCATCAGTCCATTACCAGTCCTACCCCCCCTTGATAAGTCCATTCCCAGTCCTAGCCTTCCCTAATCAACCCATTACCATTCGTAGCCCCCCCATCTGCCCATTACCAGTGCTAGCACCCCCATCAGCCCATTATAATCCTAACCCGCACTGTCTCTCGCCTCTGTCCAGCATTTATCCCGTCTGTCCAGTATGTCCCCATGTCTCTCTCCCCTTTGTCCATGCCAGCCTACTCCCTCCATGTCAGCCCACCTCCCTCCATCCATCCATATCAGCCCCCTCCCTCCCTCCATGTCAGCCCCCTCCCTCCCTCCCTCCCTCCATGTCAGCCCCCATCCTTCCATCCGTCCATGTCAGCCCCCCTCCCTCCATCCATCCCTCCATGTCAGCCCCCATCCTTCCATCCGTCAATGTCAGCCCCCCTCCCTCCCTCCCTCCATCCATCCATATCAGCCCCCATCCCTCCCTCCCTCCCTCCCTGTCAGCCCCCATCCCTCCCTCCCTCCCTCCCTGTCAGCCCCCATCCTTCCATCCGTCCATGTCAGCCCCCCTCCCTCCCTCCATCCCTCCATCCATCCATCCATCCATCATCCATCCATCCATATCAGCCCCCATCCCTCCCTCCCTCCCTCCCTCCCTCCATCCATCCATCCATCCATATCAGCCCCCATCCCTCCCTCCCTCCCTGTCAGCCCCCTCCCTCCCTCCCTCCATCCATCCATATCAGCCCCCATCCCTCCCTCCCTCCCTCCATGTCAGCCCCATCCTTCCATCTGTCCATGTCAGCCCCCTCCCTCCATCCATCCATATCAGCCCCCTCCCTCCATGTCAGCCCCCATCCTTCCATCTGTCCATGTCAGCCCCCTCCATCCATCCATCCATATCAGCCCCCTCCCTCCATGTCAGCCCCCATCCTTCCATCTGTCCATGTCAGCCCCCTCCCTCCATCCCTCCCTCCATGTCAGCCCCATCCTTCAATCTGTCCATGTCAGCCCCCCTCCCTCCATGTCAGCACCCCTCTGTCGATGTCAGCCGTGTTGCAGGTTGTCTGCCTCCCTTCTAATGCAGCCGCGGCTCTCTGCCTCTTAGGGAACCGCGGCTGTACCTGTAAAATCATTGCGGAGCCCTTCCTGTCTCGATGGGCTCCATGCAGCATTGTCCCGCCTCCAAAGGAAGTTGTTTACCACTTCCTTTGGAGGCGGGACAATGCTGCACGGAGCCCGTCGAGACAGGAAGGGCTCCGCAACGATTTTACAAGTACAGCCGCGGTTCCCTAAAAGGCAGGGAGCCGCGGCTGCAGAAGAAGGCGGTGAGTTTGCCGGAGTTTGCTGCTGCCGAGAAGCGGACTCGGCAGCGGCAGCAACTTGTGCACATCTTAATTTTTTTTTTTAAACTTGGTGGAGGCTAAGCGACCCCCGCTAAATCCTGTGGCGACCCCCGTTGGGGTCGCGACCCACAGGTTGAGAACCGCTGGTGTAGAGAGAAAAGGAGAGCCAAGACAGAGCCATGGGATACACTGACTGAAAGCGGGGTAGCAATAGAGGATGATCCACCAGACTATACATTAAAAGTGCAGTGGAGGAGAGGAAGAAAACCAGGACAGGACAGAACCCCTAAATCCAAACGACGACAGGGTATCTAGGAAAAGGTGGTGATCAATGGTGTCAAAAGCAGCAGAAAGGTCAAGAAGGATGAGGATAGAGTAAAAGTCCTTGGATTTGGCGAGGAACAATTCATTGGAGACTTTGGCAAGAGCTGTCTCAGTATAATATAGAGGGTGAAAGCTGGATTGCAGTGGATTCAGAAGGGACTGAGAGGAGAGAGAGTCAAGATAGCGGCAGTGAACTGCACGTTCAAGTAGTTTAGAAATAAAGGGAAGGAGAGAGAAGGGTTGATAATTAGGACAGATAGGTTCAAGGGATGGCTTTTGAGGAGAGGTGTAACCACAGCATGCTTAAAGGCTGTAGGAACAGTAGAAAGCAATAGGTTGAGGATACGATAGATGGAAGGGACAACAGTGGAGGAGATGGAGTTTAGTAGAGTTCAGAGGGAGCAGTAAATCCCCATTTAATGTTTGTTCTTTTTAATCCAGTGGCTAGTTGGAAAGAAATTTTGTTAAAGGGATAGAAGAAAAGTCTGTTCAGAGGCATAATTACTTTCTGCAAATTTTTAACAAATGAGGCTAGATGTTGGTATTTTTTATTTATTTTTATTTATCTTTTTTTATACCGCGCTCTTTAGAATCAGTGTGGTTTACATGTATACTAACAGGTACTTTTTATTCCCTTGTCCCCGAAGGGCTCACAATCTAAGGGTATATGGGGGGGACCAGCAAAAAATCACACCATGTTCTAAAATGGACCACATAGGACCAATGTTCCCTCTAATTATCTGTAGGCTGTGTGCGCATAAAATATCAGCTGTGCAGCTTTTGAAGGAAGGTTCAATTTTTGTGCGCCACATAACGAAACTCTGAGTTATATACGCTGAACAAATGTGTCAGTCAGAAATTAGGGCGTTAGACCAAGAAGAAAAATGCCAGATGCATAAAAAAGCAAAGGGGTTACAATAAAAATAATTCTTGTATGTTAAAAGCGCTACAATAAAAAGTTTATGTAACTACTACATGCTGTTAAAATCAGAAACGTGCGAACGAGTGACCATGTGCAAAGCAAGACAAGACCAAAAAATTAAAACGAACCGAATGATAAAAATGTATATATGTATCATTTTTTTTTTTAAAAAACAAATTGTTGTGACAGAACAGCAAACACTAAAAAGATTTCAGTTACAGAGTAAATAATTACTAGATGCACTGGAAACAAACGAAGGTAAGGTGAAAAACGGTAGTAAGTACCGTGTAGCAGTGAAAGGTTGTGTAACAATTACAAAATACTTAATGTGGATACAAAGTTAAAACCTTTCAAAAAAACTTTATGTATGCATATGCATTTAATAAAAGCAAATAGTTTAAAAATTGAAAATCAAACAAACATGTAGAGGCTTGAATCACTCTGTAAAAAGACCAAGGGAAAAAAACTAGTGCAGAAAACCTTACCGGCTGACATCTAAACGAACTGTAAGAGCATCAAAAGCCATGGAGATCACCCGATCTTTCGCGCCTAAAGAAAGAGTGTGAATTTGCATATCGTGACGTCATTAGCAAGAGCATTCCCTACAAAAATGTATTAAAATAAAACTAAAGAGAATAAATAAGCACATTAAGCATACATTTGCCTACTGATAAAATTGTGGTGGATAAAAAGTGCTAAAAATCAAAATAAATGTGTAAGAACTATCGGGGCTTAAATTATGCATCCCAGAGTTCAATGTTTGTATGTAGATGAGAGAAACCAAAGAAGCTCAGAGGGATAAAACTGATATAAAATCGGGAATAAATCGTTACATAAGAATGGATAATGAATTATTGTATGGATGTATATATAGAGATTTTTGTTTGGCCGTGCACCCACGCTTTCTTCCTGCCGCTGCAAGACTGTGCACACTCTCCCCCTCCATGTTCCACTGACCTGCCGCTTGCCGCCGCCCTCCTCAAATGCTGCCCGTCTGCTTGTCCTCTTCACCGCAGCACGCTGATCGCACAGCTCTCTCTCCGGCAGCTCTGTACGTGCTGCCACTGCTGCTTGCTCTCCCTTCTCTGCAACTGTTTCCCTTCTGTAATTTTTGTGCGCTCCGTTGTAAGTTTTATGTGCGCTCGCTCAGCGAGGTGTGTGCATGCGCACAGCTTAGAGGGAGCAGTGCATAGGACTCTGGGTTCCAGAGAAAAAGTCCTAGTCCCTTTTTTTTTTTTTTCCCCCCCCCTGTGGAGGAAGTTCAGCTTCTTCCTTTTTATAAAAGCTTTGCTTCAATACAATGTAACAGGGAATTGCTGCTTTCAAATTGCTTCTCTCATTTCCCAGTCTAATGCAGAGAGCCAACACACACTCGGGTGTGCCCGCACACTCACGGAGACATTGTGGGTGTTGTGTGTGTGTGTGGTTTTTTTTTTTTTTTTTTTTTAAACAAGTCCATGAGGTTGAGGCATATTCTGCATGCTAACTCATCCCCCTTCCAATGCTGCCACACCCTATTCCTGCTGGGCTGCTGCTTAGTGATTCAGATGTGTATATAGTTTATAGTAAACTAAATTCTACTGTGAAATATGGTGATTGAACTATATAGATCAATTTATTTAGCTGGATTTATATACAGCTTTTCCCAGAGGTCAAAGTGGTTTACATAGAATTTCAAACAAATCAAACGGTGTTTACGTTGAGCAAGCAACTTTGTACAATAAAGATACGAACAGGGTATATACTTGGTAAACTTTAACTATATACATAATGCTTTCTTAATAATCACTGTGTATGATGACACTTAATGATTGAACTGTGTATTTTTACCATTTGCTATGTATAATGCCTCCTAGTGGTGGTGAAGAATGGCACTACCTGTTGCTGTGGAACAGTGGCATACTAGCTATTTGGAGATGGGGCTAGGCCCAAAATGCTGAACTGTGAATGGTGCTTCACAGTGGCATGTGCATTACAGAAACACATGATAGAATGCTTTTCTGCTGATTAAATATTAATATTGTGCGCTAACACACCATTATAAGTGCAGTGGATACTGATAAGCTGTTGCATGCACACAGGGATCTGTGCTAGCATCTTACACATACACATGGATATACACTTACTCTGCCATCTGAGCACATGTGTTTTGCATACATCCCAGTTTGCATAGTTGTTCACAGTAATGATGAGCAAACCTTTTTTGCATTAGGCTTGTGTTCGAAAACTTTGTGCTGATTTCAGCATACAGTTCCAATGCAGGTTAACTGCATTGAAATCCTAAGAGACTGGGATGAAGGGAAGAAGCCGCAACAACTTACAGTATCCGGTATGGGGAGAGCTAGAGGGTCTGCTATTGGGGTGGGGGGTGTCGAGTTTGGTCCATTTTTGTAGTTTTTCGTTTTCCTGGTGTCCTCCCAGAGAGTCTTTGACTTTGCAGGGGTACTTCCCCCCCCCCCCCCCCATGGCTACCAGTGGCTTTAAGAAGTGCGATCGGTGCTCCAAAATTATGTCTGACCGACACACACGACTGCTGTCTCTGCTGCTTTGGGCCAGACCACCACCTGGCAGCTTGCGGTCTCTGCAAGAGGATGTCCAGTAAGGCCCTCAAGAGCTGCCAGCAACAGCACAATAAGTTTTTCTCCCGAGTCTACAGTGCCTCCAAAGGCCAGGGCTTCGTCTGAGGCCCCGACATCTTGGGCAGAACCTTCTGAACCAGAGCCTCATCGTGGGTCCTCAGAAAGGGGGTCTCCCTCTAGGGAACCCAGGAAGAAGAAGAAACCCACGAGGGTGGCATCCTTGGACGGTTCCGACTGGCTGGGTGCCCCTCTGGTCCTGCAGTTCTAGACGTTTGTCCGAGGTGTCTGAGAAGGAGTGGCTTGCGAATGTCCCCCGGAAGGATCAGACAATGGATGGGCCTCCATCCCCAGACACTTTCCTTGTCGGATTCCCCTTCCGGAGAGCTGGCGTCGGGCCTGAGTCCCTTGGAGCCTGTGCCAAAGGCTGCAGAGCCTTCTGGTCTGGAGTCCAGAATGGCAGCCCTGGAGCGCAGTTTGTTTTCCTTCATGGGCCAGCAAAAGGTGCTGTAGTCTGGCATGACCGGTTCATCCGCCCCGATCACCGGGCCCTTGATGTCCAAGACGTCCCCGGAGGCCGAGCCAATCCTCGGCCAAGGTTGCGATATGAGTCCTGGTTTGCTGGGCACTGGCTGCAGGGCATCAGTGGCCCCAAGGTGCACGGAGCAGCCCTCCTATGAGTCCTTGACAGACTACTCCGAGTGGGAGACGGAGGACCAGGAGTCCCCCGATACCCATCACCACTGTGACATCCCATCTGACTCTCCCGTCTCGGAGCCTCAATGGTGATCCCTGCCCGAGGATATGGGCTTCCTTGATTTTGTCAAGGACATGTCTAAAGCCTGGGCGCTCCCGACAGTCTGAGGAGGATCCTCGGGCGGATGATTTGGAAATTCTCTAGTATGAGGCCCCTGCGCGGGAATCGCTCACGGTGCCCATCCCTCCCATCCTGGAACGGCTGATGCTCCCAATGTGGGAGACACCGGCTTCGGTGCCGGTGGTGAGCAAACGGCTCGACTCTATGTATCTAGTGCGCTGGAGCCTGGGCTTCCAAAATTCACAGCTGCCGCATAACTCCATGGTGGTGGAATCGGCCATGTGTCAGCTGAAGAGCCAGAAGACGCCCTCCTCTGTGCCCCTGGCAGGGAGCCCCATACCCTAGATTCCCTCAGCAGAAAGTGCTGCCAGGGCTCGATGCTCATCGGCCGCATCCAGGCCTACCAGCTGTATATGGGCATGTACCTGAGAGACCTGGCGAAGGAGTTCTCTGGATTCTCAGCTGCTCTCTCCGAAGAACCCTTTCAGCGGTTCAAGAACCTGGCTAAAGCAATCCATGAATGCTCCAAATTCACGTCTCGAGCGGCGTCTGACAGGCTCATTGGCAGCTTGAGTAACGGCAGCTGGCAGTGGTGCATGCTGCCAAACTTGGTTAGTTGTCCGACCTCGAGCAATGGGTTCAGAACAAATTGGTTGATGTCCCATGCCAAGGAGAGAACTTCTTTGGCAAACCCATGACCGATAAGGCTGCCGAGCTGGAGACCGAGTTCATGACGAGGACCAGGCTTTCCAAGAATACTGCTGCCCTTCCCCGACAGAAGGGCTCGGGTAAAAAGTCCTTTTACCTTAGGAAGGGAGCTGTTTACTGAAACTACCCACCTTATCAGGCCTCCCCAGCTCCACAACAAGGGTCAGCAGGCCAAGGGACATGGGCATGGCCCGCATAAGCAAAAGGCCCCAAAACCCCAGGCACCGACTCCGGCCCTGGCCCTGACAGGGGGGAGTTTTTGACCCCTTGAACATAGCCTATCTACCCCAAGGAGATCAGCAGCCCACAGGGAGCTGTCTGGCCTTCTATGCCCAGAGGTGGATGTCCATCACCACCGATTCCTGGGTACTTCAGGTAGTCAGGGAGGGTTACCTCCTCCACCTGACTCAAACACCATCCCCTTATTTCCTGGAATAGCCCCTCAGGTCTCCCCTCCACTGGCACCTCCTTCTGAAGTTGGCAGGTGGTCTTGGACAAAGCAGTGGAACCGGTGCCCCACCATCTCAAGGGCAAGGGGTTCTCCAGGTATTTTCTCATGCCAAAAAGGACAGGGGGTCTGAGGCCCATCCTCGACCTGCACAACCTTAACAAATTCCTGGTGAGGGAGAAGTTTAAAGATGCTCTCCCTTGGAACATTGCTGCCATACTTCCAGCAGGGAGACTGGCTATGCTCCTTAGACCTCAAGGATGCTTAAGCTCACATCCTCATCCACCCCAACCACAGGCAGTACTTGTGGTTTGTAGTGGGGGGGGGGGCAGGCACTTTCAGTACAGGGTGCTCGCCTTCGGCCTAGCCTCTGCACCAAGAGTTTTCACAGAATGCATGGCAGTCGTGGTCGCCTTCCAGGTGGACGACTGGCTCATAAAGGGAGGCACGGCCTCAGAGGTGCATCAGGCCACCGCATGCACCATCCAGGTTTTGCAACACTTGGGTTTTGTCATAAACTACCCCAAGTCTCACCACCTCCTGACACAGTGTCTGGAGTTTATTGGGGCAAAGATTAACACTCTCCAGTTGAAAGCTTTCTTGCCCAGGGACCAGGCCAATTGTCTCAGGATTCTGGCTCGGGAAGTACAGTACCATCCCTCGGTGTCTGCTCTGCTTCTCCTGCACCTCCTCGGGCACATGGCCTCCATGGTCCATGTCACCCCTGATGCTCGCCTCCACATGAGTGTGGCGCAGTAGTGTCTCTGGGACCGTGGTCTCGGGCCACAAGCCGCCTCCGAGACAATTTTTGTGACCCACCAATTGGCAGATTCTCTGGTCTGGTGGTAGTCTCCCCAGTATCTCGAGGCGGGCATGCCTTTTCAGGCCCCAAACCCCTGAAGGGTCCTCACCATGGACACCTCCCTGCTCGGCTGGGGTGCCCATTGCGGAGCTCTCTGCACTCAGGGCAGCTGGTCACCAGACGAGAGCACCCAGCAGATCAACCTCCTGGAGCTCTGAGCCATACACCTAGCCCTGAGGGTCTTCTGTCACCACCAGCCGATGCTGGTCCAGACGGACAACCAGGTAGCGATGTTCTGCGTGAACAAATGGGGGCAAAGGGTCTTGTACCCTCTAGCAGGAGGCACTGGTCCTCTGCTCCTACGCAATCCAGCAGGGTATCCTCCTGCGGGCAGTGTACCTGCTAGGCCAGGACAACCTGCTGGCCGACAGGCTCAGCAGAGTTCTTCAGCCGCACAAGTGGTAGCTGGACCCAAGGGAGCCAGTCGGCTTTTCTGGCTCTGGAGGGAACCCGTGATGGACCTGTTTGCCAGCCTGGACAACTTTCAATTGCCCCGCTTCTGTTCCCAACAGGTCCCACCACTCCAGGGTGGCAGCATACACGTTCCTGGTCTCATTGCCTTCTCTCTATGCCGCTTATCGCCAAGACCTTGTTTAGGACCCTCTGCGACAGGTCCTCGCTCACCCTGATAGCTTCTCGATGGCCCAGGCAACTGGTTCCTGGGTCATTCCATGTCAAGTGGTCTAGGGCTCCCCAGATGACCATCACGGATTTTGACTAAATTTTATATTTAGAGCCCCCCATGTCTCAAATGAACTCTGGTAGAGTTTTAGGTTCTCTGGTGTTAAACCTGTTGAGATATAGCCGTTTGTTTGACCCCATAGCCTGAACATGTATAGTATAATTCAAAATTTCAGCAACTTTGAGACCTAATATTGTTCTTATTTGTTTATAAGAAATGAAACTTAACTACCCTGCACATCTTTTTGCGCTCTCTTTAATGAGACTAATAATAATCCTTTTTGATTGTGTCAGAAATAGACACATTGCACCAAAGGCAGGCAAAGAAATTGGCGGCCTAAAAAAATGAAAAGTTTAACATTGCATAGCTCCTGAAATAAGTAATCAACGAACATGAAATTTGAGGCATAGTATCTCGTGGTACTGTTTTTGTGTTTATAATTTCAAGCTCCGGTGACTTCTGGCGATGCGTGAGTGAGAGAGGACGTGCCTCCTTCGCTCCGGGGCTGTCTCGGCACTAAATCTGGCTTTTATCTAATTTTCTGAGCCCTCACCCCTGTTTTCTACCTGGGAGAAGGGTGCCGCCACTTGCTGAGACCGTAAGCTTGTGCACCTGAGGGCTGTGATGCCTTTACCGGCCCGGAAAGAGCGGGAGAGATTGCCGAAAGCGGGGCCTTCTGCCACGGCCACGAGGCAGCCTGCCTCACCAAGCGCTGACAGCACAGACTCTGCTTCGGAGGAGCTAGCGCGGGAGGTAGTGCGGCTCCTAGATCCAAAGTTTGATCGCCTTATGCAGAAGTTGGAGGGGATGGAGGAATCTATGACTGAGTTTAGAAGGCGAGTGGAGGAACTGGAGCACCGCGTGGCTGCGGTGGAGGAGGGGGAAGGCCGCCGCGATGGGGAGCTAGAGGCCCAAAAGAGAATTCTCCTCGAGGTGCAACAAACTAGAAGACCTGGAGAATCGCTCCCGCTGGAACAACTTGAGGCTGGTGGGCCTCGGAGAAGACCGGTCTGATCAGGAGCTGCTAGCCTTTCTTGAGACCTGGTTGCCCGAGGTGCTGGATCTACCGGAGCTCCAAGGCCTATTTCGCATTGAGAGAGCACATCGGCTAGGGGCTCGGAGAGACAAGGGCGATCGACCACGTGTGGTGATTCTCCGTGTGCTAAACTTTCAGCACAAGTGGCGGATTCTCCAGGCCTACCGGAAAAAAGGCGAAATTACTCTCAACAACAAAAAGATCTTAAAATTCCAGGACTACTCTGCGGCGGTTGCTGCTAAGCGAAGGGAATTTTCCCCCATCTGCACGGAGTTGTTCAAACGACGGGCGCGGTTTACCCTGGCCTATCCTGCAATCCTGCGCGTCTCCCTCAATGGACAGAATCACACCTTTGAAAATGCAATGACCGCACAGCAGTTTTTGGCGCAACTTCCGCCCTCGGGTGGAGTGGAGAGCGGTCCATGAGGCTTATGGTGGAGTGGGGCCGTAAATGGACAACTTGGACTCAGACTTTAATCCTGATATTGCCCCTGTGTGGTCTGGGCTTGGCTGCTAGGCCTGGCTGGGCTTTGATGGAAGTGTGAGTTGCACCACGGGGAGCTCGACCATATGGCGGTCTTCCCTTCTGGATGCGCTGCTTGCGCTTTCTATGAGCTCTATGCAGGCCCCGAGTGGGTTGGGTGGGTAGAGCGCTGAGTATGGAGGGACCTGCATGGTTGCTGGGGAGTGTCACTTGGCATGCTAGGCAACTCTTACTCTGCATGTGGGGTCTTTATGATTTGCAGTGTGTTTTCCTTTACAGTTGTTCCAGCGCTAACGGTCACCACGGGGGCTTGACGATCATCACCCTGCTCATTGGTTTCATATCAATTGAGCCTTCGGGTGTTAGTCCCATGTATTAGGGTACGAATTTTCGTACTGCCCTCGAGATTCGGCAGTTCAAAGTTGCTATTTTCATGACAAATGTGTGTTAGGTGTGTCACCCTAATACATCTTAGTGAAAGGGTCCTTAGACTTGGTCATCATTAATGGCGCGCTCTCCCCTTGTTCCAGCGCTAATAATTACTATGGGAATGTGGCACTGAGCATACTGCGTTTGGCACTGACTACAATTGAGCCTTAGTGGTTCGAACCATGTGTTAGGGAATGAATATTCCTATTGCCAGGGAGGCTTTGCTTTTCACACTGCATGAGCGTTAAGTATAAAAAACAAACAAACCTGGGGCTCTTCAGTGCAAGGGCACCGAGGTGTGGTCATATTTTTAAGCAGCAAAGACCACCCAGCACTTGTAGGGGCAGTTATCTGTTATTTGTTAACTGGGTGATGTTATTTAAATAACACAGAAAATCAGTGACGTTATACTATGTTTTGATGTGACTTTACATTGTGCAGCTTAACAATGTTGAGAGACATGCTTGGGTTATTTTGAAGTCTTTGTTTTATGATGTACACATGCCCCATCAGAAATGTGCAGAAATGTACAGTGGTGAATTATGTTTAAGTGTTTGCCTACTTGCCAACTGTTTTCGAATACTTTTCGTGCAGGTGCCTGAGTGTCTGCTATAGCTGGCTCTTCCCTAATTTTCCTAGAGCCTGTTTGTACCTGTTGGGCTCAAGGGGTGCGGGGGGGGGGTGTGTGGGTGTGTGCTCGAGACAGCCCTGCAGCACTGCTATGGGGTCCCAGCCTCAGTGTGGTAACTGAGGGTTTGTTTGTGTGTGTATTTGGGGGTAGAGAAGGTAGGCTGGAGTTGCGAGTGAATAGGGGAGGAAGCGGGGGGGGGGGATGGGAAGTAGGGATGCATGAGGGGATGCGATTAGGGGAGTGTGGTGGAGGGTTGGGGGGAGAGGGTGGGGTGGGGATAAGGGGGAGCTTGAGTGTGCTGCGAGCTGAGAGCCTGGAGGCTTTGTGGAATACATGTGCCCATAACCTGTACTTGCCATGGCTAGATACAGGGCTACACCCCTGGGAAAGCCCAATGATTGAGATGTGTCTTGGGTTGAGGCTGGGTGACCTGAGACCTGATTGTGGTTGGTGGATATTGTTACTTCTGATCTTTGTGAAATGTATGAATGAGAGATGAGCTTCGTATAGTCTCCTGGAATGTTGGGGGTGTCAACAGCCCAGTTAAGAGGACTAAGATCTTACAGGCTCTTAAGAGGGGGCATGCACAACTTGCTTTACTACAAGAAACACATTTGAGTGCGGTAGAGCATGCTAAACTTAAAGATTGGGTGGGGCAGGTTTTTGCAGCCTCTGCGACCGGTAAGAAGAGAGGTGTGGCAATTCTGGTGAAAAGAGTCTTGACGGTGGAAGTCCTTAGTCAGGACGTGGACCCACAGGGGCGGTTTCTTTTCTTACATGTGAAGATTCAGGGAGAGGAACTGTTTTTGGGGAACATCTATGCTCCCAACACGTATGATCATCAATTTTTTCAGGGTCTGTTGCGGAAAGTACTGGGGGCGACAAAGATACCCTTGATTTTGGCGGGCGACTACAACTGCCCACATGATCCTACCCTGGACAAATCTGGTGCTGGGGGCTCCTGGGGGGCCTGGCGTAATAAAGGAGTGGGATATCTCTGTAACATGGGCGGTTTGATAGACTCGTGGAGAACTTTACATGGTGTTGAAAGGGATTACACACATCTGTCGAGAGTACATCAGACTTGGTCCAGGATTGATTATATACTGATCTCGAGTGAAAGCTTGGGGAAAGTGATCCGGGTAGAGATCGAGCACCTAGTGGTGTCTGACCATGCTAAAGTGGTTCTGGATTGGAGGATGCGACCCCTGGGGGGGGGCCCCCGCTGGTCTTTTCCAGGGTATCTCTGGCAGAAGGAGTAGTTTTGGGCATATTTGATTCAACACTGGGAGGAGTATCTGTTGTTAAATGATACGGGAGATGTTAGCGTTGCGACGTTCTGGGAGGCGGGTAAGGTGGCTCTCCGAGGTCACATTATAGCTTATGTGGCGAAGGAGAGGAAACGTCTTAATTGTCAGATTCTGGACCTTGCGCGTCAGTTGCAGGAGGCCAAACGGGTAGCAGTAAAGATGCCGTCCAGGCTGTCGGAGTATTTGGCGGTGCAGAGAGCCCTAAATGAGGTGCTGCATGATAGAGCGGTTCAGTCGCTAAGTTATTATCGCCACCAGCTCTTCCAGTATGGGGATCACACTGGGCACCTATTGGCGCGTCTTGTACACCGGCGGGGAGGTATTCAGGGGGTGGCCCGGATTAAGGACAAACAGGGGGTGCGGCACACTGAGTTGGAACGGATAGTGCAGGTTTTTAGTCAATACTATCAGGAGCTTTATACCCCCGAGGCCGAGAACAGAGCCTGTGCACGGGACTTTCTTGAGGCTGTGGCCCTCCCCTGTCTGACGGAATCAGAGCTTCTAGAGCTTAATGCGGGAATCACTCAAGTGGAACTCCAGCAGGTGATAAAGGCAGGCAAGACGCATAAAGCCCCTGGACCCGATGGGTATGGCTCCGAATTTTATAAGATCTTGATGGCCCAGGTGATGCCTACTTTGATGGCCCTGTATCAGGAAGCCCAGGAGTTGGGTAATTATCCGCGTGATATGAGGACGGCGGCAATTACTATCATACCTAAGGAGGGTAGGGATCCAGAGGAGCCGGCTTCCTATCGTCCCATCTCCCTGATCAATTATGATATGAAACTAGTGGCCTCGGTGCTTGCGACCCGTTTACGGAAGATTCTGCCGCGGCTGATTGGCGCTCATCAGTCTGGTTTCGTGAAGGGGAGAGGAGCCTTTTCTAATATTAGTAAAGTGCTGCTGTGGATGGAACGCTGTTCACTCCAAATGGAGCCTTTGATCTTGGTGAGCCTGGACGCGGAAAAAGCCTTTGATAGTGTCCTGGCCATATATGTTTGAGGTATTAGCCAGATTTGGGTTCGATGGGGCCTTCTTGGCATGGGTACGGGCCTTGTATACGAATCCTTTGGCATGTGTCGCCAGTGGGGGTGTTTCCTCTGCACCTTTTGTACTGCAGAGGGGCACGCGGCAAGGCTGCCCTTTGTCGCCTTTGCTATTTGTCTTACAGTTGGAGCCCCTGCTGCTCTCGCTCATAGGGTCGGATGGGATTCGGGGTATCGAATGGCCGGGAGGAGGAATCAAGGTCAGCGCGTTTGCTGATGATATGCTGCTGTGTTTGTCTCAGCCGCAGACCTCTCTGGATTGTGCGCTGGAAATGATTCAGCGGTTTGGATCCTTTTCAGGTCTTCGGATTAATGTTAGCAAGTCGGTGGCTTTGGATGTAGGCAATCGGGCGCGTTTGTCGTGGCAGGGCCCGTTCCCCTTGCGTTGGGCGGCGGGCCAATTTCGATATCTGGGGATACAGATTCCTGATCGGGTCTCGCAACTGTATGATGTTAATGTTCGACTTATGTTACTGTGTACTGTAGATACGCTAAGGCGATGGAAGGACCTCCCGCTCTCACTTATGGGACGGGTAGCTCTTTTTCAGATGATGGAGGTGCCCCGGTGGATGTATCTTCTGCGGCACCTACCTATTTGGCTTTTGCGCTGCGATGTCCGGGTCTTTCAGAGTCATGTGGTGTGATTCTT
Organism: Ichthyophis bannanicus; assembly: GCA_033557465.1. Taxonomy (NCBI): domain Eukaryota; kingdom Metazoa; phylum Chordata; class Amphibia; order Gymnophiona; family Ichthyophiidae; genus Ichthyophis; species Ichthyophis bannanicus. The sequence goes on from CM066037.1 coordinate 452,450,955, forward strand.
ATGGAAGGGGAGGAGATCCAGGATTCCGCTCTCCGTGCTCATGGGTAGTAGAGCTGAGGGGGGGTTGGGACTTTTTTCACTGCGCGACAATTTTCTGTGCTTGCTTGGACCACTGTGGGATCTGATTTTGGGACGAGAAGTTATCCTCCCGCGGAGCCTCGTTCAATGGATGTCACAGCCCTATCATGCGGCATTTTTGCTACATAGTGGAAGCAAAGCGCTGCCGCGCTGCTGGTGGGAGTCGCGGTATTTGGGAACTTTGCGGCAGGCGTGGAGGTTCTTATGTCGGTGAAAGGGGGTGTGCTGGTTGACTACTGTTTGTCTCCCCTTACGCTTTAATGGTGATTTTGAACCTGGGAGGCTAGGGGGTCCAGCGAGTTGGGTGTCGGGGTGTCTAGACTTTCTGGGACAACTATGCATGCAGACGCAGGGGGAGTTGGCTTCCTTTCAGTCCTTGACGGAGAGATACTCGCTCGCGCCACGTACGTTGTATTTCTACTTGCAGGCTCGGCACTATGTCCGAGTGCTGCAACAGCATCGCGGCTTACAACTTAGCCATACGGGGGTGTGGATTTTCATTGCCGGGGAGGATCAGCGTGTTACTCTGTGGTCCCTGCGTGAAGAGTGGCATCCGGGAGGGGTATGGGGCCCATTGGAGATGCTGGTACGGAGATGGCACCGAGATGGTGAGGTGCAGCTTGCCGTAGAGGACTTTCAAGATGCTTTTCAACGGATTCACTTGGTATATGAAGCGGTTCGGTTCCAGGAACTTCAATATCGGTTCCTTTGGCGGGCGTATGTGCCTAATGTCTGGGCGGCTAGGATGGGGGTGCTTTCGACAGATGTGTGTCAACTTTGTGGGACCCAGAGGGGGACCTTGTTGCATCGTTTCTGGCACTGTGTTTGTATTGCCCCTTTCTGGCACGCGGTGCATGCGGCCTTGAGGGCCTGGAGACCTTCGGGAGGGGCGCTCACGCTAGAGTGGTGCCTATTTGGAGCCCCCAGTACCAGTGGTCGCAATGGATCCAGGTCTAGTGGGGTGAGTAGTGGCTGTACCAGGTCGTCCAGGGTGGGGGGCCAGGAGAATTTAGTGACTGAGGGGCCAATAAGGGTGGTTACAGGCATGGCTCGCTGTGATGTACAGTTATATGATAGGGGTTTTCTAATAGCGAAACACTGTATTCTTAAACATTGGGTTGAGGACAAACCCCCTGGGATTGGGGAGTGGCGCCACAGTTTTTGTCCTACAGGGCTTCGAGCGGCGTACAGCCCAGGTTCTGGGGGGAAAGAAGCAAGTGGAGTTTGAAAAAATTTGGCATGGGGTTTCCTGAAGTCTATGAGGAAATGGGTCCAAGGGGCTGGGCGTGTGACAGAGGAAAGTGGGTGTATGTGTGAGTTGGGGTGGAGCTCTCAGGGTAGATCGCATTAGGTAGGGCGGGGGGGAGATGGCTGGGGGGGGGTGTAGAGGTTGGTGATACAGAGGGGGGGAGGGTACGGGGGTTTTTTAGGGGGAGTGGGCGGGCTTAGCTATACACTGGTTTCTCTGTTATGGTGGTGTTGTTGCATTGCTATGTTACCCAGATGGGTTGGCTTTGCTGGGGTTGTCTGGTGTGGATCTGGAACGGGTGGGGGCGGGTTTGCTGGGCAGTTTCCTGCCCGGCGGGCTTGCCTATTGCCTACTGCCTTTGATCTGATTCCGACTCTCTCAGATGTCTTATTACTGTCTGATTTTGCATTCTGTACTGGGATATACTTGTTGTGTACTTGAGCCTAATTGGCATGGTGTATAGATGTGGGTTTATTCTGAAAAAAGCAATACAAATGATTTGACATAATTTCAAGCTCCTAGCCCTTTTCATTAATTTGCAAATTAAGTGTAAAGTTGATAATTTTTGCAAAAAGGCTAAAAATAGGGTATTTTTAACTCCCTTTTACACAAATGTATCTTCTAGAAACGTTTTCAAACTACTACCATTAGAGCATGTGTTAAACTCCCTAAAAAAGTTAATTTGACTAACGCTGGCATACAGTGCTCTAAAAAGAGGACCAAAGTCAGTGGACATTGCCATGGCAACAGCGTATATGTCGTCATATTATTGTTAATTTTTTGGATCATACTTGTTTTAACATTTTTATATTGAAAAATTATCAATATTGTATTGCGTTGGTCCATGGTGACATTGTCACTACCAGTTCAGGAACATGAACTGGCAACCCCATCGCCATAGAGGTCACGCCCGATAGCTGTGCAATACCAGCCACGGATGGGTTTCTTAATCTAGGTTCCCAAGCCTTTAATTTGGTTTCTTATTTGAGGTTCCAAAGCCTTCAGTGGGTGTCTAGCTGGTTCCCAAGCCAATGATTGGGCATCTTATCCTAGGTTCCCAAGCCGAAGTACTCACCTCAATTTTAATGCTAGCAATTTTCTAACATTCTGTTATGTTTGCAAGCCACTTCCTTCAAAATGGATTCTGGAAATTGATACTGTCGGCCAGATGATGTAACTGAAGGTGCAGGGAGCATGCTAATGAGGTGCTGCTCTGGAATCCAGCAAACATCTTGCCTTTTTGGCCAATAAAACGAATGAGCAGGACCTTGAGGATGCATAAATGTTATCAATGCATCATTTTCCTCAGCTGAAACTTCAACAACATTGCCAATCCACCATTTGTTGTCATAGATGCAAGCTACGTAGCAACCAAGGGACAACTCAGATAATTTCAAATACAAAATAGCAGTATTGGAAATTTTGGCTAAAAAACTTATTGTATCATTTGAAACTCTGCTGACACAAACCAAGTTTGAGTCAACTGGTACAAATTGGTGATGCTCTCTAGTGCCAGCTATTATGCTGCTTTCTTTCCACCTTTCTTCTTGAAACGTCCTGCTTTTTTCAGTTTCATCTTTTGCGACATAAATATATTTAATTCCGTGTATATTTTGGTCACAAAAGTTATACAGATCTTTTGGTGTCAATATTTGGTCAGATGAAGGTCTTTGTAGACTTGCTCAGGCTGCCAAACGTTTAGTTGTGCCACCAGCCCCATCACAAGGAGATTTTCCATGGCTTGTGCCGAAAAAGTTCCATTCAGCCTCGATTTGAAATCATTTTTGTGGTTGCATAAATTGACAAAGTTTTTGTAGTTTTTATATTGCGCTGCTGAGCCATCACTGAAGTAGTATATTTTCGTAACATCTGCTTGGGTCAACAAAAATTTTATAAACTTCTGAATAAACACATGTACTGACACGGTATCATGTTGCATATGATCGGAAATTATGCAACAATTTGCAAGGTGCTCACTTTGTCTGCATAATAAGCAACACATGGATGTACTGTGGCCTGTGAATTTTCCCAGTGAAAGCCCTAGGCAGCATCTTGGACAACAAATGAGTAATTTTCGGCAAAGTCCATCAAAACAATGAACTCCATTTCTTTTAAGTCAGCTTTCAGTGACTTCAGATATTCACTTTGGTGTTTTGAAACAAAATGATGGCCTGTCAGCTTCCAAATTTTGCTTGAAAGTTTTTCAACAAAGTTGTCCACTGTTAATATGCTTGTTTCCAGTGTTTCTCGGTCAGTGTGAATCCATTGTTTGAATTCAATTGATTCCTCTGCATCATAATCCTGGAATATTTCATCCAAATACGCTACAAGTGATTCTTCGCCAGGGCATCTTTGGCATCTTTGTAGCATACATTCCTTGGAATTCAGGTCACACACTGTCTTTTCCATTAGCAGCTTGTAGTCCTCTTTAATATTTGCACCTTGCAGCATGAGCTTTACATTCTGATGTATACTGCAGACGCAAACAGAATGCATGCCTGAAGCACCAACAGTCGCACACCACTTTGGCCTGAGATCACAGAATTTTGAAAAACCGATTTCTGCTCCAAATTTATTATGATATGCTACAAACAACTCTTTAAGATTACACAACAGCAACCGTTTTTGTTTTTGAACTTTGACTCCATCGAGTCGCACTGAAATGCAGTCTTTTTTGCCAGGACACATTCTGCTAAATTCATCATCTTCATAGAAATCCTTGACTCTTTTAGCGACTTCCTCTGATAATGGTTTGCCAATTTTTGCATCAGGTAAAGCACAAATACCTTTGTCTTTCTTGACTTTTCGGGCCATTTTGACCATACGTTCAGAAACGCCAAACTTCATTGCTGTTTCCTTTATTGACCAACTTTTTGGGGCCAAAGTCAACAATTGAACTTTTGTTGACCTATTGGATATATGAATCTTTGCTTTCATTTCTTTAATAAGCTCAGTGTAATAGCTACATAGACGGCATTCTGCAGATAGACTAGATTGTTCAACGTTGTCAGCCACTCCAGCAGCAGACATTATTTTTTTGTTACCACGTTCTGTGTGCGCTCAATCTTTTGTTTCAGATAGCCAGCTTTGTCTATTGCTTATTCTTCATATTTTTAATGGAGAAGTGCCTAAAGCAGTCAAGCTTTGATCAAGGGTATCCAAGGCATCTGGATCAAAATTATCCGAAGATGAAGATGCTGTGGCTTCAACCATAGAAGCATATTTTGCTTTGCACCTGATGCAAATTTTCTGGCCTGGTGGTCTGCGGTCCGTGTGGCAAGATGTCCTCCAAGACGTTGAGGAGCAGGCAGCACCAGCACGAGACTATTTTCTCCAAGTCTGGATCCGTCCAGGCCAGGACCTCGTCAGAAGCCTCAATGCTCGGGACTCTGAACCCGAGCACCGTCGGGGGTATTCTGAGCGGAGGTCTCCCACCTGGGAGCACCGTAAGAAGAAGAAACCCGTGAGGGCTGCGTCTCTGGAAGACTCCGATCGGCCGGGGCCCTCAGGTTCCAGGTCGTGGAGTGCCGAACGCCGCCCTGGGTTCTCAGATTTGGAGAAGCCTGCCAAAATACCTCGTACGGAGACGGAGGCGTCGGACAAGGTAATGCCTGTTGTCCTTGTGGACTCTCCTCTGGGAGAACTGAGCCGGGGGCTGCGGAGCCTTCTGAGCTGGGTCTCAGGTTGGCAGCCTTGGAGAGCAGCATGTCTGCCTTCATGGACCAGCAGCGGGTGCTGATAGCCGGTCTCACCCGTGCATCCGCCCCGACCACTGGGACCTCGCCGTCTACATCGACCCCGGAGGCAGAGCCGATCCTAGAGTCCATGCGGGCTTGAGTCGATCTTCGACCAAGGTCTCCCTCGACCTCCCGTTCGGGACCGAGGTCGTCGTCGCCGGGGCCATCGGCGTCGGGACGGACGCGCTTGAAGCCCTCTAGGCCGGAGCCCATAGAGTCCTCCTCGGAGGGCTTGGCTTGGGAGACGGAGGAGGAAGACTCACCAGATACCCACCGGACCCAGTACGTCCCATCAGACTCCCCGGGTTCGGAACCTCAGACGGTCGCCCCCGGAGGGCACCAGGTTCTCAGACTTTGTTAGGGATATGGCCGGGAGGCCCAGAACCTGGACACCCTCGGCAGAAAGTGCTTCTAGGGCTCGATGCTGTCATGCCGTGTCCAGACATACCCAGCTGTACATGGGCATGTACTTAAGAGTCCTGGCAAAGGAGATTGCCGTGTTCTCTGCTGGCCTCTCCGAGGAACCCTTGCAGAGCTTCAAGGCCCTGTCCACCGGGATCAGAGAGTGCTCGAAGTTTGTCTCGCACAGCCTACGATGGCTTCGAGGCTTCGGCCTGGGTAGCCGCAGCCGGCATCGGTGCAAGGCATCAGGCTTGGCTCATGTCGTCTGACCTCGAGCCATGGGTACAGGACAAGTTGGTCGATGTCCCCTGCCGAAGCGATAACCTCTTCGGCAAACCCATGACTGAAAAGGCTGCTGAACTCGTCAGAGTACTTGACCCGGACAAGGCTGTCGGAGAAGACACCTGCTGCTTCTCACAGGAAGAAGGCCTCGGGGGGGGGGGGGGGGGGGAGGGGGGAGAAAGCCCTTTTATCTGAGGAAGGGGCAGGCTTACAGAAACTACCCCACTTACCAGGCCTCCCCGCCAGGGGACGGGGGAATGGCCCTCGTAAGCCTCAAACCCCCAAGCCTCCAGCTCCGGCTCCTGCCCAGCAGGGAGGGGGTTTTTGACTCCCACTGCATAGCTCCTCTCCCACCAGTGGTTTGGCCCTGCACAGGAGGTCAGCTGTCCCTGTACGCCTACAGGTGGCCAGCCATTACATCCGATACTTGGGTTCTAAGGATAGTCCAAGACGGCTATCTTCTCCATTTCAGACAAGTACCTACCTCCTATTTCCCAGGAGAGCATCTCTGACCCCTCTTGCACAGGAACCTCCTCTTGCAGGAGTTGGCTGGTCTTCTCAAGGATTAGGCAGTGGAACCGATGCCCCACCACCTGCAGGGGAAAGGCTTTTACTCCAGGTATTTCCTGATACCGAAAAGACAAGGAGGCCTTCGCCCCATCCTGGACCTGCGAAATCTCAACAAGTTCTTGGTGAGGGAAAAGTTCAAGATGCTTTCACTTGGGATACTTCTGCCTTACCTCCAGCAGGGAGACTGGCTATGCTCCTTGGACCTAAAGGATGCTGACACACACATCCTCATACATCTAGACCACAGACAATACCTCAGGTTTGTGGTTGGAGGAAACCACTAATAATACAAAGTGCTTCCCTTGGTCTAGCTTCCGCTCCAAGGGTTTTCACCAAGTGCCTAGCTGTGGTAGCGGCCTTCCTCAGGAACCAGGGGATCTTTGTGTTCCCTTACCTAGACTGGCTCATAAGGGGCCAGTCAGCCCAGGAGGCGCACCACGCCACAGCTTGCACAATCGCTCTGCTTCATCTGGGGTTCGTCATCAATCACACAAAGTCCTCTTTGCTCCCCACTCAGAACTTGGAATTCATAGGGGCAAGGCTAGACACCCTGCAGGCCAAGGCCTACTTGCCACTGGACAGGGCAGACCACCTGCTGTCTCAGGTGGGCATGGTGAGACACATACCCCTGGTGTCAGCATGGAGGTTCTTACGCCTGCTTGGCCACATGGCCTCCACGGTTCATGTTACTCCTTTCGCACTCATGCACATGCGGACAGCTCAATGGGCCCTGCGGGACCAGTGGTCACAGGCCACAGGACGCCTGTCCGACAGAGTGGCAGTATCCAAACCCCTGGTGCAGTCCCTGCAGTGGTGGTCACAATCGGGGAACCTCCTTCGGGGGGTACCGTTCCAGCTTCCCGTGCATACCAGGGTGCTGACACCAGATGACTCCTTGATGGGCTGGGGAGCCCATTGTCAGGGCTCTTGCACTCAGGGTCAGTGGACTCCTCAGGAGGCCACACTCCAGATCAACCTGTTGGAACTCCGGGCCATTCGCTTAGCTCTTAAAGCTTTTGCTCCTGTCCTCTCCAACCAGTCTGTCGGAGTACAGATGGACAACCAGGTGGCTATGTTCTATGTGAACAAACAGGGCGGCACAGGATCGTGGATCCTTTGCCAGGAGTCTCTGAACCTCTGTTCCTTCGCAGTTCAACACATGTCTCTCCATACAATTTACCTACTGAGCCAGGAGAACTGCCTGGCAGACAGACTGATCAGAGTTCTTCAACCCCACGAATGGCAACTGAACAGGGAGGTTGCCCAAAAGATTTTCAACCACTGGGGTCTCCCATCCATGGATCTCTTTGCCAGTCCACAGAATCGTCAGTTGCCCCGGTTTTGCTCCAGACAGCCGCACCCCCTCAGGGTAGCGGCCGATGCATTTCTTCTCCCTTGGTCTGGGAGCCTCCTGTATGCTTTTCCGCCTACGCCTCTGGTAGCACGGACTCTCCAAGATTCGCAGGGACAAGGCCTGGGTGATTCTGGTAGCACCCAGATGGCCCAGACAGCCTTGGTTCCCACTTCTTCTTCAATTGGCAGTGGAAACACCTCTCCCCTTGGGGGTGCAGCCCGACCTCACCCAGGAGCAGGGTTCCCTAGTGCACCCCAATCCCAGATCCCTCAATTTGATGGCCTAGCTGCTGAGAGGGTAGGCCTTGCACCTCTTCTCTTACCCAAAGAGGTAGAAGAAGTGTTGTTAGCCTCCAGGAGGCCATCCACCAGAAAATCCTACGCTTGTAAATGGCGCAGGTTCCAAGTGTGGCGTCACCAACATACTGTGGAACCTTTCTCATCTCAGGTTCCCAAGGTGTTACAGTACCTGTTTCATCTCTCTGAGCTGGGCATCAAGTATAACTCAGTCCGGGTCCACCTGAGTGCCTTGTCGGCTAACCATGCACCGATAGACGGTCAGCCTCTCTCAGCTCACCCCTTGGTAGCCAGGTTTCTCAGGGGCCTGCTCCTGCTGAAACCTCCAATCTGCCCTCCGGCGACAGAGTGGGATCTCAACATGGCCTTGCAGCAACTTACTTGCCCTCCTTTCGAGCCGATGTCATCTTACCATATGCGCTTCCTTTCCTGGAAGGTGCTCTTCCTGGTAGCGCTCACGTCGGCTAGGCGTGTGAGTGAGCTGCAGGCTCTAGTGTCAGGCCATACACATGGTTTTACAAGAACATGGTAGTGCTCCGCACGCACCCCAAATTCCTCCCAAAAGTGGTTTCCTCGTTTCACCTCAACCAAGAGGTGGTTCTTCCCACCTTCTTTCCCAGGCCACATACCAACAAGGCAGAAGCAGTTCTGCATACCCTGGACTGTAAGAGGGTGCTCGCCTTCTACCTGGAGTGTACGCGGGGACATCGGAGGGCTTCTCAGCTCTTCGTCTCTTATGACCCTAGTAAGCAGAGTCTACCGGTCTCCAAGCGCACACTATCCACCTGGGTGGCAGACTGCATTGCCTGGGCGTACAGGGCAGCTGATCTTCAGTTGCAGGTTCGTATCACAGCCCACTGTGTCAGGGCTAAGGCCGCATCAGTAGCTAATCACCGCTCTGTTCTGTTGGCAGACATCTGCCGGGCCGCAACTTGGTCTTCAAGCCAGACCTTTGCAGCCCATTACTGCCTGGAGAGGGAGTCCCGACGGGACAGCATTTTCAGTCAGGCGGTACTCCGGAATCTATTTGAGATTTAGGCTATTTTGACCCTCCAGCCCTCTGGTGTGAGGCTACCATGGGGGATGCATTCTCGGAGAAAGTTCTCTCGCTGCTGTTGCGGCTTGCCTAGAGGGAGCCTTTTTTCAGCTATAGGATTTTGGTAGTCTGTAGCTAGGGAGTCCCATATGTGAGGACTCACTTCCTGCTTGTTCCTGGAGAAAGCGTAGTTACTCACCTGTAACAGGTGTTCTCCAGGGACAGCAGGAATCAGTCCTCACGACCCTCCCTCCTCCCCTGGATTTGCAGTCCTATTATTGCTTTTTATTCTTTGCCGTCTTTTTAGCTATGTCATCTGAGCAAGATGGCACCCTTGGGTGGGAAGGGGACCACGCATGCGTGAGGCATTCCCAAAGGCTTTCTTTGAAAGCTGGGGAAATTGATCCGCACGAGGGCTCCGTCAGCGCCGACGTCACCCATATGTGAGGACTGATTCCTGCTGTCCCTGGAGAACACCTGTTACAGGTGAGTAACTACGCTTTTTCTTCATACTAAACGCCTTCCTGCAAGTGTGTCTTCCCTTTTCTGTGAGGTTCTTTATCTTTAATACAAAAATTATCAAGGAAACATTTTGTGTGGTTGTGGTTTTTTTTTGTTTACTCTCCTGATTATATACAGGGATAGAATAATCAATATTGTAGGAATATATAGGGGGCTTCTCAGCTCTTCTCAGCTCTTCGTCTCTTATGACCCTAGTAAACTGAGTCTACCGGTCTTATTATGCACCCAGTCAATGGAACAAACTACTATGCAATCTAAGAGATTAAAGACCTTCTAACCTTCAGGAAGGAACATAAAACATACCTTTTCACCCAGCACTATCACAACTTACAGCTCACCCCCGAGCAGATGTCACAGGAGTACACAAATCGCTTAACTCATGTCCCACTCTCCCTTGCACTTTCCCACGGATAACCCCGCTATACTCCTTCCACCGAACTATAGTCAGTCCTGTTCTGGCTGTTGTAAATAGTTAATATGTTTATTATCGATGTGCATATTTGTCCTACTCTCTGTAAATAATGAATATGTGCTCAATCTATGCAAAATAGTTAATATTTTCTCTGTAAAATAGTTATTATGTGCTCAAAAATGTTCTATGTAATTGATGTTTACCATGTTCTCTGTAAACTGCCCCTGATCTCTGGAAGGGGCAGTATAGAAAAGTGCACAAATACATAATAAATAAATAAAAGTTAATGAATGTTAAGTGCTACCATGGCCCATTCATGTCTATGGGCCATGGCAGCACTTAATGCACTTTAATTTCTATTAGCACACAGTAACCTTCAGTAGACATGCCCCCTTCCCCCCCCCCTCCAGTTTCTTGCTTTTAACTACACCTTAGTTTAGTGTTAAATATCTACTGGAAATTAAATAAAATACACAAGAAAATTCAAGTTGAATTAGAAGCGCTTGGTAATGCTATATAGTCTATTTTATGTGCCCTATCCCCTCCGGTTTTGCTTTATACTTTTGTTATAAGGAAGATCTCCAGGAACAAGCAGGAATGAGTCCTCACATATGGGTATGTCGGTACCAACGGAGCCTGCGCGGGAAAGCTCCCCAGCTTCCCAGAAAGAAAGCTTTTGGGAGCCTCCCACAGCGCATGCGCGCTGCCTTCCCGCCTTTCCTAACCAACTCTCCTCAGTTCTTCTTTTTCTGCGGAGCCAGCAGGTCGTGTTCCTGTCACCACTGAAGAAGTTCTTTATTTTAATTTATTTCTTTGGTCGCGTGTCTGCCTTCCCCGATGCCGGACCGGTACCGCCGGTCTTTTCTTTTCTTTTCTTCAAAAAAAAAAAAAAAAAAAATTTATACTTTTCCTCACTTGGTGTATTTTTCTTCTTAGGCCTACAGGCCCACAAGAAAATTTTTCCCTCATGGAAAAACCAGCCTCCGGGTTCAAAAAATGCACTAAGTGTAGCGGTACAATTTCTGTTACAGATACCCATGAATGGTGTCTTAAATGTTTGGGTCCTGAACACTCCATTCCGGATTGCCAGTCCTGTTCCATAATGTCTAAAAGAGGGTTACAGAACCGAGCAGCCAAGCTCCATGTGCTGTTTCCCACGGATGCACCGGCGGTGGCATCGACATCTTCCAGGTCTTCCTCTCCTGATGGGTCTCAGGTAACCAAACATAAACCTAGCAGGTCCTTGAAGGGCAAATCTCCCTCTCAGCATCGAGATGCCTCCGGGCTTGCCCTCGAGGATCCTGCCCCAGCCAAACAACCCCGGCGGGAAGCTCCGGCTTCCAAAGCTGCTCCTATGGGGTTACAGGTTGACATCGATGGCACGGCCTCGACCGATCACCTGTTAGACTGCTCTGGGGTACCGGCACAATCTCCCGGTACCGACATCCAGGCAGTCGTGGCGTCCATGGATCACACTGTGCAATCCATGCAGCAGGCTATAATGGCTTTTATTCAAGCTGCGACGCTGTCGGTACCGTAACGAGTCCCGTTGTCGGTACCGGTACCAATACCGATACCAATACCGATACTGGTACCGACTGCATCGACATCGGTCAGGATACCGACTCAGGTTCCTTGTCCAGGGCTATCTCTCGGTACCGATCCGGTACCGGGGACGCCCGATGTCGGTACCGATCGATACGCGTATCGATCATTGGAAGGGGACAGACGATACTTCGATTCCTCTGATTCTGATTCATCAGATGAGTCTCCTGAAGTATCTATTACCCTTCCTGAGGAGCCTACTTCTCCAAAAAGGAGAATGTCTCCTCCAGAGGATTTGTCCTTTCAAGACTTCATAATAGAAGTGGCTAAAGGACTCTCTATTTCAGTAACCTCTGAAGCAGAGCCTAGAGCAAAAAAATTTGATATTTTAGGATACTCTAAGGCTCCCAGAGAGGCAGTCACCTTGCCAATTCATGAAATTCTTCATGAACATATGATTGACTTATGGGAGACTCCTCTCACCCTTTCTCCTCATTCTCGCAGATTGGACACTATGTACCGTGTCCCTCCTTGTCCTGGATTTCAGAAAACTCAGCTTCCTCACCACTCCATTGTGGTGCAGTCAGCTATGAAAAGGATAAAGAGTACCAAAAGACACTCTTCTGCTCCCCCAAGAAGAGAATGCAGGACCTTGGATGCTTTTGGTAGGAAATTCTTCCAAGCCAGTATGCTTATTGCCAGAATCAACTCATATAGCCTTTATATGGGTATGTTTCTAAAGGAAGTTGCACAAAAGCTGCACAACTTTCTCCCTTTTATTCCAGAGGATAGAAGGGATGAATTCCTCCTTTGGCTTAAGCATACTCAAGATATTTCAAAGTTTTCCGACTGGGCAGCCTTTGATTCCTTTGAGGGTGCCAGCAGAGCCTCAGGCATTGCCATAGCTGCTCGCAGAATTGCTTGGCTCCAGGCTTCTGATCTAGAACCCTGGGTTCAGGATGGCTTAGGAAATCTGCCCTGTACGGGTGAAAATCTCTTTGGCAAAGAGTGGCAAATAAAAGCCACTTAAATGAATGCAGAGAATTCTGCTCTGGATAGACTTTCTAAGTCAACTTCCATTCCAGCCAAGAAAAAGTCTTTCAAAAAGCCTTTTTACAAAAGGAGCAGATTTCCTTCCACTTCTGGCCAACAATCTTCTACAGGTCGCTTTGCTACTAAGCGTCAGCAACCTAAACAGGCCAGGCCTAAACCTACAGGGGCTGCTACAACTCAGCAGTCCCAACCCCCTCAGGGTTTTTGACTTGATACTAGAGAACTTAACCTTTCTGGCTCTACAACAGCCAGAACCTCTCACCATTCCAGGAAGGTTAGCTCATTTTGCTCCCAGATGGGAGCAAATCACATCAGAGCAGTGGACCCTCTCTATCATAAGAGAGGGCTACAAACTTCATTTCTCAGACCTTCCTCCCTACACCATGGTGAGACACTTCAATTCTCCCACATCTCTCCTCGACCTTCTGGATCAGGAGGTGACTACCCTTCTGGCCCAGGGGGCCATAGAAGAAGTTCCTCTTCTTCAGGGGTCAGGGTTTTACTCCCCCCTATTTTCTCATTCCAAAGAAAACAGGGGGATACAGACCCATTCTAGATCTCAGAGAATTGAACAAATTCCTATGCAAGGAAAAGTTCAAGATGCTTTCTCTAGGCACTCTCCTTCCATACCTGCAGAGTCAGGATTGGCTTTGTTCTCTAGATCTCAAGGATGCGTACACTCATGTCCTCATCCATCCATCTCACAGAAAATTCCTACGTTTTCTGTTCCAGGGAAAACATTACCAATACAGAGTGCTTCCTTTCGGTCTAGCCTCTACTCCAAGAGTGTTCACCAAATGCATGGCAATAGTTGCTGCATTTCTACGCACTCTGGGAATATTTGTCTTCCCATACCTGGACGACTGGCTCATCCGAGCTCCAACCCAGTCAGAGGCTCAGATCTCCCTGAACCGCACCAGGCGCATTCTGCAATACCTGGGACTTGTGGTAAACCTCCCAAAGTCCCTGCTCACCCCTACTCATCCCTGGAATTCATAGGGGCCTGGTTGGACACCACTTCTGCAAGGGCCTACCTTCCTCAGGCCCGTTGTCAACATCTAGTGCAGTTAGCCTCCCAGAGTCAGTCAAAGAGCCATTTAACTGCCAGGGAGATGCTACAGCTGCTAGGCCATATGGCTTCCACAGTACATGTGGTACCCTATGCTCGCCTACACATGAGAGCAGCTCAATGGACTTTGTCCACCCAGTGGACTCAAGCTTCAGGAGCTCTCTGACCAAATAGCAACCTCCAAACGTCTCTTTTGGTCTCTCCAATGGTGGATGTCCACTCAAAATCTGTTGCTGGGGTCCCCCTTCCAACCTTTGTTGCCCCAGGCAACCCTCACAACAGATGCCTCCCAAACAGGTTGGGGAGCTCATCTACAAGACCTCTCTTCATATCAACCACTTGGAACTTCGAGCAGTATTCCTAGCTCTCAGGGTCTTTCATACCCTCCTCAGCTACAAGACAGTCCTCATTCACACGGACAATCAAGTAGCCATGTTTTACATAAACAAGCAAGGAAGAACTGGCTCTCTGTCGCTTTGCAACGAAGCTCTAAGATTATGGGCCTTCGCCAGAGAGCATCAAATCCATTTCCTGGCAGTATACCTACCAGGAATCCAAAACTCTTGGGCAGACAGACTCAGTCGAGTTCTGATTCCACACGAATGGTCCCTGCACATGGATCAGTTACTCAGAATCTTCCAGGAATGGGGAACCCCGGACATAGACCTCTTTGCAAGTCCGTTGAATGCCAAACTTCCCCGGTTCTGTTCCAGAATTCCGTGTCGGGGAGTTCAGGCCAAGGATGCCTTCCTCCTTCATTGGGGTCAGGGCTTCCTGTATGCCTTTCCACCCATTCCTTTAATTCCCAAGACTGTTCAAACTCCAGAGGGATCAAGGATCTATGATCCTCATAGCTCCACGCTGGCCACGCCAAGTGTGGTACCCTCTACTTCTGCATCTCTCCCAAGCCCCCTCCCTGGACTTGGGATTTGAATGCCACATAGTCCCTTCCTCCTGGGATAGAAGGTCTGGTGCAGCTCCCAAGTCCCTTCACCTCAGAGCTTGGTTACTGAAGGCCTAGTCAAGACTTCAATCTTTCTCAGCAAGTGAAGGATATCTTCCATGCTTCCAGGAAACCTTCCACTAGACGTTCCTATGCTTTTAAATGGAAAAGATTTTCCATTTGGTGTGCTCAAAAGGGTCTTGACCCTCTGGCACTTCCTGTGAATTCTCTATTGGAATATCTCCTGCATCTCTCCAATGCAGGCCTTAAAACTAATTCAGTAAGGGTCCATTTGAGTGCTATTGCAGCATCCCTTAAGCCTCTCAATGGACAACCTATCTCCTCTCATCCTCTTATTGCAAGATTTATGAGAGGCCTAACTTTAACAAAACCTCCCATTCGACCTCCTCCGATGGCATGGGACTTAAACTTGGTTCTTGGTCAGCTTATGAAGCCACCTTTTGAACCCTTAGCCACTACCTCCTTGAAATTTCTTTCATGGAAGGTTATTTTCCTTATTGCAGTCACTTCTGCTTGCCGCATCAGTGAATTGCAGGCCTTAGTGGCTAATCCACCTTATACAAGGTTCCATCATGATAAGGTAGTCCTTAGGACAAATCCTCACTTTATGCCTAAAGTGGTCTCACCTTTTCATCTTAATCAAGAGGTATATTTACCTGTTTTTTTTTCCTGCTCCTCATGCATCCAGTGCAGAGAGGAACCTTCATACTCTAGATTGTAAAAGAGCTCTTGCTTTTTACTTGCACAGGACACAGCAACATAGAAAGTCTTCCCAGCTTTTTGTTGCTTTTGATCCTTCTTATTTAGGACTTCCAGTCTCTAAGAGAACACTGTCCACTTGGATTGCTCAGTGTATTTCTTTTGCTTACCAGAGTAAGAACCTTTCTCTGGAGGGCCATGTCACAGCTCACAATGTGAGGGCCATGGCCGCCTCTATGGCTCATCTTCATTCTGTGTCCATTGACCAGATCTGTCGAGCAGCCACCTGGGCCTCGGTTCATACCTTCACAGCCCATTACTGTTTGGACAAGGACTCACGCCGGGATGCCTTGTTTGGTCAGGCTGTCCTCAGACACCTGTTCCATTCTTAAACAACTCCTGCCCTCCGTCCCTTAATGGATGCCTGAGATCCATAGGAAGACTAGGAACCTTTCAGGGTCTCATACCCTTGGGGATATCCCAGGCATCTTAGCTAGGGAGTCCCCATATGTGAGGACTCATTCCTGCTTGTTCCTGGAGATAGCACAGTTACTTACCTGTAACAGGTGATCTCTAGGAACAGCAGGAATTGTCCTCACAACCCTCCCACCTCCCCTAGGAGTTGTATCTCTCTCTATCTTTCCTTTCCTCTCTCTCTCTTTCCTTTCCTCTCTCTCTCTATTGTCTCAGCTTTAAACTCGAACTGAGAGTTGGTTAGGAAAGGCGGGAAGGCAGTGCGCATGCACTGTGGGAGGCTCCCAAAAGCTTTCTTTCTGGGAAACTGGGGAGCTTTCCCGCGCAGGCTCAGTCGGTACCGACATACCCATATGTGAGGACTAATTCCTGCTGTTCCCAGAGATCACCTGTTACAGGTAACTGCTTTTATTTTTCAAGAATGCAATAGTATTTAGTAATGCCTATGGTATTTTAGGGCCCTGTTTATAAAGGTCATCTCCCATTTTGAGTCTATGGTTAAAATGATTAGTAAACAGGGCCCTCGGTTGCACACTATCTATTGTTATGGTATCAGTAAATTCTTGCCAAACTTGTTGATGTGCAGTTAAATTAACAGTGCATATAATCGGTGGTATTCCTGAGCAAATCTTCCAGAACTCGCCACCTGCAAAATGGAGCGGTTGTGGAGGACCCTCAGCAAAATTTGCATGGGTGTCCTGAGTTTGAACATATGCCACTGGAGCTACCATTTTAAATTGCTTATTGCTGCGAATGCCTAACACAGAGTTTTGCATGCACTGTTAGGTTTTAGTGGTGCTTTTTACTTCTCATTATCCTTAAGTGCGCCATAACCAGCTGAAAAGTATGCTAATGGAGAACCTGTCCCATCTATTAATCAGCTAAAATGACCTTGGGGGACTGCTGCTTGTAGTATGCTGCAGTTATTTTTGGCCCTTGTAAAGATTATCAACTGTCAAAAGCCTTTTGAACCTTAGTTTCTCAGTGTGGATTTCGAGGCTTTTACTGATCGTCAGACTTATCTAGATTTTTTTTATTCACAGGGCCTGAACTTTTTTTTTTCTTTATTGAAAGGCTTCCAAAGAATACATAGAAACAAGAACCACAAGTATCTTCAAAAAGAGTGCAACAGCAGCATCATAACTTCAGATCACAATAACATTCTACAATACGCCTTCATTTTTATAGCTTTAGAATAAGGACACGGGGAACAACAACCCCTCCCACCACCCTTCCCCCCCCCCCCAAACCCTCCCTAGCCCAAACCCCCCCCACCTCCCAAACCCCCCAACTATGACTAGCTAATCCGTAAGCAAGGAAAAACGGTGAGCAAAAAGCACACACAAGGAGCAAGCTCCCGTTAAAGTTTGTATAGCCCCCCCTACTTGTCCAATGCAGTCATGCACCATAACGAGAAACAAAGGGTGCCCACACCAACTCAAAACGCGCCAAACGCATCCTGCTAACGGCTACCCTCCGCTCCATGGTATACATATCCCACATGCATTCCAACCAAACCTGAGTGGAGGGGGCCAAAGTACGCTTCCAGGCCGCTGCAAGGGAGAGCCGGGCCGCATTCAGGCCATGGTGGAGTAAAGCAAGCTGCGGAGTCCGTGCACCCGGCACCGCAGCCCCAAAAAGGAAAATCCCCGGGTCCCAGGGGATACTCACTCCCAGAAGCAATTGCAACCGGAATTGTACGCCCCTCCAAAAGGCGCAAATGCGGGGTCAACCCCACCAAATATGCCCCAGGGTACCCCATTGCCCACAGTTACGCCAACATTGGTCCGCAACCCCGGGGTAAATACGGGCGATTCGTGCCAGAGTCATATACCAACGATACAGTATTTTATAGTTAGTTTCACGGGCATTAGTCGCTACCGAACTCTTCCACAAACGCATTTCCACCTTCTCCCACTGCTGCTCGGCATAAGAGAGATTCAAATCAGAATTCCAAAGCTCCCTATGCCGTGCAGCACACGAATGGGACCCCTGCAAGTAAGCATATAGGGTTGCCACAAGGCCCTTAGTGGTAGTGCACCCCTCACAGTAACGTTCCAGATCGGTCAGGTCCCGGGCAACCTGGGACCGAACAAGCCGAGATCGAACCCAATGTGCCACCTGCGCATATTGATAGAAATGCCCAGCCAGAATATCAAATTCATCTTGCAATGCACGAAAAGATTGTAGCCGACCTTCATCAAAGAGTTGTCCGACCCGACTAAGGCCATGATGTCCCCACTGCCGAAAGACCAGGTCACTCAACCCCGGTGGAAAAGAAGCGTATGGGGGCCAAAGGGGTTAAGTCTGTACCCCGGGGCCGAAAGTGTTGATCCCAGCACCGGAGGATATGAAGAACATAGGGATTACTGATGCATTTACCACGCCGGTATTTTGGGCCGAGCCACAGCCAATCTCCTAACCCCGCTCCCCCCGCCAAACTCATTTCCAACTGTACCCATTGCTTGGTGCTATCAGCAATCATCCACTCTACCCCCGCCCGACATTGCGCCGCCGCATAGTACCAGTGCAAATTAGGCATGCCCATGCCTCCAGAGCGCGTATGGGCATAGAGAACAGGCCGCGCTATGTGCGGACGCCGATAATGCCATATAAACTTCATAAGCAACTGTTGCCAGGCCGTCAAAGTAGCCCGCGCAATGGGAAGCGGCAGAACCTGAAAAAAATAAAGGAAGCGGGGAACGACCACCATCTTGACTACGGCTATACGCCCAAACCAGGAAAGGAGCAGGCCATTCCAAATCTCCAAGTCCCGCCGAACCTGACGAAGCAGGGGATCATAGTTAGCTTTAAATAGATCCGCCCGCTCCACGGTCAAATTCACCCCTAAGTAGCATAAGGCTCCTGACACCCATCGAAGAGGATAAGCCTCTTGTTGCTCCGCACAAACCGCCCCAGGGACCCCGACGTTCAAGATCTCCGATTTAGTATAGTTAATTTTAAAACCGGATGTCCGAGAAAAGTCTGCAAACAGCTGCATCGCGACTGGAAGAGAAGTGGACGGATCCACCAGGGATAAGATAATATCATTCGCGAAGAGCGCAATCCGATATTCCGCGAAACCAATGCGAACCCCCTGCAATCCTGGGTGTTCACGAAAGCTCTGAGCCAAAGGTTCCATCACAAGTGCGAAAAGCAGAGGCGAAAGAGGGCAACCCTGACGCGTGCCCCGTTCCAAAAAAAAAAATGTCTCGAGTGTCCCCCATTAATCCGAACGCAGGCCCGAGGATGTTGATAAAGACTATCGACCCACCGGATATAGTTAGAGCCGAAGCCCATTGTCTCCAAAACACACCACAGGTATCCCCAATCAACCCGATCAAAGGCTTTTTCAGCATCAATCCCCACCAGCAAAGCTGGTTGCGGGTCCTGCTGGGCCACGTGAATGACCTGCAACATACGCCTTATGTTATCTGCGGCCTGGCGGCCCGGCACAAAGCCGACCTGATCAGAGTGAACCAAGCCCGGGAGGACACGATTCAAGCGCGCAGCCAGCACCGAAGCAAATATTTTAACGTCAACATTTTAACAGGGAAATGGGGCGATACGACGCCGCGTCGTGCAGCGGTTTACCGGGCTTGGGTATCATCACGATCAATGCCTCACGTTGGGACAAAGGGAGAGAGACTCCCCCCAAGACCTCATTGAACAAGATGGTCAAGGTTGGGGCTAATTGCGCCCGAAACTTCTTATAATATTCCGCGGGGAAGCCATCACTACCTGGCGCACTGCCAGTTTTCAATCGCCGGATTGCACTTTCCACCTCGTCAACCGTAAGGTCAGAATCTAACAGAGCTTGGTCAGAGTCAGGAAGACGGGGTAGGGCAATCCGCTGTAAATAATCCTGCACGCGATCCCGATCAAAGGGCTCTGCCTTATAGAGCAGCTCCAAGTAGTCAGCAAAAACATCGCGTATCTCCCGGGAAACAACCCTCTTCCGTCCCCCAGAGTCGCGCATTTCGCGGACCACTTGCGTGGACTGTTGCTGCTGCAGACGCAAAGCCAGGAATTGACCGGTTTTCCTTATCGTCACTCCAGTCCAGTCCCTTCACTTCTGGGTTGCGTAACCCTTCCAGCAGCTTGGAGGCTGAGCCCATCTTTTTGGGGGATGGAGCGGTATAAATACCACTGGGACCACCCACCCACTCCAGTATTCTCAGCCTCCAAGCAGCTGGAGGGTTCCGTAAGCCTGGGGCTTACTGGAGTCCTACATTTAATTTGCTTAGTTTACTTAATTTTTTACTTAATTTGTGTTTAATTTTACCTTTTCCTTTATTTCCTTTATTTGGCGATTTTAGGGGCTCTGCTCCTTTAAGAATTGTTTTCTCTCCCTCCCCCCCCCCCTCCTCAAGCTCCGACGCGGCTCGCAGAGCAAAGCCGCGGGTTGTAGCAGCGGGGAGGTGCTCTGCTCTACCCGGCTTCCTTCACTCCTTGCTCTGCCGTCGTGGGGGAAAAACAGCCTCGCGCCGAAGCCCTGAAGGTGGCTGAGCGCTAGAGGCTGCAACGACAACCGGAGGGGAGTCTTCCATCCCGGCCCGACGCGACTGACCGCGGAGAAGAACCACGAGGTACCCCGGGTTTCTCACGGTGCGATCAGACGGCGATCGCACTCGTGATTCTCTAAGGACTCAGCACCGGTCGCAGCGGGGGAGTGCAGGCAGACGCCAGAGTCCTTTTTCCCCGAGCAGGCTCCACGTGGTGAGGCCTACCACGTGTAGAGCCCTCGGGTGGGATTCTCAGCATCGGGCCCAGGATCTACAAACTGCAAGTACCTCCCTTAGGGGACAAACGAGAGCTAGCCACTATTTGTATCTAAATTTTATTAATTTTATTATTTTCAATGTATTTGGTTAGTTTCAGGCTAGATGTCTATTCGATTTATTTAACGTTTATTTTTTAATCGCCATTATCTCTATTGGTTTTAGTTAAGGTAATCCCTTTAGATCTCCTGGGCCCTAAGGGAAATTGGGCTCTGGGGGTAAGGGCCTACTAAGTTAAACCCCAATCTTTCCCCATGGCATCCAAGCCACGCTGTCCTTCATGTGGGACACGCAGAGGCACCTCCGCAGAGACAGGAATCTGCAGGAGCTGCGCCGCAGTGGCTACATCAGTGGAACAGGAGATATTGCAGCCTTCCCAGGGATCGTCTGACCCTCTAGTAGGGGAAGGGGGGTCCCAGGGTTCGGTCTCTACCCCCTCTGAGCTACCCACGCCTCCTCTGCTTCCTCCTCCCCCTCCCTCGAGTGCAGGAGGGGACGGAGAATTTTTCTCCCCTGACTTCATCCTGTTACTCCATAAGGCCTACTGCCTGCGCAAGCAGGGCCTAGGGGCAGATGAGGTGACCACACCAGGGGAAGAGAGATCATCCAGACTCCTAGGGGCGATCAATCCAGAATCCAGCATCCCTGCTAAGCGTCAGCGGCTGGACGGGGAAGAACTCCTACCGTCTTTTTCCCAGGGGACTCCGGAGGAGGAGGGTTCGGTGAAGGATTTGGACGAGGATGAGGAGGAGCTGGAAGAAGGAGAGATCCCGGAAGAAGATCAATCTCGGATAGTTAGGGTCTTTAGGCGAGAGGAGCTTCCGGCGCTAATTAATGAATCCTTAAAAGTACTCAATGTGGCCTCAGATGTACCATCACAGGAGGAGGCTTTGGAGGACCCCTTAATACAGGCCATTAGGAAATCCCAGAAGGTCTTTCCGGTCCACAGAGTAGTACGCCAGATGATCCAGGAAGAATGGGACCAACCGGAATCCAGTCTAAGAGGAGTCCGAGCCATGTCCCGCCTATACCCTCTCCCAGAGTCAGATAAGGAACTGCTAAAATCACCCAGGGTGGATGCAGCGGTATCTGCAGTCACTAAGAAGACGACTATCCCAGTTGAGGGCAGTTCAGCCTTAAAAGACGCACAGGACAGGAAGCTGGATACACTCCTGAAACAAGCCTTTGATGTAAGTGCCCTTGCATTACAGGCCTCCGTGTCAGGAGCCTGGGTAGCTCGAGCCTGCCTAAGATGGGCTCAGCAGCTTCAGTCAGAGGACTCTTTGGCCGAGATCCAGGCAAACTCCGCCAAAGTGGAATCCGGCGCAGCCTACTTGGCGGATAGTCAGTATGACCTCATCAGAAGCCTAGCCAAGAACATGGCCTCGGTGGTGGCGGCTAGGCGTTATCTGTGGCTACGTAATTGGGCAGCTGATGCGTCCTCGAAGGCGCGGCTAAGTCGACTCCCTTTTAAAGGGAAACTTTTATTCGGTGAGGATCTGGAGAAGCTGGTCAAGGATCTGGGCGAGTCTAAAGGAGGGAGGCTTCCGGAAGATAGACCGAGACTAGGCCGCTCCCAAGCCCCTGTGCGCACTCAGCCTAGGGAGACGCGGAGATTTCGGACCGCCAGATCAAACCCCTTTTCCAGGGGCCGGTTTCCCTCTAAGGGACAAGGTTTCAGAGGTTTTCGAGGGGCAGGTCGGGGGTTTGGAGCTTCCTCCTCCTCCTCTTCCTCCTCCTTCTCGGGCCCTAGGAAGCAACAATGAGGTGTCGGGGGTCCAGGGGGAAGGACGGCCGGTAGGCGGCTGCCTGAGGCTGTTTCTCCCCGCCTGGACCCGGGTCACGTCCGATCAATGGGTTCTAGAGGTGATCAGAGAAGGTTACGCGCTAGAATTCGCAAAGCAAATCCCACCGGCTTTTGTTCAGTCGCCCTGTGGAGCTCCAGCAAAAAGGGCAGCGATCGAGTCTACTCTTGCCCGTCTAATAGACTTAGGGGCGGTAATTCCAGTACCCCCAGACCAATACGGATCCGGTCGGTACTCGATTTACTTTGTGGTCCCGAAAAGGGAGGACTCCTTTCGGCCAATCCTAGATCTAAAACAAGTCAACCGCTGCCTCAGGGTACCTCACTTTCGGATGGAGACCCTACGTTCAGTCATAGCGGCCGTGAGAGGAGGGGAGTTCCTCACTTCCCTCGACTTGACGGAAGCCTACTTGCACATCCCGGTCAGGAAGTCCCATCAACAATTCCTGAGATTCGCGGTACCAAGAGGCCACTTTCAGTTCCAGGCCTTGCCTTTTGGCCTTGCCACGGCTCCCAGGACTTTCACCAAGGTAATGGTCGTAGTGGCGGCCTTCCTAAGGAAGGAAGGCATATTAGTACACCCCTACTTGGACGACTGGCTAATCCGCGCAAAGTCAGCTCCGGAGAGCCACTCGACAACGGCCAGAGTGATTCAGGTCTTAGAGGAGTTGGGGTGGGTCATCAACCGGACAAAGAGCAGGTTGACTCCCTCTCAGGAACTCGAGTATCTCGGAGCAAGATTCGACACCCTCAGGGGCAGGGTGTTCCTGTCCCGGTCAAGGTCAAGAGATCTAAGGATTCTAATCACGCAGTTCCTGGCCAGAAGAAATCCCTCAGCCTGGCATTATCTCCAAGTTCTGGGAACTATGGCGGCATCAATAGAGGTGGTGCCATGGGCCAGGGCCCACATGCGGCCGCTGCAGCGGGCGCTATTGCGTCGTTGGTCTCCTCAGCATCAGCCCCTTTCGATGCAGTTACCTTGCGCTCCACGGACCAAGCAGTCCCTACAATGGTGGAGGTGCCCGAAGAACCTGGACCGCGGAATGCCCCTCGATCCCCATCAGTGGTTGTTGTTAACGACGGATGCCAGCCTGACAGGCTGGGGAGCGCACTGCGAGGACCAGTTCGTCCAGGGTCTCTGGTCACAGTGGGAATCACAGTGGCCCATCAACAGACTGGAATTGCGGGCTGTCACTCTGGCTCTCAAGGCATTCAGGATATTAGTGCAGGGAAAGGCTATTCGAGTTCTCTCCGACAATGTCACCGCGGTGGCCTACATCAACCACCAGGGAGGCACCAGCAGTCGCGCCTTAGAGAAGGAGGCGGACTCTCTTTTCCAGTGGGCGGAGTCCCGGCTTCTAGCTCTGTCAGCGCAGCATGTGGCGGGAGAGGACAACGTCACGGCCGACTTCCTCAGCAGGTGCAAGATAGACCACGGGGAATGGGAGCTGGAACAAGAGACCTTCAACCAGATAGTAGCCCTTTGGGGCTGCCCAGTCATGGACCTCATGGCACGGTTCTCTACAGCCAAGGTGGACAGATTCTTCAGCCGAAGGAAGGAAAGGATGTCCGAAGGCTTAGATGCCCTGTCTCAAAAGTGGCCTTCGGAGGGTCTTCTCTATGTATTCCCCCCTTGGGCTATGATCGGGAAAGTTCTCCAACGGGTAGAGTCTCACCATGGCTTGGTAATTCTCATAGCTCCGGATTGGCCTCGCCGCCCATGGTATGCCGATCTGATCAGGCTGCTCGCCGACCGTCCTTGGCGGCTCCCTTTCAAAAGGGACCTGCTGAGGCAGGGTCTGGTCTGGATGCCTCACGTGGATCGGTTCTCGCTTACGGCCTGGCTATTGAGAGGGCGCGGCTGCTAAAACGAGGATACTCAGGAGCGGTAATCTCGACTCTACTGAAAGCCAAAAAGCGCTCGACCTGTCTTTCTTATGTAAGAGTTTGGCGCATCTTCGAAGCTTGGTGCGCGGAGCATCGTCGGAAACCGCTTTCGGCCTCGGTTCCGGAGATTCTGGACTTCTTGCAAGCAGGCTTCGAAAAGGGCCTGGCGCATAGCTCCTTGCGGGTTCAGTTGGCGGCTATCTCTTGCTATAGAGGAAAGGTCCGGGGCAGACCCTTAGGGGCGCACCCGGACGTTGCCAGGTTCCTACGAGCGGTTAGTCGGCTACGTCCTCAACGGAGATCGGTCGTCCCTCCTTGGGATCTCAACTTAGTGCTAAGTGCCTTGGTCGGGGAACCCTTCGAGCCAGTGAAGAGAGCCTCCTTAAAGGATTTAACTCTAAAGACAGTCTTCCTGGTCGCCATTTGCTCGGCCAGAAGGGTCTCAGAATTGCAGGCGCTCTCGTCCCAGCCCCCCTTCCTGGCCTTTCTCAGGGACAAGGTGGTTCTGCGTACAGTACCGTCCTTCTTACCCAAGGTTATCTCTCCTTTTCATGTGAACCAGACATTTACCCTGCCAGTCTTAGCGTCTAAGGGGCAGATAGGTAAAGACGACAGGCTGCGTCTTCTAGACGTCCAGAGAATCTTGAAACGTTACCTTTCGCGCACAGCGCCATTCCGAAAGTCCAACCGTCTATTCATCCAGTTTGGAGGGCCGCACAAAGGGGAGGCGGCGGCCAAGGCTTCCATCTCCAGGTGGATCAGAGAGGCGATTGCCTCCGCTTACATCCTGAAGAGGAAGCAGGTTCCGATGGGGCTGCGGGCCCACTCCACTAGGGCTCAGGCGGCCTCTTGGGCGGAATTTTCCCTGGTACCTCCGCTGGACATCTGTAGGGCAGCGACTTGGTCATCACTGCATACCTTCTCCAAGCACTATAGGTTGGACGTGCAGAGTGCAGCGGACGCCCGGTTCGGGCTAGCGGTTCTTCAGTCCGGTATGCCGGAACCCTCCCAGGGGTGAACTACTCTGGTACTTCCCAGAAGTGAAGGGACTGGACTGGAGTGACGATAAGGAAATAGTAATTAGATCTTACCTGCTAATTGCTGTTCCTGAAGGAACAACAGTCCAGTCCCTGATCCCGCCCGTTCCGGCAACCGTTTCACACCTCTGGTTCAGGGCAAGGCATCGTTGGGGCCGTAGCTCCTGTACGGCAGGAAGAAGTCCGGGAGGAAGCCGGCTCGGGTAGAAGCAGACATCTCCTCAGGCTATTCCCAGGCCTCCTCTCCTTGGTTTTCCATTTAAAAAAAAAAAAAAAAAAAAAAAAAAAAAAAAGATTTTTCAATATATATGCCTGTTGCATAGGTTTGAGTTTGTTATAGTTAAGTTTCCAGTAAGAGTTTGTTAGATCTGCTTTTTCAATCGAATACTGGAGTGGGTGGGTGGTCCCAGTGGTATTTATACCGCTCCATCCCCCAAAAAGATGGGCTCAGCCTCCAAGCTGCTGGAAGGGTTACGCAACCCAGAAGTGAAGGGACTGGACTGTCGTTCCTTCAGGAACAGCAATTAGCAGGTAAGATCTAATTACTATTTATTCCCATGCTCATAAAAAGTTTGCCAGGAATTGACCGGTTTTATTCCCATGCTCATAAAAAGTTTGCCGTAATTTCCGGCGCTTGTTATCTAATTCTCTCTGCAAACACGCATCCAAATTGGCTCGAACAGTCCGCCATTGACGCAAAACCTGCCGCGAGCCAGTTCGGGCGTGCTCCAAACCCAGGCGAGCAGACTCCTGCACCAACTGTTCGCGATCACGCGTCCACATTTTCCGCATGCGGGCTGCCTCAGCCATGAGGCGGCCTCGAGCCGTAGCCTTATAAGCATCCCACACCGTGGGAAGAGGGACGTCCCCAGAGTTATTAAGTTCAAAAAATTCGGTGATAAAGCTAACATGATCCTGCACAGCGCCCTGCCGCCGCAAAAACCTCACATCAAAGCGCCAAAGACGTTGGCGCTTGCTGTACAGGCCGGCCGGGAGGGTAAGCCAGCACGGGGCATGATCTGACCAAGTCAGCGCTCCATGTCCAGCCGTCACTCTCCCATCCATCAGGCGCTGATCCAATAGAAAATAATCAATGCGAGTGTGAACCTGATGGACCGGAGAGTAGTAAGTATAACCCCTCTCCCCCCTCATGAGTGTCCCTCCAGACATCCCGCAAACCTAAATCCAGCATAAGGCGCCGAAGGGCTCTAGCCGACCCCTCCACTCCCCCCCCCCCAGCCCGACCCGTGGAATCCAAGTGGGGCACCAGATGCGTATTACAATCCCCACCCAAAACAATGGGGCCCTTTGCAAAGTCCGCCAGTAAAGCTTTCAGTCGTGTAAAGAAGGACCCTTGACCTGCATTGGGCACGTAGACATTAGCTAAAGTTAACAAGTGCCCTTCTAGGTGAATATTCAAGAAGAGCCACCGCCCCAAGGTATCTTGTTTTATCTCCTCAATCTGCAGAGAGAGGCTCTGATGAAATAGAATGGCCACTCCCCGTTTCTTCCGGCCCTGCGCATCTGCAGCCACCCGCACCTCAGTGTACGGAGTCTGTCTTAACCAGCCTTGCTTATAGTTCTGAAGGTGGGTCTCCTGTAAATAAACAATGTCCCCCTGCAAAACACGCAATTCTGAGAACAGCAGTGACCGTTTCCTTGGGGAGTTAAGACCCTTAACATTCAAAGAAATGAAGCGCACCATTGAGAGTCACACTCTAAACCCTCTTACCCTCCAGTTACCCGGGGGGTCCCGATGAGAGCTTCCCCCCAGCAACTCCAGGGGATTAGTTAGCCGGGCCCACCTATTCCACACTCCAGAAACAAGAGCCATAGTCCCCCCCCCCCAACAAACCCAAACATACCCAGCAACTCCAAGTTAAACAACCCTCCCTCCAACCCAAGCCCCTCCCCCTCCCCGGCAATACCACCTGCCTGTCAAAATGAGTACAGGACACGGTAAATTGACCACAAACCTTATTCCCTCCCCCCAGATCCCACTAAGCAGCATTACAACCTAAACAAATAAGAACATTCCCCCACCCACCCTGGATCACCAGCCCCAGCATGCCTCTTCATCTAAACAGTAGCATCATCAAAACATTTATAAATCATCATCCGCCGCCCCCTATACATAATGGAGTGAAGGGCCAAGCAGACCCATGCCAATGGCCAATTGCTCAATAAAGAATAATATAAAAAGAGGAGAGAGAAAATCAAAACAGCCATGCACCAACGGCCGGTCATTCAACCACATAGCTGGAGGTCGAGAGACCCAAAAACATAGAGCTCCCTAAGAAGTGAAAGAAGCTCTTACTCCACAAAACGTCAAGCGGACTTGCCCACTCGGGTCCACTTGGAGTGTTGGGGCTTAGGGGGCGGCGGGTGAGGTTGAGCATTATCAACTAGTCCCGCCTGGCGTAGAGCTCGCCAAGCTTCAGTATAGTCTTTTGCTGAAATCTTTTTGTTGCCCAAAAGAAAGTTAGAAACATAGAAACATAGAAACATAGAAATATGACGACAGAAAAAGACCACATGGCCTATCTAGTCTGTCCTTCCATAACAACTACAACAGTCCACTTTTTGCCTTTAGAGATCCTCTGTGTTGGTCCCATGCTTTCTTGAATTCAGTTACTGTCCTCATCTCTACCACCTCCACTGGGAGACTATTCCACGGATCCACTACTCTTTCCGTAAAGAAATATTTCCGCATATCACTCCTGAATCTATCTCCCTTCACCCTCATCCCATGTCCCCTCGTAGCAGAACTTGCTTTCAATTGAAAGAGGCTCTCTCCCTGAACATTTATGCCACGGAGGTATTTAAACATCTCAATCATATCACCTCTATCCCGCCTTTCCTCTAAGGTGTACATATTAAGATCCTTAAGTCTGTCCTCATATGCTTTATAATGAAGCCCATTAATCATTTTGGTAGCAACCCTCTGCACCGACTCCATCCTGTTCACATCCTTTTGAAGGTGCGGTCTCCAGAATTGCACACCATACTCCAAATGAGGTCGCACCAAAGACTTATACAGAGGCATTATCACCTCCTTTTTTCTGCTAGCCATTCCTCTCCGTATGCACCCAAGCATCCTTCTAGCTTTTGCTGTCGCCTTTTCCACCTGTTTAGCTACTTTAAGATCATCAGACACAACCACGCCTAGGTCCCGCTCTTCTTTAGTGGACAAAAGTACTTCACCTCCTATACTGTATTGCTCCCTTGGATTGCTGCAGCCCAAATGCATGACCTTACATTTTTTAACATTAAATCCCAGCTGCCAAATTCTAGACCATTCTTCAAGCTTAGCTAGATCCCTCCTCATGTTATCTACCCCTTCCTGGGTGTCTACTCTATTGCAGATTTTGGTATCATCCGCAAAGAGGCAAACCTTACCCGACAGCCCTTCCGCTATATCACTAACAAAGATGGAAAGGACCAAGAGTAGCGAATCCCCTTGCTATTCAGGACCGTTGTAACTGGTTTCATCTCTCTCCGGCGCGCCAAGGTGAACGTCGAGAGGTCCTGGTAAATTGACACTGAGGCATCCTGAAAATGGACTGTCTTTTTCTCCCGGCCTCGACGTATAAGAAGCTCAGCATCCGAATATCGCAAAAATCTCGCAATAACATCACGAGGTTGGTTGTTAGGAGGTTTCCCCAAGGCACGGTGGACTTGCTCAATTTCCATCCCAGAAGCATGCGCAACCAGGTCCTCCGCCGGTAGCAACTCTGCGATCAACAGCTTAAGCACAGTTGGTAAATCTTCTCCGCCCCCCACCGCTTCTGGGATTCCGCGAAAACGCACATTATTGCGGCGGGAGCGGTTTTCAATGTCATCCATTTTATAAGTCAGCTCCATTGCTTGCACATGTTGCCGGTCAAGCGCACATTGTAAATCCATCAAAGTCCCATCCTTTTCAACCACTTTGGTCTCCACATCCTCTACTCTGGCTCCCAGCTCTTTAATATCGGTCCGCAGCTCTGCGACATCTTTCATCAGTTCCTCTCGTAGCGAGCGGAACTCGTTGGCTAGCTCCGCAAAGCCTCTGCGAAGTTCTTGTTTGAGTTGAGCAGAGGAAAGTTGTTTGGGGGGATCCAATTCATCCTCACTTAGTCTCATCATCAGTACCTGATGGAGGGGATTGTGCACGTGGGCTGCCTGAGGCTCCAGACTTGCTCTGCAGTCTCTGTGAGGAGAGCATCCCCTCCCTAGTTTCAGAATTTTTAGCTTTAGCTGCCATCCCACGGGGTCACCAGAGGCACACAGTGTTGGGAGAAAGGTAGAGCCAATGTCAGCAAGAGCAGGAACTCCAGGAAGATGGCGGCACGCAAAACCTCGCAAGCTCACAAAGCAGTCACTTGCACACAGTGTTAGATCCGTCAATGTCCGCAAAGCCCAGAGCACTGGGGAGGCAGCAGGGCAGTGAGAAGAGAGCTGCTCCTGGCCCATTCGAAGAGGCGGGCTGCCAAAGTCTACAGAGCTATGGGGAGATAAAATACCAGGTGCTCACCAGTGCAAAATGTTACATATCGAAGAGAGATCCAAATTCAAAGAAAGCGCAGACACATTCCATTAGAGCACGTGGGATCCACACTGAGCAGCAGAGGCCCCGGCGGGACACCAAGCTGCCTGCAGATTGCCACCGTCGCCGTCTGCAATCCTGAGGGAGTGATCAAAAAAAAGAAGAAATAGCCCTCGTAGTTATCCCCCTCAGGGGGACTCGCGCTGGCAGGACAGGGTAGAAACACTAGCAGTTGCCGCGAGGAAGCCAGGCCTTCTCTTCGGCCCCTCAAGTAGGACTCCAACTCTGCAATCAGGCGCCCCAACCTCGGGGACAACGCTCCATCCAACAGAGGGCTGCCGCACACCCTCCGCTCCGAAACAGGGGGATCAGCCATGTAGCCCAGAGGGAGTCCACTCCGACGCTGTCCAACCCACTCAGATCACGGGGGTCAGACGCGGGGCTAGCCAGGCCCAAAGCAAGCGCGACGCAAGACACACAGCAGGTCGCTCTCTGAATATGGACTCCACGGCTTCCCCGCCGCCGGCGACCTTACCGGGCGGTTTATGCAGGTTCCGCAGGGCACCGCTTGTCTGTGCTGACCCAGGGCAGGTAGGGGGTGGGAAGAATTGCAGTAGTTATCGCATGTTAGCTAAAGTTTTTGGGATCGTGGGGACGGAGCTCAGTTACAATGCGGCCATCACGCAGCGGGCTCACGAGCGCCCCCCTGGGCCTGAACCTTTTTAAACACCATTTCTTAGTCTGCTAGATCAGTCCAGATGAGTGGGTATGCTCCCTTGCCAGCAGGTGGAGGCAGACTTGAGAACTTTCAGTGATATCATCACTTTGTATAAGTACTAGTACAGCATTGAGAGAAGCCAGTACTTGTCTGCCTCTAGCTGCCACAGGGGTTCTCAACCCTGTCCTCGGGACCCACCTAGCCAGTCGGGTTTTCAGGATAACCACAATGAATATGTATGAGAGAGATTTGCATACACTGCCTCCATTATATGCAAATCTCTCCCATGCATATTCTTGTGGTTATCTTGAAAACCCGACTGGCTAGGTGGGTCCCAAGTACAGGGTTGAGAACCCCTGCTTCTAGCAGGTGACAGTGTATGGACTAGTGCAGTAGTGCAGATAGGCCTGTCTCCCCTGGCCCATACTACACAGTGACCTGTATGACAGACACCTGGCAGCCCAATGTTGCTCAGAGCTTGGGTTATGCATCTGTCTCCTTGAGCTGACAGCTTGCTTTGTGTCCAGTGTTGCTACTCACTGATTCCTAGTGCTTGGTGGACCAGAAAGTGGACAGGGGGCTCATGAGAGAGGGGTTGGTAATATGGGCCTAGGTCCCCTTTCCCTCTTGCTGTCTATCTGCTTGCTTAACTCCTATTTTTTTTTCTGCTCCTATTCTTTGTATAGTCTATATTTGGCTGTTTTGACTGCTTAATAAAGTAGTTAAAAAAAAAAAAAAAAAGTTTCTGGAAGGAAGCGACGTCAAGCTCAGTGATGGCGGCTTAAGTGGGAAGCACCAGGCTGGGCCTTAATAGGTGATTAACTTGAGCATCCTCCTGAGAGTGAGAAGTTTCAGTGCAAACTTACCCCTGCAGGTGATGTTCACTTAAGACGTTGGAACGCTTCAAATATAAAACAGAGAGGAGTGGGGAGGGGGCATTGGAGGAGAAGCTATGTGGCAGGGAAAATGGTGACTGCAAGTTCAGAATTGAAGAGTAAGGGCAGCACAGATGTCCAAACAGTAATTGGCCCCACACTAAGGCTGAATTGCACAGCTGACTGAGATTAAGCACGGCATCCACAAAGAAATGCCTGGTATTAAAAATGAGGTGCTAGGAGGTGTGGGAGCAGTACCATCTTTCTTTTCCAGGTGTTGCCAGTGGTGGTAGCAGAGGGGAAGTGGGGGGGGGGGGGGCGGTTAATAGGCAGATATATCTACTACTACTACTGAACACTTGTATAGCTCTACAAAACACATGCAGTGCTGCATAGACACATGTAAAAGACTGTCCCTGCTCATCAGAGCTTACAATCTAGGCAAGACAGGACAGTACAGTAGCTGTAGACATAGGATACATCTAGGGGGAATGGTAAGGAAACACGAGAGAGATCAGGTGAATCAAGATCCAAAAGCAGCAGCGAAGTGATGAGTTTTCAACCTGGATGTGAAAAGTCAGAGAAGGCATCTGACATACAGACTCAAGGTAGTTTGTTCCAGACGTAAGGAGCAACAAACTGAAAGGAGCGAAGTCTGCAGTTAACAACAGAAGAGAAGGGCACAAATAGAAGCGATTTGCCAGAAGAGCAGAGTTCCCAAGTAGGGGTGTAGGGAGAGAGAAGGTAGTGAGGGAGCTGCAGAGTGAATACACTTAAAGGTCAGCAGGAGAAGTTTGAACTGGATGTGGAAATGGATAGAGAGCCAATTAAGTGACTTGAGAAGAGGGGTAATATGAGCATGACGAGGCTGGTGGAAGATTAGCCGTGCAGCAGAGTGTTGATTACATTTGGAAGGGTCATCTACCCAGGCTTTCAGGTGTGATTTTAGGGTTAGAAAAGAGGCAAGGGAGAGTTTGGCAGTCCCTGTTTTTCAATGCTATTTTTTATTGAATTTTGGGAATGGATGAGGAACACAAGTAAATTGTGGGTGATTATAGAAAGGGATCAATTGCAAAAATGGTAGTGGTGGGCTTGGTTACCTATGTTACCTATGATCCCTGCTGGAGCCGGACGATTTCAGGACCATCTATCAGGCACTAATCATACCACATTTTGATTATGCAAACTCAATCCTGCAAGGTCTCCCTCAAGCCACCTTGAATCCACTGCAACTGGCAATGAACGCCGCAGCAAGAGTCCTACACGGAGCATCCAGGAAAGACCATGTCTCACCCATCCTAAAACAACTCCACTGGCTCCCGATACAAAGTAGACTCACATACAAGACCCTACTACTTACATTCAAGGCCATCAAAGGACTCTCGTCTGCTTCACTAACAGTACTAATCCAGACGACACCACACAATAGGGACAGACGGTCAGTGGCTCTCAACACCCTGATAGTCCCAAAATCAATAACACAATGCACTAAGGCAACAGCAGGCAGGGCCTACCAATTCTATGCACCAAGGTGCTGGAACAGCCTCCCTCATGGCATCCGAGCGATCCCAGACTTAGTTCAGAAAGGCCTTGAAGCACCACCTCTTCCTCCTGTATTACCCAGTAACCAACACAGACATAGCACCAACTGCACAAGCCACCCAAAACCCCCATGACTGAAACTAAAAAGGAGGTCACGATAATGTTGTAAGTTGTAAATAGTTACCCCTGTTATCCAAGTTGTATCACCTGTTCAACTGTAAGCACAAAGTACCATCGGAAATGTGTAAATTATTGTTCATTGTAAACCGCACTGATGCTGAATAGCGTGGTATAGAAGAGACTATAAATAAATAAATAAATAAAATGTTGTGGGGACTGAGGGTAAAGATTTTGAATCCTTTTACGCAGTTCATAGCTGATTTATGGGGAGATGGAAGAGGAGGCTATTAGGTGGGAAAGCTGACTTTCCTACCTGACATCCATTAGGCACAATATGGATTTTCCACCAGGATTGTGTGAACAGGTTTTTTGGGAATTGGAAAGGAAAGGTTTGACTCGGGTGGGACAGTGGTGGGAAGAAGGGAAGAGAATGTTTTGAGAGATTGAGGGATAAGTTTTTGGGTTGGAGTGGATGGGGCAATGCAATATTTGCCTTCAAGTCAATGCTGACTCCTGGTGACCCAGCAGCTCCTGAGTTTTCTTAGTAGTGTGATCAGAAGTAGATTGCAAAGCCTTTCTTCTGAGGCAATGGAGGGTTAAGTGACTTGCCCAAGACCACAAGGAATACTGGTGGAAATCGAACCCTGACCTCTTGGTTACTGAGCCAGTGCTCTAATCAGGCTACTTCTCCACGCCACAGCGGATAGGTGAGGCTTGGGTATTTCAAAATTTGACATTATCTGAGAGAGGGGGTGGATTTTGAGGGAGGAAAGATTTATTTTGAGGCAGTTTGTGGGGGGGGGGGGGGGTGGGGGAATAAGGAGGTTATTTCATGGAATTATACGGCGCTGGGGGCGGGGAGAGAATACAACCCCATGGTTTATGAAGCAATGGGAAAAGGACCTAGGGGAGGTTTTGGAAGGTAAGGATTGGAGGAAGACTTTTTAAAACATTAGTCTGATCACCATGACCACCAATTTAGTGGAGAATGATCTTTAAACTATTGTATCGGTGATATTTAACCCCTCAATGGTTAGGCAAAATAAAGGGAGGAGGAGGGAAATTTTGGAGGGGGGGGGGGTGTGTGGAAAGGGGTATACTTTCCTTATCGTCATTCTAGGCCAGTCCAGGTGCACTTGGGTTTTCTCCCTCTAACAGCAGCTGGGGACTGAGCATGTCAAGATTCTGAACACAAGTAGGACTCCCTTTACGGCCCTTGAATCCAGTCTCTGTCCTCAGCAGCTGTGGAAAATCTCAGCATGGTAGACACTCTGCTTCGGAGTTGCAAAAGAAAAAAAAAAAAAGAGCAAAGTGTATCTTATAAGAAAAGAGACAGATCGGTCCCTGCAGAAGGCAGCAGTGACAGTGTGGCTGGCAGTTATGCTGGACCCACTTTGGGGAAAAATGAAGGTTGGTGCGGTCAGCAGAAGGCACGGGTCTGCTCCCTAGTTGGGCGTAGGACTGCCTGGGGTCAAGATACCTGGGAGCCCCAGGTCCCCTTCCCCCTCCCAGCTGGGAACATGCACGGCTGCTAGCAGCATGTCCAGTGCAGTTCCCTGAAGAGTGCTAGTCTCTATCTCTCAGGCTCCTTCCCTTCTGTCCCTCCTCGCGTTGGTGAAGGGTGTGGGTGGATCAAGCCTGGTCTGCGCTTTGACTGCCTAATGGGTAGGTTGGGGGGGGGAGATTTCCCACCGGTCTGGGCTTGGTTAGTGTCGCATGGTATGCCAGGCTTGCCTTGTTGGTCTGTGCCTATGCATGCGGGCAGCTCAACAGATGTGTGTTCAGTGTTTTGGCAGCTGCGAGGTGACAGCGGCAGGGCTCTGCTGCGTTTGTCTGCTGATCAGGAGGAAAGTGGAATTGGCCAATTTGGGGGGCTGGAGGAAGGTGAGGCTGCCTTACAGAACCCAGCAAGGCCAGACTTTATCCTTTCAATGCACAAGGCCTATGTTTTAAAGTAGAAGCAATCTGCAAATGGTGAAACCACAAGTAAGAGGTCAGCATCAAGGCCTCAGGAGTCTCCACAATGGGAGCAAAGGTTTCCCCCTCAGAGACCAAGGGGAGAGCCTGACGCCTGGCTAT
This sequence comes from Ichthyophis bannanicus, assembly GCA_033557465.1. Lineage (NCBI taxonomy): Eukaryota > Metazoa > Chordata > Amphibia > Gymnophiona > Ichthyophiidae > Ichthyophis > Ichthyophis bannanicus. Next base: position 452,486,068 of record CM066037.1, read on the forward strand.
GTCAGTGATGATCTCAGTCACTCAGAGGATCCGGGGGAGGGGGCCCTCTGATTTCTGGGGGGAGAACAGGGGTCATGGACCTGGAAGATGGGGAGATTCCATCCAGGGAGGACCCAAACATTCTCAGTTTTCCATAGGGAAGAGCTATTGGCATTAATCAGCTATTCCTTGATGGCCCTAAATATTGCTTTGCTGCTGGTGGAGGCAGATGAGCCCCTAGAGGATCCGCTGATGCAGGGTTTCAAAGGGACTCTGGCTTGCTTCTCAGTCCACAGGGTAATTAGGAAAATGATTGAATGGGAATTTCTGAAGGCCAGCCTGAAAGGGGGGGGGGGGGAGGGTAGAGCGATGGGTCACTTGTATCTCAAACCGCAGGAGGAACGAGAGCTGCTCTGTATGCCCGAGGTAGAGTCCTTGGTGTCTGCGGTCAAGAAAAAGACAATCATACCAGTGGAAGGCAGAGCAGCATTGAAGGACCTTTAGGACCAGAGAATGGAATCTCTCCTGAAGCAGTCCTTTGATTCCAAAGCGTTGGCTCTGTAGACGTCATTTTGTGGGGCCTATGTGTTGAGGGCTTCCATACACTGGCTCCAAGGTCTTTTGCCAGTGGACCTGGTGGGGCACGGGTCCCCAGAAGGAGCCAAGCTGGAGTCTGCCTAGACCTATCTAGTGGATGCCTTCTATGACGTGATCAGGGTGACGTCCAAGGCCATTGCATCCCTGAGTGTGGCGTGCTGGTTTCTGTGGCTCCACAACTAGTCAGCGGACACATCCTCCAAGTCTTGGCTCAGTAAGCTCCCATATAAAGACAAACTGCTTTTTGGGGAGGCGTTGGACAAGCTGGCAAAAGACCTCGGCGAGACAAAGGGGGGGTCATTCACCAGAGTACAAACCTAAGGGCCCCAGGCAGGGACCGCCTCTGAGGGAGAAGCTGTGTGACTTTCACTGCTTCAGGGATAGCCGCTTTACTCCCTTTCAGAGGGGATGCTGTGGAACGTGGGATCAGCCCTTTTGGGGTTTCTGTGATTCAGGCCAAGGAGACTACAGCAAAGAAGCCCCAATGAGGTCACATTAGTCCAGGTGTAGATGGCGATAGGGGGCAGTTTGCAACAGTTTTACTCCTCTTGGGCCACAGTGACCATGGACCAATGGGTCTTGGAGATCATCCGAGAAGGTTATGCACTACAATTTGCGTGACCCCTTGCTGACGCTTTTGTCCTCTCACCTTACAAAGCCCCCGAGGAAAATGAAAGCCCCCCAGGATATTCTTCAAAGGCTGCTATGATTTCAGGCTGTAGTGCCGGTACCATGGGATCAGTGTGGCTTAGGTTGATACTCCATCTATTTCATGGTTCCCAAAAAAGGAGAGGTTGTTTTTCCCCAAACTTGACCTCAAGCATGTGAACTGTGCACTACGTGTTCCACAGTTCAGAATGGAGACCTTGTGGTCAGTCATTTTAGCAGTGCAACAGGGTAAGTCCCTGTCAGCACTGGACACCTCAGAGGCTTATCTGCACATCCCTATTCAGCCAAACCATCAGCAGTTCTTGCGCTTCGCCATCCCAGCAGAGCACTTCCAATTTCGAGCTCTCTTGTTTGGGTTGACCACTGTTCTGCGCAGCTTCACGAAGATCGTGGTGGTGGTTGTGGCAGCGGCCCTACTCAAGGAGGGGTTCTTGGTTCACCTCTATGTGGATGACTGGCTCATGGGTGAAGTCAGCAGCCGAGGGGGATCTTGGTCACTTGCAGGATGGTATAATTTTTGGAGAGTTTGGACTGGATGGTCAATCAGCTCGAGTTAGTTAGCTACAGCCAGTCCAGAGGGGGTTGTCCCTATAACTTCCTGACCCGATTCTCGAGCAGTAACCGGCACATAAAGGCGCTGACATTGTGGTATTAAGTGCAGCTTCTGGGGTCCATGGCAGTGGCCTTGGACATGGTGCCCTGGGCATGAATGCATATGCACCCACTGCAGAGGGGGTTGCTTACTCGTTGGTCACCTCAGGATCAGCCTATCGTAGAGGTTGATTTGCCCCAAGGAGGTGCGAAGCAGCCTGGATTGGTGGTTGCATCCGACTCAACTGGTGGCATATCTGCCACTGGAGCAGCCACAGTGGGTCTTGCTCACCACGAATGCCAGGCTCTCAAGTTGGGGAGTGCATTGTGCCAGCCAGGTGGCTCAGGGACAGTGGTCCCAGGAGGAGAGGAGAGGGCCTGGTCGATCAATCGGTTGGAGATGTGGGCAGTGTTTCGGGCTCTCCTGGTGTTCTCATTCCTGGTGGATCAGAAAGCGATCCGAGAGCGCTCTGACAATGTGACAACGGTAGCATATATCAACCAACAGGAGAGCATGGGCAGTGAAACCTGGCAGAGGAGGGTCGGTTCTTGCTAGAGTGGGCAGAAGAACATCTGCTGACTCTTGGCAGCACATGTGGCCAGCAAGGACAGTGTTCAAGCAGACTTCCTCAGTCTGCACCAGCTTGACCCAGATGAATGAGAATTGAATGCAGCAGTGTTTCACGACATTACGTTCCGATGTGGCAGCCCATAATGGATCTGATGGCAAGGGCGGGCAACATCAAGATGAGCAGTTTTTCTTCAGCAGGTGCAGAGAGCTCAATGCACTAGCGCAGCCCTGGCCAACAGGTGCTCTTCGGTATGTCTTCTGCCATTGGGCCCTCATAGGCCGCTTATTGCAACGGATAGAGACATACAAGGAGCTGGTGATCCTCATTGCTTCAGATTGGCCTCAGAGGCCCTGGTATATGGATCTAACCCACCTGCTGGGCCTGACCACTGTCCTGTAGCCTGTGTGACTGAGACCTGTAGGCCAAACATTGCTTGGAGTTTGGGTCACCCCTGTCTCCTAGAGCAGGTTGCTTATCTTGTGACATGCTGCTACCCATGGGTTCCTAGAGCTTGGTGGGCCGGAGAGCAGATAGAACCCCACAGGGCTCCCGAGAGCAAGTCAAGTCCAGGCCCTTTTCTCTCTTGTCCTATGTCTGCCTGCTTGTTTTGTCTTTGCCTTTTTTCTGAATTTGTTTTTCCTCCCACTAAATTCAATGCAGCTGTATTTTGGTTCTTTTGCAATGAAGGAGCTCTAAATGCAAATGCTTTTTAATAGCGGCTGGGTCTCAGTCCTGTGTAGGCATCTGGGGCTTCCTTGCTCTGGTTTCCCCAGTCAGCCTAACAGGTGCTGGGACTCCATTTATGCCACAGCCCTTGTTTTTTGTTTGGGTTTTTTGTCTCTTTTTGCAGACTTCTTTTGTGGTGTTTGGGTTCTTTTACCCCTCCCCCTTTTGTTGCTGCAGTGCTTAGCCATGCAGCCTGTGATTCATGATGGTTTTTGGCTCCAGTTTGTGGCAGGAATGCCTGGGGCTTTTTTGAAAATGTGGGTTTTTTTGGTATGTTGGGACCTCCACATGGTCATGGAGCCTCCATACCATTTTCTGCGGCTCCTGCTGCATCTTTGTGTTTTTCCTACTGATGGGCTCTGCGATAATTTGAGATGGCTACAGTCCCTATGGAGGGCTAGCCTGGTGGGCTGACTATAGCTTTGCGGACCCCCTTTTTCAAAAGACAGCTGTGGCTCCTGAAACAGTTCACGGGCTGTTTTTCAGTCTCTTCTAGCTGCCTCACAGCCTCCTTTGTGGGAGTCTGAGTTCTAGATTCCCCCTACAGGGGGATCTGGGGACCTCAAGCGCCTCTGTTGCAGGGGTTAGGCGGGTTAAGCACCCCTGCTTCATTCTTTCACTCATCTGTTCCTCCATGATCTACCTTTCTCAGAAGGGACTTTCCTATGCCCTTTCAGAATGCTATGGTAGCTCTGCATGATGTAAAGCCTGCTCTCAAGTGAAGTTAGTGTGTGGGCCCTCTTCTGGAGGTTGTTTGGCCTCCTGCTGTATTCATTCCTCTACCTGGTTCAATGTTGCAGCTCATAGTGTCTCAGGGAGAAAATCCCCAAGCTGGGTCCCTAGGGGGTCCCTGAAGTCCTGTCTTGGCCCCAGGGTGAGTGGGATCAGACTTTTGGGGTCCTGTGGGTGGATGCCCTCATCACGGCAGTGACAGTGCACAGCCATCCCACTGGAAGGGAGCAGTGCACTCAAGGAGTCTCATGAAGAGTGAGCAGAGGCCCTCCTTAAGAATGTCTTTAGACCTTAGGGCTTCAGGTGATGTATGCAGGCCTATTGGCCCGAGTCCCCTCGTACAGGGTCCAGCAGCTGCAAAAGTAGCCCAGAGACGGTGAGACTGGAGCTGTGTATGTGGCTGATTCTTTATATGATTTGATCAGCAGCATCTCTAAGTCCAGTAGTACTAGAGGTAAGGTGACGGCCTTGGCTTTTCACTTGTTTAATGCTGCCTTTAAGCTATGGTGAAGGGACAAGTTGCTTTTCAGGGAGTACCTGGAGAAATATGTGAAAGCACAAACAGGTGGGGAAATAGCAGATAAAATGTATAAATGCCAAAAAAACTGTTCTAGCGAAGCCACGATTCACTTTATATTACTTCATATTTAATATTAAACACTTTTTTCTTAGATTTTTAAAGGCTTTTGGAGAAAAGACTAGAACGGTGTCTTTGCACATTTCAACATTATACAAGTATTGAACAAATACTAACAGCATAGCTAGACCACTGACATTAGTGCTCTCATCAAGCTGCAAGGTAAAATAAGGAGTTTGTCTATGAATGAGTTGGTTCAAAATGTACGCTGTACAAAGAAAAATTCTTTTTAAGCGTCATTGGAAAGCGGCACATCTTCAATTTTTGCAGATTCTTTGGATCCAAGTACAGTTTCACACAGGTCAATAGAGCATGGCTTAGGTTTTCACCAGTTGTGTGAGCCTTTTTGAGAAGCAATGCGGTAACTCACTTTAAGAGTGGCTTCTGATGATGATGATTTATTTCTACTGACATAGAACTTTCTTATAGCATGTCTTCATGTCTGGATGACTTCTTTTAGAATGTCAACATGGGAGAGTTCATGGAGCTATTCGATTTCATTCCTCCAGTCCAGTCTCGGCACTTTTGGGTATTGACACCCTTCCAACAGCTTGGAGACTGAGCATGTCATGATCTTCATGACCTTCCCTTAGATATACAGCCGACTCCACCCCCAGCCTTCAGTATCTTAGTCTCCGAGTAGCTGGAGAGACATGAATCCCAATCTGGACTCACTGAAGGAACAGTTTTTATATTGCCATTACATTACCTTTAAATTGCCCTTATCTGTCTTTTAAATTGCTTCTGAAGTAATTTCAAGGGAAGTTACAGCGTGTCCAGAGCGCACTGGTGTGTACAGCAGGGGCAGGGCAAGCTGGGGCTGCTCTTCAGCTGTGAAAGCACTGTAATCCTAAGGCCGTGGAAAAAGAAAAGAAACCAACTACGACCCTGAGAAGAATCCTGTCAAAACTAAAAGGACAACCAGAGAAAGATCAAAGGACAAAAGTCATAGAAAATTCAATGCAGTGACTGTGACAAGAACTATATTGGCCAAGCAGAAAGAAAACTATCCACCAGGCTACATGAACACCAACTAGCCAGCAAAAGGCATGACACGCTCTCCCTGGTCTCAATCCATGAAGACACGGAAGGACACAAATTCAACTGTAATACAACCAAAATCATAGCACATTACCGTCTGGAACCCTGCACTGATGATGTCCCCTCGAATAGTGACAAAATGTCTGCAATCAAACCATCAAGCTCTGAGAACAATCCAACATGATCAGAGGATATATAAATCAATGTTCGTCCTCTGAAATCTCAGTACTTGTGTCAGAGGGCTTACCTACTCCTACTAACATTTGGATTTCAGCCTGGGAACAGTTTCTGGAATAATCTGGAAAGCAGCCCAGTCAACTTGCCTCTTCTGATACATGAACAGATTTCTAATTGTGTTAGAAACATGAGGCATCCCCATGTGATGGCTGAATCAGAGCAGGCAGGGGAGTTCCTGGGACAACCATGGAGATGCAAGAAACCCAGAGGACACCTAATCATGTCAGCACTAGTGAGCAAAAGGGTGCCACTTTACTTTAATATAGATGACAAATGATGTGATCTGTCTCAGATAATTTTGCCTAAACCCTGTTTTAGCTGTTGCTGTTGAGACCTGGCTAGTTTACTTGTGATTTGACAGTTTAATGATGACTGATATTGGGTCAGCCTGGTAGATGAGTTGCAGGGTTGCTATATAGAGGGTCCCTTATAGATTCCTGGATCAGGCCTTCTGGATGCTTGGTCAGCTGGAGATGCTGCGGAAGTAACCTTCATAGCTTGGGGGTAGGGGGATGCATGTCAACAGCAAGGGTGACATTGGTAGCCAAATTTAGAGCCAGATGATTCTGGAAGCAGCCTTGGTGCATCACTGCCTGCCATTGGACTACTGTTGTAATAACTGTATTGGACCACTTGGAGGTTGTATTAAAACAAGTGAGGAAAGCATGCAGAGTATGGCTCATGGAATTCTTTCAAGCCCGTGTGTGTGTGCACATATATATTTTGTGGGCTGAGTATTGTCACACCCCCCTCCCCCCCCCCGGTGGCTGCAGGGGCAGGTTGTGCATTTAAATCAATTGTAGAAGTAAGACTCTTTTGGGCCAGATGCACCTTGGTCCTTGTAGTCCTTTCTCCTTATAGAAATGAGTTGTGGATGCCAAGTAGAGGGTAAACAAAAAGCTTTTATTTCCCTTTTAGCACTGAGGTTCGCTAAGTAACAAAAGTAAAGTTTTCCTTATTTTCACGTTTGTGCCAAAGTGTCATTAAACAAGTAAAACTGTTACAGGCTTCACAGTTCCTTGTAGAATATAAAGGGTTTTCTAAACTTCAGAATGAAACAAATAAACCAGCTCTCCTTTAGCTCAATGTAAGCAAAATCATTGTTAGTGCATGTCCTGGTAAACTATAGCTCTGGGAGTGACTCAAGGCTTCCCGCAACACAAATAGAGCAGTCCATTAATTCCTCCTGTGACAGTGTTTCTAAATCCTCAGGCTCCACTTGCATGGGTTCCAGCTCATCTGTGCTTTCTCCTGTATTTGAGCTCTCCCTGGCTGCAATAGTGTGCAAATGAGTATTTCCTTCACCTATCCTCCAGCTGGGCTGTTCAAGGTTTTTCAAGTAGGAAGCATGGCTTGTTCTTAGGCCTCTATGGCGTGGCTTCCAGAACTTCTGCCTTCTTTCATTCCTCTCAGAAAGTTATCTGATTCAAAAACCCTTCTAGGAGCTAAGTCTCTTTTTAGAATTAAAGTACCACTGTACCTTGGCTTCCTGAAGTCGGTGCTGCTGGTATTTTCCTTACCAGGTACCCTTCCTTGGATACGGTCTCCTTTACAGACTGTTTCTGTGAGTCTCCTGGGCACTGCTTGTCGTCCCTGAAGCTTGGGACGGCCAGGTACCGAATCCAGGCCTCTCTGCTTCTCAGTATGGGGGATTCCACTGTCAGGAACTTTCCTTCCAGTACCTTTAAGTTCCTTTCTCAATCCTTCTGGTGAGCTCAGGCCTCCCTTGGATCCTGGCTTCTCTCTCCCTTGGATTCTGGCTTCTTCTCCTCTTTCTCCCCTCTCTAGTCTGGCTGCAGCTCTCTGCTTATAAAGCCGTTCTCCTCTTGAGTTTCCTGGCCTGCTCTTCAGGTGCATCTGATTAGTCCTTGCATAATCAGTACTTGGGTGTGTTCGCTCAGCCTCTGCAGGTTCGTGCCTGCTCCCTCTAGCTGTGTTGCTATGCAATTGTAGCTCCTGCAAGTCAGCTGTTTTGTGAAAGACAGTGTTTTTTTTTCAAATTCACAGCTTCACTAGCTTCAGCCCTATCACAGTATGTCTGTTCCTTATCGTTCCTCCAGTCTAGTCCTGTACCTGTGGGTAGTGTCACCTCATCAGCAGCTTGGAGACTGAGCATGTCATGATTGATAATATCAGGATATACATACAGGTGGCGCCTCCCACCAGGGCCAGGATCTCAGTCTCCAAGCAGCTGGGGTGAGGTGATTCCATAGGGCGGAGTCACTAAAGGAACAGATAAGGAAAACTAATTTAGGCAAATTGCATTGAAGGGGGAAAAAAAGGAAAGGGCTGTCTGGTTGGACTCTTAGCCTTTCCTTGAGCTCTAGGGCTCTTGTTTGTTTTTATAAAGTTGGTTTTGAAAAATAAAGTAGTCCTGAGCAGGACTTGATCTGCGAGTTCTTGGGGACTGGAAAGGGTTTTCACAGGCAGAAAGCACTTTGGGAGAGAGAATCACTTGTCATCCCCTTCATGTTAAACTGCTGAGCCTGTGGAGAGCCAGGCAGCAGTCAGCAGCAGCCCTTAGCTTCTGTGCACTCCCGACAATGCCGAAGCGCTACCAGCAGCTGGGTATTGGGTCGGGAGTGCAGACGGCATCCAATTTCTTTGTTGAGGTGAGTGCACAGGCAGTGGGTAGCAGGGGGCCAGACTACAAGCATCAAGTTGAGGCAACTGTTTCTTCAGTGCGGGAACGGCAGCCCTTTTGTGAAAGGAGGGTCCATTCGTTTTAAAGCAAGTGGGACTTTTATTTTTAAAGTCAAGTACTCATTAAAGCCAGTGGGAGCTTGGATGGACTCAGGGGCTGTTAAACCCTTTTTTTCCCCCTTTTCTTCAGCTGCCTTCTGTCTTTTTTTTTATCCCCTCCAGACCAGCCAGAAGCAGAAGTCAGAACAGAGTATATAGGGCTTGACTAGCCTAAAGTAAGTGTTCTTATTTTTCCTTTGAGTTTAAAAAAGAAAAAAGAGGAAGCACCAGAGGTGTATTGGGGGGGGGGGGGGGGGAAGGAGAAGCATTGTAAGCAAGGAATGTCCTGTAAGACACGTGTCTGGCATGTGGATCACAAAGGGGCTCCATGTCCAGCACTGGGCTCTGCAGACCCTGTGAAGCAGAAGCTCGGTCTGTGGAGGTAAGTTTTCTTGAGGGCAGGGACAGTATGCCAGACTCCTCGGAGAAGACAAGACACTTATCCAACCTCAAATGCTGGCGGGATGTCAGGCTCTTCAGCGCCAGCCAGGGGAGGGGAGTTCTGCAACCCTGAATCCTACAGCACAAAGAAGGTGGGGAAATCTGCTAAGCCCTGCAGACACTCCCCAGGAGAGGAACAGCTAGAGAACTTGCTGGGTGCATTTTCACCATAGTTTGTCCTTCTAATGCACAAGGCCTTTTGTTTAAGGCAGCAAGGAAGCAAGCAGGGAAGCTCAAAAATGAAGGGGCCAAAACAGGCTTGGCCTGGGTTGCTCTCAGAAGACAAGGCACAGGGGGAGCCGGGCCCTAGTAGGAGAAAGATGGATGAGAACCTTGGGGGAGAGGTCTGCTCCCTCCAATCTGAGGAGGCAGAAGACTTCAAAGTAGATCAAGAGGCGGAGGAGATAGTTTGAGGAAGGAGAGATTCCCTAAGCAGAGGAGTCACAGATAGTGCAAGTCTTTTGGAGAGAAGAGCTGGCGGCATTGATTATTCATTCCTTGAAGGCCCTTAATATGGACATAGAGGCTCTGCTGGAGGATCCTCTTTTTTTTTTTTTTTTCCCCAGGCCATCAGCAAGACACAGAAGGTCGGTCTTATGCATCGCATGATTAGGCAGATGATCCAGGATGAATGGGACATCTTGGAGGCAGTGTTAAAGGAAACGTGAAGGCGGCAGTCCTTCCAGGGATTCAGAGGGAGAAGCAGAGGTTTCTGCTCCACTCCCATGGCCCCTAAAAAGTCACAATGAAGTGAGGTTGCACATGCAAGGTTGTTGCCTGTGGAGGTCAGCTGTGGGACTTCTACCCTGTGTGGGTGCAGATTACATCCGATCAATGGGTCTTAGAAGTGATCAGGGAGGACTACGTGCTGGAGTTTATTTTATTTATTTAACATTTCTTATATACCGCCTTTCATGATATCAAGGCGGTTTACATTGAACAAACTGAAATTACATTGAACAGGACATTATAACTTGGAGATAACTATTTTACAGGGAACATGGGCAATGGAGGGTTAAGTTTTTATTTATTTTTATTTAATGCTTTTATATACCGCGCTTTTTAAAATCTATGCGGTTTACAGATAACATATTGTGCAGAGCAGGAAGAGCCTGCATCGCACTTATTGAACAGGAAATACAACTTGGGTTAACCATGGGGAGGTAAATACAGGCTATATACAGAGTGGGCAGGAAGTCGCACGGCTATGGTTACATGGTTGTCCTTGCAGCTATGTACAGGGGTGTAAGTTGGATCGTAAGGTTGTATCGGGTGGGGATGTGTTAGCCTGGGCATAGTGCAGGAGAAAAAGGTGGTGCTTTAGTGCTTTTCTGAATTGTGCAAGGTCGGTGATTGTGCGGATGGACACTGGGAGCTTGTTCCAGTAGGTAGGTGCATAGAACATGAATGCTCTGTTTTTTTGTTGCCTGAGTGCATTTTGTTGCTTCACTGGGGGTTATTAGTGTGTTGGTGGCAAAGGACCACCTTGCTCTGGATGAGGGTGTGGGGTGGATAAGGGACGTCAAGGAGCCGGAGGTTTTATTATTAATGGTTTTGAAAGTTAAGAGAGCAACTTTGTAGATGAGTCGGCAGTAGATTGGTAGTCAGTGGAGGTCCTTTAGGATTGGAGTGATGTGCTTTCTTCTAGAGGCCCTGTGTAGGAATCGGGCAGAGGCGTTCATAGCTAATTGTAGGGGGTTAAGTGTGCTCTTAGGGAGCCCATGAAGGATCACATTGGCGTAGTCAAAGTGGGGGGTTACTTAGCGCCTGGAATACTGTCCGGAAGTTGTCTGGTTGCAGTAGGGGTTGGAGATGTCGAATTGTCCTCATCTTATGGTAGACTTTCTTGACAGTGTTGCTTATGTGGGCTTTGAGGTCGAGGTGCTGGTCAAGTGTGACTCCTAGGTAGCGGATGGTGGGGCGGCTTGGGAGCTCGGCATCTCTTGTCTTTAATGTTGCCGGAGGGATGAAGGTTTGATTTCTCGTGACGAATAGCACTTCTGTCTTGCTGAAATTTATTTTGAGACTTTGTGAGTTAAGCCAGTCAGTGATGGCATCAAAGCATTTTACCAGTGAGGAGAAGTCTTGTTGATCAACGGTAAAGGGGGGTGAAAAGTATGTCATCCGCATAAATCAGGCAGGAGATGTTGAAGGAGCGGATGATGGCACATATGGGCTGCATATATATATTGAATAGTAGGGCAGATAGTGAAGAACCCTGGGGAACTGCATGTTTTTGTTGGAAAGACTTGGTCGTAGAGCCTGTGCATACCTGCTGCCATCTATCTGTTAGGTATGATTTGCACCAACACCAGGCTGAACCCTGGATTCCTTTTTCCTGGAGACGTGTCAGGAGCTGCTCATGGTTGACAGTTGAAGGCTGCGGAGATGTCCAGGAAAATCAGGGCATATCCTTGTCTGTTATTAATCCCTGTGATTAATGTGTTAAAAAGAGTGGCAAGAAGCGTTTCGATTCCATGTGATTCCCTGAAGCCATGTTGGCATGGATCAAGGGGGGCAGTGGAGTCGATGTATTCTTGGATTTGCCGTTGAGCTACCTTTTCAATAATCTTGGCTAGAAGTGGGATGCTTGAGATTGGTCGATAGGACTCCACCTTCTGGGGGTTCAGTTTGTTGTTCTTCAGAAGGGGTCGGATCGACGTCTGCTTGAGACATGCTGGGAACATTCCTGTGGAGAAGGATCGCTTCATGATCCTGGCTAGCGTCGGACCGAGTTCTTTGCGCAGAGACCTTATCCAGTGAGCTGGACATGGGTCATTTGGGGCAGTGGTGGCGTTGATGGTTGTGATGTCCTCGATGCCTCTGGCTGATGGTGTTGTGAGTTGAGCTGAAGTGGTTGGTTTGTGTTGTGTCCAGAAGTGGGTTTCTTGGCTATGCTGATGTTGCTGGCTTTGGCTAGTATGTAGTCTGCATATTCCTGTGGGTGTATCATAGTAGTCTCTGTGGGCGAAGGTTCTTTCGTCATGGACTTCACTAAGTTGAAGAGGTCATGCGGTTTGTTTAGTGAGCGGAGTAGGAGTTTGGAGGGGGGGTTCTTTCGTTTTCACTGAGATGGAGTTTCTGTGAGAGTTAAGCTGGGTGATGTAGGCTGCTTGGTCAGCTGGGGACCGGGATCGCCACCATCTTCTTTCCAGTTTCCTAAGGAGAAGTAGTGAAGACCGTAGTTCTGTGGAGTACCATTGTGCTGATTTCTTACCTCTGTGACTTGCATGGGGTGGTTGGCTTGGTTGGGGTAGGTAGGCATGCATAGGAGTTCAGGCTGTTCCATGTAGCCATCAGATCATCCAGGTCAGGCGAGTCTAGCTGGAGGTTTGGAAGGACTTCATTTAGGTTTGCCTTTTTATCAAACGGTCTGAATCGTCTTATGGGTGAGGGCAGGCTTTCGGCTGTTCTCTTAGGCATGTTGCTGTCTTGAAGCATAGGTATCTGGAATTTAATTAGGTTGTGGTCAGTCCATGGGACTGGGGTGATATCTAACTTGAAGTTGTAATTTGGGCTTATGTCAGGTCGTGGGCTGAATATGAGGTCTAGTATATTTCATTTCCGGTGGGTAGGTGTTTCAACTATCTGATCGTAGCCAAGTTTGTTGAGTGCCTCAAGGAAGGCTTTGAACATAAGATCATAAGAGATGCCATACTGGGTCAGACCAAGGTCCATCAAGCCCAGTATCCTGTTTCCAACAGTGGCCAATCTAGGTCATACATACCTAGCAGTTTCCCCAAAAGACACAGGTTCCGCAATGCTTGTACTAGGTCAAGCATTGATATCCTGGGTTCCTTCTTAATAATGGTTTATGGACCTTTCCTCCAGGAACTTGTCCAAACCTTTTTTAAACCCAGCTACACTAACAGCCTTTCCTACATCCTCAGGTAACAAATTCCAGAGTTTGATTACACGTTGAGTGAAAAAATATTTTCTTTTATTAGTCTTAAATAGTTTACCCTATAGCTTCATTGCATGTCCCCTAGTCTTTCTATATTCTGATAACGTAAACAATCGATCTACGTTTACCTGTTCCACTCAGTTCATTAATTTATAGACTTCTATCATATCTCCCTTCAGCCGTCTCTTTTCCAGGTTAAAGAGCCCTAACCTTTTTAGCCTTTCTTCATAGGAGTATCCTTCCATCCCCTTTACCATTTTGGTGGCTCTTCTCTGAACCTTTTCTAATAACTCTATAACCTTTTTAAGATACAGCGACCAGAATTGCACACAATATTCAAGGTGCGGTCTCGCCATGGAACGATAGAGGCATTATAATATCTTTTGTTTTATTTTCCATTCCTTTCCTTATGATACCTAGCATTCTATTTGCTCTCTTAGCTGCTGCTGCACACTGGGCCGAGGGTTTTAACATGTTATCCACAATGACGCCTAAATCTTTTTCCTGGGTGGTGGTTCCTAATGTGGAACCTTGCATCGTGGAACCATAGTTTGGGTGGTTCTTCCCTAGGTGCATAACTTTGCACTTGTCCACGTTAAATTTCATCTGCCATTTTGATGCCCAGTCTTCCAATTTATCAAGATCCTCTTGCAGTTTTCCACAATCCTCTTGTGTTTTAACAACTTTAAATAGTTTTGTGTCATCTGCAAATTTGATAACCTCACTCGTCGTTCCACTTTCCAGGTCATTTATGAATATGTCAAAAAGCAGCGGACCCAGCACAGATCCCTGGGGTACACCACTATTCACCTTTCTCCATTGGGAAAATTGGCCATTTAGCCCAGCCCTCTGCTTTCTATCTCTTAACCAGTTCTTGATCCACAGTAGTACACTGCCTCCTATCCCATGACTCTTTAGTTCTGCCAAAAGTCTCTGATGAAGGGACCTTGTCAAAGGCTTTCTGAAAGTCCAGATACACTATATCAACCGACTCACCTTTGTCCACCTGTTCACACTTTCAAAAAAAACATAACAGATTAGTAAGACAAGATCTTCCTTGTCTAAAGCCATGTTGGCTGTCTCCCATTAGGCCATGACTATCTACATGCTGAGTAATTTTATTCTTTATGATGGTTTCTACCATTTTTCCCGGTACTGACGTGAGGCTCACCGGTCTGTAGTTTCCCGGATCACCCCTGGAACCCTTTTTAAAAATTGATGTTACATTGGCGATCCTCCAGTGTTCAGGTATTAGAGATGATTTTAATGATAGTTCACAGATTACTAATAGCGGGTCTGCAATCTCATATTTCAGTTCTTTCAACACCCTTGGATGTATACCATCCGGCCCAGGTGATTTGCTACTCTTCAGTTTATCTAATAGTTGTAATACATCTTCCCGATGTATCAATATTTCCTTCAATTCTTCCGCACCTTTAAATACTACTTCAGTCATGGGTAACATCCCTACATCTTCCTCAGTAAAGACTGAAGCAAAGAATTCATTCAGTCTCTCCGCTATCGCCTTGTCGCCTCTTAGTGCCCCTTTAACTCCTCTATCTAATGGACCAACTCTCTCACAGGTTTTTTGCTGCGAATGTACTTGAAAAAATCTTTATTTCGCGTTTTTGCTTCCACAGCAAGCTTCTTCTCAAATTCTCTCTTTGACTGCTTTATCAATGCCTTGCATTTGATTTGCCAGTGCTTGTGCTGTTTCCAGGTTTCGTCGTTTGGCTCTTTTTTCCATTTCCTGAAAGATGCTTTTTGGCAACAGCCTCTCTGACCTCACCTTTAAACCATGCTGGCAGTTTTTTGGACTTCCTTCCACTTTTCTTAAAACGTGGAATACAGCTGGTCTGGGCTGCCAAGATAGTATTTTTTCAACACCCAAGCTTGATGTAAGTCTTTAACCTTTGCAACTGCTCCTTTTAGTTTTTTCTTAACTATTTTCCTCATTTTATCATAGTCTCCCTTTCGTAAGTTGAAAGGTAGTACTGTGGATTTCCGTACTATCCCTTCTCCACTAATTAAATCAAAGATGATCATGCTATGATCACTATTGCCAAGTGGCCCCAACACCCTTATGTCTTGCACTAGATCTGGTGTTCCACTAAGGACCAGGTCTAATATGGCTTCCCCTCTGGTCGGTTCATGAACCAGCTGCTCCAAGAAGCAGTCATTTATGTCATCTAGGAACTTTATCTCCCTAGCATGTCCTGCCATGACACTGACTCAGTCGATAATAACACTTATTAAAAGAGGGCTGCTACACAGTACCCTATCCTGTGCTGCTGAGGTAAGCTATATTCTTATTTGATTTAAATTATAGCTCTTTGCTGCTGCTAGGCTCTAACTTATTATGAAATTTAAACTACAAGCTCTCTGCTGGGTATGAAATTTAACCAGAAAGCTCTCTTCTGTGTTTTAAATGTAAACTTAAACTGCTGCTACTAGGCCCTGACTGATTTAACAAAAAATAGTGGGTTCACAGATTAATTAACTTTAATAAAAAGAATTCCTTTCAGAAAATTCCCAGAAGTATATACTCACAGTTGCAGATCTCTCTCCAGAAGTAACAGTCCCCTTTTCTTGTCTTTCTAGTTTTTGGAGTGAGTATCTTGGAGAGCTGGGAGGTTAATCTCCCAATATCCAGTTTGGCCTATGAGAGTTCTTAGGGTTACAGGCAAGGTCCATTATAGTTGCAAGGTCTTCAGGGAAGGACGGTGATCTGTAAATTAGGTTGATGGTGGTGTGGCTGTTGGATACAATGAGTGTGTTGAGGTGTGTTGTGCTGCTGGATATAATCAGTTGATACATGAGCTCTGTTTTTGATAGGATGATTGTGCCACCCCCTCTGCGGTTAGGTCTGTGGCAGGTGTGGCTTGAGAAGTTGGGGGGGGGGGGATAAGTTGGTTAATGTGGACTGCGTCTGAGTCCATGAGCCATGATTCAGTGACTAGTAGGCTGTCTAGTTCAAAGTTGGTTATAAGATCTGTGGCTGGCCATTTCCTGCTTACTGAGCATGCATTTGAGGGCACATTTCAGGTTATTATGACTTAGGGGCTGTGCCACTTTGGGTTTTGCAGAGTATTGGATTGGTATGTGGATTAGGCGTGGGTGTGGGTATTGATGAGATTCTGGTGGTTTTAAAATGTGAGCTGCCTTGATGTCTTTTTCCTCGGCTTTGAAGGGTTGGAATGAGGTTGTGGTTGGTGGTCGGATTGGGAGGGCTGATGAATGTACTGCTAAGGAGGTACAAGCTGGTTAGGGTTAGGATGGATATGGCCATGTTGACTTGTGGGTCAGCACAGGGTAGTGGTATAGGAGACAGTTTGTACAACAATAAATGCTTGCTTTCAATGAGGCTAATTTGTATAGCAATGTGCACTTTTAGAAGCCACAAGGCAGCAGGGCTACTCGTATGGGAGTGGCTAGCTACACAATCGTGACCTTTAAAACAATAGTTTTGTTCGAGACAGCAATGGCTACTGAAATAGGGGTAGTAAGCTGCACATCTGAGACTATCCGGTTGAGAATAAGCGATGAATATTCTGTGCTTAACTGAGCCTCAAAGACTATGCTAATTGTGGGGGAATGGTTGGCATCAACAGTGGTGGTTGCTGGGTCATTCAGCTCTTACAGTATGCCAATTATTTAAGCTATGTAGTTTTGTGCACTGTTACATATGTTTAGTGGAGAGCTCAGCGTTCAACACGGTGATGCTTGGTTCCTTAGTTCTGCTGCTGGTCATCTGTTTTTTTTTTGGTTGCTTCTTACTGCACTCAGTGAAGTTGGAGTTGCTGGAGTAGCTGGACGCAGTGCCCCGCCTAAGGGCCATGCCAAAGGTCCCTCTGGCGAGGCCCTCAGGCACTGACCCGCCGGGTGCGGGTGTGCCAGATGGTGCCTCTTGAATGCTGCTGGGCTGCCCCAATTGGGCAGAGCAGGCTGCTGGGCGGCTGCTTCGGGGTCCGGAGGGAGAGGAGAGCTGCTGCTGTTCGCGCCCGATGGTGCCTCTTTTGAATGCTGCTGGGCTGCCCCGATTGGGCACCTGTAGGACTAGAAACCCCAGTCCTTCCAGCCCAAGATTGCTGTCCTCTAGTGTGATTTGAACCCCTGACCTTCTCGCCTGAGGTAACTTGCCCCAACCACTAGGCCACTCCTCCACTCCAAGAGCCCTCTCGCGGATGCCTTTGTTCTCTCTCCATGCAAGGCCTCTTGAAAGCTAGCAGTAGTGCAGGATGCGTTGCAGAGACTTCTGGACCTTTAAGCAGTCAAACGGGTGCCAGACTAACAATACAGGTATGGTCAATACTCTACTCTTATCTATTTCATTGTCCCCAAAAAAGAGGGCTCCTTCCAGCCCATTCTGGGTCTTAAGCATGTCAATCGGTGTCTCAGGCTTCCTTGATTCCATATGGAGACACTCAGGTCGGTCATTGTGGCGGTCAGGGAGGGGGAATTCTTGACGTCCCTCGACCTGACTGAAGCCTTCTTGCACATTCCCATTCGGGCAGAGCATCAACAGTTCCTAAGTTTCACAGTGCCCATGGGACACTTTCAGTTTCAGACGCGCCATTTTGGCTTAGCAACCGCACTTTGCATGTTCCTAAAAGTGATGGTGGTCGCAGCAGGCCTTAGACAGGAGGGAACTCGAGTGCATCCATTACCTGGATGATTGGCTCATCCGGGCGAAGTCAAGAGATGAAAGCAAATGGATCATGGCAAGAGTGATCACGTACTTGCAGAGGCTCAGATGAGTGATAAATCTTGCAGAGTCAACTCCGGCCAGTGCAGGACTTGGTATACCTAGAAGCCAGGTTTTAGATAGCGGCAGGCCACGTTTCTTTGCCAGAGGACTGGGTACAAAAACTACCATTTTGCAGCGTGAGGACACCAACGGCGTGGCACTATCTACAGGTATTGGGTTCCATGGCAGCAACCATCAAGCTGGTGCCATGGGCACAAGCACACATGCGTCCGTTACAGAGGAGCTTGTGAAGATGGTTGGCACAGCATCATTCACTGTCGCTGCTACTACCCTGTCTGGCGCTCGTCCCTCTAGTAGTGGCTGTCAGGCAACCACCTCTGGGTGGGCATGCCTCTAGAGTCCACACCGGTTCCCAATAATGACAGATGCCACCCTTACAGGCTGGGGTGCTCATTGCGAGAGGCTCATCACACAGGGTCGGTGGTTGGCACAGGAGGTGACTTAGTCAGCTGGTTCGAGTTGAGAGCAGTGTTCTTGGTGTTGCAGCAGTTTTGCTCTCAGCTTCTGGGCAAGGCAGTGAGTGTTCTCAGACAGTGCCACAAGGGTAGCATATGTCACTCATCGAAGAGGAACGAGCAGCATGAACTTGGAGGAAGAAGCCACACTGTTGCTAGCCAGGGCGGAGGAGAACCTACAGGCTTTCTCAGCAGTGCATGTCATAGGAAAGGACAATGTGACAGCTGATTATCTCAGCTGTGTACATATCGACCCAGGAGAATAGACATTCAACAGTGCAGTATTTGCTCTCCTGGTCAGGCATTGGGGTCAACCTAATCTCCAGGAACAAGCAGGAAGTCAGTCTTCACATATGGGTGATGTTGGCACCGATGGAGCCTGGCACGGGAACACTCCCCAGCATTCAATAGGAATGCTTTTGGGAGCGTTCCTCCACACGTGTGACCACCTTCCCTCCTGGTCTCCTCAGTTGTCTTTTTTTCTGCAGAGCCATCGGAATCCCGTCCCTGTCAGCCGCGTCTAGAGACTTCAAAGATTTCTTCAAAAGTACCATCTAAGTACTCTGGTTACCTTCCCGTCAACCGATTCGACTCCCCATCGATTTCGGTTCCCCTTGCTTTTCTTATTTTTCCCTAATTTTCATTTTTCTCTTTTTTTTTTCACTATTTTTCCATTTGAGGCCTATGGCCTCTTCGGGCACGATTGCTCTATTTGATTTTGCCTCCATATTTTCAAAGATGTAGAAACACCGTAGTGGATTCAATAACTACTGTGTTTCAGTACAATTTCTATCACTGAGCATTCCTGCCTTGCCTGTCGCCACATGACTTCCAGAGGTCGGAAGAACCGGGACAAACAGAAGGCTAAGCTGTTTCTTACAGACTCTGCTCCTTCGTTGCACTCTTCGAGGGTGTCAACTCTGTCAGTCTTTCCATGCCTCTAAATCCTCACCGGCAAAGGAAAAGCATCGCTCAGTCCCCATTGCAGAAGACGACATTGGCGTCTATATTGAGGTTATCGACTTCCATGTCGGCATCACCACTCTTCACATTCCGATGCAGACCATCCATCTAAACAACCCCGTGGGAGGTATCACCTTCCAAAGCTATTCAGGAGTTTGGGATGCCCCCGCAGTCTTATCCTCGATGGAATCCCTGATACCAGCATCAGGAGTTGTGGTCCACACTTCTGTGTCTGGAGCCTCTCCTCCTCCAGTACCATCATTGGATGACTGTATCATTGCTATCGAGCAAAGGATTGCTAAACTCTTAGCAGTTGTTCCGATAGCATCGGAGGCTTCGCAGCTGGCACTAATACCAGTTCCACAGATACCATCAGTAACCACAGCCATCGGCACTCTACCACAGGTGTCCCCTGCTTCACATAGCTCGGAGCAACCAATACTGAGACCCTCTGTTCCATCAGGCCCGAAACCCTTGACATCCAAACAAGTATCGGAGGATAGAAGTTATTGAATATCTCATAGAGATTATTTTGATTTCCTTCTGGACTCCCATTCCATGGAAGCATGCGAGGTGGAATAGATAGAATCCAATACACCCAGGGATGTACCATCGGATCCATCGCCTCTTTATGAATGTCAACGTTCCCTGCCTGTGGATGTATCATGCGAAGACTTCATGGCTGCAGCTCTCGATGTTTCAGTGGCAACGGAAACGAAACCAAGAGCTGAGGAACTCGACATACCCCAGTATACTCCCGGTGCACAACATCTTAAAGAACTTGATTCAAATGTGGGAGGGCCCCCATGTCAGCTCCTGCAGTAAGCAAGAGACTGGATATCCTTTTTCCCTCTCCAGGCTTCCAAAAGCCACAACTTCCTCACCATTCCATGATTGTGAGCCATGAGGAGGATTAAAAGTCGAAATAATCACTCCTCAGTGCCTTCTGGCAGGGAGGCCAGGACTCTAGATGCATTTGGGAGGAAACATTTCAGGTTACCATTCTAGCCTTGAAAATTGACTCATACATGGGAATGTTTCTCAAGGATGTGTCGAGGGATTTATCAGAATTCACCTCCTTGTTTACCCCCTGACAAACAGGCGGCTTATCAGGTCTTGGTTACCCTTGTCCAGAATATATCGAAATTCTTAAGGGCTACATTTGATGCTTTTGAGGCTAACAGCAGATCTGCTTCAGCTTGCATAGATGCCAGAAAAACAGCATGGCTTCAGGCATCTGACTTTAGAGCAATGGGTCCAAGATAAATTAATCAACATACCCTGTAACAGTGAGAACCTCTTTGGTCAGAGGTGGAGGGAAAAGGCCGGAGAGATTGAAATGGATGACCTCACGAAGAGGCTGTCAAGGAAAATGGCAGACCCTTCTAAAAAGAAGGCTTTTTGGTGGTAGTCCAGTCCAGTCCAGGCAAGTGGGTTATGCTATAGCAGGTGGAGGCAGATTAGAGCAATTTTCAGTGATAACATCACTGGAACAAATGCTGGTGCAGCTCTGAACTGTTTCCAGTCTTTTTATATCCTTTGCGAGATATGGTCCCCAAAACTCAAAACGATATTCCAAGTGAGGCCTCACCAGTGACTTGTACAGTGGTATTAATATCTCTTCCTTTCTGCTAGTAATTCCTCTCTGTATGCAACCCATCATCCTTCTGGCTTTTGCCGCCACCTTGTCACACTATTTTGCCTCCTTGAGATCATTAGAAACAATCACTCCGAGGTCCTTCTGGTCTGTGCACACCAACCTCTCGCTCCCTATCCCATACAATTCCCTTGGATTTCTGCTTCCTAAGTGCATGTGACACTGCACTTCACATTGATCTAATGCTTGGCAGTTAAGATTTATTCTTCCAGCTTTTGTAGATCTTTCCTCATGTTATCCACTTCCTCAGGGGAGTCCACTCTGTTGCAGATTTTCATGTCATCTGCAAAAAGATGGACCTTTCCATTCAGTCCTTCAGCAATATTACTCACAAATACATTGAACAGTACTGGTCCCAGGACCAAACCCTGGGGCACTCTGCTAATCACCTTCCTTTCATCCGAGTGAGTTCCATTGACCATCACCTTCTGTCATCTGTCAGTCAACTAATTTCTGATGCAGTTCACCACCTTGGGACCCATCCCCAAGCTATTTAGTTTATTGCTAAGCCCCCTATGAGGAACAGTATCAAAGCCTTTGCTGAAATCTAGGTAGGTAGATAGATCACATCCATCGAATGCCCTTGATCTAGCTCGTTGGTCACCCAATCAAAAAACTCAATCAGATTTGTTTGGCAAGATTGTCCTTTGGTAAAACCATGTTGCCTTGGATCATGCAACCTTTTGGTTTCAAGAGAGTCCACTATTAGCTCTTTCAGGAGCGCCTCAATTACTTTTCCTGCCACCAAGGTAAGGCTTACTGGCCTGTAGTTTCACTTCTTCCCTATTACCACTTTTGTGAAGAGGTACCACATTGGCCCTTCAGTCCTGTGGAACTTCTCCCGTCTCCAAGGATCTGTTAAAGGATGTTTTTAATGGCCCTGCAAGAACCTCTGAGCTCTTTCAGTATCCTGGGATGTATCCCATCCAGTCCCACGGCCTTGTCCACTTTGTTTTGTAAGCTGTTCTAACATATCTTCTGTTAATGGTGTGGTATTCCCTCCATTCCCATTTGTATAATTGTCAATCACAGGTAGTTCTTCAGGATTTTGTTTAGCATTTTTTGCTTTTTCAATGTCACTTTCCACAAATCTGTTCCCGGAACTTTTGAATCCTGCAATCTCCAGGAACAAGCAGGAATGTAGTCCTCACATATGGGTATCGTTGTACCGACGGAGCCTGCGTGGGAATGCTCCCCAGCATCCCTCAGCACATGCGCTCTGCCTTCCTGCCTTTCCAACTGTCCCTCTTCAGTTCTTCGTTTTCCGTGGAGCCGACCGGACCTATTCCCTGTCACTGCAGAAAATCACATCTTCAAACTTCTTTCTGTGGTTGCGTTTGCCTGTCGCACGACGCCTACCGGTTCTTTTCCTTCTTAAAAAAAAAAGAAAGAAAAAAGAAACTTTTACTATTTCTTTCAGAAACTTATTCCTTTTGGTGCTAGGCACCATTTTGGGCACTAGGTCCCATTTTCCTGAATCATAGAAAAACCAACTAGTGGTTTTAAGAGATGTACTAAGTGTGGCGGTACCATTTCCGTCACTGACACCCACGATTGTTGTCTAAAATGTTTAGGACCTGATCATTCTCCAACTGAATGTCTCTCCTGTATGGGGATGACCAAAAGAGGAAGACAGAACCGGGCCGCAAAGCTCTGTACCCTTTTTTCTTCAGATGCCAGATCCATTGCATCAACATCGTTGAGGGCCTCTTCTTCCTCCCATGGATCTCAGGTAACTAAACATAAGAGCCAGTCCTCAAAGGGTAGGCCTCCTGCTAAGCATTGAGAGGCCGCTGGCATTGCCCTTGAGGGAACCACACTGGCAAAACAGCCCCGGCAGGAGGCTTTGGCTTCCAAAGCATCCATAGGGCTTCAGGATGTTCTCGAGGCCTCAACCTCGCAAGAACTACCTGTGCCATACTCAGGGGTTCCGGCTGTCCTTACCGGTACCGACACCCAGGCATCGGCAGCATCGATAGACCAGAAGTTCCTCGCTATCAAGCGCAGTATCGCAGCTCTTCTCTCGGCTGTGGTACCGGTGGTCCCAAGAGCACTGACACCGGTACCGATTCCGGTACTGACGGTGCCGGCCCCGGTGGGAACTCTTCCTATGCCATCTCTGGCTGGAGGGGACAAAGCGATACCGACTCATCTCGGTACCGACTTTGATCGATACCAGGATCGTGCTTTGCAAGAGCATTGGAGTCAGGAATACTTTGATTCCGAAGACTCTGACAATTCTGCTTGCACTAGAGGGTTTCTCCTAGAAGATCCCTCTTCTCCCCAATGCAGAATGTCACCTCCAGAGGACATGTCTTTTCAGGATTTCATCCATGATATGGCCAAAGGTCTTTCAATCACAGTAGCTCCTGAAGAACCCAGAGCAAAGGAATTGGAAATCCTCAAATATCCTAAAGCTCCCAAGGAGGCAGCTACTCCATGAAATTCTGCATAGCTTGATGCTCAGAATGTGGGAGACACCTCTGACCACTTCTCCTCACTCTAGAAGGCTTGATACTATGTATCGAGTTCCACCATGTCCTGGTTTTCAGAAAACCCAGCTACCACACCATTCAATGGTAGTGGAATCAGCCATGCGTAGGATGAAAAGTGCAAAGAGACATGCATCCAATCCTACAGGTCATGAATGCAGGACTCTGGATGCTTTTGGACACACAACCTTTCAAGCTTACATGCTTTCAGCTAGAATCAGTTTATACATCCTATATAAGGGAATGTTCCTTAAGGAAGTCACAGGAGACTTGGAACTTATGAGCCCTTTTCTCCCAGATAAGAGACAAGATTTTCTTGCTCTAGTTAAGCATGCTCAAAATGTCTGTTAATCGTGCAGCTTTTGACTGCTTTGAATGCATCAGCAGAACTTCTGCTATTGCCATTGGTGCATGCCGGATTGCCTGGCTGCAGGCATCAGACTTGGAGACTTGGGTACAGGACAAATTAGGCAACATTCCTTGCACGGGAGAGAATCTCTTCGGCAAGAACTGGCAGGAAAAGGCTAACGAGTTAGATGCTGACAATTCTACCTTAGATAGATTGTCAAAGTCTACAGCCACTCCAGCCAAAAGGAAGCCTTATAAAAAACCCTCTTGTAGCAAAAAGAGGAAGTTTTATCCTTCCTATACCCAGCAGACTTCAGGTCAGGTTGCCCAAAAGGGGCAACCTAGACAGCAAAAGAAACCAAAAGGACCGAGAGCCCAACCAGCTCTCCAGGTTCAGCCCCCTCAAGGGCTTTGGCTCCTTCCCAGAGAGCTTCGCCTTCCTGCCTCTGAGGGGTCCCCAACCCCCCAGGTTATGCCACTTTATCAACAGATGGCATCAAATAACAGCAGAAGATTGGACTTTGTCCATTGTAGGAGAGGGGTACAAACTTCATTTTCACAGCATACCCCCTCCTACAATTCTAAAGCAGTTCATTTCACAAACCTCTGCAGACAATCTGCTAGATCACGAGGTCTCCACACTTCTTGCCCAAGGGGCACTAGAAGAAGTACCCATTTTTCAACAGGGAACAGGGTTCTACTCCCCCTATTTTCTTATTCCAAAGAAAACAGGGGTCTGGAGTGACCCATTCTAGACCTCAGAGAATTGAACAAATATCTGTTTCGAGAGAAATTCAAAATGATTTCTCTAGGAACTCTTCTGCTATACCTTCAAGGCCAGGACTGGTTTTGCTCTGTGGACTTAAAGGATGCATACACACACATTCTCATCCATCCAGATCACAGGAAATTCTTACGTTTCCTTTTCAGGGAAGGCATTTCCAGTACAGGGTTCTTCCTTTTGGTCTGGCTTCAGCACCAAGGGTGTTCACGAAATGCATGGCAGTAGTGGCAGCATTTCTACGAACCCTGGGAATTTTTGTCTTCCCCTACTTAGACGACTGGCTCATTCGAGCCTCCACAGTTGCAGAGGCCAGCACTGCACTGTCTCGTACAATGCGAGTTCTCCAATACTTGGGATTGGAAATCAACTTCCCGAAGTCTCAACTAGTTCCTTCCCAACGCCTAGAATTCATAGGAGCATGTCTGGATACCAGGCAGGCAAGGGCTTTCCTTCCACAAGCCCGGTGTCTTTGCATTATGCAACTAGTTTCCCAAGCAGCAGGAAAATCCTCCCTCACGGCTCGGGAACTACTGCAGTTACTGGGACACATGGCATCCACAGTTCATGTAGTCCCATATGCTTGCCTCCACATGCGAGCAGCTCAGTGGACCCTCTCCACACAGTGGACACAGGCCACGGGCAATTCGTCGGACAAAATAAGTCTCTCAAAGACTAACTTTGTCCCTCCAATGGTGGCAATCACTAGAAAATCTGACAGTGGGGTCTCCTTTCCATCAACCCCTCTTTCAGGCCACCCTAACAGATGCATCACAGGTGGGTTGGGGAGCACACCTGGATCATCTTTCTACCCAGGGCACCTGGACTCCACAGGAGGTAGGTTTACACATTAAACCTCCTGGAATTAAGAGCAATTTATTTAGCTCTTCGAGTGTTCCACGCCCAGCTCAGCTACAAGACAGTCCTGGTCCAGACGGACAATCAGGTAGCCATGTTCTATGTGAACAAGCAGGGCGGAACCGGCTCTCTGTCGTTATGCAACAAAGCTTTACGACTATGGGCCCTTGCCAGAGAGCACCAAATTCACCTTCTAGTGGTATATCTTCCAGGTATTCAAAACCTTTGGGCAGACAAACTCAGTCGAGGACTGCTACCTCACGAGTGGTCATTCCACCTAGACCAGGTGGCAAAGATATTTCATCTCTGGGGCACTCCAGACATAGACCTCTTTGCAAGTCCACTGAATGCCAAGCTTCCCCGGTTCTGTTCCAGGATACCGGCACACCACTGTCAGGGAAGGGATGCCTTCCTCCTTCACTGGGGTCAGGACTTCCTTTATGCTTTCCCACCCATTCCCCTCATTCCCAAAACACTCTTCAAGCTTCAGAGAGACAGGGGTCGCATGATCCTCATCGCACCTCGTTGGCCACGCCAACCGTAGTATTCCCTGCTTCTGCATCTCTCTCAAGCAGCACCTCTGGAGTTAGGGCACGCTCCAGATCTACTTTCTCAGAAGAACGGGATGCTATGGCACCTGAATCCCCAGTCCCTATACCTCACAGCCTGTTTGCTGAAGGCTTAGACCTCCAGGATCTCAACCTGTCTCAGCAGGTAAAAGATATCCTTCGAGCTTCTAGGAAACTTTCCACAAGAAGATCTTATGCCTTCAAGTGGAAACGTTTTACTATATGGTGCTCCAGGAGGGATTAAACACCCTGCTCTTACCCTTAGAATCGATACTAGAGTATCTCCTTCACTTATCGAATTCTGGGTTAAAAAACAATTCAGTAAGAGGCCATCTTAGTGCAATTGCAGCTTCTTATAAGCCTCTGAATGGACAACCAATTTCCTCTCATCCACTCATATCAAGGTTTAGGAGAGGCCTTCTATTAACCAAACCTCCTATCAGGCCACCACCGGTGGCATGGGACCTAAATCTAGTTCTCGGGCGGCTCATGAAGCTGCCCTTTGAGCCTTTAGCCACTGCAGCCCTTAACTTTTGACCTGGAAGGTCATCTTCCTAATTGCAATTACCTCTGCCCGTCGCATCAGTGAATTGCAAGCTTTAGTGGCTGATCCTCCTTATACTAGGTTTCATCATGATAAGGTTGTTCTTCGAACCCACCCTCATTTTATGCCAAAGGTGGTTTCGCCTTTTCATTTAAATCAATTTCCTGTATTTTTTCCCAGGCCTCACGCCTCTAATGCAGAAAGGAACCTTCATATTTTGGATTGCAAAAGGGCTTTGGCCTTTTACATACAAAGAACACAGCAACATAGAAAGTATTCACAACTTTTTATAGCTTTTGACCCTAGTCATTTGGGACTTCCAGTCTCCAAAAGAACTTTATCTAAATGGATTGCCCAATGCATATCCTTTACTTATGAAAGTAAGGGTCTTCCTCTTCAGGACCATGTCACAGCTCATAATGTCAGGGCCATGGCAGCTTCTATGGCTAATCTCCACTCTGTCTCTATCGATGACATTTGTTGAGCAGCCACCTGGGCTTCGGTACACACCTTCACAGCCCACTACTGCCGAGATAAAGCCTCCCGTCGGGATGCCGCCTTTGGCCAAGCTGTTCTACAAAACCTTTTTCAAATGTAAGCCAACTCCTACCCACCAACCCTGGTGGGATGCCAGAGATCCATGGGAGGAAGGATCCTCACCCTTGACGGTGGCACCTTCCTGGGGCTATCTCCCTGTCATCTTCAGCTAGGGAGTCCCCATATGTGAGGACTACATTCCTGCTTGTTCCTGGAGAAAGCGTAGTTACTCACCTGTAACAGGTGATCTCTGGGAACAGCAGGAATTTAGTCCTCACAACCCACCCACCTCCCCTAGGAGTTGTTTCTCTCTCTCTTTGTCTCTTTCCTCTTTCCTCTCTCCCTCTATCCTTTCACTCAGCTACAAACTTAACTGAAGAGGGACAGTTGGAAAGGCGGGAAGGCAGCGCGCATGTGCTGAGGGATGCTCCCAAAAGCGTTCTTATTGGATGCTGGGGAGCGTTCCCGTGCAGGCTCCGTCGGTACCGACAATATCCATATATGAGGACTAAATTCCTGTCGTTCCCGGAGATCACCTGTTACAGGTGAGTAACTATGCTTTTCCACCTCTGATTTTTCTCCTCTCCAGAATATACCTGAAAAAAGTTTTGTTGCCACTTCACATCTTTAGCCATTTTTTCTTCTGCCTTTGATTTTACTATCCTTATTTCTCTTTTTGTCTTTTAGTTTTATCCTGTGTTCTTTTCTGTGTTCCTCTGTTTACAACCTTCTGAATTTTGTGAAAGCTGTGTTTTTTGCCTTTTTGTGCAGCCAGTTCTTTGGAGAACTAAATAAGTTTCCTCTTCCTCTTGTTTTTATTTACTTTCCTTACATATGTATCTGTTGCCCCTTTAGTGCCTCCTTTTGTTTAGCCCACTTCAATTCCACTTTCTTTATCCCCTCCCACCCTGCCAACTCCTCCTTCAGGCACTTGGCCATTTTACTGAATTCGGTGTTTTTGAAGTCTAGGACTTTGAGCTTGCTGTGATTGGACTCTGCCTTGACTTTTATCTCAAACCATACTGTGTAGTGATTGCTGCTTCTCACATGGGTACCCACCCGGATATTCGACACGCTACCTCCGTTGGCGAGTACTATATCCAGTTTCGAGCTTTCCCTGGTCGGTTCCATCACCATTTGTCTAAATAATGCATCTTGGAAGGCATCTGCAATTTGTTTACTATTTTCCAGATTTTCAGAAGGAATACTCCACTCCATATTGGGTAGATTTAAGTCACCCAATATGATCACTTCTCCCTTCATGACTATCTTTGCAATATCAATAATTAGTTCGCTATCCATTTATCCAATTTGAGTTGGAGGCCTGTTGACTACACCAGTATGGATGATAGTTCCATCTCCTCTTTTGAGCACAATCGACAACACTGCTTTTTTTTCCCTATGTCCCCTGCATTTCAGCAACTTTAATATTGCTTTTGACATATAGGGCTACTCCCTCTCCTTGTCTACCCTCTCCATCTCTTCTAAATAGATTATAGCTAGCTATTGGCTATATCCATTCATGTGACTCATTAAATCATGTTTCTGTAATGGCCACAATGTCCACCATTAGGGCTTCCAGGACAGGAATGTTTGCTAGGCTTCGAGCATTTCTGCTCGTTTGCTTTCCATTATTTGTTGACTGGCTTTCTTGTATTTTGCATGGATTTTATTTTACACGCCTCTTCCCACTTGGCATTGATGTGTGGATTAATACTGTCGCTGTTTCCAATGTTATGTTTTTGCTGGGAGTGACGTCCTGAACTTTGTATGTCTTCCATCTCACACCCTTTCCCTAGTTTAAATGACTGTCCACATAATGCCTGAATTTTTCACTTAGGATCCTTTTCCCTGCAACAGAGATGTAGTCAAACACAGTATAGTCTCTTGTTCCATCTACAGTAGTGGCCAAAAAATTAAGGCAGGTATCTTTTTCTACAATTTATTGTTCAGTAATGTACTGTGGAGATGTCACACATGCTTACTTATTTAATCAGCATGGCGATTAGTCACACCATGCGTCTGGCATCCATTTTAGTTTACTTACACTCTGTAGTAGGTTCATTGGATGAAGTTTTGAATTTTTACAACTAGGAAAAGATTGAAAGTTACATGTAAAATATTCAATCAAGATAGGTAGAAAGTGCGATATTAATGATTTTGTAATGGGACAAGTTGCCACACTCCATGCCGAAGGATATTTACAATGTGCTATTGCAAAATATTTGCATATATCAAGGTGTGCAGTTCAGAATGTCCTGAAATCAGGTGGCCGTACACGTCGTTCGAAATGTGGGTGTAGACGGATAACTACTGGATGAGATGACCGGTTCCTCAAAAGCATTATTACATCTAGTCCACATACTTCATCTCAACGTATGACTCAGCTAATGATTGAGGAATAAAGATAAGTGCCAGATCTGTCCGACAACGGCTTGTGGATGAATTCAAACTTGTGGCCAGAAGACCTGCCAAGAAGCCTATGATGACCAGGAAACAAATTGCTGCCCGCATACAGCTTTTGTAGCAAAATGAAAGACAAATCTGCTGAATGGTGGGAGAGGGTAATGGTCACAGATGAAAGTACATTTCAACAAGTACGTGGGAGTGGTTACAACTGCGTCCATCAACCAGCAGGCGAGAGACTAAATCCAAAGTACACGATCAAGACTGTTAAACACCCACCATCGGTCATGGTATGGGGTGGTATCTCGGTGAATGGACGATGTGGCCTGCACATTTTTGAGAAAGGTGAAAGAGTAAATGCTGCAAAATACATATCTGTGCCGAATAGTAAAGTTAAAATACACATTGTTTTTGGCACAACTATATTTCAGCAGGACTCGGCACCGTGCCACACTGCAAAAACAGTCAAAAAATGGTTCGTGGACAACAAAATCGAACTGCTACCAAGTTGGCCATCAAACTCTCTGGATCTCAATGTAATTGAAAGCTGTTGGAATCTTATGAAGAGAGGTGGCAGCACACCGTCCAACTTCAGAAGCAGATTGAAAGGACATACTCAAGCATGTATGGGTCAACGAAATCACTCTGGCATACTGTAAAACGCTAGTTAACAGTAAGCCTACAAGAATCCAGGATGTGCTGAGAAATTATGGACACCCTATCAAATATTGACACATATATTGTTTCCTGAATAAAACTTTGAAAATGACACATCTTTGGTTCTTAAAGCTTTTGACCATGAAAGTGACAATAACATATATGTACTTTTCTAATAAAATTCTGATATTTTGGACTCTGCCTTAATTTTTTGGCCACTACTGTATTTCCCTAGTTGCCTATATATCTAAATCCCCCTTGTTTGCACCAGGTTTGGAGCCATGTATTAAAGTTGATTGAGATGCAGCCTTTTTGCCTCCTTACCAAGAACAGGTAGAACTTCTGAGAGTGTTAGTGTTAGCAATGGATTTGAGTTGCTCTCCCAGAATCTGGAAGTCCTTCTGAACGGTAGAGGCACTGTTTCTAGCCAGGTCATTTGTACCCAAGTGGATGATAACATCAATTTTGGAGTGCTCACTTTCTGCACTAACTATGCCAGCAATTTGCTTTGTATTCATGCTGGCTGAAGAGCCTGGGAGGCATTTGACCATCTTCTCCCCTTTGAACTGTGTTCCCAAGTTGGTACCTCTGATGATAGGATCTCCAAGTAGTAGTAGTTTTCTCTTTTGTGACAGTTTCTTCATATTTAGGGCATTATCAGTAGATTGGGCATTAACCTTCTTGTTTAAGGGCACTTCAGTTTCCACTAATTGGGCACTCAAATTTCCAAGGCAGAGAAGACATTATGCAGGAATATCTCTTGATGGCAAGAGTGTCTCAGTGTTACAGGTTGCAACCTACCAGATCCCACCGTGATCTATTTGTTCCTGGGCTGATTCTTTGTGGGAGTGGTGGTGGATTTTTTTTTCCAGTTTGTATTTCAATCATTTTTATTGAATTTTCCACATAAAATGCATACAGCCATAACAAATCCAACTGCACAATATCCCCTAACCCCTTGGGTACTCGGCAAACAAACACAGCCCAAGGGGGGCCCTCCCGGAGACTAAACATAGTAACGATATAGACCCCATCCCTCTCCAAGGAGGCACCATAGATACAGTAATACAAAGGAAACTAGTGCAGAGGCCAAGGAAAGCACTACAGTAGATACAACAGTTACAAGGGCTACCAGCAGTTGCTACAGATAAGAGGGAGGCATAGCCCAACCCAGCAAGAGATGGCCAACGAGAACACACTCGCACCCCCGAAAGTCACCACCCCACGCCAGCCCGCAAAGGAATCAGAGCATAGGAGCAAGGGGAGGGCACGGGAGTACATTGTGGCTTGGAGTCTCCTATTAAACAGTATTAAACATTGAGCACACCCCCCCGGCCATGAGGGGATAACCGAGAGATCAAGGGGGACCAGAGTTCCAGGAACCCCTCCCAGCTCTTGCCCCTCTTCTGCTGAGCTGTGGACTTTTCCATACGTAGCAAATCGACCATGGAATTCTCCCACAGCGCCAGACAAGGAGGGGAGGGATCCACCCAATGCCTCAACAAAGCCCGTTTAACTAACAGAAACCCCCTCTCAAGCAGCGCTCGGTGCATACAGGAGAATCGCACAAAGCCCAGCTCCCAATTATGGAATAGACAAAGCTCTCGTTGGAGAACAGCACCCGATCCCAACCATCCCTGCAACGTATTGCAAACCTGAATCCACACAACACGCACCTTTGGGCAGCCCCAAAACTTATGCATTAGAGTCCCGGGACCACTCCCACACCATGGGCAGAGAGGGGAAGGTCGTAGGCCTGCATAATAGGCCCATGTATCACTAGTATACGCACGCCAGAGAAATTTATATTGCATTTCCTGGAGATACACCCACACCGGTCCGTTCGCTATCCCCTCAAAAGCAACCCGCAACATCTCCGTCATTTCCTCAATCCCATCTTCATGCCACCTACGAGTGAGCTCTAGAAGAAACCCGGGGCCCCCACTGGGCCGAAGCACCGTACGCACAGCCATTTCCCCCGACCGCCTGTCCTCTATCCGTTCCAAAATAACTCGCGGAGATGCAGAAGTTGACCATACTCCCCCTCCCCTAGCGGCCGAGATCGAAGCTAAATAAGAGCGGACTTGCAAATAACCATAAAAATCCTGATGGCGAATATGAAACCGGCGCTGTACCTGTTGAAAGCTATCCAAGATTCTCGAATCATCAGAGTAAAGATCCCCCAAACACACAAGCCCCCGCTCCATCCAATGCCAAAAAATATTGGGACGGGCATACCCGGGAGCAAAATCCGGATTACCCACCAGTGGCAGCAGGGGTGACTTACCCCAATCCCAACCAAAGCGCCTACAGAGCAGTTTCCAAGCAGTGCGCAATGCCCCCAGATATCCCCCACCTATCCCAACCTGGACCGTCCGTGGCAGCCGACCAATGTGCAACAAATAAAGACCATGGTAGGGATCCAGCGCCGCCATCAATTGCGGAACCGGGGCACAGCCCTCCCCCTCCAGCAACCCCCGTATATGCCGGGTCAAATAGCGTAGATTGTAATTACGCAAGGAGGGCAATTCAAGACCCCCCTCTATTCGCCTGCTCATTAAAGCTCGAAGGAGAATCCGCGCCCTCCGATCTCCCCACAGGAACTCCCGCAGGCAGCGTTCAAAACGCTTCCAATCTTTGTCCAAGACCCATATAGGTAGTAGACGCAACACATATAGCCATCTAGGGAACTCTTACCATAACAAACAATGCAATCCGTCCTCTCAAAGACAACGGCAGACTCCGCCACCCGGCAAAGGTTCTACTACTGCGATCCAACAAGCCAGGGATATTGGCACGGTACAAGTGGGCCGGTCTGGCAGGGAGTTGTATCCCCAGGTACTTGATCTGCCCCTCCGCCCACACTAAGGAGAAATTTCCTTCCCAATGTGGCCGTACTTTACCCCCAACATCGAGCACTACGGACTTCAGAGCATTAACTTTCAAACCCGAAAAAGCTCCAAACTCCTGTATCAACTGCAGCACGCGCACTAAGGACCCGGGCAACTTCGTAAGACTCAGCAACATGTCATCAGCAAAGGTGCTAACTTTAATATCTTCCCCCCCCCCAAGTGGATACCCGCAATCTCTGGGTCCTGCCGCGTCGCCCGCAGGAGCGGCTCCAAGGCCAACACAAAGTAGCGGGGATAAGGGGCAGCCCTGTCGCGTGCCTCTCTCCAACACAAAGGGCTCCGAGAAGACCCCATTCGATCCCACTCGAGCCATGGGCTGGGCATACAATGTTTGCACCCAACACACAAAGTTCCCTTGCAAGCCAAACGCCGACAACGCCTCCCACATGTAGACCCAGGCCACTCTATCAAATGCCTTTTCAGCATCCAAGCTTACCAAAAGTAAAGCCTCATCCATCTGTAGGCAATATTCCAGGCCCAAGAGCAACTTGGCAATATTTCGAGAGGCCTCCCTCCCCTGCACAAACCCAACTTGGCTAGGGTCCACTAATGAGGGCAACAAAGGTGTAAGCCGAGCTGCCAATACTGAAGCCAGGAGTTTCAAATCACAATAAGAGAAATTGGACGGTATGAGGCCGGATCTAACAAATCCTTCCCAGGTTTCGGGATCACAGTGATATCTGCACAGCGCAGATCTCGAGGAAAAATACCATTGGCACGGGCCTCTTCATACATCACCACCATAGAAGGAGCAAGCTGCGGGGCCAAGAGTTTATAGTATTCCATACTAAAGCCATCTGGCCCAGGAGCCTGATGAGATTTCCCCCGCTTAATACCCGCAAGGAGCTCCGACACCGTCAACGGCGCATTAATCGTCTCCAATTCCACGGGCGAAATCCTGGGAAGGGATAAGCTGTGAAGAAACGCTACCCCTTGTCCATAATCTCGAGCCTCCTCACTATACAGCTGCTGGTAAAAGGACCGAAAGATCCGTGCAATGTGCACCGGTTGGTGCTGTAAGACACCACTCTGGTCACGCAGCACAGGGATAAACCGATTGCCTCTAGGATCCCGTACCAGCCTAGCCAGCAACTTCCCCGCCCTATTACCATACAAATGGAGTCGATGTTTATAGTAGTGTAGCGAATACGAAGCTCTCCTCTGAAGTAAATCATTGAGCGCCGCCTGCGCCGCAACATATTCCCGCTGAAGCTCACCACCTCCACCCCGACAAACCTGACGCTGCAACGTGCGTAGGGCGCGCTCCGCAACTAAGATACTGCGGTCCAGGTGTTTCCGACGTGACACCGTGTAAGAGATGATCGCACCTCTCATCACCGCCTTACTAGCCTCCCAGAATGTCAGCGGGGAGCAGTCTGGGAGATCATTGAAGAGAACATATTCCTCCCACTGCTTTACAAGAAATGAGCGGAAAGCCTCATCCTCCCATAGATATGCCGGAAATCTCCATCCCCCTCTCTCGGGGCCCTGACACTCCCAAGTAATCCATATCATACCATGATCTGAGACAGCAATGGGCTCTATTTCCGCCTGGCCGACCCGGGGAAAACCACCCTCACTAACAAGTATGTAGTCGATGCGGGACCAAGTAAGGTGTGCTCTCGATTGGTGCGTGTATTCCCTCATCCCAGGATGTAGAACCCGCCAGACATCCACAAGGGCCCCCACCTTGCACAGATAGCTAATTCCTCTACGGGACCACGCCCCCTCCCCCCCGAAGAAGACTTATCCAAACGGGGTTCATGTGGGCAGTTGAAGTCCCCAGCCACAATGACCTTTGCCCCTCCCGCATGCTTTAGCAAACCCAGCAACTGTGTAAAAAAAACATGGTCGTATACATTGGGTGCATAGACATTAAGAAGCCAGAGGGGTTCATTATACAGTTGGCCCTGTAGCAAAACATATTGCCCATGAGGGTCTGAATGCACCCACTTTACATCCAG
Organism: Ichthyophis bannanicus; assembly: GCA_033557465.1. Classification (NCBI taxonomy): domain Eukaryota; kingdom Metazoa; phylum Chordata; class Amphibia; order Gymnophiona; family Ichthyophiidae; genus Ichthyophis; species Ichthyophis bannanicus. The sequence goes on from CM066037.1 coordinate 452,520,847, forward strand.
AGGTAGCCCCTTCTTCACCAACACCACTACTCCCGCTTTCTTCGTACCCGACTCCGCTCCATAGGCCACTTCCACCCAGTCCCGGGCCAGTTTCCCGTGCTCCACAGCACTCAAATGTATCTCCTGCAGCAGAGCAATATGTGCACCCTTTCTCTTGAGCCCCTGGAGAATTTTGGTACGCTTAATCGGAGAACCTATGCCCTCCACATTCCAAGAAATTATCTTGATCTCAGGCATAGGTCAATACAGAGATAACCATTGGCATAATCGCTTACTCTGCTCCCAGAGGCGCCCAGCCTCACCTCCGGGACCTTCCACCAATGCACCAAGCCTCCCTGATTTAACAAATCTTCCACCCCCGTGGAGGGTCATCCAAAAAAACGAAATGTGCTGTCGCCTGCCCCTGTCCCCACCCAGCTGCCCACCCATCTTCACCTCACTGCCCACCCCCTTCCCATCCCTCCCCCCCCTCACCCACCCCCCCCGCCCCCTACAAACCCCCACCCCATTCCACAGCCTGCGTCCCACCTACCTAGCTACCCCCAGCCCCCACTATGTGAACTATCACCCCAACCACTATAGTCGAGGTTGGACTTCGAGCTTGGCGCAGCAGGGCCCCCCCATCCCCCCCCCCCCCCCCAGGACTAGTCAATCTGTACATGATACCCTACTCAGCAAACAATAAACAGTATTCAAACAAGCAACAAACATCCACACCAGGCAACACAAGTATAGGGCCATAACCAGCATCGCCGTTCTCCACTTGCACAAGAGAAGATATAGCAACCCCCCCCCCCCCTATATACAATAAGCATCTTCACTTAGCCAGGAACACATTCCAGAGCAGAAAGAACATTTAACAGTGTGTAGCTATTTTCCGGACACTCGTGCCAGGTAGCCCATCTAGGCGAGAAGTCCCCAGAACCACCTGGGAGTCGCAATAGTTCAGAGCCTCAGTCGCTCTCCGCCCGAACCGGTGACCCTGCTGGCCCAGCATTCAAAGCGTCCAAAAAGGATTGGGCCTCCCCGACCGCAGTAAAAGCATGACTGATACCAGAATGGGAGATATGCAGGGTAGCAGGAAATGCTAGCGTAAACCGCATTTTTCTCCGGAACAGAACAGAGCAGAGCATATCGGCGCGAACTCCTTACGCTTAGCTGCAACAGCTGCGGAGTAATCCTGGAAAAGCAAGAGTTTTTGATTTTCAAAAGGTACCTCTCGCTTCTGCCGAAAAGCCTGGAGGAGTTGCATCTTGTGTTGAAAGTTCAAGATTTTGGCAATCACCACCCGCGGTCGCGGGCGCGACTCCAGTCTCGGCCCCAATCTGTGCACACGCTCCACTTTCAGCTGGCCTACCAAGTCGTCCAGGCCCAAGGTCTTGGGCAGCCAGGATTCAACCAAGGGCAGAAGGTGAGCATCAGTAGTAGTTTCCGGGATCCCCTCGATCCGTAAATTGTTCCTCCGGGAACGATTCTCGAGGTCCTCAACCTTCTCCGCTAAAGCTGCGAGCTGTGCACGCTGCGCCTCGTGTTCCCTGGTCCTGCTGTTCCCAGCGTCTTCCAGCGTAGAAACGCGGCATTCCACCTCCTCTACTCTTTGGCCCATTTCCACCAGTGCCGAACCCACAGAATCCAGCTTGGTAAGAATACAGTCAAACTTTGGTTCAAGGAGTTTCACGACGACCTTCGCCAATTCCTCCGTTGCAGAGTCAACACTTTCCGCCCCCGGGGAAGCCGGATTAGTACCTCCAGGCAGCATGGCCCCGACTCGGGTAGTTTTCTCCCTCTCTTTCTTCGGTGGTGGAGGCATTTTTCGCTGCGATTTCGTTGCCACGGTGTCCGGCACTAGTATCACAGCAATGCAGAACAGTATCCCACACTTTCCACGGGTATTAACAGCAAAGAATAAGGGTTAAAGCTGAGGCGGCCCCGGAGCGAGCAGAGAGCACGTCCTCATTCATGCGCCACCAGAAGTCCTTTTTTTCAGTTTGTAACCTAGAGGAGATGTGTTTAATTGCAGCTAATTCTTTCCTTAATAGAATCAATTCTTTACGCATGGCAGATGACTTGACACATTATAGGGCAAGCTGTTAGGCTCCAAATGGTTCTTCTTAGAATGAAGGCACCGCAACTATTGCATTGAATACACAGTATGCTGATTTAAGATGGTTATAAAGCAGTTCTAGGACAAGAAGAAAAGGTGGGTGTTACACCTAATTGGAGGATAGATGTCAATTTATATGACGACTATATAGGCAATGCAACCCTGGGGTGGGAATTTAAGTGTCCCTGGTCAGTAGACTAGTTATGAACTGAGGGCACACTCAAATTCAAGAGAATATAAACAGGTAATAGGCAAGGAAAGCACAGTTACTTACCTGTAACAGGTGATCTCTGGGAACAGCAGGAATAAGTCTTCACATATGGGTATGTCGGTACCGGCGGAGTCTGCGTGGGAACGCTTCCCAGCGTCCAATCAGAAAGCCTTTGGAAGCATCCCAACACGCCTGCGTGCTGCCTTCCCGCCTTCCCAACTCTCTCTCCTCAGTTAAGTTTGAAAGCTGAGACAAAGAGAGAGAGAGCAAGGAAGGGAAAGATAGAGATAGAGAAAAAGCAACTCCTAGGGGAGGTGGGTGGGTTGTGAAGACTTATTCCTGCTGTTCCCAGAGATCACCTGTTACAGGTAAGTAACTGTGCTATCTCCAGGAACAAGCAGGAATGAGTCTTCACATATGGGGACTCCCAAGCTCAGATGCCCAGAGGGAGTCCTAGCATGTTGCAAGTCTAGAACGAGCCATGCTATTGCTAAGACCTCAGTCATCCTGGGGATGGAGGGTAGGAGTTGAGTACAGAAGAGGAGCTGTGGAACAGCTGGCTAGAACAGGGTTTCTAAAGGGGAAGACCCTGTATAGAGGGCATTTTGTAGTAAAATATTGTAATCCTGGGCCTCCCTTGTTGGCATTGCACAAGTCCACTGAGGTACATATGGATCAGTTAGAAGAGCCAGTGAATGTGCTCAAGGGGTACCTCACTGAGAAGTAGAGGTAATAAAAGTAGAAAAAAACAAGTGGAGGTCAGAACCCTTCAGGGTGAGAAATAGCCCCGGGGGAAAAACTGGGGTAGTATAAGAGGTAGAGCTTCAGCGGATTCACAGAAGGTAGTATTAAAGAAAGCTTAAGCTGTTTTGGTCCAAAAACAGTACAAACCTAGGACCAAAAGAAAAAATGAGTCTGACCTAAATGGACTGGGGATGGAATCAGCCCATGTAGGGGAGAAAGGGTATGGAGACCCTTGTATCTGATAAGAAAGTAAGGACAGACTCAGGAGCCCTAAGCTTTAGATTAACTAAAGCTCCGCAATGTCTTTCCTAAATGGGGTCAATTAGGAAAGAAAAAAGGTACATGGAGAGCTTCAGGAGTACCCAACCTATATGGTAGGGAAAATTTTGTTAATTACCACAGGAAGTGGTTATAAGTGTCGCTCCCTAAGTATGCTGGATAGCAATGATAGGGGTAGTGCCCATCTGTCAGGATCATAGAGGAGTATAAGGATATTTGAACCTAACAGAACAGATAGATGAGTATATGGATACATATCTATCTAAAAATATATCTCAATAGATCTATAAATATATCTATGTATATATACATATATATATTGAATATATACACATATAGGGTATATATGAATATATCTATAGGAGATATGTAGGGGCCGAAGAGACAGATATAGATGAATATGTATATATATATATATATATGTGTGTGTATATGTAGACATATAGACACATATCTCCAGGTATGTGGAAGGAGAGAGGTCTATAGAAGCTGATCCCCCCCCCCCCCCCCAGGGATATAGGGAGAGAGGAAGATTAATCTAAGAGCAGGAAAGTTAATACCTGCTTGAATAGACATACAGAGAAAAACTCTTTTCCTGGTTATGATTGGCAGAGTCAGAGGAGGGGTCTCCCTGACAAGAAGTCTGGATTCTTTTCAGAATTTGAGCTCTTGAATAACCAGGATGGCCTACGTGAAAAAGGCAGAGGATAACTTCAGGCTGTAGGCAGGAAGTCCAGAATTCTCCAGAATTGCCATATGGAGAATGGATAGAGGATGCCACTGGAGGACGATACCTTAGTGACTTGCCTATGAGGGCAAGAGGGGTATTGGGCGTTCTCTAGCTGCCAATGAAGAAAATTATCTCTGACGAGAAGACCAAAGGAGATATGGGCCAAGCCAGGGACTTGGCCCTTCTTTAGGTTTTCACGTAATGAAAGGCCTGAGACTGATGTCTCAAGAGATTTAAGATGAGATGGTAAGGGTAGGAAATACCTCCCATTCATGGAAACATGACTGGGGTAACCCCCTTTTAACCATCTGGGGTTATCTGCTAGGCAAGATACTAATGCTCTCTAGCAAGGGCCCATAGTGCAAAGCTACTCTGTAGAGTTGCAGAGAGCATGCTGGAGGTTGGTTAGAAGAAACACTGGCTGTGGAAAGCCAGTAGGTATCGAGTATTCTGCCAAGGACAAGGGGGCGAAGAATAGAAGTTAACCAACCAGGCTGTGATAAGAGGGTGTCCCAAACGAGGTTGATAACCTGTTTGAGACTTAGCACTGAGGCTAGAAGGATTGCTAGTGGAGGGGAATCCCTGGTTGTGTGGTGGACAGAACCAGTGACTTAACCACTAGGAATTGCTGTATCTGCAGCAACGTACCAAGGCAGTGGAGAAAGTTTCTTTTCCCTCTCCCTCTTTTAGATTGGGAAAAAGAAACAGACCTGGTAGGATTTCCTATTGTCTGATAGGCTGCCCCAAGGTAAGAAGGGGGGAGACAACTCCTGAAGGGAGAATCCCCCGGTAGAACAGGTAGAGGACCATAGGGGCTTACCAGTGTAAAAGGGTCCCTCTTACAAACCAAATGGTATAGTAAGAGGGAGGTAAGACGGTGTCGAAAGAGACTGACTATGGAAGAAGTCTCTGACAGGTGAGATGATACATGCCAGTACAGGGAAAACAACTGTCTATTAATAGTTGTTCTCTTTCCTCCAAGAGGAAGAGGAAAACCCTGTTAAGTATGGGCATGATCATCATAAAGACTGTTAAAGTTAAAGAAAAGATGTCTCATGAAGAGATATCTAGGAATGTTAGAATAAATTTAGTGCAGATACTGCAAATGAAAAGAAGCAGACTGCTACTCTAACCACCAACCAAGGGGGCAATGATGATCTATTTGAAACCCTGTGACTGCTGGGTTTGTTGACCCTGCTGAGGTTGTGGATTCTTCAGACCAGGGTGATGTTTCCCCTGTTTGGGAACAACTGTATGATGGGCAGAAGATGGATAAAATCATCTTCCCCTAGGGAAAGAAATTTTGGCAGGACATTTCCTACCAACTGGGAAAGAAGAAGGCATAGAACAGCCTCTGGAAACAGGACAGTCAGTTGTTAACTGAGCAACCTGGAGTAAAGACTCCTTGTTAAAGAGATTTTCTCCAGTGCAAGGAGTATTTCCTAGTCTAACTTGTGCCCATTTGTCCAAGTCTGAAGCTTGGAGCCAGGCTTTACGTCGTGCTCCTATAGCTATAGCAGAGGTCCTGCTAACAGACTCAAAGGAGTCTAGGGAAGCACGAGTAAGAAATCTAGAGATATTTTGAGCATGACTAACCAGCGAGGAATAGTCTGCACTCTTGGGCTCTTGAAGAAAAGGAGTCAAAAGATGTAATTTCTTTGTGACCTCCTCAAGAGATAAGCCCATATAAAAAATATGAGAGAATTCTTGCTGAAAGCATGGATGCCTGGAATGTTTGGCGTCCAAAGGCATCCAAAGTCTTAGACTCACGACCTGGCGGATAAGAAGAGTGCTTTTTAGTACTCTTCACCCGCCTCATTGCTGATTCTACAACAATGGAATGATGAGGAAGTTGAGTCTTTTGAAATTCTGGAGAAGGGGGCACCTGATATAGAAGATCAGTTGCTCTTGAAAGTGGGGGTACCTTTAAAGGGGCTTCCCACATTCGTAGAAGGAGATCCTGCAAGGAATGATGCAAAGGAAGCATGATGATCTCCTTTGCTCTTCCAGGAATATACAGGGATTCTGTATTTCCTTGTGTAGGATCCTGTCCAGGTATAGAAATGGCAAGTGATTTTGCCATATCCAGGAGAAAAGCTTGAAAAGAAAAATCCCCAGAGGGAAATTCTTTTGGAGAGGCTAGGTCTGCTGAAGAACTAGCATTGGCACCGAGGGATCTATCCAACTTTATAGGAATAGAAGATCCTGAATGGTGGTCCTTAGAGGATGGTCGCCGGTACCACAGGAGGTCAGGACCAGCAACAGTCGGTAGCGTATCGTCCATCCTAGGGATCGATTCCAAACTCGGTATCGAGGGAAGCGAGCCTGATGAGAGAAGCATGGAAGGCACTGACAGCAATGGTAATGTGGATACCGGTACCGGTGGATGAAGGCCAGCCGGTGGCAACTAACAGTATCGAAAAAACCGAGAGTTGCGGAACCGAATTATCGGAACCAATCCTTCGGTACCGTCTGGTGTCGGTACCAAGGTGAGTCGGTACCCAGTCCTCCAGACTAGAGATTGATTCCAGACTCTGCATTGAAGGAAGCGAGTCTATCGATGCACATTTGGAGGGTACCGACGTCAGTACTATGTACCGGTACCGATACTGGAGGGTCGGTCTGGAGCGTATCCAACAGCCCCGTAGGTACCAAGGACGCCAGACGACGACCCTTGGTGAGGAATGTTTCATCCAACACCATTGCCAATGCCGGGGTATCGGTACTGCTCGAAGCGGATGCCACCGCTGGGCATGGCTCAGGTATGTTCTGTGAGGGTAAACCTCAGGAACAACCTGAAACCCCACACAGGCTTTGGAGGCCGAAGACTCCCACCGGGGTTTTGAAGCCAGTGGTTTCTCGAGGGAACTGCCGCTCGAGGACTGGCTAGTCTTAACAGACTGTTTTTGGGTTACCTGATCCTGTGTAGAAGAAGATATGGTCGGTGCCCTGAATTTGGATGGGGACCGCGTGTCGAGGGGAACTCGATGTTGAAAACTTCTTCTCACAATATTATTGCCAGAGGGCTCCGGAGGAAAATGGTCAGGACCCAAGCAGGTTAGACACCAATTGTGAGTGTCTAAAAATAAGTTTGTACCGCCACAGTTTGTACATTTCTTGGGGTTAGTGGCTAGCAGTTCAATGAAGGAAAAAGGAGAGGCCTAACAGGCCTGAGAAACCGTGAGACACTGAGGAGGAAAAAATATTCCTTAAAGGAAAAATTTTACAAGAAAAGAAAAAAAACACCGGCGGTACCGGTGGCGTCGGGGAAGGCAGTCGCGACCACAAGAAAACTAAAAAATAAAAGAAGAATTTTCTGCGGTGACAGGAGGATGTCCTGCCGGCTCCGCGGAAAAACGAAAACTGAGGAGAGACAGTTGGGAAGGCGGGAAGGCAGCACGCAGGCATGTTGGGATGCTTCCAAAGGCTTTCTGATTGGACGCTGGGAAGCGTACCCGCGCAGACTCTGTCGGTACCGACGTACCCATATGTGAAGGCTCATTCCTGCTTGTTCCTGGAGATAATTTATATCAAAACCAGCCAAAATAGTAAATTTAGAAACTTAGCTTTGTAGATGCTGGATCAGAACTCCTGCTTAAGTAGCAGAGACTGATTGAATTAAATTTCAGGCAGCAGAAGCTGAGTGAATTAACTATGAATTAACCACACCCTTGTGAGGTGGGCTTCTAACAGAGCAATGGAACTTTAAACTTTCAAATGAAATCCTACTTCTATCTATCATTCTACTATTCAAAGGACCTTGGAACTTTAAAATGTATACCTTTTCTATAAAATTTAGTAGGAAAACAACAGTTTTTTGAAAATCTAAAAGCAAATGTGTTCTGCAAGTCCTAGTAGACGAATATCAAGGATGGTAGTGTCCCCTGGTCAGTAGACCTATGAACTGAGGGCACACTCAAATCTAAGGGAATATAAACAGGTAATAAATAGGCATGGAAAATTTATATCAAAACAAACCAAAATAGTAAATTTAGAAAGTTAGCTTTGCAGGTGCTGGATCAGAATTTGTGCTCAGGTAGCAGAGACTGATTGGTTGAATGTTTATTGCTTTCTAAAAAAAAAATTCGAAGTCCCTTTTTTTTGTCTGTTGATTTTAATGGGAGCTCACTTGGCGTTCTGCTGCTTTTTCCGCTTTAATTTAAAAAAAACCCACAAAAAAAAAACATTCTTCAGCCTCCCCAGGCCTATGTGGGTGTCCAGAGCCCTCCCTATTAGGGTTTCCCTGGCCAGCCCTTCAAGCCTCAGGATTCCCTTTTTGGGACTCCCATTTGCTGTGACTCTACAGCCCAATTTTTTTTTCTTTGCTGTTGCAGTTTTTTCTTGACCTGGTTTAGTCACAGCATCTAGTGGATTTTTTACTGCAGCTGCCCCAGGTTGGGCTCTGATGCCCAGTGAACCTTTTTGTTAACATTCTGCCACCACCTGTGGGAACTCAATGCTGTGCCTGTAGCACCAGCTACTCCTTTCTTTTTTTTTTTTTTTCCTCTGTCACTGGTGAGCTCTGCAGCTATTTTGGTGAACTGCATGGGCCCGGTGAGAGCAGACCATGGTAGGATGGCACTAGCTGAGTGCCCCAGGGCCTCAGGGGTCTTTTTGGGGACTCAGGACCCCATTTGGGGGTTGACTAGCTGCTTTTCACACCCTTGCAGAGGTGTTTGGGGCCAGAGTGTTCCGGGGGCCCAGAGACCCTGAACGCTGTTCTCACAGGTAGCTAGGGCAGTCATGGTCTCTGATTCGTCCTCATGCTGCTCTGTTCGTCTGCATGCCTGATCTTTGCTGGTGGGGGTCGTTAGAAGGTCTTGAGGATGGAGTGGTGGTCCCCCTCCCCACATGTCAGGTGGGATCTCTGCAAGATCTGTCCTTCCTTGGCTGTACCCTATTTGGGTTTTAGGGGTCATGGCAGCTCTGTAGGTTTCAGAGCTGGCTTTTTTGGGCAAGGATAGAAGACTGGTCCCCTTTGTCCCTGGTGGACCTGTGGCTCTGTGGTGTACCTATCGCCTTCTCTGTCCTTAGCAGTAACGTATGGGCTTCTAGGGGGGTATACTCTTGAGTTGGGCCCCTGGGGTCCTAAAGGTCCTGTCTTTGCTGCTGCCTCAGCCAGTGGTGAATTGGCCAGCCTTTTGGGGCCCCTGGGATGGAAGCATAGTTCTGTATAGTGGCGAAGTGCATGACTGTCCCAGGAGCTGTGGTTACTGCATGTTTGAAGTCTTGGTTTAAAAGGCTTGGGGTCATTCAGGAGGCCTTGACAGTGGCCATCTTCAGCTATTGGGCAGTGCTGTGGGTATGCCTGGAGCATAGTCCTCTAAGTGCTCCACTCTCTGCTGGTAGCCTGGTGGCTCCAGCCAGTGAGGGCTTTGGGACCTCATTCCCATGGTTGCAGGTTATTCGTGGGAACACCTGACATGGGTTGAGGCAAATGGTCACCTCGCTTTTTTGACCTCCTCTTCCCCAACTCAGCAGGATACCTCTAGTCCCTTCCTCCCTCCCCAATCTGATGTGTCTCTCCTGCTTCCACTATCCTCTCTGTCCTTTTCCATCTTCTGTTCTTTCACCTCTTCTGTTCTTTCAGAATTTTTGGTGTTCCCTTTCAATTTTTCTAACAGCCACCTGTTTTATTATCGTAAACTGCTCTGATGCCGGGGCCGCTTGAACGGTATATCAAATGATTAATAAAGAGAGTCTAGCAGGCTCGTGGTAGACCGCTGAGGTAGTGGATGCTAGCTGAGGATAGTTTGGAGTTCTCCTAGCTTTATGGCAGTGGTAGTGGCCAGTTAGTAGTTCTGGCATCCTTCCACAGGTGGCTCCAGTCTGTGGTAGAGCTCTTCCCCTTACAGGGTGGCTTTCCTTTCAGGAGAAGCTTGACCATAACTCTGGGAGGATAGGCTTATAAGGGTCAGGGAACCTTCTAGAATTGTGTGTATAGCCTGGATGGCTTCCATTGCAGTAGGAGCAATCTTGGCAGAGATTCTTATAGGCTCTGGTTGCCTTGGGAAGCCTGTAAACTCACTAGATGCTGGTGTGCTGCTGCTCACAGAGGGGCAGCTGGTTGGGCTCAGTCTGTTTCTACTGAACAAACCCATACCACATTAAGCTCGTGAGTTTTGGGGTCCTTGGGCAAGTTCAGAGTTTCAGTGCCATCAACAAGCTGCCAATCTTCAGTCCTTCAGGTGGCTGGCCCAGAGAAGCCTGGGACCAATGAAGTGCATTGGTGGAGTGGCAATTGTGCTTGCAAAAGCTTCCCAGGAGTCTCTCTTTGAGGCTCTCTGCTCAGGTGGAGGACGGTTGTGATGAGCCTTACAGCCTCTGGCAGGATTGAGGAGTTTCTCTCGTCCCCTCCACAGCAGGACCAGGATGTTATCCTGGATAAATGCGGATTCTGTTTGGGATGTTCCTTCCAGCATTTTCTGGTCCTAGAGCTGATTGTGGTCTGAGTCTCTCATTTTCATATAGGGCCCTTTGGGTCTCTGTTGCATTGGTCCAGTGGAGAGTGTTCCCACCTCATGGACCTCACTGGGGCATTTCTTGCTTTGCAGCTTTCTGTACTTTTTCTCAAGGTGGTAATAATAGCAGTTCCTTTTGCAGACTGTCGAGCTGACTCTGTTTAGTGCCCTTAGTAAAGGGTGCAAATAAAAAATTAGACCGTACCTGCTAATTGTCTTTCCTTGAGTTCTCTCCGGGCCAGTCCAGGAACTGTAGAGTAGTCAATCCTCTCCAGCAGCTGAGGACTGAATTCTCAGTCTCTCCCTCTTCTAGGTCTCCTGTCCACTGATCTAGCCCTTCCTGCGAGAGACGTTCCCCCTCCTCAGCTATCTGAGGCATAGGAGGCTGTTGTCCGAAGCCATCGGCTGCAGCCTCCCCTAGTAGCCCTCTCTTAGAGGTTCCCTCACCTGGGTCCATTGAAGCCCCATCTCCTATCAGAGAGCCTGACAGGTTAGGGGAAGAAACTTTGCCCTGCACTTGTCCAAGCTTCAGACAGTAGGCTTTATGGAGCGAGAGGATGAAATCTGTAGAGAAAACAGACTCCAGGCCCCCCTGAACCCTGGACCAGGTATCTGAGCAGCCGGCACCGTTGTAATCGGCTTTTTAGCTTTTGCTTTCTTTTTCTCCGGTTTCACTTGAAGCGCGGGAGAAACTGCTGCCTTTTCCAAAATGGCCGCCGTTCCAGCTTTTCCCCCCACGCCCAAATAGCTGCCCAACGGCTCTAATGTCTTTGCTCTCTCCTCCATGCTGCTCCCAAACAATCTAGCAACCCGGCTTCCTCGGCACGCACAAAAATGGCAAAACCCCAAAGCCAACAGCCCCTGGTGACTTCCACACAGTGCACACGCTGCCGGCTCCGGCCGCATGCACTGCTACCTCTACCACCCGAACTCTCCGACGGAGTCAGTTTCTTCACGCTGCACTTGAGGCCTGCTCCAAATTAACAAATCCCGCGAACGCCAAGTTCCCCTTACCTGAGTACCTTTATGCTTTTTGGTTACCCTCTGGACTACCTCCTCCCGCTGCTAGCATTAGAGGCAGTTTGGGTTCCTGAGATCGATGGGGTTGGACTCTGGGGCTCCCAGCTCCCCCCTTCAGTCATCTCTGCACGATGCCGCTAAGCAAGGCAGGCTCTGCCTCTGCTGCCTTGTAGAGCAACTTTCTCCGCAGCTGTGCTCCGTTGTATTTTTTTTCTTTAAAATCCTGTTAATCTCACTGTTCCTGGCGATTGAACCCTGCTAGGGCCCCCCCAGGAAATTTATTTTTAACTGTCTTCTCCGTTTGTTGATTCCTCTTTGTCTCACCAGGAGCCTGTCAGAAACCTGTCCTATCCAGCTGCTGAGGACTGATAGACTGAGTCTCTGACACCAGGGGGAGATGGCTAGCCTGTCGGTAAGACTTTGAGAATTCAGTCCTCAACTGCTGGAGAGGATTGACTACCCTACAGTTCCTGGACTGGCCCAGAGAGACGAAGAGGAAGAGCACAAGCCTGCAGAGCTTGGGCTGGAAACTCTGAATTCAAGAAACAGCTGTCCTGAAAGCAGCCTGATTATCTCCCAGGATATGAGATAATGGGGTTGGTTAATAATCTCCTGTGTGGAATTTACTGGCAACAGAAGGTTGGTTCAAGATGCTGCTGACTCTGAGCTGCTTATCCTTAGGCAACTCAGTGGGTCTCATTTCCTCTAGCTCCAGGGTGTGTGTATCGATTTATAGCTGGATTCTTGCATTAGGGTGCACAGGCATGCAATTAAGATGTCCAGGGTGTGTGTATCGATTTATAGCTGGATTCTTGCATTAGGGTGCACAGGCATGCAATTAAGATGCACCGCCTAGTTTGGCCTCCAGTGTTCCCTGTCAATTGGCGAGGCTTTTCCTCTGCCCTGGGAAATCAAGGAGCAGGTAAAATATCACCAGGTGCAGTTCTACCCCCGGCCAGTAGGCTGTGGGAAGCACCTGAGAGGCTTGTCAGCCTGACTTCCAGCCAGAGAGGCTGGAGGTATGAGACCTGGTCCAGTGAGCCTCACAGGGCCCCAGGGGAGGATCTTCCACAAGGAGGCTGAGGCAGTCACATTGATCCTGTAGAAGTTTGCATCTCCTTGAAAGGAATCAATGGGTTGAAGATTCTCGAACATGACCCTGATGGTTGTACATGCTTTATACTGTGCAGAGCTTGCAGGTATCTGATTTGCCCTAACTGTAGTGCATATTACAAGCTTTATTAGCATGTGGTGTGATAACATTCAGTCTGTATGTATCAGAATTCCATGAGTCCAGGCGATGTGAGGATTCGGTCCTCCTACATAAGATATCTTAGCACAAAGGTTTGGCCTTCCTATACCACATGTCGCCCTTCCAGCAAATGCCGGACTCCCATGAGCTGAAGTACGTGACTGAGAGGATCTTATTTGATTGACAGCTACAGTTGTGGTCAACATTATTGGCACCCTTGAGTTCAATCCCTTAATGTCCAATATTTCCTTAAAAAAAAAAAAGTGGCCATTGAAATGGTTTTGGACTATATATGCACACATATTTGATACTGAAAAGAATCAAATAAAAGAAGACCAATTAAAAAAGAAAATAGTATAAAAACTGGGAAATTGCCAGGACACTATATCCAAAATGCTTCCAAAATAAATTGTCACACTTTTACTAAGTCTGGGTTGCTGAGAACGAAAAAGATGCTTAAAATTGTTTCTCTAGTTTTCAATTTACACTACTGGATCACAGAAAGGGGACACATTTCTTTAAAAAAAGACATTTACTCCTGTTGCTCCTTCCCCTTTACCCGTTCAGCACCTCTATTTGCTCAGCACTCTAATATAACTTGGTCATGATTAAAAATGTGTATCTATGTTTTATAATTTTAGAACAGGAGTGTTCTTATGCAGTACTAGTTTCCAAAAGGATATTCAGAGTGCAAGAGTGGGTATGGTTCTTTTGAAACCAATACCTATGTACCTTCTCTCCCTTTCCACATTTGGCTTTAGATGAGTTTGTCTGGTGTATTACGTGTCCTCACATTTCTCCTGCCCTTGTTCTATGATTTTAATGGTTTCTGATTTTAATGTTTTATTGTATGACAAATAGTTGTTTGTTTGTTTTTTATATACATTTATATATTTTTAATTTTTGTATTACATTCATTATTTTGATTACTATGTATGAATTTATTTTTAATTGTGTTTTTCTTTTCAAGTTGTATACCTCCTGAGGAAGACGGCAGCCAAAACGCTTTGGGCTATTTCTGCAATAAAATAGCACCTATAACCTCTTTACGTCCCTTGCCCTTTGTTGTGGTTCTACGTTCAGTGAGGGTTCGCTCATTTTTTTTTATCTGCAAATTTGATTACCTCACTTGTTCCCATTTCCAGGTCATTCACGAATATGTTAAAAAGTAGTGGACCCAGCACAAATCTCTGGGGTATTCTACTATTCACCTTTCTCCAGTGGGAAAATTGGCCATTTAGCCCTATCCTTTGCTTTCTATCTTTTAACCAGTTCCTGATCCACAATAGTACACTGCCTACTATCCCATAACTTTTTAATTTCGCCAAGAGTCTCTCATGAAGGACCTTGCTTTCTGAAAATCTAGATACACTATATAAAACGACTCACCTTTGTCTACTTGTTTATTCATACCTTCAAAAAAACATAACATATTAGTAAGACAAGACCTTCCTTGGCTAAATCCATGTTGGCTGTCTCCCATTAAGAACATAAGATATGCCATACTGGGTCAGACCAAGATCCATCAAGCCCAGTATCCTGTTTCCAACAGTGGACAATCTAGGTCATAAGTATCTAGCAGTTCACCCAAAAGACAGGTTCCTCAATGCTTGTATCGGGTCAAGCAGTGATATCCTGGGACCCCTTTTAATAATGGTTTATGGACCTTTCCTCCAGGAACTTGTCCAAACCTTTTTAAACCCAGCTACACTAACAGTTTTTACTACGTTCTCCGGTAACAAATTCAAGAGTTTGATTATATGTTGTGTGAAAAAATATTTTCTCATTAGTCTTAAATAGGTTATCCACGATGGTTCCTAAATCTTTTTCCTGGATGGTGGTTCCCAGTGTGGAACCTTGCATCGTGTAACCATAGTTTGGGTTGTTCTTTCCTAGGTGACTATCTACATGTTCAGTAATTTTGTTTATAATGTTTTCTATCATTTTTCCTGGTACTGATGTTAGACTCACCAGTCTGTATTTTTCCCGGTCACCCTGGCACCCTTTTTAAAAAATTGGTGTTACATTGGCCATCCTCCAGTCTTCAGGTATTACAGAGGATTTTAATGATAGTTCACAGATTACTAATAGTAGGTCTGCAGTCTCATATTTCAGTTCTTTCAATACACTTGAATGTATACCATCCAGTCCAGGTGATTTGCTACTCTTCATTTTATCAAATAGTTGTAATACATCTTCCCGGTGTATCGATATTTCTTTCAATTCTTCTGTGGTATCACCTTTAAATACCATTTCAGTCATGGGTAATGTCCCTACATCTTTCTCAGTAAAGACTGAAGCAAAGAATTAATTTGTTCTCTCCGCTACGGCCTTGTCCCCTCTTAGTGTCCCTTTTACCCCTCTATCATCTAATGCCGGGGTCTCAAACACGCGGCCCGCGGGCCGCATGCGGCCCGCAACCGAACTTTGTGCGGCCCGCGACGGAGGAAAAAAAAAAAACACAAACCCTGTCTTCTGCTGCTGCTGCCGCCGTGGTAGCAGCACAATCAGCTGTTCGCGGTCCCTTCTCCTCAGCCCGGAAGAGCCCCGAGTCTGCTCCTTTAGCGGCGGGCTTTTCAAGATGCAAAGAGAATATTTCCCTCTCGCGCGGCTTGTCAAGCCGCGCGAGAGGAAAATACTCTCTTCGCGGCTTGAAAAGCTCACCGCTAAAGGAGCAGACTTGGGGCTCTTCCGGGCATAGGAGACGGGACCGCGAACAGCTGATTGTGCTGCTACCACGGCGGCGGCGGCGGCAGCAGCAGCAGCAGCAGCAGACAGGGTTTTGTTTTTAGTTTATTTACTTGGCCTGATTGGGGGGGGGGGGGGTTAGGACTGGAAATGGGCAGATGGGGTTAGGACTGGAGGTGGGCTGTTTGGGGGGGGGGCTAAGACTAAAAATGGGGTTTTGGGGGGTGGGGGGTAAGTATGAAAATGGGGTGATGGGAGGGTTAGGACTGGAAGTGGGCTGTTGGGGGTCTTAGGAATGGTAATGGGCTATGGGGGGGCGAGGACTGGAAATGGGCAGATGGGGTTAGGACTGGAGGTGGTCTGATTGGGGGGGGCTAAGACTAAAAATGGGGTGATGGGGGGGCTAAGAATGAAAATGGGGTGATGGGAGGGTTAGGACTGGAAGTGGGCTGTTGGGGGGCTTAGGAATGGTAATGGGCTATGGGGGGGCGAGGACTGGAAATGGGCAGATGGGGTTAGGACTGGAGGTGGTCTGATTGGGGGGGGCTAAGACTGAAAATGGGGTTATGGGGGGGCTAAGAATGAAAATGGGGTGATGGGAGGGTTAGGACTGGAAGTGGGCTGTTGGGGGGCTTAGGACTGGTAATGGGCTATGGGGGGGCTAGAACTGGTAAAGGACTGGGGGGGTTGCGAGGACTGGAACTGGGCTGAGTAGAAGGGGGGGCTTGAACTGCAAATAACTGATGGGGACGGGGTTTTGGAATGGAAATGGGCTGAGTGGAAGGGGGCTTGGAATGGAAATGGGCTGATGGGGAGGGGGGCTTGGAATGGAAATGGGCTGATGGGGAGGGGGCTTAGAAAGGAAATGGGCTGTGAGGGGAGGGAGCTAGGACTGGAAATGGGCTTAGTTGGGGGGAGCAAGGACAGGAAATGGGCTGATGGTGGAGCTAGAATAGGACTGGAATGGGCTGATGATGCGGGGACTAGAAGGGAGCAGATGCTGGGTGGGGCTGAAACTACAAGGGAGCTGATGTTGGGGGAGGATTAGAATGGGATAGGGCTGGGAGAGTAAAATGGAGAGGGGAAAAAATATTTTGTGTGGGAGGGAAGAAAAATCTACAATTGGCCAGGTACTGGGTGAGTAAGTGTGGATTGAGAATGGAGGGGTAAAATTTGAGTGGATGAAATAGGAATGAGGAAAGAGCAAAAGGAAAAAGATTAGTATGTTAAAGCAGATGCAGAGAGAGAAAGGAAAAAAAACTAGAAGAGAGAAGAAAGTACAAATGGACAGCAGACCATGGAGAGTTAGCAGAAGACACCAAGAAACCAGAAGAAAGTGGCTGGCACAATTGCAACTGAAAAAAAAAATGCACAAAAGGTAGAAAAATATCTCTTTATTTTGAATTAACTGGAATATGTCAGCTCTGGGAAATGTGCATCATTAACGTCTGTGCTTTATTTAATACAAGAGGAAATTAATTTATAGTTTTATTTCTACAGTGTTGTTGTACATTCCAAGTTTGGCTTTTGGGGTTCCCAGTTTAATTATTGTCTTCCTGTTTCTAAATTTTGATTCCTTGTTTGGTGATGGTGTATGTTCTGCATGTGTAACTGAGCTGAGGTATTCTGTTTATGTAATTCCTATTTGACATTGCCACTTGTTCTCTTTCCCCAGTAGGTCATGTATTGTTATTCTCTGAAATGTATTGGTTTAATATTTGCAGTGTTGCCTTTTGATAGTTAGGGTATGGTGCTTTGTGAGTCCTGGTAGTGCTGTTACGATACGGTGGGTTTGCTATGGGTTCTAAATGGGTAGTGTTTGTAGTAGTTCCTAATGTGCCTGGCGGTTGGCACTGGATTATAGTAATGTAGAAATCTTTTAGTCTTTCTTTATCCATACGCTCATTAAGAGGCATGTTTACTAAAAGTTAGTTTATGGTAACATTATGCAAATATTTATGCAAATGAGGTCCCTTATGCAAATTAGGCCTGCGTCTTGTGCGGCCCCCGGGTTACTTTACAAGTCCTCATTTGGCCCTCAAAGCAATTTGAGTTTGAGACCCCTGATCTAATGGTCCAACTGACTCTCACAGGTTTTTTGCTACGAATGTACTTGAAAAAGTCTTTTACATGTTTGCTTCAACAGCAAGCTTCTTTTCAAATTCTCTTTGCCTGCCTTATTAATGCCTTGTATCTAACTTGCCAGTGCTTATGTTTCCAGTTTTTGTTGTTTGGCTCCTTTTTCCATTTCCTGAAAGGTGCTTTTTTGGCAACAGCCTCTCTGACCTCACCTTTAAATCATGCTGGCAGTTTTTTGGACTACTTCCATTTTTCTTAAAGCGTGGAATACAGCTGGGTTTCTAAGATAGTACTTTTAAACACCTATGCTTGATGTAAAACTTTAACCTTTGCAATTGCTCCTTTTATTAACTGTTTTCCTCATTTTATCATAGTCTTCCTTTCGACAGTTAAAAGGTAATACTGTGGATTTCCTTGCCATCCTTCCTGCATTTATTTAATAAAACGCTATCATGCTATGATCACTCTTGCCAAGTGGCCCAAACGCCCTTATCTCTTGCACCAGATCATGTGTTCTTCTAAGGACTAGGTCCAAAATGGCTTCCCCTCTGATTGTTTCATGAACCATCTGCTCCAAGAAGCAGTCATTTATTTCATCTAGAAACTTTATCTCCCTAGGACGTCCTGCTGTGACACTACCCAGTCGATACCGGGGTTATTGAAATCGCCCATTATTATTACTGTGCTGTAACTTTTGTTAACTTCCTTGAGATTTCTTCTTCATCATCCATTTGTTCATTCTGGCCAGGCAGTTGATAGTACCCCCCCCCCCCCCCGCCATCACCTTCCCCTTCGCCTTCCCCCATGGCATTTCAAGCCATAGCAGTTCTACAGTGAATTTTGTTTCCTGCAAAACTTTTTAATCCTTTGTGACTCAATGCTCTCTCTAATACAGAGCAGTTCAACTTGGTGGAGGGGTTGCACTCTATCATTACGATATAGTTTGTACGCAGGTATCAATGTGTCCCATTGGTTGTTCTCCTTCCATGTCTCTGAGATACCAATTATATCTAACCTCTCATTTAGTGCTGTATATTCTAACTCTCCCATTTTATTTTTTAGACTTCTAGTGTTTGCATACAAGCATTTTAGAGGCTGTATTTTATTCATATTAATCTGGTTATCGGTAGGCAGGGGTAATTTGGAATCTTTAAGTTCTGTCTGCTCTGTACTCAAGGGCATTTGGGTTACTTTGTCTTTATTGGAACTTTTCTGTAGATATGCCCTAACCTCAGTCTTTTGCTAGTATCCTTCAGGGATACATTGTTCCGACCCATGTGCTCTTGGCCGAATGTTGCCTTTCCCCCCAGAATGTTCTCCAGTTCCTAATAAATCCAAAACCCTCTTCCTTGTACCATTGTCTCATCCATACATTGAGACTCTGGAGCTCTGCCTGCTTTTGGGGTCTTACGTGTGGAACGTGAAGCATTTTGGAGAATGCTACCCTGGAAGTTCTGGATTTCAGCTTCCTACCTAAAAGCCTAAATTTGGCCTCCAGAACCTCCCTACCACACTTTCCTATGTCATTGGTACTGACAAGTACGAAGACAGCAGGCTCTTCCCCAGCACTATCTAAGACCTTGTCTAGGTGTTGCGTGAGGTTTGCAGCCTTCACACCAGGCAGAAATGTTACCAGGCGATATAACGTCCACCAACCACCCAGCTATCTACATGCCTAATGATCGAATCACCAACTATGACTGTCCTAACCCTTCCCTTGTGGGCACATGGCCCTGGAGAAACCTCCTTGGTGTGGGAGGGTTTTACATCATCTGGAGGACAGGTCCCAACTATATGATCACTTCCTGCCACACCAGGGTGGTGATCTCCTGTCACGTGACCTCTATCTTCCATGGCAACAGGGATGCTGCTAGACTGGAGATAGGATTTCAGTACTGCATCCCTCTAGGTCTTGTCTATGTACCTCTCTCTTCCTTATGTCCTCCAAGTCTGCTACTCCTAGTCTCCAGAGATCGGACTCGTTCCCTGAGAGCAAAGAGCTCCTTGCATCTAGTTCACTCGTAAGATCTCTCACCAACTGGGAGAAAATCATACATGTGGCACTCAGTGCAAAAGACTGCAAAGCCTCTATCTTGCTGCTGGACTGCTGTTTGCATCTTAGTTTTAAGCTTGTGTTTAGGTATTTAAGTTGTTTACTTAGGTTTGCTGGGGATACTTATACTAATAAAACTATACCTAATACGTTTAATGGACTTTGTTCACATCAAGATTAATTAATCTCAGGTCCTTAATGTATGCCTGATGAAGATAAACAGCTGCATCTGAGTGTGAATATGGCACCACCTTCACTTTAAGAGGTTTAAGCACCTATAAAGCTACGATTTACCCAGATGTCAGTGGGAGTTGGGGAGGGAGGGAAAGAAGACTTATTAAAAGCTGGCTGCTACACAATACCCCGTCCTGTGCTTCTAAGGTAATCTGTGACCTATTTCCTGGGTGATTCATACAGCCCTTACTTGGATAGAGGGAGTCTTTCAAAATGCCCTTTGATCTGTCACTTGGTTTTAACACCTATTTAAAACAATTTCACAAGTCTCTTGCCCCCTATCTAGAAGACCTCTTTGTAGAGGTCTCTAGAAACAATTTATTGCTCAAGAATACTGACCCTGTTTTTCCTTTTATGCTAAGTTGTACTCTGTGTTTTGACTTGGAGAAGTTTGGGGAGCTTGAATGGTGCAATACCTTTAATATTCCGTTGCTTTGGAAGGAATAATAAAATTTAAACCAAGTTTGATATACCATTTAGATATCGCTGACAACAGATTTGAAAAGATGGATTTTAAGTTCAACCACAGGATGCCACAATCAGGGCTGCTATTGGCACTATATTTGACCCTTGACAAACATACATTTGTGAGCACCTGCCATGGATTTTGTTTCTTCTCAACCTGTATTCTTCTCTCCCCCCCTCCCCCCCGGCTTCCTCTCCACCAAATCTTTGCTCTTGGCTTTCCCCTAACACTTTGCCTCTTTAGAAATATCATAGGGAAAACTGCAGGCTCTTGTTCTTGGTGTGACAGCAGCAGGTTGTGAATAAGCATGGGGTCTTAATAAGCAGATCACTTGAATAGTGGCCTAGTTAGCGTAATGTGCTTAGAAACAGAAGTTTGTTACATTATTTACATTCTCCATTGCCTTTGGTACAAACCAGAGAAAATGCAAGAGTGGACTGCACCAGAGAATGAGATATAAGACCAGATTGAGATTTACAGGTGATGTGTCTGAGGTATAAGTATAGAAAGATTTTAAGTGTCAAGCAAGCTGAATATTTATGGTCCTGTTGGCAGGGAGATATGCATTCATTTGGAGCTGTTTCAAGTAGATTCCAAACGAATGCCAAAGTAACAAGGTTATCTACATATTTCAAATTTATTATGAATCCTAGACATTCTAACACCAGAGAAATAACCACCATGGTTTGGCGTCTTCACCAAAAAACATATTAGACGACAAAGTACTATTTCATACCCAAGACGAGAGGAGAAACGGGTGGGGGAATATGAAACACATTTTAATATTTGCAAGGTCTTAATGGAAAGATTTGTTTCTCTTGCATTAATAAGTTGTAGAACCAGGGGTAATGGTATGAAATGCAAAGGGAGCAGGCTTGGGAGCAACATTGGTAAACATTTCTCTTGGAAGGAGTGGTGAATACCTTCTTTGAGGTGGTGAGGACAAAAACTGTCATAATTCAAAAAAGCATGGAACGAACCAAGATGATCCCTAGTGGCAAGAGGATGGTAATGAAGCACGGGAAATACTATTAAAATTCGAACTTCAGTAAGCATGAGGAAGCTGGATTCTTAAGCAGTAGTCTTATTAACGTCTGGCTGTGGGGATTATTACAGAACTTGGTAGTATTAGAGTGTTGGCTTATGCATTCTTGTAAGAAGCAAAGCTGAAGATGGTAAGGCCTGAAATGGAGGAGATCACTGTAAGAGATCTTAAGCATGTTTGGGACAGTATGCAGGGCAATAGTAGAATAAGGGTTTAGAGCTCAAGTAAAGACAGAGGAAATAGACGTTGATGATGGGTTGCATATGGAAATTTGTGCTATCGACCCCAAATAGATTATTCTATACTGGTCAGAGTAGGGTATTATTGGTCATAGAAACATGACAGAAGAAAAAGACCATATGGCCTATCTAGTCTGCCCTTCCATATCAACTACAATAGTCCCCTTTTAACTTTTAGAGATCATCTGTGTGTTCCATACTTTCTTGAATTCAGATACTGTCCTCTTCTTTACTACCTCCATTGAGAGACTATTCCATGCATCTACCACCAGTCTTCATCTGACTTCATTGCTATGTTAATATGCTCTATAAAGTGCAAATTAAAAGGACAGGTTCTGGAAAATATGTTCAAATTTTGGTTTCATCTGGATTCCTTGTTCTGTTCCTCAGGATCGAAAGTTGTCAAAGTCAGAACGTCAGAGGTTTAAAGAAGAGGCTGGAATGTTAAAGGGACTTCAGCATCCCAACATTGTTCGTTTCTATGATTCATGGGAGTCCACACTGAAGGGAAAGAAATGTATTGTTCTCGTGACAGAACTAATGACATCTGGAACGCTGAAAACGTGAGTAAACTGCAGTATATAAAATCTGTGCACTAACTCAATTTATTTATTTTATTTATTTAAAATCTCTTCTATACCGTGCTCTTTAGAATCAGTGTGGTTTACAGGTAACAATAACTTGTACAGTGCAAGTGGGATATGCACTGTACTTACAATGAACATGTGTTGAAACTTGGGATTAATGAGGGTAACTATATACAGTCTCAGCAGTCAGATCGCCTATGTATGGTGGTGACCGGAGTTGCTTGGCATCTGTTTACAAGATTAAATGGCTATCTACATATTCTATTTACAGGTTGGGCAGGAAGATTTACTGGGGATGCTGCGTTACTGTGACATCGGTGTACTGGGGGTGTTGTCCTGGTGGTTGAGTATGACTGGTTGTAATTTATCACTATTGTGGGAGTAGTGCAGGAGAAAGAGATGGTGCTTTAGGGCCTTCCTAAATTGGGCGAGGTCGGTAATGGACCGAATGGTGGTTGGGAGGGCGTTCCAGCATGTGGGTGCATAGAACACAAAGGCTCTGTTCCTTGTTGCTTGAGAGCACTTCGTTATTGCTTTGGAGATTACCAGCGTGTTGGTGGCGAATGACCACCTGGATCTGTTGGGGGGAGTGGGGTGGACGAGATCCTTGAGGGAGGTGGATGAGCAGCAGTTTGTTGCCTTGAAAGTCAGCAATAGTACTTTGAAAGAGAGTCTGCAGAGGATCGACAGCCAGTGGAGGTGTTTCAAGATCGGGGTTACATGATCTCTTCTAGAGGCTCCATGTAGGATTCTGGTGGCGGCGTTCATTGCAAGCTGGAGTGGGTTCAGCGTATTCTTTGGGAGTCTTTGTAGAATTGAGTTAGCGTAGTCGAAGTGGGGAGTTACAAGTGCTTGATAAATTGTCTGAAAGTCATCTGGTTCCAGCAGGGGTCGTAGATGTCGGATTGTCCGTATCTTGTGATAGACTGCCTTGACAGTGGTGTTTATATGGGCTTTCATGTCTAGCTGTTGGTGTATTGTGACCCCTAGATAGCTAGGAAGCTTGGCGTCTCTTACTTTTAATTGGCCCTTTCAATGTTGAATATTGGTATTTGTTCTAATTGTGCAAAAGGCATTGAGCTAGGGTTGTGTTAGGTTCTTTCAGGGCTTTGAAACTCAAGCAATTGGTGAAAGGCATAGCTGGCTAAACAAGAATCTGAGCTGGTAAGCAAGTTTTTCCTTCACATCCTACTAGACCTGTGTTTCTCACGTTGGTCCCAGTGTATCCCTTTCAAAATTAAAAAAAAAAAAAAAAAAAAGTGTAGACAGCCGAGTGGCCCTTCCCAGGTTTCTCTGGCTGGTCTATCAGGTGAGAGGATTCCATTGCTGATTGGGAAGGGAGAGGTGTTCCTATTTA
Source organism: Ichthyophis bannanicus (assembly GCA_033557465.1). NCBI lineage: Eukaryota > Metazoa > Chordata > Amphibia > Gymnophiona > Ichthyophiidae > Ichthyophis > Ichthyophis bannanicus. The sequence goes on from CM066037.1 coordinate 452,544,396, forward strand.
TTGACTTGGCTTTTTTATACACCTTTTTTTTTTTCCTTTTAATTGCATTTGAGCTCTGCAGCCATGCCTGGTGCACAAAGTTTATTTATTTATTTATTTATTTACATTTCTTATATACCGCACTATTTGACATCAGCGCGGTTTACATCAAACAAAACATTTCAGTACACAAAAATGTCTGAGTTACATTAAACAGGGTTAACAACTTGGACAACAGGGTAATTTTACAACTCAGGTAAATAAACTTTGATTGTAGTTGTGCTGTTTGCAGTTCCCATCAAGTAAGCTCTGCATCTGGCTCCTTTAGCCTTGAATGTGATGGAGAAGCCTTGGAACATGTTTCTTTTGGCAGTGTTGGGACCCATAAGCTCTCCAACTTACCACCCACTCCAAGGGACCCAGGATCAAATGCTGATTTTGCTTTTCTGCTGCATCTCCCATATTTCTTCTGCTGGCAGGAACCAGCATCCTCCTTAGTTGCCTGCATATTCTCAGCTAAAGGAGTGTGGTTGAGGCAGTTGCATCCTCAAGCCCAGGAGGTCCTGGGGGGGGGGGGGGGGTGTCCTGTTTTTGGCCAACTTTAAGCAGTAACAGCACATGGGCTGTTTTTTCAGTCTTTGGTAGCTGCCTGGTAGCCCCACTTGTTAGGGGTCTGAGGTCCTGACCTCCCCTATTTATTTATTTGCTTTTATATACCCCTCTCTTTAAAATCAGTGAGGTTTACATATAACGTGAAACAGTAAAACAGTTTACATAGACCTGAGAACCATGGAACAGGTAATATACAGGTATAAAGAACAGGCGGCTAAAACATATGTTAAACAAGGAAATGAACTTGGAATGTGCAAGAGGGAGAACTAATAGCAAGCTGGACAGAGTGATAGCACCAGACCTTGTTTAGGGTGGATGATTGTAAGCTAGTTGAAACAAGTATATCTTTAAGGCCTTCCTAAAGGATGACCGGTCTGAGATGGCTCAGATTGCTGGAGGTAGGGCGTTCCATAGGGTTGGTGCATATAAGGAAAAGGCACGATTCTTAGTAGACTGGGTACATGTCCTTATTGCTGAAGGGGTGACAAGTGAGTTCACCATTCATGACCTCCTAGTTCTGTTTTCATGGGTACGTTGTATGAGTGTGCTGCAAGGGAGGTCGCAGACATGCTGTGAAGAGACTTGAAAGTAAGTAAAAGGGCTTTGTATATCAGGCAGCTTGTTATAGGGAGCCAGTGTAGCTGAATCAAGAGGGATATGATGTGTTTGAATATGGATGCACCAAAGAGTGTTCCTGATCGTCCCTCCAGTTTAGTCCTCTACCTCTGGGTAGTGAACCACCTCCTGCAGCTTGGAGACTGGTCATGTCAAAACTTGTGACATCACTGGATGTAGCCTGCTGCCATCTCCCATCAACCCCAGTGTGTCCAGTCTCCATGCAGCAGGAGGACTTAGTGAACCTAGGTGCTGGGCTCACTCGAGAAACGGATTAGGAGCAGCATAGTGTAGTTTAGTTTCCCAAATTTCAAATTTTAAATTCCTTTGTTCCCCTGTATCTTATTTTATTTTGGTTTCCCTGAGGGTGCTGTGTCTTAAAAAATAAAATAAAATAAAATAAAGTGATGCTTGCTTTCTGTCTTTGCTTTACTTCTCTGCCTTGGCCGGATCAGCAGTGGACACAGATCTCTCCCCCTGGATGGTACGGGGGAGAGCTCTGCTGAGTTCAGCCTCACTTTTCGCTGGCTGGTGTTACCCGCGGCATGCCGTCTGTCAGTGCTCCACCCGGCAGGCTTGCTCTCGCTGCGAGCGTCACTCTCCGTACTGAGTGATGTCGCGGCTGGCAGGGCAGACATTTAAAGGTAGGTTCGGGGGGGGGGGGGGCCACGCCGCCGCCGCCGCCGCCGCCGACCAGGACCAGACCAGACCGGGACACAGCGACGTCCGGCAGGCCAAAAGTGGGTCCCTGGAGCCGGGTGCAAGTACCACGGCGGTTTTGGCACCAAACCGCTTTTACACCGGCGGCCATTTTGTGAAAGCTCGTGCAGCCGCATGGCGTGCTCTGCACTGCGGCCTGATCGGGATTGCAGGCCGGATAGTCCGGGGCTCAGTTGGAGGGGTTTCGGGGGGGGGGGGGGTGCCGGGTCCCCTTTTTCTTTTCTTTTCTTTCTTTATTTTTCGCATTTTTGGTGCTAGGCCCTGTGACTGGAGGTCCTCTTTGTTATAGCTTTTATAGAGGAGATAAATAATAAGTAAATATGTCAGATGGGGGGGGGGGAAAAAAGAGGGGGTCTGTGTTGTCACTTTGTTCTGCTCATGCCAGCTCGCCTTCAGTGCGTTGTTTGCGGATCATGCAGAGGCACAGTCGCAGACACCGGCATCTGCCGGGGCTGCGCTACGGTTTCCACCATTGTGGAAAAGCAAATGGAGGACAACGCAGCCCAGGATATCCTCGCGGTAGCAGGTGAAGGTGAGCGCCTGCTGAGTACGCCGTCCGGCACAGGGTTGGAAATTCCTATGGTGGCGGCAGGCGTTTCCCCAGCGGTACCTGCTGGGGCAGTCCTTGGGGATTTTTGCCCGGATTTTGTGCTGCTTATGCATCAGGCTTTCTGTATGCGACGGCAAGGCAAGATGCTGGAAGCTTTGCCGCTGATTCCGGTTCAGCAGCAGGCTCAGGTGGGCGAGGGTCGGCCTTCTGCCCCAGTGTTGTCAGATCTGGAAGGGCAAGAAGCAGATGACACAGAGTTTGAGCTCGAGTCCAACAGGCGAAAATTATACGGGTGTTTTGTAAGGAGTTGGTGGCCCTTATTACCGGAATCTCGTCAGACACTCAATCTCGCTACGGCCCAGCCGGCTGAGGAGGAGGTCGAAGATCCGATCATTCAGGCGGTGGGACAGTCTCAGGTAGTCTTTCCGGTGCATTGTGTGGTGGACTGCATGATTCAGGACGAATGGGATCAACCCAGAATGGGCCTGTGGGGAGTCGGGACCATGAGAAGGCTATATCCCTTGGCGGACAAGGATAAAGAGGTTCTGTTCTCCACAGGTCGACACGGCAGTGTCCGCGGTTACAAAGAAGATGACAATTCCAGTGGAAGGTAGTGCGGCCTTGAAGGATGCGCAAGACCAGAAAGTGGATGGTTTCTTGAAGCAAGCTTTTGAGACTAATGCATTAGCCTTGCAAGCGGCCATATGTGGGGCCTGGGTGGCCAGAGCTTGTCTCCGGTGGTCTCAGCATTTAAGGCAGGCTAGCCAAATGGAACAAGAGAGTCTGATGGAAGTCACACGACTCAAGTCGGGGTCGGTGTACCTGACAGATGTGCATTATGACCTTATCAGGGCATTGACAAATGGTATGGCTTCATTGGTGGCCGCCTGGCGGTCTTTGTGGCTACGGAATTGGGTAGCCGACGGTTCCTCTAAGGCCCGTCTCTCAGTAAACTGCCTTTTTAAAAGCCAGCTGTTCTTTGGGGAAGATCTGGACAAACTGGTTAAGGGCTTGGGAGAGTCCAGAGGGGGTAGGCTTCCTGAGGACAAGCCTAAAACCAGGGAAGTCTGGTCCGACTTCGAGAGGGCAGTTTAGAGATTTCAGGATATTTCGTGCTTCTCGGTTAGGAGGTTTTCAGAGAGGAAGATTCGCTAAGAGCCCAGGGGTTTCGCGGGTTTCAAGGAGCAGGTCGAGGTTTAGCAGCCGCCTCAGCGGGGGTAGCTCGGAAGCCACAATGAAGTGAGGCAGGTCCAAGTGGGAACTACTCCGATAGGGAGGCTTCGGGAGTTCGTTCAGGCCTGGACCCAAATAACGTCCGTCCAATGGGTGTTGGAAATTATTCAAGACAGCTATGCCCTGGAGTTGGCTTAGCCGGTACTAGATTTGTTTGTTCTCTCGCCCTGCAAGGGCTACCACAAAACTCTAGTAGACCTGAATGCACTAACCTTGCTGGACCTTCTCAAAGCTTGTGTCCATATTCTGATCTGGGAGTAACATTGGTACCTCCATTTCTGCATCCTGGGCCGCCATTTTCAGTTTCATGCCCTACCTTAAGGCCTGGTCACAGCATCTCACACTTTTGAAGGTCATGCTGGTGATGTTGGCCTTCATGAGTAAGCAAGGAATCTACATTCACCCATACCTGCACAACTGGCTGATTTAGTCTAATTCCATGGAGGCGTTATCGGCATTGGTGACTGGAGAAGCTGGAATGGGTGATCAGTTACCCTAAGAGCAGTCTAGTTCCTTCCCAGGATGTGGAGTATCTGGGTGCTTGCTTTAGTGCTCACTTGGACAGGGTGTTTCTCAACCCAGAAAGCAGCTTGGTGGCAGCTCTCAGGGCCTGGGACTACCTGAAGCAGGTGTCAATGATATCAATCCTGTAACTGATACCTTGGGCCAGGGCAAACATACATCCCCCTGCAGGGACGACACCTGACTCACTGGTTTCCCTGTTCCCAGTTTGAATAGTGCTTACCTCTTTCCTGAAAGATCAAAGGGGAATTGACCTGGTAGCTACAAACTCACCCTCTGGAGGGGGGGGGGGGATGCTTCTGGAGGTGCTGGATTGGGTGATTAGTCACCACGGATGCCAGCATTGTGTGTGTACATTGTCGGGGTCAGTTTGCTCAGGGGCACTGGTTTCCTCAGAAATGCTCCTGGTCAATCAACAGATTAGAGGCAAGGGTGATTGGCCAGGCTCTGGAGAGTTTTCTGTCCCTCCTGGAGGGCAAAGTGGTCAGTATGTCAGACAATGCCATGGCAGTGGCATACATCATTAAGCAAGGTGGCATTCACAGTGCCATGGTGGCCACAGAGCTCTGTCAGGTGGAAGCTCAACAGGTTGCTCTTAGTGGCCCACATAGCAGGTGCTGACATGCAGGTAGATTTCTTGAGTGGGAGCTAAGCCCTTGTGCATTTGATCTCATTATACAGAGGTGGAGCTCACCAGTGTTTGATCTGGTGGCCACCAAGGGGAATGCCTGTGGGTGACATGTTTCTTCAGCAGCAGGAAGGACCTGTGGACAGTGGGCTTAAGATATCCTCCTTCGGAGAGGCCCCAGAAGGGGCTCCTATGTCTTCTCTCCTATGGCCCTTGGTGAACTTATTTCTGTGCAAAGTTTAGTCTCACCTGGGCTTGGTCATTCTGGTTCTGCCAGACTGGCTGTGCAGGCCACGGTATGTGAATTTCTTGAGCCTGTTGGCAGGGTTCCCTCTGTTACTAGCTCAGGAGAAGGGGATGTCTGCGGTGGAGTCTCTTGTCATGGAGAATCCCATTCCCTTCTTGTTTATGCTCTGGCCCTTAGAGGCATAAGCTGTGTACGAGAGAATACGCTGGAGTAGTAGTTGACATTTCTTTCTTAAGGCCTGGAGGGCTTTTATGTCCTTGGCCTATGTAAGGATCTGCAGGGTCTTTGAGAGGTGGTGTCCCTCTTAGGACGTAGTTGCCAGGAAGACAGACATAGCTCTGCCCCTTTGGTTGTCCTTAGTGTGGCTTTGACCAGGGTTTTGCTCTGAACTCTGAAGGTTGGGGTGCTTGGCCCTTTCAGGCTACTGGGATTGTGCTTAGCAGTGCACCCCGATGTGTCCTACTTGCCTCCTAAGAGGTGAAGCAGATCTGTCCACCTGTGCATCAGTTTGTACTGCAGTGGAGTCTCTGGTGTTGAGAGCACTGAAGTGTTCTCCTGTTGGAGCTCCTTCGTAATGGCTGTCGTCAAGGATTTGACCATAAAGGTGGTATTCTTGGTGGCTGTTTAAAGTTACAGGCAGATTTTGGAGCTACAGGCCTTGTCCTGTTGAGATGAACAGAAAATGTTCCCTACAGCATCTTTCATGCCCTTGCTCTTGGCTCACTCTCTCTCTTTGAGGACAGCACCTTCCTTTCTTCCGAAGATACTGTCTTCCTTTCATCTTCATTAGTCTGTGATACTGCCCTTCTCCTTAGAGGACCATCTTTGGACAGACCCTTCACTGCATCTCTTGGGCATAAGGAGGGCATTAATGAAGTATCTGGAACTTATTAATTCCTTTCAACGGTCTGAGGAAAGGACAAGTATTGGCCAAGGAGACTATGTATTAATTCAACCTACCCGTTTGTGTGGGGAAACATGTGCCTGAGGGAGTCAGAGCTCACTCCACTAGGGCACAAGTTGTCTCCTGGGTAGTGTCTGCCTTGATGTCTCAGGAGAACACTTACAAGGTGGGTTACCTTGCCATCTGAAAACATGTGTGAAACACTGCGTGTTGCATGTGGACGTTGGTGCAGATGGCACCTTTGGCAGAGCAGTTCTTTCTGGAGTGTCGTCTTCCTCCCACTATGGTTCTGACTGCTTGGGTACATCTTACTCATCTAGCAGGATGATAAGGAAGAAGAAATTTGTCCAGACCTGCTGATTTACTTTTCTTGAGTCCTGATAGACCAGTCCAGGATCTGCTCTGGAAGACTATTACAGATTTGGGAGCCCTGCTGCCTTTTAACTTCATTTTCAGTATCTCTGCCGAATACAGTCAAATTTGGTAAGAGCCAAAAGTTTGTACAAATTATTGCTGTTTAATACTTTTGAGTTTTTCAGCATTGTTTTCTACTTGGAAAGTGTCATAGGGGCTTTTCCCAGTGTTGCACCAGTGTATATACAAGTGATGAGAACAAAGTTGCTACTTTCTGCCTCCACCTGCATAACCCACTCTTCTGGACTGGACTAACAGGATTCAAGGAAAGCAGATCAGGAGGTATGGAAAATGCCGCCTTTAATGCTCCAAGTCAAAATGCCTTTCCTTTTAGGCATATAAACATGTCTGTTAAGCAACCAAAACATTTAATTTGACCCTAAAGTAGAGCTAGTAAAGAAAAACTATTCTCCAGGAACAAACAGGAAGTCAGGCCCTCATATATGGGTGATGTCTGTACTGACGGAGCCCGCGCGGAGCATTTCCCCAGCTTTCAAAGAAAGCCTTTGGGAATGCCACAATGCATGCCTGGTCCCCTTCCCGCCCAAGGGTGCCATCCTGATCAATCTCCTTTTTTCAGCGGAGCCCTTCGGACGCATGTCCCTGTACCTCGGGAAAACGTTTTCATATTGTCCTCTTCACACCGTCCCCAGTGCCCCAGCTTCAGCAGCAGACCCTGGAACTTTCTTCCCCCCCCCCCTTTTCTTCGTGAGTTCGTCTCCAGCGGGTTTCGTGCCCTTTTTAACCTCTGTGCCGAACTGAAGGTTGTCAAACTTGCGGGGATTCTTTTTGTCCCCATGGCCTCTGGTTTCAAAAAGTGACAGATGCTCCAAAACATGTCCCTCATGGACACCCATGTCTGTCTCAGGTGTCTGGAAGCGGACCATAAACCGGAGCTCTGCTCCCTTTGTAAAAAGATGTCCTCCAAGGCTACACAGAGCCGTAAGCAGAAACAGGATTTTTTTTTCCTCAAGAAGGCCCCGGTGTCCCTGGTAGCTTCCCGCTCCACTGACCTTCTGCCTCTGGGTTCTCCCATGGCCGCTCTGCAGCCTTGGCGCCACTCTGAGCAAGGGTCCCCCAAAAGGGAACAGAAGAAGACCTCAAGGACCCTGTCCGGGGCTCTAGACGAGCATGAGCGTTCTCACGCTCAGTCCCTTAGCCCTCCTTGGCAGTCCCTGGAGTCCGAGAAGGAGTGGCCTCGAAAGGTACCTCGTACAGATAAATACGGAGGCTTCCAGCGATGGCGCCCAGTCTCCTGAGGGTCATCCCAGTGAGGACCCCCTCTCCTCTTTGATGCCTGACCCGGTTACCCTGGTGTCGGCATCGCAGTGCCCCACTCCTGAGTGGGAAGCCCAAATGCTGGCACTGGAGCGCAGCATCTCTGCCTTCCTTGCTGCCCAGTAGGTGCTGGTGCCAGGCTCTGCTGGCACTCGCCCTGAGACCTAGAGAGGTAACGCCTGTTTTGGCTCCCCAGACTGCCATGACAACCCCTGAGAGCCAGGGGCCTCGTGAGAGATCCCGGCAGAGGTCTCGATCTCCATCCCGGTCCTCGGGTGCGAGATCTTCCCGAGCCAGCGCCTCCAGCTCCAGAGGGGCTTCGGTCTCGAGAGCCCAGCGCGCTTCGCGTGAGCAGCCTAGCTCAGAGTCCTTCTTAGAGATTTTGGGCTGGGAGTCCGACAGGGATACTTCCCCTGAATCCCAGGCTCATCGGGACCTCCCCTCAGATCCTTCCCCGCCCGCTCAGAAGTGGCGGTCACCTCCTGAGGATACCTCCTTTCTGGAGTTTGTATGGGACATGGTTCAAGCCCTGGTGCTCTCTACACAATCAGAGGAGGAGCCCCATGCAGAGGAACTCAATATTTTACAATACGAGGCCCTGCCGAGGGAATCCCTCCCAGTTCCGGTCCCACCCATTCTGATCCGCCTGCTCCCTCCACGTGTGGGAGACACCTGCATCTATCCCCATTGTCAGCAAGCACCTGGACACCATGTACAGGTAACAGCGGGGGTCCAGCTTCCCCATAACTCAGTGGTAGTGGAATCTGCCATGTGGAAGCAGAAGTGTCCAAAAACTCACTCTTTGGTTCTGCCAGATAGGGAGTCTTGCGCCCTTGACGCCCTCAGACATAAGGCTTACCAAGGCTCCATGCTGGCTTTCCGCATCCAGGCTTACCAGCTATATATATAGGCATGTTCCTTCGTGACCTCACAAAGGAACTCTGAGGCTTCCAGGCAGGCCTCAACAGCGATTACCTCTGCCATTATCAGTCCCTCCTGAAATCAAGGGGGGACTGTTCGAAGTACCTTTCTCGTGCTGCATACGACGGCTTAGTGTCCTCTGCTTGGGTAGCAGCTGTGTGGGTATTGGGGCCAGGGGGCAGGCCTGGCTCCAGTCCTCGGACCTCAAACAGTGGGTCCAGGAAAAGTTGCTTGATGTACCATGCCTGGGCGAACAATTGCTCGGCAAACCTATGGAGGACAAAACAGCAGAGATAGAGATGGAGTATGTCACTCGCACCTCTGTCTCCCGGAAGAAACAGCAGGGCAAGAAGCCTTTCTTCCAGAGGAAGGGTCTCCCTTACCAAGGCTTACCCACCTTACCCTCCAGTGCCAGCCCCATCCCAGGGCAGGCAAGGCAAGAATGGTCCCCAGGGCCAGCATAAGCCTGAGGGACCCAAGAGTCAGACCCTGGCTCTGGCCCAGTTGGCCCCAGGGTTTTGATGCCAGTTGCATAGCTGTCTGCCCTTTGCCAACCCGGCTACTGGTGGGGAGGAGGGGGGCTCCTGGTCCACTTTGCTCCCTGTTGTGAGTCCGTAACTTCGGACGCCTGGGTACTCCAGGTCGTCCGGGAGGGTTACCTCCATCTGAGCTGGCTTCCTTCACCCTTTTGCCCCACAGAGCCCCCTTGACTCCTTGCGCAACAGACCACCTTGGCACAGGAGCTCGCCACCCTCCTTGAAGAACAAGCAGTGGAAGTGGTTCCACCGCACCTCAGAGGTGTTGGTTTCTACTCCCACTACTTCTTTGTGCCTACATCGTCCATCTCCTCGAGCACCTCGGCTTCGTGGTGAATTACCCAAAGCCCCACCTCACTCTGGTTCAATCCCTGGAGTTCATCGGCATGCGCCTCGACTCCACCTCGACTCAGCGGGTGACAGCCTTTCTTCCCCAGGACAGGACAGATCGCCTCATCGCTCTGGCCTCCTACGGTTCAGCGCTGCAATGCAGTTTCGGCTTGAGTGATGCTCAGTCTTCTCGGCCATATGGCCTCGACGGTTCACGTTGTCCCCGACTCTCATCTGCACATGCAAGCGGCGCAGTGGTGCCTTCGCACTCAGTGGGTTCAGGCAATGGGCCATCTTAGAGACGCTGTCTCGGTCACTCCCCAGCTGTCTGAGTCCTTCGACTGGTGGTGGAACACCCGGAATCTGCTTCGAGGCATGCAGTTTCAGGCTCCACAGCACGATATGGTTTTGATCACGGACACCTCTCTAACAGACTGGGAGCACACTGCGGAGAGCTCCACATGCACAGGGGTCATGGTCTCTCAGACTCCCGACTGCCGATCATCTTCCTCGAGCTCCGGGCAGTCCTTGCCCTTCGGGCGCTCAGGCACCGCGTTCGCCATCGGATGGTGCTTATCCAGATGGACAACCGGGTGGCAATGTTCTGTATGAACAAACAGGGGGCACCGGTTCTTACAACCTTTGCCTGGAAGCGATAGCCCTATAGTCCTTTGCAATTTGCCAAGGCATAGTCCTACAGGCCACCTATCTGCCAGGTCAGGACAACGTTCTCGCAGACAGACTAAGCCGGATCCTCCAGCCACACGAGTGGTGCCTCTGTCTTCAGATGACGCAGTGGCTGTTCCGGCGCTGGGGGATGCCGGTTCTGGACCTTTTTGCCAGCCCTACGAATTCGCAGCTTTCACGGTTCTGCGGCCTAGGTCCCCACCTGAGCAGGGAGGCCTCCAATGCCTTCCTGCTGTCGTGGACGTATGGTATGTGTTTCCTCCCACCCCGCTCATAGTGCAAGCTCTCTTCAAGATACAGCGGGACAGGGGCCTCTGTGATTTTCATGGCCCTGCGGTGGCCTCGGCAGCCCTGGTTCTCGCTGCTGCTTTGCCTCTCATCGGAGCTTTTGGTTCTTCTTGGCAGCGTGCTGGGCTTGTTGACACAGGAGGGTCACCTGCTTCACCCGAACCTGAGATCCCTATCCTTCAAGGCTTTGCGGCTGAGCAGATCGCGCTAGTCCCTCTTAATCTCCTGATGAATATCGAGGACATATTGCTGGCCTTGCGCAAGCAGTCGACTAGGAGGGCTTATGCCTTTAAGTGGTGTCGGTTCTCGGTGTGGTGCTCGGGGGTACAGGCTGACCTGTACTCTTGCCCCTTCCGCTTGGTCCTGCAGTACCTACTCTATCTCTTGCAGGCAGGCCTGAAGTCCAACTTGGTCAGGGTCCACATGAGCACAATCTCGGCCAACCACCACCCAGTCGAGGGCCAGACCCCTTTTGGGCCAGTCGCTGGTCTCCCGCTTTATGCAAGGCTGTGTCTTTCCAGGCCCCCCCATCCGACCGCCCCCGGCAGAGTGGGATCTCAATGTTGTCCTCACATGGCTAACCCAGCCGCCCTTTGAGCCAATGCATCCTGCTTGCTTCGGCACTTTTTTCTTGGAAGGTGGTTTTTCTGGTAGCCCTCACCTCGGCCCGGAGGGTCATTGAGCTTCAGGCCCTGATGGTTGACGCTTCCTACATGAGATTCTACGGGAACTAGGTGGTTCTCCGAATGCAACCTAAGTTTCTCCCTAAGGTTGTCTCTTATTTCCACTTCAATCAGGAGATAGTGCTGCCGACTCTTTTTTCTGAAGCCCCATGTCGACCGGGCGTCAGCAATCCTCCACACCCTTGACTGTAGGAGGGGGCTGTCATTCTACCTGCAGCGCACGCAGGCCCACCACAGGTTTGAGCGGCTCTTTGTCTCCTATGACCCTGCCCATTTGGGGCTCGCGGTCACCAAGCGGACCCTCTCCCTCTGGGTGGCGGATTGCATCGCCTTCGCCCAGGCTCAGGCTGGGCTACCGCTGGACCGCTGAGTCATGGCGCACAGTCTCTGTGCGAGGGCAACTTCGGTGGCACATTTGTGCTTTGTGTCCCTGGTGGACATCTACTGAGCCGCAACCTGTCCCTGGAGAACACTTTTTACAGGTGAATAACTACGCTATTTCATAAAACCTCCTAAAAATCGGATCCAAAATGGCGTCTGAGTAGGACATGCTGGTTCCTGCTCTTTCCTTGGTGTTTCTTACCTGCTTGTTTGTAAAGATGCTGACGTACAAAGCCAAGGATAAGGGAGGTCTTCCCTCAAAACACAAGGCTGTTGCAGCAGGACAGCGAATGATGGACATCTTCACGTCATTGAAGCCCTTGATGGGTCCACCGTATACCAGGGCTGGAGAAAGCCCTGATCTGGGGAGCAATGTCTCGCTGAGCCCTGCGGGCCCTTCCACTGCTTACTAGGCTTTCAGGGTTAGCCTGTCCAATGTCAGTGCAAGTGTGGGGAGTCAGGTGATTCCAGCAGTGGCGTCGACTACTGTGACTGCTTTGACACTGCAGGAGTTGGTGTTTCTCCAGGACCAAGCAGGAAGTCAGTCCTCACTTATGGGTGACGGCGCCGACGGAGCCCACGCGGAGCAATTTCCCCAGCTTTCGAAGAAAGCCTTTGGGATTGCAGCGCGCATGCGCGGTCCTCTTCCCGCCCAAGGATGCCATCTTGCTCAGTCTTCTTTTTTCCGCGGAGCCCTACAGACGTAGTTTGTTACCACCGCTGAAAAAGTTGATTAATTCTTTGTTGTTTTCTCGGTTCGCGTGTCCTTTTCCTGCCCGGCCTCGATTTTCCCATATCGAGTCCGTTCACATTCTTTTTTTTGTTTTCGATTCTTCTAACTGGTGTTCCCGCCACTTAATTTTCCACCCCTGGCGGCACAGTCTTTCGACCTCGCGGGGGGCCCTTTTTCCCCCGATGGCTGCCAGCGGGTTTAAAAAATGTGATCATTGTTCTAAATTAATGTCTCTTACAGACACGCATAACTTCTGCCTCCGTTGCCTCGGACCCAACCATGACTCCGTGAGTTGTGGTCCGTGCGGCAAGATGTCCTCCAAGTCGCTGAGGAGTCGGCAATCGCAAAGGGACCGAATCTTCTCTGACCCCGAGTCCGGTCCGGCCTGGACCTCGTCTGAGGCGTCGACGTCTCGTGACTCCGGCCACGAGCACCGTCGGAGTTCCTCTGAACGGGGGTCCCCTGGCCGGGAGCGTCGTCGGCAGAGGAAACTCTCGCGGGCGTCGTCGGAGGACGCACCTGGTCCCTCGAGGGCCGGGTCACATAGCCCCGCCAGCCGCCCCGAGTCCTCGGAGGCGGAGAGACCTTCTAAGCTTCCCCGACTCGAGGTGGAGCCGCCTGGACACGTGAGTACTATTGTCCTCCTGGACTCCACTACGGAACCGACGTCGGGCCCGACGCCGTCGGGGCCCGAGTCGGTGGCTGCCGGGTCTTCTGGGTTTGACCTCAGATTGACGACCTTGGAGCGCAGTATATCTGCCTTCTTGGACCAGCAGCGGGCTTGGATGACCGGCATCGCCAGTGCATCTGCCCAGACCACCGGGACGTCGACGCCCATGTCGACCCCGGCGGCCGAGTCGATCCTTGAGTCGATGCAGGCTCGAGTCGATCCTCGGTCGAGGTCTCCCTCGGCCTCCCGTTCGGGACCGAGGTCGTCGACGTCGGCGTTGGGACGAACCCTCGCCTGCACGGAGCCCTTTGATTCCTCCACGGAGGTGTCGGGCTGGGACACGGAAGGGGACGAGTCGCCTGGCTCTTTTCAGACCCGGTGCGTCCCCTCTGACTCACCTGAGTCGGAGCCTTGAAGGCGATCCCCCTCCGGAGGATACGCGCTTCTCTGATTTTGTGCGGGATATGGCCAAGGCTTTGGCTTTCCCTGCGGATCCCGAGGAGGAGCCTCACGCGGAAGAGCTCGAGGCACTCCAGTACGACTCTCCCCCGAAGGAGGCCTTTACTGTGCCGGTCCCTCCGATGCTGGAGCGGCTGCTCTTCCGCATGTGGGAAAATCCAGCCTCGACGCCGGTGTTGAGCAGACGGATCGATTCGATGTATCGAGTCCGCAAGAGCCCCGGGTTCCAGAAGGCGCAATTGCTGCACCACTCCATGGTTGTGGAATCGGCAATGCATTGGCTTAAGAGTCAAAAGATGCACTCCTCGGTGCCCCTGGGTAAGGAGGCCCGAAACCTGGATGCCCTCGGGAGGAAGTGCTTCCAGGGTTCCATGCTGGCCTGCAGAGTACAGACATACCAGCTGTATATGGGCATGTTCCTCCGAGACCTGGCGAAAGAGCTCGCCGGGTTCTCGGCTGGTCTCTCCGACGAACCTTTGCAGAGGTTCCAGGCCTTGTCCGATAGCATTCGTGAGTGTTAGAAGTTCATTTGTCGGGCGGCCTACGATGGCTTTGAGGCATCGGCCCGAGTGGCCGGAGCCGGCATCGGTGCCCGCCGGCTGGCCTGGCTTCAGTCATCCGACCTCAAGCCATGGGTACAGGACAAGCTAGTCGATGTCCCCTGCAGAGGTGAAAACCTCTTTGGTAAGCCCATGTCTGACAAGGCGGCAGAACTCGAGTCCGAGACTCTCAGTCGGACTCGCCTGTCCCGAAAGACCTCCGCTCCTCCGCAGAAGCGGAAGGGGCCGGGGAAGAAGCCTTTTTACCCGAGGAAGGTGCTTGCCTATAAGCAACCCCACCTTCAATACCAAACATCGGCGGCTCCCACTCAGGGCCCGCAGGCTAAGGGTCAGGGAAATGGCCCCCGTAGGCTGAGGGCCCCCAAGCCCGCTACACAGCCCCCTGCCCAGCAGGGTGGGGGCTTTTGACTATGCCAGCATAGCCTCTCCCCCCCGTGTCCTTCGCTCAGCATGGGGGGCAGGCTGATCCACTTTGCCCACAGGTGGTCGGCCATAACATCCGATTCCTGGGTGCTGCAGGTGGTTCAGAGGGGCTACCTCTTGCATTTTCACCAGGTGCCTCCCCCCTACTTCCCAGGGGAGCCTCCAAGGCCCCCTCTGCACAGAGACTTGCTCCTTCAGGAGCTGCAGGGTCTGCTGGGGGAGCAGGCTGTGGAGCCAGTGCCCCAACATCTGTGGGGTCAAGGGTTCTACTCGAGGTACTTCCTGGTCCGAAAGAGAACAGGAGGCCTCAGACCCATTCTGGACTTACGCAACCTCAACAAGTTCCTGCAGCGGGAAAAGTTCAAGATGCTTACCCTTGGAATCCTGCTGCCATACCTCCAGCAGGGAGATTGGCTATGCTCCTTGGATCTAAAGGATGCCTATACTCACATCCTTATTCATCCGGACCACCGACAATATCTCAGATTTGTGGTGGCAGGGAAACATTATCAGTACCGCGCGTGCTGCCCTTCGGCTTGTGCTCCGCCCCCAGGGTGTTCACAAAATGCCTGGCAGTGGTGGCGGCCTTCCTGAGACTTCAAGGCCTGTTCGTTTTTCCATACCTGGACGACTGGCTCATCCGGGCGCAGTCGGCCATAGAGGTCGCTTAGGCCACGCAGCGCACGGTGGCTCTGCTTCAGCACTTGGGCTTCGTCATAAACTTCGGGAAGTCCACGTTGCGTCCCTCTCAGGATCTCGAGTTCATAGGGGCACGGCTAGACACTCTGCGAGCTTGTGCCTTCTTGCCTCGGGAGCGAGCCGACAGGCTCATGGCTCTGGCCGGCAGGTTCCACAGTGCGTCCCGGGTCCCGGCCAGACGGTTCCTGCAGCTGCTCGGTCATATGGCCTCCACGGTCCATGTCACACCGAACGCCCGGCTGCATATGAGGCCTGTCCAGTGGTGTCTTCGCACTCAATGACATCAGGCCACAGGGAGTCTGGCGGACCTTCTACAGATCTCCGACCGCCTGGTCTCCTCTCTGCAATGGTGGCTTCACCTGCCCAACCTGGTACTGGGCATGCCCTTTCAGTCTCCCGCACCTTCCCAGGTGCTGACGACAGATGCCTCTCTCCTGGGATGGGGAGCGCATTGCCAGGGAGCACGCACTCAGGGCCTTTGGACTCCTTGGGAGGCGGCTCAGCAGATCAACTTCCTGGAGCTGCGGGCGATCCGCCTAACTCTGCGGACCTTCTCTCACCTCACCTCGCGTTAGTCTGTATTGGTGCAGACGGACAATCAGGTGGCCATGTTCTACGTTGACAAACAGGGGGGCACGGGCTCCCTCCTGCTCTGTCAGGAGGCCCGGAGACTGCTCCTGGGCAGTCGACCACAACATCCTCCTCAAGGCTGTTTACCTGCCCGGGCAGGAAAACTGCCTGGCCGACAGGCTGAGCCGGGTCTTGCAGCCCCACGAGTGGAGGTTGAACCCCGGCGTTGCCCAGCAAATCTTCCGCCGGTGGGGCTCCCTCACTGTGGACCTCTTTGCCAGTCCCCTGAACCGGCAACTCCCCCGGTTCTGCTCTCGGCATCCGCATCCCCTCAGAGTAGCTCCGGATGCTTTCCTCATTTCGTGGTCCACAGGCCTACTGTATGCCTTTCCTCCCACACCGCTGGTATCCCGGATGCTTTTCAAGGTTGTCCGGGACGGGGCCTACGTGATCCTGATAGCGCCCCGATGGCCGAGGCAACCCTGGTTTCCTCTGCTCCTGCAGTTAGCGGTGGACACCCCTCTTTCTCTGGGGTTTCAGCCCGATCTTCTGACCCAAGATCAGGGTACTCTCCTGCGCCCCAACCTCCGGGCCCTTCACCTGATGGCTTGGCTGCTGAGAGGGTAGTCCTAGCTCTGCTCTCGCTCCCTCCGGAGGTGGAAGCTGTCGTCCTGGTGTCTCGGCGACCTTCTACCCGGAAATCTTACGCCCTCAAATGGCGTCGCTTCTCGGTCTGGTGTTCTCAGCGTTCTGAGGACCCATTCGCCTGCCTAGTATCGGTGGTATTGCAATACTTGCTTTACCTCTCCGATCTCGGCCTCAAGTCCAACTCTGTCAGAGTCCACCTCAGTGCTCTCTCGGCACACCATTCGCCGGTGGAGGGCCAGCCTCTTTCCTCGCACCCCTTGGTGGCGCGTTTCCTCAGGGGCCTGCTTCTGCTTAAGCCCCCGTCGCGCCCTCCGGCTCCTGACTGGGATCTCAATGTGGTTTTACAAAGGCTTACTTGCCCGCCTTTTGAACCCATGGCTACCTGCCCCCTCTGTTTCCTCTCCTGGAAAACTCTCTTCTTGGTAGCCCTTACCTCCGCTAGGCGTGTTAGTGAACTACAGGCCCTAGTGTCGGAGCCCCCTTACACCAGGTTCTACAAGAATAGGGTTGTCTTACAGACGCACCCTAAGTTTCTCCCGAAGGTGGTTTCCTCTTTCCACATCAATCAAGAGGTGGTTCTTCCGACCTTCTTTCCCAGGCCGCATACCAGCAGAGCTGAGACTGTTCTGCATACCCTGGACTGTCGAAGAGCCTTGTCCTTCTACCTTGACCGTACGCGTGAGCATAGGAAAGCTGTCCAGCTTTTCGTTTCCTTTGACCCCAATCGGTTGGGGGTCCCTGCCTCTAAGCGTACTCTGTCCATCTGGGTAGCTGACTGTATCGCCTGGGCATATGAGGCAGCCGGCCTCTCCTTGGAGAGTCGAGTCACGGCGCACCGTGTCAGGGCGAAGGCGGCGTCTGTAGCCCACCTCCGCTCTGTTCCGTTGGCAGACATCTGCCGGGCCGCTACTTGGTCTTCCAGCCAGACTTTTGCGGCTCATTACTGCCTGGAGAGGGAGTCCCGCAGGGATAGTGCTTTCGGACAGGCAGTCCTCCACAATCTCTTTGAGGTTTAGGCAACTCCTATCCTCCGGCCCCGGTGTTGGCTACCGGCCGGATTCATATTCAGAGAAGATTCCTTTCTTCTGTTGAGCTGGAGGGAGCTCATTTCCAGCTTGAGGTCTCCGGTAGCCTTAAGCTAGGGAGTCCCATAAGTGAGGACTGACTTCCTGCTTGGTCCTGGAGAAAGAGTAGTTACTCACCTGTAACAGGTGTTCTCCAGGAGCAGCAGGAATCAGTCCTCACTACCCTCCCTCCTCCCCTTGGAGTTGCAGTCATTCTTATGGTTGCTGTCTTCCGCTATGTCATTCGACTGAGCAAGATGGCATCCTTGGGCGGGAAGAGGACCGCGCATGCGCGCTGCAATCCCAAAGGCTTTCTTTGAAAGCTGGGGAAATTGCTCCGCGTGGGCTCTGTTGGCGCCGACGTCGCCCATAAGTGAGGACTGATTCCTGCTGCTCCTGGAGAACACCTGTTACAGGTGAGTAACTACTCTGTGTCTCCAAGAGCCCTGTGGAGTGTCAGATATGGATTTTAAGTCGTCTTTGCAGCTTCTTCCAGTTTTACCACTGCAGAATCGTCCCAAGGAGGTTACCCTGGACTCTATCTGGCTGACCTTGGAGACTCTCTACAAGGAATGTGTTGGTGTTTTCCATGCTTTGGCTCTTCTCCTTAATGGGAAAATGTGGAGAAAAATCTGTAAGCCCAATAGGGACAAGTATCTAGGTTCCAGTCTACTGTTAAGCAACTACAGGGGGTGCAGGGAAATTTGGTTCAGGATAGGATTACTGTTGAGTGGAAAATTGAGAACTTGGAAAACCAGCATAGGAACTTAAAACCTTTGTGTTCGGAATTTTCCACTAGTGGCTTTGGTTTCCCCTTGGGACCTATTTACTAGGTTCCTAAGACTTTCAGCTATCCTGAATTTGGTATACCCTCTTTTCCAGAAAATCTATCATCTTCCTCCTTTGGTAGCTAAGCACACTTTGCAGAAGGCGGAATCCTCTTTGGATGTTCCATCTGATTCTTTGGAGTTGGCTAATGACTGAAGTTCTGGAGCACTGTAGGGCCACTTTGTTGGTATCATTTGTTTTTCTTCAAGATAAAGAAGCATTTGTATTTTAAAAATATTTCCATTTTGGTTGGGAAGATACAGATTTTTTTCTGGATGTATCCAAGTGGACACAGGCCAGGAGGAAATTTCTGGAGCTCCGAGCTGAGGCCTTGGCCTTGGGGGTGAGTTTCCAGTTGAGATTTCCTTGTAAACATGTACTCTCCTTTCGGAATAAGAATTAGCATGTCTTTGAACCTTCACAGTTAAGTTTCTTTTTAGATGCTAAACAATTGCAAGGCTAACCAGTGAATTTGTAGGGACAAAATATGTTTTGGGCTTTGTAGCCTACTCTTTCTTGTTTATATCCTTAACCATCTTCCCATGATCTCCAGGAACAAGCAGGAATGTAGTCTTCACATATGGGTATCGTCGGTACCGACGGAGCCTGTGCGGGAACGCTCCCCAGCGTCCAATTAGAAAGCTTTTGGGAGCATCCCACAGCACCTGCGTGCTGCCTTCCTGCCTTTCCCAACTGCCTCTCTCCAGTTCTTCGTTTTCCGCGGAGCCAGCAGGTCGTCGTTCCTCTCACCGAAGAAAATTTTCCTTATTCTCCTCCTCTTTTGTGGTCGCGTCTGTCTTCCTCGATGCTATACCGGTACCGCCAGTTCTTCTTTTCTTTCTTAAAAAAAAGAATATGTATATGTGTATATGTATATATACACTATGTTTTCCGAACATTCTCTTCCAGGTGCCTGCGCCTTAGGCCCAAAATTTCCTCCATCATGGAAAAACCCACTTTGGGTTTCAAAAAGTGCACCAAGTGTGGCGGTACCATCTCCGTCACCAACACCCATGTGTGGTGTCTTAAATGTTTAGGTCCTGACCACTCCATCTCAGAGTGAATGGCTTGTGCCATGATGTCCAAAAGGGGTCGACAAAACCGAGCTGCTAAGCTGAGTGCCCTTTTTCCCTCCGATGCAGCTTCTGTGGCATCGACGTCTTCCTCCCATGGATCTCAGGTAACTAAACATAAGTCTGGCCAGTCCTCAAAGGGTAGATCTCCTTCCAAACATTGAGATGCCTCTGCCGTTGCCCTTGAGGGTTCTGTACCGGCAAAATTGCCCTGGCGGGAGGCTTCAGCTTCCAAAGCATTATCGGGGCTCCAGGATGTTCTTGAGGCCTCGACCTCGGCAGAACTACTGCTACCATGCTCTGGGGTACCGGCTGCTTTGTCCGCTACCGATACCCAGGCATCGGCAGCGTCGATAGACCAGAGGTTCCTGGCTATTAAATGCAGTCTGGCAGCTCTCCTTGCGGCATCGACACCCTCAGAACCGCGTCAGACAGTTCAACCGGTACTGACGCCAGTATCGGTACCGGTATCGACAGCATCGGCATCGACAGCATCGGCATCTGCTTTGCCGGCACCCAGTCATGCGATGCCTTCCGGTACCGATACACTGGTACCGATTCCCCCCCGGTACCGACTTCAGTCGATGCGGGTATCGGGCTCTTCAAGAGCATATGGACAGAAGGTACTTCGAATCCTCGGAGGAGTCCAAGGATTCTGACAGTTCTGTCGGTACCGGAATACTTCTCCCGGAGGAGCATTCCTCTCCTAAACGTAAGATGTCTCTTCCAGAAGATATCTCCTTTCAGGATTTTATCAGGGAGGTGGCTCGAGGTCTGTATTACTGTGGCTCCTGAAACAGAGCCCAGGGCTAAGGAGTTGGAGATTTTACAATATCCCAAAGCTCCTAAGGAGGCAGCTACCTTGCCTATCCATGAGATCTTACATGATCTCATGTTAAGAATGTGGGAGACAACTCTTACCACCTCTCCTCACTCTCGCAGACTGGATACCATGTATCGAGTCCCTCCTTGTCCCGGTTTCCAGAAAACTCAGCTTCTCCACCACTCTATTGTAGTGGAATCAGCTATGAGAAGGATCAGGCGTGCAAAGAGGAATGCCTCTAATCCTCCAGGACGTGAGTGTAGAACTTTGGATGCCTTTGGACGTCGTACTTTCCAGGCTTCCATGCTTTCTGCCAGGATCAGTTCCTATATTTTATATATGGGAATGCTCCTTAAGGAAGTCACAGGAGACATGGAGATTTTAAGCCCTCTCCTTCCTGAAGACAAGAGGCAGGATTTTCTCACACTGGTTAAACGTGCTCAGGATGTTTCTAAGTTTGTCAATCGTGCAGCTTTTGACTGTTTTGAGTGCATAAGCAGAACCTCTGCCATTGCCATAGGTGCACGTAGAATTGCCTGGCTCCAGGCATCTGATTTGGAGCTCTGGGTGCAGGACAAACTGGGCAATATCCCTTGTACAGGTGAGAATTTATTTGGCAAAAATTGGCAAGAGAAACCAATGAGTTGGATGCTGACAGCTCCACTTTGGATAGGTTATCCAAAGCCACAGCTGATCCTGCAAGAAAGAAATCTTTCAAGAAACCATTCTTCTCAAAAAGAGGTTTAATCCCTCTTATTCCCAACAGGGACGTTCTGCAGGTTATGGCATCAAGGATGCGTACACATGTTCTCATCCATCCAACTCATGGAAAGGTCCTTTGGTTCCTTTTTCAAGGAAAGCGCTACCAATACAGGGTGCTTCCTTTTGGCCTGGCCTCAGCACCAAGGGTGTTCACGAAATGCATGGCTGTGGTAGCAGCATTTCTACGCACTCTAGGAATATTCGTCTTCCCTTACTTAGACGACTGGTTCATTCGAGCCCCATCAGAGTCAGAGGCCAGGACTTCTCTATCTTGCACAATGCGTAAACATCCCAAAATCCAGTCTAACTCCCACTCAATCTCTAGAGTTCATAGGAACTTTGCTGGATACCAGAAAAGCAAGGGCCTATCTCCCCCAGGCCCGTTGCCTTCGCATGGTGCAGTTAGCTTCTCAAGCAGTGCTAAAGCCTCATCTCACTGCTCGAGAAATGTTGCAACTGCTAGGCCACATGGCATCTACCGTGCATGTGGTTCCTTATGCTCGCCTCCACATGAGAGCAGCCCAGTGGACTTTATCCACTCAATGGACCCAGGCATCAGGGTGCCTGTCAGACAAAATAGCAAACACAAGTCGCCTTATTTTGTCCCTCTAATGGTGGCAGTCCACTCAAAACCTCTTGCTGGGGTCCCCATTTCAATAGCCCTTACCCCAGGCAACTCTCACAACAGATGCTTCTCCAGTGGGTTGGTGAGCTCATCTGCAAGACCTCTCCACCCAAGGCACTTGGACTCCACGGGAGACTCATCTACACATCAGTCTCTTGGAGCTTAGAGCAATCTTCCTTGCTCTACGAGTGTTCCACACCTTGCTCAGCTACAAGACAGTCCTCATCCATAAGGACAATCAAGTAGCCATGTTCTACGTGAACAAGCAGGGAGGAACAGGCTCTCTGTCGCTTTGCAACGAAGCTTTGCGACTATGGGCCCTCGCCAGAGAGCATCAGATTCATCTCCTGGCAGTGTATCTTCCAGTTATCCAAAACTCTTGGGCAGACAGACTCAGTCGAGTTCTGCTTCCACACGAATGGTCTCTACATGC